>JACATO010002233.1:0-2400000 GCA_018389105.1 Nautilus pompilius
ACGGGATGGGGGGGATTCATTTACCTGAAAATACGTAGAGTCTGAGTTTGAGAAGAGGTGGATGATGCTCGCAAATGAGCCAGCGAAAGTCACGTGCCGAGAACCAGGGCATGAATAACACGGTAAAAGCTCTGCAAAGTTTCGGGTAGTTGGAGAAGCGAATTCTCACCCGTCTAATTGCGCCCAGCGGACGTAATCGATCCGGTCCAAGTTCCGTATTTCCGACGACGACCCGGTCCCAAACATACAAACAGATTTGTTAGTGCCCGCTTAGCGAATTCTAGGAAAATCAAATGGCTGTTTAAGTCAGATATAAACACCCCAGAGCCCGCGTGGAACTGCGTGGATTCCGAAGAGTTACGAGAGCTCCAGAATCTCTCGGTGATGTTTGCAACTCTTTTCTCTAATATTATCGTTATATTCTTTATTTATGTATTGAAAATGTACATAATATCTTTACTTGTTAGTAAGCTATCTGACTTGCTTCCATACTTCGTGTTGGCACGATCGTTAACAGAGACGAAATTATCGAAAGAAGAGTGAGTTTTTTTCCTTTATAATTTCACTGCTTTTATTTTTCTCTCAAATTCTACAAAGTGGAAATTCTCCTTACGTTCTTTTTATCTCTTTTTTTTTTTTTTTTTGGTAGACAGGGGAGATAATTCGGCGTTAAGGCACGCGCGGGTGTTCAGAATTTATTTATTTATTATTATTTTTCACGAAATACAGTAAGAGTTATACTTTCAGGTCAATTCGTTATATAAAATTTGTTGTTCGATAAATTGCAACATACTGACATATGAGCAGATATCTCTGTCCATCGATTACCTCCCACGCACCGCCATTTGCAAATTTGTCTGCCGCGTCTGAGTCACGAACTTCTGGAAAATTCCGTCTCGTCTACTCTTGGGAAAAGGTATCAGTTCGCGCCACCTGCTGGCGACGTTTGGTGCTAGCTGAATAACGAAAAGATGCCAACTTTTACCGGATAATGATCGAGGACTTTGGTGCAGAATTTAAAAAAAAAAAAAAATGTCCATTTTAATGGTCAACTAATTTTACCGCTATCAAGATGGCTCCCTGTAATAAAGGGAATAAATGTCGGCTACTGTCAGCTGCAAACTGCTTCCTACATAATTTTTTCTTCTATTCTATGACTAAATGGTATTTAGTTGAAAAATAAAATAGTTCACTATCTGTTCGCAACCAAAAATAAAAAAAAACGCTTTGTTGGGTTTTTTAGTATTAAAAATAATTGGCAATATTTCTTTAGTAAATACCAAGTCAAATGAAAATATTCTCTTGCAGAGAAAAATTAAATGTAGACGATATTCTCAGATATCGACAGCGAATTTTAAATTCAAGGGTTTTAAAAAAAGAACACAATTCAGCATAACTTTTAAAATAAAAATTAACTTTTATTTTCTTAATAAAAAAGCAACATCATTTATTATTACTCTCTTGCTAGCTGACATCATAATAGAAAGGAATCTTATTATGAATATAACATGACAAGGAAATATCTGAAAATCAATACAGAAATACGGAAATGTTAGAGAGCATTAATGACCAACAATACGCATGACAATCGGCTATAATCGAGTTCTCTCTCGCTCTCAGTGTGTGTGTGTGTGCGCGCGCTAGACATCACACGACTAAATATTATTAATATTGTATCACAAAATAAAATATAAAAATACAACAACAGAAAAAAAAGATCAATAATGAGAAAGCCAGCAGATAGGTGGAGGAGAAGAAACAGTGAGCTACATCGGAGGTTTCTTTTAATCATGATATCTCACTTTTACTGCATCGTCACATAATAATACTCTCCTTCGTCCTAACAGGATAAACAAACATCTTTCTTCCTCACCGAGTTTCTTAATGTTGTTAGAATTACAAACAAAGACAGGCTTTCAATTCTCATCTTCAAACACTGGATTCTTTAAAGTTATTTGCGTAGGTGAAGGAATCTTTGGATCTTAATTAACGGATTCTGTAAATTTGGTGAAGAAAGGAAAGAAAAAAATTTCTAAAATTGATCTAAAACAGAAAGCATAAAAAGAAATAAATCGGCTGTTCTGCTGGTTAAAATTATGCTTATTTAATGTATTTATTTGTTAAGAATCTCAACTACATCATATCTGGTATCAGTCGTAAGCTGGCATTAACGTCACAGGATTGTCTTTTCTTGTTATTTTTACTTAGAGCTAAAATCCTCCAAAATCACCAAGGACTGATACCTACCAACCTTCTGAAACCTTTGGTGTCTCCGTTGTAAGGAAAGCGTTAAGAATTGTTAACCGAGTAGAAGAGAATTTGGTCACTAAAGTCATCCAGTGGTCTGTTTGGTTAAACCTGCAAAGTCAGTGCCGAAATCGCTTTTGTGTTGGAGGAGAGAGAGAGAGAGCTATTATAGTTTTTGAGGCTGAGAGAGAAAGAAAGGGTTAATCTTAACGTCTGACTCCCACTAATCCGATAGGAGAAAGAAATGGCATCGTCTGATTTCTGCCATCATTCAAAGTCGGGCGTATTTGCAGAAGTCGTTTTGTTGGTGGTTAACTCGCCATCTAATACCATTTGCTCCGAAAGAAAAGTCCGTTTTATATCCAATTTCTAAAAATGTTAAAAGAAACGAAACGGGTGGAAAAGAGTTAATTCCTTTTTAGAAAAAGAATGAATTGAATGTAAAACCTAGATCACTCTAAATATCGAGTTTTCTTCATTTTTTCAATTTAATTTAGCTTTTTACTCTTATCATCTCAACTCATCCGTGCCAGAACATCTCTTTTACTTGGTACTTATATGACAATAAATACAAAAGATAGAACGTTAGGTAAATACTATGTCAGTCAGTCGATAAAATTAAGTTCTACCAATTTTTCTGCACGGAAAACCACCAAACTTACTGAGAGTAAAGTGTCCTTTAGGATTTCAAATTCTAATAAGGAAATGAGGCGAATCATCAATTTTAATACTATTCGATGCAAGTCAAATGTAGCTTTTTTACATCTCAAGGTTAATTTATTTTTCAATTAAGACGTGTCAAGAGTATATTATATATGTATATAGAGAGAGAGAGAGAGACGAGAGAGAGAGAGAGATGACGTCAGTACAGAGAGAGATGACGCCATAACAGGGAGAGAGAGAGATGACGTCATAACAGGGAGAGAGAGAGAGAATTGATGAGAAGATATCGACACTTTAAATACTATCTTGAATAATGAAAGACAGAAATAATTAAACGTAGCCATGGAAATGTCTGTGTCCACGATTCTTGTTTCAGAAAAATACAAAAGCGAGCAATAGCCGATCACCTCATGTTAACCGTAATGGATTGATACAAACTTCCGTAACAGAAAATCTCCATATCATCAACGCCTTTACACAAATACACGAGAAGTTTGACAACGGTTTTCAAAGATTGTCTCGAGATGTCTCCATTGTATGATTATAAACCTTCTAACTAAAAGGAAAACAAACTTTTAAATATTTTAGTTAAACATTTTGTTAAATTTCTCTAACAATATAAATTTCACTTTCTGTTTAAATATTGGAATTAATTATGGAAACGCAATATAGAATTTAATAAATCTGCACTTTATTAGATATTTACAAAACATGACAACACGATGCAAATAAGTGAATGAAATATTCAAAACTGCCAAAGTCTGAAGTCCGGGACCCACGTGACGCAAGATTGGCAGCGCTTCCTAGCGGACAACCGGAGCACCACACTTTCTCTCCAGAGTTGTCTCTCTCGTAAACACTGGTGCACGCACGCACACACACACACACATATATATATTCAAACTGCTCATTTGTCTCGGGAGTACTTGGATGTAGTTGATAGTAACTGGTGCAAAACTGAAACGTTAAGCTTTCCATTTCTCCTGGGGCCAGGTATAAATCAAATGGCTTCCTGTTTTCGTGTAGCAGTTAAGCCAAACCCAACAAAACGTAACTTTCAAGCGACAACTTTTATTACTATATGATTCTCTGCTTTTCCTAAAATCTAATGAAACAACGTGATTGATTAGTACTCGAAAAAAGAAAAGTCCCGGTGTTTTTCTGTCAGCTGGCACTTTCCCGCTACGCGCTACTTGTGTTAAGGTTTCGGTCTTGTCAGCTGAAGACTGTTCGCAAACTGACATAACTAGACCGTCGTTAAGGGGATAATGGAAATCTGGAAAAGTAATGAACTACCTTAGATCACAGGAATCAAAGTCAGCGTTTGGTTTAATCATAATAAACAGAAAAATATAAACCACGTGTTTCTCTTGCAATGTATGTATGTATGTATGTAGGTAGGTAGGTAGGTCTACTTTCTGAAATAAACGACGTGTGCTTTAAAAAAATATTGCTTTTCTAAATGTCGAAACATGTGTCAAGAATTCATTCATTTTGATGCACTGTTTCCATAATTATTCCACACACATGTACGTGGGTCTGTTACCAACGAGAACTCGCCGAATAACGATTCGTTTCGAGTATCAGATTCTTAAAAACAAAGAAAATACCTTCCCTTTTTGTCCAGCAGCGTATAAAACAAAAGGAGCGCAATGAATAACTTAAAGGTCTGATTATAAAGTAAGAGAAGTTTGCTGTATCTATACTAAATTCTTTTTCCTGCAATGACCTCTGAACTAATAGAAATACAGATAAAAGGAATTAAAAACTGGTATTCCACCTAACCATTATTACATTATTATTATTATTATTATTATTATTATTATTATTATTATTATTATTAAAATTAAAAACTAGTAATATATTTAATGATGTAAGATTTTATTAACCCCGTCACGTATTATAAAAATTTTAAAAAATGATTTTAGTTTTGTTTCTTTAAAGAAAAGGTAGAAGAGAAGAAACACTACTTTATTTGATGGCCTGCAGAAGCTTTAGCTTTCCTCCACCCTCGACTCGATTATTCTCGGAGACAGTTAATCTAATCTCGTTTCTTCTCGTTCCCTGCTGGCGAGAAGCCATCACGTGACACGTTCTGGATGCGTATTTGTACAAATAGCCTCAAATGTAGCAGCGAGCAGCAGCATGTGGTTTGGTCGTCTCACGATAGGTGGGAAAGGTCGCAAGCGAAACGCCCGGATACAGCTCAACCATGAAATATGAATAAATTATATTCGCTGCAGCATTTTTATTTTTTCTCTTTTTTGTTAGATTTATGTAAGCTGTATTTTCAGTTGAACCACGATTTCTTTTCTCTGTGCGATTGTGTTATGCGAAATTGTCTTCTGAGTTTTTGTAAACACGTTCACCGTCTCTCATCGGTTTAATTCTTAAAGATCTTTCTTACATCAGTACTACCTATCAGCATCCTTCCAGGTAGCAGCCGCCTGTACACAAATTCCTGTAGTCGATCTTCGAACAACGGAATTTTCTAAAATATCTAAAACTGGCTTTAAAACAGATAGACGTTGAAATCAGCGTTAAAATTCATAAATTTTACAAGAGATATTTTAATGAAAATCGTTTTGAATTAAATGCCAAACTCACGGTTCAAATGCTCTTTTTTTTTCTCTTTTTAAACCAATTTGATAAACACTGCTGACTTGACATTGACTTTACATGAGGGCCCAACCCATTTTACCGTCAGCCAAGATTGGATCAAGGAGGTTAACCTCCTTGGATTGGATGGTTTTTAGACTGGTCTTTAAAAAAAGAGCGGGGAAAAGAGGAGACAACTCGGTCGGTGCCCGCTGCTGCTGGTGCACAGATAATGTGGAGTGCCTGGTTAGACTTAGTTAGGTTGAGCATAGCACAAACATAATATCATCAGGAATAGATTTAATTTTAGCTGTCATTTCAAAATGAAAAAAAAAGAAGAAAAGAAGTGAAATTTCAAATGATATTATTCAGAGTTTATTAAAATTAGGTGAGGATAAAATGCAATAATTCTTGCTTACACCAGCGTGTAGTAGGAGGAGCTGAGGTAATTAGCACAAGATGAGAAGTCGAGTAATAATTTTGTAAAACGTTCCCTTTCGTATTTTATGAAATTCTCCACAAATATTTGCCAAAACTAGAAAAAAAAAAGAAAAGAAGGGGGTATTAAAGTGCAAATTTTAAAATAATTAACTAATTAACTTTTTGCTCTCTCTCTTACCGTTATCTTTTGGGGGCGTGTTACAGAGAAGGAACACCTCCGGCAGATCTGTCGTTAAAGAGCAACACGGCCGACTTTATAGACAAATAACTTTTGGAAACTTATAATAATCTAGCATAAATATAGATTATGATATGTAAAACAAATCGGCCAATCTACAGGTAGTAAACGTTCTGGAAAATGTCTTTTTCTCTCTCTCTCTCTCTCAAAAAGATTTTTTTCTGCATAAAAGATCGCGTTAATCTGCTGAGCCCGGCTGGGTTGTTGATCTCTATCTGTTAGCGATATATCCGCACCTGGGAGGCTGGAAAAGCTCACCTATTGATAGAGCCGAGTCTTCTTACCTTTCCGTTTTGTTTCTCAAGGTGCTGCCCTCTAGCGTCGGCGGTTGGCTTTGTTCAACAGAAAATACACAAACAGCGATCCACGTTTCAGAGGAAATCCATTTCTGATAAAGAGTATGTACAACTTCGGCTGGCGCGTGGCAACCGCTATTCATCGGAAAAGTGGCTTCTGGCCTGAAAAGAGTGCCATCTTTCTCGCGGGTGTTCTTGCTTTGCTGATGCGTCGTTTGCACGCATATTCTGAAAGCTTCTGTAGCCGCTGCTATCGCTCATGTGTCTTACGTTGTTGTTCTGTTTGGATAGGGGAGGCATGCTATTCACCATATCCCCCCTCATCCTGCCCGACTTCAGTCTCAGCTGCTGCTGCTGCTGCTGCGAGTTAACGTCGTCGTAGTCCGGGGGTATCTCGAGATCCGCGGCTTTTGTAGGGATTGTCCCTGACTCGCCACCAGAATGGGAGGAGGACCCGCTGAGGTTGCTGCGTACCGTTGACTGGGAGTTGTCCCCTCCGTGGTAAACTTTCCTCTCCCTGAACTGGAGCCGCGGACTGTCGGGCGGGCTTCGAGGCCTGTCGCTGTCCTCGGACACTGACGGGATTCTGGCTGGGTAGTGGAAAACGGGGCTTGTCGGGGGGGCCTTTTCGCTGGCTTCTGTCTTCTCTGCGGGTTCGGCCATGTCGGGATTTCTGGACCCATGCCCGACAATGTTTTCGTTCAGACACTTCCGCTTTTCGGCGTTCCCTATGTCTCCCTGCTTTCGCCTCACCGTGTCGTAGTCCTTGGGTGGGAGCAAGATAGGCGTGTCCTTCAACTTCAGCCTCTGCTTCAGCTCTTCCGTGACGCTGTCGAAGGGCATGATCTCTCTCAGGCTGGCCATGTCTACCTCGCAGTCCTCGGCGGAGGGGACTTCCTCGCTGCTCGAGCTGCCGGGAGGGCTGGCGCTCACTCGGTCCGGCAAGTGCGCGATCTGAGGAGCCGGGCACTCGATGTATCCGTCCTGACACATCTTCTCCTCCACATTGCTCACCAACGCCTGGTGATCCTTGGTTTCGATGATGCGGCTCAGCAGCCCCACGAACGTCCCAGCCGTGTTTGGCGAGTCGAACCTGTACACGTGCACGTGCGCCATGCTCCTGGTCTGCGGGTTATACCCCAGGTAGATGCACGTCACGACGTCGCTGTTGGGTCGGGACAGCGTCGTGACGTAAGTGATGTCCCGAGTCAGTATCGACGGGTACTTGATGGTCTGGATCTTCCGCTTCTTCTGGTCCTCGACGTTTTCCAGAGAAATCTTGATATCTCGCTCCGACACCTGCAGCGTCATCTTAGGCACGTTCGGATTCTTCTTCATCCGCTTCAGCAGTTCGCCGGCCACTGGCAGCGTGTAGGCGGTTCCTCGAATCCCCCGGCTGGGCATCCAGCCGAGGAATTCCACGTAGAACTGGGGGCTGGTCGCGGCCGAGGGCTTCTCCTTCTCCTTCTCCTTCTTCCGCCCCGGCAAGAAAGACATCGCTGTAGGCCGCCGCCGACAGCCCACAAACACGGAGATAAAAGAAGGCGCGAAAGCAGGGAGATGTTCGCTCACCGATGACTGGCCGTTACATATCCTGCTCTCACACCTGCACTTCGACAGGTGAACGAATACTGGGTTAATCGGGCTGGGCCCGGCCGAGTGAGAAACACCAGCGGCTAGTGCGTGCAGTCCAGGTATAGGAAATTCACGTTTATCTTTGGTCGTATAAAGTCAGAACGAACTTCAGACGGTAATCTGCCCACGCTGCGTGTACACTCCGCTCCACACTCGCTGTCTACGTCCCTGCGTTACCAGGACGATGGCGATCAGAAACGAGCGCACCAGTTTTCCGATCAGCGGTCGGTCGGCCCAGTCACAGGCCCACGTGAGCGCAGCGCATTGGCTGAGGGCGGCGGGCGGACGTCTCTACTCTCGTTGACTGAATGCCAGCCGTGCGTACCGTGTTCACTATCCTCTTCCGCCACCGTCACGACCGACAGGGCTTCAGAAGAGCACAAGCAGTCGGCGAAAGACAGACACTTTCTCCGTTCCGTTGTTTTGTTTTTGTGGTTTTTTTAAAAACTAGATTTTAAGTAAAGAAAGAAAGAGAGACGATGTAAGTACAGAGAGAGAGAGAGAGAGAGAGAGAGAGATGACGTCAGTACAGAGAGAGGGATGATGTAAGTACAGAGAGAGAGAGATATGTAAGTACAGAGAGAGAGAGAGAGAGAGATGATGTAAGTACAGAGAAAGAGAGAGATGACGTCAGTACAGAGAGAGAGGGATGAGTAAGTACAGAGAGGAGAGATGACGTCAGTACAGAGAGATAGATGACGTCGGCACACAGAGAGAGGGATGATGTAAGTACAGAGAGAGGGAGAGGAGAGAGGAGAGAGAGAGAGAGAGAGAGAGAGAGAGATATGATGTAAGTACAGAGAGAGGAGAGAGAGAGATGACGTCAGTACAGAGAGAGGGATGATGTAAGTACAGAGAGAGAGAGAGATGTAAGTACAGAGAGAGAGAGATTGATTCATTACAGAGAGAGATGTAATGATGTAAGTACAGAGCGAGAGATGACGTCAGTACAGAGAGATAGATGACGTCGGCACACAGAGAGAGGGATGATGTAAGTACAGAGAGAGGAGAGAGAGAGAGAGATGACGTCAGTACAGAGAGAGGGATGATTAAGTACAGAGAGAGAGTGAATGATGTAAGTACAGAGAGAGAGAGAGTGAATGATGTAGGTACAGAGAGAGGAGAGAGAGAGCGAGATGGAGAGAGATGATGTAAGTACAGAGAGAGAGAGATGCCGTCAGTACGAGAGAGAGGGATGATGTAAGTAGAGAGAGAGAGCGAGAGAGAGAGAGAGGAGAGAGAGAGAGCGAGAGATGAGAGGAGAGGAGAGAGAGAGAATGGTTCTTTTATTAAGTTGTAAAGAAAGACTGCCTGACGAATAGTAAAATGTATTGCATGGTCTTGATGCTGGGGCAGTCGACAGTAGTCTGACATTATTTAGGGAAACTTAAAACTGTATAAGAGGGTTAATGGTGATAGATACATAGACCGGGCTGCCTTGTGCTCAGTAGAACACGATCAATAGAATTAAAAATTCATTGTATACCTGATTTTAATGAGTAGGGGGAGAGGGAAAAGTTTACATAAGTTGAAAGACTTGCTGCGGTTGCGTAAATAATTAGCCATAATTACGACGCAAATCTTTGGGGAAACCCGGCCGTCTGACGGTTTGTGGTGTATCAGGGTCTCGCGTGGCCCGAGACCGAACGCCCTCGAAATACTGGTGGCGGGGCACCTTTACTCCAGTTTTTAAGGAAGTGAAATAAATAGGCTAAGATTTATTAACCCGGTGCACTTCGAATATGGTCGACAGTTGCCCGGAGTCGCCACAGGGGCTGACTGCGGTCCGTAGAAACCACTGCAGGAGAGGTTCGAGCGACAGTGGACGGTGGTAGAAATGGTCCGGTCTTCCAAAACCGCCAGGTTGGGTGGGATAGGGTTCTTTTATCCCACTAGCCGACTTTGCTAGACAGGTTGGTAGGAAGGAATCGCTACTTCTCCCTTACCCACACGAACAGGGAGTGTTTTACACGCCGACTGTCAATCTGAAAACAGAAAGTGGAACCGGAGACGTAGCTCCCTTCCTCGTTCCGACCCGGAGAGGCGAACAGAGGGTCTGGCCGGCTTGAATCGATCGGCTTTGGTTATATATATAAAAATTGCCCAATTTGGCAGCTGGAAGTAACCTAACTAATGAAATTCTCCAAACCCAGGTAACCTAATCAATGCTTAATAACAGGGTGAACTGTCTAATTAAGAAACGCATCGAAATACTTGGTATTAAATAAATATGACAAGAGATTAAACACGCCAGCTCTACCGAATCTGGACATTGGACAACTGATAGACTTCCAAAATTATAAAGGGATTTTGGCACCAACAATTGTACTAACATCAGCTACTTTCCTGCAAAGCCCACAGACAAAAGTACAACTTTAGAGAAATAAGAATGGTATCGGCCCTGCTAGAGAACTCTTAATATATTAAGTTGTTGCAAACGCTTTGTCGGTATTTTTACCACAACAATGAGACTTCATATCGTTGCTGAACGTGAAGTTTATTAATCAAAGTAAGTTCCATTACAATCGATACACTTCTGCCGACGAGTTACAAGCGCATTTATACCATTAAAAAAAAAAAATCTGGATTTCTGGAGTCGATAAACTGTTGGAAGGCAGTTTCAATTGCTGCCTGGTTGGAGAAGGATTTCATACGGAGGAAGCTGTCGAGATGTTTGAGAAGCTGGTGGTCTGTGGGAGAAAGGTCTGGTGAATAGAGGGAGAACTTGGTACCCCAACGTATTCAACCTCTGAAGAGTCACTTTCGCAACATGAGGAAGAGCATTGCCGTGGAGCACAATTGGGCCTCTTCGATTCACCAATGCCAGCTGTTATTGGGAGAGTTTCTGATGAACATTTAATCCATGACAGTACCTTTCAGCTGTGATGGTTTCGCCAGGTTGCAAGAAGTTATAGTGGATGACACCAGTTTCAGTCCACCAGACAGTGACCATGACCTTTTTTGGGTTGAGGCTGGGTTTTAGAATGTGGTTAGGAACCTTGTTTCTGTCAAGTCACTGTGCTGAGTGTTTGCGATTGTCATAAAGGATCCATTTTTCATCACACCTAATGATTCGGTCGAGAAATGGGTCATTTTTGTTTCTTATGATAAGCGAAGAGCAGATTTCCAATCGACGATTTTGTTGTTCATTCAACTTGTGAGGCACCTACTTGTCAAGCCTTTTCACCCCGATCGCGTCAAGATGCCGGGAAACAGTTTCAGTGCTTACGTCAGGCTCTCCAGCAATTTCTTGCACTGTTTTTCTTGGATCGGCTTCAACTGAGGCTTTCAGACGGCCATCACCACAGCTGGAGGGACGACCGCTACATTCCTTATCTTCAAGGCTCACATCTCCTGATAAAAACTTTGCAAACGATCGTTGTACAATGTGTTTATTTGCTGTATCCTCGCCCCATGCTTGCTTGATGTTACGAGTTGCCTCGCCCGCTCTGTGGCCTGGTTTGTGGCACGAGAAACTTTTCTATCCATGCTTGACTCAGAGCCTTGAAACAAATATCTATTTTATGATTTTTAGAAAGGTAGGTTTTGCATAATGTATGTCAAAGCACACACTACAAAACGATGTATAGCTTATCTACATGCACCTTCACAAGCATGCAAAAAGTGAACCCCAAATTAACATAATATAAAAACCGACAGAACTTTTATAACGACCTGATACAGGTAGCCCCTGTCTGCTGATCTCCTGGTGTGACAGTTGTATGGACGTAGGCGAAAGATGCCCCGGCCTAGCTCGCCCCAAATTACTCGCATTCAGCTCATGGATGCTACTGACACTCACTCAAATTAATTAACCTGTATAATTTTGCTAAAACATTATGTAGCAGAATGTAAGTATATACAAAGTTTCTCTAAATCCACTACACTTAAAATCGTAATTTATTTTAAGCTTAGAAATACAACTGTTTTGTTCTTACTCTGTGATGCTTCATGAATATTTACAGTTCATTTAAAGACGTTCGGCTTAATTTCGAGTTACGAATGATTAATTACAAGTAACAACCGATAACTATTTGCTTAATGCAATAAAATAATTAAATCGCATTCAAAGCGACATTTTTCAGTTATTGCGGGTCGAAATTATTAGACTTCCATCCCGAGACATGAGTTACACGGCTGGCAGTCCGATGGCGTCGTCTCTGAGGACTTGTTCACAATTAATCTATAAGCATGGCTTTGGTCTGACACCAGGAGATCTAACCCTCACTGGCCGGCGATCATTGTTAGAAACCTCCTAAAACTACCGCTCCATACTTTAAAAATTATTCAGCAGATAAATTCCACAAAATCGAAAATGGGATATAACATTTATGAGCCAGATCCAAAAATTTGGTACCATGGAAAATTGTTTTCTAACTCTAGCCGTTAGTAATTGAAGTGTGCCTACTTAATTACCGAAGTCTCTCGCAGAAATAAATGTGTATAAAACTAGTGTTGGATTTCTGAACTTCGTAATCATCCGTTTACATGTTATGTCCGTTTATAACTTAAAAAAAATCGAAATTGGAACGTGAAATTGTGCATTTAGTGGGTGAAAAACTGTCTTTATAGTTAGTTTCACTTTTAATAATCTATCAATTTTATTTTGAATTCCATTTTCACTAAACAGAAAATTTGTGAGTGTAGCCAACCTTTTTGTAAATTTTAAAGTTGTATCGACTTTTATATTTCAAACATTTTCAAGCTATCACGGCATTTGTGTCCCTTTATCAACAGTATGCTCCTGGCATACCTTAAGAAGTCAACAAGATTATCATTTAATATGAATTTAAAAATCTGCGTTAATTTAAGTTCAATATTAAATGAAAAATAAAAGAGTGTAAAAGGATTATCAGATAAGCAACACAGAATACTGTAACTCAATGTATTTTTTTAGCAACATTTAAAGTCGAATTAATTCGTTCCGCTCACGTAACAAACACGAGATATCTGGCTATTTTTAATTTTGTATCTTATAGCACAGGTGAATAATCAATAATTTGTACAGCTTGACGTGTTTACATTATCCTATAGTCATCTGTGATCTGGCCTTCTTTGCGGGTTGACAATCTATGGCAGGTTTATTAAACGCCAAGAGAAAGAGAGAGAGAGAGAGAGAGAGAGAGAGAGAGATATGAAATGTTGCATGACGGTATTTTTCATGAAAATGGCGAATACATAAACAGTATTTGCCGTGGGTGAGCTCCCTGTAGCAGGCTGACGTTTTACCGCATCCCTATCTATATTCGAACAAATGTCCACACGTCACTCGAGGGGGGGGGGTAAGTCGAAAAATGAGAATTCTTTAAGTTTCAGTAAAAGGTTCCCAGTGGCGTTTAGGCTCCGGTAAGTGGTCCAGTCCCAATGGCAGCCTATCCGCCTGCTGACCGACCTGTTCTGTGCTAACGCGAGCTCTTCCGGCCGAATTCATCACGTGACGTTTCAAATAACTAATGGCAATTCTGGGCTAAAGTCTAACGCAGGCATGTCGCACTTAGTGTGTGGGGGATGTGTGTGTCCACAAAGTCCAAGCCTACGAAGGCATATACAGTCGACCCCCGCGTAATCGCGGCCCCGGTTATTCGCGGAATTCTCCTTAGAACCTGACTAATAATTGTTTGTGGAAACCCCCCGCATATTCGCGGAATCACAAATATCTTCCGCGATTTTTTAATGGCTTTTTTCGTGGCAATATATATATTTTTAACGTTAAATTATTAATGACAATATAATTTACTAATTTTGTAATATAAATACTAACGTAAATTCAGCAAAATATCAATATAAAATAAACGCTGTTGGCTGGAGGTTTGAAAGTAGCCAATCCGAGAGCGTTATTCATTTCTCCTCGCTGCTGATTGGCTGCTGCCCTCGAGGCGCTGTCTCAGGCAGATGCAGTCCAGCATCATCCCAGTCTACCGTGTGTAGCCATCTCGAGTGTCGTGTTTCTTAAAGTCCTAAGATGTCGCCCAAACGCCCTGCACCTTCTAAGGCTTCTGGCAATGAACCTAAGCGCCAGAAAAAAGGTTATGACGCTTGCTCCAGGAGAAGGTACAACTGCTGGATACGCTCTGGGAAGGCAACAGTTATGTCGCAGTAGGTCGCCATTATGGCGTCAACGAAAGCGCCACACGCTACACCAGGAGCACCGTAGCAGTAAGTTTCTGTGAAACTGTTTTTTTTATAAAATTATTATTATATATTTACGTTATATTTTGACGTTTATAGGCATTTTTATGGACCACGTCCAGTATTCGCGGGTGCTCTAGGAACGTAACCCCCCCCGCAGACTGAAGCGCTATTCGAAATAGGAACGAAACAGTTAACCGAATATATAATGGCGGGGCTAGGAGCCGCTCCGCGTGGTTAACACTAGATAAGTGGTTCCCAGCCAGCGGGTCGCGACCCCTGGAAGTTTCAGTTTTTGCCGGTTTATAGAACGCACTTTTTTCCAGGGAAAAAAAGTGTACAAGAACTACCCCGGTTCCAATACGATGGATTCTTGGATCTGCCTGGACGATTCCCCGTCACGTGACCTGTGTTATGATAAATCGCTGAGTCAGTTCTGGTGCGCCATGTATGCTTGCCTTCCCTTCCATCTGCCTACACCTGTCTCTGCGAGACTGGATTCTCAACTCTCGCTCACATCAAAGCAAAGGCAAGGATCAGGCTGAACGTTGGGGATGACACGAGGTTGGCTTTGGCAAATACACGGCTGCGAATTTCCCAAGATGGCTGCCCACGTTAGGTCTGAGAGAGAAAGATGAGTGTAAAATGTTTTGTCTTTTCCCTCAAAACTGTCGATATATTCAGATAAAACTCTTATTTATGCGATTTTAATTTTGCTAAATTTATTCTTTGATTTTTTTTTTTTTTTTCAATTATGGAAGTGTGGCAGGGGGTCGCAGGTCTTTTGAGTGTTAGGGAAAAAGGGTCCACGAGTCCAAAAAGGTTGGGAACCAGTGCCAGAGTTCAGGACAACTCCCACAAACACGGATGCGCTCAATAGGCTTTCCACTTACTAAGACCTTTTCGCTTTGGTGATTCAAACAAAACAGCCGTAAGGTTGCGAGTGAACTGTAAGTATAATGTTCACTGAATCGCTGTGCATCACCTTTCTGAGCTAATACGCGAAACTCTGTTCCACGAGTTCTCTCCATCTCCATCTCTCTAAGAAGCCCCCCCCCTCCCCCCCGCGCACAACGCAAGTATTCGGTGTCGCTGTATTTTATCTATCCGTATTTCCAAACTGAGGGGGCCCAGAGCCCGAGTCGATTCTCCGAAGCTTGAACCCGGATGAAAATTGCTGAACTACTAAACTCTCTGGCCGGTGGAGCGTGACGGGTCATTTTTGTCGAGATGATATCCCGACCTGCCCACCTGTTCTGAAGGTCAACACGGGCTGGTGTCGGATGCCTAGCGTCAGTCACTGTGACTGGGCAGGAATCAAGGGGGGGGGGGGCTCCCCTCCACACACAGCCAGGCCCAACTGTAAACTTATTTCTGGGGTCGGCCAGCCGTCGTGAGTCCACAAACTAACACATTTAAAAACCTGAAGACAGCAGCTTGGCCAAAACTAACTACAAATTCAGCAAATATCCAACAAAAAGACTCTGGGCCCGACAAACTGCCATTTAAAAGGCACCAGAATTCTTGTAATAGTTCTATCATTAAAATAACTGCTTTACATTATAATTATTTTTTTTTAATCACTGATAATGAAGCACTCACACAAAAACAAAAAAACAACAACAGTTATCCCCCCCTCCCCACAAATTTGGTCAAAACATTTTCTGCACCAGGATAAAACAAACCCAATTGTGTAATATTAGGAGGTAAATATTCTCATTTCTAGCTTTTATTTTTTAAAAAAAGTATTACATTATTTAATAACATCTTTTTTTAAAATTCGCGATATGCAAATATTGTTATGTTACATTAGTCTGTGCACATTGTTTGAAGCAGACCTGGTGGGACATCAACAATAAATGTGGGACTCTCTCAGAGTTCCTAGGATTAGGTCATACTGGAAGAAAAGAGGGGAAATCTGACATTGATGAAAGGTGCTGCACATTTATATTGGTCAAAGTTTGTGTATGCATGCTTGAAACCAGTTACGGAGAATTTTCATAATGCAGGAATTCAAACAAATCATTTATAACTCTTTATTTCAGCTTAAAAAAAAAATGCAATGCAAATTCAATACTTGTGATAATACAATTGAAATAAGCAGTTTATGTATGGCTACACTGTAAAACCTGTCCAGAAAGCAAGAAACTATTTCAGTTTCTAAAGAAATCCTGCTTAATCCATCAAAAGCAAACTAGTGTGAAAATATTTACAGTATGAACTTGGACTTGAACTTTGACCTGGACTCCTCAGGCATTCTTAGACAACCCAACACTGACAAGGAGACTATTGTCCACCTTGCCTGACCAGTGCAGTTCATAATCTATTACAATGGTAATAATCCTACAAACTGACTGTTCACATCTGTGGACAACATTAGGAAAATAATTGACAAATATCTTAATAAGAGAAGTTAGTATCAAACAAAAAAGCTGCTGGTGGATTTTAGACTATTTAAAAAGGATGACATTTTGCATTCTTAAGCAGCATGGAAAACCTTTATTTGGCTGATTTCTAATAAGATATTGAGACATTATATGAAAGGCATTTTTTTTTTACTTAAAAAAAACAAAGCTAAATATTTACAAAGAATTAATGATGTTTTGGTAAACCTTCCACTACTTGATCCAAAGTTTGTAATAAATTATGAAAGGGTGTTTTCATTGCTTTAAACATTATATATATATGTATTCAAATTTCTCTTTTCTGATAATCCACATTAAAAAAAGACATCTTTGCATATTTACCAAGCCCAATGAAGTAATAAACAAGAGCTATTACTCAAGCAAAATGATTTTAGAAATTGCTACAAGGTGATATTATCACCAAATTACAAAGCTCAGGTGCTGATACAGAGACGTGCAGGATAGCACAAACTATTTAGCTTTGTTTTTACTCTTCAGGTGAGTGAAGGCAACCTGAGAGGTGGGTAGGTCTTTCATTACACATCTTACTGTCAGTGGAAAACAAACAAATATTTCTTCAAGTGGGTTTTAAATAATAGGGTGAGTAAACAGGACAGGTGCTTTCTTTTATAACAGTGTACAAGCAACCTGAATGGCAAAATAAGTGCTAATAATAAAACAAAAATATATCACAAATTGGCTTCTTTTTACAAAAAGACAAATCATTATTACATGTACTGTACATGGATACCTTTGCTTTGCTTAACACATTAGTTAAGATGAGAGAACTGCAGTACATGATAACTTTAAACTTAAAGAAAAACTTAAGCCAAAAAAACATTTTTTTAAGAACCAGTACAGAATTATTTCAGTCAGAAGAATACAAAAAATATCTTCTATAAGGTCTGAATATAATTTTTGCCACTAAAACCATAATCGCTATAAAATCCTAATAAAAATATCATATGTATGCACTAACTATAAAATGTTGTTTGTCTAGTTCCTCCTGTGAAAAAAATGGTATAACCTGTAGACACATGTGCAATTTCTTTCTTCTATTAATTTTCCATGTTAAATAATAAGCAACAATGTGGTGTAGACAACAGACTGCTAATCATGACACTTAGTTTGCTGGGAAAAGGATAGTCATTTTCACATCTTAGAATTTTTGACCTCGTCATATATATATACACACATATACATACATATACACACACACCCGCACATGCTTTCCAAATTTTAATGTTCTTTTAACAAATATAATTGAGTTTGGGATAAAAATGATAGGTTACCAAACAGCACTGGTCAGGAAATTCCAATGTTTCACCAGAAACTATGGGGGCTATTAAGGATCTTCAATTTAGACAATGATGTTTGAGAATAACAAAGTTTTGGAACTTAAAAAAATGTAATTTCCATTTATAAAATCATGCCTGATTTCTTGTTATACCACAATTGACAGTGCAAATGTATTTCCTCCTCATGCTTCAAATAATAGAATCTTCACGTATCAAACTCACTTCTAATGACCGATTTTCTTCTGTTCTGCTATTCTTATTCTAATTTTTCTATTTTGTAGCCAGAAGTATTCTGTTGGAAATGCATAAAGATGGATCAAAACATCCCAAAGGTATTTATTTATCTCTCTTTCTCTTTAGTTGTACCTTTCCTTTTCTTTTGCTTAAACTCTAATTAACCTTCCTGATTTCACATAAAGTTTCCTTAGTAGCAAAACAACAACAAAAACAGAAAATTAGGAAACCCCCAACACTCTTCTAGAGTAAAACAATGGTTTTTGAGGGCAGCGGCCATCACTTTCTCAGTGATGGACCTACATTTTGATGTGGTTTCCAGCAACACTAATAGTGTCCATAAGCAGCATTGTAATTTTAATAAGTTAAAAAAAAAAAATTCCATTTTCATCTTATCACAATTTCAAAAATTCTGGCTCACATCATTGTTCACTATTTCTCAAGAACTATCAAATTGTGAACATATTGTATGTGCAATCATGTGAAATTAAAAAATCCTACAAACGATAAGGAATTCTTAGTTAACGCAGGCCAGGTAAGTTGCTTGTCTAGGAATCTGATAAAGATTGTGACAAACTACCACCCACTTGCTCTTTCATAATAGTTTACACCTGCATGAAGATGTTACAAGAAGAAAAACAACAAAACACCAATTACAAGGAGGAAAGTGAAATTGCTAAAATGTCCATTCAATGAGCCAATGCTGCTTCTGGCAACAAGATCACCATCATAGAAAATCTGTACTCAGACAGAACAATGCCATGCACTCACAGACCTGTAGAAAAACACTGGCAGATACGTATGCATAAAGAATTGTCATCATCATCATGTACACATCCCAAGAGTCAAGGCTGCTTTCTTGCCTAATGAATCAAACAGTCAACAAAACTGGAAAGAAAAAGTTCAGAAAAAAAACTATTTATTATTCTAGTGTTGCACAATTTTCTACAATATGTATAAAATAAAATTATAAAAATCTAAAGTCAAATACTGCTGCAATTTTATTTAAAAAGTTCTACCATGTTTAACTACTTATATATACATATATTAAACAAGTACAAGTCTCTGCGATAATGATATGAACACAGTTCATTCATAATTTTACACATCTCACCATCTCATTCCATAAATGAGCCACTGTGGAAGGCAGATTCCAGGCTGGTCAATCCATACACTGAGCTGATTAGGGAGGCAAGTGTAGCCACTGAACACTAACAACTATAGTCTTAACTGATGACAAACTTTCAATAACAAATACTCTGGATGCATATGGGTCTGGAGAAAAGTTGACGAACTTTTGACACAGCACATTTACAATCATCAAGCACAGCAGAGCATCTGGTATGAGTCAAACAGATCTTGCATTCTCTGATGGTTATCCAGTTAGATATCCATTATTAGCACTGAATTTAATCCAAGTACCACCCCCCTTCCACCAACCAACCATAATCACCTTATCCTAAAGTAAAAGGGGCCAATGTGACAAATTTAAAACTACTACAGCTTGCTTGATGCATAATAAACACGATTGATTTCCCAGGCCTCAGAGAGCCTGGAATTAAACCCCCAGTGAGTCCCTGCAATAGCACCTTTATAGGCAATTAAGGGCTAATTAACAAAATAATGTCACAGCAGTAATTGAAAGAATACTTGGAAAACAGACAAGGTCAACCATTGATAATCTGATAGATTCCATGCCAAGACAAAAAAAATCAATAAATTGGAAGCAATTTTAAAGGTACTTCTACCAAATACTAAAAACCACCTTTCAGACAGGTATTGCACATACAATACATAATAAATGTACATGTATGGTGCTCAAATTATGACGGGGAAAGAAAACTGATTAAAACTTCAGTCCTGCAGGTTTAAAAACCAGCAGGTTCTCAAACTCATGCTTACAGCTGGTGTTTGTTTTTACTCAAAACAACCACAGTCCTGACATGGTAAACACCTTTCTAGCAGCAGCAGCAGCAACAACAAAAAGTTGTGGGGGAAGAGGAAACAAATCTTTTACTGAACTTAATATATAGATATGTAAAAAGAATCCAAATCCAAATAGTAAATACTTTTTTTAGTAGCAGACTAGTCTGAAAAAGGAAAGAGTTGTAAAAATATTATTTCTAAATCTGATAGTTCAGGGATTGATCTGGACTGTAATCAATAAGTTTTTTCTCTCCGAAACTGGCAGAGGCAGCTCCACATGAAAAACCTGGTTTTGGTTATGTAACATGCATCTGAATCCAGGAAGAAATTAGTTTAGCTTCCATAAGTTTGCAATTAATTCCATCAGTTTAATTGATAACACACACAATTATGCAAAAATCTACAGGCAATACATAGTTAATGTTGCACTACTAATGAAATTGAAGTAAATCTCTTCAGTCTGCTATAATAGAAACAATATAGATTTCTGCACCTGAACACATCCCTATCTTCTGAACTTCCAACCTATGGATCATCTCAAAGCTTTATATATATATATAGTATGCACACATGGCAGATTACTTATTTTCTTAAATCTGATCCTTTTCCTTTTAAAACAGATTATCAACCAGAAATGCAGCAAGTCTTTGGGGATGAGGTTATAATATAGGTTAAAAATTGATTTTAAAACATTTTCCCCCCCCATGATTAAATATTGGATAGTCAGTCCTTGTTTTTATCACGAGTTAAACGCATAAATAAATGATAATGTCAGTAGTGTTTTCCACATGGGAAATCAACTTCTATCAACAACAATTCTTACCTGCGTCAACATTTGGAAAGCAGTGATGGTCTTAGTAGTTGCACAGGAATCCACACCCTGACTGAACTGAAGAAGCAGCAGAGAGAGTATCCCAAAGGCACCAATAACCAGGCCGACTTGCAATAAACACATTTCCTTCCTACAGTGTACGTTACCTCAAAAACTCACTCACGCTGCCTATTGCCTATAGCTAGATGGTGGCGGTTAAACAAAAGGTTGTGGATCATCCAAGAAAGAAATTTCTTTGTGGCAAGCAGTGTGCTTGTAATTGTTAATGCTGGGAATACTGCCATTGTGATACCACTGGCTTAAGAAATGTTTTGTAGATCAGATGTGATGGCATTGTTAAAAAAAACAAGAAGAAAAAACATCAGGGTGGAGCAATCTGTCGGCCAAACTGGAAAGTTTCTTGTTCCTTTTTATTTTTTTCCTGGCAATACACTCCCATTTCTAGCCATACCCCACAAGGAATGTATTGAATGAATGGACTTTAGCAAAGAGTCCAGTGTGTAAACCACTGGCAGATGCTGGACTAAGGAAAACTGGGGAAAAGTGATGTGGTATGAAAAGCCACATTTCACTTAAAAAAAAAAAAAAAAAAAAAAAAAAAAAAAAAAACTGATGGAAGAAAACAAATTTTGAAAAAGCAACACAAATTGCTTGACCCCCCCCCTCTTGAATGGTCCAAACCTCTGGTGGTGGAGACGTGTTTTAGGGAATGTTTTTCTGGCATGCCCTGGGTTTCTTGGTCCCTTTAGTAGGCAGGATGAACGCCAAAACATACCTCAGCACCATTTTGGTTAAGTGCATCCAGTGACGTTTCCCCGTGTACCTGATGGGAGTGCCTACAATGCTTACACTGTACATTCAGGGTCTGAAGAACATTACAGATATCTCAGGCATTTTCTATGGCCAGCACAATCCCTGCAGGATCTACATTCAATTAAACATCTGTTAAGATGCATTATCCATTATGATCCCCTGCCTATCACTCCATACACTGTACACAATATTAATAACTGAATGGGGAAAAATTCCTTAGAACACCTTTCAACATCTTATGGATTTTGCACCATCTCATGTCATGGCTATTATTAGGGAAAAAGGTGACCAAACACATTAGATATAGGTCCTAATAGAGTAGTCAGTCAGTGTGCATATGCATGTGAGACAACACGCTTTAGTAACCAACCTATAAACGTTCAGTTTACCTTAAACTAAGTAAATCACACAGATAAGCTAGCATCAAGTTGTAATACCAAAAAGATCTTGACATCATTCAATAGGAATGTCACCTTAAAAACCCAGCAAAGCCAAACAAGTACCCTATCCCATAATTTTCAAGGTTTAACTGGATTTGCACCAATGACAATCCACATAAAACAATACAGTACAGAACAAAATTAGCAGCAGCCATCTAACTTATAAAAAAAATTTTTTTTTTTAAATAACTGTAATACAACTGCCAAATTATGGGAGAGCTTATCTGGTCAATAGCACAGTTTCTCATATCATTCCATTACCAGGTCACTAGAATGGGTTTTTTCTGGGTGCTAGATTCTAGTAGGTAGGTACTTCTATATTGGTCTTTGTTTCCAGTTCCACATAACCCCCTTTGCCAACACTTGATAGGTCAACTAAAAGGTATATGTGTCAACAAAAATAAAAATGAATATACCTGATCAAGTCTCAAGTTTTAAAGGATTTTTTCCTGTTCAAATGAAGGCTCAACACAACCGTGCAGAAGTATAGCAATGCCCTGTAAAACAAACATCCTGATGTGCCTACAAAAGCAATCTAACAGCAAGAAAATAAAAAGCCTGATGTTTTTTAGATGATATACAAATTAAAAACAAAATGTAAGTCCAGTGTTTAATCAGTTTCTACTTTGTTAACAATAGTCTTTAAATACAAAACAATTTTCTAAATGACACTTCATATCTGACTGCAAAGCAGAACTTCAACACTAACCAATCTTGCCACTGACCTATCAGCCTCAACTATGTGCAAAAGGCTGAATGAAAAATGGCTCCATGCAAGACAACTCATGATGCATATTCCCTTAATCTGCTACCAAACAAACAAACGCAAAGGAGCTGGTGCCATGAACAAGCTGCTTGAACACCAAATGATGAGTCTAAATTTAGCCTTGTTGCAACTCATGGTGCATATTAATCTAGAATGCATAACCAGCCCACAAACATCATGGAAGGAGACCACTACAACGGTGGAAGATTGGCAGGAACTTCAGTGGATGGGTATACAGACCTACATGTATTTCAGGGAGGTACTTTGACTTCATTGAGGTAAGAGATAAGATGAGACTCTGGATCCCTGTGCCAAACCATGTGTATGTACATTTGGAGATAACTTTATTTTAATGAATAATAAGGCTTGTCCACATAGTGTGTGGTTGACCAATATTTGTAAGACCAAATCATTACTTAAGCATGTTCTCCTATGCTAAATCCTATTAAGAATGTTTGGGATGCTCTAGGAAGATGTGCTGCTGCCTCCCTCCAAAGTCACACTGAGAACCTCAATCTTCTCTGATAAGACAATGGACCTTATTGCCCACTGCTCTCATTGATAGGATTATAAACAGCATGAAAAGCCACTATGAGTCATGTATGCTATGGTGAGACTGGGCACATCCATTTTGACTACCTCTAACTCATTTTTGTTTGCATTCTTTTTAAGAATTTTTGCTTGTTTTCTGACGTACACCTGGTTTCCCTATATACTGCTAAAATTTATTTGTAATTTACATGTTTCTTGGATAAAAGTTGATACATAAGGAAGAGCTTGTGTTGAACAATTGGTGATAAATTACTGGTAAAATTTTAGCTCTATATAATCCCCATAATTGTAAGTGGTTGTAACAGCTCAGATGGGAGCACATCAGATAAACAATCAAGATGTTCCATGTTTGAATTTCACCAATATCATATGCAAATAGCTTCATCAATAAAGTATGCCTGAAGACGGCAATAAAAAACTTTCTCAAATGTAGCAATAAAAATTGCCATGACAGAAATAATAGTCCATCGCTAACTCCAGTACGTATAAATTTATGGAAATAATTCACATCGCGAATCAGCCTTCCTGGAATGTATACAGTCAAGCCCTTACTAAGTACACAGAGCTTACAGCATTCACTCATTTCCCCACTTTTTGTTTTTTCTTCTGATGATGATGATCACAAAGAGAAAACAAAATACAATGTCTCCCGAGTAAAACCAGGCAGAATGGAAAATGCACGAGAGTCACCTATGCTGCTGATACATTATTTTTATTATATAGATTTTGCTAAGCCATAGTCAAGTCTCTATGCGAATCCAATTTCTATCGCTTAAAGTTTTTTCCACACGGTGCCCCCACCACATAACCTAGATGTTCCGCTTCACGGTTCTCAATTTTAATAACAATGGAAACACACGATTTCGTATACTAACAAATTGTTAGTAATCCTGCAGAGTTGTCAATGAAAGAAATAGGTAATTTATCTGGCCGTTTGTCTTTCTTCCTTCAAACAGATAGTATACAATTCTGTTGTTTGTAAGGCATGTGAACTGCATTGGTGAAATAATGTGGTCATCATACAATCAAATACAAGGAAAGCCGTTGTAGTAAAAAAAATTTTGCTTATTTGCATTTTTTTCATAAATGTACTCATAATGTGTCCATGCAGGTGTGCAGCACCACAGTTTAACTAATACTTTTTTATTTATAGTTTCAGAAATTTTGTCTGAGTAGGTCCTGACCTGGTAACATAATAAAAATAGAACACACATGCTCTCTTTCTCAAATACTTGGCCTAGGCAAGAGTTATTAACATTTTTGTTACATCTGAATGCCCTGTCAATCAGCCAGTGGCATATACTGATGTACTGATGCAAGCAGTTAGCAAAATTGAAGAGAAATGGGCCTGACAAACTGAAATGTATTCATCTCATCTCTAAAAAAATATTAAACTGCTCCACCCAATTCAATGGCAGATCTCTATTTGAATGTTGAATTATAATAATCTATAAACAGATCAGGACAATACTTTATATTTGAAACGTGTTATATCTACCACCACTAGTAATAGAAACAGCTAGCCCAAGCTTTACTGCAGAAAACTGTTTGAATGAAAAGTAATTAGAAACACAAACGCAGCTTCACCCTTTAGTGGCCAAACACCCGTGTGTTAAGTGACAGCGATACATGGTGGCACCAGAAGTATTTGTTGACAGTGACTGACTAATCAGACTGGATTAAGAGAAAGAAAAGACAACAAATTTTAAAAAGTAATCTTGTACAAATTGATGTGACCACCCATCATTTTTTGGACATGTTTCAATATATGGCTTTTTTTATATACCCGAATAATGTTATGATCTCTCTCCAATGATTGCACCATCACTTCTGGAATTACATCATTCATTAGTCTGGCTACAAGCTCTTGACATTTAGCAGCTCTGCATTATTTTAAAACTGTTACCTCATTACTTATTGGACATGGATATAAAACTAAGAAAAATCACCAAAGTTTTAACACATCCATTCCTCAGTAAGCATTGAGAGGAAAATCCAGGAATGGTACAGACACTGAGCTTATTTATGTAAACAAAAAAACTAGAAACTGAGTTAGCATCTCTAGTAGACAAAAGTGGAAGATAACGTAGTACTACTGTGAGAGCAAAATTGATCCTCGAAAGACCAGTGTTGTGCCAAGAAAGAATTAGACGATGCTGACATTCATGTGGCTCAACTACATCAAATGGATGAAAAGCCAGAAAGCTTTTGAAGAAGCAACATCTATCCACCAAAATGAAAAGAAAATTGCTGGCATGGGCTAAAGAGTACAAGCCATAGATGAGAAAATTGGAAGATGCTTTATCTGATGAGAGTCATTGCAAGGAGCAAGTCCAACAAACCAGCCAGTATGTTTCTTGGGCAACAAGGAAACACCTAGATAAATGTTTTGGGGATACTGTTTCTCTTTCCATGGAACAGGTTTGGTCGCTCCAGTGGAAGGGATGATGAACAATGTGAAGTATATTCGCATCCTAGAAAGAACAGTGGATCCTGAATTTACTACGCTCTACCTGGATGGTAGTAGTATTCCAGCAGGATATTGTCCACACACAAAAAATATTGTTTAATTTTTCAGACAAAACAATGTAGAATGTTCAGACTTGCTCCCAGCCAATCTTAACCCAACAGAGAACCTGTGGGCTATTTGCAAAAAGTAGATTGTATCACAAAGGAGAAAATAGTTTGTGCTCTCCATCAAGTCTGATTTGGACTGCATGCCAAAATGTATTTCTGAACGTAAGACCAAAGTATAATTATATGAATGCTATTTTCTACAAAAAAATCTGAAATTGTTCACACTAATTTTGCATAAGGATGTAAATGGAGAGAAATTAATTTTCTTGTGTGGAGCCCATTTAATCACATATACAAAATCAGATTTGAAGTAAAGCAATAATTAATTATCCTAAACAATCTTATTTCATGAGTGCCTGGCAGAAAGCTCATTAAGCAGCAATAAGAATAATAATTTCCTGTCAAAACAGCCAAGTAGTTGTTATGTGAATATCAGGCTTTCTGAAGTTAGAGGAATGACAAGCCAAGCTTAAAATTGCGCCAGGATTGAGATTAAATTTAACTGGCTTTAGGCACTGCTAAGCTGGTTGGTAGGTGGCATGGGTGCTGTAGTCACAGAAGCTAAACTTGGGAGAGACTGAAAAAAAATCCACCAAAACACAAATAAACCTTTCATATCAAAATGTTAACCAGATTTTATACAACAATGCAAATCATTCTCTAGAATTGTCAGTTTTATTTTTGAAATAGTTTGCAATGAATGAGAAACACATCCTGATTATAGGTGACCTCTATTGTATTAAGGTGGGCCACAGGAGAATTAAAAATGTAGGGCAGTATCAAGTTAGAGGCTCCAACGATCAAACATAAGGATTGTATTGCTTCAAGGACATTATTATGTAAACAAAAAGTTAAGACTAATCTTTTCCAGTCATGCATAAAAAAAAAATTAACAAATTCCAGTTAAAACTTTAGAACAATCAAAGGGAGATAACTAAAAAAAAATAGTGGCAGCCAGGCTATGGAAAGGAATAGGAGACTATGAATTAAGGTATTTTATAAAAACGAGTGAGGGTCAAACCTGTTCAATCTCATTATCAGTATCACAAACTAGAAGTGTGTAGAAATATTGCTAAGTCTATTTTTGTAACACTATTTGTCTTTAGGAAATAGACTTCAGTGAATGTTGCGTGCATTCACAAAACACACATCAGACTTAACTGAAGTTAAAAGTCAGATCGGGTGAATGCTATAATTAGGAGAAAAAAAATCGTACTATAGGGCATTTTCAGCTGGAATTCTTAAACTGAAAATACTGACTAAAAGCTCTCCTCTGAACATGAAAAGTGTCATGTAGAAACTAGGAGTAAAGGGCTAATGCACTGGAGAATAACTTTACATGGGAACCTCTACCAAAAAAATTTCCAAAAATTATGGTGTAGAGTACTCATTAAAACAACCCTGAATGCATTTACAAATCTAACACTGCTAATTATGAAAGTTGTATCTACCTTTGTCCAGAGAATGCTGGATAAAAACCAATGTTTGACAAATCTGCTTAGCATGTTCATTCTCTTGGTTTCTCATAACATCTGAAGAGACTATGATTATCTCTTTCATTGTATGTATTTTTGCCAAACATGAGGTTGCATCAGATTTTTCAATAAATCTGACGGACCTATCATGGTCATTATCTGAAGAGTGCAGATAAAACAAAATCTCAGACATAAAAATGAGAGAGAGAGAGAGATTTTAAGTAAACAATTTAAATGACAGGTTAGGCTTAGATGTGTTCACTAAGCTAATGTTCCAGTTGTTATGTAAGGCATATCACTTGTGCAGTGAGGTGAGGTAAACTAACACAGAGAAAAAACAACAACACATTTTAAAAATTAATATTTATTTATTGCAATTTTTAAAATTAATGAGTCTGAATTATGAATCTGGATTTAACCCATCTCTTTTGTTGGAAAAATTATTAGTTTACAAACTTGAAAGAAAAACAAACAGATAGTTGTAATTTATATACAATTTTTAAATCTAAGTAGTTACAATAATATTCTGTATCACTATTGTCAAAGCATTCTAGAAGGGCCTGGTATAGTTAGCCATATTGTTGTTTTTTTTTAGTTTCTTCTGTCAGGTATTGTTTTCCCTAAGTTTGTTCTCTAAATAATGAAAATAAAAACTATATACAGGGGCAAAAAACAACAACAACAACAACAAAAAAACAACATCCCGAAGTTTACATTAATTCCTGTAGTAATAAATATCAGGTGAGCTCTTGAACAAAAGTACAAGGACTATAAATGATTTTTATTTTAAAAATCCACAGCTTCGAATTTGGGAACTCACATTTTAAGCACTCCTTACCAGTCCTACTGACAAGCAGCAGATAACAGCTGTCAGAATATGATTTATAATATGCTGACTTAATCCAGGGAAGAAATAACCTATGGGGCTGAGGTACAATGTTTACAAAACAAACTGGTAATTTAATGAATATTTAGTTAACAGAGATGCTGCTATCATTGATACATATTTTTTTAAAGTGGGTAACTAGTAAACAAAGTTATCTTGAGCATTTTTATTTAATAAGTAACCGTATTGTGAAAAGTCTGTTTGAGGCATAAGCCTGATTATTGGTCAATGTACATAGCTAACAATTCTTCTCAACTAAAAATGTCTTAATGGTGTGGGAAAGTAACCTACAAAACAAATGAATGAAGCTCAAATATGATAAATAAGAATTAAAAAAAAAAAACAACTACATTATATCAGATAGCGCAAGATATTATCTGGACATCAACTCAAATTTCTGTAAATGAAATTTAAAGACCCATCATTTTGCATTAAAACAGCCTTACCACCTTTCCTTATAATGGTAAATAATTTTTTTTTTTTAATAACAAGAAAAACACATTTTTACTACAAAATACATCAGCACACACATGACTTTATACAAAAAATTTTGTTCCAGTGAGCACAGAAATTTTAAAATAAAGGCTGGAACCTCATAGCTGTGAATGAATGTCTAGAAGGCTATGAAGATCTTAATGTAATGCCACTGATAGTTGTAGGTGGTAATAATCATTTTAGCTTGAGTCTTGGATGACTGAAGGTAGGAAAAAGAAAGCTCATGGTTAAGGCAAGCATGTTATATGTACATCTTAGCACCTATCATTTCCTCAATTATCACAATCACAGTAACAATTTGGTCAAGTGGTCAAGAAAAAATATCACTTTCAGGCTTGGTGCTATAGAGGATTATCTATTACACAGTCTCTCCATGAGCAGTCTGAATTCCTACCCACCAACATTCCAATAGGCCAAAGGTCAATATTTATAATGCCTCTTTCCATCAGTCCTGCATCTTCACATTTGTTTTGTTTCACTTCATTTCTGAACTCTATTCACAGCAGGCCCTGATCTGTTCTTAAAGAAAGCTTGTGAAAAGCACATACATGCAATCACATATGCACTTAGAAAAAAGGGGGCAGGGAAAGGGCAAGGAAGCTGCTAGTTAAGTAATAACAATTTTGCATGTTGAACACCAAATGTTCCAGAAGTTACTAGGTTGTGTGTGCAAGCAATTTATCATAAAGTTAAACAGCTTAGATCTATTCAAACCTTTCATCAATTCATAATGCTTCCCAATAATTTTTTTTTGGTAATTTATATCTGAGATTAGCAAAATCTCATCACATTCTTGTATCAAGGTAGCTGTTTTCTTTCCCCTCATCCTACCAGATTAAAAAAAAAAAACCTTTTAATTTATTAATTATTATGACATTCTAACAGAATATAAATATCCTACAGATTTTGATCACAGCAGCTATTACATTTAATAATAATCATGAAAGGACAACTTATTCCATAAGTGATCAATTTGTCTTCAAAGGATCTAACTGTTTCAGGAAATGACAATTTTCATGATGTATTTTGTTGTCAGTAGTAAAAATATATTGATCTCAAATTAAATTTAAATGTTTAGAGATGCTTAGAAGAGAGAAAAAAACATTTCATCAACATACATGAATGAAGTCAGTCAGAACTCTTATCTATTCCATGTCACTGCTTGAGGAGCCCTCACTATCGACAATTCCCTTCAAACGCCTAAAACGGTCCTTTGGAGACAAAGGCAGCTTTTCATCGGGTGGCAACTGATGAGAAGCAAAGAAACTCCGTACATTTCTCTTTGGCCGACCTTTAAGCAAAGAGAGAGAATTAAGAACATTAGAAAAGGAAAAGCAAGAAAACAGGCTTCAGTTGAAAGTGTCGTGAGGTTTGTATAATATCTTTCCTTGGGATACCCACCGTCTGTCAACTCTCTTTGAGATTTTGTAATGAAACCCCATCTTTTATCAAAGGCCCCTAACCCTGCCATTTGTGAACCTGAATCAACCTTGATTTTATCTTCACGTAAGAGTCTGAGCATCTTCCTTTGAGTGGGTAAACATTTGTTCCTGAGTACTGTCTGCTGCTATAGGTTAAAAAAGTGTTAGTTTCTAAAACTCAGAATAAAGCTCAACTTTTAAAAATTTATGACAAACATTTTTTGTAATAACTAAAAAATCAGATGAAAGGTAATCTATCACTAAGTTAGAACTGTGGCTGGTGAATCTACTTTGAGTTTTATGTATATATACACACACGCACACAGTATTGGAAATAATTATGAAAAAAACAGGATATGTATATATAATTACAAATGAAAGATGTATATAATACATACACAATGCATTATTACAGAAAATATACGGAAACAAAATGAATGTTGTACAGTATTAATATTTGGTATGTGATCCCTTTTGCTTTATACATAGCATGACACTTTTTCATTTTTCTGATACAGGTTTATCAATGTATGACTGGAATACTGTTCCAAATATCTTGTAGCATGTTCCAAAACTCATCCAAAGTGTTTGGTTGCCACTTCACTTTTTCAGTAGCCATGTGACTCCATATAGCCTCAATGTTGTTCAAATCAAAACTCTGTTCAGACAAGGACATTTTTGTGAGGGTTCCACAGGCCTCTTTACATTCCAGATAATTTTTCATCACAATAGCTGCATGGTTGGGGACATTCTCATGTTGAAAGATGAATCCTCACCCAATGAAATGTCTTGCTGAGGCACTAGCAACATGGATGAGAACTTGCCTGTGGCAGTCAGTATAATTTTAGTTTTATGCAAATTCCCAGTTCCCTTGGCTGATATGCAGCCCCACAAATGCATTATTAATCCACACCCATGCATCCCTGTAGCTGTTGTTCACTACTATTATACTTTTCCCCAGTCCACCTTTGAACTCATTTGTAAAGAGAACCTTTTTCCAGGTTTGGTTATCTTACCGTTTAATTTCTATTGCCCTTTTCAGTCTTGCTGTTTGGTTCTTCTTCTCAAAATAGGTTTCAGGAGAGTTACACATCCAATGAGAGCACTTTGTGCTTGTCTTTTACTGTTCTTGAAGAAATGTTAACATGTATACTTGCAGCTAAGACATTTGTAAGATCTCTACAGACTCATTGTCTATCACATAGAAAACATACCCAAGATACTTAACATTACTTTTGGAGACTAGGTTTTCTTTCTTGACCACATCTATTGTCAACAGTACCAGTTTTTGTGTATCCTCCTCAGTTTTGCATACTGCTCTTTCTAAAACAAAGTTGAGCTGCAATCTGCTGCATGGAGTAGCTTTCACTAGATAAAATTTTTGACTCCTACATGCTTGTCATGTGATACTGAGCCATAGTATACAACACACATTCACCACCTATACTTTTATATCCTCCTTACATGCAGCATTTTTTTTGATTGCTAACACAATGCACAATGTAGCATTTCGTTTTTACACAAGATAGTTCTTTCATGTATTATTCACATTTCATACCCAGTTTTTCCTACTTCCTTAATTATTTAAAATTGTGTGTGTGTGTGTGTGTGTGAGAGAGAGAGAGAGAATAAATAAACTTGTTTCCAAAAGTTAACGAACAAACATCAGTAGTTAGTTTTATTTACCAAATGTTCAACAAACTCCTCTTTGCATAACAACTTTTATCCAAGAAACATGTAAATTACAAATAAATTTTAGCAGTATATTGGGAAACCAGGTGTACGTCAGAAAACAAGCAAAAATTCTTAAAAAGAATGCAAATGAAAATGAGTTAGAGGTAGTCAAGATGGATGTGCCCAGTCTCACCATAGCATACATGACTCATAGTGACTTTTCATGCTGTTTATAATCCTATCAATGAGAGCAGTGGGCAATAAGGTCCATTGTCTTATCAGAGAAGATTGAGGTTCTCGGTGTGACTTTGGAAGGAGGCACCAGCACATCTTCCTAGAGCATCCCAAACATTCTTAATAGGAGAACATGCTTAGGTAATGATTTGGTCTTGCAGGTATTGTTCAACCACACTACATTAATGCAAACTGTTTTAGATGAACACCAGTATTCAGAAAGGAGACAAAGTTAGCTTACCATCAGAACTTTTTGTGATAAAAATCACATCAAGACTAAAGCTGTATCTAATTACAAATTTAGGGAATTTCAACTGAGTACATATTTAGGCAAATCTAATACATATTTTCTTTGTGTCTGCTACTCTTTTATGGCCTTGAAGGCAGTTTTTCAAAAACCTTATAGATTAAAATTAATTCACTGCACTCATTCAAAATAGGCAACCTAGCAGCCTCAAATTATAAAGACAATACATCAGGATCAAAGGCAGAATCAAGAGTACCAGAGCCTGGCCTCAAAGGCCGCCTTTCGAGGTTCAGAATCACTACAGCTTCACCGCACTCATTCAACTCTTCAACAATTGGATTTGAAGGCCACTTGAAACCCATCAACAGCAGGTTTTGATATCACTTGGTATAACTTTGAAAAGTGAGAATAAAAATTCATCTAGTAGTTTGCTACAGGGTTGCCATCATCTTATAAGCTGGCCTTGTACTAGTCAGGCACCTTTTCAGATACCATTATGAAATTTTAAAAAGCCTGTGTTTTCTCATGATAAAAGTAAATTTAACTTGTTCCATAAGAGTCCAGTTTAAGTGTACAACTTACAGAATGTTAAGAAATGTATCATTAGCATCAATTCAATGTTCATTCAATGATGTATGATGTGTGTTTAAACAAACAAAATTTCAGTTTTTCAAATTAATGTCAAACTTTTTTTTTATAAAAAAGCCATTTTTTTTCCTGAGCAGCACCAGCTGCCCCAGCGAGTCTACAATTAAATAAACAAATTCAAACTCGTTCGTACCTGAATCCACTGCAATGATATTCTTTTTATCAAGTTCCTGTGCTTCTCTTTGCAAACGAAAAATTTTAGCAGCTTTCATTGTTGGTCGGCCTAAAAGTTAAATAGAAAATCTAAATGATTTTTTTTTTCACTTTTTCATACAAAGACAAATACTGCTAAGACCTACTACCTTTTCTCTTTCAGAAATAGGTGTGCCTTTAGACAAGGAATATAGTAATTGGTAAGACACACTCATGTTTTACAGTAACTATGTACTGAAATAAGTCAACTGCAGGGTCCCTTATCCCAAAATTCTAGATTTTACCAATCTCACAAACAGTTAAAAAAGTTACTCTACCTTTTTCCCTTCTCTCTTTTAAAGCTACTCTATCAATTTGGGGCTAGCAAGAATTCTTGTTTTAATAATTTAGGAGGAAATGACTGAACTTAGTTCAGTTGTTAACAGCTTATGCAGAAGCATATTTAAAAAAAGGGAGTTGAAAATAAATGTCAGACTGACACAAAAAACAAATACAAACTTGTTATTTTTGAATTTAGATCATTTTATTAGGCTGCTTAGAAAGTCTCTGCATCACATATGATTATTTTCATACTAACCTCTGCAACTAAGCAGAAAACCTTGAGTAACAAATATCTAACACTTCACTACTTTGACAACTAAAATTTACAGTAATATTATCACTGAGAATCTTAAATGTTCATAATAACAAAATTATGTACACACTGTAGATGGTACATACATCTGTAATTCTGAGTGGGTAGTTCACTTGTTACACTGCTGTAGCACAATACATCTGGATTTATGAAATCCATTTATCCAAAACTAACCCTATACAATGTCCTTATACTGGTAGATGACTACACATAACATGGTCTCGCATAAATCCTTTTAACCAGGGGAGTTATCTTAATACTAACAAGGAAAATTCCTCAACAAGGAATTTCTTTAAACTTAGATGCTATGCTATTGCACAGGTAAGAGTAGAAGACTGCAGTGGTTGCTACGCTAAGTCACACAGTACCAGTTTTCGATTATACTTGTTTTTGCACCAAAATGGCTTCAGAAATTTTCAACAGCAGGTTTTTTGTGAAGAACATCAACATAAAATGAAGATGGATGAGGTGGGTAGCTGATCACGTTCAAGTCAGCTACCCAGCTTACCTTTCATCCCTGCAGCAGCTAGAATAGCCTTCAACTTTGACACCCTCTGACAATCATCTTTGCAGTCTTTGAACTCTTTCTTGTAATTGAGAAACAAACCAGCTGCCCGAACAACCTTCTTCAACATTTTCAGGCTCCGACTTTCGGTGTCAGTGTTTGGAGATTTCTTCTGTAGCTTTAAAAAAAAAAAAAAAAAACAGGTTTCATTCTTCCCCCATCACCACATTACAGTGTGCAGGAGTAGAGATGTCAATCCTCCCAGAAATGATGTCTGCAATAAAAGGCCAGTCACCTTATAAACCACACACACACAGAGCAGCCATTTTGGACATCAAGTCACTTAATTAGGATATCTACTGAATACAGGCATACCTCTTAGCTGCCTTTTATAGTTCTGTTTACCCCATAATGCTCTTTATCTGGAGGAAAATTCCTACATGTTATAATGACTTCCTGTAGTGCTCTGTTTACCAAGAATGCATCCTGAGCACTATAAGAGGTTTACCTGTATTCTAAAATGTAAGCACTGTGATGAAAATCATTTCAAACACTTGAATAAAATACCTGTAATACCAAACCCATCTCAACTTGTTTGGAAAATCTTTTCCTTCTCTTCAAATATCCACAGTATCTTTTAATCAAAACTATGAGCTACACATCTGGCATAAGAGAATTGGTGGCTGTGCCTTGTGCAATAAATTTCATGCATTTTTTAAATTAAAATTGGGGGGGGGGAGGGTTTAAAATAAACTTCAAAACAACCTGAACTACTCTGTGAAAATACAAAATTTATAGAAATATCAACATATACTTTTAGGAGAGCCTGGTATCCACCCAATATTCTCCTTCCTTCATGTTTAAGCTCTACACCCAGTTTAGCTTTGGCTAAATCAAGACAATGTAAAGACCTGTTTCAGAATTTTGGATAGAGGACAGATCTGAAACCCCTTGAACAAGCCATTCTTATTTCAGCAGATGATACAAAAGTCAGACATTTCTAGCTCCAGTGCAGGACTACATGCAGCATCCACACACACAGGAATAAAAATAACACATTGTCGTTATCTTGTATATGATAATTACTGCTATTTAAAATATAAATTTTAAAAATTTCTAAAGAATGATTAGTATTATTCTAAAATTGCTATTTTCATGATTGCTGCAGGTATAACAGAATAGGACTAAAGCAAAATCATCTTAGTGGAATTTTCCAATTTTCCTAGAATTTGTACTGCACAAATTAAGAAACATTCGGCCTTAGCAGTGACATAAGATTTAAATGTTTTCACATTTTTATCTGCTCCATCCTATCAATATCAGCATTGTTATTTTCCTGTTGTTACTATAATGTTCGCCATTTAGACTTTTTCAAATCCAGAGACTGAATAAGATACAGAGTCACATATAACACACACACACTCACAATAAATTTCAAGTTTCTACTATTTCAGTTTAACTGTCGGACATGACAGTCGTCTAATCATTTTCTTTTTTTTTAAATGAGGGTAAGATCTACTATTAATTGAAATCCATCAAACTTTAATATTTATCTGTTTTGTTTTAAATGTGGAGAACTTTCTGATCACCCAGTAACTGCAGAAAACTAGATTATTTACGTGCCATGATGATCTCCTTATTTCTCTAACCACAACCCTACAGCCAAAAAAGCACTCACCTTAGATTTTTTGGATGTTTTTAGATTTGTGAGAAATTCAGAATCAGAAAGATCTTCACTGGAACTTTCCACTTCATTGTTCTTAGCATTCCGCTTTCTTTTCGCCTTTGTGAAGTATAAAAGAAACTTTTCTCAGTATTTATTTGTATGTAGAAGTAATGAGACATTTAGACTTTCTATGCAAAACTAGAAAGTTGAGAAAACTGGTGAAAAAAGACAAAATTACTTGAAATGACTTAGTTCTTATTCTCCATTAGACACTTAAATTAAAAAACAAAAACAACTTTGACTAAATGTAATTTTGTCAAAACAGGAAAACTAGAGCAGTAGTTTTCAAAGGTAAACACACACACAGTTAAATACCTAGAATATGCTGGACAAAAAGCACTGCTTATCTTTAAACAGACAAATAAACAATACAAAAATAGAAAAGTTGTCACTGCCATAAAGTCTGACATATAGAAAGACAGCAAGCAAATTGTTTAAAAATAAAAAAAATTAAATGAAAAGAATACACGAACTCTTGGTTTTTCAGGATGACTGAAATTTTTGAGAGATTTTCAATAATTTGTAAGTTTGAATTTGGTAGAGATACCATCTAAAAATAAACTGACACCATTGAGAAAGCCACGTGTTCTCTTCCCATCAGATGTGCGACACCCCTGCCATTTCATAATCCATCAGTAATAGAAACTTACATCTATATCCACTTTTGTTGTCTCATGAACAGTCTGTCTGTTTTATTTTTCCACAGTTTAGTATTTAAATACATCGTTCACATACTTTCCAATACACATAAGTTAATGCATCAGAAAATCACAATTTTTCTAGTGAGGCACCAAAGCTCTTCAAATCACATTCAAAGAGGTCAAATAAAACTTGTAGATCAGACTGTATATGATTGTTAAATAAGTGGGTATGTTTGCAGATCTAACTTTCTACTAGAGCTGTTTCTCATTAATCAAAAGGCTATGTGAGTATCTTTACCAGCAATTTCAATTATTAACGGAGCATTAAACATAATTAAAGTAATTTACTTTGTGCTCTATCTATCTATAGACTGTGCAGAAGTCTTGAACAACCTTGCAAGAATACTAATGCTTGTTTTCTTCTTTCAGAATAATAAGTGAATGAAAATGGCAAAGATATCAATTGCTAATAGACATAAAATAACAATAATATTTCTCCGTGAACAACATAAAACCAAATCCAAAATAAGTGGTATAACAAGAATGTCAAGACGAAACATTCAAAAAATTATCAAGAAATTTACAGATGCTGTTTAGTTTCTGATAATAAGAGGCATGGATGACCCAGAAAATATTAAAAAAAAATATTAACAGTAGCTGAAGATAACTTCTGTAAGAGATAGAAAGACATCCAACAAGATCTTGCAGAAACCACAGTTCTGGTTCATGATTCTACAGTACAAAGGTCTTTGGAATGAAGTGGACTTAGGGAAGAATGGCAGTCAAGAACACCTTTTTTATGTAAAGAGAATAAGGCTAAGCAACTAAAATATGCCACCCAACGCCAAAACTGGACTCAAAAACAGTGGAACTAGGTCCTTCAGTCAAATAAATCAAAGTTTGAAATTTTTGGGTCTTAGAGAAAGATGAAGGAGAATTGTAGAAGAGTATAAGGAAATGTGTCTGCAGCCAATAGTAAAGCATGGTAGAGATTTTATTCAGGTTTGAGATATTATCTTGGCTATGAGTGTTGGAAAATTAATTAGAATAAATGGAAATATGAATGCAGCCAGATAAAGCAGATTCTTACTCTCCCAGGTTCCTTCAGTATTCAGGTGCATTCATATTTCAATATGACAATAATCCAAAACATACATACTGCCATTGTTGTCAAAACACTTACAATGCAAAAAGAGTGTAGTGCTATATTTAATAGAGTGCCCTCCACAAAGTCATCAGTGTAATATTACTGAACTTATTTGGCTACTTAGGCAGGTTAAAAAATGAATAGCCAAACACCGTGAACACTGAGCAGTGCTTCTAGATGCATGGAACATTCCAGCTGATATTATTTCAAAATTAAAGGAGTCTCCCAAGGCACATTCAAAAGTCATGAAAGAAAAGGGCAAATATACTAAATATTATAGATAATTTTTGTTTCATTTTGTCTAATGCACAATATTCATTTATTAGGTTGCATATTTCATTAGTTTCTTTCTTTCTACAGTTGAATTTATGAATAAAAATGTGGAAAACCTAAGATTTTTGCACAGTACTGTATTTTCACCAATCTCATAAATAAAAAAGGACCCTCTTCACTACCTTATCCCTTTTCTGGTAGGTAGAGCTCCTAAAACGTTTCCACACCTGAAACATTCAGGTGTGTTGAGCTACCACGCCTAGTCAGATACCTGACCTCTTGTTAACCCTTCTCTGGATCTATATTCCCAGGGTTAGGGGGGTTTTACAAAAGAAATATCCCAGCTTTTATTTAAATACTATAGTTTTTTTATTGGGGGGGGGGACATTTTCTACATTCTCAAAGAATTGGACTCACTTCAACTTGCTTGGCAGCTCTGGATTGTTTCTTCACACTGGAAGCAACCTTTGAAACCCGACTCCCATCACGAGAATCCTTCTTTTTACTGCTCCTTTTTCTCTTAAAAACAAAAATAACAAACAAAAAAACTATAAATATTTGAAACAAGAAAAAACAGGACAGGCAGATTTTACCACTGATTTCAATCAAAGAAACCTTCATTGGGTGGGATTCCAACTAAATTATTCTCCTCTTTGTAAAATTGTCATGAGATTAGTTATAAAGGTATACAGAGAGCCATCACAACTGTCCAAAAACCTCAAGAGTAAGAAAATTGCTTCCAGAATGCAAACATGGCAAACCTGGCACCTTAGGATGCACAAAACGTAATGATGACACAGAATGCACTAATGGTTCACCTTAAAATCAGCTAGCACAGTTTTGATTTTGTACTAAAAGCATGTGATCGCCTCAATGCATAATACCTGCCCTTGCAGTTTTTGAATTCACCCACATTCTTTTCTGGACTATAACGACAATCAAAGTCTAAAAAACCTTTTTGTTATGTTTTGAAGTTCACAAACTTTCAAGGTTGGCATCACAGCTTATTAGTACCTACTTAACAAAAGCAAACTCACTCCTCCATTAAATACTACATTCTCTGTCTAAGAGTGCATGTAGCCATGGATTAAGCACGGACAAAGGAAAACAAACACAATCAATGCAAGAGATCTGGAGAGGTAACGGTTATTAAATAAAAGTGTTTGAGGACACTCACCTTGATTTGTTTAGATGTTTTCAGATTGGCAAGAAATTCAGAATCAGAAAGATCTTCACTGGTACTGTCCACCCCACTCTCCTTAGTTTGCTTTTTCTGCACAAATACTTCAAGGTCAGCTTTTATACATAACAAAAACTTTATGTCACAGTAATTACTTGTATGAAGAAGTAATGAGACAGTCTGACTTTCTAGGAAGATTTGTAAAAGAAAAAAATTACTTGAAATTATTTATTTTTTAGAAAGAAACAATTGCAATGTAACTTAAGTTTTGACATTATTAGAGAATCTAGACTAAAACTAATTTAAACTTTAGTAAAGACAGAAAAAACAAAGCAGAGGTAACATACACTAAACACCTTAAGATTATCACAACAGAAGTCTATCTCACTGTTTATAGGATTTCTTCTCTTTCTAAAAAGCAAAAAAAAAAAATGCCATTTCTCTAAATCACCTTTTTTGCTTTCCAGTCATCACTTTTATACATGTAAGGGAGTGTGTTCCTTATTACCCATAGCTAGAAAACTAAGAAGGGTCAAAATCTAAACAGACTGAACTATTCCAATTCTATTAACAATTACTGCCATCCCTTAAAAAGTCACTAAATTTCATGTGTCTATATTCAGAAACACTGCTGCCACTGGCAAGGAAATTTCTCTGAGAATCTCCCATCACTGACTAAATACCAGCCAGATGCCATGCAACAAGATTTCATTTGAATGTAGCTAATATGCATAATGTGCTTAATTTATGTACCCTCAACAAAACTATTTCTTAAAAAAGGTATGGTGATATATTCTGTAAAAATAAAATTGCTATATATTAGGTCAATACAAAAGATTTATTGTTTTTTTTACCGTGACAATGAGACTTCATATCATTGCTGAACATGAAGTTTATTAATCAAAGTAAGTTCCATTACAATCAATACACTTACACCAACAAGTTACAAGTGCATTTATATCATTTTTGAAAAAAAATCTGGATTTATGGAGTTGATAAACTGTTGGAAGGCAGTTTCAATTGCTGCCTGGTTGGAGGAGGATTCCATACAGAGGAAGCTGTTGAGGTGTTTGAGAAGGTGGTAGTCTGTGGGAGAAAGGTCTGGTAAATAGGCTGGGTGAGGGAGAACTTCGTACCCTAACGTGTTCAGTTTCTGAAGAGTCACTTTCGCAACAAGAGGAAGAGCATTGCCGTGGAGCACAATTGGGCCTCTTTGATTCACCAATGCCAGCTGTTATTGGGAGAGTTTCTGATGAACGTTTAATTTATGACAGTACCTTTCAGCTGTGATGGTTTCGCCAGGTTGCAAGAAGTTATAGTGGATGACACCAGTTTCAGTCCACCAGACAGTGACCATGACCTTTTTTGGGTGGAGGCTGGGTTTTAGAATGTGGTTAGGAACCTTGTTTCTGTCAAGTCACTGTGCTGAGTGTTTGCGATTGTCATAAAGGATCCATTTTTCATCACACCTAATGATTCGGTCGAGAAATGGGTCATTTTTGTTTCTTATGATAAGCGAAGAGCAGATTTCCAATCGACGATTTTGTTGTTCATTCAACTTGTGAGGCACCCACTTGTCAAGCCTTTTCACCCCGATCGCGCCAAGATGCCGGGAAACAGTTTCAGTGCTTACGTCAGGCTCTCCAGCAATTTCTTGCACTGTTTTTCTTGGATCGGCTTCAACTGAGGCTTTCAGACGGCCATCACCACAGCTGGAGGGATGTCCGCTACATTCCTTATCTTCAAAGCTTACATCTTCTGACCAAAACTTTGCAAATGATCGTTGTACTGTGCGCTCATTTACTGTGTCCCCACCCTATGCTTGCTTAATGTTACGAGTTGCCTTGCTCGTTTTGTAGCCTAGTTTGAACTTGTGAAGCAAAATGGCACAAAAACTCTTCTATCCGTGCCCTGAAACAAATATCCATTTTATGATTTTTAAAAGGGTAGGTTGCTCATAATGTATGCCAAAAGACTCGCTACAAAACGATGTATAACTTGTCTACATACACCTTCAGAGGCATGCAAAAAATGAATCCAAAATTAACTTAATATAAAAACTGACAAAACGTTTGTAACGACCTGATAACTATAGATTTAAAAAAAGATTAAAAATAGACTTGCATGTATTTTCAAACATCCAATACTAATACAAAGCACTGACCCAAACTACATTATGATGATATTTAAAAATGTTTAATGCAAACATAAGATTACTGTGCAAATAATTCAAGTATCTAGTGTACATTTTATCATTTATAAGAAAGTACTCAAACATTTTTAATGTTCAATAATGGGCTTTTTTTTTTTAAACAGTTATACAAAAATCAGCACTTAGTACATCATAATGCCCTGTAATGTAACCTATCTTAAGGCATGCCATTGTAATGCTCCTAACTCTGACCAAGTTACCTGCTCTGATCTCTTGCATTGATTATATATTTGTTTTTATTTCTCTACAAAAGCTGTATTCTCATGGTTCATACACTCTGGTATTCTGCTTGAAATGTAAATATTAGAGAGTGGTTATATGGATGACTCCAAATGCTTGCATACTGGGCAGCACATTTCCCTCTCAACATAGTTATTCTGCCGCTCTTCCATCTCACAGAGCTGCTATGAAATTAGCTTAAAGAAACTTGGGAATATCTATTATGAATTCATCAATCAAGTATTAATATACTCCCTTGAGGGTCATTCATAACAGATACCAACCTTAAACCTTGGCAACCAAACTTTGAGCTATCATTGTTTCTTTATTTGTATATAAAACTAGCAGCTAGCTTTAAAGTTATATTTTAAAATTCAAACATAAATATCCACTATTTTTTCTTTTAATTGGCTGGCAGCTGGGGCTGACAAAGGTGTTAAAATGAGGGGGATTTTTAATTTGAAAGAAATAGGTAGAGTTCGATAGATGGATCCTATACAGGCTTTAATTTTCTACTCACAGTCAGACATAAACAATAATGTGCTAAAGTCATAAACATTGCTCTTGATGGTTGTGTTTCGGATTTAGAGACCATGGCCTCAAAATGTAAATCTAAAGACTTTAGAATTGTATGTCAAAAGACTTAAAGCAGATCCATGTCAATTCTTTATGACCCCTTCTTAAGCCCGGAATACTTGTTTAAAGACGGTTAAAATAAAATTAGATATCTCACAGATTATGATACATTATTGATAGATCAAGGCATGAGCTGGAATCTCTATGGTAACACAGAGGCAACCCTTAAGTAAATGTATCTAAGGATGCTATAAAAACTCTTCATCTATCTAACCTAGATGTAAGTGATAGGGGCAAAGGGGCAAAGTGTCAGATCTCACTAATGGAGATGCCATAAATTTAAATGAAAAGTGTAATGTTTTAAAAATAAATTATGATCCCAACTAAAGTATAATTTTATATTATTTACTTAGATGAAAATAATCTCTATGGTTGGATTGTGTCAACCACTTTCAGCAGATGAATTTAGAGCATGAATTCACCAACAGGTGAAGACTGTCCACTAGCTGCTTAAAAATATTTAATGTATGATTTTTATTTCAATAGTATAAAATTAAAATACAAAATTTATTTATTTTCAGATACAGATTCTCTTTGCTATTCCATTAGAACAGAAGACACAAATAAAATACAGATCTCTATGACACCTCTACTTTTATTTTAAGTGGATTAATTTACTAAGACATAATTGAAAAGTTGTAGAAAAAATGAAAGATGAATATTCTGGCAAAATAAATGGAATTTTGCAGAGTCAGATCTGACATGTATGTAATAGATTGGAATTTAAAAGTTTGAAAAGAATTTTAAGTCTAATTAAAAAATACATAAAAATATGAACTTAATTTGATTAGAAAAGCAGTATCTATACAATCAATCTCACTAAATTGCATTATCTCCCTTTGACAATAAGTTTTATCTATTGGATACTTTATGGACATTTTTGTTCTCATAAAATGATTCTATATTTCTTCCCCATCTAATGCTTCTAATTTGTGTCCAAAGAACAGTGTTATTAATCTTTGATTTTAAATATTTCACTAGTCTCAATTTTAGTGTATCTCTCAAAATATGATATATTCATACGAAATCAATGTTTCTTATTCTGTACTAAACTCCTACCAGTTTTCTCTCTTAAACTAGGATTTTGATTATTATTAAGATTAATTAAATCTATATCAACATTTTGTCTGCTTCTAATACCAGCAAAGCTGCCTGTAGAAGCACTATATTTCAAACTCCATTAATAGGTTTTTTACTGTGTTTTGGTGAATTATCTAGATTTAATCTTAAATCTAATTGTGTTCTCAGACCACAGCAGTTATATCTAGATAGATGTTTTCATTTGGCCCAAAGAAAACCAGGCAGTTTTCAAAGATGATTGTATATTGCCTCCAGAGACAAAAACATTTTTATTCTCCTCACAAATTTGGCATGCTCCTCTTAACACTCTTACCAACAGCCTGTTCACTTTTTTGTATTTGCTTTAGTTTTACATTTTAAACAATGCATTTTAGTAATTTTTTAAACATATAAATAGATCTAATTTCAGAATCAGAGTATATTTTCAGCTGATTCTTTTTCTTCAGATTTCGTTCTGAGGTCATTAGAGAATTTTACTGATGATTCCATGGGGCAGCTTTGCTGATTCTGTAAATAGTGAAAATGATTCAGACAGATTATCAAGTGTGTTTTTTCTGATGATAGCCTGAAACTAAACAAATTGTAAAAGATAATAAATAGGTGATTATAGACTTAAGCGTTTTTAAAAAAAAAAAAAAAAAATTTAAAACTTATTGGGGGAAATAAATCATAATTTTTTATTACCTGTAAATATATGTGGACTGATTACAGAAGAAAGTGGATGTGGCAAAACTACTCAACTTATGTATGTGTTAATAGATCCAGAGTTTTTAGATTATTTTAGATGTTTTTGGAAAATCTTTACATCAACCCGAATATCAAATAATAAAAAGTGGATTTACTAATAAGTTTAATAAACAACAGATATTTCAAATGTATGCAGATGAAAATGCATTAAAGAAGGAAAATTTTAACCAACAAATGTTTGTAAAATAAAAGATAAGGGAACAAAAAACAAACAAGAATTACATGAAGAATACTTTGAAGGTCCAAATGATGTCCCTGATCTGAAAGTGACTGATTTAAAATTTTAAAAATTGTTTTTTTTTATATAACTTTGTGTGTAACAAAAATCAAACCAACCCTGAACCATTTTATAATAGGGGTAGGTATAATAATATTGATACCTTTCATATGCCAAAAATACCACAAACTTTCCATAAAATGCAAACAATATTATCCAATTTCAGATTATCTAAAAAAAATCTCCAACATATTTGGGAATGATTACAGAAATATGTTGGTAGTCAGACTATGGGTTTGTAGTAACAGACAAATCAGCTAATAGATATAATAAAAGGTATCATTTAAAGTTGGATGAATTTATCATCTCACTTAGTAATTGATGCTTTGCTTGATCATTTTCTTTTTTTTTTTACATATATTAAATCTTGTTTTATAAAACAAAATTCAAAGAGATGAGATTTTTAAGAATTTATCTCATATAAAAAGAAATTAGAGTTTCTTGATGAAAAAAAAAAGAAGACCAAGATAAATATTATTATTTCAGCTGATTATGAACACAAATAAGTAAGGCTTTACCTGCAGCTACAGATGCTAATATAGGATTTAAAATAAGACATGGCTACATATTTCTCTCTAACTCACATCCTTGAGTTTTGATGCAAAATGTAGTTGTAGTGGGAAAAACTAGTTTCTTGAAGATCTGACGAGCAGTGACTAAAATGTAGACAGAAATAAATTGAATTTTGTTTTTTAAATCTATTTTATAAAACTTTTTTGCCAAATAAATGGAGCAATACATTTCATGAGTTTTCTGTAAGTGAACATCAAAAGAAAAATTACACTAATTTCCCTATTCTTATTATGAGATGACAAAATTAAAAAGTTGAAGATACAAGAGCTGTGGGTGAAGGTCATACTTGTAGTGCAGTTATAAAGAAAAAAGTATGAAAATATTTAATATTTAAAACTAGATTTACTGGAGGATGGATGCTTGAATCTAATTTGCCATTTTAAAATGTACCCATTCTATCAGTTACTCTTTGATTATAAGTTGGAAAGACCCATAAAAAATATGGTAAAAAAACTAAAGCATTTTATAGGATTTTTAATGAGATATTGTACCCAGTAAAAAAAATTCAGTTAAAAATCATAAACACAGGACATCCTGGAATAAAGTTAAAAGGATTCTTTTTCTTTTAAATTCTTTTGGTTTGCATCAAACTAATTTATCTCTCACATTTGAATTAAAAAATAGAAACAGAGTTATTTGTGGCCAGTTATGCTAAGCATCTTTGACTGCACTTGCTAAAAGTATAAAAGGAACTAGAATTTACAAACAGATAACATTTCCCAAAGGCTTATCTTAAGCTTATTAAACGAACGAATTGTTAGTTATAGAAGAAACTAAGCATTTAGCTAATGTAGATGGTCACCATACAGACAGTTATTTAGAGTTATTGCTTCTAATGAAATAAATGAAAGAAAACTCAGTTTTAGAAAAAAGGGATTCAAGATTATGAATGTTAATAAAAGTTAAAAAGACAAAACAAAGAAAAGTACTAAAATAATTTACTTACTTATTATTTTTGTCTCACTCTCATGCAGTGTAACATTTGTCTATTTTTCCTCCACTTATATCCATGCCAATTATCACTAGTACATTTGATTTAACATCTATAATATCTATATTATCGAGCAAATTGAAGATACAAAATAAAAAAGAATATAAAAAAAATCAACTGTAAAATTAAAAAAAAAAACAACAAAGTTATACTGGATTATATAATTTCATGTAATGGTTCTTTAATTAAAGAAAACTGAATTATTTGAAGAAATGGTTGAACTTTATAGATAATCAACAAAGCCACTAATGTTTCTATTTAATTTTAAGTATTAAATAAGTGTAAATAAATTTGGTTTCAGTCAGAAAAATAATTCATTAGTATCTTCTAATTTAACAAATCAAACTTTTTAAAATGAGATGATTCAAGTTTAACGGCTAGAAATTTAAGCACAGATAATCACAGAATTATAAATAATCCTGTTAATTCTAAGATAGAGTTAACAGAACATGAAGACAATTTAGTACATTACATAAAAATATATTTTGGATAGAATTGGATTCTGGCAGTAATCATGTTACTAATCTAAATGAGTTTAAAGCTTCTGACAAAAATAATCATATGATTTTAAATACCAGAGTCAGAGTTGATGTCTTATCTAAGGCATTAAATTCAACTTATTACAGCAGTGATAAATTAATAGATGGAATTAAGAGCACAGTGGTTCATTCAGTAACAAGTTCAAATGCAAAGCTTCAAATAACATTTCCTTTGACAGATAATAGAAAGCTAAACAGTAAAAAATTACAAATTTAGCTGAGCTGATGATAATTTTCTGAATCAACTAGCTGGAGATGAATATTTAAAATTTGGTGGTTTTGCTTGTCTGACAGGTAATACAAATATGAACCAAAAAATATTTCACAGAAAAACATCATAATTATTATGCAGCAACTAAGAAGTATGTTGACAGTTTAAAATTAAAACAAGCAATACACACCTTTCCTGCTTGAAGTAGTCATACTAAAGATATTCAGAATGAGAAATGAAAGATCTATTAGCAGTTACAGTAACATTTTCAAATAGCTCATTGGGTCAGGGTCATACTCACTAAAGAGATAGAAGACAAAATCAGGTATAGGTTTATGAACATCCTGATTTAAAAAGATAACTTAGAATTTAAGTTTTATATCCAGAACTATTAGTGTTACAATTCATTCTTCAAAACACACAAACAATGTAGGTACAGCTTCAAACAGAAAATGTAATTTTAATTTCACAAAGAACATAAATGGTGACATGTAATCTAATCCAGTGATTGATGCAAGCAGCAGTTCTATTTTTGAGGTGGAATGTGGCACCCAGTAGTGTGCTTATGTGGGATCATCCATGTAACCCCTCTTTAATATGTACACAGTTAGAAGAGGTGGCATGGATGACTCCATGAACAAAGTTACTGTGCCTACTTCTTGTGCTAAAATATCTAAGCTCTGTTTTAAAAGACCCAATTTATATCAACATAAAACTATCAAAAGTTCTAAAAATTTGAGACCCCCCCCAGTACAGTGACATTAGTCCTAGTCTTAACACTAAACCACCATCACCACCCAGTGATCAGTAACTCTATGCAGATATTACCAGAAACACAGCCAAAGGTTTTTTTTAAGGACATTACACCATGTCCCCCAACCTTTTAAAATATTAAACTTTAGTTTATTCAAGTAATTTGTATCTTGTAATGCCACATTAGTATTTTATTTCACTTTGGAGTTTGGTTTAATAATTAATTAATATAAACATCCAATGATGATGTTTAATACTCCTTACATTGCTCTTATTCCCACCTATAAAACTTTTTTTTTTTGTTCATAGCTGAGACATAATATAGAGTAAGTCATCCGTAATTTGTAATTTATATTCTAACCACAAATGGAGAAAAGTTTCCTTTTTTTTTCATTGTTAAAATCATGAAATTTTTTTTTTTTTTAAAATGAAAAGACTTACCTTAGCTTGTCTGGGAGAGACTCTTCTTGCTTTTTTCAGACTAGAGAGCACTTGGGAGTCTGAGTCAGAAGACCGAGTCTCTCTGGCACTGTTTGAAATGGCATTATCTCTGTTTTGATTCCCCTACAATAAATGTACATTGTTAAACTATCTTCTGGTTCTTGATTAGACAGCAAGAATTCAATATTATGCCCCCTTTCCAGACTGTTATAGAACATTTAGATCAACAACCATAGTTAATACAGATGGTGTTTTTGTTTTCTTTACACTGGAAATTAATTTGGAATTAAAATAACCATAAAACTCTTCAGTTCTGTATTTTTTGGAAGCATGAGTTAATGCAGAACCCATCCCCATGTTAAACTTGGAATCTTTACAAAGACAGAAACAGCAGCTAACAAATAGTTTAATACAAAAATGTTTGAATGAAACATTTCAATTTACTCCAGGCCAAAGATTAAAGAAAAGGAACTACATTTCTAAAGTACTATGTTAATTTCTCATACTCAATGTATCCAGTCATCCTTGTACATAAAGAAAACGTCTTGATCATCCAAACCTAGCAAAACCAAAGTTATAAGCTTTCTTTTATTCAAGTCCCTGTCACAGCAAAAGGCAATAAGTAAATGTTAGAGAACATCAGTTGCAATGACAATGATATACAAATGGGTGATATGATCACTCTCAACCCAACATCCTTTAATTTTTTCCCTTTTTTAAAAATTTTTTTTTACACAAGGTACTGCCCTAGAATCAAACTGGAGACCTGCTCTATGGATGAGTATTCACTAATCAAAACAGATATGAAACAAAAAAAAATGACAGATCATCTACAGAAATGCCTAAAATGTGTTAGTGACTTTTTTCATTTCATGTTTCTCTGATCTTAAATGAAAGAAAAACATCATTTTCACATGGCTGGTAAACCAATATATTGCTTATAGTGTTTCTTTATCCCCTCAAGATGGATGTCCAGGGCAGTTTCATAATTTTATCTTTTAATGATATATTTTCGCTCAGATTACCCAACCCTGTATTTATACAGATTTTTAAAAAAATTTCTCTCATTAGAACTTTAGGCTGCCACAGTTTCCCAAAACCCCCTTCTGGCCTCTTCATACATAAATGACTAATTACCAGTTTGGCGTACCTACCGAGCATGATTTCTTCCCACTCTTCTTCAGCTCCAGCTTTCATGGGTTTCCTCTTACATCTAAAAATGAAGACTTCTGGAATGGTCTTCTGGGTACTTGTGGTGGATGCTCCATAAATCTCACTCAAACTTTCAACAGTCCCAAAACACCTTCCCTTTCTAGCTCACTGCTATAAAGCTGGTAAATGTTTTATAAAAGTGGTGTCTCCCTTTGCTTTGTTATTTTTAAATATTAAGCCAGATGGCATTACTGTTGATGACAACACGAGTCATTCATTTTAGGTTTCAGAGAGGACAGTGTCATTGTACATAGCATGTAACTGTTAACAAATGCTGTTGTGGCTAAAACTGAAATTTTTGTCTTACTACCTGCCTAAGGGGCAGGGAGCCTTAGAAAGATTTTTATGCGCAAGTAAACAGCACATTCATTTCAAGGTGTACATTGTTTCAACCTACCTACCTTGAGTGGTGTTTCCTTTAAACTGGATAGTACCCCATCATCAGAGCTGTCAGTATCGAGCTGTAAAATCAAAAATCAGACAGGGTCAGCATTATAACTAGACACTACACTTTAAAGGACTGGTTGGAAATGTACAAACCAAGAAGTTCAAAACACTTGTACAGATACACTCCAAAATTACCATGATGGCATCAAGAAAGGATTACCAAAACATCTGTTCAGTTACTACTACTACTACTATGATGTTGCAAAATGTCTGAACCAAGCCCCTAGTTTCTGTAATAACACATTACCAGTAACTTTCCATTCTTATTTAACACTAGTTATACTAGATTTATTTCCTATTAAAATATCAAAACATTTCAAAACTTGCAAAAAAAAAAAAAAAAATTTTTTTTTTTAAATGGAAAATCTACCACGATTTCTTTAAGTATAAAAACAACAAAAAAGAGTCTGTATATGCTGATCCTCAAAGATTTTTAAGCACTAGATGACTGAGAGCACAAATCTGATAGCTACAGATGGTACTATTCATGGTTTACTTTCTCTACTGAACCTCCTACCCTCTTATACAATATCTTCAGCTTGGTTTTGTTGTGGGAAGCAGATTCACCAAAGTAGGACTTATTTTATATGCGTACCAACTGAAGCTGATTCTCAGGACTAAAAAATCCCACCCTCTCACCTCCTCCCCCAAAACCAGCAATTTTGTTTTTCCTGGAAAAAATTCTGAAAACTAAACACAAAAGTTTTTTGCACTAATTCTTCTGTACAAGCAAGCAGACAAACCTAGGTATGTCTAACTAGCCAGTCTTATTTTCCCCACCTTCCATAATTAGCAGCTTTCTTCATCCTAGCTCATCTCCATTTATGTTAACAGTACCTTCTAGTTCTTCACAAATGTACAAATGCTGATATTTTGAAACAAGACTACATCATCTTATATTTTACATGAGCCAACTTACATTCAGCATCATATGAATAGGACTTTTATGATATTAATACAGAATTTTGGCAATTTTAAGTGCACACCCTTTTGTTCCTGCTAAGTTCAATACCATTCATAATGTATTAAATTAATTGCATCAGGCAATATAAAACATCATGTCACTAATGCCAGGTAGGTTTGGAGATCAATCCAAAAAATTAGTTCACAAAAGTATCAATCAGAGGTTTGAATTCATGACAATCAGTTTAAAAAGCAAAGGTGTGGAAAGAGCTAGATCATTCACGCTACAAAAAGCAATGATTATAAGTCCAGCTACAAAACATATGTCACCAAAATGTTGTGGAGATGTGGAGTTTCTAAGAATAATGTAAACACAATGATGGTGGGGTTGAAAGTTACCAAGTTAGAGAATAGTGCACAAGTGCCAATAGTCAAACCTAGTAAGAATCCAAGGCAGGTTGGATAGAAATGAATACTAGTGCAGGGGACCATCTGGACTATCAGACATGTAAGAAACATCTATGTAATGCTGAGGAGTTGGAATCTGTGATTGATAGTAAAGGTGGCCATAAGAACTACTAGGCCAATGACGTAATTGTTATAAATAAAATATGATAAAGTAAAAAGTTTGTAAAAATTTTTTGCAATTAAGTTAAAACACTACCATTTGCCTCAAATATTTTTGTACTAAAAAGCATCAGATGTATATATATAAGAGAGAGAGTGTGTGTGTGCGCACGTTTGTGCGTGCGTGTGTGTCTCAAAGAAATCAATTATCCCACTGGTACATGCCAAGAAAGTTGAATATTCTTTTTAAATTGTTTAAAAATTAAACAAAATTTTTTCCCACTTCACTTTCATCCACAAAGTTTCTGAAAAAACAAAAAGAAGAAACCACGGACTTTAAAAAGTTTACAAACTACAATTAAAAATTATAATTTAATAAATGGTTTTACTTATTTTTTGTATTAACAATCTTAATCCCAAAAAATAATTTGCATGCATTAAAAAAAGAAAATAATTTTAAAAATTGTCATCATAACAGATTTAACAACAGTTTGGAGATGATACCGATGGATACAAAAGTCAAGGCATCCATGCAGCATTTTAGTGAAACAACCAAAATTATCTCCCATTTGATCAATACATATCAGATTTACATAACCACAAATGTTACAGTTAATGAGTGGTTTGCTGCATACCTTTGCTTTTCTGTTTAGTGGTTTTCTTGACTGAAAATTGGCAACATCAGAGTTAGAAGAGTCATCAGAATCCTGATCAACCTTTACTCTTTTTTGACTACTCTGAAAAGAAATAAAAGCTAGCTAACTTAGGGCTGAATCATTAATATGAGTTAAATGAAAATATAATTAAAAAACAAACAAACAATTTATAACTGAATCAAATTGCTAAGTACTGTTGATAGATATAGCCCTCAAATATTTCAAGTTTTACACCTATGTATTCTACTAGTGAAACAGCGAAAACAACTAGCATTTGTTTCTTCACTCAACAACCAGCAGCTTCGTCATTATTACTGTAACAGATGGGAAGTTAGGCTTGATTTTCCTAAGTGGTAATGTTTGTCTCTTTGACTGAAAACTGGCAGTATCAGAATTAGAAGAGTAATAAGAATTGTAACCATCAACTTGTACAATGTGTTTTTAAAATAAATAATAATGCACAGGATAAAACATCAAATATATATATTTGATTAGTAATCTAAAAAAACACTCCCACACACACATACACACATATATATATATAATAAATCATCAAGGTTTAATTACATATATATTTTAAAAATATTAATTACCTTCAAAAGTGCATTTTTTTTCAAATTTAGTTTTTTTTCTTCAGTAGATACGAATTACATTTTATTCTACTGGCAAGAAAAGCTGCAATGTGATGCTTCACCTGAAACTCTTTACTGTGGAAAAATAACATTCGGCCTTAAATTTGGTTTGTTTTTCTTCAGGTGAAGTCACATCATGAACAAACAAACAATGGTTAACGATAACAATAGGTACAACGATCAAATATCCTTATTGATGCACATTTTTAAAAGGTTAAGTTAGCAGAAAATACCACCATCACATGAAATGTAGCTGCATGCATTTAATATAATCAGCCATTTCCCTTATTTTAACATGAAAGACTAAGTTGAATTAACTATTTCTTACTAATTTTATTGCTGAATATCACCACTTTTCTTCTTGATTATAAATTTATTTATTTCATCTAGATTTTTATCCTCAAAACACTTTCTATTTAGGAAAAAAAAATACTCTAAGATGAGAATACATCAACAACAGTGCATGGATCTATAGCAAACTAAAATTTCCCCTCATTTCAAGATCTTCTATATTCTGTAAATGGTGTTATAGTTTGATAAAACACATGCATAATTAGCTGCAAGCATAAACTTACCAACATCCGTGACTTCACTTTAAGCAGAACTTTACTGTTTGATGAGGATGAAGTAGAATAAATGGCCTGCGAGTTCAAATGATTGACAAAATTAGCCAAAGGTTCATCAATTTCAGAATCACTGCCATCATTAACTACCTTCATGGTTTTATTTTGTTTAGATATTTTCTTCTTTCTGGTCATCCCCTTAGCTAAGTCAACAGCACAGTTAATCATTTTCTTGTACTTTTCTTCAAGAGAAGAACTAGACTCACTTGTTGCAGTATTATATGGAATCAAAACAGAACCTGAGGCTTGTTTGGATTTGGTATCTCCAGGTACAGGACAATTTCTATCTATCAACTCCTCCTCTTGATTGTCTGATACTGATTCTTTCTCAGCAGTATCCATGTCTGAGTCCACAATCAAAGACTTCTTTGCTCTATTTTTTGACAAATGCACTATGCTATCTGACTCTGAATCAGAACACTTGTAACTTCTGGCTTTCTCTGTATTTGCATCAAGTTTTGAATGGATGGAAATGCAGTGAATTCCTTCTTCACAAGATTCGCTATTCCCATTCTCATCTGAGCCAGAATTGGTGTTTTCCCATGACTTTGTCTTTCTGTTGCACACACTGGCAGAATCATTGTTTGACTGAACCACAGAATCAAGAACTTCACAAAGATTTAAATATTTTCTACTTTGCATATTTCCTTTCCTACCCTTAATCTGCTTCTCCACAAAACTCTCATCTTCTACCTTTTCTCCCACCTTCATCTCTTTTGACACAAATCTCTGGTCCTGGCCAACTTTGTCACTTTCTGCTAAACGACTACATACACCACTATTTTTCTTGTCATAACATTCTTCAACACCAGTCTTCTCAAATGTTATTTGCTTCTGCTTATCACTTTCTTTGTTGGCAGCTGGATGTCTCTGTAACAGATTTTTAAAAAATTCACAAACATAAATAACAAGAGTTATTGCTTCATCATTTAAAATAAGAGATTGTCCTGTTATTTTTTTTAGAATTATGCACTATAGAGAACTTCATTTATTTTTTAAGTTTATAAAGTATTAATCTGATTTCATAATGTAGACGAACCAAGAACTTTTTCTGTTATACATGCACAAAATGTTTCTAATAAGCTAAATTAAAAATCTCTGATGTTTTCGCCACAGTCGGAGATCACCAATGTAATAAGGTTTTTGTGGCACTCAATAGATGGCTGGTTGGTAGCACAGATATCATTAGTTTAAGCATTGGAAAATGCCCTTAGGGGAATTCCAACAAATCATCATGTCAATGGAGAAATCTGCTAATGGAAATGATGCCAAAAACTTCAGCAGGGAAAGGGTTAGATGTGAAATAACTTTTCCAGGCAATAACTGGAATTGTTCACATTACTGAACACACAGACATGCACAATACCAAGACTCACCATTATAATTTATCAAGCATAAAGGAAAATATTTCAATGAAAAAATTCTTGCGTAAACTTAAGTTTTTTTTCTTTTTTACACGCATATATTATTCAAGTCATATGCTAATATAACTATATGCACCAATAAAATTATTTACGTATGAAACATGGGCTATATCGATAAGGGGTGCACCACCATTGTATGTGCATGCTTGCATGCATGCGTGAGTGAATAAAAGCAAATTTCATTCTTGTTTACTTTTGATTCCATCAGGTTCAAACTAATCTGCCCCTTCTTTAAAAAAATTTAAAAAATGGTATTCTTTCATAAGAGGCTTTCCAAACTTTTATAGTTTATTTCAAGGGCACAGGACTAAACACAAATCTCAATATTACTTTTTAAACTTATTAAATGAATTTCCATAGCGTACTGAGAGGAAAAAAAAATTAACCTTTAGCAGTTAAAGGGAAACAATTCATAGCACATTTAATTCAAGTCCTCTTGATTTGAAAATATTTTTAAATATTCCAATTAGAACTATTACCCATTTAATACCACTCAAATGAATGTGATGTAGCGTAGAGAATATGCACAAATAATTTTAAAAAAGCAAAAAATAAAATCACTGGGCAAAAATTAAAAATAAATATCAAATGTTGTCTTAACAAGCTTAAGAATATTTCAGATACCTAATCTTATTTTGATGCTAGACCCAGACCAGTAATATCTACCAACCTTATACTAACTTGGGCTTATTTTTACAGTTATGAAAATTAATTCCTTTATCCACAGAACTACATCATAAGCTATGAAGAGTTATCTGACATTTAAGAAAAACATCGCAAATCATCAGATTGAGTCCTTTATTTTTAGCCTTCTTAGTAGTAGTTTTATTTGTATTTTTCAACTAATTATAGTGTTTTCCTGCTAGTTAAGGAATTACATTGTTGAGATCAATATCCACTTCCTATAAATATGAGAAATGCTTTTCACAATAAACTTTTACAATTTTTAAAAATGTTTGTAACGCCTATTCTGTAATTTCAATCTTAAATAGTGATTTTAAGAATAAGAGGCATATAGCATAAACTATTTTCCCATAATCTACAATATATATATATAAAAATAGGATTTGGGTTTTCTACAATTTTCACTGTGTCCAATGTATATCAAATCTGGTAAAATGAAAGAAAGGAAAGCAAGATTTATTGTTAGCCCAGTTAACAAAGGCAATAAATTGTGGTTTATCATCTTTTAAATTTAATAATATAAAATTGTCAATTTTCTGTTACTTTAAGAAACCTTTTTCTCTGAAATTTAAAGATAATCTGTGGCCTTCATTACTGGCTCTAGGAAATACAAAATAAAGTTCATAAACAAAGCACACAAATAAGGGTAATATTCTCTTTAAAATCTAATTTCACTTTTGCTAGTAGTTTAAAAGTCAGTATTTTGTGACAATTCTTTTTTAGATATGCATATTAAAATGTTTTTTTTTTTCATCATTCATAAATAATCTTAATAGACTTTGTGCCACCTCATATCCAACATGAAACTCATTTAGAAGTTTGTAGATGATGTCATGGAGAACTTCTTTTTCATCTGGCTTTAGTTCTTTCCTTTTCATATATTCCATGTACTTCAACCTCACCTTCTTTTTGGTCAAGTCACTGCAAGTTAAAAAAGAAGACATTTGTAGTTCATCAAACAGGCAATGATAAAAAAAGTTGGTTTTCTATGAGCAAACAGGATTTTGTACATGATTATTAAATATTTCTCTTCAAGAGAAGGAAACAATGGCCAGGAAAATGAGTATTTGCCTACATTTTTAATGCATACTACTGCTAGTATATCGAATTTATAAACTTATATTTCAATAACTGTTTAATTAAATAAGATAGGGAAAAGAAGTTTTTAAGTAGCTGCCAGCTTCAGTGATACATTTTTCAATCCTATTTCCCAATGTCTTGCACAATCTCTAACTGTTGAGGTGTGATAAATAACTGCTTCAATTCATGCCTTGTTGACGCAACCACTCTTTCAAAATTTCACAAATTGTTCAAAAAGGGAACGTTCCAACTGTGAGATGGTAAAGCATTTTCTGTGGGCTTTTTTAAAATGCTTCTTCAGTGACTGTAATGGTCTCCTGATGTGGTGCCTGGTGTAAGAGCTTTAACTGAACCAAAATTTCTTCATTCACCATCTTGTGGAGTTGTCAGACGGTGGATTTTCGTGGTCATATGCCATAAACTTGCACTTCATTGCAGTAACTGACTTCAATTCAGCAGGCCATAAAACGCCTTTATCTTCTCGATTGTTGGCATTTCTCCCCCCCCCTTCGGTTTCACAACTATCTGAACAAAGCAAAAATAAAAATAAAAAAAAATTAATAAGGGCTTTGAGCATATGGCTTTATGATACAGCTCGTTTTATGTAGTTAACCCTGAACTCCTTCGCAGACTACGAGTAAACACCCTGCATGTAGTGAACGTAAAGATGGAGTCGTGCGATCACCGGTTGATGTTAGTAAACGAAGCCAATTCGCTGCTGCGCGATACAGTTAAGTATTCGGGATATTTAATTTTCACAATATAAATTCTAATATCATTTTTTTTTAAAAAAAAAAAAAGAAAGGTTGGTGGGGGGGAGAGGGTTGTTGTTGGACTACCCGCTAATAAATCAGGCAGGGAAGCAGATGAGGAGGGACCGACGCCGCGAATACGAAAAGCCCGCCAAGTTCTTCTCCCCCCCCCCGATTCCTGAACACCCGCCAGGTACAATCTGAAGTCTAAAGGCGAAGGGCGAGGGCGCAGGGAGGCAGAAGAATCCGCGCAGGAATTATCGTTAGTTCCGCAGTACGAAAGCCTTACTTAAAATCCTCTGTTCGAGTGAACAGGTCGCGCACAAACAGCTCCATCAGGCGCTTATCTTCCGCAGTCATTCTTTGCATGTCATCGCTAACCGAAAATACCTCCAAGACACAAGATTGACATCACAGCTTACAGCCGCAGAACATCTTTTTGCAACAACAACAACAAAAAAAGAAATATATCTATATGCATATATATATATATATATGAATCATTTAAATAAACAGCATGAAATAAAATTATACTATACTTTGGATTGGTAATTAATTATAATGAATTAAATTGAAATAATATTTTTAATATAGGGGAAATAACTCTAAATAACTCAAATCTTCCTACATTAAATTGACAAAATTTTCTATATATATATATATATATTTCACTATTTAAATGTTACAGAAATTATCATTAGCTCAAAAGATTTTTTTCTACATTTATTAGCTTATTTATAAAAATTCAGAATTTCTAATAAATTTTTTTATAAACAAAATCTGTAAGCACATCTGATCTGGTACTGATAGATGTCAGCAGGCACACACCTTATTATCTACTTTACTTTCTGAATGGATGAACAAAAAATAAAAGTTTTTCTGTTTTTAAAGCAGTTGGGCATTAGTCAGTGAAAGATTGAAAATTATAATGGACTGTTTTGTATTATAAATAAATTATCACTATATATTAATTGCATGATTTGTTATTATCCGCTGGAACCATTAGTAAGTATTTCGCTATTTAATTTTAAAAAAATAAAAATAAAAGTGGGAGTGGACCATTTTTAACATTTTGTAGTTTTGTTTTAAGACAATTTTAAAATGATACATCAATACAAATGGGAACATTTTTATAGCTTTAAAGATGTAGCATTATCAGAGCCAGCCATACAACCCACTTAATATTTTTTAATAATCTGGCTGTAAAGTGGAATGGGTGGAGAAATTTGGACTTTATAGGTTGAAGATAGATAGATCAGAATAGACAGTATGACTGAATCATGTTTAGTGAAGTCCATTCTTAGCATTCCAATACCTGTGACACCCTGCCCTAAAATCTCTAAAACTAGTTTTTTTTATCCCATAATAATAAACCCCATGTCTTAAGACATTATTGTTTTTCAATGAGAATAATTAAGAATTTATTATTATTTGCATACATTTCATTTCTTGCACAAAGCCTTTCTTCTTTTTTTTTTCAAAATAACACCATTATATTGTATACTATGTCTTATACTTATTACATTTTAATTCCAATCAATGTTTTACATACAATAATTCTTGAAATTTTCTGAGTGTTGCATAATGCTAACATTAATTTTTTTACATGGGAATAAAACACCATCATTTATAAAAACTGGGTTTTTAATCAATAATTTAATTTTATTAACATGTAGAAAATCGTGCTATAGATTGTCCCACTTTCTAAGTTAAGCGTCAGGGTAACCACCTGGTCTTGTAAATATGATAACTGGGTAAGGAAACAGAATTCTATTGGTCTCTTCTAGTGCACTGGGAAACTAAAAAAGTGACATGCTACAAAGACTTTAAAAAAAATATTGTTGTTTCACCTTTTTTTACAAATTTCTATACTGTACATTTATTTTTTTAAAACTTAATATTTTTACTTGTCTTTGTAAAGTTTGATTTTCCAAAATTTGAAAGTCCTACATGTCCATAGTTAAAAGAAATGTTCCTAAAATGCAATGCTACAAGCTGCCCCTCCCAACTCATAACCACAAGTTAAATCTGCTCTGTCATTTTCAATTGTAGCGCTTGGAATCAGTGCTTTTGGCAGCAGTCTTTTAGAAAAACTCAAGCAACAACTGCAGGGCTGCTACTTAACACTGACAACATTACATTGTGTGAATGTTTTCTTTATCAGTAGAAACAGAGCTAAAGTAGGGATGTGAAAAAAGACTAATTATTCTAAATGTGCCAATATGCTAAGCTCTTGAAAAATCTCTGATTTAAGTAAGTGGCCCTTGGTGGTGAAGGTTTCTCCCAGCTTTTGCAATAATGGTAAATAAATAAAAACAACAACAAAGCATTCTTTTCTTTGTTGTACTAAAATTAAAGAGGAGCCTAAACAAAAAATAAAAATTTCTCTTTGGTTTGCACTCTGCCACTACAAGATGCCCTTACTTGACACCCATACCCCACATCAATGTAACTGTTAATACATTTATTGTGGATATTTACAGGATAGTCCTTGACAATTCTTTTAGTCTTCCTCACCAGTAGATGATAGGTTCAAAATAATATCATTTTCATAATTTCTTATTCAAAACTTTAAATAGTTACAATGATATCTTCCAGTTCTATCAGCAGTTCCAGAAGAGGTGGTCACATCCTAAAAATCTGTATTTACGTAGTCTTGCCCCAAGTCAAATGGCACCATCTCTCCAAACTACTGGTTTTCATCCTATATAAAGAAATCTCTGAATAAAGTTAGGCTATTAGTTTAAGTGAACAGATTCAGTAAACAGAATATTTCTCTAATCTATTTCATCCAAGATCTGACTTTGAATCTCATTTGTAAGTTTTCATCTACCATACAAATTTTTCATTAAAAAAATATAATCACAAGAATAATTTAAATAAATATATTAAAGGTGGTGACATGTTAATTTTCTTTTCAGGTGAATTCTGGTTAATCGTTAGTGATGTAACCAGTTGCAATGTGATTTATCAGCAACGAAAAAGTTTTAATCAGAACAAAGTCATGGAGAAAGACAATTTTAATGATGAAGGTAGCATAGTGATGTGAGTAGCCATTAGCTCCATAGTAGAACTGGCTGGATGCCAGACACTAACACCTCAGAGCATGAAATTTTTTGCACAATGCACTCAACAAAGGAATTCTGGAAACTTCCAAATATTAGAAAACAAGAACAGGATCCCATTAAACTCTGAGTAGATAAATCCCCACAACAGCTTGTGGCTTGCTCCTGACTTTCAACAAGAGTAGAATGTATTTTTGTAAGATAACTCAGTCAACAGATGCTATTCTTCCAGGTTTTGGGCTTCATTGACTGAAATAGAGATGGCTCGTTGTCAGAATTTTTATTAGATGTTGCCTCCAGATAACATTTTAGTTTTGTGAGACTTTTATAAAAATTCTCAGAAATACATTTTAGCATGCTAGTTAAACACAATAGCAATAAATAGTAACTAAGATGTGGTTTTTGGCATAAAATAATCAAATAATTATTTATTTCTATTCTCATAAAAACAAGTGTATAATATAAATAGGGTCAAGATAACAGTTAAGTCAAAAGAAAATAATTTAATGTCATACAATAAGCAACCTAAAAAAAATGTGAAGAAACAGATATATAAACAAAAGTTAAATTGTTTTGTTGCAAATGTATAAAACATTAATAATTATTTTCTCTCAACTCTTTTTTAAAACATGAAGTGATACAGAAAACTAGACATTGGTTACTGGTAGCAAATGAAAAGTAGAAATTTATTAAGGAATTACCATAAATCACAATAAACTTAAGTTTCTTGATTTCACTTTATTAGAGAGCTACCAGCAAATACAAGTCATTAAAATGAATGTTGATTATACATATTAAAAAATATGTAGATGGTGTCTATCAACTTATAGGTTAACTCAATCAATGCATAAAAAATAATATTTTCTGATTACAAATCAGTTCACTAAGTATAAAACAAACCAAAAAATTAAAACAATGGTACCTTTAGAATAGTTAATTTAGATAATGCTGCTAGGGATACAAATCTGTTTAACTTATTTATTAAATAGCCTTAGAGTAAAATATGACATGTCATCATTATTCCTACTTGAATGTGTTAAAAATTGTATTGTAGAATGTCCAATTGTGCTACAATATATTTTAAAAAGTACATTAATGATAATAAAGATAAGGTTAAATTTAATGAAAGTAGGGCAAAAAATTTGGTAATTTAAATAAGGTAATTTTAGTAATGGGGCTCAAAAGTTTTATGAATTTTACCATCCATTCACATTTCAAAAGTATTACAACTCCCATACATTTAAGTTCCTCTTGAGGTAAATTATAGGGGAAGTTATCAACTTTCTTATTTATAATTTGTTTGTAAATGTCCCTTTAATGAGCTCTTCAAAAGCACTTATCTAGAATGTTCTCATATCATATTAATTTTAAACTGTTGTTCAAATGTAAAACAAAGAAATTTAGAAAAAATTCTTTTACTTTTCTATCATATTACTGATTTTACCAGACTATTTATCATGGTAGTTTTGATGGGCGTCTAACCACAAGAGACTGTAAAAGAAGTTAGGTAAAGATTCCTGTCTATATTTAAAAAAAAAGGCTTTAGCCAATGTCAAAAGTAAAAAACAAACCAAATGTTACAGTAATCTGTCAGAAACAATACACTGCACTGCACCTCTAACTATGAATGAGGACTTTTTTTTATTATTCAAAATCAGCTGTAAAGGGACCACAGCTTGCCAATATTTTTAGTAACACAAGTTCTTTTTAAAGCCAGCATACTAGATCAGTATATTCAGTGACGAACATTTCATAAGGAACCTTTATTACTAATGCTAAAGTAAAAGCTCCATCTGTGCATGATGAACTTCTCCAGCTGTGACTACATGGTGGTTCAGACTTATTACTGGTATATGATATACAAGGGCAGCAGCTAAGTAAATTCAACCAGAAACAAGACTAACCAATTCATCGTAATGCATGAAGTCAGTCAGCTGCTGTTATTGGTTCTGGAGCCCAAATACCAATAAATCCATGTTACCTGATTTTTCAATTTTTGCAAATACAGCGTTGTCCTTTCAAATTCAAAAACACTTTGTGAAAAACATTTGTTTCCAAGAATTCAATCCAAAGTAAGTATACACTTTTGAACATTCTTAAAAAGGATGATTTCTTTCTAATTAAACTTCTGATTATTTATATTTTCTTTCCTAGGTTTAAATTATTTTTTAAAAATAAAGCACCGGGGTTAACACACCTATCTTGTACCCTTTGTTCTAGACAGAGTTGGTTAAAATCCTACATGATAAACACCCATCTCTTTATAAATAACTTAATGACAAAGTTCTTTTTACATCATTCAACAAACCCCTCACAATGTCTCCATGTAGTGTAGACATCCCAGGTACTTCCCAAGAAAACACCCACATAAATAAAAACACAAACACTAGCCAGTAATGGACATCAACTATATTTTTTCTTTCGAGCAACAATTACAATTTTAACACAATAACACTTCTTTCCAATGTAAATAGTTCACTGGGTTGACAATGGTAAACATCAGCTAAGGTGACCTCAGGGCATGATAGGATATCAATGAAGTAAAACCAAACAACATACAAGTCCACATGAGGAGATTATTTCTCACTCTGCTTGCAACAATATAGTAAAAACAATTAAAAATAACAGTAAAAGTTTATCCAGTTGTGTTACATGGTAAACAGAAGTTTAAAAAATAAAATAAACACACATCATGTCAGCTTCATGTTGTAGATAAAAGGGGAGATTATCCACATTGTAATTATTTTTGCCAAATTAACATATCTTGACCAACAATTAAATTTTCTTTGCCTACTAAAAATTTTTTTTAAAAACTGGTGGATTATCTCTCAATAGTTTTGATAAAGGTAAAAGTAAAAAATAAATCCTGTTTTTAAAACTTTATAGCAATATTGTTTTTACATTTAATTATACTTTAAAGAATAAAAACATACATTTAGTTGAAATATTTTTTGCTAAACAGTTTTTTAATGAACTCAATTTTTATTGATTTAATCAATGAAGTTGGAGTGAACAATCAATCTGTCTTTTTAACCTCCTGTAGTACAGGTAATACAAGACAGGAAGCCATGATGGCTGACATAATCATCCCACAGCTAGGTTTGTGATGTGTTCCACCCTTCCACTTCTAGTAACAATTTTCATGTTAGAAGAAACAAAAAATTTGTCCACTGATGGGGACTATATACTGTGTAGATAGTGCAGCCCTCACACCAACATCACTTTAAAAAATGTCAGGCCATTTTCAGCCTTAACAATGTACACAAATTTATGATCTAAAATGCAATAATATCCACCTATTAGATTATTACACAAATCAAGTAAACTTGTACAAAATCCTTTTAAAAAATTACCTGCCATAGACACCTATGTTGCTGTCCTCCTTTAATGCTAACAAATACAAATCACCTTTTTAACCAAGACGTAGAAATAATTTAACCATTTCATTAGTTAAAAAAAAAGCACATTATTAGGCCCTGAGAATTATGTTTGCTAACACAAGGTGAGAAGCCATTATAGTTTATACAAAGTTCCAAAGAGTAAATAAATATTCATCAGCATGATTCTGTGAGTTGGTTGGCATTGTTATTGGTATTAAGATCTACTGTTGGTAATTTCCCATACATAACTGAATTTTTTTCCTTTTTTTCTTTCAAATATTAAGCTATGGTATATAATTGAGCTAATTCATAATGGCTTGATTTATTTAGTTTCTTGATATCTGAAAACAGTTTAAGATCTATGCCTTCAAAGCAACTGGGAATTGCAAACAGCATTTCAAAGCTTTTCTCAAACAGTTACATGCTGAACAATTACTTTGATTTTAAAATAAAAATTGGTCCACAGGACAGATTCATTTGTGAACAAACTCATTTTTTAATACATGCTCCAGAAGTAGTCTAAATGTTTTATGGTCAGGTTGGGCATTCTGGTAATGCTGGCAGAAGCCATAATACACTGTTCTCTGCAGTCACATCTCCTTAAAAAAAGACAAAAAACAAAAAACATTATGTTGAGACATTTTTTAAAATTTCAATTTAGTATTTAATCTCTTGGTTGCTCATTCTAATAATCTGGTCTGCAAAGTATCATAATTGTTTTCTTTAATCATCTTATGCATAATCTATAGACTTTGTCATTTAACTATATCAGTATAATTTATAGGAATGATAATAATAATAATAATAAAAAGAAAAACAACAAATTTAAACCCCAAGGTTTTCATCTAAGTAGATTTATGGACAGTGACGGACTGGTTAAAACGATCAACTAGCTTTTGTTTAGATCCTTTCAGCCATAAGATATTGCAGTGACTACAACTTACTTCCGATAACAATGTCTTTTATATGGATCTTTGTCAAAGATATTACTAAAATCTCAATAAACCACACAACTTTATTTTTAACTCCATAAAAGATGACAGACTAGGTTTTTCAGCCTGGTGACCATGATGAAAACATAGCTGACTAATTTAAAAACTAATAGGTACTGTGTGATGAAAGCATTCACTACAAAATTCATAGCTTAGCCTCATTATAGAATAATTATATATCATAAACCAAAATTCTAAGATAATCTGAATCAGCATGTGAATAGACATAATTACCCTGAAATAGACTTCTAAGATTTTGAATTTTTTAAAGGGATAGTACAAAGACCTGAACCACTCAATAAAAGGTGAAAATAATATCATTTTACCCAACATTATATCTCCAAAGTCATTTATATATTTCACAGAAAAATGAAGCCATTAGTTCTGAGAAAGTGAAGGGTGTACAGTTTGGTTATGAATCAGAATTGTAATTCCAAAGGAAATAGCATAAAAGCACTTGTACCAGAATTACTTTAATACCACAAATAATAATGACTACTTCACCTACACTTCAAGTAACAAAAACATTAGCCATCTCTTTTCTTCACCAGAACAATAATCTTTTTTAGCTTTCAAATTAAAACAAAATGCTTACAGAAGCTACCTGGATAGAATTCAACAGTAACTTCCACATTAAATGGTTAACTACAATTTTTTATCTGTTTAGAAAACAAACAAAAGTCCAAGCTGTTGCAGCTACAGAATTAATAAGAGAATACTGATATCAGTTCACACATTTCAATGATGAATGCAGATGATCTTGGTCATTTCTGACTTAGCACCTGCCTAAAAGATCCTTCATACTACAAGTGAATTTTTTATCAAGTTAGTATGATAACTACTTTTCCAGAAAAAAACTAGCAAAATGAAAATATCCACACTAGACAAAACAGGTAAATCTTACAGGTTTTACACAGTATTCTTATACCAAGTTTATTAATCTAGAATAGAAAGTACTAAACCTGTTTCAATAGACTTCTTACCCCTACTCTAGCTCTTCCTGATACAGATACCTAGAGCCATTGCCCAAATTCAGCTCACATTCCACCATATTCTCCTTTTATGGCAATTACTAAAGACTTTCCTTGAATGAGCCCAGTAAATAACATTTCACACCTTGGGATGTATCTCTGCCAAGTAATCAGTGAAGCAGATGTCCAGGTATACAACACAAAATACAACAACAGCCATCTAAACCAACCTGGCCAGTTAGGAATTTGGTTACCAGTCAAGTACTGCTTTTCATCAGTGCTACCTTTATCACAAAGATAAAATTACAACAAAATATACGTAAACAAAGTACAAAATATGGTAAATATAAACTGCTCTCTGATGCTGTAAGGAATTCTTAAAAAAGCTCTCACAAACTTGCAAAATTCATTTTAAAAGTATCCAACTTGGATGATCAATCAAGAAAAAAAACAAAACTAAATCCTTTTCTTTTCTTTCTTTAAGAGCAATGCCTAAAACTGTCAAGGAACCAGCACTTTCTCCTAGAATTCATGTACACAACCTGATGAAAATTATCTTTACAAACTTTGTAGAGTTTCACAATTTATCCACTTGATGCAGAACAGACAAATACAAACTTGTTTTCCAGACAGTGAATAGCTATCAACAGGCAAAAACTTTAAATAGGTAAAGATTTGGTTACTAGTCACCATCCTTAAGAAATCTCCACAGACTAGAGGTTAGCCCTTGTTTTTTTTTTTTTATTAGCTTGCATATTTTGTTAGCATCAATATTACAGGGTGCCCCACAAAAAACCAGGAAGTTTTAAAAGTCCAGATCTCAACGTAATGGATTTTACCAAGTGGGGTTTACTGTTACATCAACTTCAATTGCAGAGGAGGGGGGGTCAAGACATACAATCTTTAAAACCTGTGTTGATGGAAGCTTGGAACAATATCCCGCTTGAAGTTATCCAAAGGGCGACTGGAAGTTGGCTAGACCGTCTATGTCGTTGTGCAGCTGCCCACGGAAAGCATTTTGAACACCACATCTAATATGTGTGTTTTTGTTCTGTTTTAAGCTACCAAATTTCTATCCTTTGCTTTTGTTTTAAATAACTACCAAAATTTCCAACAATTAAATAAACTGTACTAAATTTCCTGGTTTTTTGTGGGGCACGTAGTATAGCCACTCTCTCCTTACTCCAAAAAAAGACATTTCTCATATTTAGAGACACCCCCCCCACCTGCGGTGTATATGCGTGTGTACACATTTAGTTAAAAAAGAGAAAGCAAACAAAAAAGTTACCTTGCAGAGGTATCACAAATTATATTACAAGGAAAAAAAAAAAATTTTTTTTGTTTTTCTTAGGCTACATCACAGTTCAAGCCAACCATACAGGATGACACAAATAATAATACATCTATATTTTTTGAGTTATTGCAATCTTTTCAACATTCTCAAGAGTAAAATAGCTTCTTGAAGTACATCCCTTCTAAAACATTCAAGGGATGGCAATAAGTGAGGAAAAGAAAACCCATACATTTGAAGTTCCACTGAAGTTTCTTTTGCAAATGAAGAATACTGTAAAAATTGATTTTCAATAATAACAATCAGCCTCATGCACCCTCTTTGTCAAGGGTTAGCTCAGTTTTAGCCCATGTGGAAGGTGGTAACACGACCACCATGCATGAACTTGTCTTTTAAATAACCTGATGGGAAGAGCAACAGCATTTCAAGCAATCTAAATGTGATTGATTAACTGTTATGGAATGTCCTGTTTTACAAACTAAAATATCCCATGTATAAATTATTTGAAAGTGAACAAAAGCAATATTTGAGAATTTTAAGAGTATTTAAAAAAATAATTAAAAAAAACACAAAAAGTATAGCCCAGACAGACAAATAATCGTCTTAGAACCAGAAAGTTAAAGCGTAATGTTTTTTCTGGTTAATACTAGAAGTTTTCTCACTTCTCTTGGCACACAAGCTTAGGTAATGGGTTAACTGACTTGGTAAAGATAATTGTGTGTGTGTGTGTGTAACCAGTTGTATAAAGAATCTGGTTGGATGAGACCAATAATGTACTGCTAACAGGATATCCAACACAAAATTGATAATTATAACGTAGTACTATAACATGGAAAGAAAAAAATTAATGGTGAATGTTTTAGTTGTTTTTATCACAGTATGATTCAGAGCTGCCCTCCACATAAAAAATATAAAAGGTTTTCAGTGCATACGTTCTATTGACCAGTCATCAAACAAAATAACATCTTTAAATTTCTTCTACTTTAAATTATTTTTCTCTTTAGCCCTTTAAGATGAAGAACTTCATAGCTTCCAACAATCTGGCTACTGTAAAAACATGTTTTGATCTTATTATATATTACTTTTGATTCCAAAAAATTTCAGACATATTTTAATTTTTTTCAAATCTTGTTTTTAATGTTGCTTAGAACACAGCCATATACATACAAGTGCTAAGCTTCCCAATCCTGAAAGGAGGCTCCTGACTCTTATTTGCTTCCTGTTCACCTACTTTAAACATTTTTCAGATGATTTTTGTTATTTGTTTTTAAAACAATAATAGCGTTTTTAATATTTTATACAGCTATAGATCATAAGTTTCTAAATAACATTTAGTAGTTAAGCACAACTTGAAAATCAATGCAATAACATTGAATGTAAACAGAACATTATCCTGCTTTCTTCCAGAGAGTAACAGCACTGAACAAAAGATGAATTGCTGCTGCAGGATATAGCTCTCTTCAGAATCATGATGTCATTTTCTTTCTTGAGAGTCTTGCAAAAGGTTACTCAGCTTCTATGTGACTACTGTATGCATAAATGAATGTGTTGAAATGGCTTCACAAAAAGGTTTAGCAAACAATCTATGACATTGCAAACAAGGGTTCAATGCCCACAAGAGAAAGAGTAAATTGAAACAGACAAAGACTCTTCAAGAATACAAAGCTCAAATATATGTTAATAGTGATTTTATTGAATTAAGACAGTATGTTGTCAAATGTAAATCACATCCCTTCATTTTTATCAAGGGGGGAGATAACAGTATTAAAAGGTATTAAAGTAATTTTTATCTTAATGCAAAATATATTTTCTATTCCTTTGGATAAAGAAGCTCTTTACTACAAAGTGAAAAATCTCCAATAATTAACATCACTTCATTTGTACACTATTTGCCCTTCATGTGTTGAGATGTGTACAAACTGTAAGTGTAGATGAGTGAACACTGGCCTGTCTTAAGCCACTGAAAGACATACGAGGTGGAGAAATAAATCAAGAAAGGAAAACTGTTCTGGTAAAGGCAAGATGATACAGCCTAACACTGTTGCTCATGTATACTTTAAATACTAAGGATTGTTACAGGTATATAAAAATGACATACATTTCAACACTTCACATGTAACTATGTCTGACATGCTTTAACAAAAAAAAAAGACTAATCTTCTGTATGAGGTTAGAAAAAAAGGAAAGTGATTAAATGCACAAGAAACCAGTCAAGTACCAAACAATTAGCTGAGGCCCAGTTTCACTAAAGAGGAGTAAAAACAAAACAAGAACACTCATGTTTTAAATGAATAGTGGTCCCACTATAGGGTAAAACAGTATTTAATTTTCACACACACACACAAAATATAGAAATCATTAATTGACAAATTAAATCTTAGAAACAAACAGTTGTTTACATAAAAGTAAGCTTCGGGTTTCTAATAAAAGCAACTGGCCACTCAACTGTAGGAAACATGCTTGTTTACAACATTATTAAGTACAAAGCCACTAGTATGAAAATAGATTTACTGTTTGGTCAGATGGTTGTTGCATAAGACTAGAAGTACTGAAAATAAGGTATTTACACTTTATGATGGATTTTCTATTTAGATTAGCTATTTTTGTAAGAATTTTCAATTAATAAATTAATGATAACATTGACTAAGTTTTAAAAGATTAACAAAGATAAAAAACAAAATCAACTAGATTACAGATGTACGTGGGAGAAATGTCAACTTCCTTAAAAATAGAGATTTACATATCTATAGATATAAAAACAGATGACAATGGCAAATCTAACTTTTTAATGCTTAATCATAATTAAACTTAAGTTACATTTAAATATATATATTAAAAGAGCTAAGATCATAGTTTTCAGGAAAAGCCCAATTCTCCCTACTAGGTAATGTAAATGGAGATGCTAATTTATTTTTTTTATTGTGTTTGAACTTTCAAATCCTACATTGAATTTGATAAAACTGATATCAGAGAAAAGCTTATTCTTCTGAGCTGCAGTGTGGAACTTAACAGCAGTGTTAAAATTCTTCCTAATGCTAGAAGACGAAAACACAAGTCAGTATGTCTTGCTGTTCCAGGTTACAAGGAATTCAAAATGTTGGTCATGAGATAAAAATAAATTTTAAAATGAGAAAAGCAAATTAAAAAAATACAACAACAACGATTTTTTTTTTATACATTTGGCATAGCAGGCTTTGTTTGCTTTAAATGTTAAAATGGGTTGAAATAATCTTGAATGAATGAAATGGGGGTGACCACATGGAACACATACGACAATATAGATGGTGGTGACGTGATTGTAAGGTTGTCTGACTACAGGTATGTGCAGTGATACATTATTTTTTTTTAAACAGGTGATTTAAATTGTTTTGTTCAATCTCATTAAATTTACAATTCCTCAACATGTACAAATCAGAAGTGACTATCTATCCTTCCTTGCTCACATATACATAACAGTGCAGTCCAAAGCTCAAGACTTATGATCCTTATGATAACTGGGCATCTTAGGTCTAGGTGATGTTCCCCTTGCTCTCACTGCATTTCCAAACAATTGACTGCTCACCTCTGAAGCATTTATCTTGCCACTGCTGCTTCCAAAGCTTGTACACTGCTCGGCCATCCCATCATGTTTGGATGAGAAAGGAAACTCCATGGTTGAATGACTAGAATGAGGACAGGAGATGCTTCGCTTGGCAGATCGTTTTCCTTCCGAGATGGTGGGCAGACTGAAACAGCTTTTCCTGATGAAAAACCGAGCATTGCCAACAGCCGGTCTAGAACCACCTGGAGCCACCAGGTCATTCAGGTGAGCTGCATAGCCATCTGATAAAACCTGCCAAATAAACCGAGTCATTAACAGAGAATATTAGTGGGTCAAAGTATCAAGAAAAATGAAATAAAATTGCACCACTTCATTCTAGAGATACTAAGCAGACAAGTCTGAACTCTTTGTGTCTGTGATAGTTCTCTTATGCAAGTAATTCTTTAAAAAAAGAAATTCCTAAAGGTCATCTATGCTTGATGCTAGCAAAGAAAAACTGACAAAATTAGCGAAATTGTTGAGACAAAATAAAAACCCCATAGTAGATGTGTGAACATGCAGGTAACCATGCTTATCTTCCAGTTGAGAAACAAACATAAGTTAGTATGGAGAAAGTTGTATAAACCGAGTAACATTTTTTGCAAGCTTGATGTTGATAAATACCTACCCAGAAAAGAAAATGTAGGCAAATAGAATTTATTTGTACATACACAATCTTAAACCTACAAAAAAATGTGTATGCTGACATTTTTCAGTTCCAAAAGTAGGAAGAGATAAACAAATACATCCGATAGAGTTTATTTACATCAAGAGAATGAAGTTGAACAATAAGAAATCAATGTCAACTACTAACATTTCTTGTTACTGTTTGTGATGTGGGCTAATTTAACTCACCTGGGCTTGGGAATGCTGACGTTTTGATGCCCTGCCGACAATGAAGATTTGCTGTGGTTGCAAACCAATTTCCTTGTAAACAAAGATGTCCTTGGCAGAACCATAAGCTGCTCTAAACACCAGCTGAACCTGAAAATACCAACAGATCTTGGCAAACACTGATGGCTGAACTGTTCATTATAATTTTTGGTGATTTTGCCAAAATAAAAACTTAGGAGAATTTTTTAAATTATCTTGTTTTAATTACCATGAAGTTACAATGAACTCAGTCAAAATAAACCTGTAAATTAAAAATGAGTTTTTTTTTAAAAATGTTCAGAAAAGAATATTTTAAATATACTTTTGAATGTTCTAATTTTGTGAGAAAAAGAATAGTGTGTCCTTGTATTTTTGATAAATGTCTTTTGTATTTTTAAAAAATTTAAATATATATTCAATGTTTCATTGTTTCGCAGTCAGGGAGCACATCCAGCTAAATTCTGGTCAGCCACACAGTATGTATTGTTTTTCTACGTACAAGATAATTGAAAGGTAAGAAAATCTAATCCTATTTCTATTATTTTTAGTTCTATGTCAGTACATGATCTAAAGTCAAAAGAAATGTGTACAATAAGCTGACTAATTTTGAGTGTTTTGAAAAAAAAATCAGAATTATAACTAAATTGAAAAATTAGTAAATGAAAAGATGCCATTAAATGAATTTTGATCTAATCTATTAATGTTTAAATGTGGTTATAAATCTATTTTCCAAATGAAAATCAGTGAAATTTGGGTTGCCAAAAATATATATTAAAAAATGCTTTATAAAAAAAAGAATAAGATCAAGCATGGTGTATAGCTAGAGAGTTTTAAAACATTTCAGGACAATGATTTTGGAGAAGTCAGTAAAGACTATATATTCATGTAATTAAAGATTTCAGTGTAAATACAAACACTGTTAAGAGTTCTGAGTAACATTTAGCTGTAAGCATTTTACATTAGCAATGAGAACAATTTTAGTTGTTAGGCACTGAGTCAAATAATTTCAAGTTTTCAACATACATCAGTTTGGTAAGTTCGTAAGAAGTTGAGTTTCTGCCGAAGTGGATCTTTTGATAGCCCATCCATGAAAGTCACCATACCATGGGGGAAGTTGTGCTGAGCCAGCCATGCCACCACTTTCTTGTGCTGCATGTCTGGTCGAGCTGTTACATATAGGATGAGGTAACCCAGTTCCTGCCAATGGCTGCAATTGGAAAAGAAATACAGATATTTCAAGCACTGCAGAAACCACAACAATTTTCCCCTTATCTATGCTTTTCCTCCACTCTTAAGAAAAAAAAAAAGAAGCAAAGTTATTTTCCCCTTTAACTAAAAATTACTGCCATAACACATAAAAACAACACAAGTACCACATGCACACACACACACACGCAGACAGACAGACAAGAGGGTGTCCCATGATTAACTGAAAAGACTTAAATGCTCATATTTCAGTCACAAAATAACAAAGGGAATTGATTTTATGTTATTTTAATCCACATTTTTTGTGTCATCAAGAAAAGAGACATAAGACATTCCAAACAATTTGTCCATTGTTTTTGTTCAAGCATTCCTGCAGGCAACCACTTACTACTTTTTTTACATGGTTTAGAACAGATTTGATGCATAACATCCATTATTTTGAGTTCATTGTCTCAACCATCCCTCAGAAATCTGCTTGGTTAATTATAGATTAATTACCCTGTATAATGACTATTTATGATTTGGTTTTGATTCTAAAATTAGTAAGCAATAAATCAAATACATAGAAAAATAAAATTAAAAATTTGATTTGAAATTAATGATATAGAGTAGGTAAGTTGCTTTTTCTAAAAAAAATATTTTTCTTCTGATTATGAATGTTAATAAACACTGTTTAATTACAACCACAAACCAGAACTGTTACCGACATGGTTTCACATGAAATGGTACAAGCAGTCTTAACAGGCAATAAGAGACAAAAAGGCAGGGTAATCTCCACATTTGGACTCACCGTACGACATCAACAGCACCTGCTCGCACTTTGGGGTCTTTTCCCATTATGGACATGCTGGCAGTAAATGAGCCATCAATGCTGAACACAACTGTCTCTGTTTTTGGAGGGACAACAGTTAGAAAAAAATCAACGCTGGTGTGGTCTCCTCTAGAAGAGACAAACAAACACTGTAACAGACAAGAACTCGAGCACACCTCCTCTGTAACTTATCTTTAGTTTGTTTTGTGGATGCAGTAAAAGAAATTGCAATCAAACAGTCAGACAAATCGAATCCTGAAAAAAAATTTTCAAAATAAACAAGAGAGATCATAATAGTGGTTAACAAATTCCCACTTAGATTACAAGAAATTACAACTTCTTTCTGATAAATATAAATGAAGTTTTGGTCCATAGATTATTGAAATCATCAGAATTAATGATTTTCAGGCAGCAAAACACCAGCTGGTTTAGTCCTAGAAGAAAATTACCTGATGACTAGTTTTACAGGATACATGCCCTGACTTAGGCGTTTATCCTCAGAGATTGTGTACACCAGTTTCCCGTGGCTGTCGGTGAGAGCATAACCAAAACAGTTCCACTCGCCAGAGGACACCTGAGTCATGATGTGAATATCAACCTGCAAAACAAACAAATCTTCAAAAAAATTAAAGGCTTAGAACTGCTTGATGTTTAGAAATTACTGCTGAAAATACATAAGTGAAAACAAAGTATTTCTTTTTCATATCTGGCACAAGCTTTGAGCTGCACACAATGATGATCAACAAGGATGTCAAGCTATCCCAAACCCAGCACAATTTAAACAAGAAAAAAGAAGTGCTTTAAAAAACCAGCTTAAATTCTAACATTTGAAAATTACTTTCTTGGGGAATTATACTGAAATTGTAAAGAAGAATGCAGTGAAACAAACAACAAAAACAAATTAGACAAAAAGTTCAACATTAGTAATTCTACCCACCTTCTCACCAGAGAGTGAAGTCATATCAAGGGGTCCATACATGAACTTTGCACTAAAAGTCTGTGGAGCATCTTCAAGTACGATGACGTCATTTGCTCGATGGTTTGGCTGCAAGTTCTGTGAAATGAACATGATTCAGTATTCTTAATAAGACTGAAACAATATTTCAGTTTCCGTCTCTCTCCCTCCCCCTCCCCTCTCTCCCTTCTTTTACATTGTTGTTGTTTGAGATGCTTAAAAGAAATCTTTCAAAATTTTTTCCTTAAAATCTGTAAAAGAATTGAAGTAAACATAATGTAATCAGGTTTAAAAAATATAAACAATTGGCTGCAAAGACAATTCTTATTTCAGTTATGTTAATAACAGTAAAATTCTTGTTGAGATATCCACATACCTTTAGCATATCATAATTCTATACATTATAAATGCATGCAACAAATTTTTTTAAACTCATTCTTGATATACCTTTAATTAAAAATAATTACTGTAATTTTCTAATTAAGCCCAAGTATTGCTATAATATTTTAACCAAATTATATACAGCAAGACTATTAAAAGTTTAAAAAAGAAAAAGTTTATTACAGAATACAATTTTACAAGAAAGATATTCTTAAATGTATTAGGTAAAGATCCCAAAGTAAACTGAACAGTAAATCTCTCATTCAAAAAACCCAAGAACCCAAATCAAAAATAGAAAAGAAAAAAAACAAGCAAACAATTCTGTTCTTTAAAATTTTTGGTTAATCCTAATTCCCACAACCGACTGAAGATCACTTCTGTATACCCTTTTGGATTTGGAGAGAAAAAAGAAATTCAGAAACTGACAGCCATAAAAGAATTTTTTTTTTTTTTATATATATATAAAAATATTTTGGACATAATAAATAACTTTTATATTCTTAATGAAATCTCTTTAGGAAACAATAACAGTAGGTAGTTTATTTTCTATAGGTTTCAGTCAAATAAAGCTACAACATTTCTAAAGATGTTTATAATTCTGGAAGTTGTTTTTGGCTTTGATTTTAAAAAAAGCAAAGAAAATATTAAGTGTGAGGTATTTTTTACCCTGACTTTTATTGTGGTCCTTCTCTTTAGCCATTTCTCTTTTGGCTGATTTGAAGTAAAAGTATTTCCTGCATCCATCATCCCAGGTTCTTGATCAACTGATGCTAAAGATGCCAAGTCCTGCCTGAGTACCTGTTACAGTAAAAGATTTTTAAAAAGGTAAAAGCATCATCAGCCTAAAGCAAAAGTGATTAATTAGCCCTCAAAATGTTAACCCGCATGTGTGTTAAGGAAAGGCTTTAAATAGTCCTAGATAAGTTTAAACTTTACAGTAGTAGACAGGATTTTGAGGAATCAACCTGTTAGAAATGTACAGAAAAACTATGACTGATTCCAACTTTCCCAGGATGAGCTACGATAGTAACTGTCTCCTAGTCTATGATAACCAATGCCAATTATTTACCTCAGGTACTTATTCTGTAGTGAGGATAGAGAGTCTAAGCCTTGAAATCTGGTTTCTTATGATACTCATGTAAAATAGTGCCTCGAATGTTTATCAAAATCCTTATAAACAAACAATACCTAACATGGTTTCTCACCTGTCTCAAAATAAAAGCCACTACATCATAGGACTCCCAGAAACTGGAATGAAACAACTGTGGAAGAGCATTGGTTGGAAAAGAATGCAATACCTCTGGACAATATAACACATAATCCAGTCTTTTGTTGCCCCACCACTTACTTAGCACTGAAAAAAACAACAACAATTTTTTTCTAAAAAAAAAAAAAGCTAAAATAGCATTTATCTTTAAATGCACAGATTTTTTCTAAGCCAATCTTCATGCAGTGCATGTTTACTTGTGAGCAGAACAGGATGGTGGCAGATAAACAAACATTTATAATATTCTGAAATATCACTTGCCTTGAGTAATACTTGCTACAGAGGTATCTCCAGCTCCTGACACCTGACTGGAAATGCTTGAGCAACTTGTCTGGCGCTGTAGCATAGGATATCCTGGAGATGCTGAGCGGCGACGTTCGTCAGTAAACATCTTGATATTGGATTGGACACTCTCCACTGAAGACGACAAATAAACCAAATCAAATAACAGCTTAAAAAAAGAGGATTAGAGCTATGAAAATAAACAAACAGAAAATTTCCATACTACTAGAATTTAACAGCAATAAAAAAAAAAGTAGGCTGCATTTATATTTTTATTATTCATATAACTCTTCTGTTCAGGATTCAAGCTAATGGAAAAATAAGAGAACTTACCAACATGAACAGATTCTCCATCACCTAGTGGAAATTTGCTGTACCTTGGAAGTTTGATGGGCGATATGTGTCGAAATGTGTCATAGACAAGTGGCTCCAGTCTGATTGCTGATGGATCATGGGAATGAAATAGGTTGTAGATTTGATGGCAGGCTGGACGCAGCAAAGGTGCTGTTAAAAAAAAAAAAAACATTCCAATTTTTTTTTAAGAAGGTCACCTTACCTAGAATAGTTTTTAACAAATTCGTTAATTCATTCAAGTTAGTTAGAAAAAAGGAAAATATTTTCATTAGTCAGTTAACGTTTTTTTCCCCCATATTGGAATATACCTTTGAATTTGTTAAGCCCAAATGGTCATTTCACAATGGCTTTCAACTTGTCTTTGCAATCTGAAGATGTCAAAAAAATTCTAGAAACAGGCAGATCTGTTATTGTTTTGTTGTTAAAGCTCTTTTCTGTAATGAGACATTTCTGTCCATATGAGCCAATTTTTGCACCTCAGAAATAAGTTGTCAAAATTTTGTACAAATTAATGAAACAACAGATTTACATTAATGAACCATGTAGCCATGCAATGAATAATCCTTTTTTTTTTTTAAATCCTGACATTACTTTAACTGTATTTCAAAGTAATCTATTGCATAAAAAACCTCTTAAAACCAACCTTAGATAATATTCTGCCAGTGCTCAACATTGAAACTTAATTTTTTAATTAATTTTCTGTTTGATATGGCAACTTTGTCCACTATATCGTGCATTCTAGAACAAGATAATAGTTAAATAAGTTTAAACTTTTATTATCAATTTCTTATTAGATTCTGACTAAAAACTATATACACAAATTTTGTATACCATTACAAAAAAAATTATTTTTTTCATTTATCTTTAAGAAAATATCAGAATTAGAGACAAAACTGACCTTTAGCAACAAAGGTGCCCAATTAAAATCTAATTAATTTTTAAAAAGCCAAACAAACCAACCATAACTCTCTGGATCAGAAAATCAGAGAAGCCATTGCAGAAAAACTGGCACAAAAATGTAAATGAAACTGTGCCCTGACACCAAACATACAAAATTTGCACCTCAAGAGTGAAATATAGTCATCTTCTTCCTTATTGGACAAATTAGTTGTAGCTACCTGCTCACAGAATTCATAGTCCAGGAAAAGAAAGAGAAGTTTTGTTGTGAATGCAGTTTCAGTTTCTGTTCATTGGCTCTTGAATTTGGACTACAAAAAGTAGCTACAAAAAGCAGTGACATTTGAACTTAGAAAATTCCATACAACATCCTATCTTGTACAACTATCACAACAAAAAACAGTATACAGCAATGCATAAATAATGCATTGCAGCTACATAAAAGTACTATATCTTTTGCTCTAGTTTCTCATATTCTCTCCCTGAGGGTTGATATCAATGAATTGACCAGTAGTTAGCTGGTAGTGAAAGATTTAAGCAGGAAAGTCATGTTGTTTTTTATCTTTAATTAACACTAAAACAGAAACCAGTTTCCACATTTATGAAGCTTGTAAAAACAAAACTAAAAAAGAACATTTCAAAATAAATTTAGTTTATATAAACTTTTCAATTGAAGAGAACCAATTATGTATTTATTATTTAAAAAATGTATTCCCATAAACCATAAATATAATTTTGGGGAGTAAATTATATTTTCAGAAAGAATGATTTTTAAAAAATGCAGGTGAGTAAATAAACTTACAGAGTTTGTCTGTGAACATCCTTCTAAAAGATAAAACAAGCCCCAGTGGAGAACCAAACATAAAAAAGTCTGACACATCAAAATCGAACTTGGCGTAACTGGACTCATAATGGCTTCCACTGCTTGTCTTCCTAAAAACTTGATCTGTCTGCAGGACGTTCAGGTGGACAGAAGTCTGCCTCTGTGACTCCTGCAGCTTCAAGTCAAATTCGGTGTCACTCTGAGGAGATGCAGAAGCACCACCTTCTGGCTGAGACCACTCGTGATTGCTGTGGTTGACATTGTCATCTCCACTTTGCTTGCGGATCTTGCTGGAAGCTGAAGACAAACCCTCCACCACCTCAGGGCTGTTGAGACTACTATGACTGCCTTGCCTGCTGCTGTGGCTGACCTGAGGAGTTGATTGGCATAATGCATCATATGCCAACAATGAACCACTTGAGTCAGCAAGGAAACAAACCTGAAAAAGTGTTTTTTGTTTTGTTTTTTAAACTGAAAAGCAGGAAACACTAAAAGCAACAAAATATTGTGCAAAAAAAAAAAAAAAACAATATTAAGATATAAATTAAAAGAGCAAATCCTGCAAAGACTAATTTTTAGGTGTTTCTTAAATAGTTTGAACATGCCCAAAATAACAAGAGGAGAAAGAAAATAACTTATTGTTGAAGCTAAAATTCAAACAACCTTAAAAAGGCTGGTCAGTCAGTCTTTCAAAAAAAAAAAAAAGCAACAAAACAAGCTAAATCTGTAGTAATATTAAAAAAAAAAAACATTCTATAGAATGCTACCAAGTAATTTTGATTTCTTTACAAAACACCAAATTGTATGACAGTTAATCAAAACCCAGATTTTTTGCATTTAAACATGCTAAGCACATAAATGCAAGGCAGTTAACTATGGTAAACGCCATGGTTAGTTATAGTACATTTTAAGCTAGGAGATATGGCAATACTAATTTTGAAATGGAGAAATACTCAAGGTACTACTGTACATCTGTTTATCTTAATATTTTTGGCTGCATAAATGTTGCAAATGGTAAGTTAAATAGAAAATCTGATAAAAGGAAATCTAAAACAATCCTTACTGTAAGCTGTTTCTTTAAAATATGTATCTACAGAAAGTAAAGTACACTTATTTATTTTTTAAGAAAATTGTGTTTTAATCAATTTTTCTTCTAAAATAAATACTTTGAGGAAAATTTTAATAAAATTGCATTTATTTCCAAAACAACAGATATTCCCTTTTGTGAAGACAGGAGAATTCAGGAAATTAAAACTTTGGACCAAATAAAAATTTCCAAAATTTGGTTCCTATTCTTTACTCACATTTTAACTTAACTCTGGTGTGAGTCAGATTTATTTTATGAAAACTGAAATTATATGACAAATTTTTAAATTGAAGAATAAGCAAAAAAAAACAACATTTTATATATTTTTACAAATTAAATAAATAAAACACTCAAAAGATTAGGTTTATAATCTTGCTTTTCATGGGTTTTTACAAATATGTCTGGAAAATATTAACTGTTGCACTTTCCAAAAAAGAAGACTTCACAATCAAGATACCAAACACTGATTAATGAAAATGTATTGTTCCAGCAATGAATCATGTATCAGAACACAAACTACTAATTATGATGTTTTTATAATTGACTACAAGCTGTTTTTATATGAATAACAGCTGTACCTATCCTGGCCATCTTGTTCAATAATATTTGAAAATATTGTCTTGTAAGTGATCCCCCATTCTTCTTACCAGTAGTTGCATAGTGTGGACTGACATTAAAGAGTCAAGAAAAAAAGGTTCAACCAATATAGTTCATCTCACATGCTCAAATCCAAAGACTAAGGGGCAAAGCCATAGTTTAAAGTCCTTCCAATTCTTTTCTAACAAAGTATTGTGTAGTGAGCTTGTAGTCCTTATAACGTCGCCTTATGAACTCATCACCCACCAAACGATGCCCTGATAGATTTAGATGACATTGTGAGAAGCCCAGTGATAACTAAGAAACTACAACCACACTCTCACCTTCAACACTTAGAATCAAATATTTCAAACCTGCCCTCATCTGACCACAGAACATAGCACCATTGCTCCAAAGTGTCAATCTAATGCTGTTCTGCTCAGTCAAATTGCTTTATTCTTGTTGCCATATCCAAACAAGATCTTTCTAGCTGTTACTTGGTCAAATGACCCACTCTCTCTTAACAACAGTCTCCTGGTGGCATTAAAATGACAAATGCTGTGGCGGAAGTGTGGTCAGAAGTTAACTGGCAAGAAAGGGTATTATCTAAACTTTCAAACCAGCAAAATATTTTCCCATTCTTTGGTTTCTGTACATTACATGTACATGAAAACAAGATAAGTAAAACTTAAATAAAAAACATTACTATTCTACACAGTTCATCGGTGCAAAACCTATTGTTATGGATAAAAATGCCAACCTGTCCATTAAATCCTCTGCCTTCATCACTTCTGAGAAACTCTTGATACACAAGATTTGCCTTTGTGATGGCTGCAGACATGTGTTCATGGAAATCAGCACTGGCAGTGGCAAATAAGGCAATGGCACCAAGAGGAATGAACTCTTGGGTAAGAGCCAAGTTTGTTTCACTATCTTTCACACTTTGGGCATCAAAACTGTAAGGGCTCAAGCTGAAATTATAACCTTACCTTTAATCACTTTTAGGAATTTAAATAAACAGAATACTAAAAAACAGTCGCTAATATATAAAAAGAACATTTATAGCATGGATCTAGCCTGTCAGCAACTGCAGCATTGTGATCAGGTATCCAAAAAGTGCATTGCAGCCAAGAATAGAGATTCTCTCACCATAAGAAAGGAGCCAGGTATCAGGTTTAAAGTGCAAGTTTCATAATCAAGTGCAAATTTCAATGTATTTTCACATGTTCAACATTTAACATAAAAAATGTATAGATTAATTTCTCAAATTTGTTTGATGAAAGTAAAACACAAAACAAAAGAAATCTATTTTATCTTAAAGCTATGAGAAAAAAGCAAAATAAAAATGTAGTTACAAAAGTAAATTATTCCTTAAAATAAGATCTTGTTTTCATAATGTAAACTAACTACAACTGCATTCTTCTAAGCTTGTTAAAATTTGTAGTTTGTCATTTGCATTATGAATAGTGATTATTTTTATTTTATTTGGTGTTAATGTAAACAATTAACAATGTTCACGAAAACTTTGTTATGTGTCTTCACCTGTAGATATGTCAAATTCCTTAAGTTTTGTAGAACTACAGTGAATACATTCTTGTTATGTATTGCACTCTACCGTTAAAAAATAATGAATTTATATGACCTAAGAAAGCAAAAAAACTAACTTTAATAGTTTAAAGATGATAGAAAAAGGGTAACCTCCCACCATTTCTATATTGGTAGAAAGGGTCACATTTTGTTAAATTCTTTTCTCTTTTCAAATTTTAATAAAACAAATTTAAAAAAAAGAGTAATATTGTTGTTACATAAATCTTTTTGCTCACATATAAAAGTAAACTAGACAAATAAAAGCAAAATAATTAGTATCTGCAAACATGGCCAATCCTTACCTGGAAAGTATATTGAGGGGATCACAACAGCACTGTGGACAAGGAACAAGTCGAAAAGCAATACGACCAAATGCTGAGGGGTACTGAGATTTAATCACCGTCTCAAATGTATTCTTAAATGTAGCATAATCTGCACGGATGGAGGTGTACTCTTGACTAACTTCCAGAACACTTCCTAGATAGAAAATACAAAAATGCTGCTTTCATTAGATACTGTATTCTTCCTTTATTATCAATTTCTAGCAGAAGACAACACATTAACATAAAGAAATGATAATAGTAAAAACATAAAATATGCTATAATAAGAGCAAATAAACTAGAACCAAACCATTAGTATACTGCTGATGTGTCATTACAAAAAAATCAAACAGCAAGCAGAAACTAAGGAGCTTCATTTTTCAAATGGATACTCCATTACGTAAGCTTAGTGTGCTTACTACCAATGGTTTGGTGCTCATAAAAGTGCCTTCTAAACATTATTCATCAATCTGTTAAACTTTTTGATAGCACTGGTAGTGTTACTGATCAATCACAATCCCTCACAAATCTACAACACATAGAGACTGTTCACCAGGCAATTGAGAGAAGCCCGAGAAATCAGTGTGTCATCTATCTCAATAATTAGGACTGGCCAAAGTATCAATGCAATGCATCCTATTGAAGTCTTGCAGAAGACAATGATAGCTTTGTAAGGAAGTTGATAATGATCAAACAAAGTTGCATTTGAGTGACAAAATCCATTTGTTGTAGAGCTGTGTTTTCCAATCTGTGTGCCCTGAGGAGGTGCTAGATTTTTGGTAGGTGGCAGGGCAGGGTTTAATGACAAATGGCTTTCTGTCAACACAGGTTTAGTGAATTCAAAATTAAACTGTAGAATAAAAACAGAATCACTACTGATTCCAGTGAATTCAGACTTGTGGTGTTTTAAATAAAATTTTACTTGCAAAAACAATTTTTAAATGGTTAAAATATTAATCATGACTGAAAGGTAAACTTCTGTAGATTAAAATGAATACTAAGGTGACCTGTTTGATGGACTCCAAAGCAGCTACTAACAAACTCTACAAAATGGTTTCAGATAAGCAAGAAAGGCAATTTAAGACTGCTTTTGTCAAACATGTAGCTTGACATCAATAAACTAATTGGTTCATACCAAGTTTAGGGGGTTTATTGAAATTAAAGGACTTCTAAAATTGTAATCATAACATTTTGACACATTTTATTGTCTTCATCATTTTGAAATACAGGAGAGACATTATTTGTTTGTTTTTTAAAGATGGCTAATGTAAATAAACTTTTTCTACAAACTTTGATAGTTGAATAGTTGTAAATTGCTCATTTGCCATATTTACATTTTTTGATGATTAATGCAAAAAATTTTTTATTTTAAGTTATGTATTATTAATGATGGTTAAATTTGATGATTAGAGAAACTAAGTAATAGAGTTAATCATATTTTAATAGCCTGTAGCTATATTATGTAATAAAAGAGGGAGTTATGCTAAAAAATGTTGAGAACCACTGCAGCAGGGCATGGAATGTTTGTACACAGCCATTGCTGGGCCTTTTTTTTTTTAAAGATGAGACTGGTGAATATTACCAACACATGCTCCAAATATTCTTAGAAATGAAGCTGTAGAATTTGAATCATCTTGAAGATGTGGTTTAGAGGGATGGTACAACATACCAGTGCTAGGGAAAGCCTGGGTCTCTTGCAGTACTTCTTTCATGAGCGAGTATGGACTAGTTTGCCAGGCATCCAACCTTACACTCCTATTTTTCTTCTTTTTTGAGGGGGTATCTCAAAGAATGAGCGTAATTGGGGGAACATGCACACTCCAGGCATTCAAAGATAACATCCACAGAGGAATCAATGACAATATTCTGAGCAAAAGAATGCATAAGACATCATTTCCATGACATTTTATACCAGGCATAAAGTACTACAAAACTTGAAAGAATAAAGAACACAAAGGATTTTTGCTTTGTTCTGTAATTTGTATACACTAATTTTTGGATAGGCAGGGATATATCTCTGTAACAAAGGAAGAGGAAAAACTTCTGTCTAAGTATGAATAATTTTCATTTCTCCCTTTATAACTATGAATAAACATGCTGCACTAAACAGGAATTAAAAACCTTGTTTTTCTGGAGAGTTTTTCATTAGAACAATCCTAACATGGTGTGAGCTAAGTATGAAATATCTCCTTTTCTAACTTAATCTAAGTTGAAAACTTAGTAGGTGATTTTTGTGACAGAAAGCCAGAAAAAACATCCAGTTACTAATGGTGTCAATATTTCAAAGTTATTATCTTCATCAGATTTCTCAGAAGCTAACAGACTCACCTCCATATAGCACCATGAAGAGTATGTTAGTTTTACACGCAGAAGCCGACAGTGGGGTGGGCAATGGGCTGCTGGGCAGAATACTGTCAGATTGGCTGTACCGCTCTAACTTCTTCTCAAAAGATGTCCCTGGAGGAAAGACGACACAGAAAGTTAACAAAGACATATGGTACATGTTCTTACTATTCAATAGAGTTTTCAATATAAAGAACTGACACTTAAACAACTAATAAGCCACTGATAAATTACAACATATAATTCTGATTATCTTCTGTTTTTTTGTTATTTGTTGGCTGTATATTTGGTGTGAATTTTGGGGGCTATAGATCCAGTTCTGGACTTGCAGGTCCTACCATATTGTAAACACTAGAATATACTGGACTGGTTTGCTATTGGCATGCAAGTTTTCTTCTCTTTCTCATCAAGATGTTGGCATTTATTCTCAAATGTTTTCACATCTCTTTTGATGTTGGAGCACTAGATTCTGTCAGTAACCAGTTCTTCTTTGTACCTCAACCATGGTCTGCCTCTGCTTCTTTGGCCATGCTTCAGTCAGTTGTAGAGGATTTGCTTTGGTAGACTGCTCCGAACTATTTCAATGATGAGATATTCAGTCCATTGAAGTTGCTCTTGAAATAGCATGGTTTCTATGCTTTTAGATTGTGAGAGTTGTAGGATACATTGTTAGTGATACTACCTTGACATCAGATGTTCATAATGGTACAAATAAGCCTCTGGTGTAATTTAATATACAGTAAACCCTTAACTTTCCTGGTGGACTCCCACCAGTATGAATTTAAGTAAAAAAAGTCATGGAAAAAATTCCGCTCTAAAAATATCACCAGAAAAGATGGGACAAAGTGGAAAGTATGAAAAAAAACAAACAAATGAAAATATTTAATTGTGAATTATAGTTACTTTTCAACTGAATAATAAGTATGTACATGTGCAAATAATTCATCCACATTGAAAAAAAGAGGAAAGATTACATTATAATAAAAGGTATATTTTATGTTTTATTTTGTTTCATAAGTACAGCAGAAAGTTTAGCTGTTTTCATGGAGTCTTCTGTGATCAGAACAGGAAAAACAACTTTAGAAACGACAACAACAGCATCTGATGAAGATTCATAGAGGATAGTGACTTGATGGGATTAACTTTTATGACACTGTAAACATACAATATAAACAAAAATACCAGTCCAATACGTAATCTTTTTTTTTTTTCTAAGTGTACAAATTATTTGGACATGTACATATCTATTATTCAGTTGAAAAGTAACCATAATTCACAATTAAATATTTTCATTGTGCTGTTTTTTTCCTACTTTCCACTTGGTCCAATTTTTTCTGACTTTTTTTACCATGACCAAAATTAATTGACCAGCGGACAGACCTGACAGTTTTGAAGTTGACAAATGGCAGGTTAAAACTTACAGATGGAACTCTAGAGTCCAGATGTCTAAAATTCTGACATTTTGGTTGTTTGAAATTTTCCAGGTGGCCTATTGTCCCATCCAATTTTGGCCATAGGAAGTAGCTAGCAGTCATGTTCTTTGAAGCCAGTCAAATGGCTGGTTATTGGTGACTGACAGAAAGGGCCAAAATGATGGCTCCTTGTTCTCTATCAGTGGAGGCCAGGAGCAGACAGTGGCAGCCACTATCTTTGATTGGTCAACCAAGACACCTCAGCCATGTGTGTGTGTGTGTATGTGTGGGGGGGGGGTAATGCAATTCAGCCAATCAAAAATTTAGCTAGTTGAATAAGGTTTGGTCAACTGGGAGCAGAGTTTGAAAATAATTTTATAATTTTGAGCTTTTTGGAAAATAATTTTGGACAGTGTGTCACAGGTCATTTGCATCGCATTCTTGATCATACACATCACCATTGTGTAGCTCCTAATATGGTCCTTAAAAGAAAAGCTAGTACAAGTGCTAGTGCAGCTAGTGAAATGAAGCCTATGAGGCAAAAGAGAGTGATTTTAACACAGAATGTTGAGTTATTAGACAAATTAAAGAGTGGGAAGACTACTGCAGCTGTTGAGGTGAACAAGTCAATGGTGAGTTTTATCCATAAGAAGGAAAAGATGATTTGAAATACCATAGCATCAAGCACCCCAGCCAGTGCCAAAATAACATATGAAGTTTGAGATAAAGCGTTAGTAAAAACAGAGAAAGCGTTGAACCTATGGATTGAAGACATGCATAAGAAACATATGCCAGTGGACAGAATGATTATCTGTGAGAAAGCCAAGTGCTTATATGAACATTTTTGAGAAGCAACAGGTGGTGAGAGAGGTATTTGAGCATCATTTAATGTGAGCAAAGGATGATTTGAGAACTTCAAGAGGTTATCTCTTCATAACGTAAAACTAACTGGCGAGGCTGCATCTGTGGATCATGATGTGGCATGAGCATATCCTGCTGAGCTTCTAAAATTAATTGAAGAAAAAGAATATTTACTAAAGCAGGCCGATGCAGATGATAATGCCTTATGGTGGAAAAGGATGCTGACAAGAACGTACCTCTCTCAGGAAGAAAAGAGAGCATCAGGTTCCAAGGCAACCAAGGATAAGTTAACTCTACCTCTTTGTAGCAATGCTGCATGATACACAGTGAAGCTGTGTTTGCTGTATCGGTAAAAAAACTTTAGGGGTTTAAAAGGGAAAAGCAAGCACCTCTTATCTGTTTATTGGCAATCAAACAAAAAGGTCTGGGTCACCAGCCAATTATTTGTGGATTGGTTCCATAATTGCATCATTCACAGAGTTAAAAAATACTTTGCTGCAAAAAAACTGCTATTCAAGGTTTTGTGGATGACAATGCTTTGGGCCACCAATAGAGTTTGCAGTTTGCTCATCCTGATGTCGAGGTTGTGTTTTTACCCAAAAAATTTACTTCCTTCATCCAGCCTCTCGACCAGGGTGTAATAAAGACCTTAAAGACCTATTTCACCAGGCATATGGATGCTGACCCAGACCTCGATGTTAGTCAGTGCTGAAAAGACTACAATATTGCTGACTGCATTACAAACATTAAACAATCCATGGATGAACTAAAGCCAAAAATGGTAAATGCATGTTGGCGAAATTTGTGGAAGGAAGTGGTCTATGACTTTACTGGGTTTCCTGCAGTTGGTGAAGAGGTGAAGTGCATTGTGAGTTTGGGGAGGTGAAGGCTTCAGTGACTTTGAGGAAAAGAAAGTGGAAGAGCTGATAGAGATTGATGGTGAAGAGCTGACCACAGAAGACTTGGAAGAGCTGTTTAAAGTGATTAAGAAGGGAATTAGGATGTGAAGAAAGCAAGCTGGGACTTACACAAACTCAGTGAAGTTTTTTAGTATGCGAAACAACTAACTGATGTGCTTCTTCAATAAGACCTCTCCATGGAGCAAAGTCTTAAAATTAAAAGAGAAATTGATCAAGCGCTGTACCTGTACCAATAAATATTTAAGGATATTCAGAGAAAGAGAAAGCAGCTGCCTAGGACCAAGTTCTTCATGAAAGCCCATTCTCCTTCCTCTCCTCCACCACCACCCACCTCGTCATCATATAGGGAGTCATACTCCCCACTTACCTCTCTTGCCTCTACGATTGATCCAGATGACACAACAGAGAGTCCAGATGACCTTGTTGAGCAGCAGTAACCCTAATGCATCACACTGTACAATACAGCATTGTCTTCATTATTGTAAATTAAGGTAAGTTCATTAAGTGTTACATTATTTTTTATTACACTTATTAGCATTACGATAATACTTTTATACTAATGTAGTAATTTAATTTACATATTCGATATACTGTAACATATAAAGTTATTTTACAAGTTATTTTGACCTTCATACTTATGTAAAAATGGTGTTCATGGTTTTCGGGATTTGCACTGTTTTCTGGAACGTATTCACCACAAATGTTAAGGGTTTACTGTAGTTTCTAGGTTTATATTTTTCACCCATATTGGAAAACAGACAGACCTGCTCTGTACACACACAGCTTAGATGGTCTTCTTCAGATGCCATGTTTGTCATAATCCTATTTATTATAAATGAGATAAAAGTATGCAGTTTCACATTTTTTTCTTTTACAATCAGAACCTCTTTTTTGCTAAAATGATCATTAAATGTGTTCTTTAAAACATCTTGCTAATGAAACATTTAAATGAATGCAAAACTGTCTTATTTTTCTAAACTCTTATCTAATTGTTGGTTTTGGAATTTTTTTCTGCTTTCTAAATGTGTGAAAGAAAGTGGATGGGTAATTTAAATTTGCATTTCTTTAAAATCCTTAACTGTTAGTTCTTTAAAAATGTCAAAGATTAATGGTTTGACTGTTGTGACAAGGTAAAAGACATTTATTTTACTTCCCCAGAAAATAAAGAAAAAAGCACTGCCAAAGGTTTTCATAATTTTAAGGCATTAAATTAGATGCTACAGTTTCCATAATCTAAGGACTCCATTTGTTTAGCTTTACTGTAGGCAGTTTGGCAATGACAAATGCAGATAATTCACAATAAGATTTCTATTTCCCCCCCTTTATTGGCAGATGTCCACAATTCGAGATGATTCTAGTAACAAGAATTAAAGACATGTCATACAAGAGCAGAACAAACTTTGTTATATAAACTGTTATACTGCAGAGTTCTTTCTCATTTCATTTAAAAGTGACATTTTTTTTAGATTTATTATATATATTTTTAAAAAATCTAATTTTTTCTGAATTCACAGCCACACAAAAACAATCAAATAACTGTATAGCAAAAGTTACTTGAAATGAGCTGGTTAAAAAAAACGAGAGCACTAAACAGATCTGTATCCAGCGTTATAACACAATGCATCAAAAATTAAAGTGCGTAACCCTGGCCCATCCATATTTGATAATGTACTGATGTCATTGTTTAAAGTCACATTGCAAGAGATTACTTGGAGATCAAAATGAATGATAGAAGTTCCATTTTTATGGATTTTCCCCTTGAAGAAGTTAACAAGGTATTTGCAGGGGCTGTAAATATGGCAACTCATGCTGATTTTTACCAAGGAAGCAGTGATGAACCTATAAATACAAGAGATTATTTTAGAAAACATGGAATCTTCTGTTGCAGGGAAAGTCACCTATCAGGTCTTGCATTTGAAGTTAGTGCCTCAGTGCAAGTAAGACTGCATACTTACAAACAGGAACCAAGTTCTTTCGATCAGCTGGTCCCATCTGACATTATCAAAGCTCTTAGAGAAACATAAAAACCCACATTTTGTGTAGATGCCTTGAAATGAAAAAAAGCCTAACCACCCCACCCCTCATAGCCAAAATCATCCATCAACAGGTTTCCTTTGTGAAAGGGTAAATTTGTTATAAATTCTCCAAATATACATCAGAGTAAAAAATTATAGCATGGCAGTCAAATCAAAAGAGTACCACTGCAAGATAAATGGGGGGATTGAGGTGGAAAGATACTTTTAGAAGCAGGAAAAGAGAAAAAAATAGACATTGAAATTGTAAGTTTTTACCTATCTCTACTATTTGTGGTATAGCCCAAACTCTGGACTGCATCAGTCCTCTACTCAATGAATATAATCAATGTGTAAACTACATTTACCATTAAAATTCTTATTTTTATCTTCTGGTGCCAACATGGCATCTTGGAACACATCTGATGACACTAGCTCCATTGAGGTAGAGTGCATCAATCTGGGCCTCTGTTCACACAAAGACCTCATGTCTGCATCTTCTAGAGAGAAAAAAAAAGATATGCAGCTTTGTAACCAAAAGAAATGCAGTTCAGAGAATGCAAGACTTTCTTTGGCAATTTTGAAATAAGCTATGATTACGAAAAAATTCATTAACTAAACTTAACCCTGCTGCCAACAGCAAACACTATTAAGATGATTTACAAAAAAATAAAATCATAATCAAGTTAAAAAGAATCAAAATGTTAAATAATTAATGATTAGGAAAACTTTAAAATTGAAATTAGATTTTTCATCTTGCAAAGAGCTTTTATTTTTAAATTATGAGTTTCCCCCTTCATACTAATCCCCTAGAGATGAAACAGAGTTTTTGCTGATGCCACTGCCTCGCTTACTGATTACATTCAGTGGAGACTCTGCAAATGTGTAAATGCCCAGGGAGAAAGAATATCACTCACTTAACTAGGTAATTCTAATGATAATGCCAAAAGTATTCCCTAGACAATTTAATAATGCCATTTCCTGCTTTTAAAGCTCTTCCAAAGATAGATATATAAATAAAAAGCATCTAAAGATATTAGAGTATTTTTTAAACTTTAATAATCTAATTAAAACAATCATTCTCCCAAATGAGTCTTATAGTGGTTTTATTACAAGTAGTTGTCACTCATTTAAGATTAAGATTCCAAAGTAATACTAATACATTATAAATTAATTATCTACTATATAAAAACTAATTACTAGTATTTCAATAAAATTTGTTTCTAAAGTGGTCTTTTCAGATAGAAATTTAATGCTGGAATGTAGATTTCTGTTGTAAAAAAAGGAAATGTTAACACATTTACCTAACGTAAATTTTTGGAACATTGGATGGCACTAAAGTATCTTACCTTCTGCATCAAAGAATTCCTCATCTGAGCTGGACTCCTGAAGCTGCTCCAGACTTTCCAGCCGCCAGTCAGCAAGGTTCCTTTTAGACCCTGCCATAAGATCAGAAAACAGGCCACAATCTCACTGATTGTCAGTAATTTGCTCCTTAAACTTTTCATGTGCAAAGTAGACAAAAAAAGCAAATTTTAAAATTTATAACTGTTACATCCTCAAACATGATGACAGACATTTCTGGGAAAGTGCTCCAAATCTATTTCAAGACCATATTCAGGCCAGGACCAGGAGTGGTGTGATTTATTTAATTTGTTCATGGGGAATTTTTCAAGTATTGGACATAATTTCGTATTTATTCTGGTTCACAATTTTAATATTATAATTGGATTTTTATTATTTACCTCTTTCATTATTATTATTGAAGTAGAATTTGTAAATGGATACTTTTTTGTTGTACTTTATTCATTGTCTGAATTCACAAAGATTGAATTTTTGAAATTCATAACATTGGAAATACAAAGAAATCCGTTAATTATAACACCTACAACATCCTTTATGTAAGGTAAGAAACATAATGATTAAGGTATCTTTCAATATGTACCACTGTACTAAATATTTTATTGAGGTGAGGGGTTGTGTGTCAAGAGTTTGAAGGGACTGGGTACCAATTCTTTTCAGTAGCTGGCAATACCTCTGCATGGCGCAGTTTATGATTATGCATACCAAGATTTTGTCTACATTTGTCATGTTCTGGCTTGATACATTATTTTCCTGAAACTCAAGTCCACACATTTACTAAAAACATGTGAGTTTACACTTACTGTCCCATAATTAAACAGTGTAAGGTACATAGGAAAAGCACAGACTTCTATACTAGTATGTAGATTCACATTCTAAGAGTAGTGTGCAACTATCATGAGAAGACGTAAGGGGTCTTTAAAGCAAGTCTTCAGCAAAAATCATGGGTGAGCAAAATCAATGATTTCTCTAGAGGCATGACACACTGTACACATGAACACAGAGCCAAACACAAACAGTAGCTAAAAATATTTTTCACCTCAAGAGAAAATACACCTGCCATATTTTTATTTTACTAGTACCCACCTCCTTCTCACACACAATACACACAGATAGCAGCTGACAATAATCTATTGTCACATAGCTACATATTTTTTACTGATCTTTATTATTTCACTTATCAGCCTCTAATAACACAGAAGTGTTGCTTTCCCCTTGAATGCTTATAGTCAGATATTATTTATTAAACCAAAAATGGCATACTACTTAATACACCCGTTTGAACAGCTAAAAGTCGGTTATTGTTTTTGTTTGTTTTTTAAACTGTGTATAGGCAGAATTTTGTGACAAGTGCTTTTTGCTGTTGTCTTTAAACCATATAAAACTAAATTAATAAAATGTAATGATAAACAAATTAAAAGACTGGTAAAAAAGAAATTATTTCCTTAAAGCATACTAAAATATAATCTAAGAATTTTTAAAAGACAAAATATTAATTAAAAGTGGAAAAAAATATTTTAAATTAAGATATAATACATTAATATAACTAAATAAAATTTTGAATATAACTAAATCTATGAGGAAATTAAACATGTCAACTAAAACCAACATAACACCAGAAAAAGAGAGAGAGAATAATTTAGGCAACTATTTGTCATTTGAAAACAAAATAAATAATGGTTTATAAAAAGATCTAACAATGAAATGGTGAAGTCTAAAGCCTGTCAAGAGAACAATCAATGGCTGATGATGACAGTGGATATTCTTTGAAACATTATAACAGAATAATATTATGCTGAAAATGGAATCTGTCATGGTAAAATGGAACGAATGACACTTGAAGGCAGCTGATGTTCTCTGATATTTCATAATAAAAATCAATTTCCCTTTTTTTTTTAGAACTAAAATTATTAGATACAAAACACTGAAGAAAATTTCCTCTTAATTAGATTTACTAAAAAATGGCAGCTAAGCCCAATCGAGAGGATGATTCTTACCTGTGTTATACAGGAATGTGGTAATACAATTGCTGGATTAAAAAAAGATTAGAGAAATTCCTCTAAAATAGTGTGTTTCCTAAATAATCAGCTTGTAATTTGTTGCATCTGATTTCTCTTGTTGTCCCCCCGCCCTCAAAATGATGATAAAAGACAAAAGAGATGACAAATTCTGATATCAGTCTCTGCCTGCTGAGCCACTCACTCTATGGCAGCTACATCAATAAAATGGTTTGTCTGTTTTTGGCACCAAATATATACGAAAAAAATCAGCTTATGCATTTAAATATTAGTTCTCTCTCTCCTTGAAGACATTTCAATGATGGAAAACAAGCAAACACGCTATACAACCTCTGAACATACTTGAAATATTTGTGGTAATTATCAACAACTTTGGAATTTAATGTTAAAGAAAAAAAATTTTTAATATTTTTAAAAAAAAAAATGTTTATGCTTATGTTACACTTGCCAAAATCAGTTTGGTCTTTTAAAAATATTTAACTTATTGAAACTGATCTTTCTTTTTTCACTTGGCAAGTTATTACCAATACTAAATACTAGAAATTATTTAAAAGAAAATTTCACAAAAAAAAAAAAAAAGCACTAATAATACAACAGCTTTTGCTCATTTCTCTCTCTCGCTCCCAGCTCTGATTCTCCAAAGATTTTCTTTTTTAAAAAGACAAACTCACCACAAACCCAAATTTCAAGGAAAACCTTCAAGTACAAAAATCTGTATCTTGCCGTGTGGCAACTGAGCATGTGTTATAAGTGATAAAAAGTCAGGGAATTTATGGAATTGTAAAATTTTCCCAGTGAAAATCTCAACACACATCAGAACATTTTGCAGAATATATACAACCAACAATATGACTAATGACTGTAAGTGCTTATTATAATTTATGTCCATTTAATTTATTATAGTTTTCATTACTTTATAGACTGGCCTAACAAATGCTTCCCAATGTGATGACATGTAGCACTGGCTACTATTTTAAAACTTCACTTGTGCAGATGGTTTTCAAATCCCTTTTAACCCTATTTTAACTTTCATATCTTAGGTGGCAGCACAATCTTTCATTTTTGATAGAAACATATCATCAATAATAACTCCCCTACCCAATTTTGATTTCCACCAATTTCTTAACAACTTCTCCATGATTGTCTCTGTCTGTTAGAATTTCGCTAATGGCTCAGATCACAAATACTCCCCGATAACCTTCATTTTATATTTCACATTCAAAAAGTGTTACGTAAGGGTTTTTTTTTTGCAAGAAATTGGTAAACAACTTCACCCTGGTTACAAAATGCACATTTCAACAATTTCGCTGATTATGCAGATTCTCTATTATATCAGATACATTCTTCCTCCACTCTTCTGAACTAGTTCATTTGCATGTCCATTTTATCTTGGAACCCTGTAGTATAAGGTATGCATCCTTACACTGGAAATTGTTATTCTTATTTTTTTTTTAGACATAGAACTCATGTAATCACCCAGATTAAACATAGTTTGAATTATTTACTATAGCATCCATCACCTAGCAAATAACAGCAATGACTACATTCTCAGCCAACTGCAAGAAATTAATTTTCTCTATTTAATTTTCAGAATAAGAATTAATCTCTCAAACACTACTTGCTGCATATTTATGCCCTTTATGTTCTTTAGGCAAAAAAATTCTGGATGACAACTAGCATGTTGAGTTGTCTTCTTACCTAAATTATACAAGCAAAACATTATTAACATTACTGAATGTTACATTTAAAAAAAACAAAATCTACTTAGGTTACTTCATGAATTTATCATTCAACAACCGATTGTCAATAAGTGTGGCAGATGGTGAGCAATTACTGAAGAAATGTTACAAATTTAAAAAAAAAATAATATAAAGGTTACTTCAGGCATTCGCTCATCATCTTGCCAGTGATAATTAAAATGATGTGAAATGACTAAATTATTCCTCTACTTTCTGTAAATAACACATCACCAGTAACTTTTCTTTTTTATATTAAACATCAGTTTACAGTAAATAGCTTTCTCTCCCTTCTCACTCGCTGTAGTTATTGAGTTTAGGAAAAGTTATTTAATTTAAACCATCTCACCAAATCTTTTAAAGCATACCAACAAGACAGAGCACGTTGTGCTTAAGCATAGAGCAGAAAAAATCTGTTTATTCTGTTGTGTAAAGCCTAATAAATAAAAAAGGATGGCACCAGTTACACATTACTATACATAAAGGATGGGTCATTTTTTAGAAAATGACCCACCTCAAGTTATTTTAATACTTAAAAAAGAGGTCAAATTAAGTCAACAAAAAACTTTAATAGTACCCTGCCCAAAACAAAATTCCAAAGCTTAAAATTGATTGACATCTTTTCTCTTTCTTTACTTTCATGGCAACATTAGTGTTAAAAAACAACACAACAGCACATAATGTTTTCATGTCACTTCCATGTCACACAAGCTACTGCAAACATTTTTAGAGAGCATAAAGGAAAAACTGTTACACTTTATGTCATCAAAATCCATGAAAAGACAAAATAAATTAGTCATGATCAAATACTGAACTATTGTTTAATGAGTGAGTGAATGCCTGGCAAATATCTTGTCAAACTGGTTAAGAAAATACCAAATCTTATATAACTTTATCACACCCAGAGCATGTTTAATAAAACAAAATAAAATCTGAAATCTATACCCGAAACAGAAAGTTTTGAACCAAACGATCGGCTATTTTTCATTGTTTCCAAATTGGTAGCATGGTCTGGTGCCTTGTTCAGGTCCCGAGAAAGCTGTGGTGACATTTTTACTGCTCCCTGTGTATGTTTCATAGACTTGGAATTGGTTGGTACTGAAGAAGCTGCCACTTCAGTGGAACTACTTGAAATCATTCCAGCAGTCTTGCCATCAATATCCTCATTCTCTTCATTAGCATTTGCCATTTTTTCTGCCAGAGCTGCTTGAGTTTCTTTCTCAAGCCTGCGGATATCACTCAGCTCTAGACCATACCACTCGTCCTGCCAACACCACGCCTGGCAATGGGCTCGAAGCATTGTTTTCCTTAGCCCTGAAAACAAAAAAGATTGCTGTCAGTCATACTGTTGGTTAAAAAAGAATACACAAACAAAAGGCTATTAGTAATAATGAATGGAACCAAAACTTACTACCAGATTTTTCTTTGGTTTATTAAAAAAAACAAGTAATTATGAGTCTTCCAATAAGAGAGATTAATACTTTCACTGATTTATTTCACTTGGAATCTAATCAGGCATTCAAACCTGGCTGGCAGGAGAGGGGCTGATAAAAACAGACAAAAACAACAAAAAACTACACATTACAAGAATACTATTAGTAGCTGAGAATTTTACAGTTACTAATCATAATTTACCAAGTAATGTTTGCACAAAAATTTCATGTAATCATTCTAAGATATACGTATATATAATGGCTAAAAAAAAAATAACTGTACCAACTTTTCCAGACTGAAATAGAATCTAAAGCTGTACAGTATTAAGGCAGTTAGGTCCACATATCCGATCATCTGCACTCTTCATTAAGTATAAGCCACATCAGCCAAACAACATAAGCAAAACAGAAGATTTTGTCAAGTCATCACTGCTAAATTGTAACTAGTCTTAAGATCTAGAATCTTTTATGACCATTTTAAAACATTTAACTTAACTTTAAAACAATGTAATTCCTAAAGTTTGTTTTAATTTTTAGAAATATGAAAACATCAGAATAATGTATAAATACTTTTCCAAATAAAATTTCCATAGCTATTGAATAGTTACTAACAATAACCACCACACAACCAGGGTATGCAGAATAAGTTTTCCAGCTCTAGGAGCATAACATTCCTTATATCCGTTCTCCTCCTGTGTATTTACTTTAAAATTGTAACATAATGTTCCTAACCACCCTGTAGAATTAGCACCAGTGTGCGAGATTTAAAAAAACCCACAGAATAAGACTAGGGCAGTTAAGTTTTCTATCTTAATCCAACAACACTAGAAATCAGTGTTAACTCTTTCCCTGCCAAAGTCAGAGAGCACTGATCTAACATAGTTTTTGTGACACTTGATAAATAGCTAGTCAGTAGCACTGGATATTGTTTAAACATTTGCAAATGCCCTTGCAGAAATTCCAAATCATCTGTCAGTGGAGGAGTGAATGTGTCAATGGAAATAATGTAATTTCCTGGTTCAAAAATGGTGATGATCACAAGAAGAGACCGATTTTCTGCATAAAGGTGCTGCAATGTGCCTCTCTGTAGCATGAAATGCTTTGACATTTACCATTCTGTGAAGTATTAGTGAAATATTGTAAAGTACAAGATCAAAGATGAATACAAACTGTTTTGTGTTGTTTATTTCTGCTAATAAAAAGTGTAAAAATATTGAAAATTTGGGCATTTTAGGGGTATAAAATAAAAAACCGTGGCAAAGAAAGAGTTAATTATATAGCATCATAATAAAATCTGACAGCTAATGAATGTTAAACAGATGGATATACAGTGAATATGATAAAATTAAACAGCAGGAATCAGTTTGTAATGTTTTCTAACAGTGGTTTTGAACTTCAGAAGATAATATTCTTCTCTCTAAGAGTGCATTTCATTTATAACCTAATTTCAATTAGTCATTATTGATACAACTTCAGAAAACAATTTTATTCCACATCAACAATTTAATCAAGGATATCCAGTTTAACAAAAACAACAAAAAATATGTTTCCCTTACCATATGGAACTTTCAGTCATCACGTGACCTTAAAACCTGAATCAATAGTTAATGTGCACCAAAGATTTAACTAATTTTCACTTTTATTCTGCTTGTTTTTGTGAAAATCAGAAAATAGTAGATATTAAAGAGAGATAAAGCAGTAGATAATTGTTGCATAATACTGTAACCAAGCAATGTTACTTAGCACCAAACCAATAATAGCAGCTATCTGGCAACAGAGACTACAGAAAGTACACAAATATTCCTTATATTGATGATTATTTAGAGCAATTCCAAAAATCTACTAAACCTTCCTTGGCTCTCAAGAGTATGGTGAAATACTATAACAAGTACCTGCAAAGGAACATGTGGAACATGCATATCAAAGAATAATAGTCCTTGCTCCTTCATCCATAAACATCAATCCCCATGAGTGACTCCATTATTGAACATGTACAGGGTTATTCAAAAAGAATGAACCGATTTCATGACGCATTACTTCAGTTTTCAAGCATCGTCATGGAATGAATCAGTGACCATTTGAAAGAGGAGTTTTCTAAGTTTTGATTGGCTGCCACAGGGACGCTGTAGTCACATCGTTCCTCCAGCAACGTTCAGTTGTTTGTTTACCCTCAGAATGGTGAGTCCTCAGCAAAAGGCATTCTGCGTTCTCGAGTTTGCGAAAACAAAATCGATTGTCATGGTGCAGCGTGCTTTTTCTTATGGGGATATGTAAAAGATCGCATTTATGATCCACCGCTACCCACTAACCTCGATGACCTTAAACATCGAATAACAACAGCGATCAACTCAGTGGATCGTGATATGCTGATACACGTTTGGGAGGAATTCTCTTATTGCATTGATGTTGCCCGTGCTGCAGGTGGTGGCCACATTGAACACTTGTAAGACAGGAAATAAAACTTGATTGTGAGTAGAATACTTGTGACTTACCTGGAGTTTTCTATTGCTTTTCCTTATTAAAATATTGCATGAAATCGGTTCATTCTTTTTGAATAACCCTGTATATCCAACAGAACACACACTGCTTTGCATAACACTAGCATCACTCAGAATGAAAACTTGTTGATTTTGCGAATAGTGGAGAAGCCTTGATGATGCCACACAATCATTAATCAATTAGCAAATATGATCTGTCCAAGAAAATTCAACATATTAGTAAAGTGATTGTCTAATCAGTCCTGTGCCATAAAAAAAAAAGAAGCTGAAAAATGTTGACCCAACTCTGCAAATAAGCATTAGAAAAGAAACTAACTTCTTTCATTGATCTAAATATTTGTAACTAAATGAAACTCTAAAAAAAACTTGCTTAGATTATTGTGAAATGGCTGGTTACAGTAGTTTAATAGTTTTTAAATAAAGCTCAAAAACCTTTAAGTTCTTTTATCCACTTACTGTTACATGCTGATGTCACAATGTTAAACTCCATTTGGTTATTTGGCCTGTTCAGATTAGCTACAGGCAAAGTACTACTAGGAATGTTCAAATGAAACCTGGCCAGATACCAACAGCAAGGTTATTCCAGTTGGTCTCAGCTACATGGCTCTAGCATAAGGTTCATGATGATTAGATAAGTCTTTTTCTTTTTTTGCGTGGATTTGGAGAAATATGATAAAAGCAGACAATTTTCTTAGATTCCCATGAAAGCAAGCAATTTTAAATTTCCAGAATTTTCCAAGGCTCCTGGTAGGCATATACAATTTTTCAGGACTTTTAGCAAATTTCAAACATCTTTACAAATGATTATATCCACTAAATTATTCTCAGAAACCAAAAATTGATTATCACTGGTTTCTTGATCTTAAATACAGTCTTATGAGCAGAGGATTTAAGAAAAAACAAAGGTAACTCCCTCTTCTTCACCAGCTGGCTACTTTGGTTTCTTCTGAGCACTCCTGTTTCCTCCCACACCTAAAACTGAAGAGTTTCTTGCTGAAGTTAGCAGTATCAAGCCCCTGAAGTGCAGGGTAATTCTCCCTAGCAGATAACTGTGGTACTACACTCCATCATCAAGGGTAGTCTCCTTTGCAGAGACTGGTAGACAAAAAAACAAAAAAAATGCCAACATTTGTCACTACATCTAACAGGATATAAATGCCTAGATCTGGCCAGACACACCCAATATATATACAGTAGAACCTACGTTTTACGTACGGCACGGGACCGAACGGCGGACGTAAAACGTAGGATTCGTAAAATCCAGGTTTCGTCAGCATTGAAAATCTGGTCTCTGGTTAAATTTTCTGATTCCATTAACCTCTTTAACGCAGATTGGAAAGCTCCAATTGAGTCGGCGTCTGCTGATAAGGATTCGCCTTGCATTGATAAGGAATGGATACCGTGGCGTTTCTTAAAACCATCTAGCCATCCGTTACTGGCCTCAAAACTTGAGTGACCGTCGGGATACAACTCTTTGGCAAAAAAGAAGAGCTTTCTCCTGTAAAAGAGGTCCAGATATTGGTACACCCTTTCTTCGCTGCTGCGTCATCCATGTAAAACACGCATCATCAACCTTCGAAAACGTTGCTTTTGACAAATAAGATTTAGCTAAAAACAGACTTGGTAACTCACATTTTGAAACCGAATTCTCCAATTCCTCCCTTTTCGCCCAGATGGTGGATACGGTTGACTTAGGCAAACCAAATTGAGTTGCAACTAAAAGGTTGGATTTACCCTTCCTTCTTTTGGCAATTATCTTTAGTTTAGTTTCGATCGAAACACTTTGACGCTTTCTCACGGGAGCCATGATTGCGAATGAATTATCTACCGATTTATTAAAATAGAAAAACAATGGATTTTAATTACAGGAAGTGCAATGATCTTAATTGTTTATTAATCATGTAAGTTGTGTGAAGTTAATGTTTACGTTTCGCACGAAAATGTTGTGTCTGTAACACAGCGTTATCAGCTGACTATTGGCTACCCTGACGTAATTGACAGTTGTATATGAGGATATCCTTTACACGTGTTGCGACTCGCTGATAGCCCATTCATTCACAAGGCGGCGTATCGTTTGATGTTTGACAATGCGCGCTCATTATACGAAAACAACAAGAATAGCATCGGAGATAACAAGTACACTGTACAGTACGTTCAGTGTTAGAATGCATTGTTTTGCGATCTAATTAGCGTTATTTAAATTACTCATAGTGAAATAAAACTCAAAGACAATCATTTATTAACCTTTATAAACTTTTTAATACATAAAATCACAAAGAAAAAACGTATTAATAATGCATTTAATGACCAAAAAGATGACGTCATCGATCATTTGGCGAGGACGTAAAATCCAGGGAACGTAAAATCAGGGTACGTAAAACGTAGGTTCTACTGTACATATACACACAGAGAGACAAAAAAACAGAATTTTGAAAGTAACCACCTATATTTTACTACTGTAAGTAGATTTTGAGAATGATGAAGTCTCATAACATTAAAAATAATTTATCTAGTAACTCAATGTTTTGCATAAACTTTTCTCTTTTTATTTCAAAGTATATCTTATTTACATTTCTTTCCTTTTAGATAGTTTATGAAAGTATTTTTAAGTTGTGCACACAACTTTGTGACATGATTTTAAAAGAAACACATGAACAGTACTAAATCAACCTAGTTTTTCCCTTATCATGACAAATCACACAAGATCCTGAAGATGAAGGAACATTTATAAACAAAGACAAGTCCCCCCAAGGTATGAAGGGAAAAGTAGGTCCAAATTAACAATGTACAGATAAATAAGCTGCAATACATAGAAGATTTAGCTGATTTTTTTTCCAAATGGGGTAGAACATAAACTAATAGAGTTACATGGTTAAACAAGCTTAGTCTGCACACATTAAGATTATCAAGATATTCTGAAAGCCAAGGATTCTCCGACAACATAAAAATAGAAGAGAAAAATCTTTACAAGTGTCTTATTTGTATAAAGTGGAAAAAAAAAACAATGGTTTGTTATGAATACTGATTTTAACCAGATTTGGAAATGAAGTAACGAAGAAAATGATTATTTTCAAAATTCCTTCTCTCAGTTGTTTCATTAAGAAAAGAAAAATTCATTGAGCAAACTTCCTGAATGCCTACTCACCTATATCATGGATAAACTTCTCTATCTTGGTCTGCATGCCCCAGTACTTGAACTCCACTTTGCACAGTTTATAAGCAGTCATGATGGCCTGACCGTTGAGATTGTTTGAGTTGCATGCAGCTGAGTATTCCTCCCTCCAATTCTCGGAAAGGGGACCACGAGATGTCTTAGAAGATTTGTACAGGACAGGATCTTCTTCCTTCCTGTACTCACTGCTTGATACAGAATCTTTCACTATGTCAATAAAATCTGAAATGCAAAACATGTAGTAGTAGACTTAAATTTCCAGTGGTCCTACGTATTGAATTTTAAAAAAGGGGGGGGGCAATCTTCATCCGTATTGACTGACAAAAAACTAAAAGAGCATATTTAAATAAAATTAAATATGAAACAGTAAATTATAAAGTAAATAAAGATGCTTTTTTTTGGTTATAAATTATTAGAACAACAGGCTAGAGATATATGTTAAGAGTTCATACAAATGTATTGGATCATGAAGTCCAGTGAGTTCTAAAAGTCAAAGTATCTTAGAGGGATATACTAAGAATAATAGATCAAAATATCCCTGTGGAACATAACATCAGGTGGAAAATTTAGACTTGTTTAAGGTTAGTCTCTATTGTTCTTATTCTTCAAGTGAAAGATTAACCAGTATGTGAGGAAAGAGTTTCCAACTGACTTCCATGATCTTGTGTATGAAGTTGGAAATTGTGTATTGTTTAACAGATGTAGGACTGATTAGATATACAGGTGCTGTCATAGATAACATGTAAAGGGTGTATAATTTTGTCCTTAAAATAGAACAATGACTTGATTTTGTGTTTCAACTGACAGAGAAATTGTCAAGTTTGTTTAGGAATTTTCAGCTTTTTAAAAAATTTTCTTCAGAGGAAGGTGGATATTAATATTTGCAGTCATCAAATCATTTTCCTCAAGGCTGGTTTCCCTTACAAGTGAATCATGGTTACAAACAATTTTGATAATCCAAAACCACCAGAAACCATTATTCCCACAAAATTGTAATGATGAAAACAATAGAAAACTATGCAGTATGTTAAATGAATATTCTTGTAACTGATTAGAAGAGATTTTAATCCTGATATAAATTGCAAAACTGAAAATGGTGATGGTTTGAATAGTTCTGAATTTGTTAATTTATCACAAATTATTTCTTGCCCTACAAGGGAAAATGTTTTGCTTGATTTAGCCTTTGTTTCTGAAATTGCTATAAAAATTAACGATACTAAAAAGTATACAGATACTTTTAACTTTATCAGAAATGTGATAAAATTGGACCTATTAAAATCCTGGTGTCCTGAAAATTAAGACAGATTTACAAGAGGTAGAGAGGGTACAATAATAAAATAGTCAAAGAGAATAAATCATTTCTGTGTGTAGTTAATAGAGATAGTATTAAGCAATTTAGTAACCACACTAATGCATATTTTTCTTCACTGGAGACCCTTGCACAAGCCTTGTTAGCTTCCTGCCTTCTTGTAACTACTAAAGAAAGCTAAACTGACTAATGCATATATCAATAGCATAATGCAAGGACCCAGAGGCATAACATAAGACCAAATGTTAATTTTAGGTTATTATATTTTATATACAGCAGATCTATGAGCATTAGTTTGTTTAGAGTGGTTAAGTATCATTTTGATAAAGAAAATTACAAATTATATTAATTAATTAAAAAGTAATAAATTATCCATGATCCTTTGCAATGCATTTCTCATATCTGTCCTTTTAATGAAACGTGTAGTTAGCCCAACCATTTATGTAGTTCTTGAAGCTGCCTCATGCTTTCTCTTTGCTTTTCAGTTAAATTTTCTAATTTTTTTTTCATGCACTCCTTGGTTCAATTCTTTCTTTTATTTCCCATATTGCAGCTTTAGATATTCTATCTGAAGATGAAGTAAGTAGCTTGCCTATGCTCTAAATTTATGTATAAGATGTGACCTCTGATGTTTCAAAGGTAAGGCTAACTACCAAGTTGCTATTGCTAAGACATGAACAAGAAACGGCCTCAAGATCTAAAGAAAAGTGTGGTAATATACTCTATAGTAATAATAATAAAAAGGTGGACTTTGGAAATATTTCTGCAAATGAGTTGAACTGTGGTAAAATTCAGGTACAAGAAGAAAAAAATTTCCAAACTAGACTAAAAAAAATTGTAATAACATGAACAATTAAAAAGACTAATTCAGTTTGGTCCAAAAAAAGCAATGGCCTTACAGGAAAGATTTTAAAATCTAGTGTTGTATAACACCATCAAAAACGATATCTTGCATTTATTTTAACATTTAGTTAGGGATACTATGCAAACTTGAATAAAACCTTCCCACTGGTAAGTGTATCAAATGAGTTTTTTGGCATTGCTGGTTATTGGTCTGTTATTCTTAATTACTTTGCTGCAAGCTCCAGTCAAAAATTTGAATCTTTCAGCACTAAATACTTCCTAATCTAAAGTAAAACAAAGTAATGTGAGATTTTATAAAATCATCAGGAAGTCTAAATACTTTTATTTAAACTATAGCTAGGGAGAATATTGCCCAGCTGAGGCAGTGATATGTGTGTCATATAAAGATGCAGCAATTTGTAAAAAATATAAATCATCCAAATATTGTTCCCATCATACTTTTCCATTATTATTCTCAGAAGTATATACAAGTTGTAAAAAGTTTTATTTTCTTTGATTCAGTATTTGTCTTAAAAAGCTATATTTTGTATCAATCCCTTCCCGAGAAAGCCAGGCAGACACTTTTATATGAAAGATGAGAAATATTTAAATTTTGTGCAGCAAATTTTGCCCACCAATATGGAAAACCATCCTTTATAAGCTACACACTAACACTGATAACTTTTCCATACATATTCCCTGCCAATAAATCACAAATCAACACTCAGTGAATATTACAAAGTAAAGAAAGAAGTATTAAACAAAAATGATTTCAGTCTAATCTTTAAAAGGAATCTATTAAAATGTCAATCATGAGACATTTACATACTTCATTTAACAGGAATTTTATAATGTTTATACATACGTGGGTTTAACAAAAAAAGAAAAAAATGTGAGTCAGAAGATATAACTCTGAAATGCCAGTTCTGATAAGTTAACCAGAAAGAGAAATGGTATAGACTTTGTAGGCTTTTTGCAGCTTTTCTCAATAAATGTGCACAAATAAAAACCTCACCAACCTACTATTCGTTGTCCTTGTTCTGCCTGAGTAAGGTTGAATACATTTTCTTGCTCTCCACCATCATTCAGATACTTGGTTTCTATCTCTAGAGAGAACTTTTCAACAAATGGACATCTGTAGCGAGTTTTTGTGTAAGGATAGGCATTCCAAGCTTCCTCTTCAACTCGTAAAGCAGATTTTGGCAAAATGGCTCGAAACCAACCTTTTAAGGAAAAACAAGTGGAAATTTATAAACAGATGCGACAAGCAGTACTTAATTCTTTGGTATGTGTAGAGCATGGTATACACAAACTTAGCATATAAATTGTAATCTGCAGTAGTCATCATGGAAACACTGATTTTGAGCTACTTGTGTTTATAGTAAAGTTGGGCAGTAATTGTATGACATACCGAAAAATAAGTTTAAGCTCAATAAATTTTCTCATTGTTGACTTGACTCCTGAGCTAGATTTTTAAATTGGTAATCAACTTTACTCTAATTTTGGTTGATTGTTGTCTTCTTTTAGTTGTGTTTAAACTCCAATGTTTGTTGGCAGTGAGAAACTGCGATGAGGCATGTAAAAGCCAAGTACGCCAAATCCCTCATCACCACCATTAGTTGCTGCTATCCCAGGAGTCCATAAAGATGCTACTTTTAGCAAAAGGATATTATTTTTGCACTGAGAATTGCCATGAGGAAGAGAGTTCACAGCCTACCAGGTAAATGAAAGACCATAAGGAGCCAACCTACAGATGTCAACAAATGAACAAACATGCAGCCCCTAAAATTGATGATCCTTAATAAGTGCTTTGAATAAACAATCAGTTCATTCCTGGTTCAAAGTATTTCCAGTAAAAAAATGGATGGTCAGTAAACGAAAGCAAACAGAATAAGTAATTACAATATTTAGAAAGATGATCTCCATCTCTTTTTTTTTGTTCTTCCAGCTTTGTTCACACCATAGAAAATCAAAAACCAACCATTTCATACAATACCTGGTCAAAATCCTTAAACTTGTAGGCAAATTGTGAAAAACAATAAAGATAAGGTACATGCATGTACCTTTTTTCCCCAAAGAAGTGAGAAACAACAAAACAAATATTTTAGCATCCATCATTTTATTTAAAAGATTTTTTTCTTTTTTCATTACTGCTACACTAAAAAAAAAAGTTTTTGCTTTTATTACCAAAGTAAAATTCATATTTTCCTGAAGTTTAGATGCACAGGCAAACATGAAACTTTTAGAACACCTACTGTGAAGCTAAGTGTGTCGTTTTTGTTTTCTTTAAACAGAAATTTACCTACGTACTTAGTAGAAGAACACCACCCTGCTAACTTACTGTACAACTAAGTTTTATAATGATGTTAAACCACTGTGGCAAAAGCAGACAGAAGCCTGGATGCTACATGACAGTCGATTATCTGGGAGAGAATCCCTCAGAAGTTGCAGCGGTCTTCTAGGAGGAGACTAGCCACAGAATGCTTTGATAATTTCTAATGACATACAGATCAAATATATTCAAAAGTTTGAAATTAAAAAAAATAAATCAACTATATATTTTGAATTAAATATAATAAATGACAATCTCACATTAATTGGGGCTTTTATTCTTTCATTTTGAATATTAGTATTTTATTTATTCTTAGTTAAAAACACACAAGAAAACCATTAACTGGTATATAAGATATTATTATGCTAATATTGTACACAATGAGAACCTACCTGGAAGATGGCTACCAATATGGTATATTTTGTATGTGTACTGGCCAGTACCTCCTGGACCCTCCACATATGGTTTGTTTATAAGGATTTCAACTCCACTTCCAGCACCATGGCTTTCCTCCCGACTCTTCTTCTGCAAACAATAAGAATTCTATAAACCATAGTGTATTAGAGCAGGAAAACATCCTCCTTCTGGGCAGTTACATAAATTCTTGTTCTTTAATGAAGTTCTCACCCATAAACAATGTTAGGATCACCCTGTCATAATGTTCAAGAGTTCTCTAGTGGATTGGAATGCTATGCTGGATAAAAACTTATGCATAATTTAATTAGCTCATCATCCACAGTGTGCAAGAAATCAATGCTTCTGCAAACAGCATGACACAACAATTGCAAACAGAACATGGATCAAAGAAACTTTGTGAGACAGAAAAATTAGTTTTACAGCTCTGAAAAATGTCAAATATTTCCAAAATTAACAGCTGCTCACCAAAGCCAAAGATAACCGAAATAATTTTATAAAAAATTTTAAAAAAAATTTGTATTCAAATGTTTACTTTATTTATTTAAAATTTTTATTTCCAGCCATACTAGGAGTTAATGATCATGGATTTGTTTGATTATCTACCAAGAAAGCTTTAACTTGCACTTTTTAAATGCATAGAATTAAGGCATTCTGGTTACCAGCAATGACATCATTCATCCAGTAGACAGCCAAATATTACATTACAAAAAAATTACTTAACCTTTTTAATTATTAAAGGATAAATAATCAATAGTATTTCCTATACGCAAAAAAATCTATTTATAGCTTTAGTGTTTCTTAATATAGAAAAATTACGCATACAACAAATTCTTTTTAACTCAGTTTCTCTCCATATTAGTCTGTTCCAAATACAGGCACACCCCTGTCAACAAAGCCTCTGATAACGATTCTTTATTATGAAGTTTGTTTTTCCCAGTCATTTTTTTTGCTTAAAATTAAAAAAATAATAAGTAATAAAGAAACTAGTGGCACCCAACAAGAACGCATCACTATAGTCTCTTGTTTTGATTTCAGCCAATCAGAATGAAGTGCGCCACTAAAAAAAAAAACAAACTGCCATCAGTTCAAACCTAACGCCCGCCATATACATACAGATTGTATCTCAGCATTTCCCTTTTTTATTTAAAATATTCATTATTAGCTGCCCCTACGCCAGCCAAGCGGCCATCAAGAGATATTGATGCGTGTGTGCCTAAAAGGAAGCGGCAGCCTATCTCGCCGGATGTAAAAATGCAGGCCATACAATGAGTTGAGGCAGGGAAGAAGTGCAATGTGGTTCACTCACTAGGTATGGCTCAGTCCACATTGAAAACTAGCTCAGTTAAAATGGCAGGTGTATCAACTGCTGAGAAATTAACATGCACAAGCAGCAGCATAATGGCAAATTAAAGATTTTTGGAAATCTTATAACATAATGGAAGTGATTGATAACATCAGAGACACCTGGGAAGAGGTGACAAGCAGTGCATGAACTGGGGTGTGGCTTAAAGTGTGGGCAGATATCATCAGTGAATTTGCTGGCTTTGAGATTGAGATGCCAGCAATTAAAAATTATGTTAAGCAAGTAAAAGAAGTAGTATTTGAGGAAGTAGATATTGATGATGTGCAAGAGCTTCTCCACTTTCATAATGAGTTACTTACCAACAAAGATTTGCAAGAACTAACACAACAGGAACAGCTGATGATAGATAAACAAGACCCAGTTGCCAATGAAATGCCAGAAAAAGTGTTAACTGCGAAATTTTTGTCTGAAAATATTGCAAAGATTATCGATGCAATGGAGGCTAAAAGAAAGGAAGAAGGTGAGACAGTCAACACTTGATGCATTCATCAAAAAGATGTCCTCTGTTCAGCAACAACAAGAACCAGAGCCAGGCCGGCCCATCAAACCGGGATCCTGGCAGCTCAGCACACAATCAGCAACAGTCATCCACCATTGCCAAATTGGAGCAAAGGTTGGCAATGGTGGTAAACACAGAGATGCAAGTTCTGGCGAGTCACTGGTGAGTATAATTGATTTTTGTTGTTGTTGTTGTTGCTGTTTTATTGAAGGTGTATCTATGATAATTTTTTATAATGTTTTATTTATTAAACCTGTACATCTTGTACAGTACAGTACGCAAAGGACTGGAACCTATTCCCATTCGCCTCTTGTTGAAACTACCTTTGACACCGAAGTTTCTGATAATGAAGTGGATTTTGTGAAAATATCCACTTCATTGCCAAAGGTATGCCTACATAAATATTTACAATATCTCAAATGACCATGGGCTGATGGGAGAGGTGTACTGCCTTGTATAAATATTTTAAAAAAACTGCCCATTTAAAAATGTTGGTTAAAAGAACAATGAATTTAATCTGTTAGTAGACTTAATTTACTCCATTACTTAATAATAAAAAAAATATTAATTTTTTTGTAATAGTTTATCAACATTGTTAAGTTTAAGAAAATTTCAATAAATGTAAACTTTTGATATTTTTTGACAAACAAGGATGAGTGATTCTGTAGCTCTCTTATAGAGACTTCTAGTAACAACTGTGTGCATCATAACTGTGCAAGATGTTTCTGTAGGCCCTGACTCAAGAGGGTGCAAATCCATGTGGCGATCTGAATTATTGATATGAAAATATTAATTTCTTTATACGCACTTGATCATTTTTAATGAATAATTTCTGCATTAAAACTCAATCATAATAGTAGTAGCATACATTAAAATAATTGGTACTATAGTGTAACTTTAAAATTTCCTTTGTGCTAGCAATTCTAGTTATGACAGGTTCCTAACGTGACAGGTGTTGGAAATGTACCTTCAGTGAATGTAGATAATTAAAAACAGTGTTGAGTAATTTAAAAATTTGATGTTTTGCTACAGAACTCACTGCAATATCATTTGTAACTGAATTAGTATTTTTTGTCACAAACATAATTTGTTGTATGTATGTATTTTTAGTATCTTGAGATACTGAAAACAGAGAGAGAGAGAGAGTTTCAAAATGTTTTCATTTCTTCAAATAAAACAACAAAATTCTAATTTTGTTTAATCCTATTATATGACATTCATAGAAATAAAATGCTGATAAATTTTGCCACTAGTAGAGCATAATTTTTAAGAACAGAATTCTTTATCTTTGTAAGAATTCATATATAATTAGTTTACTATTTAATTTGAAAAATAAAATTTATTGGTCTCTCTTCAGTTGTGCTTTTTTCATAGCTTTGGATATATATACACATTTCTAGCAGTTTAAAATTTATTGTGCATGCCAGATATTTCCATAATAAACTTACTTATCTACTCTAATCTGGCATAGTTTGCTTTTATCCCTGTCATACCAAAATTTTAAGTAGACTGTTGACAGTTTATCTATTACCTGGTGTTAGGTGTTGATTACTATTGGCACCAGCAGTACAGTAATCCATTTATGACGACTTATGATATGGTATCAAATTAGAGCAATAAAACTAATTTTCTTTTTCATTATGTTCTGTAATGCTTTTGATAAAAGTTAGAGTAATAAGTAGCATAATGATTTTTAAAAAAACATAAGAGGATCCAAGAGTTCTATTCAAAGGTACTCGCTTCACTAGTGGTATACTCCAACCATACTCTAAATCTGTATGAATCCAACAAATAGAATTTGTGAATGACATTACATCAAATTATATGGTAAAGGTGGCAATGGAAATGACATTCAAAGTTTACAAACTGATTTAAATTGGTTAACAGAATGACTAAAAAAAAGAAATGGCAAGTGAATTTTTTATTACTTCTCTTAACAAAATAGAAAAAGAGTTACACATCCATAAAAAAAATATAAATAGGGATAACAATCAACACACAATAGAAATATGCAAATACTGAAGCCAGAAGAACATTGAAGATGCTAAATCAGGCTATAACAAACTGTACAACTACAGATATACTAGCTGTTCTTTACAAGTTAGAGCCAAACTGCATGGAGTATAAACAAAGTCCTGCAGCAGACCTTATGACAAAAGGGACAGTGATGTAATGGAAAAGATCCATGGGTTTATCAAGACAAGATTAGTTGTTTGTATTATCTCAGAATGAGGAAACTATTTTGGTTGCCTACTCTGCTCTACTTCAGGAGAGAAGTATGAATAAAATGTATAAAATTAGATTACTTTTCTTTTTTCCTTTCAAATATATATTGCAAAACAAACTATGTCAACAGAGATCTTAAAAAGTTAATTAAAAGAATATCAAATATAATTACACAGTGTCTAGTTGTAATGTTTGAATAGATACTTCAGAAAAAGAGTGTAAGTGATTTTATTGTAAACAGACTTCCATGCTCTATGTAAGTTTAAAGATTTTGTTTCCTAAGAAGTGACCATCAGACACTATTTAATGCATATGTCCCACCCATTGTGTTAAGGCGATAATAATAATAATGTAAACACAAACTAAAAATGTTTAAAGAGGTACTATTAGAAAGTTTTAAAAAATTACCCCAAAATAGATCAAGGAGATTAGAAAAAGAGAGAAAATTATACAAAAATAAATAAATAAAAAAGTTAAAGGAATAAGGCAAATTAGTAAGTAATCACATTCAAAAGAATGCATGGTCTGAAAGATACCTTGCTGTAAATATTACAAGAAAAACCATAGATACTTTCTAGCCTATGTTAAGGAAAAAGTGGTCTGTAGAATAAAAATTGGAATGTTGAAAAATTTCATGAGAAATTTGATGAAAAAGAAGTTATGTTTTCAATAGACATGGAGATATTACCTAAAGTGGAAATGACATCTACTGATTGTCTATTATGTATTGTACACACTAATTGCAATAGGTATGGCTAATAATAAAATATGAGAGAGAGAAATAGAGAGATATCTTCTGAACTTATTGATACTGATCCCAAATTCTGAAACTTTCCAGCTAATTAACAAGCTACCCCTTCAGAGTGGCCAAAAAGAAAATGCTATTAAGTTTATAGAAAGTACTATAAGAGAAGCTCCAGTAATTACAGATTGGCAAGTTTTACTACCATAATGAGTAGAATTATGGATAATTATGAGAGGACAAAGTTAAACGTTCGGGAGGAAATAGCCAACAGAGATTGCTTTGATTTGGTGTACCTAATTCTTTTGGTTCTAAATTACAGGGGATTTCTTTTGTCTTTTGATGTTTTCTGCTTTTATTAGAATATTTATTACATAGTTCACTAAAAAGTGACTTCATAAAAGAAAAAAGTAACAGATGTTAGTGGTAATCTATTTTGGTCAGGATACAAAATTGAAAAATAAAGTGTTTCAACTTTGATAATTTTTTTATTATCTCTTATGGAAATAGAGTATCTAAGTGTTGTTTTTTTACAGATCTTAGCATTATCAAGTACCTCAGAAAGTTATATATTTTTATAAAATTGGAAATAAGCCATGTATATACTATAACAGCAAATATTCTCTTAAAAATTACTTAGAAATTTGTGGGAAGAGAAAAGATCCACCAACATGAGCTGTATAAACTGGGAAGGAAGTTACGCTGATTGTAGGCCGACCAGGTTTTCAGTGCCCCTGAGCTGAGTAAACTCGGAAGCCAACTAAACCTTCATAAATAATCAAGTAACTCACAAGAAGCCAGTGTTATTTACAGCTGTGAACTGTTATTTTTCATGCTTCTGCTTTGAACTTAATCACTAGGTAGTTGTAAACATGTACCAACGTTGTCAGTCTTCACTTCACCCAACACACTATTTTCCATTGGATACACTAGAAGACTAAATTAATTAGCTGCAATACAGCACATTATCTACATTATCCACTTGGAGCTCAATTTGATAAGTATTTAAATACAGAGCAATGCCCTGCTAGAGAGATCACCAAAAAGGGTCACCTAATCCCCAGAGACCTACATATAACTTGTCACATGATTTTTTAAATTGTAAAGAGTATCTAAAAAAAAAAAATAAAAATTTTCCTAAAAGGTTCATCAAGGATAAAAGCTATATAAATAGATTTTTATATGAAAAAATATCGGACAAAAGAGAATTTTCTTTTCTTCTGTATCCAATTATTTCCAGTTGGCACTTTCTGTTAATAAAGTATATAAGACAAAGTTTTAAAAGTCAACTGCTAGAAACTCTATTTGGAAACATGCAAGCTACCACTACTAGTTTTTTTTGTTAGCTTCTATATGCAACATTAAAAGGATGAATATCTCTAGGTAAAAAACACTCAAAATTTTTGCTACATAAAAGTCCTTTTATTTACATCATTTCATTTGCGAACTGGTATTATTGTTGTGATTCACACAATCAGCTATAACATTTCTCTGCCCCCTAAAATGCTGTTGAGAATGAGAATACATCCGAAGCAATGTGAAGTACAAATTCATACTAGCCTAAGGGAAGGAATTAAGGATTTCAATTTTAATAGATAAACTAAATGGCATTTTAGAGCCTGTCTCAAACATGTCCTATAAAAATATATCACCATCTGAGTGTATTCAGTGGCCTCTTGTTGTCATGCATGCTGAAACCAGTGGCTTTTCTTTTAACATGCAGGCATTGTTTGGACTCCTCTAGTTGACAAGCTAGTCGATTCAAACAACAAAACACTGTGAAACAACTGATATGATTGTTGTTCAGCAACAACCAGGTAGGCAACAGATGATATGAAATAAACAATGATTTCTTTCAAAACAGCTGTTATAAAATACTCCAATAAAATCCTTATGAAAGTATATACTAATGCAATTGGTCCTCAGTTTGTTCTGCTGATAGTAATTATTTTCATCATTGCTGTGCTTAAGTGATAATTTAGTGCCTTTGTTAAAAATTTATATATATATAAATTTCAAGAATGGATAATAAAAAAGCTTGTTACAAGAATACAGTATTACTTCACATCAACTATATCTAAAGATCATAAAATCTTTGATATACCTTTATACAAGTGTAAGTTAATCTGTCAAAACAGTCACAGCAAGACATGGGATTACAACAAACACCTGCAATTAACTAGGAGTATTTTTTTTTTAAATTATGTAGTGGCTTATGATGCATTCAAACTTTTCTAGTAAGGATTTTTTCCCCTTAAATAAATAAAATAAGTTGTCAACTCAGAATTTTTAATAATTTATCATTAGCTAAATTCTGTAAATAATATTATTTGAGTCTTTAAAAAATTAAATTATAATATATATATATGCAATACTTAATATCAAGAATGGTTTCCTTCTTTAATAGCAGAGAAACAGAGGAAAGTCAAGTTTTCAGATTGGCTTCAAGTGTGACAGATAAGATATAGCCCAGTTGATGGTGTGTGTGTGTGTGTGTGGCAGACTGAAACTTCTTCCTCTTCCTGGGTAATCCTAGCTTGTTCAAAATCATCAGCACCTTGCTTATATATGGCCACAGCTTGCAATTTATAGGGATTTCCTCTCAAGCATTAGTCAGTAGGGAATTTTTTCAGGTTGGATTTCAAAATATCTTTATCTGTATTTTCCTGGAAGCCAACACTTCTTTGGCCAAAACTCAGTTCAGAATATAGTAGTTGCTTTGTTAGCTTGCAGCCATCAAGTTCAGCAAAGTTGGACTTTGATAATCATAGTTTCAATACTGGTACATCATCAGAGAATGAACACATTGGTTCTACAATCATCCCAGTAAATTTGAAGAACTTTGCATAGGAATGCTGGTGGAAACACTCAAGTGTCTTAAGATGCCTTCTGTAAATAAACCGGTCTGAGAGCCATACATCAGAGTTTAGAGAACCAACCATGATCTTCAAAGATACATCCAGTCCCTTTTCATCAAAAGCAGGCTCTCAGAAAATCAAAAGCAAATGAAGCATTATTAATACAAAGTAGAATCTCCTCAATGATATTTGTTGTAATCTTTGATAGACAGCTACCAAGGTCTGCAGTGATCTACATTCTCTAGAAACATTCCGATGATTGATATTGATGGAGTAGAAGTCGGGGTACTTTAGTTTGGAAACAATAGGTTGTAGGCTCGAGTGAAACTGTTTAAGATCATCTGAAGATTGCTTCCAGAATGAGCCACAATTGTACAGTCTGAAGTATATTGGAGATCAATGATAATGGTGGTAAAAATGTGAGTCTTTGTCTGGAAATGTCTTAGGGTAACTTCCCTATCTAGTTAGTACTTGATTTCTCTGCCACAGGATAGATTAGCAGCAGCTTTAGATAGTAAAATTACAAAGAAAATAGAAAAAAAGGGGAAATGAAATGACACATCCTTGCTTTACTCCAGTTAGTTTTGATAAAAAAAGAGAGATTCACACTGAGATCCACTGTAAAGTACCCCCCACTTTCATGTTGCCATGAAGGTATCTAGCAACTGAGACAAATTTTTAAGAACAACCATACCTATAAAGTTTTCCATAGAACCTCTGTTCTCTAAATCATAAGCCTTAGTGAAGTCAATAAATGCAACGTATACATTACAATTATGGTACTGCTCTTGACACTTTTCCAAAAGCTGGCATGCTAAAAATATCATGTCATTAGTGCCTCCACCAGATCTGAAACCAGTTTGGGTTTTAGCAACACTTTTTTCTGTTAGGATAAGTAGACGATCTAGCAGAACTCTAGATATAATTTTCCCAACCATTAAAAGCATACAATACCTTGATAACTGCCCCAAAATGAATGTCATAATACAGGGTGTTTCAAAAGTCTAGGTCACATTCTAAGAATTCTTATATCATGAACTACAAATGGTAGCATGATTGAACTGGTACCATTTAAAAGCTAAAAGTGTCAAGTTTTCTTCTGTTAATTTAATTTAATGTTACATTTTGCATGCCAATTCAAAATGGAAGGAGGAGGGGTGTTTGTGCCCGGCAAAGAGAACAGGATGCCCCTCAACTTCAGATGATACGGTTGAACAAGTTCGGCAAGCCTTCCAGCGCAGCCCCCAGAAATCAGTCAGAATAGCCAGTCGAGAACTTCAGCTCCCATCAACAATTGTTTGGCACGTCTTAAGGAGACGCAAGAATTGGATTATTGTTTGGATGTGTGTTGTGTAACCTGCAGCGCTCACATTGAACACCTGTAAAAACCTGTATAGAAACTTGGAAATATTAGCTTTCAGGTAATATAAATTGTGTTTTGATATCCTCAATAGTTATTAAGATATACAGTGTCATAATGTGACAGACTTTTGAAACACCCTGTATAGTAACATTAAAAATACAGTACATTTTTTTCTAAGATTTACCAAAGTGATTAGCAAATCACATTTAATAAAATTCTATTACCCAGATTATTGAAAGTTTTCCCCTATTTTTTAAAAAATTCTCTGTAAAACTTATAAATTCATAATAATAAAAAAATTAAGTTAAAATTATGGATTACTTAGCCGGTTAGTTTTTACTTTCCATCAAAATTATTTCAAATATATAAAATTTTTTTCCAGAATTTGTAGTGTTCAAATATTATAAACAGATATTTCAAATAACCATACATTGCACATTACATATTAAATCATATTCTTAAATATACTTAGGAAAAAAACTTGTAATCATGACTGACAAATTTTTTCAAGAAAAACAGATATGAAAAAAAAAACAACACTAATCATACAAAACAAAATTTCATTCATAATTTTTCCACTCACCTCTTCAACCAAATGGTAAACTAGCATTAACACTCAGTCACGATAACACACTGGTTACCTATTTTTGTAATCTTGAGAAAAGACTTGGATCACAGCTTCAAGCTGCAGTCAAAATGTTCTTTTTGTTGAAATTTGTGTGTTTTATTTCTGCTTCATCTCCCAAGTGCATCTGCTACAGTCTGTATATTTATTGTGTTTCTCTGCACTAAAGGATCATACATGACAAATTTGTTTTAATTTATTATTGCTGTATTACTCATTATTCAAAGTTTAAATGCTCCATAATTTAATCATAGTGCCATAATGTTGTTGTTCTTTTTTAAAATTAATTTTGACTCCTTGTTTTATTATCCAGTCTAGTATATACTCAAGGGATGAAATAATTTTTAAAAGATCAGCAACTGTTGCTAACCAAGTTATCAAAATGATTGTCAATTAATTCAGTTGATAAGAAAAAAAATAGTTATATTTAGATGTGTGCATAGAGTAAATTACTTTTAAATTTTATTATTGAAGTAATCATAGTTTTGAGCAGTGCAGTGTAAAGAGGGAGAACATGAAATTAAATATGAAAAAAACAAAGACAATAAGCAATGAACTATTAGGTAGCAGAACATGTGGAACAGAAAGCATTCAATGGGTAATGGCATACGAATATCAAGAAAACGTGTTGAGAAATGACGGCTATGATGTAACAGGACAAAAGAAAAATGCAGAAGACTAAAGAATATTCTAAGAAATCATCCTGAAAAAAAAAATTAAGAATAGATTATGGCTGGAAATTAATGTACAGATATGAGGCATGGATGATGACTTGTTGAGCAGCATCAAGAAAAGAAAATACAAAAGATAAGGGCACAATATATAGCAAAACTCAACAGTCAAGGGAATGGTTGGAACCCAGCTAAGAATAAAGAGGTAGACTAAGAACAGTGAAGGTAGCAGAAGTTAAAAAAAAAAAAAACAAAAAAAAACAAACATTGTATAAAGACAATCTAAAAGACTGGTTGAGATACAGCAGTGTACAAAACATACATGAATTGGCCACTGACCAACAAACACAAAAGAACACAAGAGAAACTTCCATAGGGATCTGCTACTAAGCAAGAGCAGTCATAATCACTAAAGATGGTTGCAATCAATAAGTGAAGGTAGTAATTAAAAAACACCACAACTCCCAATTGTGCTGCATCCACAGATTCTACAGGTCTTTCTTGGTTTAATGACTATTTGCTTGGAGCCATGATCAAGGACACCTAATTCATAATGATTTTATAAACATTTTTAGCATAAATAATTAAGCTGATTCAAAATATCTGAATTGTTTTTAAAAAAATGTCTTCCCCTAAAGCATTCTTCACTGTCAGATAAAGCGATGAGCACTAATCACCCATAGAATATCTTCTTTTCACTACTTTTTTTTGTTTATTTTAAATCCAAAATTTTAAATGGCCCATCAGCTCTGAAACCAAAAATATACCACATAATGACACTTTTGAAGTTAATTGATTGCTTCACAATGTGAGCAAATACATATCATTTATAGATATTATTGATTTGCACAAGTTTGTTTTCCAAGTTGGCATTCTGAATTTCATATATAGTTTTACAATGCATTTAATTTGTCCCTTGATACTGTAAATGTTGAATATTTCATCTGCGCTGCCAAAGTTCATGAACTGAGGGTAAATTGCACTTTTAGTCTCTACACAAATAAAGCAAATACACATTTAGAAAATAGAATCACATAGGCACAATGAACAAAGAAAGGATGAAATAGTGACATGGCTTTATCAATCTAGAAGTGGTTATGTAAATAATCTACATCCACCAACTGTTGCCTCAAACATAAATAAATTTGATGAGATTTTACCATCTATAAAATAATATTTTGCTGATGTTCAACTTGAAATGAAGAGAAACAAATTGGGCATTAAAAAATATTTTTAAAAAAATCACAATATCATTCTAATTTTACCACGTTAAATTACTAGTCAGTGTTTGTCATTTTGCCTGTATTCACTCTTCTTCTTCTTTTTTTTGTGAAGTATTCTATCACAAAAATATAAAATGATGTAAGCTATATAACCATTGTACATTTTCAAGAAACTAATTTAGTTTAAAAAAACAAAATAAAGGCTGACATATCTGAGCAGGCAGGCAGTGGTGCTAGGGAGAAGGTTGCGTTTCAATTTCACATCTGGCAAAGATTTTTTAGCAGCATCACAAAATTAGACCGGTGATGGTGCCAAAACGTAGTTTACCTGCTATCAAGGCATAGACCACACTAAGCTGAATGCAAGATCTTTTGATAATGAAACAATTTTCAAAGTGATTTCTTTTGAACTGTAATTTCTAATTTTTTGGCAATCACATTCATTAAGTTTTCAAAAAGGAATTCATAAAAAAAAAAATGTAATATTAGGCTTAAGCTTTTGGCATGTATTGTTCCTTAAGTGTAAGTGGTCACCTTACATTGCTGCTGCAACATTTCTCAATAGTTCTGTTTCTACCACTCCATCATCAGACTGGTACGTGTTCAAGATGAAAATGGAAAGTTAATTGGTGATGTGTTGTTCACAGAGAAACAAGACTAATTAGTGAAAAGTCTAAAGTTTTGTAAATCCTTGCCTGTTGTTAATGTCAACGTTTTGACATAAGAAACATAGGTTCATTAGTTAGTTCGTTCATTTACTATCAACAAGCTGATGATCATTAATATCCCACCTTTCTGATACATTCAAAGATTCCACAGTAAACAAAAAGCATAATGTTGCAGTACTGACTACAAAAATATGAATAAAAACTAGACATTTTAATGCATCATTATTTTGTCACTCCCCCCCCCCCCCGGGCTTCTTTCACTAATGATTAAAAGATTTAATATAGGTTTATAATTAGGCATTACTATAAAACAATGCTTTTTTTTTCCTTACACCCACAGGGAATAATGTTTGATACCACATTGCAATTTGCAATCCATTAGCCTGATTTACAATTTAATCATGCCTCATCATTTGAGTTACTGAAATGCTGATATTTAGTAAATCATAACCAGATATGTATTGACAAGATGAATATGTTGTTGCTAATTTCACTTGTTTTTTTTTTCTTTCTTTTTCTTTTGACATACTTCATATCCCTAGGCAAAATTTATAACTTAACATCTGTTATTTCAGTCAAGAAACTTCCAGTTTCACTATTTATGACTTGAGAATTATTGATATAAACAAAGTAAGAAAAGGTATACATACAAAGATGCCATCAGTTAATGATAGAAAGATAGATAGCAGAACATGACAAACATAGATGGCTTTGCTATGAAGTTGAAAAGAATGTAGTAGTGAAGGTTTATTGCAAACTGTGTATTACTTATGAAGAGAAAATTAAATACTATTGCAGTTTCTCCAGGGCACTGATTATTTAGATATCTGGTTCTGCCCATAAAAAGTACAATGTTGGCAAACATGGCAGAAGTGAACAGCATACTAAGGCAGAATGTGCTGCTAATGGGCCATAAACAACTACTGAACTACATTCTGAAACTCCACTAGGCCATGCTGTCAATCATTCTAGTACAAAGGGGAAAACTAAAGCTGGTAAGCTAATAGGCATTGGGGTTACTATTTAAAAAATGATTGTCTTTAGTGTTTCTGACTAATAAGAATATTTAATAAAAGAGTATTATTATTATTTCTTTATAGATGATGTGATATTATTATGTATGTCTTACACAATTTTTCCTAATACGCAAAATTTTGCAACAAATTATCCTCTGCATTCATACAATGTTTATTTTCTGCATGTATTTTTAAAAAGTAATAAAAAGAACATTTATTATAATTGAAATATTAAAGCTATATCACTGCATTTTAATTTGAAAATTAATGCATAAATAAAAAAGTAATGCAATAATTTTTAAAAAGTTAATACACAAAGAAAACAAAATGCCCTACAAATGATAAACCATTTTAGTAACAAAAGTACAAAAATAATTCACATACTATCATCATTTTGTACATAATAATATAACTTTCATTAGTGTCTTTTACTTTTTAATTATCTAGGTTATGATGTATACTGTTCTTTTTCTAAAGGTGACTAATGTTACAGCTGCTGTCAGTTTCCAAGTAAATATAAATAATAGATTACCCAAGTGGATACTTCTCACATGAAAATTCACACAAAAAGGCATATACATTTATTATGTAGATATATATTTCATAAGATGCACATGTACAGCTACTGAATTCTTAATGTAGACCTATATATAAGTATTCCTGATATACAGTACATTAAATAATTTGATCACATTTTAAAGCCATATAATACAAACTTTAAGTAAAAACAGAAAATATTATCAAATCTGCCTCTTTTTTATACCATAATAAAATGCTTGAGCATGTTCAAAACGAATACACAAGTAGAAACTAAAGCATTGCTTTTTAGTAACTAATCTTTAAAAAAACAACATATTACATGTAATCAATAAGGCTTGAATATGTAACAAACAATGGAACTAATTTACAAAGCTAAAATATCTAAAGTAGGGCACACCCATTAAAAACATATCACTCTGCATTTTACAGTATGTACAGAAAAAAAATTCCATTTTTATGTACAAAGGTGTTTCAGAAAATAAAAGCAATATTTACATCAGTGTACTTACAAATTAGCAGATGCCATGCCACTGAGCAACATTAAAAATGCCCTCTTGGGTCACATGTTATGCACTTGTGGCACTAGTGAGCAAGGAAACAACATGGCCACACATTTGTCAGTGTGCACCAGAGAAGAGCAGAGATTTTTAATTCATTTTCTGTGGGCTAAAGGTGTTCTGCTGACTGAAATCCAACAAAGAATGTTGGCACAATATGGAGAGAACTCTATGATACAGAGAAAAGTGCAGGAATGAGTAGACAGATTTGAAAATGACCAAACACCAGTATTAGATAGAGGGCACCTGGTTGATATTTGTGATAACTGGCAAGTGAACATTGATGCTTATTGATGCATATGACATAAGTGCAATTAGTATCCATGTCATTAACCATAAACACCTGAACTTTGGATGCCTGAAAGATGCTCTCCAAGGAAAAAAAATTTGCATGGGATCACAAGGTACAAAAAGTAGTGCAATTATAATGTACACAGCTATAAAAAAGCTTCTAATGTGATGGCATCAAAAAAAAATTGTAAGTCACTGGAGTATGCATTGCAAAACAGGTATTATGTAGAGAAGGAATGAAGTCCAATAAATATCTAGTCACTTACCCATTTTATTTAAGAATTGCCTTTACTTTCTGAAACACCCTCATATATAATTTCAAAAAAATAAAATGTGTTGTTACAGACATATTTACTTAGTGAAGAAGAAGCATGAACAATTCTGGTTAATTAACATCAGTATATGTTGATTAGAAGTTAAGATATTTTTATACTGACCAGCTATAACCACAACTTTTTGTTTTAGAATAATGATAGACAAGTAGATATTGGTTCATTTAAATTCAGTTTTTTGATAATAAATGAAGCATATTCCAGTCTTCAGCCTGTAGCAGAAATTGAACCCGACACATCCTTAGATTTTAGCCGTGTTCTCCACATTACTAAATTTTTTTTGGTGATAAAATGAAAGTAAATCTTCTAATTCCTTGCTTTTAGTGGGGGAAACACTTTACAAAATGAGTATTCACAATAAATAACCATGATATATCTAAGTTGATCATGAAAGAAATTTTGAAAATGCTTTTTTCTAGCCGTTCTGGTAAATTAAACTTTAAAAAAATTGGTAGAACTAATGTACAGAGTTGTAATTAAACATTTCTTAAGTAATTACACTGCCAGAGGTTTAAAAAATGTTTGATTTTGTTTGGAATTGCACCAACAGATTCAACATTAAGCAGGGGTGTAAATTGATGGGAGACAAAAAAAATTTCTTATGTCCCCCCACAAGCCTTTTGATGTGAAATATTGTTATTTCTGTCAACTGAAACATATAGCCTGGAATTTATCTTTTAAAATTCGTATGAAATAAAAAAATCCCATTGGACAGCCAAATGTTCGTTTATTATCTCAAACATTGCACTCAAGATAACACTTACTGTAATGGAGTATAAATTGATGAGGGATTATGAACAAACAATATGCTTCACCCACATCTCCTCATTATCCACAAGAGATCCATTCCAGAAATGGTTGCAATTAGAAAGTTTTTTTGGCCCTAAATATTGCACTAAAAGCCATGAATAAACACTTACATGCACTAAATAATGCAGGAAAAGCTGAAACAAAAGATATTAGAACAGTACACATACATATCCTAACAAATACATAACATAACATTGTCAAAATATGCAAAAACACATCACACATATTTTGGAGTTTGAAGTGAAGAGGTATCAGTAATGATGATGATGCTGATGCTGAAAATGATGCAGATGATGATGATGATGATGGTGATGATGATCTTGTTGACGTTACTGCTGCTCCTCCTCCATATGCTCCTGACCACAGGTGGATCATCAGGATCATCTGAAGATGTGAGGTGAGAATGATGTAGGAGGTACTGGTGGTGAAGAGAGATGGGCTTCTGTTTCATGAACCAAAGGTTTACATTTAAGAACATTGTTATAAGGAGTTGTGATGCTTTCTTCTTCAACTCTTTATAAACAGCAGCATACAGAGCCATAGCACTTTCTACTTCTCTTTTGCATTTGATACTTCATTCCACTGAAGGATCATATTTAAAAATAAGATCCATCAAATATTTTGAAACTCTTGTTACTTCTGCCGTTTTCTCAAGCATCCACACAGAAATTTCAGCTTCTTCTTTATCACTTTCAACTTCTGGATCATTTACGAGTTCTTCTAGGTCCTCTGTAGTGAATTCTTCTCCTTTATTCTCAAGCAGTTTATTCACCACATCATTTTTCATATTGGAAAATCCCTCTCCACCATGTGAGTTTCATGACTTTTCTGACTTCTTCAGCAACAGACAGGAATCCCGTAAAGTCATTCACCATCTCTGGCCACAACTTCCACCAAAACATGCATTAACTGTAGACTCCTTGACTCATCTTGTGATACTTTGATGTTGGTGATGCAATTAGCAATATTGTAATTTTTCCAACATTGCCTTGGATCATTCAAAAATGCAGTGGGTACAATAAACCTTGAATATCAGAGGCAAGAACACCATCACTACCTTCGCCTGTTTGAATTAAAGAATCTTGAAGTGGCACAAAGTGTTGTCAAGGATCAATAAAACTTTAAAAACTAGTTTCTTTTCCTACAGATATTTCTCAACCTCCCATATGAAGCAGTTATAAAACCAATCCAAGAAAATGGCAGATGCCACCCATGCTTTCTTATTTCATTGGTAGAACATGGGCAGAAGGTTCTTTCTTTTGCCTTTCAAGGGCTGATGGTTCTCCAACAAACATAGCAACATTGGTATCACTATGCGGTCAGTTGCATTGCCACATAAGAGAAGTATAATGCATTCCTTTCAGCCTTGAGCCTTGATGCCCCATTCTCTTGTTTGGAGATGTATGTTCATGATGGCATACAGATACACTATAATGCTATTTCGTTGGAATTAAATACTTATTCAGGTTTTTAACCCTTTTCTTCAACGAACTTTCATAATTCTTCAGGGTAGGTATGTGCCACTTTGTGATCAGCTGATGCTTGTCTCTCCACTGAGCCTCACATTATGAAGTAGAAATGATGCTTAAAGACATCAAACCAGCCAAAGTCAATTTGCTTGTCTCCTCACCACTGGTTTTCTTGTGGAAAACCTTGTAAAGTCTCATGGCCTCGTCCTGAATCAGTGTTTGGTCAACGGGCACATTCTTATGGCTCATGTTTTTAATCTCCAGGCTTAAGCCCCTTTCCCTTTTTATGACAGCCTTCTTATAACAACTTGAGCCACTTTTGCATTTTTTAGGATCACTGTTAAAAACACTATTGCAAATTTATTTTGTTTTACTTTTAATAGAGCATACTGTTGGCTCATTGATGCCAAAGAGCCTACCCACAACTGACACACTTAGGCCTAAGTATAGTTTATCCAGCACTTCCACTTTTTGTGTCAAAGTTATTACCTTTTTCACACGTTTGGGCCCTTTGGCATGGTCACTTACACTCGGCTTGCACTTACCCATTTTGGGTTAGTTTTTGGCATGTGGTTTCGAGAAAAACTGACTGTGAAGAATCACAATAAACTGGGACGATACAAGGTGATGCAGATGCTACTGGTTCACAAGGTGGAGGTAAGATGCTGCGTGTATGTACTTCTTGCAAAGGAGAGTAATAGGCTCAGAGATGCTTCTAGAACATTTGGAAAGTGTCTCTGAATGTTTGCAAGGGTTATGCTGGTGCCTTGGCTCAACCTTATGAGTACATGGATTCGTGAATTGCAAATTCATGAATAACAAAGGAGGGGTTTATGTCTAACCCATTTATTTTTCCATTCATCGTTTTTATTTGATATGTCTAAAAGATAAGAATTTATTTCAGGAGCAGATTTTAAGAAAAGTACCCAAAGCACTGTCTCTCCATATCCAAACCTGATGCAACACTTAGTGATCAGCAAACAAATCAACCACCCATAATACAGTCAAAGGCCCTTATTTTCAAGTGCATAACAAAGGTGTGTATATTTGTTCTTCCTTTTAAAATTTTTTTATACATGCAAATATAGATGCTCTCACAAGACCAATCAAATTTTAATGCATTTCTATTTAGTGCTATGGTAGAGTAATTATTCTTGGTCACAGTGACTCAGCAGGTGTTTGCACAACACTAGTTGTGAGGTAGCCACTCTAACATTATAAAAGAATAAAAAGACAAAAGGATTTTGTCCAATGACTTTTCGCCCTCACAGGTAGGTTCATTTGTTGGTGAACAGAGCAAGAGGAGAAAAGTGCCAGAAAGGCCAGAGAGAAACTCTTGTAGAGAAACACCGCCAGTGTGAAGACAGCATTTATGTCCACAGATGATGATGATTCAAGAAATTACCGAGAATAAGCACAATTTTAGACATGTTTTCTACCCCCTCCCACTGGAACAGCAGAAACAAGGTTTTGAACACTTTGAAGGAGAACATGTTAGGAAGATCAGCTATGAAGAATGAACGATTGAATAGCTGGCGTTACTACATATACATACAAACCATTAATGTGGTGATGAGAAATAATTGATTGATTTGCTCAAATCAAGAAATACTTGTTTAGTTATGTAGAATAAAATTATTTTAATAATAATAATGTTGTTAAATGAAAATCAATTACAATTTCTTGAGAAAATGTATATTATGCGTTTTGTAATGGACCCTAAAATTCTTTCCTTGGTCCGCCAATGGATCAGCTGGATCCATAGATTATAGTAGTATAGGGCGCTACTAATAACCTGAAACAAGGACCCTGTGGTGGCAGATTCTTAAATGACATTGAATATATTCATAGTCTGTTTGCTGAACTAAGTAGCTATCCCTTTATATTTATTGATTTACTTATGTAATATAAAGATATAAAGTTTATTCAAATATCTTCCAAATCCATCTAATTATCATTGAGAAATAAGTAGATGGGAGGGGAGTATGGAACAAGAGCCCAAGCTGTATGTTGGTCAGGCTTGGTTTACTTGAGTGATGTGTGACATATGTGCAAATTTACGTTTTACACAGATGGACATAAGGAACTTTTTAACATCACCTTCAATCGTCTTCATTCATGGCAACATCTGGAAATGCTTCAAAAAGTTGTGAAAACAAAGATGCTACACTCTTTCACATTCCTCCATAGCCTAATATGCCAAAAAATGCTTGTATCACTGTGGAATTATTGTCTAGTTGAACCTTAATAAGGTTCCAACAAAGTGGTTTTCTGAGTATCCTTTGTTGTATTTTGCACTCTACGTGTGCAGGCGCATCGTTTCGTAAACTGATTGGCTGGGCTAAATGTGCAGAAAATGTATTTATCTTTACGTGATACAAGAAATGAAAGAAAGCCCTGGAGAAAGTTAAAAACCACCGATGAACATCAGCTGATATTAAATTTCATAAAGAACCACCAAGTATAAATGCAAAGATCCAGAATCAGCGACAACAGAAATAACTATGTGCACAGAAGGTACTTCTGAAAATGGTCACTACTTTACAGTACATGGCACACAGGACATCACAATTAGAAGAAAAGAAGCGAAGGAGAGCAATTTTTATAAGTTACTATAACTACAAGCTGATAAAGATTACAACCTAAAACCCTGGCTTTCTCTACAGACAAACCATGCAAGAGGGAAGCTACAAAATAAGATACTTCATATATTGAGCAATGCTGTTCTTCAGCACCATATTTGTATAAAAAAAGAGTGAAATGTCAGTGCAGTTTGGCATAATTATTGATGGAACAGGATATTCAAGGTGAGCAGTTTACAACTAATACATTCAAATTAACAACACATTTCTGAGCATTTACCAAATTATTTTCCTAGTGTTTATGACATTATGGAAAATGCTAAGAGTTGCACTAATTAAATTGCAATTATCCATTGCACAGCTATGATCACAAATGTACGATGGCACAAGCAATAAGCTGACAAATAACAGTCATTAGCAGCTTACGTCCACTGTGGTTCTCACTGTATTTTCTGATCAGAACGAAAGCTGTAACAAGCTGCATTTATCTAGATTTTATGTTCGAGAACCTAATCTGGCATCTCCTACCAAGCTAAAGCTGTTATATCCAACATGCTTCTTAACAGTCTTTTGCCATGAGATGTGTGTCAGATAATTATGAAACTGTGTTGGATATTTTACAAGAAACAAGTAAAGAGTTTGATGTGAATACTGTGTCCCGTGCCATTGGTATCTGCACCTGCTTGTCAACACCAAATTACCTTTAGGTCTGTTTGCCCTTTTACTAATTTTAGATTATTCTGCAAGGTTTAATAAAGCCATCGGTGTACAAACATTATTGTTTCAGTATGTTAGTCGCTGAAAATGTATCACTTTAGTGACAAATTCCAATCATGATTCAAACAAATCACATGCTTTCTTGGTGTAACTTGAATACCCTTTCCATTCCAAGGAAACGTAAAGATCCAAGAAGACATGACAATATACAAGCTTCCTAATACAAGACTTCATCAGATAAATATCCTTTCTGCATTGATTTCTTTAAAGTGATTGATTGTACCATCATTAATATTAATCAGTACTTCACATCTACTGTCCTAAAGCAACACAATAAACTAGACACAAAGTTGCCTAGAAAATACAATCTACACCAAGCTAACCTCATCTTTGGAAGTAGATGTTGACTTCTTCAGGTGACTGTTTTCTTGGAAAATTGTTGATGAATGCAGATTGTGTTTTAAAGAAATGAGTCCAGAAGTGTGTCACGTGTTCCTGCTTGTCAATAGTCTTCACAGTGTGCTAGAGAAACAAAAACTTGGTTTTGAACTACATAATCACAAAAGAGAGTAAATAATCTCATGTTTTAGAAAGAGTTGCTGAAATTAATCTACAGGAAATCACAGAAGGTATTTTTGTAGGCCATTCAACAGAGTAAAACAGAAGGTATAATAGTAATACAGCATTATCATAATTTTATTTTTTTTCAACTTGCAAACTTTTGTCTGATTTATCATACTGCATATAGCATACCTGTAGGGCTACAACTGAATACATGAAATGGCAAGATACACATACCTCTTTTAACTTAAATTTATTTTCTAAGCCATGTTCACTTTTTTCACTTTATAAAATATTTCTTTTTAATTAGAGATGATGAAAAGACCCAATCTTTGCCTTGAATGGTCACATTCAAACAATTTGCAAAGAACTTTGCTTTGACATTACAAATTTTATGCACGACTGCTTTTGAATGTATACTGTTAAGTGGATTGCTTGAAGTGCATGGTACAGAGCTATTATTATAATGGCATTCATTAAATTCGAGTTTTTCCATTTTTGTTTTATATAATTTCTGCTGAAAAATGCCCCCCCCCACAACAGACATTTCAGCATCAGATGACACCCATTACATTAAGCACAAATACTTTGATGCATACATTCATTTATAAATTGACAGAAGTCTATTCAACATTATTTTTTTCTGGGGGAGGGGAGTCAAATAAAATATAACAAATTTTCCAAGTTCAATAAACCAAAACAGGTGTACAGTATTTAAACACTGAGTGGCAAAGGCAATGAATACATAATGCATATGTTTCATGATCCTTTGACATTGATTTTAATAAAAAAAATGAAATACATAAAAATTTTAGCCTTATCAATATAACTGGGGATGAATGAGTTATTAGGTATGAAGAAGAATATAGACATTAGGTATAACAATCAGTTTAGTCAATGATGGCTATACTTAATTTATATTTTCACGCTTCTTTATATATAAATAAGATTGTTTCTCTAGATTTGACTAAAATGACCCCTCTCTGAAAAGATGAAAAAGCATCTAAATAGATTTAGTTTCTTTTTTATGATAAATAGTATTATATTCTACTTACTACAGAATTAGAAAAAGAGTTCTCCCTCTGAAACATTAGATGTGTAATTAAAAACCTGTTGTAAAGTTTAAGAAATGACAATGTGATAAAAGAGCAACAACATTACCAGTATCTGAAATCAGGTAGGGTTTTCCTCTGAAGCTAAAAGAACTGGATAATCTCCTGCGCAGAGTAATCTACTGTACTGTAGCTTCCAACAAATTACAAGAGTGCCATCTATTTGAGAGATGCAGAAGAATTATATGCACTCCTTTGCTAATACTTTTCCTCCTTCAGGGAGCACAAGAGCTGATAGATAAATGTCTAGGCTACATGTTTTGGAAGCTAGTCTCAATTTCTTATCATAGGTAGTTAATGATAGGGTTCAGGATGCTGGCAGAGTAATGCACTTTACTATCTCTGCCTGGTGATGGTTAACCCAGTACTTAAAAAACCCTAACAAGCCACATGCCTTTTCTATTGCTTAGTCTCCTGTATTAGAATACCAAGTATTTTACTCAAGATTTTCTTTCTTCATTTGGGAATCTTCTAATTTCTTTTCTCCTCCCCCTCCCCACTAACAATCAACAAATACTCCTCAGGTAAAACTAGTTGAACCTAAATTTCAGGCATTTAAAAATAAATGCACTAAAATGAAAATTTGTAGGCAGATACAAAAAAATTTAGGGGGGGGAGTTGTTAATTACCATTTAAAAAAATCGAAAAGCAGCACGTTAGTAAGGTCTGTAAATAGGATGCATGATTTCTAACTTTTTATCTTAGTCATCATTGGTATATACTTTTGATTAATGGTATTATTGTTAGGAGTCATTTAATATGCACAAAATTGTAAGTAATCACAGACAACACTTGTTCACTTAATTATACACTTTCTATGAATATGGACTAAAAAGAAATGATTTGTATAATAAATTTTTGATAAGTAATTGTAGCCTATAATTAGGCTTTTAAGTTCTGTTGTCATCATACATAAAAGCAAGCAGATAATTAACCACCACATGGGCTTCTGTCACTTAAACCTCCCCCCCTCCAACCTCTGCCCCATTCATGGAAAAATAGGTGGGACTAAAGCACAATACTTAAAAATAAAACAAAATCAAATAATCTGGGTAAAATCCATATAAGCTGAAATGAAGGAACAAGTCAGAAAAGTAATCAATGCAGAAAATCAACGTCTGCATTTAATCAGCTTAGTAAAACCATTGGGGATAAACTGGAAGGATTAGATTTCAATTAAGCCTTGCCAAAAGATAGATCTCATCCATATAATGCTTTATTATGGAAAGGCTTGCCTGTACAGACAACTATCGGGTTATGTACTGTCTCTATCAACAAATTATAAGTAGATGCTTCCTAGGAGATTCTACATCCTCAGATTTCCCAAAGACACTCTCCAGCCAAAATATCATCTGACAGACTTGTCATCCTGAAAGGCCATCCTTTCAACAAATCTTACAAATGCAACATGATCCCTAGAACTTATTTGAGTTCAGGGGAAAACAATGTTTTTGCCCCTCATTCTCTACTAGTGATATCTGAAATCTAACTGTTATTCCATCTGCCGTAATACTTCCAATATGCTGGATTAATCAGTTTGAATCTTCCACAATCTCTTCACGCTTTCTTTTTCTCATCTTTGAATTTAGAAGATTAAATTTTGCATATTTTAAAAAGTATTTTAATCCCTGAATAAATCAAAGAGAAAAGAGAAAATAAAGCTTTAAAATTAAAGATAAAACAGGCTTTTCTAGTCAACCAGTTCCCCCCCTTCATAATTCAGTTTAATCATGTGCAATTATTGTGAATATATCTTAATCTTACATAATTTAAAATTTTTTTATTTTTATCTCTTAATTAAAAAAATAAGCTGCATTTGACAAATTTAGGATGGGGTGATGAAGAATAGATCCAACTTAATGCCAGATATCATCATGGAAATGCTCACTTTCTGTGTAACCACCAGCTAATTCCAAGTGGAGAGGACCCTCTACAGCCAACAAAAAGATATGGACACAAGTTTGCCCACCATCACCAGTGACTGCCAACATCTGCGTAAAAAAACTTCAAAGGGGCAGCCTTGGAAACCACAAAAATACATTTTACCATAGAACTGGACTTCCTGAATGTCCAAGTGGAAAAGAAAAATAGCTTCCAAGCCAGTATGTACAGAGAGACTACTTAAAACCAGGCAATATCAGGAAGACAGTCAGTCAGTTCTGAGATATTTAAATGAAATGGATACCCAACAGACTTTATCAACAGAGCTTTTAGCCACACATCTAAAGATCCACAGAAGAGATGCCTATGGGCACCCCCCTACCATATGTCTGAGATACCTCAGAGAAGCTGAGGAGGCTATACAGTACACACAACATCTGAGCAGCAGTCTTTCATAGCAGAATCACCATAAAGATTGTACTATCCACAACTAAGCCAGCCTCTGAGGCAGGCAAACTGCATATATAACATCCCATGCAGCTTTGGCAGAGCACACAAGGGTGAAATGAGTACATTGGTATCATTAAGAATAAAGAAACACAGGAGGGCAACAGAAAGAAGAGAAACAAAAAGCCCAGGGGATCCAATACATCTCTGGTCAGAAAAGAACCACTAACCAAAGTGAGCAAACACATCATGGCCATTGAACTCCACTGAACAGCTTGCAGCAGCATACATGGAGGGTCAACCAATCCATCAGCAAATCTAGAACCCAGACCTATATGGTTACCCCGCCTATGTGTTAACAAGAAAAGATCCCAGGAGAAAACAATCAATGAGTTTAAATAGAGATAAAATTCCACCAATGATTGGAATAGCTCAGTCAATGGCACACCAGATTCACCACCAATGTCATAAGTGAATAATATCATTGGATATTAAAAATATGCCTGAAGGTGGAAAAAGAAAGAACTTTACCAAAACGTGGCAATAAGAACCCGCAATGACCATCATTAACTAGGTTACAATCCCCATCAAACAAAACCTTATGTATAATAAACTTTTCTTATTATGAGAAAACTATTGTTAAAGATCACTTGTTTTAGGTTAGGAACAAACTTTATTAAGGGAAGTAACAAATAACAAAATTGAGGAGGCATAGATTTCAGTTATTTATGGAGTAAAACAAAATTAAAACCATAATTATAAAAGAAAAAAATTGCAGTAAATTTTGGAAAAAAGAAAAGAAATTTATGTATTTTAGCCACAAAACAAAATTTAATAGAAGCATGATAATTCAACAACAAAAAAAAAAAAAACATAGTAACCATTTCCAGTGCCATTGCTGACAGCTTGCTAAAATATATTACTTAAGCTAATCCAAGAAAGCCATTAATAAGTCAAAGTTGTGCTTGTAAAAAGTTGGTAATTGTTATTTATAGAGCAGGTCAATTCATATACTGTTGTTTCCCTGCTTATTTTCTTCAATCAGATGTTAATAAACAAAAGGTAGTAGTTTAAAAGGCAGCTTTTATTTGCCTCTTACAAAACCTAGGCAGGTCAATCAGTAAAGTTATAACTACTTTAGTATAAACTGCTCTGTGATCAGCTAGAGGTCAAACCCTACCAGTGTTATCTCAAATTGCTATAATTCATTTTTTTGCCAGCCTGAACAGTTAAGGCTCTAATGGAAGTTTTTGCCTCACCCATGTATGGCATGCCACTAGACAGGTGCATTACAACAAGAGTGAATGAAATATGAAAAAATTTTCTGCCCACAGATAATTAAGAAAACATTTTACAGTACTGCAGAATGCTCAACGTTTAGTAGAACTTTGGCATATAGTTGACTAAAAATGCAAAAAAAAAAAAAAACCTGATCCTATGCATTACAAAGGCAATAATAATTACAATTTTAAAAATTAGAAGAGAGAATTCTGCCCATGTTTAAATGGAAAGGTCTGCATTTGTAGAATTATATTAAAAGAAAACAGTTACTTAATTTAACTTGTTTGAAATTCCATGTAGCTGTGTATTAAGCTTTCCTATGTTAGAAATGTTTAAAAAGGTAATAGTATATAATTTATGTCACTTATGTTTGACTGTTTACGAGCTCAGAAACTGAAATCAGTGTGAAATATCTCAGCTATATACCTTAGAAACAGTGTCGCAGCTTATTAAGTATACTCTGATACTAAGACAGTAATGTCATTGTGATCTAACATTTTTAAAGTTTACTTAAGCAAGCAAACTAGTTTCACATTTTTTATGAAATACCAATGTTTCAGAGTAAAACTGATAAAAATTTACAACACGTACCTGTATCATGTATAACTGTGCAATCCTATATTCATCAACACTCATTGGAAGTGCGATACGGTACTCTTTGATCAACATGGCTATAGAAGTAGCAGACTTTAGGTCCAGTCTTTAATTCTCTTCACTTTTCTCATCTTGCCACACACTAAAAAAATAAAAGAATATACTGGAATTTGCAATTATCATGAATAAGGTAAAATAGTAATAATACTTAAAAAATACATTACACTATCAAGTTAAATGTGTTGATAAATCTCATGAACATTTTAATTATTTGTAATTTTAAAAAGAAATTTAGACAAGAAACTTTAAAAAGTTCATTTTCATTAACTGAGTTTGAGCTGCAATAAAGATATATAACTGTTTCCTCTCTTACATGTTATGTTCATAGATAGAGATTAATTACTAAAAGCACATTTACTTAATAAACAAGAATAATATCAAAAACAGAATATTTAAATACTGATTTACAGAAAGAGAGGATTAGTTTGGGAATTTCCCATCACCTTAATAGCAGGAAATCTACACCAAAATGCTTAGAAACCAGAAGGTCGCAGATTCAAAACCAGTTTAGGCAGCCCACTTGCATAATAATTTTTAAAAAAAAAACATGCAAAAACATATACTGTAACTGAATAAAGCACATCAAACAGTTCTCAGAATTAAACCCTGATGGTGTTGAAAGAGAAAACTGCTGAAATACAAGTTCCTCTGTTATTATCACTAAGATGATGATGGGAAATGCCTGAAATAACCTTCTACATTCTTTAATTAAAACATCACCAATAACTTTGATTTCTTATTTTAAATACCTATTTGTCAACAACAAACATAACATCAAAATGTAGAACTAAGATTAGAAAAGGAACACCTGGTATCTATCTGGCTCTTTATTAGAAAAACAAGGCCAAGATAGCTACAAGCAAAAGAAAATGAACATGAGATTGTAGCTCTCTCTATCAAGGGAGCATCATCAGCATCTGGCTAGCCAATAAAGGACTTCAGCAACAAATCACTCATATTCCATATCTGCACCCTTGTGTAAGCTAACCAACTAGTTTCTATTTAGTTTATTTCCTGCAATTATGACAAAACATAGCCAAAGACAAAGAGAAATACACAAATAATCTGCCAGACTTGGCTTCCCAGCAAAGTTCAGAGTATCAGCCATGGGTATGATCCTTTATAACTGATTGACCAACAAAGGCATTTAAAAAATATAAAATAAAAAATTTTATTAACGTGGCTTCAGAACCAATCACTTAATATGGTACATAAAGCAAACATTCAGAGCAATAGGCTACCTTGTTAATTAATAGAAAATGAAAATTTAAAGGGTTACTTAATAATTATATTCATGATAGCTTACAAATCAAAACCATTCCTGAGCACTATCAAGACTTTAAAAAAAGTAAAATCTACTGCATTAAACAACAGTAATAAAGAAATAGCTGACATCAGTGTTTTCACAACAAAATACATTCAAAATCTTATGCAGTTCTAATAGCAAAGCACCTTTTCACTCCCCCCCCAACTTTTTAATTTTTTTTCATACTTTTGTAGAATGAAGGCAATAAAAGTATAAATAGAAAATGTTACTGGGTGTTGTCACTCTCTCTGTATTTCTTATTTAGTCACAAGCAAGTTGTTTAGAGTTACCAAGAACTCTGCTGTAGATCATACTGCTGACCAGAAATATCTGTTCAGGAAGTTACGTTTATGGTGTACTTATATTTAGAACCAATGCAATAGAAAGTATAAAAAAGTAAACCCAGTCGGGTTGACACAAATTCAAATGACCCAGCATTTCTCAGTGAGTAAAGCAACCATAAGAATAATTACTTTGTCTTAACTAGCTTCACTGTTCAAATGATGCAAATGCTATCACAAGCTTTCTTTCTCGCTCATCACTATTTGAGACCTGGATACCTGACATTGATGAAATATGCAATTTATGGTAATATATTTGGTCTTACTTAGTGCTCTAATAGCCCAAGCTGACAAAAAAATAGAAGCAATATTATTCCACGCAGATATTCTGCAAGAACCTTTGACAGAAGTTAGTATGAATTGTGAGTGGATGTTGTTAGGCAACAGCCCTATACAATTTAATCTCCATTTCTATTCATAGCTTGCATCAATCCAAGCACTGCAGGCCATGTGAATAGAAATCATTAAAATGCACAGTGCTAGTCTGTCTCCTTCCTTTCTCCCGTTAGTCACAGGTCAAATGAGCATTGCATTACAACTGCCAATCTGACAAAATAAAACTGAATTTATTATTATGGCAGCATGCTAAGTTAGATGCATAATACAAATAAAATACATTTTTACAAATATTTATACCAAAAGATGGTAAAGCTGGAGAATTATTTTAATAAAAAATTCTCTCCCATCTTTAATTCCTAAACCATTCAAGAGGAAATAACTAAATGTGTAACAATTATGGTTCCCCTCTCCAAAGATATCATTCTTCTTTAAACTACTGTGGTAATTTTATTTTTTTCATACTTGTAGTTCATTTTTTGTTAAAAAAGAAAAAAAAAGCAAGCAAGCAAGCAAGGTCAACCAGATATCATTCCTTATATTTTCCAGGTTCCTGAGCTAATTATACAAAAATTTTATAAAACAAGAATTTCTCTTTTTTAAATCCGGTATTTAAAGAAAAAAACAAGATGATGCTCAGCAAACACTCATTCACAAGTCCTTTTTCTTTTGTTTCTCAGGATGCAGCCTTACTCTGGAAGTTGTTTTGATTCACCTTGTAGTTAACGTTAATGTCGCATCTTCTGAGAATCCCCCTCAATTAAATGTACAGGCATCCATGAGAGGTTTTCTTTGCACATAAAATAAATCTTTAAACATAGGTTTATGCCAAGTTAGACTTTGTTCTTACAACTTTCTCATTGTTGCATAATACTAGTATAATCTTTAGACAGAAATAAAACACCAAGCTTTCACTGAATTAAGGAAAAAATTGACTAACAGAAAATATATTTTAAAATATTCACCTTAAATATAATTTCTATAATATATTTGATATGCGTTAATCAACAAAAGCCTTGTAACATACTTGCCAACCCCCACCATAATCAAGTGATTTTAATTTGGAAAACTGTTTAAACTTCTGACTCTACTGATTTAAAATATTAACTTGACGAAAAAGGAGCACATACAAGCACATCTGCAAAATCTGAATATACATACAACAGGTATAACTGTTAGTAATTTTTTTAAAAAAACCTTTAATTGTTTTAAATATTGTCAAATACATTGGAGCAGATCATGTGAGTAAAATACAAATAAAACAGCAGAACATTTTTGGAGTAGTGTTTTACCTTTTGAGGAGTACTTGTTATGGGATAGCCCTGTCAGGGCCAATACTCATGCCCCGTAAATATACAGAAATACTCCTCGTGCAGGTTTGTGCATTGTGGACTAGTATTCTCCATTAGGTGATAATTATACAAATATTCACAGTACAAGAACAAACAGAAAATACCTAAGCAATTTAAATTATTGTTTCATGTCACATGCCAACCAGCACACTAGTCGTCAGCAGTTTGAATTTTAAAAAAATAAATTAAAAAAGCAAAAACATAATTAGTATTTTCTTTTAATACTAAAAACATGGAAAATATCTTTTATTACCCTAACACAACAAACAGCAAGCCTGTTCCCACTTTCTTAAATGTAAATCAATCTGTCCAAAGTTTCAGTCATTTTCATTAATATTTCTTTTGCTTTTAAAAATTCTTATTTATTCTGCTTTATTAACAGAAATACCACCAAAGAATTCATAACATCTTAGGATAAATCTAATTATGAAGCTCAGAAAAAAATCCTCAAATTTAGTGATTTGATGTTGATATGGCCATCAATAACCTTTACATGAACCTGACCCTGACAACGTTATTGAAGTGATGCCAACACCACATTTTTTTGGTATCTGGCGATTAACTGCCCTGGACTGCCAGACAACACAGCAGCAAAGTGGGCTGGTAAAAATAATAACTACATTGAAAGTAATGGCAAATGCTTGAACTGAACTAATCTCAAACTTTCTGTTAACACATCACCAATAACTCTGTTTTTACCTTAAGAAACCTAATAATAAAGTCCTGTAAAAAAAAGAACAAGATGCATCCATGCACACCAATGACCATTTTGAGAATGGTATGTCAATGAATCTTTGTTGCACTGTCAGGTTATAAGGATAAACCTCTAAATACCAACTCTAACTTGTCATAAATTTCAAATGTTATTGTTTTTAAAAATCAATAATAATTAAAAAAATAAAGATATATTTTATTCCATAACATTTTTTCTTAAACTAAAGGAGTCTCAAAAATAATACAGCTAATCAGAAAAATGCACTATATTAAAAAATTATTTTCATTATTTTCAAATGAACGTTTTATTATAGCAACCATTTCATTTCAATACATCTCACTGTATAAGAATACTTAGATTGAATGGTGTTTCCATAAATTTATAATTTAGATACTAAGTATGTATATCTGGTTTCCTCTTACATCTAAAAGTAAAATGCACTGACAGAGCTTCTGTTAGGCATGTCTGGTAGTGTGCCGGTGGTACCTAATGCAGCAGCTCACAGCAAGCTATGCAACCTACAGATCAACAGGGCTATCTGGTACAACGTGTTCATACTGGTCATGACAAACATTATCTAGTGCCCCTCGAGTGAGTTTATAAAGGTTTCAATTTCAAATCAAAGTAATCAAAGCATGAAGAAAGCAGAAAAAAATAGTAACAGATATTAATCAGTTTCAATAAAATTGTAAAATTTGGTGCACAGAATGATATCAAAAGAGCATCAAGTTGATTTGGCAAAGTGACAAAGAAAACCCATTTATAAATTCATTTAAAGAGTTATCATCATTTTTATGGAATTTTGGCCTTACCAAAAAAGTGCAAACTTTAAAATGTATAATAATAAAGATTAAAAATTCTTTAAAAAAGTGAAAATTAATTATGGCAATTTTCAGAATTGTCAGAAATATCAGTAGATTTCTCTTTAGCAGTTTAGTCAACAAAGTTTATGTACTTTACTGAGCCAAAGATTTTAGTTTTTTTTTGTTGCATATATAACATTTAATAACTTTTCTCAAAAAAAAGATAGTTCACTCTTCCTTTTTTTTTTTTTTGTGGTGCAGACAACATTAGGTAAAGAATTTGTCTCCTCAAAAATAGCCAGAGGTTATATATTACTAGCTAATCAATGGAACTCATTCTTGTGATCTGGCATTACAGGAAATCTCAGATGTTTCTTTGTCCTACATCACCAATGTAAGCATACAAAAACAACAACCACTAAACACAACTGAGCTACAGGATTACAGAACTCTGTAAACATTTATCATAGCAACATAAACAGGTTTCTGTATTTCCTTAATGATACATAACTGCCGGTGGCAGTCATTGTACAACCAGTGATGCAAAAACTGGGGAAAAAAGGAAAAAAAAATTCTTTGCACTTTTCCCATTGCAAATGAAATTCACTGAATTGAATTTCCAAAAACATGACTAAGAATGTGGAATAAAATAATTAACTTGCATTCATTTTTGTCCCTTGGAGAGATAAAGATTTATTTTGCACATCCATTTATTTATTTTTTAGTGAGTTTTTGTTAATGTATACAGTTATCCTTTTAAATATAAAAAGCTAAACTTTCAAGTGATTTTGGCAGCTTTTACAATTCTAAAAAAAAAAAAAAATTCAGGGTTTTAATGGTGACTGAAACATGAAAATCTGAGAATGCAAGAATGATAGATATTTCCAGTTAACTAAGTTTTAATAACACACACACACACACAAACGAAATGAAATTTAGATGCACAATAGATTTTATTCTATTGATTTGCCTGAAGTTTATGTAGTTATATTCTAATGGCACAATTGCAGTCATAGAAAAATAGCCAATTCAAGATAGTGTAAATGAATCCAGGCTGCCCACTTTTTGTGGTATCAAACAAGTTTAACTATAAAAAATTAAATAAAAAACAAATTAAAAAACCTAATCATTAAATTTTCTTAAAGTTTCTTTTAAAGATATTGTGTAATTTTTAGAATTTTTGCAGATAATGCAATTATGGCTTTTTTAAAGAAAAATTTAAACAGCAAATGTTATTAATCAACAGGAACTTTACTAATCTAATTATTTTAATAAACCCATCAGTGATCCAAGTTATTTCAAATGGAATATTAGTGTTGATGAGAAAAATACTAAATACAAGACACAGACAAGAAAAAGTCCATCCTACCACTTTGAGCCATACAACACAACTGATAATGGTTAATCCAATGTAGTAGTCAGGATGACATCTGTAGCAGGCTTACCAATTTATTTATTTAATTTTATTCTTCTTATTATTCATTACTGTTATTTAAAAAAATATTTCACTTTTTAAAAAAAAGAAACAATCTCATCTCCCTGGTTAATTGAAAATTTTCTAGTAATAGTGCTCAATTACCAGGACAGAGATTTGTTATCTTATCTAGTAACTTTAATCTGTGTTTGACATCTGTGCAGTTATAACAGTGGCTCCAACTGGAAGTAGTTGAAAATGAAAATTTCCCAAACCAATGTGTAAAAAAGTAGAGAAAGCATCTACACTCTGTAGAGAACCTAATGTTTATTTAATAAAATATACTAGTTAATGGTCATCCCTTTCTTCTTTCACTTATCCCTGGAAAATCATAGAGCCATGATTTGCTGTACTAACAAAAAGGATATTTTATCAGGTTCTTTATGCAAAAACAACTTTTTTTGCTAAATTTCCTTTCAGACATTCCAATGTAAGAGAATGCATTAAAGCAACATGGTGATTTTACACAGGAATAGAAATCAGGTGATTGGCTTGAAATGATCTTTCTGAATGGTCCAAATTAAGCCATGGCAGCCAAGCAATGATCTGGTATCAACTGTAGCATTACATTTTACAGTCATATAATGAGAGATTTTATAAAGGAGCACAACAGTGGAAGATTTTTGGAAGATATCAAGAGACTGGGAGATTTATACAGAAGAACAAAGAAAATCATGACATCTGGATCCTCTATTATAAGCAAAACTTCTAACCTTCTGTAGAACTGTAGCTTAATCTGAAGGAGAGAAAGCATCCTAAAGATTTTAAACAAAATATAATCATTACTAATGTTATTACTAAAATGCTAAGCTCTGAGAAAACCATATTATTTTTGCAATGTTATTGAAAAACATAAATGGCAGTATAATAGATTTCTATAAAAACCAATAAAACAATTCTTTTAGTACCTAAACATTTAAAAGAAACAAAAAAAAAAGTGTGTGTCAAGAGTAAATGTTTATATTCTTCATTTATACTCAGACCTACTGGCTAAGAGTCTCCTTCTGTATACCTCTCACTTCTTTTGTAATTGCCACACCACATCCGTCACCAGGGTGGCACCTCCATTAAGTGGGTAAATAATATGAGTTACCACCACATTTTATGATTTTTGTTTCATAAAACACATGGAGCTGAAATTTTTTTTCTTATAGTATTTACATAATGGTAATTTCCTATCTTGCCAATTAAAATGGATTTTCTTTTTTTTTTCCTGTCATAAAAAAACAAGGTCCACTGAAGAGAGAGAGCGAGAGAATAACCAGGTGATGCAGCAGCAAAGATAAAGAAAAAATGCATAGGAACAATTAGCACTAGAAGTATATGAGCACTTATTTTTATTTTAGAGAAGCAATTAACAAAAAAAAAAATGTTTATGTGAAAACAGTATGCATTGCATACATTATTACTTCATTTTAAATAACTATTGATTCTTCATCTTGAAAAGCTCTCTTTTTCAGGCTCATTTCACTTGCATTAATGACCACAAATAAATACTGTTGACTGATCATTGGCTAAACAGAAACACAGTGGGAAAATAAAAAGTACTGTACAGTGATTTTTTTTTAAATAGCAAAAATTTTATATAGACATAAAAATACAATTTAAAAGCCAGTCATGTAGTTAACTTTGATAAATCAAAATATCCAAAACCATTAAACTTATCAGTGTTGTAACCAGTTTCAAATACTGTGTGCAAAATTAGAAAACAATTTTTAAACACTTGTAGATTTTCTGCATTGAAAATATAGCAATATGGCATTTCCAGACTTATTAGAATTTTATTAATTTATAGTCATGGTGGTGGTGACTATGCACGACACATGTTATTGTACCCCAGTTATCCTGACAACCAAGATTTGCCTGTATCCTTGTTTATGTGGATTGTGTGAACAATATTTTCATCATGTTTTACGAACATGTCTGTGCATGCTACAGAAAATACACAGAGACCTTGTATTGACTGGAAGCTGACAAATATTCTACTACAATTTCTGTCATGTAAAATTTAGACATCCCACCTCTATTGATTTACTAAGTTACAAGTAATAGTAAGTTTTCTATTATGTCATAATATTTCTGCTTGGCACTGCTTAAACAAAGTCACTACCTGCATAAAATCCATAACAGACAAGTGATGATGAAAGCCACATTTGAGAAGAAAAACATACACAAGTAACATTAAACCACTCTGCTCAGTAATGGTCAGGGTTCAAGTCCTATCAAGATTATAGCAATAACACATGCAATCTCAATGCACAATCCATTATACGGCTAAGCTTTATTTTTGTATATAAATGTTCTAATTTATAAATTTTAGCTACATACATATATTCATTGTTAAGACATAAGCCTAAATTATTCTGCCCAGGTAAAAAAAACACAAATCTGCATTAATATTTACAACGGACCATATATAAATTATGGAGATATGATTCTATAAAACAGATGTCAGTGTCACCAACCAAAAAAATTCTCAAGCTGGCTTTTCTACTAATGGTGGTACTGGTATGTTTCAAATGTGGAAACTCTCAATGGTTTTCTTAGTTTCTCATGACAGACTTTTCTAAAGAGAAGTTAATCGGGAATTTTTGATGAATTAAGATTCTAGAAACAAAATTTGATTAAAAATTGTCTAGAGAGTTATTAAGTATATGAATGACTGGCTGAATAAGCAGCAGCTAGCTGCCTACACTTGATAAATCTAATGAGAGAATTTCCGGCATACAGGAAAGAGAAAGCTGCTAATTTTCAGGTAGAGTGGTCAAAATATATCTGTTTAGAAGATTTCTGCAATCTGTGTAGTCATTCTGGCCTTCAACTCAATGGTTACATGGCAAAATTAGCTCAGCTTTAGAAGCTGATCAAATAGCCAAGAGTGTTTCATTTGCCAAGTGCTACTTTCAACAAAGTAGCAGCTGCAAAGATGACTCACTATAGAGCTTGGGATTTATCTTAGCGAACACAGGAAAGCAGAACATTGGTTAACTAGAAGATTTCTATATAGTCTTATCAAGAGTCCTTATATTAAAACCACATAATTATAACATACAAAAGAAACTATGTGAATAGTCTCCAAATCCAATATAGATGCCATAGCAAACTTTAGCAAATTAAACTGAAACAACTGAGTTAAAATCAAGGCCTTTAAACTTTATTATTTAGGTAGATATAGTATACAAGGTTTCTACAATGTAAAGGAAAATGAATGTTAGGAAACTATGTAGTAACTATTCAGGTTGTTTTCTGCAGTTTTTTTTTCAATCGCAGTCAAAAACTTGTATCAAGCTGAAGATTCTTGCATTTATGTTAACTGAAAGTAGACACTGTTTCTGTTTTCCATAATCGATAAATCAACCTAAAATTTATTTTTCTGAAAAGCTATATATGATCATTCTAATATTTTAGCTTGAATAATAATAGCATCTTCACTTATATTAAAAATTCTTTTTTAAGATCCAATAAAATGTGATTTCAAATGTCAAAGTTGTAATGCCAGTCATTTGTTATCAATTAGCTAATGAAACAATTCAGAAGATAATTTATATAACACAACACTATAAAGTTTACTACATGATGCAACAAATATAACTGCTAATGTGTGTAAAGATTCTAAAGTCACTTGTTCTAGAATATAGAGACCTAATCTTATGTTTGGAAAGAACAGGTACACTTATAATTAGCTGTATACCATTTTAAATTGATAGATCCATCTTAATGACTACCTTTCAACTCTAATAAGCTCCACAAAATTATTGATTCGTTATACAATTGTAAAATCAAAACCTATATATTTTATTATACAGAAAAAATAAAATAAAACTAGCCAATTTCTTACCATCAAGAATACTGCAACCACTGGAAATATAAATCAAGCAAAGAATGTTGACCATATCACTTGTAGACAAGAGCCCTGCTTCTCAAACAAGAACTGGATGACTTTCTTAGCATGTGAAATATTTACTTACACAGGTGTAGTTCAGATTTCACCTGCTAGTTATCCAGTAGAGAGGTTGTTCTGTATATAGGTGCATCTAAAAAAATTAGAATATCGTGGAAGAGTTCAATATTTTTTGTCAGTTATTTCAGAAAGTGAAAACTGTATATATATTCTAGACTCATTACATGTATACTAAAATGTTTCAAGTATTTTTTAATTTTAATTTTGATAATTACGGCCTACAGCTCAAAATATTAGAATATTCCATTTTGAGTGTGAGTAAATCACTATTTATGCAGTATAAATACCACAAATCTCTCAGTCTGGTTCAGTACACACAACCACAATCATAGGGAAGATTGCTGATTTGACAGTTGCCCAGAAGACACTCAATGACACCCTCCACAGGAGGGCTAGCCACAGAAGGTCATTGCTGAAAGGGCTGGCTGCTCGCAGAGTGCTGTATCAAAGCATATTCATGGAAAGTTGACTGGAAGGGAAAAGGTGCACAGGCAAGAGGGATGACCGCAGCCTTGAGAGGATTGTCAAGCAAAGGCGATTCAAGAACTTAGGGGAGCTTCACAAGAAGTGGACTGAGGCTGGAGTCAATGCATCAAGAGCCACCACACACAGACGTGTTCAAGAAATCGGCTACAAGTATCGCATTCCTAGTGTCAAGCCACTCCTGAATCAGAGACAACGTCAGAAGCGTCTTACCTGGGTTAAGGAGAAAAAGAACTGGACCGTTGTTCAGTGGTCCAAAGTCCACTTTTCAGATGAAAGTAATTTTGCATTTCATTTGGAAATCGAAGTCCCACAGTCTGGAGGAAGAGTGGAGAGGCACAGAATCCAAGTTGCTTGAAGTCCAGTGTGAAGTTTCCACAGTCAGTGATGATTTGGGGTGCCATGTCATTTGCTGGTGTTGGGCCACTGTGTTTTATCAAGTCCAAAGTCAACGTAGCCATCTACCAGGAGATTTTAGAGCACTTCATGCTTCCATCTGCTGACAAGCTTTATGGAGATGCTGATTTCCTTTTCCAGCAGGACATGACACCTGTCCACAGTGCCAAAACTACTAGTAACTGATTTGCTGACCATTGTATTACTGTGCTTGACTGGCCAGCCAACTCACCGGACCTGAACCCCATAGAGAATCTATGGAGTATTGTCAAGAGGAAGATGACACACCAGACCCAACAATACAGACGAGCTAAAGGCCACTATCAAAGCAACCTGGGCTTCCATAACACTTCAGCAGTGCCACAGGCTGATCGCCTCCATGTCATGCCACATTGATGCAGTGATTTGTGCAAAAGGAGCCCTGACCAAGTATTGAGTGCATAAATGAACATACTTTTCAGAAGTTCGACATTTCTATATTATAAATCCTTTTTTTTTTTTATTGATCTTATGAAATATTCTAATATTTTGAGATAGTGGATTTTTGATTTTCATGAGCTGTAAGCTGTAAACATCAAAATTAAAACAAAAAAGGCTTGAAATATTTCACTTTATGTGTAATGAATCTAGAATATATGAAAGTTTCACTGTTTGAATTAAATTGCAGAAAAAAATGAACTCTTCCACAATATTCTAATTGTTTAAGATGCTGCACCTGTATCTTGCCACACAGGCATGTACACTTAGGTATGATGCCATCGTATTTAAGACCTCATTTGGATTTCTATGTACCAGCTCTGATTTACACTTGTTGAGAAAAACATTACTAAGGAATTCTGTAAAAGCCAGTTGACAGCTCATTAAAATAAATACATGGGCTTTTTTTTTTTTTTTAACCTTGTTTGGTATGTTGCAAAATTTTCCTGGTTATTTCACTGCATGGAACTCTAGTCTTTTCTCTTATTTCAAAGTCATCACTATTGTATTGCATATTTGAAAACATTCTTAGATTTGCTCTGAAATAAAAATGGCATAATTAGTCTTCAGAATTTAGTGAATGCTTTCAAATAAACTAGTTAAAATGTCATTTTGGAAAAGATTTTGGGATTGTCAAAAACAGTAGAGTCATTAGTTAAATATATGGAAATTGAGATAAAGAGCAGATAAATAAGAAAAGTTGGGTATACATCAACAGTTCGAAAACCCAGATCATGAATCAATACCAACTCTGACACCTGGAAGGTGAACTGAAAACTGTGCATTCTTTCACCTACATAGTTGGTGTTGTACAAGATGATGAAGACATAAACCAACAACATTCTAAAATTTAAACTTACTGCTCATAGGTATTTTTCACAGTTTAAAATTCTTGCCATGATCTGAAGAAACTCACAATCTAATCACCACTATTTTCTATTTACTTTATGTAACAAATAAATTAATACCTGGAATATTTTTAACAACATTGTGGTCATTTTTCAAACAAATTAGAGTACACAAGTGCAGAGATTTAAAATCTATTTGTACTTTATTCAACCGAAAAATAAATAGGAAAATACACCAATGATTTTTACAAAAGTTTGTATTGTTATTTAATAATTCTAGTTACATGTAACTTATGTCTTATCATGATTGCCTTAATACTAAAAATTTGGTATCTAGGACAACTTTAATCAATATGTAACTGAGAAACAAGAGGTATTTATTCAATATGTAATCTGGTCATAAAACAAAGAAAAGCTCCATCTAGTAGTAGCAGCCTGTTGAGCCTGCAGCAAACATGAATCTACTATTTACCTAGGATGTACTTTATGGTCAGTGAATATCCATCCCTCAATTGTTGACATCACCCTACAATGAAACCACTGCTATGCAATAAAACCAAATATGAAAATAGCCATGGACATGATCAGAATGTTTAACCTGACCAGTTATATAAATAAACTAGATTCAGCAACCATATCATCGTTGTTAGAGTCAACACAAAAAAACAAATTTGGATACATTAGTTTTCATTAAAAAACAACAAGAGTTATAAATAACATAGCTATTTTAATATTGTTGAAAGCAAAATGCATATCAATGGTGAATTAATAGCTTTAAACCAGTTCACTTTCTGATCAAAGCAACTCTGGATAATTATGTGAAATGACAAGCAGCTTTTATCATACTCACCCGTGTGTGTTAGATTTAAACAGACTATTTATATTTTAATTTCTGGTTTATACAGATTTATCAGTTAATAGAATTAATAAGGATAAAGCAAAGAACATTTACTTTTTTGTCTGAATACATTGCAATACCTGGCCAAAACTAGGAACATTGTGCAATTAAACACCACCAGAAGTAAAGTTTCATACTACAATTCTTACTCTAAAATGTAAGTTTTAAAAAAATCTTTATAATATGGTCATAACATACTATTAACCTTGATGACAATGATCTCTCTCTCTCTCTCACTCACTGAGAGAGAGAGAGAGAGAGAGAGAGAGAGAGAGAGAGAGAGAATTGGAAATAAATATAGATATACACACAGGATATGCACAAATAACAATTGCTACTGAGACACAAATATAATATACATAAAATGCAGTAGCAGTATTATAGAAATATACAAAAACAAAATGAATATGCTTTACAGTGCATTAATATTTGATGTGATCCCTTTGCTTTATATAGAGCTTGATACCTTACTTTCAAGCTCCCATACAGATTATCAATATATGACTTGAATGTCGTTCAAAATACTGTATCTGTAGAACTTTCCCCAGTTCACCAAGATATTTGTTGCCATTTCACTTTCTAAGTAGCCATATAACCACATACAGCTTCAATGATGTTCACAGGCCAAGGCATCTTTGTGAGTTTCAATCAGCCTCTTTAGTTCTAAATCCACATCCAATGAGAAATCTTCGTGAGAAAATAGCATAATGAACAGGAACCCGCCTATACTTGTTGAGAGTCAGTATACCTTTGATTTTATGCAAATCTCCAACACTCTTGGCTGATATGCAGCCCCACAATTGTATTAATCTACCACATGCTCACTGTAGCTGTTGTACATTGACTGTTATACCGTTCTTTGGTCTGCCTTCAAATAAACTGCTGTTAATTACTGCCAAACAATTCAAACTTGGACTCAACTGTAAAGAGAACTTTCTTCCAGGTTTGTTCATTCTACTGTTTCACTTGTGCCCATTTTAGCCTTTCCATCTAGTTGTCTCTCAGCAAAGATTTTTGGGCAGCTACACATCCAATGATACCACAACATGCTGATGTGTATCTTATTGTTTGTGAAGAAATGTTAACAACTGTACTTGCAGCTGAGTCATTCAAAATATCTCCATTGGCCCAATGTCTATCACAGAGAACATACCCAAAGATACTTAACATCACTTTTAAAGAGTTTGGCTGCTTTCCTCAACTTCATCTATTGTCAAAAATACCAGTTATGCATATCCTTCTCAGTCTTGCATACAGGTCCTCCTGAAAAAGAAGTCAAACTGCAGTCTGCCACATTAGCCTTCACTAGATATGACTTTGATTTCTATATGCTTGTCTTGTGCTATTTCCTTCTCAGAAGCCATAATATTCAAGACCAATGATATCACTGTGTACACTTTTATAGAACTTCTGAAGATGTGGCACCAACCTAGTTTTTCCTCTGTATCCATAATTAGTTCCAATACTATATATATATATTCATTCTCATAAAGTATAGGCCAGTGGTTCCCAACCTTTTTGGACTCATAATACTCAGAAGACCCATGACCCTCTGCTACACTTCCATAATTTAAAAAAAATCAAAGAATAAATTTAGCAAAGAAATCACATAAGTTTTATTCAAATATATTGACAGTTTGGTGCCCAAGTTTGCCTAAAATCGAGCTGGCTAGCGTGCATCCAGCTGAAGTCACAGTCCAGTCCTTGTAGCGTGCTCTGCCCCAGGCGACGTGGTCCAAGTCTTTTAGCTGCAGGCCCCAATGGTGTTATCCAATGGGAGCATGGCTCGATTGCGTCAATCTTACTGTGGTAACGGTTCGAGTTCCGGCCTTTGTCGCCAGCATGTATTATCCGTGTTTCTATGAGGGTGGCAGAGCAACAGGAAGCCGCAGGGGGGGGGGAGGGGGCGCTGATGCAAGTGTGTCCCTGCAAAGGCCTGTAATGCAACCGGGACTGCCTACCGTGGGAGACGAGCCTTAGACCTTCGGCGCTCAGCCCCCCGTTGGTGATACTGGCATATTGGACACAGGGTAATTTTTGTATACTTTTTCTGGAAAAAAGTGTGTCTTATAAACTGGCAAATACGGTACATATAAGCAAAACAAATACATACTCATGAACAGTTTCGTGACTCAGTCATAAGACAAAAATTGAAACTTCCAGGGTTCCGCGACCTCCCCACTTCTAGAAAACACTTGGTGAGCCCCTTAGTGGTCGCAACCCACTGGTTGGGAACCACTAGTATAGGCAATTCATAAATAAAACAGATGACCAAGTATTGTTTATTGAACTGCATCATTTCTCCATGCAGTCCCCTGTCTCATTGTCTTGCTGCAACAGAACACCTCGTGTCAGTCTTCCACTCCACTTGTTTGGGACCCAATGAGCAAACACTTTTCAGAAGTTCAGGTATTCATGGAAAATGGCATGGATACCGTTTGTACTTATGACAAATCCTTTAAAAATAAAATCAGTACTCACTCGTGGTTATCACAAAAAAGCAGTGCCCACCTTGCTAATGTTTTTTATAATTGGTGGCACTGCTAGGACATCTTGGTCCATCTTCATCCACTACTGATGTTTGGTAATTTTTAAACCTGACCACCCACTCATACACACTCCTTTGCATCATACACTTCTCTCCATATTGGGTCAATCTTCTCCAGTATATTTCAGTTGGTGGAACCCTTTGGCACACAGAAGACAGATCACAAATCACTGCTCTCCTCTGGTGCACATTGACAACTATGCAGTCGTGTTGTTTACTTGCTCAATAGCATAATGAGAGCACATTCAAGTACTTGTACGTCAATGTCGCTTGGCAGCATGTCACACTTCAATAGCACTGAGGTAAATATCATTGCCTTTATTTTCTGAAACACTTTCATGTATGTATGAAAAATAAAACATATTCAAATAAAACAGACTAACATCAATTATAACAGCAGTTCCAAATCCTTTTCGCAGTGTAACCCCCAACTTCCAGCAGAAGCATGCATCCTGCTTAGGGGAGAAGAGTTAGGAAACTGATATCCTCAAATGTTTTAAGAAAACAAAAAACAAAGTGAAATAATGTTGTCGCTGCATTTTCAGTCATGGAATAAGTGCATCTCGGGGTGTTGGTGTGAGGCTGATGTTGTATGGACTTTACACTGGTATGGATCATACTACAGGAAATAGCATGCAGCACACACACTATCAACAGCAATAAAAAGATTAAATGTTGCAAGAAAATAACCATGATACTGGCCAGCTTCTTGACCCCCATCCCTTCTTGTTGCAATCTCATTTGGGGTTGCAAAGCCTAATTTGGGAACCACCGACTTACAGGCTGGCACAAATAATTAAGATTAAGCCACAAGTTCTTTTCTTATGTTTTCTTTGTCTCTTTTATTCTGGTAATAGTATTTGTTTACAATTATAGTTTGTCTACAAAGAAATTTCTTTTATCTTTAAGGTGCTGTACAAACAGAGCAGCATTGTGTTGACAGCTAGTGCAGTCCAAATATCAACCATTCTTACCAACGAGCTAAAGGAAATATATTAGAAATAGTTCTAGAAGTACTTTAATTTAAGTGGCAATGCAAACCTAATGACATAACAACATCTAGTCAGTCTTTTCTGCTGACACTTTTTGCACAAAACCATAATTCTTATTGTGGACAAAATCTAATAAGTGATTTTGTCATATTTTTAAACACTAGATACTCTACCTTCTTAAAAGGTGTGTAAAACATAAATTTTTTTTTTTAAAATTTTAATGTTGACTTTAAGAAAAACATACATTTCTGTAAAATATATCTGAAATGATTACAAAAATTAAATTTAAACAGTGTTGCATATTCTTAATAATAATAATATAATAATCTAAAATAAAGCACTACAAAGCATTTTCATGAATTATTAACCAATAAGTATTGTCATCTCTGGTTATGTTAAACAAGGTGTTAACAAAGGTTATCACTTGAAATATTTAAATATATCATTTAAATTTGAGATTTATAGTTTACACTAAAAAATACATCAAGCTAATACTAAGTTAGGCTAAATCATTATTACTACAGAACCGACCATTTTCTTAACTGTCAAATAATTTTAACACATTAAAAAAATTTTTTTTAATTCTACCTATTTTAGCATTAATTTCCTGTAATTACTAAATTACTCACATGATGCAACCAGGCTAAATTAGATAGATTGATTAAATTAAACTGTCCTAGCCAGAGAAAAAGGTGATACCTAGAAGCATACTGGATCAAGAGTTAGCCTATCAAAGCTAATCAATCTGTATAAGTCCTTTGATTTGTGTTTGGCTGTACCACAACCTCAGCTAGGTGTGCCAGAATGGGTCACATCAGCAGTGGCTATCATGACTGTGTGTATTGATGTCTGTATCTAATTGTTTTTATAAGATGTTAGGTCACAGCTATATTGCCTACCTCATTAGCAGCATTACCTTTAAAGTGATACAATAACCCAATCAGGTAAACAAAAGACAACAGCTACAAAGCCATGAGAATCAACTTACCACAAATTACTTCCAGCACAGATGACAGTCAATTCCATGTCAGTCCACCTAATAATATCTGAGAGGCAGTAAATCTGATACTGTAACAGATCTCACTTTACTGGTCTTACAACCAATCTCATTTTTTTCAGCAACAATATTTCACTGGGAAACAAACCCATACTTCCATGCATAAGCAAAACCTAATTATAATAACTTGATATTTAGAAGGATCGATAAGGACATTATTAATAGAGTATTACTCTTCTCTTCCTCCTTCTCTCTTTCCTGCACAGATCTATCGATTTTTACAAAAATTTTTTCTAGCTGGAGACCAAATGAATGCAGCAGCCAGGCACAGCAAACACAAAGACCGCTTACTTACTAGATAACTAAATGACTGGTGTGAGGCAAACACTCAACCTTAAAGAAACGCTTTTCTATAAATAAACCCTCTATAGAAAAATATACATGGCAATTACTTGTAGCTTCTATCCACCACCAGAAACAACAGGTGAGGCAACATCATCTGACATGATACATGTTGACTAAAGGAATTTTTGTCAAGGACTTTTGCTTCTTTCTTAGCTTATGCAGAGTCAGCTTTCCTTATTTAACAAAAAGATCATTAAAAAAAAACAAAAAGAAAATTCTCCATACTCTACATAACCAAATTTATTTTTAATGCACAGTAAATCAAAACTTGAAGACTTTATACAAAACCACAGTAATCTGGTTACACATCAGGAACAAGAACTCGGGCTAGAATGCACACACAGTATGTTAACAAAGAAATCTTTTAAATCCCAAATCATTGTAAAGCCTGACATTAAAGATAAACTGACTTAAATTACAAACTTTAACCAACCATCTAGTCTTCATTCAAAATCAAGAAAACGTGAACTAGAAACTAAGAAATATAGAGTTATCAAAATATATTCTTTTTAAAAAAAATAATTTACTAGCCTGAACTTTTAAAAAAGATTTGAAAATAGTCTGAAGTCATTGTTTGGTAGATTGAATTCATGGGCAAAACTAAAAAGATTGAGTGATCGCTTTACAATCCTAGCCAATATTTCAGTGCTGGGTTTATGAAGATTCTGAGGCAGCAATGTTAGTTCAATTCTCTCATCTGATTTTAAAAATCTTTTCTTTTTGGTATATTATAGATTTCTTAATGTTCTTTAATAGAATTTTCTTAAGTGATTGCAGATAATTCCCCCTAAGACTGACTAAGAGGTAAAGGGATTTAAAATAGCCAGAATAATAAAATATTAAATTAACATAATAGAACCTTACCATCATGCTAAAATTAATAAACAAGTTTTTACTAGTTTTAGTTTACCTTTACTTTTTTTTTTTAAATTTTGGATTTCTTTGATTTCAATTACAGAAGTACTTTCAAGTCACTAATTAAAATAAATGTATGCTACTGTAGGTTGTATATTAAATGGGATATCTTCTTCAAAGCTACCAAATAAACTCTCCTTACAAACACTGACACAATACAGATGCTAAAAGAAAAGACTGTAATAAAATTACTAAGCAACATAAGGGTGACCAGACATTTGCAGCAAAGTGTCTTCATTTACTGAGATCTAACAAAACAAATAAACAAGCCTGTGATCTGATAAGAATTTGTAATAAACCATAAAGATTTTTCTTTCACAAAATCTAAAAACAAAACAAAACAGAAACAAATTCAGTTTACAGCAAAATCTCATTCCATGATTATTCAATTATAATGAGAAGTAATTGTTGGTAGTCCAAAACATAAATGAAATTCAGGACATTTTAATAATTCCTTTATCCTGTTTTATTCCTGTTTTATTTTATTCTTTACATAGTTCTGTGCAACCATCTGCAGATGCTAAAATTACGGTTTGGAATCTTATGTTGCAATGAAAATCAATACTTCTATTCTTATTGTTAGATGCCTTTCCCGATTAACTCTACTAGATTGTGTTCTGTTGTTGTTACAAGAACTGTCAGTGTTTCAATCTGAGTTTAATTACAAAATCTTCATTGTTTTGAATAATATCTCAAAACATTTTTCTATCCTAACAAATAGCTGCCAAAATTTTTCATTCCAACTAAACTAAAACTACATAAAATCACAAATGGCAATCAATACTTATCAATGCAAGCAGTATTTTTTTAGCCAAAAATTGTCAGTTGCTTACTGATGCAAAATTATGCAACAACTCATTTACACTACCTTAGGTTTTAGGTACCCAAACTTTCTTTACTATTAAGGCATACAAACCCACTCTTCCCCCCAACCAGAATTATCCTCAAGATTTGAATTTTAATATCACTGTTATACACTTGGTTTAAATAAAGAGAAACTTTCAACTTATAATTCACTAAACACAATATACCTGGAGCAAAATAATTTTAAAATAATAATTAGCAACATTTGCTAATCAATGTCAAAATATATGGCTGTACCAACAAGATATGAGCACACACCCAACCTCAGCTAGGTGTAATTTACTATAATTTACATAATGTAATCTTTAAAATATTTCCTAATAAAGTGAAGTTATTTAATTAAAAAAAAAAACACTTGTTGCTTAATCCCTTTACTATTTTAGAAAAGGCACTTTTCAAAACAAAAACTGAACAGTAGCATCAAACAGAAATCACTATGACAGACATGTGATATGCCAATGCATACATAATAAGCCTGATATATCTAAAATTTAATGATCACTATGTGAAATACAGGCATTATTACTGATTCAAAACAGCTGTTAACTTAAGTTTGTGTTTAAAAATGCAGTTATAGTTAACATAATATTTAGCAATTTTGAAACCAATTAATTTGTTGGCTATAATTACATTTCATGTAAGCATTTCCAACAGTGAAAATATCTAAAAAGTGCATTTGTGGAAATTATCTCTTATGACAATCGCCTTTCTGTGTATTAAGAATTTTAATTTTAAATGGGCTTATTCAAGTCTTTAAATATTTCAAGTCAGAAAGGTTAGATTGCCTCCAGAATGTAGATTATTATTCTGAATTACATTACAGTTTTGTTTTGTTTTTAAATTTTATTCAGATTCAAAACAGGTAAAACAAATCTAAGAATAACAACAGCAAAAATACAAACAATGGTTAACATAAAGCAGCAGTCTCTAACCTGTAGATTGCAATCAACCAGCCAATCTTAGAAATTTCAAACTATTCTTTGCAGTTTTCTTAGGAGGCCTGTCAGTTGAAAGTTGTAGAATCTTACCTAGTTTTATAAGTAATGAACACTAACCTATATCACCATGTTCTCTTTGCCATCACTGTCATTTTGATTGCCACACATCAACTGCATTCATGGACACCAATATATTTGTTCTGATCAGCTATGTAAAATTAAATTTTCAGTTTTAAAATTTTTTGATTATCATTTTCAATATAAAAAAGTAAACACAATGGCTCTCATATCCACAGATAAAACAATACACATGATTGATTGCAAGTGCAACAAACATTATTGATATTATTGGTGTTAATCCAAGTAAATAAATATCATTTGCTTACATCCCTGGCTATCAATAATGAGTGGCAATTCTGGAGCATCTAAAAAGAAAGTCTTATGTAAGAAATTCCAACAGCAAAAATGTTACGTAGCGATACATATAGGTACCTTGGTATGAGCGGGCATTACTTTGAGCCGTGGAGTAATGCATGCTGGGGTCTGAGTGTGTTAGTTGGCCAGCATCCCTCTAGTGAATTTAGTTGTGTGTAAATCTTTTCATTTTTATGTAATTTTTTCCATTGCAAGCCATGGCGCCAAAGCGTAAAAGTGATGCTAGTGCTAGTGGTTCTGTAAAGAAGTGTAAGATGATTACACTTGAGGGGGAGGTGAGCATAACAAAGAAATATGAAGATGGTCAAACTTTGTCTTCCACTGCATATGGACTGGGTATGGCCATGTCGACAGTTAACACGATAAAGACAAAGACCATATTAAAGAACATGTGAAAAGATCTGCCCCCATGAAATCTATGGTGATAACGAAACAAAGAACTGGTGTGATTGCTGAGATGGAGAAATTGTTGGTGGTGTGAATGCAAGATAATAAGCAGAAATGGGCGAGTTTGACTTACGTATAGTCAACTAGAACGTAACCATATGTAAATCAGGGTCTTCCTGTAGCTGAATTGCATCCTCATGAATGCATTATCACTCAACCATGAAAATTTCCATCTCAAATGAACTGACAAAGTGTAACAAATATAGTTTTAGATATATTAATGATAATGTCATGCAGGATCAATGAGGCATATACCAAAGAAGATCAGAGTTAAACCTGAAATTAAATAGGAAGTTTTTCTCAATGTAAAACTTCATAATTTTATTTGTACATATTTAAAAAAAACAAATAAAAATAAACAACATGCTAATGTGTGGTTTGCAATCCAATTCATAATTATTCCAACATTAAAATAATATATAACCCTTTTTGATTTCACATTCAGTTACATAAAGATACTGCTGTTATTTCCTCAATTGGCCTTATACCTACATGCTTTTCTAAGAATAAGACTTTTCCATAGCATTTTCTTTAGCTCAGACCCGGAAAATAAATGTACTACTTTTCAGCATAAAATATCAAAATGATTTTAAAAAAACCTGAGCAAACAAAATTGTTCATGTTTCAGGTCAATATTATTAGTTTGAAATAGGTAATGAAATCTGAACACAAGTTTCCCTTGCATATTTACAAAATAAATCCATGCTTTCAGCCAGATTTTTCTATAAAACATTTTAATACAACTCTATTCACAATATTTTTCTATAAAGATTTATTACTCTATTTTTACATACTTCACATAAAGATGAGCAAATTCTCAATTTGTTTTACCATTGTAAAACATGTTTGTGAGCATGCAGATGTTATCAGAAAATGTCACAGGCTAAAAAACTTGACAAAACAATTTTCCTTTTATCATAAGTAGAACATCAGAATTCATGTTAATTGAAATTAACTGTATATAACCACAGGCCTATAGTATTAGAAAGTTAGTGTGCTTTAGTAAACTTGACAGAAGGTTGAGTTTATATTGCTGCAATTGTTTGTTTTACTCTGAATAATTGATCTTTTCATATACCATATAGATTGATGAATTAACTATTTTCCATTTCTTTTCATTTCAAACACTCACACACAGAAGAAAAGAACTGTCATGAAAAAATCCAATACTGTAGTGAGCTTTGAAATTCTATGTTCTTCACAAAATCCTCAAGATAACTGCTTTGTTAAATCAAGCTCATTTTGAAGCTTTTGCATATTATTGGTGTGATCATTCTCTACATATCAGTTCTTTTGATTGCCTACATGTAGTTTGTGTAGTCAAACATTTGTGCTGTTATGCATGATAGTTAAGCAGTACTTCAAAGCAAAACCTTTAAACATGAGTCCATGTAGTCTACAGTTTCACTGCTTGATGCATGAAAGATGGAAAATCAATAAAATGCAAGATGTGCAGGCAGCATAAGCAGCACTATTTGTTGCTAGCCAATTAAGAGAAGCATAAGGATAAATTCTATTGAATCATTAAAATAGCTTTAAAAAATTAATAGAAATACAATAAATGAAAAAAATTATCAATAAAATGTTATTAAGATTAATCTTTAATTTTAAAAAATCCAATTTTCTTTAGTAATACATGATTATTTAGCAATGAAACTGAAAATAATGAATATCAGGGACCGTCTGGCTTAAGGTGGCATGAAACTGAAAATAATGAATATCAGGGACTGTCTGGCTTAAGGTGGCATGAAACTGAAAATAATGAATATCAGGGACTGTCTGGCTTAAGGTGGCAATTTTCTAATAATTATGAGGCTGAAACTGTTGAAAACACTTCTGTCAATCACTACTGATTTACTGCACAGAATCTAAAAAATTTAACAAAAGTTGAATATTGCAACAAAACCAAATTATCTTGGAGCAATGTTTAACAAAGTTACACAACTTTTCACTACACCTAAGTTATGTGATCACTTGAAAATAATATTTGAAATGGCAAAAAACAAAATACATTCCAAAATTTAAAACTTTACTTGCTATTTAAAATAAGAAAAAAAAAGAGAGCATGTTTTAAGATCCAATCCAGGTGTTCAACCAACCAGCAGATAGTACTCCCTTGATTTAAACAAGGGATGTGTTCCTAGAAAAAGGCATGCAAGTCAAATTCATGTGTCTAAAACCTATTATTACACAGTAAACAGGGGGTTAGTTATGTTTCATACTGTTAGATAATTTGAGCATTTTCAAGTCCTCAGTGAAAGAAAACCATGATCCTGCTGCCCCATGGCTGTGAAAGGTTGATCAGACTCAAGAGACATCATCCCAGCCTGCCTGCTGTGCACTATATAGTAAAAACTTTCTTTCTCTCATTCCAATCCTGTACAATAACTAGGCAACTGAAAACTACATCAATAATAAAGGCTGGAAGCTGAACATTTATTTGCTTATATCCTTTATTATTAACAAAGGTTTAAAAGAAATAAATTTACACATAAGACTGTGATCAACTATCCTGATGACCAACAGTCTGTCAGCTCCAATGACTCATTCTCTTCCTTCTCCTTTAAACACAAAATACATGTTCAGCTGTCTGAAACATGTTTATGTACACCTATTCATTCACTCAGTATAAATTACAGGTATTCATACATATCCTTTACACAGTGAAGGACTTACTCTTGTCTGTCAACATACACACAGTTGCCAGACTCAACAGCATATAAAAAGGTATTAGTGAATATAAAAATACAATTTTGGTCATATTTTTGTCTCCTATATATGAAATATTTTTGATAAATATTAATTATGCATAAAAGGTTAAAGATATCCATCATACAATACAAAGTTTTTATTTTATTATGTTGTACAAGATGTTTGCAGCAGTCACCAACTTAGTCACCACTGAATTTAGCGGGTAGAAGGAAGACATCGCACATCTTCAAACCATACAGTGCATACAAAATTTTTGGTATTAAAAAGTTAATAGTGTAACTTTAAATTTGTTAAAGATGTGTGAACTAAGAGAATACTGCTGTATTCTAGATCTCATAAAAACAATTAAAAAAATTTTTTTTTCAAATTTTCAAACTAAAGCCTAGGAAAATACATTTTGCAATTCAAAAAAACTGACCCATCCTAATTTCAAACACCAACTATCTTTTTTTTAAAATTCTCAGGAAGATATTTTTTGTTTAATTAATTAATCTAAAATATTGGTGTTTTCAAACAACCCTTGTCTATACAAACAGTTTGTAAAGTCCCAGTGAATCTGGAGAGAAGATTCTGATGGATTAGAAACTAAAGTTTTTGCCTAAGCAAATATAAATTGCAAAAAAATATTTAGGAAAAATGGCCCAAGCTTCCTATTAAACTTGTTTATTTAAAATCCTTATCTTAAAGTAAATTTAACTCATTACTTTTGTCCTGGACAAGATATTCAACTGAAAATATAAATGTTTTATTTTAGATTACCTTACTACCAACCTTACCTTGTCTAATTCTGTGTCACACCTCTTCCCCACCTGTACCTTGTTACTGCTGGGTGAAAAAATGATACCACTCAGAAACTGTTTCAGGCCACTTGTCATAAAATCAATATAATAAGATTGATTTATCTCTTAAAATTTTGGGGTAAAACTCTCTCTCTATACTAGGATCATTCAAATGAAACCTGGCTGGAAGGTTATGGCAATTCTACTTTTAGCTGAATTTCATTTGAATGCCCCTAGTAGAAATACATCCATCTGTTATCAAATTCAAGTAAATACTTGAACTTGAGGTTATTTTGGTTCCCCTACCATGATTGCACTCTTCAAGAGATGAGAAACACAGAATAAAATATAGGTTCCCTAAACAAGCATGGGCCAGCCCCATTATAATTTTATCAAAATATTTCATTGCTTTACTGACAAACAATACAATAGGAGTTTTCACTGTTAACTATCAATATCTTCCAAGGACTTAAGATCCAAGAAAGATTTTCTTATATAAAATGTACTAATTAGTTTACTTTTTGTTTAGTGATTACAAAGCCATCATCTGAATTATACATTTAAGGCACCCCAAAAATATTTATCAATATAACTCTTAATGATCCAAACAATCCCTGTTAAATTACTTCCTTTGAAATAGATCTTAAGTTAATGTTCAGTAAGATGTGCATAGCATAATCAAGATGTGAACAAACCAAATACTTATTATATAATAAAACTAAAATTCCTTTGGTGTTATATTTGATATTTCAGTTAACACTGGCATTCCACTATTAGTATACAAATTGTTTCATTTGCTTATGTAGTTTCCTTTCTTTCCAGATGAGAAACTATTACTTAAAAGCAACACTGATATTCAGTTCAGGCTCAATTTCAACATGGAGATAGCCAAATTTAGAATTTTCAAACCTATAACCATTAACTTGGTCAAACCATTTTGTATCTTGATAATCAATCCATTGCCTGATTAGGTTAAAACAAGCTGGTTTCTAGCTTTATTTCCATAAACTGAACCACTCCAGTTAACGGAATCTGTCAAGACATTAACCAGGTTTCTAATTGGTTACATTTATGAATTACTAATAAAATTTAATCTAACACAGTTGCTTCTTTTTTTTTTTTTAAAGTTTATTCCCAAGAAAAAAATTCCCAATGCAATAACTGGCATTTAAATAAAATAAGCATTGTTTTTCCAGAAACATTAATTAGATCTATTGGTTTTTATCAGGGTTTAAAAGACTCCAAATGTCAGACAAATTAATAGATATGTCATGAAGACCTAGTCATGGATTTAATCATTTTCATCCATCCATGCAATGGAGTATATCTGTAATCATTTTTGATTTCTCTCCTTGCGCTTTGTTGTTTTGCACTGTAGTTCCAAAAATGACCAACGGATGGCAGTTGTGTGTGAGGAATTTTACCGTAGTTTCCAAAATTACCAACAGGTGTTGGCAGTAAATTTGCAAAAAAGTGAAGCATGGTTTTTGTGTGATTGTAATTTTTGTGTAATGGTTCTTTCAAACGCCAAATGAATCTTTCTCATCAAGAAAGTGTATACGAATAATGATAAATACATCACAAGAGTTCAAAATGAATTCTTGCAAGAATTTCCTGATGCAAAGCTTCCAAACAGAAATGCTGTAAGGACATTGATTAGCAAATTTGAAGATAATGGACCAGTTGAAGATTATCAACAATCAGGTAAACCAAAAGTGTTGGACGAGAAGTTGTCAAAAATCTTAGACGCAAAGCTTCAGAGCCCTTCAAAATCACTGTCTCAACTTTCTCAACAAACAGATGATGTTTCATATGGGAGCATGTATAATGCTTTAAAGAAGTTAAATTTTTACCCATATGAAGTGAATGTTGTGCATGAATTGAAAGCTGCACACCACGTTAAGCGAGCTAAATATTGCAACTGGTTTAAGAATTTTATTGATGTAAACGGCAAGGACATATTGGATAAAATATTTTTTTCTGATGAATGCTGGAGTCATCTCTCTGGATATGTTAATAGCTAGGATTTAGTCTACTTCTAATTCTCATGAACTATTTGAGAAACTGCTTCATGACAAAAAGATCGGTTTATGGGTGGGTATATTGAGGAAACACATTATTGGGTCTACATTTTTTTAAAAAGACCATCAATTCAGAGCATTATTGTAATGCCATACTGTATCCTTTTATTGGTGAGTTAGACAAAGAAGCCAGCAGGAGAGAGCCACCGCTCACACATCTGCTCAATTGATGAAACTGCTGGAAGAAGTGTTTGGTGATCAGCTGATATCAAAAGGAATTTAGCCTGCACACTTTCCTGACCTCACGCCCACAGACTTTTACCTATTGGAAGCAATAAAAGTGAAGGTCTTTGAAAATAATCCCCATTTCATCGATGAACTAGATCAAAACGTCATCAATTTCATGAAAGAAATAACATCTGAAGAATTGCAAAATGTTTAAATTTGCAAGGGGCTCATTTTCAGCATTTATTGTAATACTTTATTTAAGAGTTAATGCATTGAAATATTGAATAGAGACATAATAAATTTTCCACTACATAGTTACTTTTTGATTACCCTGTAGCTTTTTAAAGCTGCATGATATCTATTTGTAGGTGTAAAAAAAAAAAAAAAAAAAAGCAGCAAACATTTCCAAGACTGCAGAGCTCACATGATACGCTGTTCAAACATTTTCATATTTTGGTTGAAGACCTGCATATCAAGGAAAGAAACCCAAACAAAATACCAGATGTTGCATGTACAACATGAAATGTTACAATAATCTTTTCTGGAACTGAGTAACCCTGGAAAGTCACATACAAATAATTTCTCTAGCTTAATCTGCATACATCTTTGCACAGAACCCATTATCATTTCCTTTATACACTGGCCAGGCATGTGATGTAAGTTAGTTTGGTAATGCCCATACAAAATTAAGTAATTCAGATCATCAGGATGGTTCAGAGGAATGACATTTCCCAGTACAATGTTCATCACAGTGTCATTTCTAGAGCACTGAAAAACCATTTACTTCAAGGAGAGATCTTGTTTGGGTTGCTCAATGGTCACAACTCTCAATGCGAGAATACAGTGAACCTTTGCAATTTGCGATTCTGCATTCATGGTTTTGACTGTTCAGAGTAGCAGAGAAACTAGTGCAAGGTGCAGTTTGTGCATATCTCATGCATGGGCCCATTCTCTCTTCCCTATGGAAGGCTTGACTCTCGGACCAGCACTTAGTGGCTAGCACTATCCATTTGCCCAGCCCATCTCATGCTCCCCCCTCAGCTCCTTCCTGCTGGTGAAGATTCCATGGCTTCTGTCAATCTATTTCCACCTTCAAGTGATATTTTTGCCACATTTTCCTATAGTGGATGCTTTACTTCACCCTTTTGAGACTATTCCTCGCACATTCTTCCTTTATTGTTTTCTCCTCTCTTGGCAATAATCAAAGCAAGGTGAGACAGTCTTTATTTTGTGCCAAAGTGGGCCTTCTTATTGATTGGAATGTCATTAGCATGTGCACATGTGTTTAGAATACCATATTCTATATACAGAAGTGCATCAGTGTTATGGCATTCAAACTGATTTGCTTTTTGCCTCCTGCCCTAGTGAATCATTGGCTGCTTCTCTCCCTATTTGGAGCTGGGTTACAATCTCTCTTTATATCCTCATTTTGTTTTTCGTCAATAAAGAAGTTGGAGTAAACAATGTCTTTTGCAGCATTATCCTTTTCCACTTGTATCCTTTGTACTGTCAACATCATACCACTCTTGCTCAAGACATTTTGCTATTTTTTCTGTGATAACCCATTCTGATAATCTTGGCTCCTAAAAGTAATGTGAGTGATAAGAAAGTAGTGTCATTAATCCAGAAAGTGGAATTATTAGACAAGGTTGCTAGTGACCACGGTGTGGTGTCAGTATGAAGAATCCGTGGCATAAATGAGTCAAGTGTGCACTACATTAAGAAAAAAAAAACAAAGCATAAGGAATAGTGTCCCAGCAAGTGCCAAAAGTGTAATTTATGAGTTGTGATCCCAAAATGGAGAAAATGGAAAAAAGCCTTAAGCCTGTGGATAATAAATCAGTCACACAAAAAAATTGGACATGAATGGCTCGGTGATACAGGCAAAGGCTAGTTGTCTATGTTCAACACAGATGAGACTGCCTTATTTTGGAAAAAGATGCCGTCAAGAACAGTCCTGTCTAAGAAGAAATCTGCTTCTGGCTTCAAGGCAGCCAAGTACAAGATAACCTTTCTCCATACTAATGCTATTTGGAACTGCATGGTTAAGCCCATGCTTCTGTACTATGCAACAAACCCCAGGGCATTGAAGGGCAGGAATAAGCACTGTTTGTCCAATTTTTTTTGGCAGTCTAACAAAAACATCTAGGTCACAGCCACACTGTTGTTGGACCAGTTCTGAAACATTTTTGTCCAAGAAGTGTGAAAATACCTAGCCTCCAAAGAATTTCCCTTTAAACTCCTCATTGTGGACAGTGCTCCAGACTACCCAAAGAGTCTGCAGTGTGCCCATGTCAATGTGGAGGTGCTTTCCTGCCTCCGAACAAGACTTCCCTCCTGTATCCATTAGACCAACATGTGATTGCTGCATTTAAAGCCTACTACACCAGGCCAACCTTTGGTCCTGTTAAAGAAGATTCAACACTGGATATCAGACAGTGTTGGAATGACTGCATCACAAACATAAAGGAGTTGCTCAATGAAGTCAAGCCATCAACTATCAATGCCTGTTGGAGGAAGTTGTGGAATAAGGTAGTCAATGATTTTGCTGATTTCCTATCTGTGGATGACAAACAAATTCAAGAGGATTGTCAAGAATGACCTGCAGCGTTGGAGGGAAGGGATTCAAAAATATAGAGGAAATGGAGGTAGAAGAATTCATTGAGTCTCAGACTAAGAGACTAAGGACCTGGAGAAACTCATCAAATCAAATGAAGATGACAGTGACAATGAAACTAAGAGGGCCGAAAAACCAAATTTTAATTTGCAAACCCTGGTGGAGATCTTCAGACATGGCAAGTTATTTATGGATAAAATGTTTGAATATGACCTCTCTATGAAGTGCAGCTTGAAGAAAGTTCCAGCATAAAGATCCTCCAGCCAGTCTGTTGTGCTCCCCTGTTTCCACCTCTGTAAGCTGTCCTGATAACCGTCCAGAGGAACACTAAACTACCTACCAAAACTATTATCGCCATCAACTTCATGATCAAGAATGGTATATATATATATATTAATCATTTGTTTATTGTATTTTTACATCTTTTATTCTTGTTGAAATATGGTTATTTTTGTAAGTCAAGAACCTATCATCCCTTTTCCTGTGATCCTTTAGTATCAGTATTTGGTCTCACCATTCAGTGGTTTCAGAGGTGTATCCCCCATGAATAGTAAGGGTTTACTGTAGTTAATCAATCACCTTTGCCAGAAGAAAATTTTTCAACAACACAATCTCACGAAACCATGTTTTTAGCCAAGAATTAATTTCTGAATAGCAATTCAAAACACCATCATAATTGTATGTGAGCTATATACAAAGAAAAGAATACTTTGGGGTTTTAAAAATACAGAATGGCCATCACAATGTCAATCTTTAGTATAAATTAGAAAATTGCAGAAAATTCTAAATGTCAGATAGATCTGGAAATGCTTTCTAATCGAAGCATAGTCAAATAGACAGGGAATACATATAAAAACTCTTTAAAAAACGACACTCACAAACAAACAAAAATTAGAGCAAAGGTGGCTATGAGAAATATTTCCACTATGTTGTTTCTTTGATGTATTATTTGAAAGAACATAAAAAGTCAAATAATTTATGAAGATATCTGATAATAATAATAATAATATTATTTGAATACAGTAATTATGGAAAGGTTTTTTCTCTCTCTGTCTCTTCCATAATGTTAAAAAAGACTATTATATAGTCTCACACCATCGTGTGCAGTCTGTACACATTATTTTTTATAGTTAGTATTAACAGTGTCATCAAACATGTTCTTGGCAGTTTTTTTGAAAGTAATAATGCTATTTAAGTTAAGGATATTGAAAGAAAAAGACCTAGCAACTGGCTCAGAATAACAACCTGCTGACAGATAACTGTAAAGTTGTTATGGCTTGTTTATAGCATTACATTAGAAACCAGACTTTGTAAATGGTTACAGATCCCCCTCCACACAAAACACAAACACGGCTCAAAACCAACCATCTGAATTAGCTTTATCACGCTGGAAATTACTCTCAAATATTAATTTTAACAAAAAGGTTTACTCATGCCATGTTTATCATTATTCTTTCTTGACCAAAGAAATGTGGATTTTCTGTACGAGTGCTCCTAGGACTGACAGGTATCCATAGAAAGTTCTTCAATTCATATTTTCTACAGTGATATCCTTACAGAGGCTGGCTAGCATTAAAGGCTTAATTTTAGAGAACACTACAAAAATCTGCTCTAACCACAGCACCACCCAACTATATGTCTACTAAAAATGGTTGAGTGGAGAAAACTGATCTGTTAATTCGTTACACCAATATTTAGAAATGTTGTTATAATCATTTAAAATGTTAGAAAAGTAATGGAAAAAAGCCTGTTTTAGTCAACTATGAAGAAAGAAATTCCTAATAATTTAAACACTTAAATTTAAAAAAAAAAAAAAAATGAAACAAGTTTTCAAAATATAACTTTATCAATATTTAATGTTAAAATATAACTTTACCACTGCTTAAATAAAAACTCAATCTTTAGGAAAATAAAAATGGTGGGTTTTAATTCTTGTGGAATCAAATATGATAAACTGGTTTTGTTGTACTGTCAATTATATTTTCCATTTCCATTTTAGAAGAGTTGTTACTGATTGATATAATTTTTTTTCATAGCTAATGGTTAAATGTTCTAGAAATGTCTGAAGTCAGTTGAATAATAATCAAGAAAAATTTAATATTTGGAATTTCAAACTGCTTTATATAAAAATAAACTATTTTTTTTTTTTTTAAGAGAAAAACAAAATCATCATTAGTAACCTATATAATTCAAAGACAAACAACTCTTCAGGAACTCACCAACCGTCATACCACTACAACTTCACCAAAAAGATCGGTGGGAACAAAACTTCACTAAAATTAATTCCAAGCATCATCTCACCAACATTTGCCATTAACACAAAAGTACTCGAATGATGGTAGCCGTGCTCTCTTTGCCAATACTTTACAGGAAAGTAATGCACTACTAGCAGAAGATAATAGACATTGTCCCCATACTGTACATATCTACCAAATTTCAAATAATAAGTTTAGAGTAGTTAAACAACCCAGCAATGTGAATATTTTTAGCAACAGGATTTTTAATGCAAGAAAAGAGCATTTATTGATATCATTTAAGCATATTGATCATCATCCTGAAAACCGGCCTAGGTTTGCTTTGACGACAGAAGTTTTATGAAAGGCTTGGGCAGGTTATCCTCTTGTAACTTGGTGTCTATGAAAACAGAAACAATATTAAACAACAATGCATTTTGTTAGCATTTTTATCATACACCCTGAATTTCTCAGTAGATTTTATTTTTTAATTAGCTTTTTCAAAATATTTTTTAATATTATTTTGCAATTATTTTTGTAAACATTGATGGCTTTCTCTAGTTCTACTTATAATTTATTCTACCAAATCTAATTTGTCTTTGTAGTAAGTCATCTTTAATCATTAAACATCCCCTCCACATACTTCATCTTGAAAAAAAAAAAGCAGATATATATATTTTATAAACCATCAGTTATATTTTGAAAAGATTAATTTAGCATTTAAAAAGACAAACATTAACTCATTATCACTAGTAATTAAAATCATAAAAACTGGCAACAAAATTATATGAAAACTATGCACTGCCCCATTATGATGTGGATTTTAAAGTCACAATGTAAACATGGCCTACTTAAACTACTGTCAACTAAATGCACATCACAGCATACCGCAACATTTGTGTTCAACTGGCAAGTGACACAGTGTCACCAAAATACATACAGCTGCGCCAGCTTACGGCTAAAGGTAGAAGATTTCTTTTTTTGACCACTGCAATGGAACATTTCCAAAATTTTAAGCAGAAGTGATAAAATCAAAAATTAAAAAAGTGGCAAATACTACAGCTAATAAATAATACAATTTCACATTATAAAGAATCTTTGACTTTACATAATTCTAATATAATTACTGTTATTTTAAAACTCTAATTTACCTAGAAAACAGACATATCCAAGTTTCTTTTGAATACAAATTCATCATTTCTCGATTTATTAAAATATGAAATGTAATCTATGGTCATAGATTTGATTGATTTGATTATCTTTCATTAACAGTTAAAATTCATTTACAACATAGTAAAAGATGTATAGCTTGTAACTGAAAATTGAGCTCCAAGTAGACTAAATTAGACAAAATGCCACTATTGCAATTCTGTTTTCCTCTTTATCATCCTCATATTAGTCTGGTTTCTGCCAAACATGTAAACAACCAGCAGCAAAGTGAAGGTTGAATTTGAAAACCTGGCTTTAGTTGGAGAAAAAATTAAATGCAAATCAGTTTTAGCACACTCAAACCATGCCCTACAGCATGCTGGAGTTAGGGGCGTGTGAAATACTGGATATCTAGCATGTAGATTAGCAGAGTGTAGCCAGATTTAGAGAGTCTGGCTAGAGATACCAGTCCAAAGATATGCCACAATTTACTCTGGAAAGAATGTGTAGAGATAGTGCAGTTATGTAGGTGATTTAATGGTTATCATGATGGTCAGTATTGCTATGGCATGCCCAGCAGTTATTTTGTAAATTGAACCAGTCTCTGTACCTCAGCCAAGGTTTGGCAATAAAACTGCATTACACCAAGTTCCATGTCTGTCAGTCTACTCCACATGGTCCATTGCCTAGCTCTGGCTGAGTATTGCTCCTCATTAGTAACTCATCAACATCAAAGAGCCATACACTTGATGTTCATTAACTTTATTATGTGAATATTTGTGACAAGTTTTATATCTAATTTGACTATTCTTATGAAAATTTTGAATCAGCTGAATAATGTGCTTTTGCAAACACAATCCACCTATAGAAAAGTCACATGTAGTACAGTAGTCCCTCCTCCATCGCGGGGGTTACGTTCCAGACCCACCCATGATAAGTGAAAATCCGCGAAATAGAAATACCCTATTTAAATACACCCTAGGCATGTTTTTATAACTTTTGTGGTACTTTTAAAACAATAGAAACACATTTAAACACATAAAAGATATTGAGAGAAAGCAAGAGCAATGGAAAACAGCTTGCAGCAGCTTCTTTGTCGGCAGATGCAGCTTCACCTTGCAATGAAATGCTCTTCAACTGAAAGCACTTCCGGAAGCGGTCAAACCATCCCTTGCTGGCAGAAAAGCCTCCTGATGAAGATGTAGAAGGCTGAGGATCATCAAGATTGTCGCTGTCCAACAGTTCGGCTTCGGAAGCGCCTTCTTCGGAACCTCTTTGATCGGCAAAAGTGTCGTACAGCTTCTTTGCCTTGGTCCTGATGGTGTTACCATCCAAAGTGATGTTTTTCTTTTGGAAATCTTGGATCCAAAAAGCCAAGGCAGTTTCCATCCTGACGATGTTTTTATTACGGATAGAAACAACTCGTTTTGCACCTTCATTGATGCACAGCGAAGCGGTTGCCCTGATATTCTTCTCATCTTTATTGATGTAGCGAACCATTGACTCATTCATACCTTAATGGCAGGCTATGGCAGCGTAACTCTGTCCTTCCTTTATCATATCGAGAAGTTCCACCTTCTCCTGAATCATCAAGAACTTTCTCTTCTTCTTTGGCTCACCAGAAGCCTTAGATGATGGGCATTTGGGTGGCATCCTTGGGGTTATCAATAAAACAGCAAGGCGAACAGACAGATCAAGGCGAACAGCTTCTCTCCCTGAGAGATGCGAAGCAGCGAGATGCTTCTAAAACAGAACAGACAATCAGCAGAGATTTAAACTCATAAACAATGCTACAGAATGCCGTGAAATTGCGAAAACATACACGATATGAAAATTAATAGGTCTTACAGAAAAAACCGTGAAATAGCGGGACCGTGAAAACTGAACCGCGATATGATGGGGGTTTACTGTACTTGAAACAATATATTTATCACATGACTCAAGCCTTGGGTTGACAGACAGATTAAAATCATATGACACCTTGAATGGCCAAGGTGCCTGTAAATAGTTGTACAAAAAGGTCTGAGAAAAAGTGTTTCCAATCACATTGAAGTTTCAGATTTTCATGGGTTCTTTTCATCAGTGGTGTACTAAGTAAACAAAAATCTAATCTGCAAGTATAAAACAATTAGTTAATTATAAAAGTTAGTTTCTCAAAAAAAAATGCTTATGATATGGTCAGTAAATGGTGATTTGCTTCAGAGGATATTCACATGTTATGGGTAAATCCTGGAGCCATAGTCAGCAGTCAACTCATGGTCCTGCAGAAATGGGGAAAATCAAATATTGGGCCACATGCTTCATGTAAGATGTAAATATTCAGTACATGGGTCAAATGATGACTTTTTCTGTCCAGGAACAGACCCTATGTTAATTGGCCAGCTAGAGGAGAAGACAGAGTTAAATAATGAGTATAGATCAAGTGATGACTCATCACTTAGAGTATTTAAAGTGTAAATAGGGTCAGCTGTGATAAACAAATCTGGTTGATGTTATTAAAAATTGAGATACAGTATCCCTAATTAGCAGTGTCCAAACTTCACTAACTTCAAATCATTAATCTCTATTGATGTTGTAGGATCGGAAGGCTGGATTTAGCTCTTTCAATTTCTTCAATTTGAATTTTCTCTTTACAGAGAGCATAGATAAAAGATTTATATTGATCAATTTCAGCCTCCTGATGATCGTGGCTTGAATGCACTGAATAACTAAGTAGCAATTCTATAATTGACAACCATATCTGTTAGTCCTGATGCTGTGCCATAGTACATAATTGTTCGTCTTTGCCTCTCATCTTTGCTGTCTGTAACCATGTGACAAAATAAAAGCCACCTTAGGGTAGAAATATATACAACATGCTAAGCTACAACTAATCTTTAAGGAAGGCCTCCATCCAACATGTCTAGGGAATAGACAATCTCCATCTGCTTGTTCCAGTCGAATCTTCATGATTTTTTTGGTAGAGCATTAAAACATTTTATAGGCAATCATTTACAGATTCCATATGAAAAAAATTCTATAGCTGTTCAAAATATGTTCACATTGCACAAAGCAAAAAAAATGAACAAAAACACAAAATGTGTGAGTGAATCTTCCTGCATATCCAATCCCATCATCAGTCATGTCAAACTCATGTAACCATTAACACATGACTGCAAATATTGACTCCAATAAAATTATATATAATCATATTTCTTAAAGCATAGTGATATTTTTTAAAAGTTCATCCCATTAATAAAGTTTCAATTTAGGTTAAAAATATATACGATAAATACTCTCAATGAAAACCCCTTGTATTTTAGCGAAAGTTGTTAAGTTTTCTTGAGAAAATCTGTATATTTCACCTGTCAACATTTGCATCTGAATCTAAAGCCTATGCACATCACAGTATTGTTTAATAGTTAGAAAAAAAAAACTAAAAAATTAGACTTTGCAAAAACTTTTAAGGCTAAAAAACTTAATTCAAATATTCTTTTCTCAAAACAACATATTAACTTCAGATAACTGTACTGTATTCTTAAACTGGAAAAAAAAATAAATTCAAATTCCATTAATCATTAAGTAATCTAAGAAATAAAAGCAAGTCAAAACTCACAAATCAATCTGAAAAACTAACCTCGAAGAACACGGATATGGCTATATTACTTGTCAAGAAACTGCTGGCATAATACACCAGAGAGAGACTATCAAAAGAAGACATTCCATCTTATTCATCATAGTATCAAGTTATAACAGAGACCAAGGTGAGTTGTAGGCTCACAATCATAAAACTATTAACAGAAGTATACTTTGGCAGCCATCACTGTAGATGCAGGACCATCACCAGACTTCTTCTAAATTGGCAACATCTCTTGGTTTGATGAATGAGTCAAAGCTATGAAGAAGCTTAAAGCTAAATCTATCTTGAGATGATTTTTAGTCTTGTTTTTACCATGTTTCCAGGAGGTTTAAAAAGATATTCTATATAAAAAAAAAGACTTGCAAAGGAGCCCAGCCATTCTCATTTTTGATTTCCCTGATCCACCTGGAATAATTAACTCAAGCTCTCAGTCTGTTTAATAAAAGTATCAACTTTCTCTTATACATAACCCATTACACAAAGAAAAAATTACATCTATTACAGTGGAACGCTTCAGGCAGAAGTATGTCATGTTGTATAATGTGTGTATATAAAATTATGGAAAGGTTACCTTATCTGCAGAAAACCACTAATATCCCTGTTTGGTAAGAAATATTTTTATCAAGTATAAACCTCTCTCCCTAAAACCCTATCCACAGATGTATGAGCAAACATCCTTGGGGACTAAGAAATGATACACTTTTGCTCTTGACTAAGTTTATATTCTACAAGGATCCATTATAAAGTAGAAATTGTTAAAATGAAAAGGAGCTTAGATTCTGTTTTATGTACAGTAGAGTGCTGTTCAGGATTTGTTACATCTTGATATACTTTTCCTCTTCCATTACATCAAGATGGCCATGCCAGGTTTCTTTGTCTGTCCTTGTGTGAGAGAGAGTATATATGCACACATCTGCTCAGCTATAGTAAGAAAATCAGATTTGCAAGTAAAAACTTTATTTATGTAATAATCTACAAATAAAATTTGACTTTGCTCTTTAAAAAACTTTTAAACAGAAATGTCTGAATGGCAATGCTCAAAATAGGGGGAAAAAAAACAAACAAACTAGGATTTTAAAAAATCTCCATGCCTCCCCTAATAATGGTTCGAGTTTATCCTTAACTACTTATGATAAACACTACCCATCAGTGACAGCTTATCCCAGCCAGATGCCTAGCTTCTTCCTAAATAATAATTACATACTGTATGGGTCATGAAGGTAGTAGGAGCAGTGACAGTAAATTTTAAAAATAGATTCAATCAGCACTTTTAGCAAACATGGGGGAAGCTATCTGCATGCAAGTTTTAGAACCTTTCTGCTCTTCTGGAAATCTGTATTATCATAGAATCCTGGTGGCTAGGAAACTCTAGCAGTTTGTACTGATCATCTTTATTATTGTTTGCCAGTTAAAAAAAAAAAAAACTTACTTAGTGCTTCTAAATATGATTTGGTATTAACAACTAAATCATTATTACAAAAATATGTAAAAATATTTTTTTTTTTAAATTAACTTTTCTTTTTCCAACCAACATCAAAATCTCAGGTTCTGAACTCAGTATCTGTGTAGCCAGCCAGATGTGAAACAACCAACTGCATTGACTGACACCCACACATTTCTCCTGCTTTGAAAATTAAAAGTTTGCAACAGTCAAATCCAAACTTTTGCCCACCCAGAAGATGGTGCTTTGCAGCTCTGCCCCTCACTACCACAAAATAAGTGAATAAATGAAAACATTTGTTCATAAACTATTTCTTTGTAAATTAAAATAATGCAATATGCACAAGTAAAAATAATAAACCTAAGTCAATACCTTTGGTGGAGAGGTCTTCTTTTTTATGAAACTCTTTTTGATATTACAAGAAATATTTGCTTTATTTACCAGAATTGGTCCAACAACCTTTTTTAAAAAACAATTCCACACAATTTTCCAAAATGATAAAAATTAAATTGATAGATTTCTTTAAATAATAATATTCTTAACAGGAAGTTGAACAATGTTCACATTACAAATGTTGATAACTGTTTTGTTAAAAGTGTTTCCTGCAACAAATTATTGCAAATGTCCACTATGTTTAGCTTTAGGTCTCAGACATCATACCATCTACAATGAAAAAGAACTTCGTAATAAAACCATTTATTACTTTGAAAATATTAGAACAGAAACAATCTTTGAGAACAAATTTGATATTACAGGCAACATATATTTAAGAAAAATGAGATGAAAAAGAAAGCATATACTAGTTAACTGTTTTATCACAAAAGTTACTTTTAAATTCTAAGTTCTGACAGCTCTTTTTTAAAATAATTTTCATTTTCCCAATGAATAGAATTGCCACCTGCGATCATTCCAAATGTAAGTTATTCTCTTGTGAAGCAAGCACATACCAACGCTTAGAACAAATTACTATTAAGCAAACACTTTTAGAAGTTTATCAATAAACTAAATGGTCACTACAAAAACATGATTCGAAAATGGAAGTGTATACTATGTAGAAAACTAGACAAATATTTTTAAAAAAGTATTTTACTAAAGTTAATGGTATAAAACAAAAGTGTTATGTAAAATCTACTTAAAACATCAGCAAAAGGTAACTAATTATAAGCAAGGTATACTAATTGTAAACCTATGAGTTTAGGACTAAAATCAATGCTAACATTTTAAATAGAAAGCTAAATTAGCATGCAGGTGGTTCAGTGATAGACTACTAGACTAACTTGACTGAGAGCCATAGTTCAAATCATGGTCAGCACTAGCTCAGTTTGGTAAACTCTCTGGCATGGTTTTTTCTCACTTCCTCAACAGCTACAGATACATGGGTTTCCTCCAAGTATTCCAGTTTTCTCTCACATCTAAAAATAAAGTTTTCTGGATTAGCGGTTCTGCAGATAACTCTTGATTGGCTTGCACCTTGACCATCACTCAAGAATATCCAACCATACTTAGGTAACATACGAAGTTTTATGCCCCACACCTTCTAAGTGACTGCTGTGAGATGTCCATAGACCTCAATGGTCAGGACAGGTGTTTGCCAAAAAAAGATGATAGTAAAGTCTCAAAAACACTGGGTTAAGGAAGAAATTCTGTCACTGTGGCAGAAATAATCTCACTATTAGTGTAATCTAACTCCACTAGAATTGGAGACAAGATTGAGGATTCTTGGCAAAAGTTTTCCAACAGGAGTGAAATTGCCACTGGTGATTTCAAGACTGATATAAGATAAATTTCTATAACATGTTACTTAAAACAGTTAGATTTCAACTAAAGTAGGATTAGGGAGATTTGTAAAACGAAAAATGCAAAGTGCATGGTTAATAATTAACAGTAAGTCTAGCTTTATTTTTTAAAATAAAGCTGAGCTAGTTTAATTTCAGTCAACAGTGGTTGTTGGAGATCACATATCCAGCTTTAGTCTCCCTGACTGACCTTTCTAACTCAACAAACCATCAAATTAATTCCGAAGCCTTTTATTAAAATACTGCCGGGGGGGATCTTCTTCAGGTTATGGCAGCAAGATTCCACTTTCAAATTTTTCTTCTATAACAGTTCTTCCCAGTGAAACATTACAATCACTTAAAAATCTGAACTAAAGAGCGAGAGAGGGAATATATAAATTTACTTCTGAAGAATAATTTTAAAGTTTCGAACACGGACACACACACACACACACACCAAACCCTGGTCATACTTATCCCTGCTTCATTTTTAAGTTACGATTCCAGGTAAATAAACAGACCGTTTTAACAGAATCACCATCAACGGCGTGAAATAAATTATGGTAATAACGATGGAGGAGAAGGGAGATGCGACCGTTATTTTGACATGTAGCCGTTAATGTTACAACGGAACAAACGCACAGGGAATAATTATCGATAATGATCAAAGCAATATGGTTTAACTCCATAGTTACAGCCACCACGGGTGGGGGGGGGAGATGATAAGGTGCCATGGAATAGCGCGAAATTTTGGACACTTGGCAGTGAAATCAGAAACAGATTTACGGGAACTACTATTATTATTATTATTGTTGTCAACGCTCTGGATCAACCACGATAATCGAGTGGTAAATAGTTACCCCGCCCGACTCTCGCGTATCGCCTGTCCCGAGACACGGGCACAAGAGCAATTAATTAATTAATTAATTAATTTTAAAAAAGGGGGGAAATGCTGGTGTGTAAATAAGCAGTAAATATCCCACATGAGGAGGAAGCGTCCGAACAACGTATCGTCGTTGTTGTTGTTATAAGTGACCGTGATCAATTTATCCGGGCTCAGCAGTATTACAAGACCTGGGCCAGCGCAAGCAATCGCGGTGTAGAGCAGTCATTAATGCGAGCCGCTTACCTGGTGGGCATGCATGGACCGCCAGAGATCGCTGCCCTTCCCCTCGCCCTTCTCTCTCTCTCCTCCGCACGGCCACCTCCAGCCGTCAGGTTTACGTCAGACGCTCGCGCTCGTCAAGCCTCTACCACTAACGACATTTGCATAAACAGTAAAACATAACGGCGAATACCGTTAGAGCAGTTTAGAACGTGGCACCTAAGTAGACTGCTCAACACTATTCCGCCCGTGCCTTGTTTTCTCCATCCACTCGTCTTCCCCAGAGGTTGTCGTAATCAAATTCTAGTTGAAAACTGTATCAGGGGCAATAATAAAGACAGCGGTGACTTACTCGAGGAGTAGTTGCTTCCCTTGACTGGACAACAGCCGTCTCTTGGAGATAAATAAATCAGGTATTCGTCAGCTACGTTTCCGCAATAATAAAATAACGAGATTAATGTCCACTTCTGTCAACCACTTTTATTAATATATACAGGGAACGTAAATCAGGGGGGGAGGGGGGTGATGTGAGGGGGGGGGGAGCAACCAACCAACCAACCCAAAAAATGGTTTCAAAAAGCCTTTTTTTTTTTTTTTTAAAGTGCAAACATATATGTTTATACGGGCACACCTCTGTCAACGAAACCTCTGAATACGATTCTTTATTATGAAGTTTGTTTTTCCCAGTCATTTTTTTTGCTTAAAATTAAAAAAATAATAAGTAATAAAGAAACTAGTGGCACCCAACAAGAACGCATCACTATAGTCTCTTGTTTTGATTTCAGCCAATCAGAACGAAGTGCGTCACTAAAAAAAAAACAAACTGCCATCAGTTCAAACCTAACGCCCGCCATATATACGTACGGATTGTATCTCACCATTTCCCTTTTTTATTTAAAATATTCATTATTAGCTGCCCCTACGCCAGCCAAGCGTCCATCAAGAGATAGTGATGCGCGTGTGGAAGCGGCAGCCTACCTCGCCGGATGTAAAAATGCAGGCCATACAACGAGTTGAGGCAGGGGAGAAGTGCAGTGTGGCTCACTCGCTAGGTACGGCTCGGTCCACGTTGAAAACCATCTTAAACCAAGCAGACCGTGTAAGAGCTTCGGTTAAAAAATGGCAGGTGTATCAGCTGCTGAGAAATTTAGCTCGCACAAGCAGCAGCATAATGGCGAATTAAAGATTTTTGGAAACCTTATAACGTAATGGAAGCGATTGATAACATCGGAGACGCCCGGGAAGAGGTGACAAGCAGTGCATGAACTGGGGTGTGGCTTAAAGTGTGGGCAGATATCATCGGTGAATTTGCTGGCTTTGAGATTGAGATGCCAGCAATTAAAAATTATGTTAATCAAGTAAAAGAAGTAGTATTTGAGGAAGTAGATATTGATGATGTGCAAGAGCTTCTCCACTTTCATAACGAGTTACTTACCAACAAAGATTTGCAAGAACTAACACAACAGGAACAGCTGATGATAGATAAACAAGACCCAGTTGCCAACGAAATGCCAGAAAAAGTGTTAACTGCGAAATTTTTGTCTGAAAATATTGCAAAGATTATGGATGCAATGGAGGCCTTCTCAAATAATGACCCAGACTGGGAACGCGGCAGTGTTGGAAGAAATCTCATGCTATCGTGATATTTTAAAAGAAAGAAGGAAGAAGGTGAGACAGTCAACACTTGATGCATTCATCAAAAAGATGTCCTCTGTTCAGCAACTACAAGAACCAGAGCCAGGCCGGCCCATCAAACCGGGATCCTGGCAGCTCAGCACACAATCAGCAACAGTCATCCACCATTGCCAAATTGGAGCAAAGGTTGGCAATGGTGGTAAACATAGAGATGCAAGTTCTGGCGAGTCACTGGTGAGTATAATTGATTTTTGTTGTTGTTGTTGTTGCTGTTTTATTGAAGGTGTATCTACGATAATTTTTTATAATGTTTTATTTATTAAACCTGTACATCTTGTGCAGTACAGTACGCAAAGGACTGGAACCCACCGAAGCGTATTTCGCGAACACAGCATTTACGTCCACAGGAGATGATGATTCAAGAAATTACCAAGAATAAGCACAATTTTAGACATGTTTTCTACCCCCTCCCACTGGAACAGCAGAAACAAGGTTTTGAACACTTTGAAGGAGAACATGTTAGGAAGATCAGCTATGAAGAATGAACGATTGAATAGCTGGCGTTACTACATATACAAACCATTAATGTGGTGACGAGAAATAATTGATTGATTTGCTCAAATCAAGAAATACTTGTTTAATTATGTAGAATAAAATTATTTTAATAATAATAATGTTGTTAAGTGAAAAACAATTACAATTTCTTGAGAAAATGTATATTATGCGTTTTGTAATGGACCCTAAAATTCTTTCCTTGGTCCACCAATGGATCAGCTGGATCCATAGATTATAGTAGTATAGGGCGCTACTAACAACCTGTAACAAGGACCCTGTCGTGGTAGATTCTTAAATGACATTGAATATATTCATAGTCTGATTGCTGAATTAAGTAGCTATCCCTTTATATTTATTGATTTACTTATGTAATATAAAGATATAAAGTTTATTCAAATATCTTCCAAATCCATCTAATTATCATTGAGAAATAAGTAGATGGGAGGGGAGTATGGAACAAGAGCCCAAGCTGTATGTTGGTCAGGCTTGGTTTACTTGAGTGATGTGTGACATATGTGCAAACTTACATCTTACATAGATGGACATAAGGAACTTTTTAACATCACCTTCAATCGTCTTCATTCATGGCAACATCTGGAAATGCTTCAAAAAGTTGTGAAAACAAAGATGCTACACTCTTTCACATTCCTCCATAGCCTAATCTGCCAAAAAATGCTTGTATCACTGTGGAATTATTGTCTAGTTGAACCTTAATAAGGTTCCAACAAAGTGGTTTTCTGAGTATCCTTTGTTGTATTTTGCACTCTACGTGTGCAGGCGCATCGTTTCGTAAACTGATTGGCTGGGCTAAATGTGCAGAAAATGTATTTATTTTTACGTGATACAAGAAATGAAAGAAAGCCCTGGAGAAAGTTAAAAACCACCGATGAACATCAGCTGATATTAAATTTCATAAAGAACCACCAAGTATAAATGCAAAGATCCAGAATCAGCGACAACAGAAATAACTATGTGCACAGAAGGTACTTCTGAAAATGGTCACTACTTTACAGTACATGGCACAACAGGACATCACAATTAGAAGAAAAGAAGCGAAGGAGAGCAATTCTTATAAGTTACTATAACTACAAGCTGATAAAGATTACAACCTAAAACCCTGGCTTTCTCTACAGATAAGCCATGCAAGAGGGAAGCTACAAAATAAGATACTTCATATATTGAGCAATGCTGTTCTGCGGCACCACATTTGTATAAAAAAAAGAATGAAATGTCAGTGCAGTTTGGCATAATTATTGATAGAACAGGATATTCAAGGTGAGCAGGAGTCTATCTGTGTGCAGTTTACAACTAATACATTCAAATTAACAACACATTTCTGGGCATTTACCAAATTATTTTCCTAGTGTTAATGACATTATGGAAAATGCTAAGAGTTGCACTAATTAAATTGCAATTATCCATTGCACAGCTATGATCACAAATGTACGATGGCACAAGCAATAAGCTGACAAAATACCAGTCATTAGCAGCTTACGTCCACTGTGGTTCTCACTGTATTTTCTGATCAGAACGAAAGCTGTAACAAGCTGCAATTTATCTAGATTTTATGTTCGAGAACCTAATCTGGCATCCCCTACCAAGCTTAAGCTGTTATATCCAACATGCTTCTTAACAGTCTTTTGCCATGAGATGTGTGTCAGATAATTATGAAACTGTGTTGGATATTTTACAAGAAACAAGTAAAGAGTTTGATGTGAATACTGTGTCCCGTGCCATTGGTATCTGCACCTGCTTGTCAACACCAAATTACCTTTAGGTCTGTTTGCCCTTTTACTAATTTTAGATTATTCTGCAAGGTTTAATAAAGCCATCGGTGTACAAACATTATTGTTTCAGTATGTTAGTCGCTGAAAATGTATCACTTTAGTGACAAATTCCAATCATGATTCAAACAAATCACATGCTTTCTTGGTGTAACTTGAATACCCTTTCCATTCCAAGGAAACAAACCCATGCGTGTGTGCATGTGTGTGACAGAGAGGGGGCTTGTTCTTTGCTACTTAAATATTTTAAGATCTTCATTAATTCATGGTTTTAATGGTTTTTATATTTGCACTGGAATAAGATTTTCCTCACTAAAAAGCTACCTCTACCTCTCATCATTATTTCTCTCTGTGTCATGCTTTCAAGAGCAGCAGTGGTCGATAAGCCATATCAACAATGTAAGTACTAATGCTATTTTACAGATCATAATTGATGTCCCTATTTTCAGAATCCGATTACCTCTGTAAACTACAGATATTTATTCTAGAATCTGATAGATGTTCTGTGATCCTGGTCCTTTTTAAAAGTCTTTCTTCATTGTTTTTGACATTACTCCTGTGGCTCTGGTGATGATTGACACAATACTTATTCACAGCTTCCATGTTCTGCTAACTTTTATTGGGGGAGTCTTTGAACTTCTCTACTTTCGTTTTTTTCTTGGCATTGCAGTCACTAAGAACAACAATATCGATTAGATGGCCTGAATTTGTTCTTGGTTTTTGTTGATGATGCTAGTTTTATTAGTAGAAATCTTTTAACCAGTGTTCACTCATGAGGAATCTCATATAAACAACACTGTTTTTGCTCCCAATGACTTTGGAAAGCTGATCTGCTAACCAACCAGTTGCTGGAAGTATTAATATGGTGGCTCCTGAATATACTTGGTGCCATTGTTGTTGCACTCTCAAAATAGTCTGTAGAAGTCAACATGCTGCTAGCAGGTACAATATGTTGTGTTGTTTCTGGATCTTCATAGCGCACAATGATTTTGGTTTGAATGTAATATTTGGTGGTAATTTCTTGGTCTTCAGTAGCACATTAATAATTCTCCTATTTGCAGCTCTCTTTATTACCCAGACAATTTCTGTTTTGAGACTATGCCATTTCTCTTTATGGTTCCTTGTGAATCGTCTGTGCACGTTTTTTGCTTTGTTCCTTGCTTCTGCCAATAATTTTTTTCTGGGTTAGTGACATCACTGAAAACCATATTGTTATCGATATTTTACTACTGCTTTGGTAAGATCAAGTACAATGATTTTTCTGTGATCATACATGGCTAGATGTACTTGTCTGAGCTTGATTTGATATGTTAAGCCAAGCTCACTATGGAAGACTTGTAAAATGACTATCTGAATCAGTCTTTGGCCACCATTTTCACATGGTAAATATTTGCATCTGAACATCTGTTTTAAGACTGCACTCTGAAAGAAAATTTCTCATTTTTCAGTTCTGCTCTTTGAGATTGTTCAGGGTACAGTAGATGATACCAAACCTGTAGGTCATCACTGGTGATATGATGAAATTTATTGTAGTGATTTTGTTTCTAACACGCAGCTGGTTTGAAGACATCTCATTTTTTAAAATACATCTTTGCCATCTTGGCTGTTACAGCTTTGTGATCAACTCCATTGCCTTCATCAATTCCAAGATATTTTCCCACTCCTCCATGTTTAAGCTCTTTCATTTCAGCATTGTTGTTTAATTTAATGTTCTCAGTTCATCAGACTTTGCCATCCATCAATTAATGTAACTTTTGCATTTGCACCTAAGCGGAATTCAATCCTGATGTCATTAATAAATATCTTCTCTATCTGCAGCCTCTCTTTTAGTTTTTTATGTCATCTTTCCTGTACAATTTGAAATTGTTCACGTAAATCCATGACTGACAGTTCAGTTTTGTCTGTATTTTTTCAGCTGGTGTTCATATTCACAGTATGCAAATGACAAATAGAAGCTTAAAGGTGACAAAGAATCCCCTTAAAATATACTATTTTTAAACTGTATTTTGTCTTTTTATCACTTTTTCTCTATACTGCAAAGTCATTCTTGTTATTGATTTTGACATGACACCTTGTGAAGGTTTTGAAGAACTAGGCTCAGTTGATACAATTCCATGCATTTCAGAATCCAGCTGTGAGACTGCTGTCAGGTAAACCATTATAATCTATCCAAATCACAAATTTTCTTTGCTTTTCTTGCAGTCTTCAATCAGCATATTGATGAGCAGTTTATCTTTGCAACTGTATGACCCTCTTTTCCATTCTTGTTGTTCATTGGAAAAAATCTAATCTGTCAGATATCTGTAAGTTCTCTGTAATCACCAATATTTGGATCTTGTATATATTTTGAATATAGGTGTTTGGCTGGACTATAATTTTTTCACACTTGTTTAGTCATTCTTTTATAGTTGCATAGTGAAACCATTCACCATCCAATTTGGTGTTGATTCAAGGTTAAGAATGATGTCTTAAGTTCTCTTGCCAGTGTGCATAGAAAGGATGTGAATTTCTTTAATTAGATGTTTTCTAGCTTTGTAATTTAAGAGTTGTAGATTGGACTTCATTTTGTGTGATGTCATGCCATGCTCAGTACTGAAGGTATATATTTTCATGTATTTGCCTTTGAATCCATTTTGCACACTCATTCTATCCCCTGTACATTCAGTAGATCTTTAATTGTGATGGTCATTTTCTACATTTTTCCATAAAAGAGAAATGCAAGTGGGTTTTGAAGGTACTTTTTGTTTAGTTCTTTTTCATCTGATTCACTGGGCAGCTTAGATCTGTTTCAGTCCCTCAATAACTTCCTCTGGGATATGTTTGTCACCTATCTTATTGCCAAAATATCCATCAGTTTTTGTTTTATTATTATTATTATTATAAATAATCCAAAATGTTAATATTTAATAAATCATCTCTCTAATACAATTTTATTTATAATTATTTAAAACCATTATTTATCAGAAAACGAATTTACATTAAAAAGAAAGAAAGAAATTGTAAAAAAGAGGAGAAATAAATAAAAGTAATCTTTGGATTTCTTATTTTAAAAAGAAAACGAACCTACATCATAGAATTTTTAAATTTTAGCACTACCTAATTTATCAAAGAAGACTTTACCTGACAAATCTTATCACAATATTACACTGCATGATACAAATTTTGCAAACAATGGGTTATCTCCCCTCTATCACTAAATATCACTCTTCCCCGGGCGAACAGTAATTTTAACTTTGCCCTTACTCACGTAGTTTAGTTTTTCTAGTGAGATATTTTAAATTTTGCTAAATTAAAGCAAATAATAATCAGTCTTAAGAACCTGCGTTGATTTTTTTCAACGTTGAATATTTTTGTGAATTTTATTTTATTCTTTACACGCACCTGTTTATTACTTACAATGGCAGCGGGTGATTTCCTCAAAATGAGGAATCTGTGCATGGATTTTTGGTTTTTCTCTTGTAACTAAACTTTTAAAATTTAACGTTTAGTGAATCTGATGCATGATTTCCTGTTTTCAATTGTCTCAAATTAAAATTTTATTTATTTTCTTGCGAGAATTTGAAGAGGCGATGAAGCTTATAACTAGAGACGTTGTAAAGGGAAATAACTTTTACAGTAATCACCACGTTCTAGTAAATTTTGTTCAAACGCGGTAAGCTACCTTATACTTATGAAACTAATTGTCGTTAATTACTTTCATAAAACTGACTGTTATTAATAGCAAAAACTTAATTCTAACCACAAAAAGTTAAAGGGAAATAATTTGCTATTAAACTTTTCAGTTTAGAATTTTAGTTTTGTTTACCTATTAAATCCATATGCAACTACATATAATTATTTTATAAGGTAGACAATTTTAATATAACACTGTCAAAGGTTCAAAGAGCAACTCACCGCCTGTTCTCTTTAAAGCGGTTTCAGTAAAATGTCTTTCGAAACCTATAGGCAGCATTGTCTCCTTTTACTCGTGTACTTATTTACCATCAACGCAACACTTATGTTTTAAGAAATTTAAAAGGATGCAGGTATTATTATTATTATTATTATTATTATTATTATTATTAGTCCGTCGTTCGTGCGCTTCCCCGCCTGTTAACTGGTCTCTGTCTCGATTACAAGTCACCTGCTTACTGACCGAATTGCATGATCACTTCCCTGCGGAGGAGAGAGAGAGAGAGCCAGGAGTGGATGTTCCTCCTGGAACTGTTTGTTTTCACAGATGTGGAAGGAAAACGATGCTGCCGGCTAATAAAGAAACCACGGCAGACTGGTACAGCCGGTTCGGACCGGGACTCGAACTCGGATCCTCGACCGCAGTAGCTCAGTAGTCTAAATTTCCCCTTCTTCCAAACAAATGAACAAAAAGGTTTGTATATAATTTGCAATGTCTAACCCCCGACCCCTTCAGCTCTGAAACAATTTGTCTTGTAGTGGTCATTTTATTTGAGTTAAAACGGTAACTCGGACGAGCAAGTGGCCTGTAATTGATTGTCCTCTCCTCCTCCTTTTTTTTGTTTCTGAGTCAGTTGTGGAGATAATGTCGTCGGCAGAACGCCAATCGATCGTAGAGGTGGATTAAATCGTAGGAGTAGCAGACGGAATCAATACTAAAAAAAAAAATAGAAGAACAAAGCAACTGTCTCTTCGGTATAGTGCATGAACGGAACTCCCTCTTTCGGTCGGGGTTGGTTTGATCTCTGTGACCAGCCACGACGAATGCGTGCGGCCTTCGAACAGGGGCAGATCGGTATCCACCCATTTACTTAAGGTAATGGGTTATTTAAAACCTAGGACCACTTGAAAATCCAAGCAGGAATACTGACGTCTGCTTCTCGGTTTCGATGTTATACTCGTGAGAAGGTTTTTTGTTGTTGTTGTTGTTGTTATTATTGAACCCAGGCTTGCTGGAGAGATGGCAGATGTCACTCTGAGCAGGACATCGATCGCCATGTCCAAAGATTCTGGTCTCTACGCACCCGAGTCCGCGCATGCAGCCATGTCACTATGTGGTAACGAGCCTAGTTGGAACTAATATCACCATGAGAAAAGTCTGCTTACTATTAAATTCAAACTTTAAATAAAAAAAAAAAATTGGACCAAAAAAGGGGGGGGCAAGCGAACGAAAAGACTTAATATTACTGGCGGCCTTGATTAGAATAAGAAATTAGGTCGCTTAGAACAACCAATGACAACAACGGACCGACGTGTTCAAATACCAAGTTCATTTAATTCAAAATTCTGCGTAGTTCTGTAAAGATTTTTAGGGTTAGGTCGATGATCGATCAAAGAGATCAAGGAAACTGCCCCCCCCCGACAAAAGGTGAACCTATCGCTGGTACACGATATTTATTTTACCTGCTGCTGCTGTCTGACTCAGCTCTTGGCTACTTGGGGCGATCGCCTGCCTTTGGGACCCGGTTTTGTGCATCAGAGGTAAACAGACTTACAAGTCCTCATTTAAAAAGTGACCTGAAAAATGTATTCAGCTTACATATCTCTTCCACCTCCCACCTTAAACATTTTTTTTTTTTTTTAAATTCATATCCGGGATAGAAATGTAGTCCACTCCCGGGCCGGGAGTTCCTGGCAGTTCGCCTGTCGGCAAGGGGGAAGTCACGGTGTTCATTCATCTCTGAAAATGGCGGAGTTTGAAAACCTCTTGGCTAATTAAAGTTCAACGAACTAACGCGGTTCATTGTGTTCTCGCTATTCTGAACGATCGATCTCGCTCAACAGCTGTCCAGAAATCGATGTTTCCCTTTAACGGGACGTGCCGCCAGAAAATTCCCTCCTCCTTTGAGCGAGTAAGCTTTACAGGGACGGTGAGTAAAAACCGAGCAACACGTGTGCATTTCCCTTCACGGTGACGACCCCCAAACAGGAGAGACACAAGACCCTGCGAAACAGCGCGTGCTAGCTTTTGTATTTCTTTATTAGCGTTAACATTGTTCAGACCCAGCGCGGAATACGTCGGAACAAGGCGGCGTCTTCTATGGAAAAGGCAAGGGGGCCTTAGCTGTAGTATTCTCGCTCATTTCGCATCTCCCTCCCTCCCTAGATGACTGATTTGCGCGCGTGCAATTACAGATCGAGTGACAGAGAAAAGAGCAGTCAGTGGTTAGGTGAAATAGAGAACGTTCGAGTCGGAGTGAGATTGGTCATTTTTCTCTCCAGTAGATCGAGAATTGGAGAGAACAGCTTTCCCCCCAAGACTGGGATTTCCTTTGAGAAATAAAGAAGTCGCATGTTTGTCGTCTGGAATTCACTATTCTCTGAAAATATCTTCAAATAAATTTTAGCTTTTACATTCCATTTAATAAAGCGGAGTTTGTTTTTCCACATATTTTCAACGTAGTAAATATTTACAGAAGGAAAATAATATGCCATCTGTGCTTATCTATGAAGTTAGTGACTGACTACGAATAGTCGATAATGCTGACAGTTATTGATCTATATATCTTAACTCTTGGGTTGTCTGTCAGATATCGATCAGTGACGTGAGATGTGTGAAATAAAACTTGTCATCACTAGACAATCGGCAGCTTGAACGTTTATCGTGTGAAAGATTTACGTGTATGTTTAAATGTGAAGATATTGCTTTAAAATGTTTATATATTGTAAAAAAAAAGGGTACACCATGCAGAGATATAATAGCTTATGTCGTTTTGTACGGGGGTTGGCTGAGCGACTTCGATCGTCTGGTGTCTGGCAATCGACGTGATTTCCCTTAATCTTTAGTAGAATCCCGACCCGCGTCGGGTTTTCCAGAATACGCTGTTTTTGCTTACTATAAAATGTTGAGAGGGTGTAGTCGACGGCTCTGAAAGTTTACAAATCGACAGGTGGCTGACCGACGCATTACTAAGTAAGCGAGTTATCTTTCTTGCGCTTTTTTTCCCAGTCATCGTCCGAAGCTTTGAAGCCTACATCACTTGATTTAATGGGCGCAGCTCCTGGGTCTAATGTCTAATGTCTAACGATGGGTAGAGAGGCCACTGAGGATACTCAACTTGACGCTGATTCTCTTTCGTGCTGTCCGATCTTGCGTCAGGAGAGCACAGCTTCATCGACTGATGTTTCCAGTGAAGGTTTGATTGCGTTGCCATCTGGCGCGGCCTGCGACCTTGCTGCTGTAACTACAGACGATTTACATTTAAATTTTACTTAAAGTATTACAAAACATCAATTTTTCTTTAAATTTGTAAAATTTCAACACTTAAAAATTGGGTCGCGTTCAGATGCGACGCTCGAAGTTGTAAAACCTCGATGCCAGCGTTATTCGAGCCGCTAGGTGGCGCAAGTGTTTTGCTTCTGACAGTTTCTTATTAAGATCATACAGAAATTAGTAAAATAAATATGTGTACTACGACATTCATGTTTCACTGAAGAAATTCCACAAGTGAGTCGTGAAACCTATAAATAGGAAAAGTATGTACGTTTATTGTTATCTACTTAGCGCATTGGATCAATTTACACTTGGTATCTCTACGGTGGTCCGTAATCGCGCGGGAAGGATAAAACATATGAGGGAACAATCATACGCCATTTTACAATGGCTTGACAGGTCTCCAGTCTTGGAGTTTTAGCAAGTCTTAACAAGGAAGTCCGAAAATATTATCGCATACTTCTAATTATACAAGAAAAAAAATAAAATGGATGCACCCACCTCGATATAGGTTTATAGATGAGAATATATATATATATATACACACAGTATTAAAAATTATTTATAAACAAAGGAAAAGTTGGTATAAATGAAAATGCTCTAAGTTCACTCATGTGTTGATATAGTACACTGATTATTTGTCATGTATGTATGCAATCTGGAAGTGCCCACCTGCAGAAGGACTATAAAAGTGGAGGCAGTGGTATCACTGCGGCGTGATAAATATTATGGCTGTTGGAAAGGAAATATCACATGACATTCGTATAAAAATGAAAGTTTTAGCTAGAGATTTTATTTACTTACTATTCAGAATAAACTATACACTGGGGGTCACAGTCGTAGGCCCACCAATAAAATAATCTACAAAGCATGAAAAAGAAGAATATAGCGATAAAAGAGGTCTTTTGTGACAAAAGTTCGATGATAACCTCTTATTTTACGTTTGGATTTTCTAAGTTACATGTGTGTGTGTGTGTGCGCGCGCGCGCAACTGTAAACGCGCACATTTATCTACGACTTTAATCCACTTTTAAACATCTAGACTGGATATTAGAAAAAAAAATGGCGCTGGGTTAGAGGTGAGGAAAAAACTCTACACTTTGAGAAACGGAAACTTTGACGTATTTTTAAAAAACAGTTTAATTAATTTACGAATCCGTATATATATATATATATATTTTTTGTAGTATGTGGGTAAAAAGCGTCCAATGTCGATGTAACTGTTGCGGGCGATTTGCAAGAAACTACGCTGGTCTTCGGGCGGTATTACGGTATTTGTCGGATCTTTTATTCTCTCTATCTACGAATTGTATTTCCGAGTAAAGGTTCCGATGGACGTGGTAAATGCCACTTATGCAGTCAACTGAAACTATCCGATGTATAACTTTTTTTTAAAATAACAATAATAATAATAATGACTTAAGTGGTGCAAGCTATCCGCGTTCTATCCCCGACTCAACTTTCTGGTCATTGAAAGAGAACTGGCCCGTCATGGCACCTGCGGACTGACTAACTTTTAAACGGAGTGAACCACTATCAACCGTTCACTTGGTTCGTAAGAAAAAATTGGAAAAAGAAAGACCTCGTGACCACACACACACACGCACGCGCACACACAGAGAGAGAACAGAACAGTTACGACAGTCTACATTTTGAATTATTAAGTCAAGCTGTAGTTATCTCAGCTCGCACAGCATCGGTGTATAAAGAAGCGATCGCCCGTAGCGTGAACCTCGAAATGCTGAGATGTAGGAAAACTCCCATTTTTTTTTTTTTTTGAATCCACAAAGGGAAGACTGTTGGATTAATCTGCTGCTGCTGCTTTACGAAACTGAGTGGTGCAATTGTTGTTTCTGGGTTATTTCTTTCGGTGTTCCCTTTACAATGTCTTACCAAAATTAATCATGTAGACGAAAATACGAAACGAAGAAGATAATAATAATGAAATTGCACCCCGTTCTCAGGTGTACCGCATTAAAAACAACAAATTTGAAGTGTTTGTTTTATTGATTGTTGACTAGCAAAATAAAAAATCTTTTTTAAAAAACCGGGGAAAAAAGAAAAAAATTCCTTTTAATACAGATTACTATATCGTTCCATTTTTTTTTTTTTTTAAGTAGTAACTTGGTTGTCTCATTAAAAGGGAGTCATTAGTTGTCTTCCCTTGGCGCGTCATCACGACGTCATATCACTCGTTCCAAACGAACGAAAGTCCCACCGATCAATTATCAAACAAGATTCTGACGAGGCTTTCATTCGGCCGTAACGAACGGTGGTGATGTGTTTCCAAGCGGCCGTCCCTGAAAGATCCATTATCCTCCTATCAGTTCTGAAAAAGAAAAAGAGAGTATTCCTTACACACATCTGCGCTCTTTATTAGTTATTTATGTGAACTCGAAGCGGGATTGTAGCAAATCCAGGATTTCTTAGAGGGTGTCGCGCACCCGGGGGTACAATTCTGGAGCAGCTTTTCCCAGTCTCGCCTGACGTTCTCAGCATCGCCAGATTTTGTACTGTGACGTAAAGGTGTTTTTAGGAAAATTTCGTAGCAATTGTAATGGAATTTATGATGATTTCTAAGTATAGATTCGAAATAGCCCGCTTTTAGGATACCTGCTGTCTTAAGAAATAAAATGACGAAATATTCAGAGGCATATTAATACAGTATTCATTTAATCAAATTGTATACGAAGACGTTTTGACATTGTTGCTTTATGAAAACAAGAAGAACGCAAATTAAACAAAAAAAGTCTTAAAATGCATTAAAATTACTAGAAAGATGTACATTGATGTGCTAACGTCTCACACCCCGAGTCAGAAGCTAGCAGGTTTCCTGTCTGTTCTTTATGCGTGTGACGGAGGTTAGCGGTTAGAAATATTTACTTTTACTTTGTCATGTTTTCATCTCTCTACTACACTTACGTTTTTGGGAATTTTTTCTGAACATTAACAGGAACAGTCATTATTTAAAAAGGTTTACTGTAAACACGAATACTATTTGCTTTCAGTGTGGATATAGAGTTGGTTTTACTTGTGGCACCGATAGGTTTCGAACCCTCAACCATCTGTTCTCTGTCGCATGCGGGAATTAGCAAAAGCAGAACACGCAGACAACCCTTCTGTTGATAAGAAGGAAATATACTTGAAAGGTGGATTAGTAACAACCAAGGCTTGATACGGTTATCTAATTTTGAAATAATAAAACCTGATAATGTTTCTGTTTTTATCGAGTAGTTATTTTGGGTCTCGGGGAAGATACATTTTTATAGAATTCCCATGGGACTAGAGTTATATTCAGACTACTAAAATAACACGTGTCAAGAGATTATCCTTCCCATTTTCTGATACTATTATACAAAAACCTATAAAAACCGACAAGTATGGGATATGAAATCAGATTAGCTTTCTGCAAATAACGCCATGTTTTTCACGTCATATTGTAACTAGTGACGTGTGCGCATAATGTTAATGTCAGAATTTAAAATGCCGGTTGTCGCTGATGCATTTTGTTCTAAGAAAATAAAAATGGGGAACGGATAGTGTGAGTCGATAATGAGCTTATAAACGTCCACATTCTATGCATATAGAGAAAAGAAATAAAATGTTTGGTTGTTTCTTTGTTTACGTAATTGTCAAGTATACAAAAGCAAAACTATTTGCTTCAAATATGAGCTAAATGACTCATCCGCTGACGATGTATATACAGAGTGATAAAGTTACTTCCTCCAGTCGATTATTAAAAAATACCGTAACACACGGAGGGAAATGTGCACAGAGAGAGTTTTGGGAAATACAGTTCTGAAATTTGCAGATTTTGCTACTGGAGACGTCACGTGTACCATGTGACGTCACGTCGATCGACCCTGGAAATTTCAAAAATACCTTCAGAAATAAATGTCAATGTAACAAAAACACTCAAAAGTTCAGTTACCAACAAATTTATTCAGACACAAATGTTATTAACAGTTTGCTGAAATGGCTTAACCCGTTACAGTCTGTGTTACAGTGTCTGGGATAAATGCCACATAGAGTTCGCAATGATGGTAGCGCAATACGCCACAGATCCTGTTTTTTTCTTTTCGAATTCATGGACGAAAGGAACGTAAAGTTGCCCGCTCCTACACTACATTCATTGTTGTATAAATAATTCTCAAGTGCTGGGATCTTGGAGAGAGAGACTTTATTCGCAGGAAATCAAACATCTGAAAGCTTGTATACAAAATTAAAAAAAAAAAACGTGTGCTCCCCGGTGACAGTGAAAACCCAAGAAATGCATTCCCACCTGATTTCTCTCTGCCAGCTTATGCAATAATTACGGTGAGATATGTGTTAGGAAGGAGCGATTCTATGTAATAATGAACCCTGCGACCGGTTATTCTAAGAAAGTTTTTATAAAACTAAACGCAAAGGATTTTTAAACCAGCTTTTGTGTATATTTTAATTTCCTTTTTTTATTTAGTATTTATTCCAAATTTCTACTGGACAACTTCATAGCTTCGGCATTGACTCAAATCTGCATACGCTGGGATATACTTTTTAATCGCCGCAGCACAAACACCGAGCAGATTGTGCTAGCTTATCTAAAATGTCAGCATTCTCTTGACGGAAACAGCTGTCACGTTCCATTACGAAACGTTTTAGAACATTCTAGGCCACCTTATTTTGAGTCTGAAAATCATCGGAACACTTCGGTTCTAATCAATTTAATTTGTAAATGAAAAAAAAAAACAACTAAGAGCATAAGTGTTCGGGGTTGCGTACAATGAAGCCGACCCATCCTTGATTCTAATCAAAAGTGGCCATTTTGAGTTATCCACTTGGTTTCTATGTCCACTAGTAAAGTTGAATTTATTTCGATTTTCTTTTCCTGATATTGTTGATTTCCGCTTGAAAATTAATAAATAAGTAGCTCAGAAGATGTAATCTAAATCGAGTCTTATTTATTGGAAATGCAGGAAGCGTAATAATAATCTTTTTCTCAGTTGGTTTTCTAGCACCGTAAGATGTAACAGTTCCATTGCGTAACTTTATTTTAGGGTGATAAAGAACAACAACAACAACAAACGACTCTGAAATTTATGTGTTATAAAACCGCAAATTCGGATCGGTTCCTGGTTCGAAGTAACCGTCAGTTCTTTCTTTTTTTTAGGCGATGTTGCCCGGCGCTGGTAGAGACGGAGATGGGAAAGAATAACTTACGACGATCTGCGGGTCACACGCTAAGCCAGGTGAGTGTTTGCTTTAGTTGTTTCTGACGTTTTGAAATCACCCAAAATCGAGCGTGGATGATGCTCGCAAACTTGAACTTACTGGTGAGAAATACAAGAAGAAAAATTGCATACCAAATGAAAAATGGTTCGAAAAAATTCATTAATATACGTAATCGCAACGTACTTATTCATGACTGATTTATAAAACGTTCAGAATGCCCCCTTTGCGCTAATAAACGGTCCTAAAAATGTCGATCTCCGCTGCTTGAATGACAGCCTTATAACTTTTCCGAACACTAGATAGCGTTGTTTTTCTCCAAATGTATATAATTTTAAAACCACCTGCAGTCACCCCAATTGCAGCCATGAGCATACATCTACAAGGCGTTCTCGCGGTTGCAGAATACTGATATTATCTCTAGATTATGGCATCCCTCCAAAAAAAAAAAAAAAATCCTGAGCTTTGGCTGATTTTATATTCAGCTTTGTCAAAACAACAAGAATAATGGAAAGATATTTTTTTCTTAGCTCCACCCGTTATAGTATAATTTGAAAATCTTTATGCCATTCTTATTGTTTTTTGAAAATAAACTCAGCGCAAAACTTAGGTTTTTGCTGTTGTTTCATTTTACTTTTATAACTTTACTTAAGTCTTTTCTAGTTTAGGTTGGCAAATAAACTAGAAAGTAGAATTGTGTTTATTTGTTTTTTCGTTAATTTTATTCAGCAAAAACAACGATGCACCAGATGAAAAAGTCGTCTCGGTATTTACATGACAGTAAACGTGACAAATAATAAACAGCAAGTAAATGCCGAGTAAAGATTTTCGGTTGGTCTGTTTCTGGGCACCGTGAAAGTTTATGGGCGCCCATCGTGCTTAGTCTGTCTTGGACCATGGAAGTGATCCAGGACTGTCGATCCCTTCTCGGGAATGAGACACGATGATGGTGGTGGTGGTGGTGGTTTGGAATATTATGAAGAATTTCGATAGCGTTGGGGTTCTTTAATAAGAGACTCTAAATTAAATTAGATACATAAACCAGTCTTTTCTGTTTTGTTTTGTCTGTAACCAGGTCCGTGGCCAGAGCTTATAACTTGAGGGGCTCCCTTCATTATAGGAGGGGCTGAACTATTCCCGCTCTTTCCAAACGGAGCAACAGGAACAGTATATAGAATAGAATGCAAATACATAAATACAAAAATACAATTGACTAAATTAATAAATTTGAAATTTCTAAATTTTATACAGATTTTTCATTGATTTTTAAACATTAAAAATTTTAATATTCCTTTTTAGTACATGATATATTCTATTTTAAATGCGATGTTGTGGACAATCCCAAAAATATAAAGGATTGACCTTGCTATTAGGCAGCAGCCTGGGTTATAGCCGTGGCCTAATGCTAAGGTAAATTCCTATTCAGTTTCTAGGAAGAGTACTGAAATTATATGTAATAAATTTTCAAACATCACTATCAAAAATTCTTTTATTCCGTCAATTTCCAAGGAATGAAATAATAATAATAAATTATTATGACTCGCACGATCAATACGTATACAACATCAATATTCACAATTGCATGAGTGCAAAACAAAATACAGGTATTCCCAAACAGGTGAATAAAACCCGATATTTTGTCATGATATCGAAAAACTAATTCAATCTAAGTTTTTTTAAAATAAAAACGAATGAAACGTTATAAGATTCTTCTCTTATTTTTAAACACACAGACAAATAAAAAGCGTAAATTAATTGAATCATTCATGCAATACTTATATAGATACAGAAAATACAGATAATTTTAAATTTGAAACAAGTAGCTTTTATATGAATAATTTAGGGGATTTGGAACAGCAGTGGAGCAGTTGTCACTTGATTCACACCGACAGGCGTCGATTTGTCAGTCTGAACCTCTGCATAAACTCGGTCGCTGACAGTGCAGCACTTTTGTCCTCAAATCCTAGGAAAGCAAGTTCACATTTGCGATTGTGACTCATGCATCTCCTGTACGGTGTTAACAGTCGCGTCACAGTGGAAAATGTAGCCTCACGGGTAGCAGAAGATGCACCAATCGTCAAAGCTGCGCAGATAAGAGTATGGAGATTCGGAAATGGTGTTTTAAACTCCGTTCCACGGAACCATCCCAGAAAGTTGTCGATATTGCTTCGATTCTCCTGACATGTAGACGGCAGCTTCTTCCCAATCATGTTCCGGATAATCTCAACCTCGTGACGAAGAAGCGATCGATCGAAAGTTTCCCCCGTCTTGCTGACCAAGTCGCAGAGTGGCTGTAGATGGTACGGCAGCAACGCGCAGATGGGCACAACCAACTTGGTGTTGCACTCTGAGAAACGCCTGCTTTGTGAGCGAATCCAGTATTTCAAAATATATAGAAATGAGTGGCTGCTCTCGTCCGGTGGGAGCGGTCACAACGAACAAGTCAAGACTACTAGGAGTTTTCCGAACTCGTTTTGGTGGCTGTGAAGGCGCCGCCGCTCGCATACTTCGACGGGTTCTGAAAACTTCGCCTCGGTTCTCATTTTGTGCACAATCTGGATAGTCTCGTTGACAACAGAGCACGCTTTGGATTGCGGCATTTTGTCGGCCGGCTTCAATGCACCAAGAACTCCGTGCATGACCAGGCCTGTGAATACAAAATGCGCTTGGTATGTGGTCTTTTTCAATCCAACTGCAGTCACCGGGGAAAGCACTTGTGGCGAAGGAATCCAGCGTTGCGTTGATACCTTCGTAGTTCTCGACTATGACGTTCGTCGTCTTGAAGTATCCACTCCAATGATGCTTCATCAAAAGGGCCAATGCCGTTGCACCTGATTTGTTGTACACGGCGCGAACTTTGGGTTCGTTCAATAACTGGCATACGTCGAAGAACCCTTGCACAATAGCTACTTTCTGACACAGGTGAACAACAACAAGGTGAAGTTGATGGTTGAAGCAGTGAATATACGGAACATCTCTCTGAACTTCATCAACAATTCTCCGCTGCACCCCTGAGTGTTTCCCCGACATGACAGACGCATCATCATAGCATTGCGCCAATAACAGTTTCAGGTCGAGATCTTTCAACGCCCTGAGAACCTCTCCAGCAATGTATTCTGCGTCAAATCTCTCCAGTTCGTAGAGTCCGAGAAGTGTTTCTGTCGGCAGTCCGTGTTTGCTGACACAGTGGAGAGAAGCCCAATTCCAACATGCATAGCTAACCCATTCAAAAAAATGCGATGACCCTGACAGAAAAACTAACCTTCTGTCTCGGCATATCGACTTTTATGTATTGTTTCATTGACTAAAGTACAGAATAAAGCGGACACATAGAACAATAGCAGAAAGGGATACTGATCAAGGCGGAAACTCGAACCGGCCCGAGAGCAGAGACCCGGTGACCTATTTTTGGCGAAATTCCAACAGTCCCGCGCACGTGCGCTGTGACCTTACAATTAGAAAAGGTCGGAAAACCCACACGGCTCCCACCTTTTTTCAAACAGTAAAAGAGTTCCATAAAGCGCTAGTTAAAGACTAACTAGTATCTCTGCCTTGCGCCTTTGCTGTCAAGCCAGGATAAAAATCATAAAAAAAGAAAATTTTTCCAGATTTTCAAAAAACCGGGACAGCACTTCAAAGTGGCCGGGATGTATGGCAAACCTGCTTAGTACGAACTGTATTTTCTAGGGAAGTTTGCTTAAGTGGACAAGAAAAGATTGGTCCCCGGCATGTCGAGTCAAGCGGGTTCCACTGTACCTAAGAAAATAGTAATTATAAAACACTAATATTCTTAATTAAGAATACCAATTTATTATTACCTTCTACGTCAGATTTCACACTTGATCATCACACCCAACATGTGACAACATCCATTGCATAATAATTTCTACGAAATAAACTGAACTTCATGTGGCATTTTTCATCCACTAATGACTCGCGATGCAGTTTTTCGCCGTCTCAGTGAGATTCTCAATGAGAATTCTGTTATATTAGTTTTCAGATATTTGGGGGGGCTATCCGATATTTTAGAGGGGCTTAGCCATCTCATAGCCCCCCCCTCTCCGTGGCTACGGGTCTGTCTGTAACATTTTGTTAGTTTTTACTTCAGTTTAAAAAGAAAAATCGACTAGCGTCAACTACATAATTAAAACTTTAAATCTCTTGATCCCCCACAAGGAAAGGAGAGGAGCGAGAGCGTTCACAACAGTAAGTCAGCTGACGTTCGTGTCAGGTGATCCTGGTAACGGTGTGTTATGGACGCGGCGGGTCTCAGGCGACATGTCGCCAACTTCCTCAGCTGACGAACGCGCCATTGGCCAGTTTTTATTTGTTATTTTTTTAATTGTCCTGTAATTCATTTTTATGAGAATTAAAAAAAAAAACATTTCATAGTGTATTCAGTAAATCTATAATCATGCATTTTAAAATTATTGTTATTATTACATTAGGTTTGTGCTGGCTTACATCTTTCTACCGGCTCAAGTGACCAAGTTACCACATCGAGGCTGGTCAGCGGTTCACTATGACGCATCATACGAGTACACAATCGCACAGTCAGCTACAGCTGTAGCTTTAGATGAACTCCTGCCGGGGGAAAAAAAAAACGGACTTTCTAGCCTATGGCCAAAACATTGTTCCTAATGTTGTAGGCGGCTGTACTTAGCCGACAATTACCGTGAGCTATCTTTTCCAACATCATCTTTGTACTCGGATAACTGGCGCATTATCGGAAATTTGTTAGTCATCCACCGTCAATGCAAATTAGCTCCCTTTTCCTTTTTCTTTTGGTTTTTTTTTTTTTTTTTTTTGTTCTCCTCCTATGACAATAAAACCTCGGGGACACGAGCCCGATAGATTTATCGCTCGCCTTCTCCGGCTGTCGCGTGGGCATCTGTAAATGGGACCGACCGACCGACAGCCGGCTCGAGCTGTCGGAGCCACGCGGCGTGTTTCCTCTCAGCTTACATCCCGGACCGGATGATAAATTTAGTTTCCTCGGTAATGCGCACAGATAATCTACTCGCACTTTCTATTTATCTACCCCGCGAAAGCCCCGAACACACACACACACATAGCTTAAATTGACGTGCTTGTGCAATAACACAGCTATGTCGTCTTTGTAACCCCCCCAATGACATCCTGGAATTTAAAAAAAAAACAAAGGTTTCTTATGCCGTGGGCTTCCTGCCCTTTAACGACTGTACACTATATCGCTGTAGCCAACCCCACGAAACAGCCCCTATACCATAAGCAGCCTGTTCACTTATACTAGTAACGCGGCGGCTTGGGCCCCCATGCTGTTAGGAAGATTAGACCCCCGCCCTCTTTATTTCAGTTTTCGATAATAAAATCTAATAATATCTTAAACTTTTTTCCCTCTGTCATAATATTTGCATAATTTAATCTGATTATGTATGCAAAAGAATTACTTTTTACGAAGTTAGAAAACTTTTCGCGAAAGAGATAGCAACTCTGCAGTTCTACACTGTAAAAATGTGTATATTAGCTTTGTAGTCCAAAATATCTGCTACTTTATTTATCATTAATTAATTAATTAATCTGTATTTAAACTCTGACAGCAATCTCTCTCTCTCTCTCTCTCTCTCTCTCTCTCTCTCTCTCTCTCTCTCTCTCTCTCTCTAAGTATGTATTTACGTATATAAGCAGTTCTGCAGGTTACAAAAGAATTCCAGAACACCGAGATAACAGTATTTATTATGAGAAAAGAAGGTGAAAATTCAAAGAATTGGATTTTGGTTATAATTTCTTTTTAAATGCTGAATGATTAGAAATATTAAACTGTTTGTGCATTAGACATTTGATTTTTGAGTGCGTGGACCTTAGTAAGTTCATTCGATTATCCGCAGTAATCGATACTAAAGAACAAATTGAATTGACTAAAGTATTGGTACGGCTTAATATTGATTCAAAAAAATAATTACAAAGATGCTAACGACTGAAACAAACTACGGATGATGGTTGTTAATAGTGATAGCGTAAATTAGTTTTAAAAAATCCAGTTAAAGGGATTTATTTTTCAAGGTGATTGACCGGGAAGTGTTGCCCTACTTTTATGTTTTTAGTAAAATAAACAGTAAATACAAAAAATTACCAATAATACGCCCTACAATACATTAGCACTGATGCGTACGAATCTCGTCTAGATGTTCATTGAAGAGATTTGTGTGGACACGAGGGGCAAATGGGGTCTGTTTGAAACTTATTTCTATTTATTAGGTCCCACATTCCCGGCGAGCAGTTTCTATCTAAACAGACGCGTATCTGAATAACATGTTTAGATGCTTTTTTTAAAATTTTGTTTGATACCATTATCCCATGGTTAGAAATATTTAACACCACATTCTCCTTCAAGTAAACCTTTTCTTCTGGAAAGCTGACGTTTATGTTGTTGTTTTTTTAAAAAAATTATTAATCGGTGAGCAACAATTAAATGTTGAATTCAAAAGCAATCATACGAGAAGGAAGAAGAAAATATGTAATAAATGTTTTTTTGATTTTATCTGAGTGTATTATATTTATAATTTTTAAGTGACTCTTTTATAAACGAAAAAAAAATCTTTTTTTTTTCTCTTAAATATTCGTTTAAGTAAAATAATTCTTTAAATTTCTTTCTACCCTCGATGTTTTCCCCCGTATCGATCGATCGATCGATCGAGCGAGCAGCAGACTGGTTGCTTCGTTCAGCGAGTACGAGGCATCTCCTCATGGGCGTGGTTCTTTTGCAAGAGTTGCATTTATTGGTCCGAATGGAAAATTAAAAACCAAACCAACAAATAGTGTTTTCCTAGACCGGTATCAGCAATGAAATCCGAAAATCGATAACAAGGCGTCTACCGGTGACATCTGCAAAAGCGTGCAGCTCTTTCTGATGCCGTTGTTTTAATTGTCTGCCGTCCGAGGCACTGACCGTAACATCATGGCCGGTGCTGATCGATACGTGTTCCCTACGAGCTGTTGCCGGACGGGAACTACAAACAAGAAGGCAACGAGTTAAGCCCAGGAAACGTACAGATTCACATGTCTCGATGACGACAACTATTTTTTTTTTTCTTTTATTAAAATTTTTTTTTTAATTATTATTTTTTTTTTTTGCATGGTAGATCTTGCTTCTCTTCAGCTCGCCACCTAGCACGAGTTTTACCTTGAATAAAGGTAAATGTTTAAGTTCTATTTATCTAACTTATTCACTTTATGTTGGTTTTTCATTTATAGTTTTATCGTTAATTCCGTTTAGTATAAAAATGAAAACAAAACATTTGGTGTGTGCAGTCAAACACTTGAAAATGTAGACCTTTATTAGCTTCCATTTTGTCTTTTAACATTTCTATAGGTTGAAAGCATACTAAATTAGTAATAATGATGGTCAGAATTCTGGGAAAAGCGTGTACTAAGTTTTACTAGTAGTTTTGTTGTTAGAACCATAATTATAAATGAACGTGACTTATTATATATATATATATTTTTAAACAAAATGGTAATTCGATGATATTATTCATCTCTGTGCAGGCTTTCACCGAATGACTGACTGAAAATAACAGTCGGTTTACCACTTGGATGCCATTACGTTTTCAATTTGTACTAATTTTTCTCCCTTCTTCTACTGATTGTTTTGGAAGAAAAATAGATTGTAAAGTTTTTTTTTAAAAAAAAATTAGTTTTAACGCTTTTATTGCTCGCTTTCCCTAATGGTTACAGAACGTTGCGTATCTTTCGATGCGAGCGGGGTCGAAAATAATTCTACAAACCGGGTGGCCAAGAACGAACGAATTTTTGATGGGTGTGTAGGAAAAAATACAAAAATTAAGAAATAATAAAGCAGTCGCAGCTCGAATGTGGATCTATGTACATGACGCTCGAATCAAATCGCATTATTATTGGGCAAATAGCAAAATGAGTAACAATAGCTAGGTCATAAAGAGTTGTCTGATTTTACGTCACTCATTTCTGTTCATGACGTAATTCAGTGCTGTCTTCTCTTTAGTATCGCAATATAAATACGAACGTTGTACATGGAATAACTCATGCTAAGCGGTGTAATTCCGCAAAAGGGATCATAAGGTCTAACAAGCCGCTTTGGAAGAGAGGGGAAGGGGTAGAGAAAGCGTGAATATTAGTTTAAAGAAGTTGCATATTTTTGGCAGTGGCTAATGATTGTGAGGAACCACTCAAAAGTGCGAAATTTGTCAGTTTATACATTTAAAAAAAGAAAATGTACTACTTTAGTCTAAAAGTAAAGGTCAACATACGAGTATACTTACCATATAACACCTTATTATCGGTGTATAGAAAATTAGCTCTTAAGCGGTTCTAATCACTAAAATACCATTTTTAATACATTTGCTAATGCAGAGAATGTATATTTATATCGCAATAATTTTAATTTAGAACAACTACAATCGCCTGTACAATTTTTAAATTGTGACATTTCACTTTATCTACGATTTTTTAAAAAAAAAATAATAAGTGGATAATTAGGTAAGGACGTAATGATGGGTGGAAAAGACTAGAATCTTTTTTTTTAAAAGTTAAGGCAATATCTTAAAGAGAGAGAGAGGGAGAGAGAGAGAGGTTGGATGTCAACATCAAATTAATTTTTTTAAAAAAGAAAAGAATAAAAAGATGAGTTTAATTCTCGGATAAAAACAACTGGTACGTACCTTAATCTCCTAAGAACAGTAAGTAGATAGATACAAGGCCCCATACCTTAGAGGTTTTCTCTTAAGAGGCTATCCAGAAAAAAATTCTGGTTGGCCTACCTGGATATTTTTATAGGCCGACTGATGGCGCCACGTGGCAAACGACAGACCACAGCGATGCGCGTCCACAGGTAAGATCTTTTAACGCCGTGGAGTGGGATCGATATTTTATTATGCCGGCAAATACAGCTGGGGTTATAGCGACTGGCGGTGGGCCTGCAGACTTAGCCAGTAGTAACACTCCATGGCCATCTTGTTAATGTTTGTTTTAAAACCGATACAATAGAATTATAAGGACCGTGTTAGCATCAGGCAAATACGTGCCACGTTTACGTTGAGTGAGAAAGAAAAAAAAACTGGAAGGGACGACGGCCTGGACAATTGCTCGAAATGGTTATCTATTTTTTTTTTTTTAAAAAAAAAACAAACCCCAATAATATCTGTTTATTTGTTCTTTAAAGTGAATTCAATTAATGCAAGAAAAGTTGGTGTTCTCGGTGCCTTCGGGAAACTCCGTCGGTTGGCGAAAAGAACCGAATTAAGGAACAGGCGGTTTGTTCCGTCTAGTGGAAGTGAATTTTTTGGAGAAAAAAAAATTTAATTAATTTCCTAATGAAAATGGTGTTCTCTGGTGAGTTCTTAGAAATGTTTTGTTTTAATTGTGCAGCAAAAAAGAAAAAAAAAACAATAGCAGAGAACATCTTACAATATAGATATCCATTCTGAAATATTTAGACTTTTCTCAACGTAAATGCGCGCGCGCGCGCACGAGAGAGAGTGTGTGTGTGTGTGGATGACCGGTGGCCCAGTGTTTAGGCTACGTACCTCCCCGACATAATGGTTTCTTCACGAGCAGACCGCGTAGGTTTCCTCCCACGTCCAAAGCTGAAGATTTCTGATGGCGTTTACCCCACCGAAATCGAAGTGCCGGGGGGGGGGTACCTCGTATAACCGCGACACCAGGCTCTTCTAAAGCGGCCCTGCTTGTTAAAGGTCCAGACCACAGCCTACCCCGACCAGCACTCGGTCTGACCGTCAGAGCTTTTTGGGGGTATGGTAAATCTAGTGAATCCTTTTCCAGACTTCCCGATTACACACAGAATAGTTTGCGGATAAAGTTCATCAGTTCGAGAAAAAAAAAGCAAACTGAAATCAATTCAAAACTTTAAATTTAAAAAAAAACAAACTTGGGTATATCTTTATCAAATCTCCTTACAAACAACTGAAGGTCACGGAGTACCAGAACAAGCCCGGGCAGAAGTTCTTTTAATGATGGCGGGCGTTTTAATCCACTATGCAGCAAACATGGGCGAAGTGGAGCACCCGAAAACACAAGATTAAATTTGGTCCTTGCCGGCAGTCCCAACACAGGCTTCATGGAACCAGTTACCACAGGTCTGGCACTGCAGCCAATCTCCAATTTCGCTCGAACAAGCATCTGATAGTTCCACTTCTAAAATCTACGTAATCGCTAGGTTTCAATGGAAATCCACAATTCTCCAGTTGTATCGGGCGGTCCGACCGCTAGACCTGCTTGTTCGGAGATGGTCAGCGATCCTAGTGACTTCATTTTAGCGTTTGTCTTTCTGCCTGTGGCATGGAAATGAAGGGTTCGATATGGAATACCAAACGTCTTAAGCTTTTCGACAGATTTTTAAATGCCATTGCTCTTCCGTCTGCACAGTAAACCATCAATACTTCTGTTATAAGCTCTTGGCATATCTAAAAATGACAGTAAATCTAACTTCTGCAAGCATTGGAAATTCGTGTTTAAATGATAATTAGTTTAAGCTTTTAAATTTTTTACGTTTCTAATGAATTATGATTCATTATGCTAAAAAATAAACACGTGAGCTAATTTACCCATTTCAATTGATACACCTTTCCCCATACAGCCCAAACCTAGAAATTCCCTTTTATCACCACATATGCAGTGGTGACTCATAAAACTAGCTAGTGTCGTCTTAAGAAAAGAAATCGTTACCCGAATTTCAAATAATAAATGCTTTCTGCGCTTCTGCTGCAAAAAATGCAAAATTTCGTACCGCCCAAATAGTTTGTTTTTTTTTTTTTTAAATCGCCCGCTTACCGACTGAAAACAAGTTTTTTTTTTCCTTTACGTTCGTCATTGTACGTAAAATGGAAACGGCGTCTCCGTCATCATGGCGTAACGTATCTCTCGTCCTGATGTGGAGCAGGCACTAGACATTAATAATGTTAACGCGATCCACTTCATGCCACATTACCCTACCTTGGCGATTTCAATTCCGACGAGACTCGTGCCACCACGCTGAGCAATGCTATAGCCGTAAGACGGATGCCAATTTAAGGAAAACCAAAAACAACTTACTCGATATGTATGTAGGGTTATTTGCATAAGCAAAAGCAGCTGAAGAGCGTAAGAAAAGAATTTGGCGTCTTTAATTACTTTAAAATGTTATTCGGTGCATAAACTTTGCCTTTTTATAAACTTAAAACACGAGTAAAAGCTACGTAGCTGCTCTCTTACGCAATTGTTGCGTTCCTTCGGGTTTCATATCCACAATAATCTGCACTGCAATTTGCCCAGCTGTATCTCTCTTTTTCTTGGATTTTGAGTTTTATCCTTAAAATACAAAATTAGCAAGAAGCGCTCTGCACCTATTGTACTATGTATGTTGTCCAGTTTCGTGTCTTTTCCTCGCTTCGAGTTTCATCTTCACCAACACAGAAGTAGCCCAGAGGTCGTGCGCCAGACACTCCCTTCATAACGTATTATAAACACATACAAGAAAAAGAGAGAAACTTTGTTATTGCTTTTCATTTCCCTTTAAACTTGATGCTATTTTATTTAACAGACACAACCCACGTATTTTGGACGAGACTATTTTTACACCTAGAAAGTCTTATTGCTCACGGACCCACAAACATCCCGCCTACGCCGACACAAAACGGTCTGGTCCGCCCTCGTGGCTCGCATTGCTCTGGTTCGACACCGGGCGGAGAGAGGAGGCAACTGCGTCCGGCGTTTGTGTTCTTTTGTATACTGTATTCACATGTCGTTCCTTTTGTTTCTTAAGATACAGTCAAATTCTTGTTTCTCGTATTGTTTATTAACTCATTATCAGGCAAGTTGATGCAATTTACTAGTCAAGTAACGGTGTTTAATTTTAAAAAATAATAATCAAATCAAACGTTGCTGCTAAAGTAAAAACGTTATTCGGTGTTTAGTCGTCCGGTGGGCAATTTTCCTGATTTTAAATATCTATTCTGATTGTTACTAGAAAAAACCATTCATCAACGTGAACGATTACGTATTAAAACAACTATAGGTGTTGTTGTTGCTGCTTTACTTTATGAAGAAGCAACCTGAGATTATTATTTTTGCATCTGCCTCGGAAAAAATAAAATAGAGTTACCTGTTTTCGTGTACTGAGCAAACGAATTTTGAGCATGGCGGCTCTCGGGTTATACGGTCAAAACGGTTTAGCCATGATTAAGAATCTGTTTGACCCCGCTCTATTTGCATCCCACTAACTTTATGGTCTCTATTACTTCGCACAGGTTGAGCCATAGGATTTGCAACAGTAGAGCCTATACTATTAAATAAATATTAACTCGTGCTTACAGTGTAGGCCAGGTAGTTTAAATGACGTAAAAACCATCATGGTACGCGGAGGGTTAAAGCTAACTTTTACCATAAAGTGTTATTTGTATTCTTTCTTTTTTTTAATCAACAAACAGCTTGTTTAGAATCTCAGGCCATATCTTGGAGACGAGACGAATGGGATTTTATAACAGAAAATCTACCCGGGTAACGAATGACTTCCCTTTGTTTTACATGGTTACACGTTTAAAGGGTATTCTGTGGGGTATATCAATTGACAAGCAGTCACCACAGATATGACCGGTCTAGGAGTGGGCGCGAGCCACTGGTCCGTCATCTCTCTGTCATGAGCTCCACAGATCTATTCTTGTTCTATTCAAGACCTGGTCGATATCGGATCAGATAAGCAATTCTCTTGGAATTTTTTACGGCCCCATTTTTAAAAATCTTTTATTTCAAACCGGGAGGAGGGAGTGCATAAGGAAGAAAGACCGATAGACGAGAAAGAAAGGGAAAAAAAACACAACAACAACCCATGCTTACCGGAAGTTCGCGGATTGTGCGGGAAACAGAAAAACCTGCGTCTGCGCAGGAGCGACAAATTTCTAATATGAAATATTATTTTATCGGATTTATCGTAGCTTGGTTTTTCTAATGTTTGGGTTTAACACTTCAGTTAGTGAAACTGCAAAATGTTTTGACTACTACAAGATTCCCGTCATTACAGCCTTTTCTTCGTGGCTCCCTGCCACCATTGCTAGTGTGCCGACCATTAAAACCTCGATTGCCGAGCCGTCGAGCTACTAGACTGCCAGAGTTCTCGCTCCTCTTCCCCAGCCCTGAGAATTTAGGGGTTTACCGCCCGAAGTCGGAAATGCCTGGCTCTTCGTCGTTCAAGATAGGCAACGTTTCACCAACGATAACCTCGGATCGGTGTACGACCCGACAACCAGCCGTGGTTATTTCTAATGGCCCCTTGTTAGCTTGTCTACTGCACGCGAACACACAACACCCCTACCACTCTCAGTTCTGTGAAACCCCAGCTGCTCTCAGTGCCTCGGTGGGCGCAGAAACAATAGGCAGCAGTTATTTGGACCCAGTGTCACAACTCCGTCATTCCAGGCCAGAACAACAAACGCTTCTGGCGTTCAAGTTGCTAAGAACAGTGTCCCCGCTGCCTTTTTCTTAATTCTTTAAAGAGAAAAGGTGAGTTGGACATTCAGTTTGCTGCTGCTGTTATAGCAACACGAGGGCTAGCCCCCGTACATTAGCCACAGGACCCGCCACGTGGCGCTCTGTAGATAAAGAGATAGCTGTAATGTCAGGAACTAATGTAACAATTCTCAAAACGTTCCTCTCCGTTTTTGCTTTTTTGGGGGCTTTCAGCAGCCTCATATTTGTGTTTCTCGGATCTATGTAATTCCATATTCTTGGCAGTAATATCAGACTTTATTACTGATGGCGTCCTTATTCAAACACAGTTACTGGTCACAGCTGACGCACCCGTCGTCATAGAAACGACTGTGCAGTCTCATTAAAGTGGAAGGCTTTGTTGTTGTTGTTTTTTCAATGCAAATTAATTCCTCTATTAATTGTTCTCCTTTAGGTAAAACGTGTATCGCTGCACGAAACATAGCCCGGGGTGGCGCCTCGTTCAGAACTTTCTGGACCCCGTGACCTTGCGATGAATAAGTGATCCGTCTATGCATGGACTTAAAAAATCCTTTACGGTCAAAATCTGCTCCCACTACCACGTAGACCCGGCCGGGTACTGATCTCAATGGATGCTGTTGGTTGTCGTCCAAAATCCGAAACGTACGCGCCGTTACTACTTTCCCTTCATCCGGGCATTAAAACCACATCCACACTTTATAAAGATATTGATATAGAAAAGTCAGGGGGCCGCCTAATCAAAGAGAGACTTACTAATGATTCAAAACTCTCTTCTGGCTTCCAGAGGGCGCTTTCGGTGCTATTTATTACTACTCCCAAATCTTTTTATTCTTCTGTTGTTATTACTGTAGCACAGACAGACTTGGCTTCGTAAATATATCGTTTCAGTCAGTTTGCTCAACACGTAGACATTTGCATTTCGGAAACATTAAATTCCATTTTTCCACGTTATAATAAACACCCTAACCAATTTAAACCATAACGAATACCCTGGACGTGACCACTTCTGTTAACTCTGCTATATGTGCCTGGTGTAATCCGCGAACTTATTAATATCACCATGATGTCAGTATATATCTAGTACATGAACTGAACAGCCTTACTTTCAAACTGACAGTCGAAATCCCCATTTCAGATTTCACAGAGCTGTTTGCTAAAACAGAAACCCCCCCAGCCACGTTATCTGTTTCTTACGGTATGATTACCTATTTCGCCCATCATGTACCCAACCGACGATTAACCCTTTCTTTTTCTAGTGTGAGAATTGCCGAAATTTTATTTTTAAAATTTTTAAAAACCAACATGTCTCGTAATTAACAAACCGAACTGATTTTTAGCTGAAGACGTTTTAATAATTTAGCAACATAACACTTGAAATTTTAAACTTTCCGTGTTTCTCAAACGTGTAAAGGTGATGCTAAATTAGGTTCTCATGTCAAGAAGGAAAGTATCATAGTCGCGCTCTACGCTGCCTTTGTACGAGTTCTGACGTCATCACTTTTGTAGAAGAAGTGGGGAACACAAGATAACGGTCAACGAAGTATTCATATGAAAATATATAGTTAATTATTTCTACTATACATTTAACGATTTATACCATTAGAGTTGTGCCGTACATGTTAGAACAGCGTGGACCTCAGTGTTTCTCCTTAAACTTAAGTACCTTTGCAAAAGTCGTTCTGATCGTTAGCGAAGGTGTCCGCCCTTAGGCACAGCAGCCAACGCTGGATTCGCTTTTATTCGTTAAAAACGTGTTTCTGGTTGAAGCCGGTCGGTTGTCGAGTCCTGTTTTAAAAAGCCGATCTACAGCAACTACTTGACAGAGCTGAGCTGCCCGGGATTCTCCTCCCTAACGATGCTGGAGACGGGAATTGTCCTGTAGGTCACCCCTGTTTGGAAAAGGTAAATACATTTTTTTTTTTTTTTAAAAAAAAAACCCTTTTTAGTAGACCTTTATTTCTTTAAACAATGACATGTAACGAACGCGTAATGTCTTCATGCCTTGGGAAAGGATGTGATTAAAAGCAATGACGAAGACAAATCTACCCATGGCAGGTTTTTTTTTTTTTTTTACTCTTTTTAAAGAAAGATCATTAACAAATAAGTTTAAATTAATAACTTATTACATAAGAAACTTAACAGCAGAGGCGAAAACTGTCGTACAGATATTATAATGTAGAAAATGCACGTATGTATATACAGTACCGACACAGATTATGGTAACAGACCGGAAGGTCCACCGAAGACATTTTATTCGCACTCCAGAAAAGAAAAACATTATTTAGTAATACTTAACAAAGAATAAGACAAACCAAATGCAAAGAAAAACAATAACCTTGGAAAAATCTAAAAAAAACAAAAATTAATATTTCGCGCGAAATCATTTCTGGAAATCGATACGGAAGTTATGAAAATAAAAGCATGTGGTATCGCTAACTGGTGAAGGATTATGCTATTTCCAAGCACCAGATGTAACAGCCGGCGTAATTCGACTTTCCCCAAAAAACCAACCCACACAGAGAATCGGCCATCACCATCATCCTTGTGCACTTCAAGTTCTATAGTCTACGGCTATAGTCCACAAACTATGCAGCGAGAGCTTCTCATATACATGAAGACTTTAAATGTAGCTGTCGCAAAGAACTGAAAAGTTTCCAAGGACACCGACTCAAGGCCGGCGGAGAAGTGTCAGGGAAAGGGGCAGATCAAAGCAAATAATATTCTTCACAAATATTCAGAGAACAGAGATTTACAGAGTGGTTCATATATTTTGTTACCTTATATTTTAATCCTTAGGATGCTGGAAGCGGATCCCACGGCTTCCGGGTGGGTAACTTTTCCCTCTTTTGCCATAAGCGGGAATCCCCTCGCGTCTTCGAGAGCCCCGAAATTTCTCCGATATAGTTCCTTTTTTGGTGGATAATTGTGTGATCTGATACACTGTTGGGGAGTGGTCGTTTGATGGACCGGCTCTTAGTTCATGAGGGCAAACTACGCCCCCGTGGCTCGACATGACTGATAGACGCTCGGATCACTAATCTTTACCGAAATCCACGAGGAAGAGAGATCTTTTGAGCCGGGAATACTACGCACGACGAAGCTTAAACAGGCATCAGCAATCAAGAGATAGGTAAATAGAAGAAAAGCAGCAGCGCTCGTGTCTTACGTTCTCGGGTAGGGAGGGTTCTTCTTCCGGGCGAGTATAAGCGACTACGCCATGAGCCAGGCCGCCCGTATTCTGATGGTTAGCGCTGTAGCTCAAGAATAGAAGATAGTAGACCTATAAATATCTGAATGTTATTCACTGTGATCATTGGAAAAAGGTAAAATTATTTTCCGGTAATATTAACCACCGTAATCACAGCCAGGCCCGCGCGTTGACGTGCTCAGACACCATCTTCATCAGTACCACCGATTGGTGTCCAACACACGACCAGTCAGGGACTTTCTCAAAGCCAGCTCAGACACCATCTTCATCAGTACCACCGATTGGTGTCCAACACACGACCAGTCAGGGACTTTCTCAAAGCCAGCACATAGATGGAAAAACAAATACACATTTAAAAAAAAAGCTTTTCGGAAGTTAAGCAAAACTGACGATTAACCAGAACGCACAGCACTGACAATCGAAAGCTTTTATCTTGGGGTCATAGAATCCGCCGCGAGAATCTTCGCTGTCTCTGATACCCAAATAGGGGGGGAGGTAACGATTTTCTTTGTGTCCAGCGACCCTGCCCAATTTTAAGATATACAGTAAAATGCTAGGAAAGTAGTGAAATACAAAAACCATACACTGACACAACTTTGGCCAATTTTACGCAGTTTCTTCCGGAAACGCTCAGCAGTGAAAGTTTTTGCTCCCTGTGTCTAGCGACACAAAAGTTTGTTTCTTTTAAACAGGTTTTCTGTAAATAAACGAAGCAACAACAATGAAGACAAATGAAGATGGCATCAAAGGATTTTTTAATTAAGTTTAAAAGATCAGCGAATTATGAAGTACCCAAAAATATGCGTCGAGAAATTTGGCCACCCTGTGGAAAAATGCATGGCACTGAACAGAAGCAACTTCATAGTCCGAGTTTATATATAGTGCCCTGCCATATTAATTTGTGTACCCTTATGAATTAATGTATCTGGTAGATATGTCAGTTGTGATTATGTATATATTGGACGTCCAGGTGCGCGCTATCATCATGAAGGCGAAAACAGTCAGATATTACGATGTCTTTGTTTACCCGAGGTTATGCCACATACTGTAAGTAAATTGCCAAAGATCTTGATATATCTCGTGTATCTGAAACTATTATACATGTGAAGCTCATCGAGGGGAATGTCACCGCTGTGGTAAAGTTACCTGAAAGGTCTTCAACAGTGATACCACGACATACCCACGAGTATTGGCGGCCTGTGTTCTTTTAATTCGGGTTTCAGCAGTTCACGTCTTGAGAAGACCTTCCAAAGATCTCTAGCCCACGATCAAGTAAGGAGGCAGGCGTGCGGTGGTATGGGCTACAGAGATTAGATACTCATATTCTTAAGAAGGATGGTGCCTGCTACGCCTGCCATTTGTCCAATCTGGAAAAGGAATCGAAGAACTGCTACTCTACTTTAACCGTTCAAAAGCTCTGATATGAATCCGATGGAGCATCTGTGGGACATTTAGATCGTCACCTGAGAGCCACCTATCCATGTCCTACCAATATGATGGAAAGGGGGAACTTGGATCAGACCGTGGTACGAAACGTCGTTCAATGGACGCAACCTCCTGTGCCGCTAAAGGTAGCTAGGCCAAGTACTAATATGAAGATTTCATCCTACTGCTTGTCTATATTTTCCGTTTTCTGCAATAAGCCAACAGATTATAACGCCAACGGATGGCCAAATTATTATGGCAGGGTCATGCATATTAAAAAAAAAAAAACCCGAGAAAATAAAAAAATAGTGTTCTTATTGCATAAAAACTCCGATGTTCATCTGTAATGGTGATCGTGACATCCATATTTCATGAACAGTATAGAACACGAATTTCGGTTCATTTACCATCAATATCAGTTAAGTCTTTCCATAAGAAATAACTTTGGAAAAATCTCCTGTACAGCTTGTTGTTGTTAAAGTAGGCATGTTATTCGCAGAACAACGAAGACAACAAAAAATAAAGGCTATCCAGATTCAGCCAACACCTGATGGAAGAGCTGTCTGTTTGGTAGAATGAAAAAAAAATTTTCAGGATGCTCCGGCCTCACTCGAAATGCAATTCACGGTACCACGGAATACCTGGCGCTCCAGTATCTCAGTAACAGCAGGTAGAAGAGTCCAAAAAGGATCACTCTCAAGAAGAATTCCGGTCCGTGGCAGCAGGACCCTGAGGGTTTCTGTCGCCGCTGCTCGGGTCTGGTGTTCAGTCCAGCCATGTTGTTTCTGAGGGAGTTGGCGATGACGGCTGTAGCGCCACTCCAGCGACCGGGTCCCACCAGGCGGTACTGGGCTGCCACACACGGGTACACAAGACAACGGAACGCAGTCATGGGGTCAGTCAAAGCCATTTTCCACAAATCCGGCTTTACGCCAATTTCCATAGCCACGCTGTCCATGTAATTTATCCAGAAAGCCTGGAAAACAAAGGGAATAACGAGCCGATTTTCTATCAGATGCGAAACAATACCATTATTTTATTGCGTTCAGAGAGAACTCTCTCATCCTGCGGGTCGGGTACAGTTACGGTAATGATGAATTACGGAATGACTAATCAAAGTTAATATATTAGAACGAATAAAGGAAAAATTAAAACAAATTTAAACTCACCGCCAGTTACTGATCAGGCCTAGCAAACTGTGGAATTGGAATTAAGTGCAGCTGCTAACTCAAGCTATTCTCATATCACAGTGCCCATAGATTAGGCTAATCCACCATCATAAATTTGGTTAAATAACGCTTAATAATTGACATTTTCAGGTAATTACATTTGGCACAACGTGCTTAAAAAAAAAAAAAAACAATTTGCACAAAAAATACTTCTTTTTTTCTTTCCCGACCTGCATTCTGTGCCGTCTCGAGTCCACGTATTTCTTTTTCAATGATTCCTTTCGCTCCTTTATTTCCTTAAGCATCAGATATTTTGATGGTAGAGTTATCTCCCCTAGAATACAAAGGGGAAAAAACGGTTTTAAATTACATCGGTTCCGTGTGAACCAAAAGCATCTTAAATTTGCCGATGATAACGTACCTTTCAAGACTTTCACGAACCAGCGACTCTGCATCTCCGAGATGGGTATCACCGACCCAATGACCTGGATCAGACCGACGATTCCCAGTGTCGGGTGTCTTAGCAGAGGCGGAAACACGAACTTGTACAGAGACGAGTCGTTGTCTTCTATCTTCACAATGGCCTCGTCCACAAAATCGATACGGTAATCGTACCCCGTGGCAAAAATCACGGCATCCACCCGCTCGCGTGTCCCGTCCGTAAAAATAACGTCGTCGACGGTGAATCCGGTGACGTCGTGTTTGATGTGCACCTTTCCCGTTGCTATCTGCTGCGGAAGATCGTCGCTGATGGTAGGATGAGTCTCCAGCACTCTGCAAATGGACAGTTACGACGTCAGTACTTGTGGAATGTATCTACACAGGTGCGTGTAACTTGTTCAGTCGACAAAAATAAAAGTTTACCGCAACTTAAAATGGTCACGCTCCAAAACAGAGTGCTTCTCAGGACTGAACCCTAATGAGGACGATAAGAAAAGATGATCGAAACGTAGGTTTATTAGTAAATTAATACTAATATGGTGATATGAAACCCTCTACGTTCTGTTTCTAATTTTAAAAATGCAATTTAAAAATAGATCTGTGATTGTTTCACTCAGGTGCTAGGATTATTATAAATTGTCTTACCTGTGGGATGGTTTGAGACCGTAAGCGGCGTGATCCAGCCGCAGGTTGGTGACGGTTTCCACGGCCCACTGCAGAACCGATTGGGGCAAGCAGAATGCGAGCCTGGTGTTCGCTATAGCGTCCATCGGGTACCCCCAAACTGTGGACCGACTCACCACCCAGGTTCCCCTTCGGGTGCTGACGAACACCTGCCACGACACAACAACACTCAACTCTAAATCTCCGGAATAACATTACAACAATCATCGGTTCTCTATCAAAGTTTAACGATCTTTCACAAAGTTTCTCTGCTGAAAAACTAAAAAAAAAATTGTTCTTTTCTTCTCATAGCTCCTTCGCCATTAAAATTAAGTTACTAAGCTGTGCCAACGTCTTATATATTAGTTTTCTGTGTTGTCACCTTTGGTTAGTGTACGTATCAGTTACGCCAAATAGCCTAACTCTCTCACGCTATCCACGTTGCTTATATTTATCCTCTGTTGATCTGCTTGCGACTTTTCGCGGATTCACTGCAAAAGAAACTATTTAGAGATAAACGAGGTTGTAATTAAAGTAAAAAAAAAACAACGGGTTTGTTTGATTATTTAATTTATTTTGTTGTTTTCCATCTTTAAAACTGTAATTTCTTGATTGTTTCCCCTCTAATTAGTTTTATTTCAATTATTCGTCTCCCCTCCCCTCCCCTCCACTCTTTCAGGCTGTTTGTTTTCGGTGATGTACTTACCTCTGACGCCGCTCTACTAAGATCTACAGCGATGTCTACTGCCGAATTCCCGATACCTGAAATGAAGATAATCGGTGGAATTCTTTGTCACAAGTGTGGTTTCTTTAGCGAAACCAAACGGTCACTCACCAAATGTTTTATTGAGAGAGATCACGGGATCCTATGGATGCTCTGAGCAGACCACCTGAAGGTGCTTCGTGTACTTACCGATGATCAGCACTCGTTTTCCTATGAAGTCGAAAGAATTGCTGTAGGAACAAGAATGTAATTTGATGCCTCGAAAGGTATCTACTCCTGGGAATTTCGCAAAGTACGGCACCCGGTGATGACCGCTGCATATCATCACAGAATCGAATGTTTCGGTGGAACTTTGTCCCGCATCCAGCTGGCTGTAGGTCACCGACCATTGTCCGGTCCGGTCGTAAGTTTCCGACGGTAGAACCTGCGTCACTCGGCAGCGAAAACGGACGTGGTCCAGCAGTCGGAAACGGTCGGCGTACAGTCGGAAATACTCGAGAACGTAGGAGTGAGAGAGGAAGGTGGGGAAGTGTTCGGGCACGGGGAAGTCGCTAAAGGCCACCATCTCCTTGCTGTTGTTGATTACGCAGTTTTCGTAAACGCCGCCGCCTCCCTCGGGCCCGAGAGTCGGCTCGGAGCGGTTCCACAGTCCGCCGATGTCGGCTCCCACCTCGAAACAGACGGGCACCACGCCCTCGTCGAGGCAGCACTTCATGGCAGCCAGGCCGCTCGCCCCGGCTCCTATCACGGCCACCCGCTTCATGCCTCTGTCGTTCGCGGGGATGGCGATGGATGGCAGGCCCCCATGCGAGCAGCGAACGCCGCCTCTGGTCGCCGGTCAGCCGGCCGCTCCGGCTTAAGTAAGTCTCGCGCGCTCCCTCTCCGTGTAGAGTCGGACGGGACTCCTCCGGTGCTCGGATGCGTGAACAAAGCCGCCTGCCGCCTCTACCCCTGACGACCGTCTGCGACGCTCGCCGCTGGCTCGCAGAAATTTATCCAGCGGCGAAATCTAAACAATTTCACTTCTCATACACGGCGGATTATCGAAAACACCCCCTCCCCACGAGTCTGTACTTAAAGAAGCAGAGAGAGAGAGTTGTTCCGCGTTACACCAGCGGACTGGGATGGTCGGAGATGCGGACAACTGGCCTCGATTTTATTGACTTTTGTCTTGAATCGCCCCCTACGACCCGTTTTCTACTTAACGTGAGGTCCTTTGTTTTTTTTAAAATAAAACAAACACAAATTACAATTTAAGTGCATCTTTCACCCTGTCCCCTCTTCAACCTTAACCCTGTGCCTTCAGTTGATCTTTTCCAGAAGGACACAACCCTCAGGTTTTAAATAATTCTGGAGACTTAAGCGGAAAACAAAACCCCAGGATTAGTGGAAGACTCCCGGCTAATTTTAGACGCATTAGATGTAAGGTAACATTTTTATACATTAATTTATAAATGTGTATTTCTTTCTATAAGTTTGTGATACGTATTTTTTAAATTATATTTTAATTATTTTTAAATTACTTTCTTAACCGAACCCCTGTCCGTCCGCTGACCCGGTTCGGTTTGTCACAGTTTCCAGTCGACCATTTTTTGCTAACTTTAAATACTTATATATATATATAATCCAGACTCAATCCTTGCACAGCTTTGACCGTTAAAAGAAAAAGTAGCAAACGCACAGTTTCATTATAATCAGTTAAATCGAGAGAGAGCGAATTTCAAGACGTTAATTGCCAAACGGACTTCTGCAGGAAGGTTTACGTAATTACAGAAAACTAGTATAAAGTAAAAACAACCAACAACGCCGGTCATCCACCCAGGCCTGTCTCTCTTAGACAAATATGCAAATTAGGTTATTGAAGAACCGCGCGCGATCTGTAAGCCATTGTTAATTATTACAAAATGTCTTCCTTGATTTGGATACATCTTGTTTTGTTTTTTTCGTATTTTTAGGGTTTAGCTTTAATAACGTAGTTATCCCCATCATTTGTTTGACAAAAATCTATATAAGTTTGTGTAATTGTCGCGCACGGCTAAATTAATGAACGTGTGTAATAGAAAGTTAGATATTCCAGACGAGATGGACGAACCGATGACCAGTGCGCGCCGCCATCTTTCTGAAAACGCGTTGTTTCGGATCGTGACCAAAGTCAGCGACAAACTCTCAAAGGTCTGGAGTTTTTATCACTGACCATTATAATTGTAAAGTTTACACTGGCGTTACCTGTCACGTCCAGACTCGGCGTAAACGTTTATTGGTCATGTAAAGAACGGCCGAACGTCTTGGCTGCAGCAGGTAAGAAACCGCTTTTGCCAAATAGGAGTAGAAAGCTTCGAAAGATCTGGTCAGGGGGATGCGTACGGCAAGACTTGCGAGTTGTCAGCGTGCACTCTTCTCCGATGAGGTCAGGGGGTTTCAGTGATACACGCCTGGAGGTTGCACCTGGGTTTGGAGAAGGCCTAACGAAAACCTTCAACTTCGATGTCTTCAGGTCAAGGGTGAAGCCGGGAGTGTCATGGTGTGGACTGCAATACATTACGGTAGACAGACAGACAAATTGGTGATTTCGAAGACGTCTGAATTCTTCGGGATATATGTCACCATTTTTAAAGACACATCTATGACTGCATTGAGATTAGATACTCATGATGGCGCTAGGTACCATACCTTTTTTTTGCGATCACAATCTAGAAGAGGAATCAAGACATCCGACATCCACTCTGGCTGACTGTGAATCCGATCGAGTCTGGTGGCTCTTTTTGCTCCAAAAGGTATCTCGACTGTACTAATATAAACAATTCGTTTGTCGTTTTCCGCAACAAACTAACGTAATAACAACAAGTGACCAAGATCAAATTATGGCTATAATCGTGCACTTTCCAAGAGGATATTTTGATGAAAATTCTCTTGTTCAACATACATTTATTGTAATACGTTTTGTCACTGACAGTTATGTGATAATATAGATGTAACAATATCCGCTAATAAACTGAAGGGATCAAAGCAACAGTGATCCATTCTACATTTTCGTGAAACTAGGCGTGGAAAATCCCTTGTTATAAAGTCTCAAACACTAGCTATTGTTCTGTTTATCTCGACTAAAATGAATGAAAATCACGCAAAATGAAGTTTAGAAGTTGTGTTGGTTCAAAAACAGAATTTTATTGATATTTACTCAACTAAACCTATAAAGTTTACTTTCATGGGTGATAAATAAAGTGAAAATATGTAAAAATGATGAATGACTTATCATTTACACTGACTCCCTTCTATTTATTATGGGGTCTTTTATTGAAAATTTGAGTTCATAAGTAGGGCCGTCAGTGCAATAATTGTTTATTTTTCCATTGTATGAAAAACTCCTTTGACTAGTGCATAGCTATTATTTCGCTGCACACATTATTTTCGCAAATTCAGTCATGTATATGTAAAAAAAATTTTTCGTACGTATTGTATTATTCTTAAAGACTAATAAAATTACCTCCCCCTGATTTATGAATGTTATATTTTAGGGAGTTTTATTTATTTTTTATCTAAGTGTGTGTGTGTGTGTGTGTGTGTGTGCGCGCGCGCGCGCGCGCGCGTGCGTGCGTGAATATAAGGTTAACTACTGTAGGGGTTTGGGGGGGGAGATTAAGCGATCTAATACAAATATTTCCCCTTTCCAGCCATTTCAAACAGTGATGACCAGACTTGGCCAACAATGATAAATATCGCCCAGACTTTCGTCCTAGACCCATTTGCTTACTGAATGTTACCAGATTATATAAGAGTTATACTAGGTTAACAAATCGAGGCTATGATACATTTTAGTATCTAATAAGATTTCTGGTTTTCGGTTTTTGTCTAATTCCTTTTTCGTGTCGTTCGGACTTTATCGCGTAATCATAATAAAAGAGATTATTTGCATTAGACTTTTGTTTTAATTATTGCAACAGCACAACCCCTTGTTGCAAGAATTCATCCTCGTTTAGAATAAATTTATATAGAGATTACTATGTTTTAGAAAGCATTTGTTACAATCTGCAATTGATTTTAAAAAGTCAGACCTTTCTGAACACATGACACCTGTTCATCTGGAAAAATTGTTTTCAAGGAATTGCAAAGTTGTCGCTATTTCATAACTTTATTCTGGCAACTTAAATGATTTTTAAATTAATCTTTCTTAAGATGGATTTTATTTTAAAAATACGACTAAATAACAGTTCCTAACTTATTGTCCTACTTGTACTTATGGAAGAAAATACAGTCTATTTAAATAATAACTTCCTAAATTATAGATTTCGGAGTAAAATGGCAGAAATACTTCAAAGGAAGAATTTATTGTTGGCAAACGTGGGGGATTCGCAAGCTTCCCTATCGTCGAAGTCTGGATTTCAGCAAGAGAATCTTCTGAACAATATACACAAAGCCAGGGAGTTGATCTGTTTGTTTTTACTCTTTTTTTTTTTTTTTTTTTGCAGTCTATTTGCCTAATAAAGAATTCAGTCACGGTTATTTCCCTTGCTGTATGAACGGAAAAAGTAAAAAAAACAAAATTGTTTTCTACCTAATCTAGATTTGCAAATTGTTTTAGAGCGGTTACCTCCCTTGCCTTACAAATGAAGGAATCGATGCAAATGCAAGGTTTTGTGGAGGGAGTAATCAAATAGATAAATAAAAATGTATTATTATTCTGCTTAACTTCGGAAAAAAATTCAACTTTACATATTAAAATTTTCGTTTCCTGTGGTATTGTTTCACTATTTTCTATGACATCATTTGTAAAATTGCACAAATTAGTTTATGTTATTTTAAGTTCTGCCGTTATGAATGCCTGCGCAGCCTCTGATAAATAGAACTACCTGAAAATGCTGCTGTTTGATTATGTAAAACCTGTTAAATTCGTCTCTAAAACAAATCTGAGCAGCCCCTTTAAAGAAATAAAAGAAAAGGAATGCTGACTGCAAAAGTATTTAATTGTAATTTTCGTGTTGGTTGATTTGTGTGCGCATATTACGTATTGATGACATCATGTGCACGAGTAATGTTGCAAAGATGGCCTTAATAGTTCATGAAAAACTTATATTTTAATTCGGTTCAATAGCGTTACTCCTACCTACAATACATTATGTCTGATCTACTGAGGTAATTCCATTAACAATCATTCGGGAAGGATATTTCTTAAGAGAATATTTATTTACTGACTTAGACTTTGGTAAGTGTGTTAAAAACAGACAAACGAGTTCCGAGTTAATTCTAGTAGATTTAACGCCCACGTTACGGATATCCATCTGTTTTTGTTTTTGGTCGACTCTGTGCCGTCATAGGATCGAGAGGTCAGGTCTCGAATCACCAGGGACTTGCTATCTTAACGAGCAGCCCAGTAAACTCTCACGCCTACGCGTGCCGGCCCAGCTGGTGGTATGGCAGAGCGATGCGGCCGGCACGAAGTCGGTTTTTAACGCAGTATACACGAGTAGTCTCCCTTAGAGTAAGTTTCGCAACTTACAACCCAATAGAAAGTGAGAAAAAACAAAAAATTCCGAAAACTATCAGATTTACATTTTCATAAATCTGTTTACTAAAAAAATGTATTATTTTGTTGTTGTTTTTTTTTCATTCGTAATTACTTCGAGAATCATATACTTTTTTCCTCTCGCTATTGCGAATATTTCGTTTTATTAAAACTCGTTTTTGTTTTTTTTTAAAAAAATGAAATGAGAGAAAAGTTTGAACCAGCCAAATCAATGTGTGTGTGTGTGTGTGGCCAAGATATTCCTGGCTGATCGGGGATATCACGCATTTTCTAGAGATAATTCGCAGCCACAAAAGCAGTAAATGATGCCGGCTTTTGTCTTACGATTGCTGCTACCTACTCTGAATTTAGTCAGTTCTGGTAGCAAATGTTCACTAAGTGGTTCCCGCGACCTATTTTGCTAAACCAATAGTCCAACGTCTCGTTATTTATCTTTGACACTCGAAACTTCCCGCATTTCCATGATTCCTTGCTCTATCTGCAGTTATCGAAGCGGAGGTTATTCGACACGTCACGTGGCTAGCTAACGGATACGACTGTGTACCGATGATGTAATGAAGTTCGTTCCACAATTCTTCATTTCTTCCTGCTTTTTAAAATGTTATGACTCATTTTTTCGTAATTATAATTTTATCGGTGCCAAAAACATGTTTTAAAAAAATGATGACAACAACAGGTATCAACATCCTTGAAGTTTTCCCTCATACCATTTTTTTTTTCTTCGCCATATCAGCTGTTTATGCAACATCTGATAACTGGGAGATTGTGTAATACCACGCATTTCACAAACACTGATTCATAAGTTTTTAAATTTAAAAAATATATATATTATTACGAATAATATTCTTCTACTTATTTCAAAATCTCCTACTACTATTAGCATCGTTTCAATATCTTTGAATTCTTACTTCCTCTTAAAATGTTACTTTATTTTTATTTCATCTGTCTATTATTATTATTATTATTATTATTATTATTATTATTATTATTATTAATATCGAAACTGACTAATTTTGCATTAAAAACGTGTAGTCTTTCTCTCTCTCCCCCTTTTCCATGGATTGTAATTATAAAGCGTTCTTATCAGCATTTGAACAGTATAAATAAAACAAGTCTGACAAGATATTTGATAAGACTTCGGTAAACACGCTCCTATTCTTAATCTGGGTCAGTTTCTTATCCACATGTTCATGATTCGTAAAAGAGCATCTTGAAATGAAGCAGTATTTCAAAATCGAAAGTCCAAGGCCACGCCAACATCACTCGAATCAACAAGAAGGAATGAGAACAACTCTCAAAGTCCTTACGATCGCAAATATCCAATCTTATGCCGCGATAACATCTCAAACGACCATTTGTGAGCAACGAACAGAATCTTAAGCAGGTTAAACAATACCGGTGTAAAATGAAAATGTGCCATCTCTTGACGAAATGTACTTCCAAGTATCTACGTCAAGCGATGCCACAAAAAAGAAAATATTGGGTACAGTCAAGATATATTCAAATTAAAAATTATTATTATTATTATTATTATTATATTATTATTATTATTATTATTATTATTAAATGTTTTAAAATAATAACTAAAAACTTTTTCAGGATGATTATTATCGTTTATGTATGTATTTAATAAAAAAATATTACGTTATTAATTGAAAAAACTAGCCAAACCTCAGATGCGAGTAATTTTCCTTATATATTTGATTATTTCGTTTTATGATTAATCAATAATTATAAACGAAATGTCGAGAAAAGGAAAAAAAGAGCTTTGCAGAGTAACCCAGCAGGGGTTGAAATACGTAACTATTCTGGGTTTTGGCTCGTTTACTGAAGTGCTTAACTCACGGTATATCTTCACAAAATAGTGTTAGACCAGTAAAAGGGGGAAATTCTCCACCTTTAATCTGTAAGTGCTGCTTACAAAGCATCGAAAATGTAAAAAAAAACTATCTTTCTCATTCAAACAACACGTCCTACAAGCTGGTGTCAAGTCATGCCTAATGAATAGTGTATGTACTTAGAAAACGACTGGGGCTGTAACAACTGGTTTTCAGACGTAGCACGATGGGAGATGGATGCGAGAAGTTTCGAGAATCAACGATAAATAATGCGACTGCATTCAGAAGTATTAGCAGCAATAGCGGGGTGAAAAGTGTTAATAAAGTGATTAGGCTGAGATAGCGGTAACACGTGTTGGAGCGGGGGGGGGAATTAGTCAAAACAGCGCTGTTGCAGTTTTTTTTTTTTTATCTCTTATGAATGCATTTCTGCTGTTGTTGTTTTTTTTTTTTTTTTTCGTTTTATACAAACAACAGCGAGTAAGAGACACGGAGGGGGCCGCATTATTCTGTTCCTGGGGGCCCCGCATGTCACCGCTAGGAAACTCGCCTGACATTTCCGTTTGTGGCCACGAACATGGCGACTACTGTCTCATACAAATCACTTTTACGTAGTACAGTATTACGTACAGGTCGTTTAGATGCTCTTAAACGTTACTCGTATTACTTGACAAAATAAAAATAAGATAAACTGGTATAAATTAATAAATCAAGAAGAAATAACCCGACTGACTTCTTCTTGTTTTTTTTTAAAAAAATGATTCGTATTCATTCGCGGTATTGGAACGCCAAGAAAAGATAACTCTGTACCCGCTACACGAATCTGACAGGAGGAGCGCGAAAAAAAATGGGAGATTTATGAAATTAAAGGTTTTGTGGAAAAAAGTTTAATGAATAACATATAAACATTTTCATGCTACCAGAATTCTTGTAACTTAAAAACAGAAAATCAAAACAAGAGAGAGAGAGAGAGAAGCAGGAGACTAATTACTATTTTCTGATAAAATTTCAGAATGTGATCACGCGGCGCGCTCCCCCCCCCCGTGATGTTCCGAAATAGTCCCGGCATCGAGCTGTCAAAATGGACGATTATGATTTAAGTGGATTCTAAAGGGCCGGCTTTATAAGTTGTTTTCCGTTCGGTAAGTTTTCGGGAACGACGGACACGCCTACCCCAACAACGTGCCAAGTTTCTCCGTGAAATAATTATCTGGCTGCCCTGACCGAAAATAATTTAAAATTTACAAAAAAAAATATTCCCCCCCCCCGACCGACCGACTTGCGGACGGACGGTTTTCGCTGTTCCTATATATATTGGGTCTTCTTGTTCTGTTCCGGCTCTTACTTCTCTCCATTCTGAGTTTCGGTCTACATTGGAATGGACGGACGCTTTTTTTGGTATAAATTGCTGCTGTACTGAGAAAGAAATAATGATCGTATCCTCACAAAACCGCCATATTATCCTCCCTGTTGCCATTAGATACCGCAGCCATGCCGCAAAGATTAGAATTTTTAGGTTCCAGTTCTATTAAGGTAAAAAAAATATATATATATACTATGTGCAAGTATTGAAATTGTCCTACTAGTAGCATACACACTCACTCATTGTATTGTTAGTACAACTGTAAATATTAACTGGTCCTTCTTGTAAATGGCAATAATCCACTTACTACTGCAAGTTGTACAGTCGTTTAATTTACTTGTAGTTGTAGACGGTTGGCTTGCGCTAAAGGTGAATTTAATTTAACTTTGTATCGTTTAAAAAAAATAATTAATTAATTTTAAGATGCGGTAAATCCCCCTCCTCCCCCCCAAGAGGCAGAAATTACACAGAATACGGGTGTTGGTAGCATCTGTTTTCAAGAAGAATAAAACAAATAGCACACATGCAGGACTTCCACGTGCTTTATTGATAGTCGCCTTATTTTTTGTGGATGTGTAAGCTGTCTGCGTACTTTACTCTATATTTTTGGAATGGTAGATTTGGACAATTACTATTATTAATAGCTTTCCAGTATTCATTCATTCAGTGCTTCTTGCTTTTATTTGAAAAATAAAATGTCACCAGCATGAAATTTGCTGATGTAGCAAAATATGATTATTTAAAAATAAATAAATAAATAAATAAACGAAATGTGTAGAAGGTCTTGATGCAATTTCATTTTGTGTTGCATCAGTACAATTAAAATTACACATGCATTTTTGTGACGGAAGATTATAGAGTTAACTAAGTAGAAAAAGGGTATATACTAAATGGAAGATTTGATTTAAATGTTTTTTAAATGTTAATTTCGGTATATGGTTTAACTGGAAAGTACCATAGATTTTTGTGTTTCTGGTTTTTCTTTAATAATTTTTAATTAATAAAGAGTCTGCTTCCTCATCAAGGTATGCAGTGGAGTACATTGAATAGTTTCAAGAATGTTCCAATCATTGAATTTCTCTTGTAATAGGTGTAGCTCCCTGGCATGATGTTTTTACCAGCTGGTTGCATGGCCTGCATCTTTTTCTTCCCTTCATCAATCTCTACAAGGAATACTACCCTGGTGTGAGAGCATAGTGCTGCAATTATCTGCTAGAGAGCATTATCCTGTGCCATAGAGGCTCAGCACTGCTGACTTTGGCAGGGAAGTCCTTACTAGAATTCTTCATTTTTAGTTGTGGGAAGGAAACCCACACAACCAACTGGTGAAAAAGAGCAAGGCAAAATCATGCCAGGGAGGTATGCTAAACCAAGCTGGTCTCAACCAGAGATCAAACTCTGGTCCTCAATCTTGGCACTCTAGTAGTCTAACCACTGTGCCACTGGCTTCCTTCTCCATTATCTAAATATGAAACGTTTTTGTAGGGCCGCACAAGGTAATGGCAACCTGCAGCACCTGTCCTTGCTATAAACTGTAATGCAGTCTGCTGCATCACTAGTGAATCATCAATGCCACACTGAATGCCAGACAGACTATTTTACTGTTACAATACCATTCTAAATAGACTTTCTGTCCCATTTCCATTACTATGGTATAGAAATATATCTTAGAAATAATTTTTAAATAATCACATTATTCAATGTGGTATAGTAATATTAAAAAATATTAAACTATTATCAAATTATTTAGTATTTTGTTATAATAAACCAGTCAAGCACATGTTTCTTAGATTTGACTCAGAAACTTTATATTAATTTGAATATTAATAACTCTCTTTTAGTAATATTTAAACTGTTTAATTTCTTTACAAGCTATAGGGATATTTTGTTTCATTTCAAATCAGTTGATCTTTTGTTTTTGTTTTCTCTTTTTTAGAACAATAAAGGAAACAGTTACCTTTGCTATGTAGATTCATACATATCTAAGCAGTCAAACTTTATTTCATTTACAAGCATCCACTATAAGTTAATTGTATAATCTTAGAAATTTTGTTTTCATGTCTAAGATTAAACAAAAATGTCTCAAAAACTGTTATAAGCAACACCCTTTTTAAAATTGTTTGTAACAATTTCACATTTTTTAAATTAATAGACTGCTTAAAAACAAAAAGAAATCATAATGAAATGCAATATATTTCTCTAGAAAATTTATTTTATTGCACAATGCACAACATACAGATGTCATGATGACTATTCAGCATGAAAGTTCTATAGAAGTTTCATGCAACAGCTGTTGCAGTTTTGTACACAAAATCTTTAAAAAAAATTACCTTTTGCCTATTTAAAGTAATTATTTATTGAAAGAATTTATTAAAAATTGTTTTGGTTAATAATGCTTTGTTATTTAAAATTTAAACTAGATTATGCTAAAAAAAAGAATTAGTACTGTAAAGTTACCCATTCTTTGGGAAAAGACCTGTTGTTAATAAGTTTTTATAAACCATCACCAATCTTAGAATTTTTAAATATGGTTAGCTTTATATTCATTCTATTCTAATATGTATTCATGTACTTTTTTACTTTGATATTTACTTTCCTTTTTAAGAGGTAGAAATTCTAGATTAAAAATAATGTTACAAAATTTTGGATTTCTAAGTATTTATGATATCTGGTATTTTATTTTCAGAAATGCATTTGAAAAAAGAAAAGATTGCAGTTTGATAAGTATTGGTTTAAGTTGTCTTTTTTTTTTTCATTATTTTTGCTAATTCATTATCGTTCCCTGACTAAACTAATTAGAAAAGTAAATTGAGTAACAAAAAACACCATAAAAGATTATGTAGTTAATAAAAAATAAATGTTAGGGGCAGTTAAATTTTCATTTATATAGAAACTATTGATTAAAAAAAATTTTATTTCCTTAGATTTATAAAATCAGTTACTAAAATTGAAATACTATAAAATTCTCTGAAGAAAGACTTTCATGCACCTTAAATTAAATTCTTATTTTGCATATTTTCTAGAAAAAAATCTCAATTGTTGATTCTTTTAAAACATTGTTTTAATTTTATATTTTCATTAAGTGAAAAACTTTAGCAGAAGAGCTCTGATACAATAAAATTTTGTATATTACCTTATGATAGATTGTATCCGAGGGTTTAATTTCTGCAGTCTCTGCAGATACATCAAATGACCATCATTAACAAAGATTACCATACATGGATACAGTTTGTTATCATGAAGTAATATGCAAATCAATATCATTGCCTAACAGTTCCTCAATCCTTTTAATAAAAATGAATAATGACTCTGTTATTAAATATTTAAAGCTGTTTATGAAAATGCACTATTACAATTTAGCAGTGATTGATAAAAACAGCAGCAGCATTAAGAAGTAAAATGCTTATTTTTAATTTCATTGTTCAAACGTTTTTTGTTTTTGTTGTTTTGTAGTTTGATCTTGAAGCTCACCATTTAGACAACAGAATGACAAATATAATTTTACACATTACTCATGTTAAATAGTGAAGAGTGCTGCATTGTGCTTGTTTGTTAAGATTTACAGAAAACATTTTTTTTATGATGCCATAATTTTTTCTAACTTGGTTTATGTTAATGTTATGTTGGCTGACTAGCAGATATGTTGAGATATGATATCAAGTAAAAAAATAAACAAACAAAAAATCTGTACATAACAAAAAGTATGAAAACATTTGTTAGTTTGAGCCTCGATAGACACTACAGTAGTGAAGTTAGTATACTCCTGTATTGTTAGGTTTCCTTTAAGTTTGTTAACAAAAACTATTAGAGATGTTTTTTATCAATCTATGTAATGTCTACATTTCTAATTGGATCTGTTTCTTAATAGTGACTGGAAAATCAAATTTCTAGTATGATGCTTAGACTGATAAGATTTACATGAAAATTATCAGAGTTTTTCTACTTTCATATGCATATTAATACAAATTGTTAATGCAGTCTAAAGGGGTTGCAAGAGCAAAAGATACAAAATTAAGTATATATTTGTCTGTACCTTTAATGATGTACATAGTATAATACAGATTTAGGCTCTATCTTTGCTATCACATGTGGCACCAACAAAACACAGACACCAGCAACAACAGTGGCAAGATCAATTGAGGATTTTCATGCACTAATAATAATACTTTTGGTTCATGTGAATTGCTCATTGTTACTTGTCATGAAACCATTTATACTGACTGACTGACCAACTATAACCATTGGTCTGTCTACAATCTTATGGTTGATTCTGTTGTGCAGCTGTCATTATTAATTTTTTTGGTTAAAGACATGACAGACAATTTTCTTTTACCTGGTCTGGTTCATTCATGAAGATCATAATTTAGTACTTCTGTAACAATGGTAGTCATGTATTGTTACTTCTGACTCAAAGAATGTCCTTGCCTGTCATTGCTTATGTTGCCATTTACCTTCTGGTTGGTCTGGTTTTGAAGTTGAGCTTGCATTTTAGCTAACATAGCCTGCATCCTTTGTATCTGGAAGAAATAGGAAATTAGGTTTCACTAAATTAATTATCTGGCAGTCAGTATATTAATTTTGTTTGTGTTTGCACCATTTTTTTTTTTTTTACTATGAAGTCAGCATCTCTGCTCTTTTCCATGCTGAGATTTTTTCATATACTGAATAGGTGTACAAATTTTACATAGCTGTACTCTAATGAACACTCGTAATACCTGTATGAATTAGCCATGTTAAGTTTTTGTTTGTTTTTGATTTTGTATGTGTGTGAATGGAGTGGTGCTGTCAGACAAATCCCATACATTTTTAAAATTGAAAAAGATATATACAGTATTAGAAATAATTATGGAAAGAGACAGACAGACAGAGAGAGAGGATGTGCACAAATAATGAGTTATTGCAACTTAGAGATATATATAATACATACACAATACAGTATTACAGAAAATATACAAAATCAAAATAAATATGTTGTACATTTCATTAGTATTTTATCTGTGAGCTCTTTGCTTTATACAGATAAAGTACAATACCTTGGTTTTATGCTCCCATACATATCAATGTATGTCTATGCAATGCTGTTCTAAGTATCCTGTAGCTCTTTCCACAGTTTATCCGAGAAGTTTGTTGCCATTTGATTTTCTCAGTAACCATATAATTCTACATAGCCTCAATAGTGTTCATATCAGGACTTTGTGCAGGTACTTTTTTAGGCTTTCTTTGACCATGTCTGTTAAGAGTACTAGTTTTTGTATATCATCCTCAAAGTTTTGCATACAGCTTCTGAAACATGATGTTGGCCTGCAATCTGCTGCATGGAGTAGCTTTTACTCAATAAAACTTTGATTTCTATATGCTTATCATGCAAAATTTTTTCCCAGTAGGCATAGTGTTCACTACCAACTCACCACATTACAATGATATCACTGCTATACTTTTAGAATTCTTCTGCATGTTTAGTACTTTCTGATTGCTTACATGACAATCTATCACTGAACTACATCAACACATGACTGTGTTTGGAGCATTTCATTTTCACACACGAGATGTACTTCTTTTGTGTTGTTTGAATTTATACTGAGTTTTTCCTGTTTCTATAAGAGAGAGAGAGTGTTTGTGTGTGGATATGCTATATCTTTCTTTAATTTAACTTTGATATTTCTATGATTTTTTTTTTAAAAAGAAAAGTCTAGAATTAAAAAAATATGCAACATTGTGTCTGCATTAATCGTTTAGAATATCTCAAGGGCATAATTGGTGATAAAAATACAGTGCTTTGACATCAGTTAGGGTTTTGATAACATTTTCCACATAAAATTAAATAACTAAACAATAGAGAATTATGGATGAAAAACTTTGAATGCACATTGCATTAAAATGTATTTTCCATATATTAAAATGTATTGCTGACTATTTGAAATATAAATATAGAAATATTTTTAAAATTTGCAGATGGTATTAGAAAATAAAGTAAATAATGAAAATCTTAGAGTTGACTTTCAGATAATTGAGTTATTAAATTGTCATTATTTTTAATAACAAACCTAGGATTTTTTTGTTTTTTTTTTTTTAAATAAGAAATAGGAAATATTTTCATCAAGGGGGAAAAACATATTAAGTTGAATATAGTTACAGAATTTCAGAAGTAATTATCAGTAGACATCTTAAATGAGAGAACAATGTATTTTTGTACAAAAAAAAAACATTGTTATTAATTATTGACTGGATCATAAAATTGGTCCTATACTATTTGTTGGTTTATCCATATCTAGATTATTCAGTATGTCTCTGCATTCTTGGAATACAGCAGTGGATTCAGTAGTGATAAAAACATTTTCAAATTAAATATAATTACTATATGACAATTTTAATTTGTTGAAACAATATACAGGATTAATATTAAGAAATATTTCTTTAACAGAATGCTAAGTGAATGTAATAAATTTTCATCATTAATTATTGCTAGTAAAAATTTTAACTATTTTAATTACATCAGTAAACATTTTCAAATCCATGGGTCTTAAACAAGTCCTTGAATGTTTAAACCTTTTCTTGTAATAACTAAACTGATTATTTATTAATTTTCTTATTAGCATAGAATGCATTTTAAAACATGCACGTATTAAAAAGTTTAAAATCAAAGTTTCATCTTAACAATGGTATAAAGGTTATTGTTATGCTATAAACAAATAATGATATAATTACTAGGGACATTCAAATGAAATTCAGCCTAATACTATTACAGTGATGGTATTTCAGCTTGGTTTCACTTAAATGCCCCTAATATTCATGACAGATTGGTAATTTGTTATGCCTATTCTACTTTCTTTGGAGTTTTATGTGCACTCATGCATGAAACTAAATAATTATCATATAGTGTCTGTATTCCAAATTTACTAAACAGGTAAAATTAATGGAGTGAGTGATAGTTTATAATGTACACAGTCAGCATTCAACAGAACTGGAAAGCCACAAACAACGTTTAAGAATAAAATAGTTTGACATATTTTGATATGCAGTTAAGCTAAAATTTAAGAAAACAAAACAAACAGAAAAAGTACATTTAATATATTGAATAATACTTAATAAAAAAAACTTTAATAAATATCTAAAGATTTTAAAAAAATAAAGTAGAATTCATCTAAGCAAATATCAGATTTTTATCATAAATGTACCATACAAATTACATCATGATAATTTATCAATAGAATTGGCAATGTAAAATACAGTTTGATTTGTTTTTTAATGCTTTTAAATTTATCTGTTTTTAGAGTTTTTATTCTGGATTTTTTAAGGTTTTTATATAAAGGCTTCATGTTATCCATGTTTTATAATTCTACGTTGTTTTAATGTGAAAAGACTTTAAATTAGTTAAGTCTGATTTTTGCATGAAATTTTTTAACTTTAATTTTAAATTATTCTTCAAATTGTTAATATTTGTTAGTACCATTTTTAATGCTTTAAACAGATTTTATTCAGAGAAAGTAGAACATTTTTAACTTAGTTTCTTTAATATTCTTTGCTTTTGTTTGTTTGTTTTTTTCATTTTTATGAAATGAGTAACATCAAAGGATTGAGTTTTCATTTGTTTTCCAAGAGGTGTTTTCAATTTAGCATAATAGCATTGTTAATAATCAGGGGCCCATGCTTCATTTGATACATAATTAGCAGGAAAAATAATATAGAAAAACAAAATACAGCACAGAAAGAATAAGCAAGTCATTCATACAAATATGATACATGGCAAAGCTGAGGGAAAGGTATAGAACATTCAACAGAAGCATGATGTCAACAGAATGTGCTACAATCTGCAGTAAGACAACAGTAAACATTGGAAATATATTTCAAAAAGTAATTTGTGCAGTGGATATTTTGAAAAATGCAGAACAATGCCAGAGATTGCACAACTTCAAGTAGCAGTGAAGTGTTCTTGCAGTACAGAATGAAGCAAAGATGCAGAGGTTTATTTTGAATGATGATGATGACAGTGATGAATGGCTACAAAAGGGTTGGATGAAATTTTAGCTTTCACTATTGCTGTACAGCCTTTCAAGGCTGTATATGAACCTAGTCACTTTGAAAGCTAGTTTCTGAGTTAATTTCTTTACTAACATCTTTTTCTTCACAAATTTATTTTTATTTATAGGAAAAAATAAGAACAAGGTTTTTCTAAATTAAATCTCTTTGCTACAGAAAATTGGTTCATTTATTTTTAAGAAACTTAATCTATAAATTACACAGCTTGTAATCACCATATTTTGTGCATTTATATTATAATTGTTGATGCAACAACTAGCAAAATATGATTAAAATGTTTAGAAAACAATAAAGTTAGCAGTTAGCATGAAAAATATAAATTAATGAATTTAATATTTTAAACAACATTGCATTTGTGTTTTAAAAAGACAAAATAAACCAAATTTCATCTCAGAATTACAAAGTAAAACAAATGTATAGATGTTTCCTAATATAAAAGATTTAGCAATAAAGTAAAGGGCTTATTATTTGAAATTTTTTGATGTTCTGTGAAAATAATTATGAATTTCTTTGCTTTTAACTTCTCTTCACTCTTCTATATTAGGCATATGGTCAAAATTTTTTTACTTAATTTTTAGAATCTTGTAACAATATAACATTCATTCATTAAGGCAATTTATAATTTTCAATTTCTTTATTACTGTAATCATGCTTTTAAAAGAACATACTAGTTTTTGCATCAATATTAAAATCACAAACGTCAATTTTTCATTATTATTTCATGATGGATAAAATCAGTATCTGTTTTGTTGTTTTTGTAAATTTACATAATTATCCAGATTTAAAAAAAAAAGTGCCTTTCACTCTGTGTAAAAGTAATAACACGTTCAAAATTTAACATTTTTAATTTGAAAAATACATTTAGAGACTATGTGCTGTGTTTTTATTATAGATTAAGCTTTTAAGATGAACCCTTTTCTATTTTGCAAATTATTGATTATTGGTTGGTAAGGAATCTCATAATAAAAGATTGAGAATTAAGTTTAATGCAATTAACATGGATCATCAGCAACCCCATACCTCTGCCTCCTTTTGTTGAAGAAGTTTCTCTGTGTCCATGACAGCATCAAAGTTTGGTGTTGAATCTCGCTTCAGTTTGCTGGTGATTGGGAGAAACACAAAGCTTTATTAAGAACACTTACAACACATGAAAGATAAAGTAGGCTATCACTGTCACTACTACTACTGCTCATCTACTATAGCTGATCAGCTGTCAAGCCAGTACAAGCTTTCTGGCTGACACACAAGCAAGACGGAACAGTGCATATGAAGGCATTAGCATGCAACAGATGGCATTAACTTAATTTATACCAAAAGTGGCTAAAAAAAAACCAACAAAATAAATTTAAAAATAGTTTTAAACTAGTGAGCTTGGAATTTTGACCTTAGTTGATATAAAATGTCCAAAATCTTCTGCCTGTATTATTAATTAGATTGAAAGAAGGATTTTAAAACTTATTTACTTATCTTAAACATACAATAGCTGTTTTGTTTTATTTTAATGATTATTATTTATAATTAAAATTTTATTTAATAGCATTCCATTTTAGTTCTTACATAAATTAACAATTTTGATAAGAAGTGCATACAAATGGGTATATTATCATAGATAATGCACTTTGTACAAAGCAAAGAGCAATATTAATATTGAATTTTTTTTCTTAATAGTGTGGTAGATGGCAAAAAAAATATATATATCCACTTAGCATTTAAATATCTAATAGGTAAATCAGCAGTGCTGTGTAAAATTAATCTTTTTAGTTTATACATGTACAAGTGTTTAGCAGCTAAATTGCTGTAAGGGACATGCTTTTATTTTTCTTAGAATGTATTTTATCTTGGGATGTGTTGGGCATAAGCCACATAAAAGAAGCAAATATTTTGTAAATAATAATGTTTCATATGTGTAACTAGCTTCAATCTTATTGTATATGTCATATTAACCTAAATGAAATGGCAGAAATATTTAACCTTATATGTTGGAAATCTACTATTGTTCTTTGTTTTTTGTTTTTTTTTTTCATTTTCATATTGTTTACATATTTAACATTCATGGGTAAAACTTTTTGAAATCTTTTTCTTCAAAGTAGTATTTTTTTGTTTTGTTTTGTTCTTAATTTTTACAGAAGAAATACTTAGAACAATCAAGATAGATATTATTACAAATGATGTTATAACATACCTCCATATTGATGAATATAAAGGTTGTTACTGTTTTTGTAAACAATTATGTTTGTATGCTACCACTTAAGCGTACTTTAATATACTATTTGTCCATTTATAATTTGAAATTTGTAACAATGACAAAAAATACTGGGTTTTTTTTTTTTTTTTCAGTTTTAATTAATTATTTTTCGAGTAGGTGAATCATTGGTGGTGATATAAACTGAATTTAAAATGTATGTTTGCTTTTTAAAACTGCTGATTACCATAAGCAGATAATAAACTTCAAAAAAGTAAAATGCTTTGTGGAATTAATAAATGTTTGCTCATTTCTTTCAGACTTAACATATAGCATTGTAAAAATTTCAGATGTAAAAAAAAACAACTGATTTTCAGAAGCATGAATAACCATGTAACAAACAATATTTGCAAATAAAAATTATATCAACACAAACATGTGCAAAATATCTGAAGATGCTAATAAGCCAACAAAATGTATTATTGTACTTCTGACCAGTGTAAAAATGGCAAAAATATTGAAGGTTTTTCCAAATATATGCTTGCTGTTTCTTCATTATTGGTACTTACTCGATAAACACACTCATGAAGCAGTACATTCCACAACTTTGTACCTACCTGCTCACTGCTGTTAGATGTCTCCTTTTCTAGAACTGAAATGCATAAATGCTCATTCATGGATGCTTACTGTACAGACACATTTACTTGCCAGTGCAGTGACACTCACCAACATCAAGCATTCTGAACTGCATGCACGATGAATTAACGTCACTAGAGACAGTGAACCATCCACAACTGTTGCATGACAAAACAAAAAGCAAACTTAGAATCAAACTAAATACTTTAATGAAAGTAACTGCATAATGGCACAGATATGCTGTTAGTAAAATAAATACACACACATTACATCACTGAAAGATGCTACCTGATAAAAAGTTAAGCATAATGGAATATTTAAAAAAATTTTTAATGCATTTTTACATTATTTTTTATTTTTTAAAAACTTTTTTGTTAAATCATATGTTTGTTCATATTTAGTTTGCATATAAAGTTAATGTTTTCTGTGTCCAAAAATGTTAAGCAAATTAGATTTGTACACCTTCCTACAACTTATGTAACTGCTATTTTTGCCAAAAAATGTGCTTAACTTTTTATCATTAACACAACTGTGTGCAAAGCAATTTTACATACTTCCGTTCCTTCTGTGTCTTATTCATTTGTTCTGCAAGGGATTTGGCTCTGTAGTTCTCATAATGAATATCTGATGTGATGTCTTTTAGGTCTTGCATGTGGGTACTGAAATTTAATCAAGAAATAATGTATAGCTATGCATTATATATCTGCTTAGACCTTTTAGTTAAATTATTAGTGTGCCTTAATTTTTTTCTGATAAAAATTAGAAAGTGTCAGCTATAAAAGACAAAAATGTGAAAAAAGAATGGACTGCTTTTTTTTTTACAAATCAAACTAGGATAAATACAATAGATGAAAATTACCATTTTTAACAACAGTGAGCAATTAATAATGAATGATAGCAAAAACATTACTGAATTTAGGATGACATATTTTTGACATATCCAACACCTGTTTTAAAAAATTTGCACTGAGGAAGGAGAAATTTAAATGTGCAGTCTTATTATCTTATTTTTTATTTACAGTATGTATTATTAATAATTTTGATTAAAATTATTTGGATTATTAAAAGAGCATTTGAATAAATGAATATGCAGTACAAATTTTTTTTATTTAATAAAAACTTTGTAAATGGACTGGTTTTTTAGCACATATATTACATTTAAAAGCTATTTAAAGCTAAGTTTGAATTAACAAATACTTTTTGTAACAATGTTCTGCAAAAGTCAATGTAGATAGGGTTACTTATATATTTTGCAAAAGTATTTTTGACATGACTTATTTTTGTTTTTATTTTTCAGTTTATTTGCAAAGTACACATTTGACAAGAATAGTTGATATGGTTATTATGATATTTTCATGTTAGAAAAATGTCCAAATATTATCACTTTTTTTCTTTTCTTTTTTTTTTAATTTTGAACTTTGTAGAAATCTATAACATGTTAAACTACAGTAACTAGAAACAGTTTTGGACTATTCCCTGAACTTCTTTCATAAATGGAAGAAAATAGTTCACAACATCCAAAGCAACTTTTTTCCTATTTGAAATGTTTAAGAAAGTTGGTCAGTTATTTTATCTCCATAATCTGTGTTTGGGCTAATCCTACAACGATTGATATATCAGTCAATAGTTATTTACATTTATAGAATTTGTCATTAAATAAAAGTTTTGTATTTTATGAATAATTATAAATAATTTTAGTATTTATTTTTCATACCATTTCTTTAAGATCTGCTAATTCTTTACTATCTTTCATTGTGATGTAAAATTGGATACAAAACTTATCACATATAAACAAAAGAACTAAGTAAGCATTGTTTATTTTTGCACTTGTTCAGTATTTTCTTAAATATTTTTCTTATGTTAAAACTTTGCAAACAGTTCCTAAACAGATTATTTTTGGTATTATTCTTACTTGGGGGGGGGATTTCGTTCTTCAGCTTTGCGGAAACAAACTGAGAACATTTTTTTTTCTACTTTATACTCCTAGAATTTGTTTTTCAACTAATCATCTGATGTTTAAGGATCAAGTCCCTATTCCTGACAGGACACATGCTATTTGTAGAGTTAATGTCAGTCATGCACAGCCATTGCACATTGGAAACCCAGTCCAATGAGTAAGAGTGATTGCACTACATTTATACATTTCATAGCTATTCTTTGAAGCATGCTGGTCATATATTTTGCTTGGAAGATGTGAAGATACTGGCAAGATTGGATTCAGTCACTGATAATATACTATTTATCTAATTAAACATTTCAATTTATCCCTTAACAAAAATCAGTTCGTTAATTGATGGATTTACTTATTTAAAAAAATTCCCAACTCTAATTTTAAAAGGTACAGGTTCTGAAATCATTTTGATTTGGTTTCATATGTATGCAGTTCATTTTTTTCTTTTTTAAATGCTTTTTACAGTTTCTTGGTCTTTTTGGCCCAGCCTTTAAAAGACTATTTTTTTTTTCCATCCAAATTATCATTTTATTTAGATTTTGTCATAAGACTGCAAAATTATCTTTTACCATAACACTGGATAATAAAAAGAACCTGTCTTGTGTGATAAATGTTCTGCAGGTGTAAAGCATGATAGCGATCACCTGACTGGTTTCTTGCAGAAGCTGTAAAGTAAATGCAGTAATTACCTGATTAACATTTGTCTTAGTCGTATAAAATCACAATGATTTGGATTATCCACTGGAAAAAAAAAAAAAAAATAGTTAATTTTTTGAAAATCTGATAAAATGATGTTTGCTCAACTTTAAATAGCTTACATATGTTTGATTTATTAAGGAAATTTCTTGTGGTAAATTAGTTGATACTTCACACTCAGATTTTTCATCATCCATTATGAGAAAATTGTACAATTATTCACACACGTTTTTGTTGTTTTGCGAGCTATGTTGTGCAGTTGTCATGCAATGTAGTGGCCAGTTTTGGTTTGATGTAAGGGAGACAATTCTTATTTTTTTTTAGTTTCGATATGTGTAACGTTTTTGGTAATACATAACTACAATTGCTCTGTTCCTATTTTCATGAGCAATTTTTATTCTTTATAAAATAAATGATGTAATACCTTCAACAATTCCCCATGGATAAACTCTTCCTCGCAACCGTTTTCCTCCAACTTCTACAACTGTGTTACAACCCACAACAGCAAATGGGACTGCTTTCTAAAGTTGATTTAAAAAACAAAAGTTTTATTTTATTGTTTTTTTCACTCTAATTACCTGTCTACTATACACTGAAGATCTCTCCACACTTTTAGCTGATCTAAATATTTAAGTAATAAAATCTATTTTAAAAAATCAGTAAAATATATTAACAACTTGTGTTAAGAAAAATCAATTTTTTAAAAAATTTTCATCTTATTTTTAATACTGTTTGTTAAATTTATACTTCAAGTTTATAGATGGCCATGATATACATTTCAGAAAATTTAAACTTAATTGAACAAAAGTACATTTGTTTCTAGTGTTGTCACTGACATACTGATTGCAACAGCTGCTTTACCTTTTTGTTACAACTGCTTTGTTACCTTTAGTTCCATGTCTTGTTGCTTGAACTCTTCATCCTCATCACTGTCGCATTCAGGGAATTCATATATATGTATGTCATGCTTATCTATTTCTTCAAGTATCTAAAACACAAGAAAGCAAAAGGTTATGATGTTCTAAATAATAAATGATACTGTAGTATTTTATAATACAGTATTTATTAAATAGGTTAAGCACATTTTTCCCAACTCATTTTCATTATTAGTTTCTACATAAACTAACCTACAAACAAAAAAACTTTATTGCACTTGTTTACATCTTTCCTTTTTCAGTCGTAAAATTTGAGAAAAATTGAATTAATCCTATTCATAGATGTTATTTATGAAAAATTGTTAGAGGAAAAAAAAAACAATGAACCAAAATAACATACATCCATGAATGGATTGAACAGCTGATGGATAACTCTAATAAATCAAATTATTAGATACCTTAGAAGCTAAATTTTCTTTTGAATTTATTTTGGTAAGTACTAGTTTAATTTTGTTGTTGAAATTATTTTACTAAGTGCTTGTAATCATTTTAAAAAAAGTTATTTGCTTTCAATCCACTCTATATTATTTTATTTTTTTCAAATTTACAGACTAGCTAAGAGTTACAGCATATTCAGAATCATCATGAATAATGCAAAAAAAACTAAAATAACACATTTGTGGTCCAAGGGAGATTACTGAACTGTTTGAATAATAATAATAATAGTAATTGTATGCTTAGTTTTAGATTGTTCTGGTCATCAAATTTTGTCATGATAAGAATGTTGATAATTATTAAGATACATACATTTTTCTTTTTAGGCATTTAGTATCATCTATTTTAATTTTTAAATTTAATTCAGTTATTATGGAGTTGGAATGTAGTTTGTTTTTTCAGTTAAAATTTATTAAAGTATTTAGGCTTACCTTTTCTTTTCTTTTCTTTACTTCAGAAGGTGTAAGCATATCTGCTTTAGCTAATAATGGAACTATATTAACCTTGTTGTGTATCTTTTTCATGACATCTATGTCAATGGGTTTTAATCTGAAAAATCACCCATAAATACGTGTGAACAGTCTTTACAAAAGCAACCAACAGTTAGCTGGCTTCCTTATAAACCAACTGTCAATTTAAAAAAAAATCACAGAAATTTATTATTTTCTAAAATGTAAAACTCATTTGTACCAAAACAATCTCTGAATACATAGTTTTCAACTGGTCCACCTTCTGCTGTGTTTTTCTCAAATTCTTGGTTCCAGCTTTCAATAATTAATGCATCTCTAATGAAGACAGGTGGTACATTAGCATAGCTCTGAGTGCCTACTTGTAATAGTGGTAGCTGTGGTTTGATTCCTAATGGGTCTGACTTGTATTTAGCTTTAGCCATTAGTGTAATTTTACTCATTCGAAACCAATCTCTATTGCACGAGATTCTCTCTCTAAAAAAAATAAATAATGGAAAATTAAATTTTCAGGCCTATTTTTGTATATTTTGTTAAAAACAAAATTTATATATTGATCACAATCATTGGATGGATCTGGTATCATTAACACACACACATACATGCACTCATGCATATATTTGTTTTTATAAATATATTATACTGATTACCTCATAGACTTCTTTTCATTGTGAAGTAACTCCAAGGTTATTCATTTTTTAAAATTCAAGACAATCCTGAATGGTGGTCATTCATTTAAGAAACCCTTTAATGACCATTATACATTTTCATTTCTGATGAACTACTAGGGATGTTCAAATGAAACCTGCTGCTGGATACCATTACAGCTATGCTATTTAGCTGGATTTAATTTAAACTTCTCTAGTAATATAAAATTTAATTAAAACAGAGAGAGCTTTTAAATAATCTTTGTTGAGATCAGATGTTGATGCACCCACCTGAGTTATGTTATCATTTTTTACGTTTTCTTTTAAAATTTGTTTGTAGTATTTAATTTTATAAGCTTGAATTATGATGATCAAACTCTCAGCTATTACAAAGTTTTGTTGTTTCTTCCCATTCTAAACATTTATAAAAAAAGTTTAGAAGGACAAAAAAATAGCAATATTCTCACTTTTCAGCAGTTGCTAACTAAATATGTTTCTGCATTTGAGCTTGATACCATTTGGATTTAATGTAGTTTTTCAAGTGCAATTATTCATCAAACTTGCAGCATCTAGCCTCATGCACTAATATTTACAACAATTTTTTATGTATCCTATAGGGCTTAACAAACTTCATTACTTATAACTGGTGAAATGTTTTTTTTGGTCTTTTTTTAACTAAATAAAATTTCTTTGAATGTTACTCTTATCTCTTTTTTCTTTTTTTTAGCACATCAGTGGAAGTTAGTATTATATTTTTTTAAAAAATCTTAGCTACCACAGATTATTGCAGTAGTTTCTTAGAGAAAAAATATTAGACAAAAACAAAAAAAAAGTTGATTATAATTGTGATTTTGTTTAGTAATTAAATGAAAGCAAATATTTTGGATTATCTGTGTTGGTGATTTGAGAACCTTGAATGAAGAATTTAACCGCATCTGTTAGTCATATAATCATGGGATGTTACCAAGCCTGTTTTTAAATTGAAGATTTTTTAACATTAATATTTTCTGAAAATTGCTTATGAACTTAAGCAGAACAAGCAATGTATACTCATGGTCTTCACTAACTGGAAATTTTAGACGTGTGAGAACTTCTTTTTCCTTCTGATAACAATAGTATTAACAATAAGTAGATATCATCATTATGACAAGAACAGAATTGGTGTTCAGAAACATTTATTCACTGACTAATTTATATAATTGATATTGTTACTTTGCTTACTTCCTGTGAATCAGAACTAGTGATTGAGGGTACCAGAACCAACCATGTACTGTTATGTTGACCTTGCAGGGTGTGCTAATGTGACAGACTGTTCAGTTCAGGAACACTTTAACAACATACAGATGGTTGGTTGTCAGTTCATATTAAAAACATACAGACACCTCATCTGTACTGAGAATGAACTCTAGAATTTTCAGTCCCACTAAAAGTTTTTAAAAGGGGTCACTAGCATATATTCTACAAATTCTTTTCCATTACAATATTCACCTAGTTTTAACTGATAAATGCCATGTCTTAGTTTATATTAGAATTTGAAGAAAATAAAATGTATATATTATTCATATTTGGTGGTAATTATAATCTTTATTACTAATATGTAGACATTAGGAAGAGAAAAACTTTAATTTAAAATTTGTTTGATTTTAAAAAAGAATACTAAATCAAACATTACTTTAAAGCAGTGATTGAGAAATATTTGCATATATATAGCTTTTCAAACAATTATTTTAAATGTATGTATTTGGTATAAATTTATTTTGTTGGTCAGATGGAGTTTTTGAAAGGTTATCATCATTTAAGAAGAGGCACAAAATTTTCTTAAATTAAAACTTTAGTTTACAGAAAACACTTGTCTGTGTCATTCTTGGACATGCGTATATTTAGGCCTTAGATATAACCAGTTGATACAGTTGAGTAGAGATAGTGAACACAATTCAGTGATACCACATAAAACGTTTTTTCTAAATTTGTTTTAAATTCCAGATTTGGGTGTTTCCCAGAAGACCTCTTGATCTATGACTCCTTGTATTCAGTAAATAAAAAACAAACTAATTTAAAAAGAAAAATTGTGCTTTCTGTTTTTTTTTTTTTTTTGTGTCACTTATAATCTTTTCTGTTTCTTTAAAATGTTTAAAATCATATGATATGCAGACTGGAAAATCCAGTTTTGCTATTTTTTCTTTAATCAACAATTATGTGTGTGTGTTTTTATTTAATTTAGTCTAGAAAAATTCTTATTAGCAGTATAATTTGAATAATATAGTGTAACAATTTGAAATAATCTCTCTTGTAAACTGTCACTAGGTGTTTGGGTGTCTTGTAATGTGAAACCTAAATAAGAAAAAATGTAATATATTTTGGTAAAAAACTTTTGTTTAAAGGAAGACTTTTGTGTCAGCTAGTTTAGTTTATATTATAACTATCATTTGTACTGGAAAAGCCATATGATATCATTATTAATCATCATTCTATATTTCAGAGAGAGAGAGTTACCCTTTTTTTGATGATAATCTCTCTCTTGCATATAAACATGACAAGATTATTTGAATTTCATATGCATTTATCATAAAGCCTTAAAGTTCTGATAATACTAAACTCTTAATGTTAATGAAATATAAATTTCTCAAAACCAAGCCATTCATGGTAAACTTTAATGACAATACCAATTTAATAATTAAAACATTGGAGCTATCTTTTAGCTAAAAAAAAATGTCAGGGTTAGTGCATTCTTTTAGTTATCGGCAAATAAAAGGGAAAAAAATACTAGAAGGTATTTAAAGATTACATCAGTTAACTTAGGTGTTTGAACTGGAAAAATTCCTAGCAGTAGTTGACAATGTCAATTATTAAAATTGATCAATAAATATTTATTTCTCCGCTAAGGTTGTGGATTACTTAATGGCTTCTTCCTTGCTGCCTTTACTAGTATGCTAATTCGTTTCTACAAGGTGCTTGATTTTTCTAAATAAAAAAGGATATTATGGAAATTGATATAGATGAGAAAATATTTTTGTCAATTTAACAGTTTTTTATATGAATCATTTGAGATGTATTCAATTTAGTCTTGATTAAAATTAATTAATTGGCAATTAGTTTTAGTGCTGAGGAATCAACTGTTAGCAGTGGGGTTGTTGAGCAATGCATCTGAAATTTTGTAAATGATTAAGATTTCTGGTTGTCAGAAAAGTTACCAAAGTTATATTTTTTTGGAATCTAACATTATGATTGAGAAAACAATTATCTCAGGAAAAAAATATATATCCTGTAACAGATATTTTAAATGATTTTTATTTCTTTTATATATTCCAAAACAACAGATATTTAAGAGATTTATTGAACATAGTTGCATTCCTGCTATTTACCCTCTTTATTTTTCAAATTTGGTAAAAAGGAATGACTAACAAAAAACTGTAATACTCATTGGTGTAAGAGAATTCAGTGTCTGGCCTCAACAAAACTAATGTGAAATTAGTAAAATTGATTATTAAGATATGCAAAATACTAAGTTGACTTCTGTAAATTTGCTAAAAAAATATTAGATGCAATCTAACTGTTTGAAGACTGGTCGTGTATTGTATTAATTTAGTGAGCTCTTTCGAACAATATTTTATTTTTTAGGGTATTGCAACATTTAGTCACTTAAACAAGTGGAATACTGCTGCTTAAAATTTGTAAAAATGGATTAAAATCTGTTTGTCAGATAATATCATTTCTGCTTTGTGTAAAGTTTTAATAATTCTAAACATTTCTAACAAGGAAATTTCTTTAGTTTAAGTTAGTAAAAATTTTTAAAAACTTCTCAAAAGAAAGTTCATTAGTAAGTACTACAATACTACATACCCATGTCCAAATGGTGAGATGAAGTAGAGACAGCAGTGAACTCGGTTGTCTTGAATGTTCTTTCTATTCAAACCACTTTCATCATGGAAGAACTGGTCAAACTGTCTATCAACATACTCAATAATAGGCAACCAGCTGAAAATGAGATACTTTTAAATAATATTTTGCAAATAATTTTAAACTGTTTAAAAATCAATTACAGTACTTAGGAATTCTAAAATTTCTATAATATTCAGAACAATTTATTTTTTAAAAGATTTTTATAATAAATATAGTTTACACATTTTGTATTAACAACTTAAATTTGTATTATTAGCTAGTTAGCATAATCCACTAAAAGAAGAAAAACTTCTCATGTTTATTTTGATATTAAATAGTGTTACTAAAATCTGTTGGTGTTAAAGCAGAAAAAATGCTTTTCATTTTAATTTTCAAATGTGGTTGATACTTTTACTATAACAGTGATTTCCTATTAAATATACTCTAGTTGATAATAAGTCTTTAGAATCACTTGGTAAGTAAACACTAACAATATGAAAACAAATATAATGATGATGATACCATTTTAGTCTAATCCATCCTTTTCAAAACTTTCCATTTAATTGTTATTTTTTCTTGAAAGAAATTATTTATTAACAACGACAATTTTTGGAAATTGAAAGTTGAATGCTGCTGTTTTGGGAGGAAAAGTAAAGTAATTTGATGTTGATGTATATATGCTCACTGTTCACCATCATGCCCTGAGTAACTAACTATTTCTTATTCTCCTGATACATGCACATTGCTTATATAATTTAGCTCTTGGGACCAAAGCTAAAGCTCTGGTAGCAGAACTCTACTTCTATCTTATGAATCTTTTGTGAAAACTTCATTTCCCTTATCTTTCTAGTTTAATTTGAGCCAATATGAAATATTATGAGGGATTGTTAAAATTATAATGAAACAAAAAGTAAAACTAACAAAAATGCTTTTAAAATGAATAGTCTTACTATTTATTAATCAGTGAGTAATTATAGAACTGAACATAGGCACTGTTCAAAACTTTGGTGACGTTTTGGGTGTGGGGTGTTACCGTAGAATTATGTAACACTATGTAGATTTCTCATGTCATGGTAGGTTCTAAGAATAAAGTATTTAAAATCATTCCACCACGCAACGACGACATTACATGTGATTAGCTGTGAAATGGACTAACATAAACACTTCAGTTAAGCATAAAATATGAACTTGCACTCGTTTCATTTCACCATTCCCCCGATGCCAGTGTGTGTATCAAATGTGTGCTTTCTAAAATTAAATTGCTGATTTTCAGATTAGCAAAATACAATGGTTTTTATTTGTATGCACATATTTTCCCTAAAATATCTAGATCTGTATGTCAAAAAAAAAAAAGTATACCACATGTTGAATAAACCTTGAATGAGTTTAAGATTTTTAGATCATCGTGTATAGCACAGATGTGGATTTTTGATTGAACGAGTCTGTGAAGTGGGGAACATAAACTAATATATATATATATATCAATGAACTGGAAACAGAGACTCGGTTCCTAACAGACAAAACTTTATTCAGCTCTTTTAAAAATAAAAGAAGAAATGTAATTGTTGGGTTTTAATATGGTGATGTGTGCTAGAGTTTATAATTGATTTACTAATGAATGAGTATTGAAGGGGGTACCTACAAGCATTACACAATATATTAGGGGGTGTAGGGGTCTAGGATTATACATCATTACAGGGGGTGGGTGGGTGTTAGATTTCAGCAAAAATAGTGTAAAATAATTTTTGAACAGCCCCAAAACTATGACAGCACAAGTTTAAAAAAAAAAAAGTTAAATCAACCAACTATTAAGAAAATGATGCTGTTCCTTAGTTGATTTTCTTTTTTGTCACTCTTATTTAAATCCTGAAACAAAAGACTTCATTAGAACTGCCCGTTTCTATCTGAATTTTTTTTTTTCTGTCTTCACATTTGCTTGCTTTATTTATTTGACTATCTTGCCTATATTCAGAATCATAAGCTTCAATTTTATGGAAGAAAACTGGTCTACGAGACTGATTTAAGTAGAAGTTACACTTTTGTTAATAACTGTGGCAGTGCAACATACTGTCTCCCATCTCAATGTAGAGATGGCACTAAACGACTGGCATGCACAAATGCCTCTAATGGCACCACTGCATACCATGACCAAGATGGCAGCAGATGATGTACATGTTTTTGACTAAGAAGTGAATTAAATATTCCTGCCAGGTATCTGGGCTGTAGATGAGGTAAAACAACTTATTAACTCTTGTCTTTACATATGTTACTGCAGCATTCTGAACAAAAAAGGGTGTGATTATCTTTAAAATTACCTGATATTGTCATTGCATCAGTAAATCCAGGTTATCTACACTGGAAGGTAAGTGGCTAATGGAGGAGTTTACTTGTTTCATCACTGAGAAACTTGCACAAACTATAATATCCTTGTTTTCTTATACAAAGTAAACAAAATTAAACTCAGAGAGAGAGAGAGAGATACTGATTATGGTCGATAGTTAAGGTAAAATAAGTTTGGGGGTACTCCCTGAAGGAAAGACTTTTCTACAACAAGGTTCAGAACTTTACTTGAGCATTACTAAGCCAAAACCTGAGGTATGAAAGTGGGTGACTATATGATCATACAGGATCTGGGAAGAAGAATGGTAGAAGGGTCATCTATATAAAGTCATAGTTTTTATACCACTTATAGATATTCTGTGCAAAATCATAATGATTAATCCATGTAAAACCTAAGTTCATAAAAATATTTATTTTAAATTAATTTTTAAAAACTGCATTGTTATGTGACAGGGTGAGAATGAACCCATAGTTAGCTAGTGTTGTAGAAAACTGACCACCTATCCGTGGGAAATTATATAAAAAACCTTGCAATAATCGTTTGTATTTTTCAAAATGTACAGAAAATTTTTACTTTACTTTGACGCAAAACAAATAATAATGTCACTCCAGTCTGATTGGGTGACCGGTTCTCTCAATACTTTTGTTGATTGCTACATAGATTGTCTAACTTGATACAATCTACAGTAAAATGTCTGACAAGTATCGTCCTCACCAAACAATGATAAACAAAAGCATGTCAGTATTTCTTTTATTCTTTTCATGACTTTTGATGATGGTGATTTGTGTTACATATTTCTGTACACTCATTGGCTTTCTTTTCTTTTCTTTTTTATTGATACTCATTCACTGTCCTGACAAAAGAAGATTAATCATGGAAGTGATAAATTATATTAACTGTCACCAGCTGAATGTGTCACACTTGACTGGCCACAATATGCTGTGTTCAAAGATAGATTGCTCAGTTGTAATAACTATGCCATGGTCTGGCAAATTTCCCCTATCCTTTGATAATTTTTCAGTCTTATCGTTTTCAAAAACCTGGCAGAATAATATTTAGAAAGGTGAATTGTTTTCAATAAAGTTTTAAATGTAAATTAAAACTGATAAAAGGATTTTTTTTTTTTTTTTTTAGTTAAACTTTTTTATTGTTTTATTTATATTTTACTCTGATAGATATCTTAAAATACTGCCTGCCACATGACTGCTGGAAAAATGATGTTATTTTGGCATTTTGCATAATGCTGAATGTCTTGAAAAAATGTGTTCATTTATGCCAATATTTTTAAATCTCTCATACATTATCTTTTAATAATATTTTACTTTGTATTGTTAAAATTTGCAAAAAAATATTTTATTTTGATGAAACAGTATTGATAAATTATTGTAAAAGCAGTTATTTTCACAAAAACAGAAGAAAGCCTGCTTTATGCTTTGGTTATTTATTCAGAGGTATATAGTGCTAAGTTGTCTAATAATTAAAAACTATAATAAGCACTTGCCATTCTTCTGAATTGACTGCATCATTGAAACCTGGAGTGTCAACAATTGTTAGCCGAAGACGTACTCCTCTTTCTTCTATCTCCAACTGTTTCTTTTCTATTTCCACAGTTTTAGATATCCTGTCTGGAAAAAAACAAAAATGGAGTATTATACTCTATAAATTTATTATATCTTTTTAAAAACTGTATTTATTAGTAATATTTTTGAAGAGGTTATTCAACTATGTTGTTATCAGGCATTAGTTCCTTAGAGATAGATGTTAGGTTGATAGCTACTTTCAATATTTTTTCTTCCTCAAAACTATACCAAAAAACACATGTGGTGAACTAAACTAAGCCAAACTGTGCACTATTACAGATTTTGAAATTATTTTAACATTTTCTCATTACATATTGTTTTCTCTCAATTTTTTAAGTATTAAGACAAAATAATTTTCTGTTGTGGAGCAATATTTAATAATAAGAATAATGTCGATGTCAATTTATTAACTGCAAAATGCTTTGTGAAATATTTGTAAAAATTTTTAATGGAATTTTTGCAGTGATTTCATCGCGTGCAAGTTTCATGATTTTTACATATAAAATATGAATAATAAATGTTTTGTTTTAATTTATCTCTTTGATTTTAACAAGAGCTACAAAAATTTCCTCCAATACTTTTTACATCTCTGTTTTGTGAATTTATTTTGAAATTTGCTTACAAATACCAAAATATTTACAAATAGTTTATATCAATAAAGTTAATTACATTCAAAATAAATTTAGTGTATTTCAAGATTGTCAGAAGTTACAGACCATATCTGGGTTGAATGTATTATTCATGACCCCCTCCCCAAAAATCAATCAGTTTGTGTTAGATATTCCCTTAAGAGAAAATTAGTTTGCTTTGCTATCAGAAATCACCATGGAGACAAGTTGAATTTTGCCATCTCTTAAAATTTTGAGATAACTTCTAACCGTTGAAATTAATTTTTCATTTTGCTCTTATTATGGATAATTAATGCACATTTTCTGAAAACTCTCAGACAAGACTAACGCATTTGTATTTTCTAGGATTTTAGGATTTTTTCCTTTTATTACTTTCAGCTGGAAAGAGAGGAAAAATAGCTTTTCATTTGCAAGTCAAATCAGATGAAGAGACACTGAAAGCAGGTCTGCTCAGTTTCAATAATTTATTTTAAAACTTTTTTTTTAAAAGATATTCTGCAACCTTTTTTTCTGATTGAAATTATAAATTCATTGTTTGTTCTTTTTCTAATTTTCCATACTTCATTAATAAAATTTTAATGATTGTGTCAAAAAAATTCATTGCAAAGAGTCTTTGAAGTGTCATTCTATATGCTCTGTGATATACAACATGAATGTTTGGTGCATATGCATTAATGCAATTTCCTCTCAAAACTATTACTTTTGATTTGTTTGCTTGTTTGTTCTGGTGGTTTCTGTTTAAAAAAATACTGAATGCACTTCTTTGATCCATTGGATTTTTAGAATTGCCGGATCAGATTTTTAGGTTTTAGCAATTTTCTCTATACAATATTTACTTAACATTGAATTTAATTAAACTAAAATTTTATGGAAATTAAAATTAAAAAAAATGAAGTTTTATGCCTTATAGGAGATTAATATTTTAAAAATAAACATTTACTTGATTTTGTTGCTTTACTGGTTCAGTAAAACTGAAAAGGAAAATTCATGCAGTGAAATCTGTTAGTAACATTAGATTTCTAATTTACTTCATTAATATCAAGTAAATTCCATTCAGTATAGCTCTTTAGTTATTTTCATTGTTATATTGAATTTGAAATTCATGTAAAATCTTTAAATAATCTTTCTCATATCTGCGTTTTTTATTTTTGCTTTTGTTTGTTTTTGATACAACTGGGTATATATTCCTAACTTCATTTATTTTCCTGAAGAATTAACATCTGAGAAATATGAGTAAATTTAAAAAAAACTATTAAAGTAAAAATTACTTAATTAATTTTTTTTCCTGATTCAACTTGTATTTGTCTGTTTATCATTACTTGAAATAAAATATTTTTTATTTGAAGGATATTCTGTTCTGTGCTATGGATGGGATTAGAACCAAAGTATGAATTTATTCCAATATCCTTTAAATCTGAAAAATAAATGTGCTGGCTTAAATGTACTAGTAGAATTATCCAGAACCACTTAATACTGGAATGAACTATTACAGGTTACATCATCAGTAACATAAAAACTTTTTTTTTTTTAATAATTACTGTGCACTTTTAAAATTTAGATTTAAAAATGAAGCTAAGAGGAAGACATTTCTTACCTTCTACATTGCTTATGGCTCTGTCTTTGTACAATTCTGTGAGGAATAAACTGTTAATCAGTGTTGATTTTCCAAGACCCGTTTCTCCTACAAAATATAGATTATATGAATGATATGTTACATAGAATCCACAAGGTGCAAGGAAGTGCCATAAGGCATATTTCCCAAACAGTTATTAATATTGCGCACAATGCATGGAACAAAATAGGCAGATGATTGTGATGGTGAATGTATATTTTAAACTCATTCCACATATGTTCAATTGGATTAAAATCCAAGAATTGTGCTGGCCATGAGAGATGCCTGAAATCTGTCATATTCTTCAAACCATGAATGCACAAGGTGGACATAGCTAATGGGAACATTGTTGTCTTGGAAGTAGCTATCTTCATCAGGGTAGACATGGAGTATCATCGGATGTATCTGATAGGAAATGATGCTGAGGTAAGCTTTAGCATTCATCCTGGCTTCTAAAGGGACTAAGGGGCTTACAGTATGTAAGGAAAACATGCCCTATACCATGAATCAATCCACCACCAGAGATCTGGACAGTTGGGACCACACCAGAAAGATTGAGTGATTTTTGTGGCTTTCTCCAAATTTATCTTCTCCATCTGTGCAAGATAGAATGAAGTGTGACTTGTAAGACCACTTTTTTTTGGCAGTCTTTCTTAGTCCAATGTCTGTGCTTGTACTACATGAAGTATCTTTTCATGTTAGAAACTACGATTGGAAGTTTATGCATTAGCTGCCACCTGCCATATTTTATTCATCACAACGTTCCAAGATATGGCTGGAGATGGATGTGGATTGCCTTGCATTGAATGTCTTTGTCATTTGACTTATTTTTTTTAATGATGGTTGTATGTTACTATCCTGCCTAACCACTTTTCTTCTTTTTTTATCACTATATATTTGTAGCCACAATTCTCTCTTGCAGTAGACATTTTCTTCACCTTTTTCCATTGCTGATAAACTCAGATGACTAATGTTTTGAAGCTGCCTACCAATGAAACTGTCTTGGCCACTGTGGCACCTGCTAGACATGTACCCACCATCCTGATTTTTGAATGCTGTAATGCCAAAGCCTTTTCAAATATTTGTTAGACTGACTGTAAATGTGCTTGTCTAAGTCATATATAGTGCTGCATGGATTATCTATCACATGGGATCAACCTAATTTGCATTTGCAATTCAGATTAGATCCAAGTCTAAAAGGTACATAGGTAATAAAGTGACTGTCCAGTGTAGTATATATAGTGTAAGTGAAACAAGAAGGCATACTTATACAAGTTCACAGTGGCAATGTTTGTGCCTATACGTATTTTTAAATTAGACAGCTTAACTTTTATTTTATATATGGACATGCTTGTTTAAAAAAAATATGTGGATCTCTCTGAATTAACTTAAAAAAAAATACATTCCAACAAAACCTATACTAGTAATTTTAAGTTTTAGTAGATATGTAGTCTATTAACTAGCATGACTATAATTGAATCAATTAAAATACTTTTAATAATGTTTTAAACAGGCTTATTAATCAAATATTTTATGATTTAGATTCTATACTTTTGATTCATGAAAATATCCTCTTTGCTGCAGTTACTTTTTTGATAGTCTTGTGACATCTACCAGAATTGTTGGGCTGATAATGGTTTGCTTTATATGATTTTATTGGGTTTAAGTCTAGTAATTGTGGTAGCCATTCCATGATGATAAGAACTTTGTTCTGTTTTTGTTTTTTGTTTTGCATAAATAATTCTGACATAGCTTAGAAGTATGTTTCAGGTTATTATCTTGCTTTTAGATAAATGTTGGCCAACTAAACATAAACCCAGTGAAATGGCATGCTTCTAGAATATATTGTGAAGTTTTGGTTTTCAGGATATTTTCAATTTTATAAAAATCACTGACTATCACTAGGAAAGCAACCCTGGACTATTATGTTCTCTCTTTCATACTTAAACAGTAGGCACAATGTAATCTTTTAACCTGTGTTCACCCACTTTGCAATGGTCAAAAACTACATTTTGATTCATATATTTAAAATCTGAATTCATCAGTTCAGGGCACAACCCATTTCCATTATCATTTATTCAAATGTTCCATCATTTAGCCAAAACAAGCTCTTTTTCCTTGTTTTGAGGTCTTAATATAGTTTTACCTGTTGCTTTTCTTTCATCTAATCCTTGCTTTCAAACTCTCTTTAACAGTAGATGCAGATATGATATTGTTCAAGGCAGCATTTATCTGAGAGCTGGACAAATGTCTATTAAAGAGGTTTGTAACTTTAATGTAATGGTCCTTTCTATTCTGTATTCGAGTTTGGTACCAGTTTTTTTAATGATGCACTATCATATAATCATCCCCATCCAATGATACTTTAAGTTTTCTTGCAATTCTTTTGCAAGGATAAAAATTTAACACTTCTTGGTTAAAAACAAGCACATGAGTTCTAACCATAGATATGGAAATTTCCAGATAAATTACTTAATTTCCAATAGACGCAAACTATCACATGGTTCTATGATCCATAAATTTACATTTATTTTTATGTAATGATGGATGTTTAATCATAAATGCATTTAATTAAAATTAACGAATTTAGTGTTGGTGAAAATTATTTTGATCCTAATTTCATGTACACTGTGATACACCCAAAGTTTTTAGTAGTAATGTACATCAAGAAGAGTAAACTGAATACTGTAGTATTTGTAACACAATTAAGCTGGAAATTAACTCATTGAAGATTTACTGTCATTCTTGAAATTTTGATAAATAGAAGTACAGCAGTTTAGAGATGAGGATATATTGTCATTTTTAGTTATATGAACAGATTTAAAAAAACTGCGCATACATGTGATTATTTTCATTATGTGTCTGACAGTAACTTAAAAAATGTTACTTTTATGGAAATTCCTTTCCTGATCTACAGCATGATGAAAATTATGTTGATGTCATTTCATTTCACAATTTCAATATGTAGAGTATCTACCAGAATTTGTGAGGCTTTGTGTCTGCATTTTATTGAAGCTGCCATAAAATGTTTGTGGGATAGAGTTTTTGCATTCTGTTATTAATCTAATTGAGGTATGGTTAATAATGAATGTAATCTTTTTGTGGTGTGTGTGAAAGTTATTGTATGCGTGTGCATCTCCAAGGAGAAGGGAGTGGAGGTGGGTGGCTGAAGCCCGGTGTGGAGCAAGCTCCTGTTAAGGTCTAAAAGGCCGAGTTGAGGCGCCAAAGCACCTCGTGTAGCTGGCTGCAAAGGCGGCCAGAGTTAGGGGCACAAGCGCCCCATGTTAGAGTGATCGCTTCCCCAGCCAAAAACCAATCTTGGGGAAAAAGGCCTCAGCACGTCAAGTCCGAAAACCAGTCTTGACGCACCTTACCTTCCCAGCCAGATAGGCAGGCCAAAGGCAAAAAGTGCCCTTTGCCTCCACTCTTTTTGGGCAGAGGACTTTCTGTCTACAAAAGCCACTACGCAGAGTACTCGCCTCCCCACCCCCATAAGGTTGACCCCAAGTGACCTCGCCCAAAGGGCCTAGATCAGAAGAGTTAAGCCATGGGAAAAATATTGATATTTTGCTGCTCCAATTAATGTCTCACAATAGGAATAGGTGCTATTTTATCATGTTTAGGGTGGTAGTTCTCTTTATCAAGTGCCCCCACCTTCAAATCTGTCTTTTTGTAGATGACACATGGCTTCTCTTTAAATAAAACTGTTATAATCTGTTCCTTTTACCAGATTTGATTATGTCCACTCTATCACAGATGAGCCTTGCTACTCCAGTTAGCAAAAAATATCTGCATAACAAGCCTACAGATTCAGCTTCTGTGAATCAGTTACAGACTGTTTCTGCTGAATTTCCTTATATTTCAATGAAGTCATAACAGAGCCCTATGGGACAAGCAAAATTATTTAACTAATTGTTATGGAAATGCTTTGGCTATTACCAGGGTGCAGTTTAAAAGTTTGTCATTTTTCATTTTACCAGTTGACTAATTGCTAAGTTTGTCCTATCTCTTGTAAAAATGTTTGCTGACAAATAAAACAATTCATATTTAAAAATGAGCTGTAAGATTTATAGATTTCAGAATTTCTTTGGCAAGAAGCAGTTAAGGTTTGTTTTTTTTTTTTAATTTCTAATGTCACTTTTCTTTCTTCATTTTTATCATCTGAAAATTAGATATTTTTTGTTGTTGTTGTTTTTTTTTTACATTGTAGCAAAAAGAAATTTAAAAAGTTGATTCGGACTTTCAAAATTTGAGAATAAAAAAAAAACCCCAGTAAAACAAGCTTTTCTTTATGCTGAGCACATTGGCTGATTTATTTAAGTACCATTAAAATCTAGGTTAATAAATAGTCATTTAATTGTTATGGTAAATTGAAATTAGTTTATTCTAAAATCACTAGCCATAAAAAATGAATAAACTTTGTGGATATTATTAATTATGTGGTTAGAAAACAATTTATCTGGTTTAAATTATTGCATAAAATTTTTGGATTTTTAAAATATTGACAATTGCATAATTTCAAGATGATAACATTCCTTTTTTAATTACAAAGTTAGTAGGATCACAAATAATGTGATAAACATGATTATGCATATCATAGCTTTCCAATGTATTTTGAAATCACTTCTCATTATCTGTTTTATTAGTAATAGTAATTTATTTAGAGTACAGATAACAAGAAGGCTACAACAAACATTACAATCACCATCTGGAAAACAATGGAGAAAACAGTAAAAAGAAGAAAAAAGTACTTAAATGAATGTTCTGGTCTAGGTTGTATTTGTATATCATTACTTGCTAAAAGGGATTTTTTTGGGTGGGGGTAACTATTATCCCCCAGCATATTATACTTAAATGCTTGTTATAAATTAGTCATAGTCAGTTGACACATAAACTAGGGTACATACTATTTGTTTTGAAAATAATGAGAAATTAATATTATTTTAAAATTTGACTCCATTTATCTGTTTCAGTCTTTTTTGCTAATAGTGAAAGTGAAAACAAGTGAGTTATTTTATGCAGAACTTTTCATAGAATCTAACCTCAACAGTCCATAGACTAAACAACTGAGTAAATTTGAAATTGAATAGGCTAGAACTGAAAGTTATTATAATTGAGTGTAACATAAGAGAATTTGTAATTGTATACTTCGTTTACTTTGGCAAATTGATACACAAATTAACTTGATTAATTTAATATAAACAAACTGAATCAATAAATGAAGTTAATGATAAGAGTACAAGTATTTAGAAAAATTGGAAATTAAAAAAACAAACAGCATAATGCATTGCCAATCCTTTCAGTTAGTATAGCACTGGCAGGGTTCGACTCTCTACTGCTCCTTAGAATCAAATTTATCATCAATATATCCAATATCTAAAAGCCTAAAACTCTGCTGTAGTGTGCCATCTACTGCTGAGCTTTATTGTGCACCAGGGAAAGATGATATAAAACCTGGTGCTGAGTGTAGGCTGAACATGGGCATAACAGGCAAATGTTGAATATTGTTATTTGGCAAATATGACTTTAAAATCATTTTTTTAAATCATTTTTAGAGTTAATTAATTCTAAGCTTTAAAAAATAAATATTTGTAAAGAGGAGACCCTGCCTGTTATTGGCCATATAACTTTCCAACTTAATATTTTCTAGATTGTGTATATAGTAGAAACTCGCTTATTCAACATCTGTTCTTCCAATACTCCAGTTTTTCCAACTGGCTTTCGTCAGTGATGCACATATGCACATTTAACTCATGGAAGACACCTTTTCATTCCGTTTCAGCTACAGATTGGGGGATGTGTTTAGAGCATGTTTAAACTTTTTACTCAGCTTTTCCAATGAAGTCTATGAGTGGCCAAAAAAAGGAAAAGGGTGGCTGTATCCTTCAGCGACAAATTGAGAACCTTGGAGAGATTGGATAATTTACTTTATTTTAACTGCATTTTGAACTTTAATGCACAGAAAGCATGTTTCCAGATTACTCATAATCAATTTTTTTGTGGGTTGAGAGCACTTATAATTAGCATTTGTCCAAATCAACATTTCACTTATCCGACATAGGGTTGGTGCTGTCAAGTCAGATAAGTGAGTTTCTACTGTATCTACGAGGTGTAGTCAAAAAGTGTCCGACCTTGAATTTGTTTGAACAAAATAATAATGCGTGAGCAAAATCAGCATGGGTATTAGGTGGCTGTGTCCTTCCTGAGCATGCACAAAAATTTTCATGTCTGTAGGTTGCGCCAGTCGCCCGCAGTGATGCGTTGAGTACAGACGTGAAGAGTGTGCTGTGTGATTTTTCTTTTTGAGTCATGATGGCCAAGCGAATTGAGCAAAGATACTGTATCAAATTCTGCCAAAAACTTGGTGATACGCAAGCCCAGACTACCGAGAAGATTCAGAAGGCCTTTGGAGATGATGCTATGGGAAAAACACAAAGGAGTGGTACAACCGGTTCAAAGATGGCCGCACCTCAGTGGACAGTGAGCCACCTTGTGGCAGACCATCAACTAGCAGAAACGATGAAATGATTGCAAAGGTTCAAGGAATAGTCTATGAAGACCGTTCTATGACTATTGAGGAGATTGTTGCCGAAGTTGGAATCAGCCATGGGTCAGTTCAGTCAATTATAACAGAAGATTTGTACATGAGGAGGGTGTCGGCCAAATTCGTACAAGTTGCTGTCTGACCAGCAGAAAGAAAACACAAAGGAAATCTCCCAGGACATGCTGGAGTGTGCTAGCCAAGATCAAAACTTCATGAACACTATCATCACTGGCGATGAGACATGGGTGTACAGCTATGACCCTGAAACAAAATGGCAATCATCCCAATGGAAGCATCCATCCTCGCCAAGACCAAAGAAAGCAAGACAGGTGCACAGCAATGTTAAACTGATGATGACCTGTTTTTTTGACTACAAAGATATTGTGCACCATGAATATGCACCACAAGGTCAGACAATTAACAAAGAATACTACCTGGGGGTTCTTCGTTGCCTTCGTGAAACTGTGCGGCGAAAACGACCCGACCTGTGGGCAGCAAAGAATTGACAATTCCACCATGACAACACACCCACTCATTCCGCCCACGTCATCCAAGCATTCCTCGCCAAGCATAACACACCACTTGTTCGTCAGGCTTCCTACTCCCCAGACTTGGCTCCGTGTGACTTTTGGCTATTTCCAAAGCTCAAAAAAACACTCAAAGGGAGAAGATTTGAGTCAACAGAGGACATTAAGCAAAATTCGACGGCACAGTTCTACAGCATCCCAAAAAGTGATTTCCAGAAATGTTTCCAGCAGTGGCAGGAACGCTGGCAGAAGTGTGTAGACTCCCAAGGTGAATACTTTGAAGGAGACTAAATCAAAATGGTGAGTTTTTTAATATTACTTGTTTTTTTGGCCAAAGGTCAGATACTTTTTGACTACACCTCATATTTATAATTTGTAAATAAATCAAAGCAAAGATATCAAGATATTAGAAATACCAGTCAGCACAGATTCACTAGAATGTTTCCAGGCTTTAAGTATTTATAATATGCCAAATGACTAAAAATATTAGATTTACTTAGTAGTCTTACTACACAAATATTTTTTCTTATATTTTTAACCATTTTTTGTTGGAACACGATTAGTTTAAAACGGAAGGATAAAATTATCTGCCTAACAACCTGCCCATTAAAACAAAAAGAATTAATTGAAAATCAATGTTTTTTTTTAATGACATTTTATCTGAGTACTGTATTTTTTTGGTTATAAGTCGATATGGAGTATAAGTTGAATAGGTCAGTTTTCCAGTTTTCCAAGCCTTCTTTCACATATAAGTCAAAGTGATGTCTAAGTCTATAGTACGACTGTACAAAAGTACAGTAATAACAGAATAAAATTTCTGTCAGGGTTATAAAACAGCGGTGGTGGATAACATCAAAGTGAGAGGTTTGAGGAAGGAATGAGTTTTAGGCAAAAGAAAGAGAATGAAGTATGTTGTATCAAAAAAGTCTTCAAGCTGATCTTTGACATTGGTCCATCTAACTTTGCAACCATGGTTTTCTTTTTTGCTTTTTTCAGTCTGTCATTTCGCTTTTTTCCAATCATGAAAACATTTCTCACTAACACCATCTGCCATTCTGTTGCTATATTTTCGCCATTGTTTTCAGAAAAATTCACCACTTCCAGTTTAAAAGCTGCAGTATATGCTTTCCTTTTTTTTTTATAGCAGGCATTTTCAAGTAAGGGTTGATATTTTTTTTCAACTTTGGCAAATAGAAGCTCCCCTAACACACTGATATCTGTGCTCCCTAAGCACTAAATAAAAGGGAAGTAACTGAATCTGAGTCAGCATGCACCCACACGCAAAGTCAGAGTGAAGTATAAGTTGATGGTCAGGCCCTTGCAGAAAAAAGTATCGAGTTATGCGCTGAAAAATACAGTAATACAAAAACTGTTTATCAAGTAATTCTGATTTTTTTAGTTTGGTTATAAGATATGCATTTTCTTTTCAATTTTAATAACTTTAAGAATTAAGAACCATTGCTGCACTGCATATTAGAAATTCCTTTTACCTATGACCATGAGAGTAAATTCAAATCCTCGTTTGACGGCTTTTCTGTGTACTTGGTCAGGTAATGTGGCAAAACCGATATATTCCTCTTCATCCTGAAAATTTAAAAAAATCAACCAAAGAACAATCATTTAATGAATTAATATTCAGTTACTTAAATTCCTACTAAATATTAAACTGAAATTTTAATCTTTATAGTTTTGGAAGTGTTCTAGAATTTTTTGTTTGTTTTTTTTTTGCATAAGTATTCAAATTTTTAAAAATGTTATCGAGCAGCTAGTTATTTAGTTGGTCATTAAAAAAATTATTGTTTTGTTTGACACTTTTTTCAAAATAAAAACTAGATAAAGAACGTGGATTTTTTTAAGGAACATGAGGCTTCACCTTTGGTGTGTGTGTGTGCACGCATGTGCTATGGTGAGCCACTTCCATCTATTCACTGCTTTTCCTTGTTTATAATAACTTTATATGGAGAATCAGAGAATGAAATATTTCATTAAACAATACCTAATTATCAACTTCAAAATGTCTTCAAGATGAGTCATATAAGTCTTAATAAACACTACTTCTGTTTAGTTTTACTTGCCATAGCAAGCATTTTAAAATTCTAGAGAATTATTGTAATACCACCACTACAATACCAATGTGATAACCTGTTAATAAACTCTTTAATTCACAAACTAATGAAAACACCATACTTTTTTTTGTACTTGTCTTTACCTTGTAAAATCTGTCTTTAATTAAAAGAAATAATATGAGTTTCTTTGCTTTAGTTACTTTTCTGATTACATATAACAGTTAAAATATTTTTTTCATTGAACATATGAGCTTATGTTCATACATGTCTTTTTTATTTTTGATAAACTTTTTTCAGAATATTAAATCTACATGTCTTTATTTGACTGGATTTGCCCAAGTGGATCCTATGCTTATCCATAATGTTATAAATTAAATTTTGATAGTCATTTTCATTTCCTGTGAAATTCTCTAATTTTCTTTTTTATATTTTTTTTTATAGAAAAAATCCTTTTGGAGATCGTTTTAAAATTAAGTCATAATCTTAGCTGATCTTCCAGCTGTAAGCTGATGATGCAGTTTCCTGTATAACTAAAAAACAGTAATTTCTGACCATGGAAAACTACTTTTTTAAAATTAACTTTTACTAAATATGAACTTTGCAGAAATTTTTTTATAAAAAATAAGAATCATCGTTTAAGACACAGCTCCTTATATTGTGTAATGTATGCAGTAAGTGCTACCATAATGGATCAGTAAATGGAAAAAATAGATAAGTATGTAATTTCTAATAAATCTCATTCTTTTATTTAGTGTGGCAATTTTTGCCTGTTTGATTCAGAAATACAAAACATTTAGTATAATTTAGACTTTACTCTAACAAATTCAAAGAACATTTTTTACTTTTTCTGTTCTCTACTGAAAACTCTTGAAACTTCACATCACCACCAAATTTCAAATGACTAGCCAATATGCTTAATATCTATAAATTTGGAAATTATCACACTTTTTTTGTAAAAGAATATGTTTAGCATAAAATGGACTTATTATACAATAGTCTCATCATCAGCTTAGCTGCAGGTTTGAGTTTAAATTACAGTAGTGCATAATAATAATTGATTTTGTATCATACTCTGAATTTCTGTTTCTATCTTTTATGTAACACGTTGCTCTGGTTATTTGTCATCTCTAAGTTTATGAAGGTTTTATTTAAATATAATTCATATATTTATGTATGTTCTGTTATTACTAATAAATTATGGGAAATGCCTGAAATAGCTGTCTACTTTCTCTAATTAAAATATCTCCAAGTATACATAACATTATTTTGTTTTTGTAGCTTTCTCATATTTTCTTTTTCATTTCTATCATCAACTTTTAATTGTCTGTGTTCAATAAATAGGTATACTGTATAAATGCTTGGTAAATAATTGATAAGATTTGGATAAGTTGCCCCAAAAGAGAATCTTGAATGTAGAAGCGCAATTAATGCAATTTTTTCAGGCATCAAATAACTGGATTTGCCAGTTTTCCAGATAACCAAAGCAAAGATGCAGACTGAAGATCAACACACATTATTAATAAAATAAAAGTCATCAATCATTTGAAGAAAAGAGAAGCGGAGTGCAAAGTCACCAACCAAATATGGATTAGATACTAGCATCTTTTTTTATATTAAAAAGACAATAGCTTCAAATTGTTACTAAATCTGTCAGAAATCTTGGATAAGGCTTTATTTAAAAGTAAAATGAAGGAAAGCATATTTTGGTGTTTATGCTTATCAAAAATGCTTTGCTGCCAAAGTAAAGCAAAAATTAAACTGCTTTTTTCAATGCTACAGGATTTTCCTGTAAACAGGCTTTACATGCTAGCTGTTGAGTACAGCCAAACATCTACTTTTATTATATGTAATCACAAAAATCGCAATGAACTGTATTGTTTTCATGTCTTTTATTCTTTATTCATGTTTTAAAAATAGAGGCATTTATTTTCATTTATCTTAATTCAGTTTGGTGGCTATAACTCAGTGATTTATCTTCCTTAAAAAGTTGCAGTGGCTGTTGTTTTTTGTGTGTGATCTCTCAGCCAGATAAATTGCATGTCTATATACAGTTGTCTCCCTGGTATTCGCAGGGGTTACGTTCCTAGAGAACCCGCGAAGAGTGAAAAACCGAAAATATTGGACGTGGTCCATAAAAATGCCTATAAATGTCAAAATATAACGTAAAATATAATTTAAAAAATATAAGTATAATAATAATTTAATAAAAAATACAACACTCAGAGAAACACTCAAGATAGCTACACACGGTAAACTGGGATGATGTGGGGCTGCATCTGCCTGAGACAGCATCTCGTGGGCAGCAGCCAATCAACAGCAAGGAGAAATGAATAACACACTCGGATTGGCTACTTTCAAACCTCCAGCCAATAGCTTTTATTTTATATTGATACTTTGCTGAATTTATGTTAGTATTTATATTATAAAATTAGTAAATTATATTGTTATTAATAATTTAGTGTTAAAAAGCGTGAAAAAATATATTTTGCCACGAAAAAAGCCATAAAAAATCGTGGAAGATATTTGTGATTCCGCGAATATGCGGGGGTTTCCACGAACAATTATTAGTTAGGTTCTAAGGAAAATTCTGCGAATAACCGGGGCTGTGAATGCCGAACCACAATTACACTGGGGGGGGGGTCGACTGTATATACAGGGTTATTCAAAAAGAATGAACCGATTTCATGACGCATTACTTCAGTTCTCAAGCATCGTCATGGAATGAGTCAGTGACCATTTTAAAGAGGGGTTTACTAAGTTTTGATTGGCTGCCACAGGGGCGCTGTAGTTGCGTCGTTCCTCCGGCAACGTTCAGTTGTTTGTTTACCCTCAGAATGGTGAGTCCTCAGCAAAAGGCATTCTGCGTTCTCGAGTTTGCAAAAACAAAATCGGTTGTCATGGTGCAGCGTGCTTTTTCTTATGGGGATATGTAAAAGATCGCGTTTATGATCCACCGCTACCCACTAACCTCGATGACCTTAAACATCGAATAACAACAGCGATCAACTCAGTGGATCGTGATATGCTGATACGCGTCTGGGAGGAATTCTCTTATCGCATTGATGTTGCCCGTGCTGCAGGTGGTGGCCACATTGAACACTTGTAAGACAGGAAATAAAACTTGATTGTGAGTAGAATACTTGTGACTTAGCTGGAATTTTCTATTGCTTTTCCTTATTAAAATATTGCATAATGAAATCGGTTCATTCTTTTTGAATAACCCTGTATATATATATCGATTTGTAAGTTTAGCTTAATAGCAATGATAGCCTTTAAACAATAAAGTTTTTTAGTGGTTATTTTTCAATTAAAATGTTAGTCTCTCACAAATTAGGATGCTTTGCATTCTATTTAAAAATCATAATTACAAAATCTAACCATATATTTCTTTGGCCAGAATATATGAATTGGTTAATTTTCCAGGTTTGAGCTCTTGCCTTTTTGTTGTTTTTACTGTGGAAGTTTTGTTTGTTTGTTTAATTTAATTACTTTGTTATTATTGATCCAGAAAGCTGTTTTATAAAGGTAAACCAACAAGTTATTTATACTGCTATTTTAGTAGTAAGTTTAAAGACACACTATACCATGCTTTAATCAGGTTCAGAAAGCAATAATCTGGAAAGATTTTAGAATAACTTATCACTGTGACTTCACTACTGCCCATTATGCTCTTATAGCATAGGTTCTGGGCATCTATTATAAACCAAATTTCTGGATATCAACACTTCTTCTTTGGTATTAAAATTTGTCATAAAGATGATTAGAATGAATAAAATAATTTTAAAATGCTGTAACAATTTTACAATTTAGTTTGATTTTAAGATAGTTTTACATAATCAAGTCTGAAAGGTACTTGTAATGTATAATAGATTATAAACATCTTTTGTACAATTGGGAGGATGATGTTGCATATGAGTTTCACAATACTGTATGCTTAATTTCTCTGGAAGGAATCAACTATCATTTATAGTATCCTGAATCTTCAGGGTCAAGTCCATTCATTATCTGTTTCCATTAGTTCTTTCAAAGTATATTTGGTTCTTGCACCATATACACACTTTAAATTTATAGTGGACCCAATGTTTGTACCATCAAATGGGTTGATATTGTAGTTTTAAGGTTGTTGTCCTTTTTTTTTTTTTTTTGTATTACTTCTGACATTAAGATCAGTAAGGAACAAGGATTGGTAGCTATAATAGTATGGCAAACCATTTTGTTTTTGAATTAAGGAGATCTGTAATTAAAATTGTTTTTAATGGTGGCGAGATAGATTATAGTTAGCTTCATCTATAATTAAAAGTGTATAACTTATGTGTCTTCCTGGAATTGGCATATGATCTATATATATATAGATATGCCAATATTCTTCTGAATGCAATACATTTATAAAGATGGTAGTTAATTTATGGACTTGTTCCAGATACCACTACTGTTGTTATTCTACTGAAGCTCTTTCTTAAAACTTCTCATTTTAGATATTTTTAAATATGGTTACTATAAAGAAAATAATAAAGCATTTATGCAACAAAAAATAGGAAGTATGCTATAAAAAATTCCTATGAACTAGAATAACAAGCATGTTTATAAAAAATGTTTTATTTTATGATGACAAAAATTGAAGATGAGAGAAAACAAATGCCAACATTGTGGAAACAGGAGCAAAAATTTTAAGAAGTATTAAAAAATAAGGGAAATGATTGCATTTTCAGTACTACCTAGACATTTTAATGAAAAATAATAATTAAGCTTTGTTAAAGTTAGGTAGATATAAATTTTTTAAAAAATTTGTTAAATATATAAACAATGCGCAAACTTTATTTTTAATGTTATTATGTGTAGTTCTCATCACATTATATATATATAGAAGTTGTCATTTTTGTAAAGCAACTCTCGTTACTGATATTGGCAGCTGAACATTTTAGTTCTGTTGAAGAAGAAAAAATGGTTATAATTTGTTTTAATTTTTTTTTTTAATCTGAAAATAACTAAATCTTTTAATGAATTTTATTGAGAGATATATTTTAAAATTTTATTTGAAACAATGGGTGGTTGTGGCCAACAGCTAATCTTGCCAATTTTAATTTATTTTTGCTTTAATCAAGAGATTGGAGCTGCCTGGCTGTCTTACCAGCTTTTCTCTAAGCCAGTAAAAATGATTCACAAAGTCAACTTGCTACTGAAAGATGCAGTAATTGAACATCCAGATTCTCTTCTAAATATAGTACTTCAGCTTTGTTGCTGCCAGCTAGTTCTGGTTTTAGGAGGGTTTTATGTCACATTAAAGGTCATGCATGACAACCCTATGGGTCTCTCACAAATTAATTAATGCTGGATATATTTACTGCATCAGCAGGACAAGTTATTATTTTCTGCATAAATTTTTTGGTAAGCATTTGGTAGACAATGATATATTTTTAGGAGGGTTTTATGTCACATTAAAGGTCATGCATGACAACCCTATGGGTCTCTCACAAATTAATTAATGCTGGATATATTTACTGCATCAGCAGGACAAGTTATTATTTTCTGCATAAATTTTTTGGTAAGCATTTGGTAGACAATGATATATTATTTTTAGAGGCAACAACTGCTTTATTGTTGTTTTTAATCTCTCTCTCACTCTCACACCCTACCTACCTACCTACCTTTTGTGGAATTTTTATTGACCCTGACTTCTGACTTGTTTTGAACATTAATTCATATCAGTTTCCATTGATGTAGCAAGCAAGATGTGGAAAAGAAATTAGGTTAATCTTTCAGGAAAATTGTATTTTTTTTTTATTCTTTTTACTACAACTTGTATCATTAATGTGACACATTTTTGGATTAAAATTATTTCAGGTAAGGTTTGAAATAAATATAAAATTTACTTTTTTCAAGAATATCTTTTGATACCAAAATATTTATTAGTTCATTTGAGTTGTATTTTACATTTTTAAAACAGTTAAAAACACTGGGGAAAAAACTATAGGTAAAGTGCTACATTTTCTTTAATATATATATATTTTTGATACCAAAATATTTATTAGTTCATTTGAGTTGTATTTTACATTTTTAAAACAGTTAAAAACACTGGGGAAAAAACTATATATATATATATATATATATACTATCATTCACATAATGAAAATGCTAAACCAAAAAGTAAACACTGAATACAATACAGAAAAGTGGCATACCAACATTACATCCTGGCACCTTGGTTACTTCTCTATATTCTTTTCTTTCTTAGTTCTTAGAATTTTTGTCATTGAGAAAAGTAGCATATATTGGCAAAAGTTTAGAATCTTTCCAAGTTTTTTAACAAAATTTGTGATAATTTTCACTTTAATATTTTCACCATTTTCAAACATCTTTGCACAGATTACATTGATTCTATAGTTCTTTGAATAAAATGATGGCAATGCACTTTTGAGAAATTTGTAATGGTTGTTGATGTAATTTTGCTTTTAAACATTTAAGAAACAAGAAAAAAGCTTTGTGTGTGTGTGTGTGTACATTATACTTTGAAAATTTTAATTGGCTGTCTTTAGTGGTTTTTTTTTAGCTTTATCTTAAAACTAAACAAAATTCAATTTTCATAAAATATTTCTATGTTACAATTGCTTCCTACAAAGAAAAAAAGAAGAAAAAAACGAGAGAGAGAGATTTCTTGGAATCTTAGTCATTGGTCTTGCAAAACTGCAAAATTTAATTAAAACTGGATGTTAACATAGTTTTAATTCATTGCTTCCAACACTGAGAAAAAAATTTGATCTTAAATCAAAGACTTTAATCTAATATTTATTTTAGTAAGAAATGTCAAGTTTTTTAAAGTTTGTACAAAAAAAAAATGATAACTTTTTAGAAATCAGAGCAATATAATAAACTGTGCAGTGATTTAGTTAAAAAGAAATATTATAGGAAGCAGAAAACTATGTGAAAGTCATTAAGCCTATTAGAAGGTCATTTTGTTCTTGCTGCTAGAGAGAGACCTAAAAGATGAACAAGGGTCCTCTGTTGCTGTGAAAGGTTATTTTGACCTGAATATTCTCTCCCTAGTTTAAAGACACACAGAACATACATAACACCAATTTAGTGAATGTTTAAAGAAATGGGTATGTCTACTTTTTGGAATTCCTTAATATTTAACTAGAATTTGTGATTTGACTTTAGAAGTAAAGATACAATTATAAAAATGGAAAAATTTTAATTAATATTAGTTTGTGATTAAAACTGGAATATTTTGTCATTTAAATTGTAAAATAAAAGAAAAAGACATTACTTTACTCATGAAAAGCTATGAACATAGTTATTATTTAAACATCAAAATCAGATCTGGAACAATCAGACATCATTACATACTTTATTTTCAGCCATCCTCTATCAATTACTATTTAGAGCTGCTATAAAGATATATGTTAGACAAGTACAGAATTAATGTCTTATCACCCTTCAGTATTATTTCTGCAAACAAAAATTTCTTAAATTTCTCATACTGAAGAAATAGTGATCTTGTAGCTAACAAGCTGCTGCTAAGTATCTTTCATACATTACTATCCGACACCACTTAGAAATTATGACAGGCTAAGAATAGCATGTGCAAATATGCTTGATAGGCATAGACAGATACAAACTTTATCACAAGGCTTCTTAACTGTAGGTATTCTGTTTCTAGGTCTTATTTAAAAAGTCAAGCAGTTCACTTACAAATATTGTCTAGTTTGATTTTTTTTTAAATTCCCATTAGTATTTACTTGTAGTAGGCTACTGCTAATAAATATCTATTTTTAAAATGTACTTATTTTGATAAAATAAAGGCAAAATTTAGAGGTCTCTACTAAAAGTATTATCATTTAAGAATGTAATTTTAATACTTGTGATATTGATGTATGTAGATTTATATTACCTGATTAACATTTCTATAATTAAAATAATTTCATTTTATGGAAATGAATAATAAATTTTTATATATTTTTATTTAATAAAAATAGAATGATTTAATCAAAGACAAATACTACATTGTTATTACCTGCAAATTGTACATTAAATTTTTAATACTAATTTATCCTTGTTCATTTAGGATTTAATGTTATTTGTGCCAAAAATGCTTTGTATGAAGCTCTCTAAAGCTGTGTGATTTGCATTGTTTATTTACTCCTAAAAACCTTTTCAGTAGTTATACAGATTTTATATTTATGGTCGTGTTGCCTATAAATAAACTATTCACATTTATACAGTTACATTTTTTGGGGGTTTATATAGCTGGTATAATATAAACTGTTGTTTGTTTGAAATATTTACTGAGAGTTGACCTTTAGGTATTTTATTTCAAGGACAGGTCACAAACAACATTAATTTAGTGAGTGTCCTATTTCAAAGTGGAAATTCAAAGCTTATAATTCTGGAGTACTTTGACAGTTATTGTTTCATATACAATACACAGTTTCTGGTTTTAGAGAAAAAGAAATCAATTTTGTTCCAAATACTTTCAAAATTGTTCAGCTTTTTAAATTTCTGTATAATAAACCAATTAACTATAAACATTTGATGATTATTTAAAGTATTTTATAATTAATATTTAAGAACGTTGTTCAATAGGGATTATTTTTCTTTTTGGTACTTAGTGTATATACTGGGGCTGTTCAATTTAAACTCGGCTGAATACAATTATGGTGATCCTATTTCAGCCAGGTTTCATTTGTATATTTCTAGTACATGCACTTATTACCCAAAATTACATAGTGAAAATATTCCTTTTTAATATATTTGTTAAAAAAAATTAACAAACTTATGTTACCATAGTCTCTCAGAATCACAAAAGGAAAAACCTGAGAACTAATAATAAAAGCCATGTCTGATGCGGTGATAAACAGTTAAGGATATGGTATCTTAGATAACTTAGCTGTTAATCCCATCTCTGGCTGCTGAGTCCTAATAAAATTGAAACTTGTATGTCAGCCTGCAAGAATTAAGTGTTTTTTCAAGGAATTTGTATACCAAGCAGGTTGGGGAAAAATCAGTGGATGATACTCACTATCTCTAGATACAGTATAGAGTTGGACACTTAAGTATGACTTTATTGTAATTATAACAGTATTTTTTATAACTATTTAATATTATATAAGTGAAATATTGACTATCTAGTGGATAAGAATCTTTGTTGAATGTGAAAATGTGAAGGAAAGTTTAATTAACTTTTGGAAGGTATGTTGTTATCTGAGTGGGTCAGAAACACATCAGTAACTGTGTGTGTGTGGCAAATAGGTTTTCTAATTTTCTGACAGTGGTGATAATAGTGTTAAGAATGAATCAGGTTTTCTGCTCCCTTTTCGCTCACTTCCTAAGGATTTATCAAATTATTAAAAAAACAAACAACTGATTGTCAAAAAATATATAAGCAAATAAAATAAATCACTTGATTGACTTAAAGATAAGTAAAGATGTATTGTTTATGCTACTACCTAAAAATAAGCATGATGCTGATATCCAGCAAACTTTTGACATCACTGCTACAAACAGCCCATATTTTTAATTTGATAATGAAATGATTTTTCTCCACCCCCACATCTGATATTTATATACATACATATGCACAAAAAAAATATTTAAATAACCTTAAGAACTTTTAAACAAGAATTATGACTTGAACAAAAGTATTTTTGAGAAATGCTTTCATCATTTTACCCCTAAATTAACCAAAGTATTGATAATAATGTGCATACCTTACAGTGGTAAAATGCTATATTTTTCCGTGTTAGCCTGCGACGGGCATTTGAAGTAGTTAATGGGGACAGTTTTTCCACATGTACACCAAATCCTTTCTCATCCCCCATATTTCAGCTGTTCTCAGCGGGTCATGCTATTATAAATGTGCTTATAATTTACCTCTTCCTTTCAACGATATGGTAGAGTCTACTCTAGACACAGGGTATAAGCACTTTGTGTGTAGTGTGTGTTTGCCTCAGAGGAACATCCAGCTCTGTTTATATATTTATAGCCAAGTCATGGTTGCTACACCACCAGCTATGGTCTACAAACTACTGATAAACTAGAACTTAGAGAAAAGTGGGATGGATTAAAGTAGTTACCAAATGAAATTTTATTATATCTTACAGGTGGTCAGTCACAGTAGTTAATGTAATTTATTTTTTTTTAAATGTACTTTCTTGGATTTTAGTTTTATTGTAAAGGTATCAGGGTGATAAAATATTCTGCTGTTTATTCAGAAACTTGTATTTAAACAACAAAATAATGGTATATTAATAAATTATTGTAAGTGTCATGGTATTTATCTGCTCAGCTTGTATGAAACTGTGTCAAAAAGGTTTGCTGACTGACTAATGTTAATTTTTTAATGCTCTTGTTTGCATATTTCTCTGAATTTCCTATAGATTGCTTTTTCAATTTTAAGGATATTTAACTATCAGTAGTCTCAGTCAGTTTTGATAAGTGATGGTGTACAGCTATGCAAGCCTATAGGACTAAATTTGGAAGTGGATTAACTTGCACACTACCATATCCCTCAGAGGGCACTCATTCCAAAAATAATATCTATGCTTTCCTTGTTGAGTCAATACTATTATAAATGTAAACATTTGTATATTGATCAATAACAATAAGTTTAGACCATTAATATGGTTCAGATTTGCATTTTCAACTTGGTGTGGATATCTGGGTTTGAAAATGGTCAGTTGGTGGGTGGGTGCTATTTTATAAAAGCAAAAGTCCATAGTTTGGGAGGAAGTGGGGTAGTGCTTATTCAACCTTTTCCTGTTCCTACAGGTATGTTACACATTTGAATTTTTAAGTCATTCTAAATTTTGTTTTGAAAATAGATCAGAATGCTAAGTCAGTTGGTAACATTTAACAGAAAGTGTTTGACTATTCATTATTAGAAATTTTAGTCTTTGTCTATGATCAAGAATTTTTTCTTTTATTTTCTGATTCTCTTTATTATATACTTTTACTGCTCTTTACTAAGTGAAGAGTATCTGTTTATTCACAAACCATCAGTCATTCAAGTACAACTTTAATATACTGTATGCTTTAATTATTTATTGTATTTTCTACAGATTACATATTCTGTATTTGTATAAAAATTATTTTCAAACAATTGCCTTATGAAATACATCAAAGTAAGTTATAACAAAGATCCAAGATAGATTTAAAAATAAACAAAAAGTAATACCATCTTTACTATGCTCTTATATTGTAGTATCTGCAGGTTAAATCATATCAACCATTTTTAGTTTTCATCTTGAAAAAAAAAACTGGTAGAAGAATATAATTATTTCAAATCTACTTAACAATACCAAGTAAACTAATAAAGAAGTGAATGATTCAAAGTGAAGAAATCAGCTAAAATTCAATAAGGGAGAAACTACTAAAATGTAGGTTTACTAGTTCACTTAATACTAATAAAGTGATATGCTCCATATACAAATTTTACTGTAGTGCATACTCTAACACTAAAATAGACCAAGAAAACATCATCAGACTACAGTGTTTGAAATTATTATAGGACTTATCAGAAACTGAATCTGGGAACAAAAATAAGGTAGGCTTAGATAATGATAAAAATTACTTTGATCACAATTAGATTCTCATAGGAGAAATCCCTGACAACAGTGAATAGGATGATATTGCTAATGAAAATGAAGGTGAAGAAATTTTGAGACAGGGTCAAACAACCACAGCTGCCTACTCAAACTCAATTTTCATTGCCACCTCAGGGTCAGCAATTACTTACACTAGGGTCAAATGTGCCAAGGGGTCACCCAAGCAGATTAATATCAGCACATTGATACAGAAGGGGATGAGGTCATGTGCAAACCCAGGCTCTGATGTGAATGCTGGCACTAGCAACTAATCAAGAGGTTACTTGTGATGCCACTTTGTGGGATATGCAAACTGCAGTGAAAATGGCTAAACAGAACATGTAGAAAGTTTCAAGGTCAACCCCATACACAAAACACCGCATCACTGAAGAGTATACTGAGTGATTCTGATTTTTAATTATATGAGCCTATGCTAGGCCACATACTACAGTCCATTGAAGCCAACTGATAACTGCAGAATGACTCTTGGCCATTATCTTTGAAAAAATTGGATGCTTTTATCGCATACACTACTGACTGCTTGTGGAGCATGTAGCACTAAAGGAGTGTTGGTGAAAAGTTTATGGTCCAGTGTGTGGGGCCACAATTTTTTCATCAAAGCATGGGATGAAACACATTTTCTGAAATCATGCACAATTTCTGCATTTAACAGCATCTTTAAAACAACAAATTTGGCCTGACATATGAGGTATGGAACCAGTTTGTTGCCAACAGCATTCTCTGCTATAACCCAGAAGAAAACATTACAATCAAGAGCTTTCCCACCAATGTAAAGTGTTGGTGGATGATAATGTTTTGGCTTGCAGCAGACACTGAGTCAAAATATCTACATAGTTTTCCCTATTTGGACAAGAACAACACTTATCCAGCCAACTAAATGCTAGGTTAAAATGTGGCTCTTTGCCTAATGAAACCTATGTAGGAAATGGTAGGAGAATATTACTACTGACAACTTCTTCATATCACTGAAATTGGTGAAACATTTTCAGGACAAGGACAAACCTGGTTGGCACAGTAAACCATATTAGTAGAGGACTTCCAATGTCAACGGTGGGTGGACCTGAACATAGAGCTTTACTATACTAGACTACTGAAGCACTTTGGCTGTCCCATAACAATCTACAAGTGCAAGCCAAGAAAAACATCACTTTGTTTAGCACAGTTCATCCTTCATTTGCGATCAGGAATGATGCAAAAAAGAATTTAGAGACTGTATAGTTTTATAACTTCATAAGTTCAGAGCTGATATATTAGACCAGATAGCTCAGAACCACTCTGTGAAAGCTGGGTTTAACAGATGACCTGTTCACAACACCCCAAATATAGCAGCCATCAGTTTCTGGATCCTTTACAAAGAATCCACAAGAGAATTAGTAAAAGAAGCTTTATATTTCAACTAGAAGAGGAAAAAACATAGACACGTTGAGAAAATACAGAATGTCAAACGTGTAGCAGCCTACAGAAAAAGTGAGTGATTTTCCTACTGACAGCAAGCAATTCCAGTGCAAAATTGGAATGAAAAGAAGACACATGGCAGTTGTGTTGCTGGCAAGAAGGCATTGCCTGTGCTAATTTCAACACCTTGACTTCACTAAGTAAAGAGTTTGATATATTTTTAACATTATAAATTTTGGAAAACAAACAAAATGTTACAGAATTATAATTTTATACAACCTCAACTTTGTTCACACTAATGATATCCAACCCTTTATAAATTTAGGCAAAATGTATAAAGTGGTGCTGAATTTTTTTTGGCATGGTTTATATATTTCAAACATTAAAAATTAATACAGATAGAAAAAAAGTTTTCCAAATTTCAAGCAAGAATGCTAAATTATGACTATTGATTCTTCAGTTTATTTGGAATTCATGATAATACAAAATAAATAATTTTTTAGCTACAATATGCTACACAATTTTTGGAAATTTTATATCAGTGAACTTCTTTTAAATGCAGAATTCAACTATCTACAAGAATTTTAGTCACTGGCCTTTAATTTTCATTTGCTTGCATAAAATGGCTACAATATTTTTCTGATACCCGTGGTTTTAAAATGTGATATGATCATTCATTTTCTGGTGTTGAACAGTTGCTGATTGCTGAAAGTTAAAGAACCACAACATGGTGAAATTTTTTTTGTGGGGGAGTGCTATTACATTTACAGTATGCCCTGTACTTCATTGCAATGTGGGATTATTTCAGAATAAAAAAACCAGGAAAATTCTGAGAACCATATATATATATATATATATATATATATATATATATATATACTAGAAGAGGCATTGTCAGAGACTTTCTTGATCCCAATTCTTTTGATTTTTTTGGGATCTGGAAGAGGTCACTTTCTTGTTGGGAAAAGTTCCTGTAAAGCTGAGCAATAATAATGACAGCACATTGACAATGCTACTTGATACACTTCCAGATGTCTCATAATTTTATCATATTTTCCATTGAATATGTAACTGGACAAATAGCACAATTATTTATAGATTAATAATACAAGGCCAGAGGATAGGAAATTGAATTTTCTTATAATATTGAACAACATAACACATTTTGTCAAATTACTAAAAGGTAACTGAGTTGAAAAAAAAAAATCACTCAACATTTGTTGCAAAAATCAGTGTGATATACTTAATTTTTACATGATGTAAAACACTGGACCTTTACAGTGGTCAAAATGATCACTCCAGTAGATCTGTGTATATACATACCTTTGATAGTTATAATGAAAATCTCTGTTTTAAATTTTTTTTTTGTAAATTATAGATTTAACTACTTGTTCTTTTTGTGTTATTCCATTGACTTCTGTCTATTTTCAGATCAACAATAAATTGACAAGGTTGTTAGATTTCATCATTAATCTTTTAAATTAAATCACACAGATCGTTTAAAGTAAAACTTCCATTGTTTTTCAAATGAATTTCTTTGTTCTGAAGAGTTTTTCTTTTTTTTTACTTAGTTGCTCAGCAAAAACCTCTGTTAATAGTTTTTGCAATTTAAGTTCTCTTTGAAGGTGTTAATTTTTAGACTTTAGTCACAGCATTTTTATAAATCAGATTCAGTGATTACATTTTTTAAAATTACAGTCAATCCTTACTTCATACGAATAATAATTTTTATTGTGCATATTTTCATTTCTATTTTGGTATATAATTCATGTTTGTTCTTTGCTAAATGAATATCCAAACTCACCGTTTGAAGTTTGCACAATCATAAAAAATATTTTCTTTGGGATGTTGTTGCCATTTTTTTTTTTAAAAAAAATAAATGTTTGTTAAATGATCATTTTAGCAGAAAAAGTTAGAAACATTTCTTAAACTAAATTACAGATAAATTTAACTTTTAGAGATTAGCATTGTTCAGCTAAACTTCCTTACTATAATGTCTAATTAATGGGAGTTTCTTTTCATCCTTAATGACTGAGATCATAAAAGTGCACATGCAGCAGTCCCCTGAATAATGAATGCCTGGTTAACAAATATTCACTATAGCGTATATGGGAAATTAACACCAAAAATTTGCTGAATGTATACATGGTTTGCTTTAACGAATGAATCATCATTGACAAAGAACAAAATTTTGAGTTGGATGAAAAATTCTCAGAGCAAGTGCTGAATTAAATGGATGTGCACAGATACATTAATATGTGCAGTTCACAGTGATCTGTGCATACCTTCGAATAGTACTTTGTACATTTATCTTGTCTGCTGAATTTTGTAGAAATTATTTTGCAAATTTTTTGCCCCCCATTACAATTTGTGATGACTAGAAAAAAGCAAGCAACTAGCAGCGGTGCAACTCCTAAAGCAAAGAAGAAGTACACCTCTTTGGATATTAATTTGGATGTTTTGAGGTGGTTTGATGCTGGTGAAAAGCCAAGCGAAACTTCTAGTGCATTGGGCCTAATTCTGTTGACTATCTGCACAATTTACAAGAATTAGAGCAACTGCAAAATACGTGATGCCTCTAACAGCCACTAAAGTAACATGCAAACAGTGTGATGTAATGGAAAATATGGAGAGATTAATGAATGTTTGGATATAAACCAGCATCAATGGAATGTTCACGTTAGCACTATGGTCATTCAAGAGAAGGCTAGGAGGTTATTTGATGATCTTCAACAATGGGAAGAAGTACCAGTGAAGAAACGTTTAATGCTAGCAAAGGATGTTTTGAAAGGTTCAAATGACAGTCATTTACATAACATAAAAGTGACCAGAGAAGCTGCAAGTGCAGACATCGCAACAGCTTGGTCTTATCTAGCTGCATTGAAGTAGATCATCAAAAAAGAGGGTTACATATCTCAACAAATTTTCAATATCAATGAAACAGAGCTTTTTTGGAAGTGGATGCCAGCCCGCACTTTCATTTCCAAAGAAGAAAAGACTGCTCCTAAATTCAGGGCTGCAAAGGATCGCCTAACCCTCCTGCTTGGTGGAAATGCCAAAGGAGACATTAAATTGAAACCTTTGCTAGTCTACCATTTGGAAAACACTTGGGCTACAAAGGTATTGTTAAAGCTGGTTTTCCAGTAGTTTGGTGTTCTAATAAAAAGGCTGGGTGACAATAACAGTGTTTCAAGGCTGGTTTTTGTTGTATTTCTGTTCTGCAGTTGGAAAATTTTGTTGGGATCATAACATTGTTCACAAAGTACTGCTTCTGTTGGACATCCAGTCAACCTGAAAGATTTGTTGCCTAATGTATGCATCGAATTTCTTCCACTCAATACAACAGCAGTGATTCAACCAATGGATCAAGGAGTTATTCCAATCTTCAAAGCATATATATGCTGCACATTCCAAAAACTGATCAGTGACTGATTTTTTTTTTTGAAGAGAAGCCTACAATAAGGGACTTCTGGTGTGGCTTTAAAATTATGAATGCCATTGAAAACAGTCAGACCTGGACAGAAGTTAAACCATGTACAACGAATGGTGTGTGGTAAAAATTGTTGCCAAGTTGTGTCCACGACTTCAAAGGATTTACCACTGAAACTGTCTCAGATAACCAGCAGAACATTGTGAAGCTTGCACAAGAGGTTGGATTTGATGAAGTCAATGAAACTGATGTGGTGGAGTTATTGCAGTCACATGAAGAGGACTTGTCAAAGGTTTAATGGGGATGAAAATGGAACGAACTGCATTAAAAGATGATGAAGAGGAAGATGAGAGTCTTGTTCAAGTTCATAGTTTTTTAATGTTATACTTCTCAAAGGCATTTGAATATTTAGAGAAGGCAATGGAGATCTTTGCTGAAAAAGATCCACTCAAAGAATGGAGCATAAAATTTTCCAGGGACTGCAGAGCAATGTCAACCTGTTACAAGGAATTATATTTGCAGAAACAAAGGAAGTCAAAGCAGACATCATTGAACAGGTACAGACAGTTCCCAGACATGCCAACATTATAGATCCTAAAATCGGGAGAAAATATTATTTAGTGATTTGCTTAGTATAGTATCTCCATGTCCAATAGAAAAATCGTTTCCACACACAGTACATAACGCAAAACCTTCGCCTTTCCGGGATTTCTGAATAAATTTAAATTTATTACACCACGACTCGTTAAATTTTACAGAATATTTCTTTTTCTTCGAGGGAACAGGTGCCGAACTTTCCGCCATCTTTTTCACAATGTTTTGATTTTTTTTACGGTACAAAATTCGATGCTGTCTGCGATGGAACGATTGGTGTACTGTATATATATCTACGGAGCAAAAAATAATATTTTTAGAATTTTCAAGTATAATTTCTACCAATTATGTGTCATTTCAAAAAATGTAATGTAAATATTAAGAAAATCGGGAGTTTTTACTAGATTTTAAAAATCGGGCGGGAGAAAAATTAGAGCTTTAAAATCGGGAGTCTCCCGCGGGAATCGGGAGTGTTGGCATGTCTGAGTTCCAGACTAACGTAAGAGTTTGGATCTTCAATCATATATGTAAGTTGGAGATTGTGTAAAATCATGTAAATAGGTATTGGTGGTGTTAGTGTGAAGGCTGATTAAGTGTAGTGCATTTTTTATATAAACCATAAATATGGAGTACATAAAATATAATTTTACAATGAACATCACACCTTAATTCCTAGTGCTGGCTTGCTCTTGTAAATGGGTGGTGGTGATGTTAGTATGCTGACTAATTAATACTAGATGAAGTGAAAAGGTGATGCAACATAATCTTGAGGAGTTGATGAGAATATAGGTTTTGGTTGCTGTTCAAACCTTTTTTAAAAACCTGTTGAGATTTGACTGCACAGCAGCCTCCTTTTTCTCAGCATAGATGGCCCTGTAACAAGAAAAATAATCTTGGATGGCTCGTCGAACTTCAAACCTGGTGGTATTGGGAGTCCATCCACTCAAAGGCTGCCATTCCTTTGACAATGTCCTTGAATGCTTCGGCCATTTCCTTTGTTGTAAAGTGCTTTGGTGGCTCATCCTCTTCATCATCCTGGCTCTCCACAACCTTTTGGGCCTCTACTCTGTTAACTCCTTGTTTTTCAGCTCTTCACCTTGTGAATTGAGAAGATTGTCAACATCTTCAGCATCACACTCAAGGTCCAGTTGATGAGCAAGATCGACGACTTCAGTGATCTCTTTCTCGAACCCTTGAGAGCTGTTGACAAATTGAGGATACAGATTCTTCCAAACACCATTCATATTTGTTGGCTTGCAGGGCTGTTGCAATGTTTTTATATTGCATTATAGATGTAGCAGAAGTCCTTCAAGGTTGTGCCATCCCTGTCCGTAGCGCAGATAACTTGAGCAAATGTCCTAAGTAAATAGCATGCCCTGATGGTTGCTATAACTCTCTGATCCATTAGTTGCAGCACAGGTTGTTTGATGGGAGAAACACAACCTTGATGTTTGGATGCAAACATCCAACTGTGGAGGATGACCAAGGGCATTGTCAAGGATTAGCAGGATTTTGAATGGAATTCCTTTGGCCTGGCAATATTCCTTCAACTGAGTGATGAAGTGGTGCCAAAAAGATGCCTCAAATATGGCAACCGTAACCCAGGCCTTTGGGTTTGACATCCATACATCGGGAAGAGACCACTTGTGAATTCGCTTCAGTGCCCAAGGATTTTCCTTGTTGTACATGAGCAGAGGTTTCAGCATGCAATCCCCAGCTGCATTACTACCAAGGAGCAGAGATGATCCTTAGCCACCTTAAAACGTGGCATTGTTTTTTCTTTAGCAATGTATGTACAAGGCACTCTTTTCCAAAATAAGCCAGTCTCATCGACATTAAACACTTGCTCCATCAAATAATCACCCTCCTCAGTTACATTAGCCAGCACTTTTGGAAACTCCTCTGTTGTCACTGTATCAGCACAAGCAGCCTTACCACTCACTCTTATGTTATGCAAACTTGCATGAATTTAAAATGGCTGAACCATCCATTACTCTTAACAAAATTTCTTCCTGTTTCACCCCTCTTTGCCTTCAAGTATCTGTAAAGACTTTTAGCCTTTTCCTTGATTGTCAGATGGCTAAGTGATATGCGTAGTTGATTTTGTTCCCTAACCCACCTAATAACTTCTCCATTTTGGCTAATGCACCAGAACGTTCCTTAGTAATAACAGTTGTCTTCATAGGTGCACAATCTTTTACTTGTTGTTTAATGCAGTGATGATCTTTCACTATGGTGTTCACTGAGGATGCAGGAAAACCCAGAGTACATGCAAGAGAATTTATGGATTCACTGCTCATGCTTCTGGAACATTGGCACTCTATTTAATATTAATGTCATGAGCCTATCTTTTATTTATAATCAATTTTTAAGAGTTATTTCTCTTGCTACTATTATATTATAACAGCAGTAATATTAGAAATACAAACAGCTGAACTAAACTATTATTTAAAATAAATCTACCACTTTTTTGGGTAACAAAAAAATTTGGGAGATTTTTAAAAATGTCTAAAAATCAGGAGCTGTCCAAAAAACAGGGAAAGGTTGATGTTTATCCACATACTACTGAAGTATTAAAAAAATGAAATAGTTATTAAATATTGAGAAAAACACATTGCTAACTTCGGTAGCCCTTACTGGTTGTCATTTTCCTATATCAGTATAAAAATATTAGAATGTATTTTGGATAAATATATACATTCTGAAATTAATATTTTATATTAGAATGATTAAAATTTCCAACATAATTTCAGTTATTGATTATAAATAGCAAAACAACAAAAATGATCATGGTTTCTATACCTCTAAGACCACATGATTTTTGCAGTTTACATATTTGTTATTTATAGATTTTGTGAAAAACAATAATTGGTTTTATCCTTTAAAACTGCTAACTTATGCATAGTTTTAATTTTAAAATTTAAAATTTGATTAAAACATAATTTGTAATATTTAGACTTTAACCAACTTACAAAAATAAAATAAAACTTTTTTTTTTAATTAATAAACTCCATTGAAATGATTACTTTTGTTTGGGTCTTTCCACTTTAAATTTCTTCATTTAAGATCAAACGCTAACATATGTTGGTGACATATTTATACATCTAATGTATTTCCTGCTCTGAGAACTGAAGCAGCTTTATACATTTTATAGTCACTTAAAAATTCAAATCCTCAGTCTGTGACATCAGAAATTACTTATGCACCAGGAACCGGTGACATTTTAAATGTGATACTGTCTTTATAGTGATAATTCTAGTAATTTGATTTTTTTTTTCTCTTTCTCCTCTTCAAATAAACGTCAATACAAATAGATGGAGGTCACAAAGTTCTATCCATTCACACACACACACCATGCATCATGATAGTTTGTGCAAAACTAACCTGACTGGAAATTTTTTTGTAGACCATTGGGTCATGTGTGAAGCAGTTTCATTAATTATCTCATTTTATTAAGTAATGTAAAATGAATTAATATATCTGTTTTTGTGAAATATAATTTGTTTTAAATTGAATGGAAAATAGTTTGGAATCGGCTGTAAGAATAAACACACAATGTGGTTAGGCTTATTTGTTTACAGCACAGGGAAATTATGTCTGCAGCACAGCAAAACAAATTGCTGAGCTTAAGATTCTTGAACAAGAATGAATTAATGCAATTGAAAATAATGTTGAATCTAACCAAGAGAATTGCGGTGCCTACATACCTAGTCATCACTATGGTACTTTTAAAGTTTTTATTTTGTTTATGAAAAAGTAGGTGAGTGAGGAGAGATGGTGGTGTTTTCCTAAAGCTTGGTTTAGTGAGTACTAGAGATCCAGTAAACATATGGACTGTCAAGTTCTCCTTGTATATTTTATTAAATAATAAATGTTTTTTTTTAATTTTTATAATAAATTTATAAATAACTTTTATTAGAGAATTTGTGCTAGGACAATGCAGATCTATTTTGTAGTCATTTGAAATATTTAACACACTGTGTATTTTTGTTATAGGTTTCTAATCTTAGTCATGATTTTTGAGTTTTATTATCGTTAAAGTATGTGTTGATTTTTAAGTAGCTCACTAGTTTTTAACTCGGCTTGCTCAAAATCCATGATAAGCAGTTTAAACAAGGGGCTTTGAATATCAGATATTTAGTGAATATTACAAGTATCAAATTCTCTGAAATTTTTTATGACTTCATCAAGTAAACAAGATCATTCATTGATCCTTTAATGTTTTGACAACTGCACTTACAAAAATATTTTGTTTCTTCAAAATTATTTGACTTTTTTGTAATGCTTTGTTATCAGGTTTACTGAAAGCACTATCTAAACCTGCAATTTGATGACAAAGTATTTTTACATTTCTCACAACCATAATGGTAAATGAATTAATTATAGAAAAGTGTATCATTTTTTACATGCAATGGGTAAAACTATAGATTATGATCATACAGTTTCATTTTCAAGTTGTCATTGCAAACAAATTCCTCATTTAGAACAGAGTAAATTTGATATAGAATTAATGAAACATCTAAAGAGCCATTGATTAAGGGTTTGAATTTGTATTAGCCATTTATAGTCTGGGACATGGAAACATAACTGATGGTAACTTTTCTATAAGCATTTGTGGAGAATATTAGTTTAGGAAGGGACTGATACAACTTAAACAAAACAAAATTTTCAGCACTATTTTAAATCCCCAAAATACCATAAGGGTAGAGCAATGACAGCACATAGTGGTACACACAAGTTTGAAAACTAAATGAGAATAAAAATTGTAGAGTAAACAACATACTTAAAAGACAAATATGGAAACTGTAAAGCCATTCTTTGCAGAAATGATGCAAGCTAAAAAAAAAACTATTATTTGAAGGTTTTACCAGCAATCATGCTGTATTTTTTGAGAAATCTGTACTGTTTAGTTGCAAAGTTGTAGCTAAGGAATCAAGTGTTCTAATTAATGTTTACTTATCATGGTTTGATGAATGCCATTGGCATCCTTTTTAAAACAACTTGCAAACTAGAATGAGATTTACTATAGTATTTTGGAGAAGGCTGTTTCTGGTCTCTGCTCATTTGCCATAAAATTTATTTATTTTTGTTTTTTTTTAATCTGTTGTTGCCCTTGGAAACAGTTAGCGTAATTATTTGTTTTAACAAATTTTGCTTAAAATATACATGATTGTATCTAGGACAAAGTATTTACAAAATTGGTAACACTTCCCAAGTCTATTTATATCATCATTATTCTGTTAGGCTGCATATTTCTGTAGTGTATATCAAATTTTATGGCAAATTATGGTGCATACAATTTGTTGCTGTTTTTTGTAAGCTGAACTTCCTTTAGGCAGGATTTGCTGACATCTTGTAAATCACATCAGTGTATTTTACTTGTGGTTTAATATCAAGGCTACTTCACTGAGGAAAATGGTTTGCTGTAGTATGCATTTCTATGATGGCTAATAATAGATTGTGACTAATCACAGCTTCCTGTTATGCATGTATTTAGAAATTTAGAAAAGATTGACATTGTCACTTAAGTGCTTTATTGTTTCACTGCCTTACCGTACTGCATCATTTGTTTCACTTAATGGTCTTTCAACCAGAAAATGACAGGATTACATATCTTTTTTTAAAAGCAATTCCAAATCTGATATTCATTTATTAAGATAATATCAAACTCAGTCAAATATTTTAAGGCAAGCAGAAATCACACAGATTGTAAAAGATACTGCAGTAGTGCAGTGTAGTTGAAGAGAAAGTAAATGTTCACGAAACTGAAAAAATATATATATATACAGTATATAGTGGCCACAATTATTACATCACCAAATAACATTTTTCTTTCTAAAGTTTAATTAAACCACAAATAATGTAATCTTTCAGCATTTTAATTTTGTTTCTGTTTAAATAATATTCTTTAGTTAAATCAGTATTTCAAAATGTGCATTTATTGAAGTTGTTACTGATATTAAAAGTACATTTTTACATTGTAATGCACAGTGAACACTCAATATTTTATTTAAAATCAAGTGATACTAATTTTAACCACTAGTGTTTTTTTTTTTTTGTAATTTGTTGTATATTTTAGTATTCAGTAATTTCACAATTGGATCAAATGACATTATATGAACTCAGATCAGACCATTACATAGATGTTCATTGACTGTTTGAACACTCGAGAAATTTAGGTAATCTTCCTACAGAAGCAAAGTTTTATGATTGAGAAATGAGAGTTTTGCAAAAGCTAAAACACGCAGCATGCCTACTGTGGTGTCGTCTTATACTGTCTATCAAAACATAGTTGACTATTTGAATTTTAAATAATATGATACTGCTGGAAAAAAACAAAAAACCTTTTTTTTCAGATAATGTTGTGAATTGTTTATTGCTTTAGAATCTTCTTAATCTGTAATATATCTTGTGGAAATTGTATTCTTTTATAAAACAGCAGTACTGATTTAAGTTATAATTTGAATAAAATACAAAATATGTCTATAATTTTTGTTGATTTCTTCTCACAAAATAAACATCTAAACCTCTTTATGTAAATCTTATTATAAGATATTTAAATACACTTTTCTTTTTTCAAAACAGTGTGTGAAATCTTAGGATTTAGAAATAAAAGAACAATTTTCTAATGTACTATCTTCACTTTTTCATTATTTTTTTTTTAACAGTACCATTAATTGGTTGCAATTTATACTACTATAATGAATTTTATGTGTGTATTCTAATGAGTTGAACACTTTTCAGTATTCTTGGCAGCCTTGGCATAGAATGAACTAAATTCTACATTTATCTATACATTCCAGAAAATTTCATTATATTGCCAAACTTAATTTGTCTTTGAACTTTAGAAGGCCAGTAATTTTGGATTTTTACTTCTTTTTTTCCTTCCTGTAACCTTGCTGTCTGACTAAAAGACTTGCATAAGACAATGCAAAAAAAAATAAAAATGCTAATTTCAAAACTTTTTCTGTGTGCATAAGATAAATTAACATTTTATTTTACTTTAGTACTACTGGTTGTGTTTGAAAAGGACAAATAATGCTTTGCAAAAAATTAATTGGATCTACTACTTTAGTGACTTTTATCTTCTTATTGTTAGAGCTTTATTGATAATTCTAACTGAAAATGTGTTTGCTAATTTCTTTTGTTTTATACCTAAAGATTGATACACCTCTTTATTTTGTCTGTCTACATTATACAAGCCATTTATAAAAAAACTATACTGAAAAAAAATCTTTTGATGTTGCCTGATAACCAGTTCCATTGCAGTCATTATTGCTAAGAATGAGGCAAAAGAATTTTCTTTAGTTCTTCATCTGTTTAAGAAACAGCAACATACAATAAAATAGGACATTTTGTATTACCATTTCTCTTTAACAGAAATATTAGATTAAAATCAGTTATATCTTTCACTGAAATGGCATTACCATTTAAATTCAGGTTTTGGTAATTTACTCTAATATCTGGAATTAAATGATAGTCACATCTTCCTTTCATCAAGAGTTGCAGTTTATTAACATTTATATGTTGAAAGCTTCTGATAAAACCACAAGATTTTCTATCTGATGTTTAAATATCGGAATAAGCTACATCTGCAGGAGGTGCATAAAAGCATGACTTTACAAATTAGATTTTCAAGATAACCCTTCCATGCTTGCAGAACCATTCATTTGGTAATTTTTAAATCAGAATGTAGCAAAAAATAAAATTTGCCTCTGGAAATGAAGAATACAAAAGGCAAGGAGAAACTATATAGCTTGCACAACAAGTTAGACACTAGGCTAATCTGCTGCTATTCTTTGGCGTATTTTTTTTAAAACAAAGTTTTTTTTTTAAATTTTCCTTTAAATTAATTCAACCTTATTCTCATGTAAGCACAATGATTTTAAAAAAAACAAACTGGAACATGATATTAACATTGAAATATATAATTTGAACTAGAATTGGACATTTCATTTCTTTTCTTTTTTTAAGTGATGAGTTTCTCTGTAATTAGCAAAATTTCCAAGATTATTGGATTTATTTTCAGTGATTGCCTTTGTCATATGTTATGAATTTATTTCTTAGCTGGTAGATTAATTCCCCACTAACCAGGAATTTCCTTTTTAGAAATTGTAGTTGACAGCTACCAATTTTGTAATGAATTCTGTGAGTTGAGATAATTTGTAAAGAAAGAGAGAAGAAAAGGTTAATAAATACATTCTTTTTGAATCAGTATTTATTTTTTATTCTGGCTGCTAGAATCCTAGCTACTCCCACATTACCTGCTGTCAAATGTATGACTGACTTGTTTTTCTGTAAAGTTTTACACTTATTTTTCTGCTAAAAATACTGTAGACAGGCACTAGAGTTTATTTGGGAAGGTTAGTAGATGGTCCCGCAGAGAAACATGTTTTCTTGGGTTGTTATTAGTATTTGAATTAAAGTTGAAACAGAATGCCCACAACACTTAATACAGAGCAAAGGTTTGTGCATAAATACTTTAATGGTCATGAAGAATAAAGGAAAGAAAAGAGAGACACTAAAACAAATGGAAAGAAAATGTTTGGGCATTTGCTTACAAAATATTGGAGTGTCTCCAGAAGCAGCCCAATATAGCATTGCTCTAAAATGTATGTACTATGTAGACTGTAGTATATGGCAGTAATAAAAAGGAAACTAATATTTAACATTGTGATGCTTCTTTACAAAACAAAATTTATTAAGAATTTCAAATTTCAAAAAAAAAAAAGAAAATACAAACAATAATTGAATCCAAAGTTTCTATAATCTCATTCAATGTGTTAGCATTGAATAGGTAAAGAATGTCACGAGGTGAACTATTTAGATGTATGTACCATATATTATTGCATCCTGCACCTGGGGATTTTTTTTTTTTTTCCTCATTAGCATTAAATTGAGAAAAATATAATATATGGTAAGATTATATAATACCGTAGAGATATTTTTTTAAAGTTTTAGTTTTTTTACTCTGCATAAGCAGAGGCAAATTTCACGAGAAATAATAAAAATAAATCATGTCATATATAAACTAAGCTTTTTGAAAATGTTTTGTTCAGCCACACAAAAGTGAGAAAAGAGTACTTTTGCTATGGTTATTGCTTAAATTCTTTTTTGATAATGGCTTACATTAAAAAAAAAAAATTAACGTTTTATGTTACTATGAACCTATGCTTGAAATCAATGTGCAGAATGTCTCACGGTGATAGCTGATCATTAAGCAATTGAAGGAAAAACTAAAATGAGGGCTGATGTCTGTTTTGGACATTTGTTTTCTCAAGCTCACTAACCCAAAGATATTTATGATTTGTACTAAATCCGACAGCTTCATCAAGATTTCATCATACCCACATTCAGTTAGAATCTCAATTTTAAGATTTTTTTCTTTCTTTTAGGTATTTTTTCATTCATTTGATAGTTTAAATTCTCTATGATAAAGATATGTTGTTAATGAAAACAAAAGAAACAAGATATTTGCCAGCTTTACTCTTGTGAACTGACCATGACATGTGCTCAGCTGTTTGTAAGTGTGAAAAAAAATTGCATGGGTGGGGGACAAAATGAAAGAATTTATAACAGATCAGGTCAAGAAGGATAAATTCTCTGACCCTACTTAACAAGCAGTCTTTACAACCAATTTTGAATGGAAAAATGATTAAGAGACTAATTATTCAGTTTCAATAACTCCAGCATTTGAAATAAATAAATTAAAGATTTTTAAAGAAAATGGAGCTTTATCAAATTCCAGTGTCACCACTCATTTGGAATTTCATTATGTTAATAGGATATTTAATAGTGGACAAGTAATTACAGTTATGGTTTGTGATCAAATGGTTCTTGTCTCTTTTGATCTGCACACATTATTTCATCCATAACATTGACATGTCATTATTTTGTTGAGCCAGGAGACAAAATTTGCACATCAAAGTGTCTGACATTGTGCAGGCTGATCCTAATTTATTGCATCTGATTGAGATAACAGAGATCAAAAAGCTGTCTTAAGAATATTTAATTGCATGCAACTTCTTTTTCTTCTAATTGATCTTAGGTCTAGAGTCTAGACAATGACTTTAGCCCGCTCTCTCATTTTCAAATGCAGCAAATCTGTCTACTTTAACCAGCAAGATATGTTAATTGTCACTCAGCAAATTTTAAGGCATTCAAGTCAATTTAGTGAGGTCTTTGTATGAACTAGATTATACTAATTAATTCTCTTTGAATACATTTTATGGAAGACATATTTGGAACTTAATAATTACCAAGTTGAGCATTTGAAGCATGATAACTGTTTCTGTTATCTTGGTATAGAATACAACCAGAATATAAAGTATGAGCATTTTGCCATTACCAATTTCAAAGGTCAAAATGGCATGTGGCTCTGTAGAGGTGTAAGAATCACTGTAAACCATCCAATCTTGGTAGGCTAAAGTGAACAAGTGATGATTTCAAAATGTATGCATGAACATAGATAGTAACACAGTTTGATATCCCTTAGAAGCACGATGGCCAGTGTTGTTTTCACTGATTCTTACATTTTAGGATGTGGACATTTCTGACACAATTTTTCAAATCTACTTAAAAAGTTGCCCTAAGAACTTGAGACTTGAGTTTTATGGAAATCCCAACTATCCTATGGTGAGGCTTTATCTTTGGAAGTAATGAGATTTGGGCAACAACTTTACAAACCTACCATTGAAAGCCCAATGCACCTTCAATAGATGTCTAATCAGAATATGAATAGGTGTAGTACACATTAATTTGATGTGGAATAACCCAATTTTATTTTCCATAAAGCAGAGTTATATAGTGATTTTTTTAAAACAAATATATTATTGTCTATATTTGACAAAAAAATCATCTTTGGGTTTCTCTTGTTAACTAACTTCATAAACATTATTTTCTCTACATGCTTAACCCAGTTGTATTTTGTGGACTAGTAGGGCCATAGCTATTCTATTTATTGCTGTTTAGACATAACTTCAGGTAAAGGTAAGTATAAATTTTTTAAAATGCTATATATACAGTGCTATCATTTTCAGAAAGGGCAGTATAGTTCTTTGGGTGCAACTATCTATAGTTTAGAACATTTTTGATAGGTAAAAATTGGGATTGAGTTAATTGAGTTAGGCAATTATTGCTACTTTTTGGTAGTGTTTATATAAAATACTGTGTAAATTGTTAGAAATCATGAATGTTTTTTTGCATTACATTAGTATTGATATCTGACAACTCTGGACATGGTATGTTCTCTTTCTCTTTCCACTTCACATCACAAGTGTATATTCTCTTGGTATTTGACAGTTTTAACCTCATTGACAGTCATAATCATTGCTAAATGGTCTCAAGTATTGTTGCAACTTTTTCAGTTATGACTTGCAAAATTTTATGATTTTAAATCTTGGCTAATTCATTCCATTAGATAATAGAGATACCATATTTTTTAAAACAATTACTGGAAAAATAATCAAGACAAATAAAATTAACAAATAAGAGGTGGGCCACCTTTCAAGGTAAAAAGAGAACTGAAGACATACTCAAAGAACTATAAAGTGTTTTTCTTTTTGCTGTAGGACTCCCATGTTTATTTATTAATTTTATTCAACAATAAATGTAAAGAAAAATATTAGTTTTGTCATCTAAGTCATAATGCCATTTACTTTTCAATATCTGATGAATATGAATCACTTTTTTTTCCTTTTGTGGGTGTGTCATAAAAATTCATCATTATAGTGGCTGCATTTATCTCCCCTACACACTAATTTGCCTTATACTATGGTCTGGGTGAAGAATGTTGAAATTGTTACAGTCTATTGTGCTTTTAAGCTCTTTGGTATAGCATTTAATTGTTACAAAACATCAAGTGTTTCAATAAATCCTTCAACATGGAGAATGGATATATACCATGCAAAAATGGGATGACTAAATCAGGAGCAAGCCTATTTTTATAAAAGCAGTGAATGGGGAGAATTATAATGCTCAAATTAAAAAAATAGTAATAACATTATTGACTTGTTCATTGTTTACTTATGTTTTCTGTTAGGAATTTGTTTTCTAATTCAGTTATTATCTACTGTTTATGGATTTGCCTTTTTGTACAATGTTAACCTGTTACCTGAGTTGACAAATTACATTCAACCCCCGCGTAATCGTGGTTCAGCATTCGCAGCCCCGGTTATTCGCGGAATTTTCCTTAGAACCTAACTAATAATTGTTCGTGGAAACCCCCGCATATTCGCAGAATCGCAAATATCTTCCGCGATTTTTTAATGGCTTTTTTCGTGGCAATATATATTTTTTTAATGCTAAATTATTAATAACAATATAAAATAAAAGCTATTGGCTGGAGGTTTGAAAGTAGCCAATCCGAGAGCGTTATTCATTTCTCCTTGCTGCTGATTGGCTGCTGATTGGCTGCTGCCCATGAGGCGCTGTCTCAGGCAGATGCAGCCCAGCAGCCCCACATCATCCCAGTTTACCGTGTGTAGCTATCTTGAGTGTTTCTCTGAGTGTTGTATTTTTTATTAAATTATTATTATATATTTACTTATATTTTTTAAATTATATTTTACATTATATTTTGACGTTTATAGGCATTTTTATGGACCACGTCCAATATTCGCGGTTTTTCACTCTTTGCGGGTTCTCTAGGAACGTAACCCCCGCAAATACCGGGGGACAACTGTATACTGATTTAGCTGAAATAATTTTTAGGTCTCATCCCTCTTTTCAAATTAATATTATAACAATCTTATTATGTTTAGAAGAAACATTATATACATTAAGTCCATTACTTACAGCCATGGTCAAAAGTTTTATATCACCCTAGAAATTTAAGAAAACTTGTCTTCAAGTCATGCTCATAGGTTGATGATGTACCCATGACCACTTCTAAATATGTTTTTGAATACTTTTTAGTTGAGTCACATTTGTCATAAATTATGAAGTCTTTGAAAATCATGTATTTGCAGCTTTAGATAGTCACTTTTTTCGATTTTTGTTCATTTTACCATTGAGTTTATGAAAAACTATAGATAGAATGCACTTCGATATATTAATGTAACATTGTCTGAATTCATCAGGTTTGACTCTACTTTATCAAGCCAAATTAGCAAATTTTAGGGCAATGCAAAAATTTTGGCCATGGTTGTAGATACATGAACTAAGTTGCATATGTGCAAAAAGAAAAAATGAACAAGAAGAAAATAGTTTATTAAGCTAATATAATATTATTCAGAAATAACTGTTCAGACAAAAATTTCATAATGGAAATTTTAGAATACAGACAACTCAACATCATACCTCAAAATTGAATATATTCACTACAATTATAAGTTTATTATCTGAGTTTGACTTGGCTGTACAATTAACTAAAATGATGGATTAATTAATGAAATATTTCATATGTACGAGGTCTGTCCAAAAAGATACCGAACTTTTAAAACAGCATGTCAACCAGCCGGCGCAGCATGCTTGCGACTGCATTGCTGTGTATCGGTGACCTTGACCTTCAGTCTAATAATAGCTGCATCACGCCACGTCAGTTAGTCATCGATTTACACATGCTAGAGTGAACATTTGTTTAGTGCACTTAACGATTTGTTGCAAGTTGAACAAACAATCTTGAAGAGCAACGTGCTTGTGTGAAATTCTGTTTCAAATCGGGAAGAACATCCACCGTAAACAATCCCAAATCTGGACAACCTGCCATGACAACGGACGACAATCACATTGAGAAAGTGCATGCTGTGATCTATGAAAATCGTCACCTGACTGTCCGTGAAGTTTCCGAAGAAGTAGGCATCTGTAAAAGTTTGTGCCACATGATTTTAAAAGAAAAAGAGAACTGAGTCATAGTCAGTCAGTCAGCTCTTTGATCATTCGAATGCTGATGAAAGTTTTCTGAAAAGTGTCATAACAGGTGACAAAACGTGGGTGTATGGCTACGATGTCGAAACAAAAGGGCAGTCTTCGCAGTGGTTTGGATCATCACCACCACAACCAAAAAAAGCACATCAGAGTCACTCAAATGTGAAGGTGATGTTGATTGTCTTTTTTGATTGGAAGGGCATCGTTCATCATAAGTTTGTTCCACGTGGTCAGACAATCAATAAAGAGTTTTACTTGGATGTCCTGAGGCGGTTGAGAGAGGCAGTGTGAAAGAGGAGGCCTGAGGCATGGAAAAACAAAACAAAAAACCTGGATGCTGCACCACAACAATGCACCTGCTCACATATCACTACTTATCCGTGACTTTTTGGCAAAGCACGAGACGACTCTCATCCCCCAGCCACCCTACTCTCCGGATTTGGCCCCTGTGGACTTTTTGTGTTCCCAAAGTTGAAATCCACCCTGAAAGGTCACCAATTTCAAATAATAGAAGAGACCAAAGAAAATTCGCTATGAGAACTATGCACTATCCCTGAAAACGCGTTCCAGGATGTGTTCCAAAACTGGGAAAAACATTGGGAGCGGTGTATCGACAGTGGAGGCAACTATTTTGAATGAAACAAGTCTCATTAAATTGTATGAAAAGCAATAAATTTGTTTTTTAAAAAGTTCAGTTTCTTTTTGGACAGACCTTGTATATAAAATCAATCTTATTTCTGCATTTAGTTATGTGTGTATGACTGCTTAAAAATCTGTTTGAAAAAGGTTATTTTTTGGAATTTTGTCAGTAGTTTTTCTCATCATAATATCTGCTTACATGTTTGATAAAACATTTTATTGCTGAGTTTACAATTATGGCTTCCAGTGTGATCCATGGAGATTTTTTTATAATAAATTAGACTTTCATCTCTGGTTATTCTCACCAATAGGAAGCTAGTATACTAGATTGAGAAAAGCAAGTTAAAATTTAGAAAAAAACAATGAGATATAATAGTGCATAAAGCTTAGGTAAGCAGTGGTGAGTATATCAAAGAAATATATTATAGAAAATCCTAAGTTTTAGAGCTTTAACAAATTTTTCATTAATTACAATGGACTTTGGCTTGTGTTTCTATGCCTCAGATGCCTTACGACAATATAAACAAACTTTCTCTGTTTGTTACTGCTGGTACAAAACATCACAGCTGTTATCTTAAATGTGCCAAATGTTCTATCATAGGCCACATAGCATCCTGAAAATCTGTGTTCATTGTAGTGCAGACTTAATCCATGCAGTTCTCAGGAGAGAACATCTGGTGGTAAAATTCTATGAATTCACAACATTACTTACCAGGTTGTCCTTTGAGAAAAGACATTAACGCAAAATACTCTTAACTGTAGATTGTGCCACTTTATAAATTTTTCCCCTAGTTTTGAATTAGCTTGCTGATAGGTATAAGAAGATATTAAAAGTGAACTACTCTGTGAATAAAGACGATGAGTAAAATTGAAGACAACTGGTGATGGTCTTCATCCATAGTCTATTTGCTATATGTAACACACAAACCCAAACTCTTAATCTACAGTTTATTTCTGCAAATCACAGGGACACTTCTTGAGTTTTAAAAACAAAGACAACTTTTAATTGAGAGCATTCATGGACATATAACAGCAAAAGAACTTATAAAATTGATAATATGAGAGTTAGTAAAAAGTACAGTAAATTATAATTTTAAAATAATTTTTGTTTTATACTTTCATTCAAACATTGTTGGCTTCTCCATGAAATCTGGGTTGTAGGCATGCCATTCTGTCTTGGTCTGATCAGGTTCAGATTTCCCATTAGATGACAACACTCAATGCTAAGAATAGTCTTTTTTTTATCAATTTAGGTTTTCAAAAAAAAAAAACATCAGCAAAATAGAACATTTTCTGCAATGTGCATGCTTAAACTTATGTTGCATTACATTAGTAAATTCTAGCTGTACATTTAAAAAGGCCATATGAATGATATTAATGTACTTAGAATAGTTGTGTTTTATTTATTTATACATATAAGTAGATTCAAAGTATTATTTAACTTTTATGTAAAACCTGCAAGCATTGTCAACAGGAGGAGACAGGAATATTGTAGAATTTTTAAAAATTGGTATATAATCATTGTACACTTTTTTCTTGCTGATTTTTCTGTATTCTCCCAGTTTTCCAATCTATATTTATTATAATTATAAATTTTGTTGATACAGGTTATTTTTCTATCTAAATGTACAATATATTGTAAAGGGTAGTTTAAATAGTAGTAATATCTCTGACAGTGTCAGCATAAATAGATGAGTTATTTGAGAATATTTGCAGTTAATAAAACAAATACTAAAGTAAATTTTTTGTTACAAAATCTGCATTAGTTTTGATAATTAGTGTATTTTACTTGCTGCATAGCATGTTTTTGCTGCTTCACTGAGATGGAAGCTCATTTCCTCAGTGCCTATGGCTAAGCTAACTTGGAAACCAATTCCATTTCTAGCTTAGTTTACATCTACATATTAAAATTATATGCCCAGTGATCACCATGGTAACGTTATTAGATGACCTCAAGAAATAATCAATGCCTTTAGGTATTCATGCCTCACAGCTTTTCCCTGCTATATTGAACAACAATTCAGCTAAGTGACTCATTGACATAGGCACATGTTTATTCCTTGTCTCATCAGATAATCTAAACTAAAAAAAAAGTATTTGTCTATTGTTGATCACATAACAACAGTGGGATCAGTAAAATAGGCATCTGAATTATTTTGAGGATTTTGGTTGTAAAGTTAAAACATTAGAATGAGGAAATATTTGTTATTGTATAGTCCAAATTTATATATATGGTAGATTTTTAATTTGGAAGGTGTGTGTGTATATATATATATATAACATTCTGTTGAGAACAGATGACATACATCAAACATAATAGAACCTATCAGTATTTCAATTCAAAACAATGATAGTGTTTTATCAGCAAATACTATTTTATATAGATGTCATATATTTACTATTCTTATCTGTAATTTAAAATTTAAAAAAGAGAAAAAAATGTTATTTGTCCATGTCAATTATAGTTTTGCAATGCATGTATGCTTCTGTGAGAAATAGTTTGAGTCCATTGTGTAAGTTTCTTGAAATGAGATAACTATTGATTATGTAACTTAGCTGTTCAGTATGACTGTGCATCAGCTACTGATATATTATTCCACTCAACATTTAGCATTAAAGTCTCTCATTTTACATTACTAAATTATCCAGTGAAAAGAAATGTATAATGAGCATTATCATTTTATTCAGAACAAAATTGTATTATTTCATAAAGTAATGTATTTCAGATTATGAATAGCCAACAAATATATCTATGGGTTTCTCAACTATATTTATCCAAGGACCAGAGTAAAGACTGGTTTAGTATCTGCAGAAACTATAAATTTTATAAAGGTGACTATGCCTTAACTATTTCTTCATTTAGGAATTGACAGCCAGCTAGTTATTTGCAGTATGGATCTTAATGCTGAATTCTGCTGTATATATTTTTGTCTGGTTCCAGCTAATACTGTGACTTGTATATTGCAAATTTTTATTTTGGGAAATACGAACAGCTTGAACAAGATAAGAAAGAATAAGAAAAATATAAATTGAGTGAAATTTAGTTTATAGAACCTGTGTGATTTTGTTGGTTTTTTTAAAAAGATTTTGTATCTAGCCCAGATCAGAAGCTATCATTCATATTATATCTACATAATGTATGTGTATTATTGGCAGAATATGAGTAAAATAGCATCATCCATCTTCTACAAAGCAAGGTAGAGGCCAGGAATGTGCAGGCCTTTAATGGTCCAGCTTTAGCTTACAATCAATATTGAAAGCTTAAAAAAAAAGAAAGAAAGATCTATTCAACTGCTAGCACCTTTTTGTAAATTAAATCAATAATGAATTCTAAGATAGCATTTAAAGCATTAATTCTGATTAGCCTAAACCAACCAGATGTTGCTTTCATCAGGTATTGACAATACAGAGTATATGTACAAATATGTAAAATCACTTAGAACTGAATAATAAAAAAAAACTTAAATGTATACATACTTTGTTTACAAATGGAAATAAAATAGAAAAATAGATAGCTACTTTATAGATTTTAATATACAATTTTAACTTATTGCCTAGTTAGTTATGTATGAAGCATATGATTCTAGTTTGGAAGTAAGATTTAAAAATTTTAAGCCATGCACATTATTACATTTAATTTATGTCACATATTTCGTAATAGCATAGAAAATATAAAAATCATGGAGCCCACAAACTAAATTGTCACAGTGCTATAGGTATGTACATTATACAGAAATATGGGACTTACCTCACTTTTTTGTGATCTGTTATCTGCATTATCTCTCTCCAAACTACCTGTAAGGGAATTCATCATTTTTTAAAATCTGCTTCCTCAGCATTAGACAGTCTAGGATACACTCACTGGTAGCTAGAGATGGTAATGCAAGCTTTCCCTCCCTTCTGCAATCATTACTTCATGGAAATGCATACAAAATTAGGTTCAAGTCTCTTCTCTTCTGTGCTCAAAATAGTAACACATATTAGACCTAGCCTTTATCTATTGGTTAGTCTATTTCATTTCATGACTCTTCTTTCAGAAATAAAAAAAAAAATAATGGAGGATTACTGATCATCTATATATTTTTGAATCTGGCAAGCAAAATAAAAATGATATTCAGGACTACATTTTTTTCAGGAGCAACAATATACCCTCTGAAAAATTAGATCAGTTTCCTAATGGGCACTTTTGATAGGCTTGCTAAAAATAACATTTTAATGCTATTTAATGGATTCTTCAGTACTCGTTTGTTTTCATATATTGATAATTTTTCTTTGATTCAGTGTTAATTATTTATGTTGAACATTTCTATAAGCAAGCTAGTAAAAATCAATAGCAGTCTTTGTTGTGCCTGCTGGTGAGTAGGTTTCATCACTTACCTGCTTTGAACCGGGAAAATCTAGGTGAAGATAATGGAGAACCGTGCCACATGTTAGTTAATGCTCTGTTTATTCTGTTTTCTTTTTTTCAGTCCAATTTCACTGTTTTTTAAATGGGTACTCTTATGCTCGTTTCAGACGACATCACCTTGGTACAGCTGTCATTGTCTGTCTTCTATAACCTGTCAATAGATCGTGCAGTATTAGTTAACATCCATTGCATATTTCCTCTCAACATTTTACCATGCATCATTTCTAAAAGATGCTTTTGGTGCCATTGCCATTGTCATATTCAGGTTTTCTGGATCCTGTGTGGCTAGCTACCTGACAACAACAAGCTTGTTGTTGAGTCATCCACCCTTATGATGACATCCTTGCTAACTCAGAACATCAGCATTTTGCAGCATTCGCTATGAACTGATCAATTATGCAAATAAATGGGGCTATCTAAGATTTGTGGTGGGGAGAGGGAGACATTGGAGAGAGGATCTGCCTGCCAGTAATAATGTGATCGGGTCTCCAATTGGGGTTCTTGAAACAGCTTAATGAAATAATCTACACACAACAGCAATACATACTTTTCAATTTATAAATCATGATTTAAATTTGTTCTTGAAACAGTTTAATGAAATAATCTACACACAACAGCAATACATACTTTTCAATTTATAAATCATGATTTAAATTTGTTGGAATAATATTACATGGCAATTTTTTTTATTTAATGATACAGTACTTTAAAAAAAGTTATTTTCAACTACTATTATATAGCTACTCTTCAAAACTCCAGCTTCTAGTTTTTGTGGCTATGATATGATAAGCACCAGTGACACATGAAGATTGGCATAAATAGTGTTTGAACATTCATGATGATGCAGTTTATCATTTTGTGTCCATGTCTTCAAATGTCATAAAGTCTCATGACACCAGATTTCCAGCAAGTCAATCCCTGGTATGACTGCTTTGCTATGCTGCATACATATTAATATTCTGTAATGCTGTAGAAAACTACTGATGGCTCTTTGCTAGGCCTTCCTCAAACACATATGATGATGTTGATAGCCTGTATGTCCATTGAAGCATGTGAAGGTAGATAGTTCTGTCTTAATGTCAGCCTTGCTGTTTGGAGGTGGTATTCTGCTGGAATATCAGGTAATCCACATCACTGCAGAAGAGGTAGGTAGATATATGACACTGATCACGTACTGCTGACTATCAGATCTGAATCACTAGCTGTCTATGACATTTGGTATTCGCAGTAGTCATACCATGATACTACCATTGCCATGGTCTGCTAACTATTTGAATAGTTAATGATATACATCTGGACTCAAACATCAACAAATGTCAAATTGTGATTATTTGAAATAATAGTACAAAATCTGCAACCACACATGCAGATTTTCTGATGTTTGTGATGATGTGGCTTCCTATACCTTGTGAAGTTATAATCATCATCAGTAGGTAGCTGAGACTGGGTATGCACTTCTGTATACTACATTGATCCACTCAGTCATATTAGGTAGAAATTCTATACATGATATGCTAGTTAGAATAAGTCTAGTCATGCCTAAGGCCTCTTTGGTGTATTGTCGATAACTTATACCTTAGGTGTGCTCTCTACAGGCTTGTTCAAAACATGGCATCTTGACAGTTTTTTTTTTTGTAGAACTTTAAAGATTTGTGGCAACATATACATACAAGTTTACAAATAGCATTTTGTCTGTTTGAAATAATTGAGAAATATGCTTTTTATAAACATAAGCCTTACATTGGTTTCACTTAGGAAAGAAAAACAGGATATTTCAGTATGGACGGTATCAGCAGATGATAATTTACATTATCTAATGTAAATCAAAGTGGATAATGTGTAGTTTAGTATCATGGTGCAGAAAGAAATTGAAAGATGGATACTGTTTTCTATAACTGCTACCACAATAAACAATTAGATATTTTTACTTTTTCCTTTTCTGCATATAAACAGAAATCGATTATTTTAGCAGATAAAAATGAACAATTCATTATAATTGAAGTTCAAAACAGACAACACTATGTGAAATAATAATTATATATAGCAATTAAATGGCTGACCATTATCAGATTCCAAGTAAACAGATGTAGAAAATTTAACATCATTTTATTCTGCTGCTGATAAAGTAGGCTTGCATTAACAAATTAATGAATTGGTTGTCCAAAGTTCATCATACAGTAATGTAAGCATCTTTCAACATTTGACAAAGAGGTGTGCATAAAGTTAGCTTTGTTAAAATAATTTGATTATTTTGATTATTTCTTTTTTAAAATAGAATTTAATTTTTTTTGACTAAATAATAACAGCAAAATTAAAATTAAATAATATAAAATGAATTGGTAAGCCTACTTTGTCTTGACATTTTTACAGAGTCATCATCAACACTAATACTTAAATTAAAGCAACTCCCATTACTACCAGACTCATTGAAATAAATCTATTCTTCCAAAGTACTCACCATGCTAACAGCAATATTATTTCTAGATAAATCTCTCACTAAGATGTCACGTTTAAGCCAGAAATCAGCTCTTTGATTGCATTTTTCTGGAAAATGATGTTTATGAGTTAATTTAGTTTACATACAACAGTGGCCACAACTATTACCCTAGAATTTGCATAGTGATTTTATGTTAATGTATTGAAGTGCACACAACTTTGTAGTTTACCTCCACATAATTAATGGTAAAATGACCAAAATTGTGAAATGTGACAATTTGAAAGCTAACATGCAAGTAAAGACCTCATAAATCATGATGACAAATACAACTCAGTCAGACGTGATCATTGGAACAGTGTAGAACTATGAGTGTGACTTGAAGATAGCTTTTATTATTATTGCTTTTGAAGTGATGCAAAACTTTTGGCTATGACCGTATATGGAATTTTAAAAGTTGCTATGGATCTTTAAAATAAATTCAACATAGCAATAAATCACACTTTCCATATACAAAAATCTGTAGTAGTACTTGGTAACAAATGTTTGTGATGTGCACATCTGATGCCATCACTGAATCTTGTGTAAAACACTAACATGTGTAATGGAAAATATATAATTCCATCAGCATCATATTGTAATTCACATTTTTTAAAAAATATTGAGCATATTAAATGACAAAATTCATAATGTATATAAATTTTATGAATAAACTTTGAATCTTATTTTTTAAAGTGCATTTAAAAGCTCATTTATTCATATCTATTTCACAATATGCTTTGTGACTTAACTCATCTCTGAACAATGTGGAATTAGCATTCTTGGCCTTCATAATGAGAACTGGACCTAACTGGATAGATTATTTTGTTTTTTTGCTTCAGGCAGTTACCATCTTTACTTCCTTTATGTATTCACCATTTTAGTCTAGGCACAGTGAGCCTATCTTTTTATCAAGATCCAGTGTCTCTCACTAAATAAGTTGCTGGCATTTAAAGAATAAAAAATCAGCAATAACAAAAGAAAAATAAATAAATAAAAAGTGAAGCTGTATAGTGATAAACAATGAAAGTATCTGTAATAATAATAATAACCACAAAACATTAGCAGTTATTAAGCTAAGAATTTCTGTTTTAAAATCTTTATTATTTTAATTGATGTAGCACATGCTATTTTATTTCTAGGCCTTGCATTGCCTCCGCCTTAGATGGAGCAACGTAAAAACAACTTGAAAAAGAAAGCAAAATTTGCAATGCTGCTGTATACAATATTTCCATTATAAATAAGTAATCTACTCCAAAAATTAAAAAAAAGAGTGAGCGGTCACTTTTAATCTTTTTAAAATTTTTTTAGAAATATTTCTTTGTAAGTGTTAATTATGGACTGAATATAAAATAGGTTTTGTAGTTGTATTTTTTTTCTCTTTAGCATCATAAGCCATTACCCATATTAATAGAAATATCCCACTTGTTCAAAGTGAAGTGGCCTTTAGGCTCTAGTAGACTCTTTCCTGTGTCGGACTAGTTAGCTGTATCACAGCAAGGATTTTCCCATGGCTAAACTAGCTAGCTAGCTCTCTCTCTCTCTCGACTGACTTTTATATTCAGGTAACACAAAGCATAATTATTCGTCATAGTGGAAGCTTGATCTACCTTGGCTATATTTGTTGTGTAGCCAGATATGTTTGTTTTTTTTCATCTCTCTTTGCTAACCAGCATGTCTGCATAGGTTTACTTCAGGTACATTCTGTTTCTTACTATTCCTAAATGATTTTATGTAGAGAGCCTCATCTGTTTGAGATATTCCTTGGCATAGCTAATTTGTCAAACCATAGATTCTACAAGGACCTTGTTGCCATATGCACTACTTTTCTATATCACATATCCTTGCTATACCATATATGTAGAAATTTTTTTCGAGTAATATCATTTTCATTTACTGAGAGTGAACATTAAAATGTATTAAAAATGTTGCAATAGTTTGAAAATGCATTAATGGATAGTCAAGATATCCAGGTTATAATGCATGCAGTTCATGAGATCAAAGGAAACCTTTCTTGTAGCTTTAAGTAATACTTATTAAATTAGAGTTTATTTTAACAACTCAGTTGTACTAATCATGGCAGTTGAGATAAGTCTGTTTTACAACCATTTTATCAATTAATACACCAGAATTCTTCTATATGAAATTAACAGAAAAAGATGTTTAACTTAAAAAAAAAAAAATTTTAGGTGTATATATATATATATATTTCTTTTCACAAATATTGTTAAACTTTGCATTTATACGGAATGGTTATATCTTTAGTGCAAGAAATGTCTATAAAAATTTAATGAGGTGATGTAGAGACTAGGTGTTTTTATTAGCTAAATCCAGTGTACTGCATATAACTACTGTTGGTTAAACTGTGATACTGATGGATTTTAGATAACTCTGTATTATAACTGCATGCAGTTATAGGTGAGGTAATGCAGTAATAGATGGCAGATTAGTTCAATGTATAGAGTTTTGGCTCATTATGCAAGTACCAACAGATATTTATTTTGGAAACTAACTTTGACATGAAATCTTTTAACTTTGCAATTGATTTGTCATTATGGGTTTCCTCAAGATACCTAAGGTATCTTATATATATATTTATATATAATATATGATCTGCATGTATATAGATGTAGCAATCTGTCAGCTGGTAACAAAGTATATACTAGGTGGTGCATGTGCGCACATACCTATCTACACCTCTAGACACAAACAATGGATATCTGTGAAGCAATTAGCTGTGATACAAATATAAAGTTATTTTTTTAATTAAAAACACCAGTAGCTGTGCTATTGTGTAGGGTGCTTGGCATTTATATTAAATTATTGAAAAATAAAAATGGTACGTTTATATTTATTCATCTTTTAATGGTATATACAAAATATAACAGGAACAAGAAATATTCTTAAATTAAAATATATATATATATATATATATAAATTCATTTTCAAAATATTCCTATTTCATATTATGTATAAACATTCACCTGAACATTTTTACCAAATTAAATATATTAAACAATATATCTAAATACTTATTTTGAAATTTGCAGCTATAGTGAAACCACTCTGACAACAAAACATAATCATTGAATTGTACTTACTCTGTAGATTTCAGCGCACATATTGCCAGCACATTTAAACCATTTCTAAAGTGAAGAATACCAGCTGTCCCTCACTGGCTCCTGCTGTACTGTGAACAGAGCTGTAGGAAGCTGATAGTTATACCTAGCAGGGCTCCAGGCAACAGCTATTCTAGTAGCAGAAACAATTAGCCTTGTTTTCCATCAGATAATTCTACAATCATCTTTGCAGTGGGGAAAGTAAGAATGATACTACAGCAAAGCATTACTCGAAAACTTATGAAATGTCTTTTCAGTCTCACCTTGGCCCAACTGTTTACTCAGATTAGAGCGCCTCTTAATTATAACTCAAGTAGGCTGGGGCTACCAGTAGCCTGGTCCCTTAAATATTCCTCTCAGCACTTACTCAAGCGTAAAGTCTGTTCTCCTCCACTGTTATTTTATCCTAGTGGGCTGTTGATTCTTTTCAGTATAAATTATGTATCATGTAAAATTCTCTTTAATAAAATAGTAATATTAATTCAAAGGGATGTAGGCATTATCAAAAGTTTAATTCAGTTTTGGTGACAAGCATTGTTCTTGATGGTTTAAACTATTTCTTTTTTTTTTCTGTGATGAATCAACTAGGGTCAATCCAAGGTTAACCTAAACTGCATAGTTGGGGTAGATTATTAAAATGTCAGAACATTGCATAATTAAACAAAACCCATGCTGAGAAGGTTGATAGTTTTGAAGAATATTAGATACTTTTGACTATTTTTTCCCCATAGCATTTAATTACAGAATGTTATAAAGAAAACCAAAAATTAACATGAATGAACTTCATTTATGCTTTAAGTTTGGTTTAAAGGCCTTAGAAGTATTTTTTCCATAGAATTCAATTACAACACAGCTTACATCAATAATCATTTTAGCTTTTCTTTTGTCTGTTTTATGTTAGACGATTTGCTGTCAAGTAGGGGACATTAGTTATGATAGCTTCCAAACTGAACAAGAAACATTGATTTATATTCATTAATTAATTAAACTGTCAAACTACAGCAGTTTAAATGCACCAGTTATTGGATTACAGCTTTTATCAGTATCAGTAACATTTCAGAGCCAACAAGCAGTCCCGAGGGCATGGGCAGGCATTGTGGGTCCTGGCCAGCCCACCTTCGTAAATCTCTCATTGGGCCTATAGCCCCATGCACCAATTTGTTGGTACCCAAGTTGGCCTAAAGCCGAGCTGGCTAGCCTGCATCTGGCTGATGACACTGTCCAGTCCTTGTGGTGTGCTACCACAGTCATCCTGGTCCGAGTCTTTTAGTTGCAGACCCCATTGGCATTAGCCAATGGGAGCGCAGCTCAATTGCATAAGACCTACTGTGGTAACAGTTCGAATTCTGGCCCCTGTCTTTCTATTATGAGTTTTCTTATGTTGCTTTAAAAAATCATTGTGCCCCCCCAAGAAAATTAAATTTAATGCCTGTCCAGGAATTTGTTTCTCCCACCGGGTCTGCCCACAAGTTTCTAGCCTTTCTTTTAACAAGGTCAGAAAATTTATATTTGGCATAAAGAATAGAACACTATTAGTTTTCTAGGACAGACAGTCTTATAAATGTTAAAAAGATCATATATACTCCTTGCAGAAAAATAAGTAACAAGCATTTCCAAGCCTGCAGTGCTTGTATGGTACATTCATACATGTACATATTGAGAAAATAACACCCAAATGTGACTTCATATAAAACATAGAATGTTAGTCATCTTCTCTAAAACTGACTAACCACAAAAACTACCTTGAGAATACATATTTGTACACAACCCATTATCATCTCAGTTTAGATATGCCTAGATGTCATTTAACACAAAATGAGAGACAAACTTCCATTGCTTCCCAGTACAGAGTTCATCACAGTATCAATTCTAGGATACTAACAATGTACTATCAGACTGGCCAGTTCATGGAGAGACCTCATTTAGGTCAACCAAAGGTCCTCTCCCACCTGGGAAACCATTTTTCAGCAGCAAGATCTCCAAAATGACCAAAGAGCTAACAACCATATACTTTTGATACAGTTTGCAGCAGAATTTATACTAGTGGTATGCAGTCCAGAATGCCACTATTGTGTATCCTTCTAACAGTGCCATCCACAGCTAGGAATGACAACATTACAACTGGATGTTAAACCATTCTGGAGACAAGATGAAAAATGATTTACTAACTGCCATTACAAAGTATAGCGGTATGGACTAGTATTTAAGTTGGCTGAAGAACTGATTTTGTCATCATTAGGAGTGTCATGACCAGTGTCAGATGCTGGGGTGAAATCATTATGCCTGTAGTCCCTTTGACCCAGTAGCAAGGTCCCAACTTCATCTTCATGGATGACAATACCTATCTATATCATGCACGTTTTCATTACTATATTTTAGGTCCATAACATCACTCAAATGGTGCAGCCTACATAATCTACGACTTAAAATGGGGTGGGTTACAAGTGACCCATGTACCCACATTATTTACTTAAAATTGATAATGGGTTTTTTTGGGGGGGGTCAAACTTTCTATTCCATAATTTAATGTTGGTGAATACATCATTAATTTAGCAAAACTAAAAAAAAAAAAAAAATTGTTTATCGTCCCAAAGAAAAACAATTGTCTTTCTGATGTCGGATGTCGACTATGGGTAATGATGACTCTATTGATATACTAAGATGTAAAAGCCAGAGGTAATTCTATTTTACAACTGCACAAAGGTGCACTATGCTTAGGAATTTTTTTTCCCAAAAAAACCCTACATGGAATGAAAAAAAGTCATACAAATGCAGGTTATTTCTTAATAAATTATGAATGAATTTGGTACAACCCTGGCTCAAGGAACAATGTGGGGAAGAAGCACAGATGGACCTTCGAAAAACCAATTTTGGCTGCTCTGAGATGTGGCATAGAAAAGCATCATGAGAGCGCAATGAGGACACATCAAAGAACATTGCTACTGCTTCCAAATGCAAAACTTGTTTGATGTGCTCTACCTTGTGCTAACTGCAGTTTATAGCTATCATATCTGAGGAACTGCAATGTATGTTTGCTGACCTGGTACTGTGTTTTGTTAGATTTTTTTTTACTTTGATGAGTCACTTATGATCTACATTATTCATTAATATAGGTAAATTTTCTCAAGCATTTAGCAGTTAAATCCAATTAAAGATGTTTGGGACAACCTGGGGAGGAGGTATCTTTATAGTCACCAAGTCTGCCCACTGTCTCTATCAGCTGGAAGTGGTCTTGTCTGATTTGGTCATTAGCAAGATGTGTACAAGCTTACACTGAGGTCAGTGGTGGTTGCACACATTATTAAATCTTTTCTTTGTCAAACATTTAAAATTATTTAGTTGAATACTTATAAACATACCATGCAAACACTACAGGTTTGGAAACACTTGTTGCTTATTTTTGTGGGAGGAGTATATTGATCATTTTCATTGATTGGGTTTAACCAGGATACTAGAATGAAAAACTTAACTTATTGCTATGGTTGGAGCTGGTCTAGTTTTATATAAGCTAAATCAGAAGAAAAATGCTTAATGCAAAGCAGAAAAAACTTTGACATCAGAGAAATATTTTGGCAACAGTTTATCAGAGATATGAATTATAATAAATTATTTTATAAAGATAATTAGGTGCATATCACCAGTATGCTGGTTTTAATCTGTGCGTATCAAAGTTTTTAATAGGCCTGATCACACATTCAAAGAGCAGAAGCTGACATTCTGAAAGGCAGGCCACAAATAGACTGACACTAATTACAAGATGTTTAAAATCCTGATAAGTTATTAAACAATTTAACATCTATCTATTACATTAATTTCAATGAAATTTCACTCAATTTAAACTTGGTATTTTCAAACTTGATTGAACATTAACATAGCTCCCATCAAGGCATCATTGTGCCATAGCTATACAAGATGACACTTCTATGGGTTTATATCTCCAAATATTTAATTATTTCTTATATTCGTTTGTGACTAGTAACTTTAGCAATGCAATAAAATAATAGAAATACTATGGATCCAAGTTGAAACTGTGAACTACTACAGTTTTTCTTTTAAGGGAATTTCTGAGGAATGCTCAGTGTTTCCATGACTTTCATTCTATATTTCTCACAAGAAACAAACGAACAAAAATAACCACCAGGTGTTTCCAAACCTGTAGTGCTGTGCAGTATGTGCATACATCTTCATATTATAGATCTAAATGCTCCATTAAAAAAAAACAATGTAAGACTAAAAAAAATCATTCACAAATTGATATTGGCAGAAAAGGCTTTTTAATAATAATTGTGACCACCACTGATTGTACACTTATTGGTATTAACCAAATCAGATGATCCAACTGTTGTTGGATATTGCACCATTCAACTTTAACTATCCAACTGACTGTGGGCAAACTTGGAAACTATAAACACACCTTCCTAGGATGTCCTAAACATGTTCAAACAAATTTAAGTCTGGAGATTGTGCAGGCCACACCATATGGACCTAAGAACAGCATTAACAACATGTGGATAGGCTTTGTCATCAATAAAGATGGTGTTAGGACCTTGCCATACAGCCACACAGAGAGAGAGAGAGGCACAACTTCATCCTTGTATCTGACACCAGTCACAACATCCCTTCACATGATGACAAGATAAATTATTCAGCCAACTTGAATGCAAGCTTCCCTCAGCAAATCAATCTTGCTTGGTAATGGCAGTTAGCAAATGAGACATTTACTTTCTACTGGGAAGCAACATCAATCTGCATCTTCCCTTCTTGAACCATCCTGATTGCCTGAGCAACCTTGTTTTGTTAAATAACACTTGGCATATCTAAGCTGACTTACACCATCTGTGTGGCCATTTTATAGAGATGATAATGGGATGCTTGCAAATACGTATGCAGTTTAATTGGGAGGAGTGATTAGGACATGACTTTTTGAGGTAAGTTCTAACATTCCAATTTGTACATGCAATGTCATGTTTGGGTTTGTTTTAGTATGTAGATCCTCTTCAACCAGAATATGAACATGTTTGAACATCATACACAAGCATTGCAGGCTTAGAAATAACAACTAGTTGCTTGTGTTTTTGGTAAAGAGTATATTTCACTTTGTTTCACAAAAATAAACTGTAGGCAGTGTGAAAGCTTTTCCAGTTATTAATGTACTTGTCAGTTTCAAGAGTTCAGCTAAAAATAGTAGCAAGTTAGTAATAAACAGTCACAACAGTATCTCAGGCCAAAACAGTTGCCATAGAAATTAGATAATCAGTTTAACACTCGTGTTGCTCAAATAGTATTTCTCGTTCATTTACACTGCAAATGAAAAAAAATGGGATTATCACTGAATATTCTAAATTGTAGGAAAACTCAATTTTTGCAGTTTTGTTATAGCTTCCTTACTTTGAAAGAACATTAATAAAGTGTCTATTATTATACTGACAATATATTTCCTTGTGTTCAGAGAATGTTTATTTTAAAGTGTCTACATTGCTAAACAAATGGATATCAGTAATCTATAAATATAGGCATGCAGGAATGTGATAAGCTTTTACATAAATGCCACCAATAGATACATAAAAAAAATTTTTTTCTTTGGGAGGGCTAGCATTAATGAAAGTTGTACACATTTATAAATACATGATCAACACTGACTGATAAGTATAAAAAGAACAAAAAACTTGAGGCTCCCCCCTTAATATGAACGTGCTGCATCTTAAAATTAAAAAAAAGCTAATTCAGTCATCAGAGGAGAGTGCACCTTATGCATACAAAATTTTTCAACATTTATTTATTTCTGTGAATTGATATGTTACTAGATAGACCATAGTAAACAATTTAGTACAAACCTTAAACTATATAAAAGTAAATTTTTTCTATAGTTTACTATTGTGTGAGGAGGTAACTCTCAAAAATGACATTGATATTTGGCATGTTCTATTGCAAAGCTTAATTTTCAGAAATCTTTGTTTTAATCCGGTAATACGTTCATAAAGGTAAATAAAATCTTAATTCTGTTTAACTGACCCATTGAAGATTTTGACACTTTGGAAGGCAAAGGCAAGTTTGTCACATTTTCTTGGTGTTGCACAATATACCTATTTTATTTTATTAATAATTTCATCAAAAGCTCAAGCATTTTTAAACTATTAGAGTGTAAAGATACTTCAGAGAGATGAAGAATTTTAGCTATTCTGAACAATTAGCAAAAATGAAAAAGTCTAGTTTGGCGTTTTGATGATTATTTACAAGGAGATCTGGCACATTCAAAAAGTAATGGCAAGAAATAGATAGACTTTTTTTGGTGGGGGTAAGTAAATGAAGACTTGGAACAGTTTGTTTAGTGAAGTTCCTGATGGAAATGCTAAGATGTATATATTTCTTGGTCTGATATAAGAAATTTTTACCCAGAGTCAATTCATTACTAAGATTCCTTTATATAAGATTTGGCAAAACTTTACTCTTTTTCAATACTTGAAATTTTTAAAGGCAACCCTTTAGTTTTTGTTTTTTTTTTATTTTCCTTGCATATAACCTAAATGTCATGGATTTTATCTGAACTTAAATGATTATCAGTCTTCTGTGAAGCCAGGAAAGGTGAAAAAAAAAAGTCCATGCTGAAGTTTAGTTACTTGGCTTAGATCAGAATTGTTCACAGCATATCACTAATTACAGCAGCTATGCAATATACAGAAAAAAGATATTACTATTTCATCAAAGTTTTAAAATGGCATAATTTGGAAAGCTTTTACATCTGATTTTGACTTGTATTGGAGTCATATCCCTGTTGAATGATGTCATGTATATAATTTTGAAGACCTGTCAGTATATATTATTCAAGTCCTTCATAATCATTGATAAAATAAATGTGATTCAGAAGTGGCAAATAAAAACTCTACTTTATTCAGATTTACATGCATTTAATAGGTACCCATAAACATACTCCCATCTGTTGCAAGGCTAAGAGACAGATTCTTGTCATCTTTCTTGGTTGATGTACTAACAATAACAGTTGATTTAGTCTTACCACATCCATAGCATTTGGCCAATTTCTGAACCTGTCACAGATTTGTTTTCATTTAAGAACTTTGTAGCAGACAAGTTATCTTAAAACTATTCTGCATTCTTTCTTTATGATTGCCCATATAAATATTTAATTTTTTTCTTGGTGGAGTGGTTGCCATCTTTCCAAGTTTAAACTAGGCAGAAGTGAAGAAAAAACCAGAACTCTAAATTACCTGGTTATAAGCTGCTGAAGGATGTTTCTGAATTATTAATCAATAACATTAGTGTTTTTGGTCTGATCTTTGTATTCAAATTTTTGCAAAATATCATAACGTGTTTAAAAAATATTTTCAGTTTGCTTGCATGAAAAGTCATTCCAATTTTTATTGCCCGTCTATTTTGAGAAGAGGTTTTGCACTGTCCTGGCAAAAAAAATTTTATAATTTCAAACACTTTTGTCAGTATTAGCATTCTGATGGCTTCAAGATGTAAATAATAGAATTCAACATGGATAGCACCTGCAATATCCAAAAGCATTTGCTGTCACCTTTCTTGTTCACTCAAGATTATAAATTTTCTTATCACAAAGTTCATAATGTGCACTGAGAGTGTGGTGGATTTCCTTAGCATAGGCTTATTACAAAATACTACTTTCACAACCAACATCTCTGGTAATAGCAATCATCAGTAAGGGAAATGTTTAAATAAAAGTTTTATAATACCACCATATATTCCATGCAAACTAAAAAATTAACTTTAATTACAAGCCAAAATTAGGAATGTGGCAATCTGCATAATCAGCCACTTTGATGATTATTTGATTATTAGGCTTTTAGTCAGAAAGAACAGGAATATTGCTTTGCTTTCTATTTCCATATTACACTGAGTTTTATTAATGCAAAGATGATAAATCTCACACACACACACACACACACACCTATATACACACTTTTTTCAGGGGGGGGGGTAATTTCAGGACCATACAACCCCAAGATTGGTATTGGTCTAAACACTCAAAAAAGCTTAAAGATTATAGTATTTGAGTTCAAGTTGGAGATGGCTACAAAAAGCCAAAGTAATTATTCTGAATTTTGAATTATAATGCAGAAAATTTTTCAGCACTTTCTTGTTGGCTCATATGTTTGTCCATTTTTCCAGTCTTTTGAAATGGAAAGTATTTCCACCATAGTAAATCTTTCTGTATAACAGCAATGTTTTATTCCTGTTGCTAATTCTTCATAGCATTCCCAAAGTCCAAGAACTGTCATTGATTTAGCAGCTGAAGATTGTGATATGTCCATCCTTACATTGAAAGTTCTGTTTGAAGTGAAAACCTAAGCATTTGGAAATACTGGGTTTCTTATGAAAACATCTTTGCACAGTTGTTCCTTCAAAGGTAGTATTAGTAGTAGCTATGCCTAGGAAAATCCACAGAACTACAGTAAACTCCCAGATATCCTGAATTCGCATCCAACCAGCAAAAATTATGATTTTTCATAAATTGTCTTTGATGCTTCACATTCAATAGCTGCCACTAGCAGCACTGCCCAGACATATCGCACCCATCAATCCACTATGTTGTCTAATAAGAATATTGGATAAGGGTGGGAGTTCAATGTTGGTTCGTCAATCACTTACAGTGCTAAGCTAGAGTTTTTTTTTGTTGCGAAATCTGAGTGATAAAAGTGTAGAGCATTGTCATTACATTGCATACTCCCAAACTGGATGACTTGGATCATGCATTGTACAAATGGTTTTTGTTAAAGAGGTCAGAAGGTGCAAGTATCTTAGGACTGATGTTAATAGAAAAAGGCTAAAGAATTTCATGAAAAAAATGAACATCCTGGAGCCATGCCCTTTTTCTCAAGGATGGCTCTCAGGATCTGAAAGCTTGACATATCAGATGAATAGATCTGCAGCTGAAGATTTTTGTAAGACTGGGTTGAATTGGTCTTCCACCCCCAATCTTTCTTTTTTGGAGAGGGGGTATGTATGTGAAGTTGCAAGTGTGTGTTGGGAGCTGGGTTGGTTCCACAACTGGCCGCCACAGCTGTTTATAAGTGAGGTCTTATTTCGACCTGTATTATTCTTTTTTAGTGTACCTCATCCTAGCGAGAGAGCAGCGGGCTACCCAACTCCTTCGTAAATTAATACGGCAGAAGAGGTAGGATTTCTCCAGGCTGAACCCTCTAGAACAGAGTTTAGCTGGTGCTCATGGTTTAAGCAAAACAGAGATTGATGACTGGATTGTGCGCTAAAACTGCAGGAACACACAAGGTAAAATTATGCAGGTCCAAAGATGTTTCAAAGGCATGATTAGAGACCCCAAGTTAGTGCATGGATGGATGCAGAAATTTTTATATGGTGGCTTCATGTATTTGTGCCTAATGTCAAAGAAAGGTAATTCCCCACCCCTTGCATATCTTCACACTTGTCACATGAGCAAGGAGAAAACTATTTACTGATGTGACTTTGAAATTTGTCAGCTTTCTCATAAGGACACCATCTGTAATGTGCATGGAACCAGGTGAAAAGTGAGACAAAATCATGGAATTGGTTGACTTGGATGGATGTTGACAAGGATGCTCCTGTTATAACAACTTTAAATACTGAAGAAATTATAGCACTTGGTTTGCTGCAGAATTTTAAAAAGTGTTTAAACTGTAATGCATTCCCAATTTTTGCATGAGAGAAGAAAAGCAGGCAATGGTAAGTACAGTCTATTTATTTAGTGTATTGAATTGGGTTTCTCACGTAACCAGTACCCACTATTCCCCCATGGGTGCTGGATGAGAGCTTTTCAGCTAGATCTGGTCTGGTGGGCATTATGTAATATGAAATGTTTGGGGATCTTCTGTTATTCCTGAAGGTCAATAACAAAATAGACTTTTTCAAATCAGCCAGCTCCATACCTGTCAAAATTAGGTATTAGCCAATGATGACCAATCATTAATAGTATTACTGCATGCTATATTAGATTTAATGGTGTATGGCTAATGTCAAAGAATTCCAGCCAAATAGCACCTTAAAAATGACCAATCTCAATGTTCTATGACACTTGATTTTTACTTTTCTTAGGTATAAGAAAAGTTATATACAGTCGATGATCTATATAAGCACATTTTACTGGATTTGTGCTAATAAAGTTGGAAAGTCTGATTGGTGGAAAGGCAACAGCATGACATGCCTATCATTCTTTTAATTAAGCATGTTCTGCACAGAGTTAATTATGGCTTCAAGACAAAAACATTTTACTTGCGGTTCATAATGGTGAAAAGAAAGCTGACGTGGCATGGAAATTCAACATTGACCACACAATGGTTAGCCTATGGTTACAAAACAAAGAGGAGTTAAACAAATTCAGGCTGCAAAAGAGAAAGCGGGAAGGAGTGTTACCAGATCTGGAGCAGCAGCTGTACAAATGGTTTGTTGTCATGAGGGAGAAAAGGGCAGAGCTCTCGGGACCTCTTTTAATGGAGAAAGCTAAATCTTTAGCTCAAGAACTCTAATGATCTTCATCCAAACACCTTTACTTCCACCTGTGGCAGATGCTGACCAGACAGAACTGTATTTTAGGGCCCACTCTTGACAGTAGACTGGCCAAAGAGGAAAGACTGACTGACTGGTACTGAAAAACTAGCTCTGCTAGTGATCAGCAAGAGCCGAAATCCAAGGTGTTTTAAGAACAAGAAAAACACCACCTACTGCAATATGAATCTATCTTTATTCACAGAATGGCTAAGGAAAATTCTTCTGGTAGATCAGTGCCCTACACATCCTAAGGAAGTCGCCACAACAAATGTAGAGATGGTCTACTTGCTGCCTTAAAGCACATAATCGCACACTTAGATAGGGGGCCAGGATGGATTTCTTGAGAGTGCGGCTAAAACTGCTTGTCAATGAATCAAGAAGTGATGAGACCGACTACTCCACTGCAAGCACTTGCCATGTAAAGAGAGTTCTTGAAAAACATAGTATACCAACATGCATTTTGAAGTTACATAATACAAAACAATCTTCAGTTTGTTTTTCTAAATGAATATGGACATATCGATCATCGACTGTATAATGAAAATGTACTGCATTTTTTTCAACCAACAAATTCCTTTGCTAAGGAAATGATCCAGTCTGAGCTGCTAATAAATGTAAAAGCTTTATTACACAAAGAATACACAGGTCGACAGTGATGCAGATCTGCACTTACAAAAATACTATGCCATCAAGCAGAAAAAGGTGTGAACATGAAGCATATTGCACACTGATACACACATGGTACAAGCCAACAGAATCCAGTGTCATTATCTCATCATACTGGGGAGAAGAAGTTACAATGGGTCCCAAACACTGGAATGTCCCAGGAAGCAGGATTTGTTGCCTACCCATCCTGCTGTATAGGAATAGTTATTTCACCTCAGATTTGTGTATGGAAATACAAAAAAAAAAATTCTTAAAAAATTAAATTGTAGCAATTTTTGAAGGCCAGTATCATGTACAGCCAAAATGCTGTTGTCAAGGCAAATGAATGGATGGGCACTTATGAGTTTCTTTTCTACAGCAGTTTTGTTGCATCCAGTGGTCAGTTCAAAATTCCAAAATACTAACAGGTATACACACACACAGACAGACCACTATAAATGGGAAGGGGGAGACAAAGAAACATGCATTGTGATTGTGGAAGTTTATCAGTCCAGCATGACTGCAGTAAGAAGACAGTTATTGATTCCCAGAGAGTCATAAAGATAGAGCACTAAACCAACAGTTGTAATCCACTGGAAGAACATTAGAGTGGAGTGGATGTCACCAGGGTACTTAGCAGCAGTAGGAACCTGTATTAAAATAAAATGTCATCATTATCATCATATCCTATATACACTATTGAAGAACCACCACCAATTTTTCTCAACTATAAGATCACTAGCTAATCAAGACAACATTAAAAATTACAGTGAATGTTTTCACCACCTCTGGCGAGATAATGCAACAGAACAGGAGTATTTTTCCTAACTAATAAATTTAGAGACTTAATTTGTGATATCATGGGGTTAATCCTTTTTTTTCCTAAATGGAATATATTTTACTAGGCATCTTTTTAAAATATGTCATTCTTAATTTTACAAGGCAGGAGAGAATGATGATTACACATTTTGTAACTATCAATTTCTTTTCACTCACCTGTTCAGACATTTTGTGATTTCATCTCACCATTGTGTTGTGATGAATGACGACTTGTCTGTGGGCTGTGTTTTTGAGCTTCCATCTCTGCTTGCATTTTAGCTAACATTTCCTTCATCTTCAACAACTAAAACAAAAGGCATTAGTGTTAATAATATTCAACAACAACAACCTATTTAAAAAATTAAGTCTGTCTATCTGGTCTTTTCTGGTTTTTGATAAGTTTAAAATCTACTACAAATATTATCCAGTATTAAAATTCTAGAAGAATTAGAGTCTTGTCACAGCAAAATACATATTTCAGCGGGTAGTATAGCTGAAGCTGTATTCAACTTCTTCTACAGGCCAGTCAGAAGTATACTTGACTCGCCTGGTTCTGACAGAAGCATTCTACATTTATAACAATAACTTCCTGAATAATTTTTACTAACTTCTGCTTCTTTTTCCATTAGTTGTCGCTCTCGGTCAATTCCCTCTGTAGATGGCTTGCTGCGAGTTTTGCTGAAAAATATAAATTCAATAAAACTTTGTTGAGGAATCTCAAGACACTTTTGTCTGCCATGAATCAAATGCACATATTCAGAAATTATAGAGAGTCAGTTTCTGACTGCAATGATACAAATCAGTGTTGGTGTTTAGGAGATTACAACTCAAAGACACCCAATCTGTCTTTACTGACTTTTTGAAGATTTTATGTCTGAAACAACAATAATAATAAATGATTTTAGTAATCTGAACATTAAAAATATGCTCTGTGTTGAATAAGATACATTTTTATAGACTTCTTTTTTAAAAAATGCTTTAAATTCTATCCAATATTTAAACCATCTGATTAGGCAGTTCTTCCTAACTAATGCTAGACATCCTTTATTTTCATGTTGATTAAAATTGTAGTTAACTGTAAATTTTCACTAGCTATCTGGTCTTTGAAGGAAAAATAGTAGTAACTACAAGACTAACGATTTTCTTTTTCTGAATGCAAAAATGCTCATTCTTAATAGTCTAGTCTAGTTATCTCAAGTCTCTATTCTGTGCATGAAAAATTACATTTGATGTAGTTAGCTGTATTTTTTATTCTTTAATGCAACTAATAGTAGTCAAAGGTGGTATGTGTGCCAACAATCAGTTGTAAAAGAGAGTAAAACTGACTTTTTGACTCTTTCTGAATTTAGTTTTTACCATGTCAGATCAATGACCATACGTTTGGCATGCTTGAAAGAGGGCTACAGTCAATAGTCGTTGGAAACAGATGTCCCAGTGAGTATGGCAGCAGTACTAGATAACTGATAACTGTCAGAACCCAAGACAAGTTCATTGGGAACAGAATTCTGAGATGTCCATAACTTTACATTAGCAGTCCAGACAGGTTTGGGTCACAAACATTCTCCTTCAGTGCAGAAATGCCTACAGCTCATACTTTTCTTTAACCCTAACCATGGCTGATAATACAAGGCAAAGAGACCAGTTCATTTTTGAATTTAAGGATAGCAGGTCCTGCAACCCATGTGGAAGATCACTGATAGTCACTTCTTTTCCAACACTGTCTACTAAAGTACTAGAAATTAATTTGAACAACATATCTTTAAAAGCTATCACTCTACTGAATGAAATACAATAAATTTTCAAATATCCTTAACTTTTTGTGTAAACATAAATGCTAAATTACAGCATGTATTACTTTATTAATGCAGTGACTGAGACCACATCCAACCATACGCACCTTATTTTGCTACCATCTGCCATGCTGTCTGCCCGGAAATTTTCATAGTGGATTTCTTGGGTAACTTCTTGCAGGTCTTGCATGTGTGTACTGGAGGAAAATTGAAAACAAACTTAGTTTCTAAAACTTTGTGGTCCAAACAGAATTAAAAGAAGAATATTTTGCTACTAAATTTAATTAATGTTTGAAAACAAAACTGTGTGTGTATGTGTAACTTGTATGACAGATCTCTATCTACCATTTCAACACCATTAAATGAAATTGTTGATGTTTGTTTATTTTTAGAAAATGTAAAAGATAAATTTCTATTATATGGTGTCACAAGGTGTGGATTTTATGTTCAGAAGAAAGTAACGTGAATAGCTGTTTTGAATAATTTGAGGAAGTTGGTAAAGTTTTACCACTACTAGCAGGATGATCTAGAGACAACATATTTTGCCCACCACAACAACATTATATGTATATAATGTAGACCTAGATGCTATTATCATTGAACTTAAACAAGTTAGTTCCTTTGCTAACATAGAATTATGGTATTTGAGTAATAAATAGTAAATAAGATTGTATCATTCACCATGTTCATTTTTAAGAAGCACACAAATCATCAAGAAATGCTGCTTGATAACAGCCATAGAGCACAGAAAGGACTGGTACTATATTATGATTACAACAAGCACTTTCAGAAATCAAAACAAAAGTGAGAGGAAATTTTAGATTACAGTTTAACTAAAAGGTTTTGTTTGTTTACAGATTAAAAATAATACTACTACTTATAAAGGAGTAACTGCATCTGTCACTGCTGGTTCTCTGTTCTTGATGAAGAAAATCCTTAAATCTAATCTACTGTGGAGAAAGCATCGAGTATTTCCTATAGCTGTCTGACTTGCACGATAAGAATTCCTTGCTTGAAATCAATTTTTAAAAAAAGAAAAACCTAGTAGGCATGAAAGCTGAAATAGGTTCCAGAACTGCTGTCTTTGCCATGTTATAAATATCAAAATGCCCTAGAAGGATGTATGGAGAACCAGTGGAAAATGTTTGAAAACGACTTAAAAGCCTTCAATCTTTACAGTACAAGATGGGAAGATATGGATAGCAACAGAGGAAAGAAAAAACTCCTACAAGGCTGAAGTACTACTAGTGCTCCAGTTTCATCCCCTGGCCTTTTATATTTTTAGCAAGGAATGTCAGTGGATAAATAGACTTTAGCCACTTATGACACTAAGTAATTGCTTTGGTGCATACAGCATAAATTTATTATGTCTAATTCTAAATGAGCTACAGTATTGGTTCTGCCAGTTCACTTTCATACAAGGGAGATTATGATTGTAATTATCTTCTTCCTAGTACTGGTCCACTTTCTAAAACAGAGAGAAATTAACACATGAATGTCTGGAGATATAAGATTTAGTCTTACAAAATTACCTACCTTAAACTATTCTACTTTTGTAAAAATATAACATTTTAAAATTGGATTTCATCTTGAAAAATTTAGGAAAGGGTTTTTGTATTTTTATTTGCAAAAGAAGATTCTATTCTATTCTATAGTGTACAGCTGTAGCCTCAGCTAAATCAGTCAACAACTTCCACAAGGGGAGATAAAAATCTTTATCAGAGTTAACTGTTCATAAATTAGCTAAATTTACTGTAAATGGAAAATCTGATAAAGTACATAGTTTTCTTTTAAAATTAAATTTCCATAAATTTTACATATACTGATAGTGCTATAATCATAAGTCCTTGACTGGTGTGCATACATATGCAGTTCTTTCAAAGTGGAGACAACCCTGATGATGGAGCCAAGTGTTGTGATTATCCATTTTAGAATGGCACTTCTGACTCCAGCAGAGAAATAATCCCTGCCAGAACTTTTCATTTTCAGATGTGTGAAGAAACCACACTAGGGAAGTTATGCCAAACAAAGCTGACCCCAACTATGAATTGAACTTGGGCCCTTAGCCTCGCAGTCCTGTAGTCTAACTACTGGGTTATGATAAGCATAATACCTTTCCTAGGACAAAAATAAAGTGGGTGATAAAGATGTGCAAGCTACAAGACCACCACAACTCCTAAGACACAGTGTTTCTGATGTATTTGAATTTTTCACTGCTTAATTTTAAAATAATTATTACAATCTTTCTTTTTTTTTTTTTTTACTATATTACCCTTTTCTAGCAAAAGCTTTAGTTATCTTACATCAGTATAATTTAAGAGAAAGAGTGGTGTTGTGAAAATTTCTATCTGTCATAAATAATTTTGTGGAATGTTGCATTTGTATGCATATATTATTAAGACTGTTTTGATTCCAACTGAGTCAGACCTTGAATTTATACAATCTCTAAGGCTATTTTGGACATCCAGTAATCAATGACAATTTCAACAACAAAAAAAAAGTATGTCCATGTACCATTAAAAGAAAAACATCCAAGATATGGCCTGGTTTAAATTAGGGAAGGGCAAATTACCTTTCTATTCATTGCTGGGAAAAGCACTTAAATCACTAGCAACAAGTATGAACATCTTGACAAAGGGCTCCAAATCTTGCTGTGGGATGTGCAAAGTTTATGGAGTATGACATATGCATCACATCCTAATAGCAGAAATGTTCCACTACTGTTGTGGTGGAAAGGGAACTAGGCACAGAAGACTGCCTGCCTAGCAATGTGACTGCTATAAAGCTAGCATTTGGTGTTACTAATGCAAAAATCTGCAATCATTCATGTGGATGGTTGAAATAAGCAGACAAAGAAAATGAACCATAGATGCCATTAGTGCAAACACCTGTGTCCCATTCATGATAACTATGTGCTGATCCAGTCTTCCAATAAACATCATTACACCAAGTTGCAATTCCATAAATAACATGCTGCAATATAGCACACAAATACCAGTCAAGCTGCAGTCTATCTTTGGTAAAGATCTCTGTTCAATATGTCTTAGATGTTAGTATCTTGATGCTTTGTGAGAGCTTATAGGCAAGTTTTTTTTTCTACATTCAGAAATATTTGTCCTTCACAATAAATGGTTAGAAAAAATGAATGTGCATCTGGCCCTCTTTGTATATCTTGTCAAAATTGTTTTAAATGCTGCTGATGAAATCATAGAATTTATATTTCAAATGTTTAATAAGACTGGAGATCTACAGACAGTGAGAATATTTTGAGATGGTTTAATTTTGCAGTCTTAAGATTCTATATTTTGCCTGAGTAAAATTATATCAACTGTGCTACCTTACTGAATTAAATAAACTTCAGTTTCTTATAATTTCTAGTCAATTTTATCTTTCTTTTAAAAAAAATCATCTTTGCTAAATGCTAGGCAGGCAGTCCAGATTTAAATGATTTTTCAGCTTGAAAAATGGCAAATTTATTAGCCTTATGGTAATTTTTAATTGTTGAATGCTGGATCCTCAGATAGTGAAACAAAAGTCAGTCCAGCTTTATTGCACATACTATGAGCTTATGATATGTACTGACTCTTCATAGTAAAAAAAAAAAAAAGCATCAGACTTACATCAACATAGTTCGTAACTTAATAAAATCACAGTGATCAGGATTCTCCACTTCCACTACTCCCCATGGATACATCCGACCTCTGACCTTTCTTCCTTTCACTTCTATTATTGTGTTTGATCCTACTACTGCAAATGGTACAGCTTCCTAAAAAAAATAAAAATTACATACTAAACATAACAAAACTGGATTATTTACATACAGAAAAATTACACTAAGTAAAGAGACAGTAATGCATACACACATTTTACACAATGTAAGCTGAACATGGTGATGTCCCCTAGATCAATTTTTTTGAGTTTACAAAACAAGTGTAATTTCTACCACCTTGGTTTGCTTTTGGACACAGTAGCACCAGCAACAACAACAAAAAAATTGTTTATATTAAAATAAATATTAAAATAAATTTAATACCATAGAAACAGTGATTTTTGTTTTCACTTTTTTAAAGCAAAGGCAGACTAATTTATCTTAATAAAAGATCAGTTTTCCCACACTCATGTCGTCAATGTTGTGAGGAACACAACGTAGAAATTCCCTACACTTTAAGTCATTCTGTTGTTTGCGACTTTGTGAAAATAGCTTCAAATTCGTATTTGACAGCTGCACACCATCTTGGTGCTGCCACCCAGTTCCGTGTAGTTATTGAGACATTAGCAGCATTGATTTTGTCAATTTTCACAGTCAAACACCTTTGTAACCTTTGAAAAATGAGTACCAAGCATAGTGCAAGTGAAGGCACTCAGCTTGTATGAGAATTTTGAGGAGGAATTACCAGAGGATGGAGGCAGCAGAAGAGAAACCACTGAAGGAAGTGAAAGAAGAAAGCGGCGTGTATCATCCTAAACAGATGACATGTAGGACCTACATTTCTGTACATGAGAGAAGTGCTCCTGGTTTTAAGGCCTCAGGACTGACTAACTCTCCTGGTGGAGATATGATGATAAAGCCATTACTCAGACAATGAAGAGTGCTGTGAAATCTCGGCTTCCTGGGAGACTTTGTTAATGCCTCACGGTCCCTAATCCCCCTATTTTACATTGCTATGGGGAAAAATTGTTTTGCTGTAAGTAGCCCTCTCCTGGTCCCTAACCCCAACGTAAAGAGGGAACTCTGTACCAATATTTCCATGTGTTGTATGAAAGAAAGAAAATTTTGTTTGTGATAAATTTGAAAATACAAAATATAAAATTCCACATTTTTAATTAACAGAAGCATGTCAGATTTATTACTGTCATTCATAGAATGGTCTGTTGTAAACACTAATTTTCAGTCATCATGCAAACCAGTTTTGACGACTATAATCTACATCAGCAGTTGGCCATACACATGTCCATGAGAACCGGTAGATATCATCCACACAGCATGGGGTACAACAATAGGAAAGCACAAAGACAAACTGCTCCTCAGCCCACATAATGGACTAAAGTTGACAATCCAACAGAATAGAGTCATCAGACCAAGTCATATGGCAGCAACCATTAATGTGGGTCATGGGCCTGCTTTGATTATGCAAACTCTCTAATTTGTCATTTCAGCTGTGTTCATTTCTTGCAATGTTCTTTGTTGTTCATCTGGAACAGTTTGTTCACACACAAATATAGTAATCATACTATGTCAAATTTCTTTAATCCAAGAAAATGTTCCACTGGTAGAGATTTATATAATTTAGGTTTTTTTTTTCAAAATGTCTGTTAATTGGAGGAGCTCAATTAATTCCATCTGTAATGATTCGGGTGCACAATCTTTTACTTTTACTTTGAAGGGATTTTCCAGGTTAATTTGCATTGAATTTCTGTAAAAAATTCTGAAACTTAAGCTCAAATTTTTCTTGCTGTTTCTCAGTTCAATCCAAAGTAGGTGTAAAGTTTTCATTCACATTCATATTTTCATCATTAGTCACTTCTTTGTAAGCACTAACACAGACTAAGTTCTTGTCCTTCAGCTGAGCATAGAAAAGAGCCAAACTAACTTATCTTCAACTTGCAGCTTGAGATTTAGTTATTGAGGTGCTGTGTAAGATCAAATAAAAAAAAAAAAGCTAGTCTCCATATACATTTAAAATCAGATAGGATGTGAAATAAAAGAACTTTCACTTTCATAAATGTTGCAATTTCTGTATGCAGCTCAAAAAATATTTTCATAACTTTCCCTTTACAGCTACCTAACAACTGCATGATAGAACATGTTACCATATTCATTTTCTGAAGTTGCTCAAAAAAAATCTTTGAATTGTCTGTGATTGAGTCCTTGGGAACAAACAAAATTCACAGTGAAAATTACAACTTCCATCATCATTTCAAGATCAGGCTTTTTTTTTTGTCCTGTAGAGAGCTTGCTAGTGAATTATGCAGTGAAAGACCCATGGTTTGTCAGGCTGCTTTAACTGAATTTCAGAGTTTATTTTTTGCACCTTCAGGTGTGACAATCCTAAACCTTTTGCAAACTAAACTGAAATTCTTAATTATTTCAAATGGATATGAAAAAATATCTTGAGCAGTAGTTGTACTTTTCAAACTTCTTAGTCCTAACAGTGAAAGACACATTAATTGCTCAGACAAACCTAAGCAGCTGAGTGTTACTGTCAACATCTGTACTCTCATCCAAAGTCAGAGTTTATATCCTTGACTCTCCTTGTCACAGTACTTGCCAGTAAAGTTGCTTTGCCTAATGCCTGCACACTTTGCAAAGACTTCCCCTGCTGCTTCCAGCAGGCAATATTTATTAAAAACCCCACTGTAAACAGTTTACTACATTTCATCATGCATGTTTCCTAAGTATATTCTGTTGAATCAGTAATTTCTTCAAACTGGTAATCTTTCATTTGCAAAGTTTGCCTATGAGTTTAATAAATGATTCCTTATTTTTATGATGGCAACTCCTTATCAACTTTTGCTTTTTACTGCAAGACCAGACCATGATTTTTATGGTGACAAGTTTAAAAAACTGCCATGGTTAACTTTTTACCATTCCCAAATTACAAATATGAAGAATTTTGAGATCAGGATTGTATCTTACCTTTGTGATCATCTTTTTTTTTAGTGAAAATAATGCCTGCTTGACAATTGAAGGTAGGATTACAGCCAAGAAATCAAAAGCCTTAGTTCAATTTTGATTTTACTCGGATGAAAGCTAAGCTAAATCTGACCACCAACCTAAGAACCAAGGAAGGGCCATGCTAAAAGGCTTAGTGACCCCTGAATTAAGACAATATCTATCCCCATACAGCAAGTCAAGGCAGAAATCATGAATGTACTACCTTCAGAACGAGGTAAGGAATTATCATCACCAGTATTGTTATATTCCAGGAGTGGAACATCCCTCAGTCCATGAACTTTAATTTGTAGAGATTGTCACTACTGCTTAATATGAGGTCTGTCGAAAAAGTATCCGACCTTAGGTTGGGGAAAAAAAATTACATACTTGGTAGGGTTCAATTGCTAATCCCTTCGAAGTAGGCCCCTTGTGCTTCCACACACTTAGCCCAGCGACTCTTCCACTGTTCGAAGCATGACTGGAATGCTTCTTCCAGAATGGCTCACAGCTCTCAAAGTGGGAGCCTTTCAGTGGCATCTTCATTTTTGGGAACAACCAGAAGTAAGGAGGAGCCATGTCTGGAGAGTATGGAACCTGGTGAATGAGCGAAAAACCTTGTATCAGCTGCGACGAATGAGCCGGGGTGTTGTCATGATGCAGCTGCCAGTTTTGCGAGGCCCACAGATCCGGTCTCTTGTGCCGAACTGCATCACGAAGACATCGGAGGACTTCCTGATAGTACCCCTTTGTAACTGTTTGTCCTTCTGGTGCGTATTTGTGATGCACAATGCCTCAGTAGTCAAAGAAAACAGTCAGCATCACCTTGATTTTTCTCTGGACCTGACGTGCTTTTTTGGGCCTTGGCAACGTTGGGTGCTTCCACTGTAATGACTGAGCTTTGGTTTCCGGGTCGTACCCACGTCTCATCTCCAGTTATCACGGTATTCTGGAACTCAGGATCCCTGTTGACAGTATTCAGCAGGTCCTGTGCAACCTCAAGACAAAGTTTTTGTTGTTCCTGAGAAAGCAGCTTGGGCACAAAGTTTGCTGCCACTCTGCGCAAGTCCAAATCCTCCTTTAAAATTGCATGTGCAGAATCTTTACTGATCCCAACCTCGTCACCAATTTCCCGCACTGTCAAACGATGATCCTCCATTATCAAGGTCTGCACATTCTCGATAACAACTGCATTGCGGCTTGTTGATGGCCTCCCAGAACACTGGTCACTCACTCTCCACCGATGTGTGGCCATCTTTGAACCTGTTGTACCATGGCATTGTCACCAAAAGTCTGTTGAATTTTGCAAATTGTTTCCACTTGGGTATCTCCAAGCTTTTGGCAAAACTTGATGCAAGATCGTTGCTCCACACGTGCCGTCATCACGGGCGAAATGAAAATGCGACGAGTAAGTAGTACAGCATCTCATGCATCCAGCAAGCCTGCCAAAAACCACACATGCGGCTCCACTATGCATACTTTTGCCTCCCTAATGTCATTACTTCCCACAGGAAACAATAAAGTTGGATACTTTTTCGACAGACCTCGTATATCAATACCAAAATAAGGAGTTTTAGAATTTGTATTATATAGTTATTTGTGTTTTTATTAAGTTGTTGTAAGTTGATATGATCTTCATCTGAAGACTTGGGAGCATAATTTAAAATGTTTTTATCATCTTTCCAAAGTCTTACTTGATGGTGAGACTACATGGAAGGTTTTTACTTCTTGGCCCCTCCCAATGTATTAAGACAGTAATTTCCAACATGTAAATATTAATAATACATTACATTAAAAGTAATGAAATGATATTAATATTGTCAGATATTTCTTTATAAAAGTTATTAAAGAAGCAAAACCACCAAACTTTGATTCAGCATGCATTCTGTTCAGTAAAATGTGTTACTCAAAAGATTAACAATTAGTTAGTTTATATTGTTGTTATCGTGAATTCATAATTTACAAAAAAACTTAATTGAGCAGGGAAATTATTTGGGTTTATACTAGAGTTACTTTCACAGAAGCAAATGAAAATATCCTGAAATTAGCTAGATATTCTAATACAATAACTACTGTTGTTCACCAGTAAATCACATCAATTTTTCTGATTTTGCTTCCAACAGTTTACAAGAGTGTACTTCATGATTAAACGTTTGCCAAATGTAAAATAGAATTCACCTTTAATAGTTTACACTGTTCTTTATACTCTTCATCTTCATCGGAATCACACTCTGGTAGAGGATAAATGCTGATTCCATGTTCACCAATCTGATCCAGAATCTGGAAAAGGAAACAAACAAAAAAAACTAGAATATACTAGAACTGTCCTTAAATAGCACAGGAACCAAAAAAACAAGCTCACTAAATGGGTGAGACCCTAACTAGCTTGACCAGTACAAACATGCCCAATGCGCATGCATGCACACGCACACACAGTTAAACCTTTAGGCAGTAGAAAAGTATATACTAATCAAAACAATGCCAAATATCATGAAAACACTCAAACAATCCCTAAAGCTCATGCTTGGCAGAAAATTTTTCATTAGTTAAGTGCTTACATTGTAATATGTTGTTGTTTACATGTTATAAACTAAACTTTCAATATTGTACTGAACACATTAAAATATATCTTATTGACTGAAAAAAACTTAATCAAATAAATAGTCTGACCTCTTAAATCAGAATCCTTGGGACCTGGGTCTTTCTGAATTTTAGTAGAGGGAAATACAAAACAATTTACTAACAGTAAAATATGTACTGTATTAATACAAAAAAACACAAAAACAATATTTGACCCTAAATACTACTATAAAGTACAAAATATAAATCAAAACTAGTAATACAATTATTGAAATAATTACTGTACCACGGTCTTGCTTGAGTTACATTACATATATATAGTACTGTATTCATTTACTTGAAATCAACAGGGGTGACAAAACAATTTATGAAACTGATTTAATAGGGGAAATACAGTACAGAAAATAAACTAAAATTGTTGTTTTTAGTGCTATGTATATAAATATGCCACAACTGAAAACAAAAAAAATAATATGTATCACTGCTTCCAAACTACAGATTTGTAGATAACATTAAAGAATTACATCTGTGTTGGATTATAGGCTGTAGACCCTGAAGAAACAGGAGAATCTGGGTCACTTATCTCATCCAATGAAGTTGTTGAAGCAGAGAACAAACCTGGTGTAGGGTCTGGAGTGGCAGAGGTTGAGGTAACTGGAGATGTTGGGGCAATATCCATTATTTCATCAGATAAAGGGTAGCAGTACATTTCTTGCCAACCTTTTTGAACATTTCATGCAATGTCACTTGCTTCTTGTGTTTTGGCTGATCCATTAGAATTTTTTCTTGTTATCTGTATACTTGCATTACTTCATGTTGTGTAAAAAGCCCAAGCATTGAACCAAATTCCTTCCTCCATGGAAGCCTTCCACACTGTCAACTGGCCTTGGGTTAATGTCATACTCGATTCCAGGTCTGTAAGCTGCTCAACAAATGGTGCACTCTGATCACAGTTAAGCCATATCATAATAATCATCTCTATTTAATTCTTTTTCAAAATCAATGTTCATATGTTAAACATAGCTTAAGAGTCCTGCTGCCCTTACTCGCTACAAAAACCTTCAAACTCCTCATCAGACAAATCATTTGTTGTTTATCAATGTTTGAAGATGCAGACAGTTTGGTCCATCCACTTTTAAGTGTGGACTGACTCACCATGTCCCATCCATCAGCCAGACACTACAGTGCATCTTTGATATTAAATTGCCTTTTCAAATTCCTCCACCAATAGAACAGTTAACAATATGGTGCATGAACATTCTATATTTACTATTGAAAGATCTGATAACTCCCTGATCCATGGGTTCAATGAAGAACAGTTGAGATGTATGTATGTAGGAAAAACATTATCAGCATCCATCTGCTCAACTGTTATCTAAGAAGAATTTTACAATCTAAGGTTATTTTTTGAGTGACTCAAACCATTCTGGTAGCCTTGTAGATTACAAGGACTTCAAGAACAAGGCTTTGCACTTTTCCATTCAAGCAAGTTACATTTATGAGTACCTGCAGCATTGGCATCTAAGGACCATACGCTTATCCTTTGCCTGCCTCCCTCCACCTTACCTTCTTTTCATGTGCAGCAACTACTAGTGTCTTACAAAATAAACATCTCCAATACACACCAGTCTTGAATGATGAGGAACTTAGTCCTGACATTAGTTTAGAGAAAAATTAGTAATTTCAACTATGTCAGGATTGTCAGAAAGTTTCTCTCCATAAGCATTTAACACACAAGTCATATCTATTCTTAAATTTATGTAACTAACCTTGCATTACAAACATTCTTGACTCAGTATCATTTCTTCTTGGTACACTCTGGCTTGCTCCATAAGCATTAGAGCATACAGTGCTGCCAAAACCACTTGTACAACACCTTATGCATGGCTTATTTTGCTTGATGCAGTGTTTTACACTCATTAATGCCTTTGAATGTGCCACTCTTGCTATATAATTTTAAAATTTTATTATTTCGTTTTTTTAGGTTATACTTTTCAATTTCCAATGTGTCCTTTTCTAGTTTCTTGAGCATCTCCACTTTTTTAGTAATTGTAAAGAATTTCTGCTTAACACTTTTAGCCACTAGCTTAGTGGGAGAAAAATATAGTGCACATAATTTTGTAAACAAGAGGTTGTAACATAAAAACAAATCACCTGGTGGGTTGGTCAGACTCTCAGTAAACTAAAACAACTTATTTTCATAATATTTAGCCAAACTGTACAGAAATACAAGTAAAATTACCTTTTTTTTCAAACTGACTACTTCTTTTTTTGTGAGTGTATCAGCTTTGGCAATAACTGGCACTATGTTGACTTTATGATGCACAGCTTTCATGAAAGAAACATCTAATGGCTTTAATCTGAAAGGAGAACAAAATCCATGCAAGAATGTTTAGTTTACTTTACCAAAGTCCATAAACAAAAGTTAAGATTGGCATGTACTGCAATTAGAAGGATAAATTGTCTCCCTTAAAAATTTTTTTTTTGTTAAATTTACGAGTTATCTCCTATAATTGCTTTGTTTTTTGTGATGTTAAGAAGGTTATTTTATAGTAGAATAAAAATTCTATTAAGATTTTAAACCAATTGGTACAAGAATGTATCTACAAACTTAGCATCACAAGACTGTTTGCACAAGAAAAGCAGAGATTGGCAACTGCTTTAGCTTTTCCTACTATGCTACCTGCTCCAGTCTGTGGTTCTCTAAGTGATGATTACTTCTGAACAATGTTTTAAAAAACCATTCCAATAGTAGACTTTAACAAATAAATTAGTCATATTTCCAGAGTGAGCAATTTTTTTTTCCAAATAATCTCTACAGATGGAAATTAAACCATTGTTTAAGAACTTTTTTGTTGCTTCTGAATGTTTTGAATACATGAAAACTGTTATTATCCATCATTGCTAAGCACTGCACAACAAACTATCTGGTCATTGTTCTGAGCTAGTAACTAATTTTACACTACTGATTACACTAGGTAACAAAACTTTAGTTAACTTGATTTTCTTACATTTTCTATGGCATTTTTGTATGTTAAATACAGTTCTAGCATTGGTTTTTGGTAAATATCAGGTATATATAAATATAGTTAATAGAATGGGTGCATAATACAGAACATTCTAGCAGTTTCATCCATAAAGGTACATAAACCCTTGTGCACAGTTAGCCCAGTATAAAATAAAACTGGCTGCAAATCGAAAATTAAAGCTCTCCGCAGACTCGTTTTGTTGTTTGTGGATTTTATATTGGCCTAAAGCAAGTAAGATATATAATCACACTGAACAATAAATTGTCACTTGCCTATGAATCATACTTTGGAATGAAGATTGGTGATCAAGATAAAGCAATGGGCACCTCATGTGGCTTGTGGAACATGTAGATTAACACTACTAGAAGAATGGCTAAGAGGAGATCGTAAAGCAATGTCATTTGCAATCCCTGGTATTTGGCGAGAGCGCCTAAGAATCACATAGATGACTGTTACTTTGTCTCATCAATGTGTCAAAATTTAGGAACATCAAAAACTGACATGATATTTTGTATCCAAATATTCCATCATCCATTGCACCAGTTCCACAGTGATGACCTTCTAGTGCCATAGCCACAATCCAAATCCAAAGAAACAGATTCACCATCAGAAAGTGAAAATTAGGATTCTGACTTAAATTAAAAAGCAGCCCCATATTCCAAATCAGCAAAAAATGGATGATTTAGTACGAGATTTAGGTATAACAAAATCTAATGCTGAACTTTTTATATCAAGGCTGAAAGAATGGAATCTTTTGGACAGCAAAATGTTAAATACAAGCCCTTGGTGAGATCAGAAAAAATCCTCATGCTTCCACTGCACATAAAACTGGAGCTTGTGAAGCAGTTCATTAAAGCTCTTTACAGAAAGTGAAGCATTCCAACACATTTGTGAATTATTTACAAATCTTTCAGAAGCAAAAATAAAAGGTGAGATTTTTGTTGGGCCACAAGTTCATCAAATGCTCAAGAAAAAAGAGCATGGAAGGCATTTTGTTTAGTTGTTGAAAATTTCCTGGGAAACAGTAATGAAAACTACATATACATACAATTAAGGATTTAATCAATGAGTATGAAAAGCTTGGATGCAAAATGTCTCTTAAACTTCATGTCCTTCATTTTCATCTAGATTTCTTCAAAAACAATATGAGAGATTTCACCAAGATATCCTAACAATGGAAAAGAGATATTAGGGAAGATGGGATGTCAGAATTCTATATTTGGGGTCTAATTTGTGATGATACTTCAATGTATAGAAGGAAATCCTGAAAAGTTGTGCATTTGATTTCTGAAACTGCAGTTTAGATTTTTACTGCACTTAAGAATTAAATAAATGTAATGAATAAACTTTTTTCATGAGTTACAATGATTGTTTCTTTTAGGTTTGGGAAAATTTAGTTAGTTGTACCCGTATTATCAGTAATGATGTGTTAATATATGTTTAAAGTAACATTCTGAGTGAAAAACACGCTTTAGAAAAACCAGTGCTATGTTAGTAATCAGCTCATCAAAACTGGCCATAACCAATCGAAAAATCAGGATAACTGAAAACGTTTTGAAAATTTGTTAGTGTTATCACACCTAATCAAGAATGTGTAGACTAACAGTATAACTGTGAAAGAGATTCAACTTTCATCCATCAATTGTTGTGGAAAGTACACCTGAACACTTTCCAATTCTCAGCTGGCTTTTATAAATCAAACTGTAAACTCAGCAAAAGAAAACATGAAACTATAATAAATTTGTTATTATATGGAATGTTGCTTTCCAACTCTTAAAAACAGTTTAAAATTCTAGTTCTACTATTTGTTTTTCTTTTTAATAAGTTAAACATTTGAAAATATCAAAAAGTAGAAAGACAAACTGACCCATGACCAGAAGGATTAATAAAATAGAAACAGCAGTGCACTCTGTTGTCTACAATATGTCGTCTGTTCAGACCACTTTCATCTCTTAAGTATCGTTCAAACTGGTCATCTATGTACTGAATGATTGGTCTGAAGCTGAAAAATATAAACACATCCCAAATCATTTAATTTCTTTATTTCCTTGTGACATTTCCCAAATAAATAGTGCATTACAGTTGCAACTAAAATTTTCTTTTTTCAAATCAACATCTACCAGCAATTTTTTTGGAGTACACGCAACTTTCCACGGATGGCAAAGAGTCTGATAAAATTTTGTAATATACAGTTGCAGGAAATTAGAATAAAAAAAAAAATACTCAATAAAAATTTGAGAGAACTTAAGTTTCATATGACAATTTTTTTTGTTTCCATATAAGCACTGAAAATCTCCAGTTTCAGATATAATTATTAGTTCTAAGATTTTTATTTTTTTAAAAGTGAGAATTTAAAGAAAGCAATTATCACCAAGTTTGCCTAGGCACTCCAGTGGCCAGCTAATAACTATGGCCGCATTTTTCAATGTATAAGTCAATACTACCCCCCTCCACAGGAAGTTCTGGCCTTTTGACTTATACTCCAAATCAACTTATCTATGGGTAGTCAGTGAAATTGCTTTAATTAAAATGAAGTGTTATTTTCTGAAATAAACTGTAAAATTCTTCATTTGAAACAAACTACAGAAAATATTGCCTAGAACTTTTTCCAGTGGATAAGCAGTTTACAGTCAATAAGCTAACTGAATCATGTGAAACTATTCCATCAATAACAAGCGAGCACTAACCAATTGTTCTATCTATACTTTTCAATCCTAATTATATGCATAAATACCCAAACAAATCCTTTGCCTTATTTCAAAATTCCTCCATTATGTCACGCAAAACGTACACAACGACTTTTAAAGTGGAAGTTTTAAGTTTGCTATAGAAAATGGTGGTAATATGGCATCAGAGAGATGCATTAGAGTTGACAGACTACAAATAAAAGCAAGAAAGCAAATCATGGCTGCAAAACTAGGTGGACTAACATTGAGGATAAGTTAGAGGAATGTGCTAATCCAACATGCCATGTGTCATGGACTCGGTAATACACAGTTGAGGCTGGCCAAACAAATCACAACTGTCTTTACATTTTTCCCTTTCTTTCACTGGTGTACAGTATTCTTCAAGGTGGTTTCCCAGAGATGTGTACCATGTTATCCAATCAGAGAACAGCTGAGTGTGTACATGGGCCTCATTATGAACCTCAAAAGTCTCTCAACTTGAAACTGAGATGAATACCAACTAATGCTAAAAATGAAATTGAGAGTTGAATTTCTAAATGTGTGTGTCCTGTAATGTGTCAAATATAGATAAACTGATATATTTGGCTTTTTAAAATAGGCAGTTCAACACTGTAAATTGACAAATCACATGATCATCACTGATGTCATGCAGTGACTAAAAATAGACATCAGGCTTTTGATACCAGAACAGATAATGTTGAAGTTTATTTCAAATCTCTCTGAAAGATTAAAAACATGCTGAAAACTATTTCAACACCCCATTTATCCAGAATATCATCCCACAAAGTAGGTCAATTATGTGTACAAATAGCTCATTAATATTCACGAGTCTGAAAGTACCGTAGATAATGATGTGATGAAACAGTGTCATGAAGCATTTGATGTATTGTTCTTACTGGTTGAAAGTTTGGCTAACTACCATAGTTGATCTAGTCTCATCTCATACTCCAAACCGACTTATCTATGAATGAAGGAAAGAAAAATAAGAAAATTAGCCAATGCAACTTACACTCTGAAAAAATATGGCAATTTTCATATCTACTTAAAGAGCCAAATTCTATCACTATTAACACACATGGAAGTCACCTGTTGTTGTTGTTCCTTTTTCTTAGAAACAAGGGTAAAAGAAAATTTTGAACCTGCAGGAAATTTTTGGGTTAAAGAATCTATGGACTGAGCTACTGTGCTGATTTGTGTACACCTAAACTGTGAGAAAAGTAGATACTATAAATACATAAATTACTGTGAACCATTAGGGTTAAATTATCATCCTCCACTTTACTGATGTAAGAAAGGCACATAAATTCAAAATATAATTTGAAACTTTTGCATATATTAGAATTTAAATTGTTTAATAGGACTGCCAGTGAAATCTAATAAAAAGCCAATGTCGAGCACAGACCAAATTTCCTGATTATGAAAAAATATTGAAGTACATATACAAAATTTATCATTAGGTTACAACCAAGTATCACCATAGCATGTGGAAAAGAATATGTAGTTTAAGTGGTCCATGTAAAAGATTTGCTTTAGAGCTTTAAAAAAAAATAGAATGGTAAAGCAGATGTTTTGTTTATTTTTTTTTTTAGTATGCAGTTAAATTTCTTTTTTAAAAACCTATTATACAAATTAATACAAATGACTCATCAACAACTTTAAAATCTATGCCTGCTTCACCAAATTTATTCTCAATCATTAATTATTCCTAAAATGGTCAAATTCTCTACCAATGCACACTGTGTACTTATATAAGTTGCTGCTTAGTGTTTCAAGAAAAATTCCCCAATAAAACCATTATTTTTTCCACTGACAAAACAACATGGAAACTGAGGAAATGAGCCAAATGTAAAAAAAAAAACATTTGATAAATATTTATTAAAAAAATAAAATAAAATGTATTTCTAGAAAAGGAAATCTATTAAAATATTCAAAGTTCTTCTGGTCAGCAGTTTTCTCACTATTTGGTGATATTTACACTTAGCACAAAGGGACAGAAGAGGTTAACTATGGAAACCAACATTGGCCCTTTTACGGTCAAATTTAAATCACGTAAAACTTCATACCAATTTCATATTATTTAATACCATTAACAAGCATATATCTCCTCCCTACACATCCCCCTCCTACCAACTTTTTATCAAATAATTTCTTTGTTTACAAATTATTTTCCCATATTTAAAACAAACAAAAAAAAAAAAACCAGAAAATGCTGATGTCACCAATTCTTAAAATGAACTCAATAAATTCAAATTAATGATGAATTATTAATGCAAACTTTGTTTGATGAAGTATTGTTAAAAAATATTAGTTACTTAGTCAACATTTATTTCATTATCACAAAGAAAAATATGCAAAATATTTTAATTACAAATAAAAAAAACAACAATAATAGCTGTGTATTAATCTTGAACTGTTTTATGGATCTACCAGCAAGTAATAACAAGGACATGGATTTATCAGACAAATTGGGTGTTTCCTCCTACCAGTCATCAGAATTTAGCGAATCACCAAAACCTGGTGTATCTACAACTGTCAACCGCAGTTTGACTCCTCTTTCCTCTATCTCCACTGTAGAAGCATCAATTTTAACTGTTTGACTTATTTTTTCTGAAAATAAAAAAAGATAGTATTTGCTAATGGTTAGTGATAAATTCCTTTCCTAACGATTAACATCTCTTCCTAACATAAAATCCACCAAAGTTAATTCCTACCAGTCAAACCCGCCACACTCATGGTAGGAGAGAGAGAGAGAGAGAGCGCAAGCAACCTTTGTATCTACCAGTTCTGCAGTTTATCTTTGTACAATATCAGATCCCATTCTGAATCATAGGGGTTTTTCAAAAAAAAAATATTCCACTTCAAATATAAGAAAATTCTGCTTAATAATAACATTACCAAATATTTGTTATGTTTAATACAAAAGCACTCTATTTTCCCAAACTTATAGTACTTCCTGACATGTTCATGCTGCTGGTTCTGTACTGTAACCAAACCCAGCTAAACTGCTGTCTGCCACCTACCAATCTGATAACTATGCTAAATTAACAGCAAAAACAAGTCTGCAAATGATATGGAGCCTATCAGTCAAGATATTGCATACTAAAAAGAACAGATGTACAGTAAAATGAAGCTCACCTGAAGCTGATGGAATGTGCCGCTCTGGGTACAGATCTGTTAAAAATAAACTGTTCACTAATGTAGACTTTCCAAGTCCTGACTCTCCTGAAAATGTATTAATAATAATTACTTCTGGTGTCATAATATTTATAAGTTACAGCAACTTTAAAGCACTAATTTTTTTCTCAATACAGTTTCATACTTTGCAGGCAGAGATTTCTTAAGACATATATATTTAAAAATTAAACATAGCAAGTTTATTTTACTTTCATACTTCACAAAAAAATTTTTTTTACAAATGTAAATGTCATTCAGTGTCAGAAGCAATTTATATGAATAAGAGAATAGGTAAACAACAAAGTCTATTTATTTTAGTAAGTGGAAAGTTAGCTGTTCTCTCTCACCTACAACAAGAAGAGTAAATTCAAAGCCTTTCTTCACAGATTTTCTGTGCACCTGGTTTGGCAGATTGGCAAACCCAACATAACCAGCCTGCTCAGGGTTGAGGAACTAGAAGAAAAACAGAATATTGACTGTAAAATCTGATTGATTTCAAACCCCATCCCTGCCATTTTCAAACCTATAATAGCACCAAAAACTGTAAGCATCACCATTATAGACAACATGAGTCCAGCAGTATTTAGGGGAGGGAGGATAATCTATAGAATGGCCAAATAATATTGTGAATTTTTAAAACCCATCTACTTTCTGGTCCTACAATAGCTAAGAAAAAAAATTAGCTTTGTGGCAGTGTGAACCTTGAAATGTTTACTCAGATAAAGTTCCACTGTAAAAGCTACGACAGGATCTACTATCAGAATAATCCCATAAATATTGCTATTATCCATCCCTATGACTTGACATGCCACCAACCCTCTCACTATTCTTCTTTTTTTTTTTTTTGGACAATATTTACTTAGATTAAATAATCTCTGAACCACAAATCATTCTGATTGCCTGGATTTATTCTCATCTGTGCTACCAACCATTCTGTTGGACTATGTTTTTTTTTAGAATTTAAAGTCTTTCAAACAGACCTGATTTAGTTTCTAGCAATGGTAATAAATCAAAACTCATCTCTTGAAGCAAGCAGCAGCCTGTAGAATGAATTTCTATCAATGACACAAGGGAGTCTCATTCTCCAAATACTGGCAATAAATAGCTTCTGTTTTCTGATCTAATGTGACAACTACATGCTCATTTACATTCATACACTGTCAGCTGGATCCAGTATGCTAACTAAAACCACCACTTAAGCATACATCAAGTTCTTAAATATCAACTACATGGAATAGCATTTTAAAATTCTGTTTGACTTTGACATGCTTGAAGAACAGTTGTATTTATTAATTGCCAATAATCATGCATAATTTATAGACAGTGCATCTAAAACTAGTTTGTTTGGCTCCTACAAACTCTAATTCTAAAATTTCACCATGTATTGTTACTTGACACAATGTTGTTTAATTGAAAAATTACTGAAAGTAATGAGTATTCAAACATAAATAAATGAAAACATTTTCTGACAGACAACAATTAAACTAGCTTTTTCATTCTGGAATATTTAAATCTTATTTAGTAAAATCAGCAGTCACATTGTTCATCTTTAGCTATCTGAATCAGTCGGTGGAAGAAGAAAAACAAGACAGACCAATAGCTAAGGTATTGACAGTACACCAGAAAACACACCAACAGTTCATCCTGCTTTCATTGAATCTAGAGTCCACCAGATTACTAAACAAACCTATTTTTTCCTGGACCACCCATAAAAGCCATTATGTAATTGCCATGCCATAATTTTACTCTACTGAAGGATTACTACTTCCAATGAAGATAGCATAAATTTCTTCAAGAAAATCAAAGTGAGACAGATGTTTGTTGTTGTTGTTTTTCTCTCAAAAAGAATGCAAGTAAATTTACACATGTTCACCATGACTCATGGAAATGACCTGAAAAAAATGTCTGCAGTTAGACATTTCAGAAAAGAATATTTCCAACAAAATTCCTAGCACAATTTCACTGATAGTTCCTTGACTACTCCCTCTAACACTAACTCATTAATGGTAAACACACTGATATATATCGACTCTCCAGACTTAAAGGTAAGTGTTTTTGATTAACCTGAGTCTCGAATTCACAAGTGCAAATAAACAAATGAAATATTAATTTTATATAAGAGAAGTTTATTAAACAGACGTACTATAACTCTGGCTACTACTGAACAATGTGCATTACTACTACTAGGCGTTTTATTGCTTTTTTTTTTTATCATTCACACCCTTCTGATAGAGAAGGGGGTAAGAGAAAACTGACTAAGCAGGAGGCTCTTAGTGTAATATAAACAACAAACTTTTTTTGTGTCTAGGATAGATTCCAGCAGCCAGCCAGATTCCACAGCAGAGTTCAGGCAAACAACAGAACACATTTGACTTATTTCTGAGGCTGCACTAAGAAATACATGTAAAGCCTCTGGGAATAAAAGTAAAAGATAAAAGCAAACTTGGAAACTACAGACAAGATAACAAAAAAGCCTCATTTAGGAGCTAGAGAGAAAATTCTCATTATAAAAAACAACACTTCATTTACTAACTACTACTTTATTAATATCAAACCGAACTCTGGGGATCATGAACACAACCCAATGAAAACATGCCATATTTTACTAACTTATTTTTACATTCTAGTTGCAAACATAGTAAACTTCTGCAGCTGCCAAAACAATTATCCAACACAAACCAGTCACATATAGGAATTGATGGATATTTTTATGCCAAGTATTCTTATCTCATTAAGAAAACTACTTGAGCCAATTATGTGTCAGTCAGCAAAATCCAATGGCTAACTGAATGAAAGAAAAACAGAACTGGAGCTTTGCTGGTGCATATGAGAAGCCATCAGAAACAGAGAACAAACAGTAACAACAGGTAAAGCAGGAAATCTGCTTCCAATCAAATGTAAGTGAAGGATTATGCATCAAATCAACATTTATGTTCAAGCTGCAAAATTAAAAACAAAACAAACAAAAAAACCATGTTTAGAAAGACTGGCCTATTAAACAATATGGAAATGCAGGTGGTTAAATATATCACCACAACCAAAAGCATTCTACTATTAAAGTCAAATTCTGAAAACTTAGAGGAAGCATCTATATTGTTTAGTCAAAAATGTCCCTTTCTGACAACAAATAAGTGTTATTTTTTAATCACATGATTTAATTAAGATATTTGACTGATATTTAGTCTCTTGCAAATGTAATCCATAAAACAGCAAGTATTGTAGTTTTTACTCCGTCTGTCTGGAACTACATATTTATTTACCTTCTCCTCTGTTTTCAATTTATAGTTCAGAGAACCTACTAACTCCTTAACTTTGGTAATATTATAGTTCACAGACCCCCTATCAAGTTCTTTTATCATTTTACATTGCTCACAAAACTCCTCAACCCTCAGAAGTTCCCAAATGGTGTTACAAAGCTGTCCAGTATCATTATCATAATGCATCATCTAATCTTTTGACTGCTTACACATCCTATTTTCCATGGTATCCTGCATACCAGTGTATTGCTCTCACAACATCAGCCTCACATAGAAATGTGGTTAAGCTATGGCCTAAAATACAATAGAATTTTGTTTGTTTGTTTTATTCCCAAAATATTCTGAAACAATCCCTGAATTCCCTAACAGAGTACATGCCTGCAGCTTGTACTGATGGTGCTGAAAGGTGGGATCGATCAGAAGAATTTTTCCTGACATTCTAATTAGTTTTGTTTAAAAAAAATGTATCTTTGCTAAAAATAAACCTGTAGCCGCATCTAACAAAATAAAAGTCATAAGCATTTATTTGAAGGATGCCCAAACTAGAAACTTGCTACATTTCATTTAAATTTTGACTGCATTGTTCTTATATATCTGTATTTCCTGATAAGATAAAATCTGAAAGTTTATTTATCTTCATGGTGAAAATATCTATCATTGTCAAAAAAGAATACTAATAATTACAGTGCTTTAAATGAAAGTTTCTGACAAGAATTCAGTCTATTCATTAAGTTTTTTTTTAAAAAAAAAAAACAAAATAAACAAACTTAAATCTAAACTCTTGGAAATCCAAAACACATTCAGCAATAGCTAACTATACTGATGATGGTAGCAGTGATAGGCTTGAAGTTTCTGGTATACCACATTTAACACAAAGGCAGAGTTTATGAAATTTAAGGTAATCTAATTTTAGTAATGATTCTATTAGCAGTCATTAACATCAGGCCTTCCTTATCTCAGCAATGTGAATTATCTGTGGTATTCCCAGTTTGAGCTTGAACAGAACTAAGTATTTATAAAAGGAGGAATGTTATGATTTTTATAAATGTTCTGGGATAAATATCATCCAGTGGAGGCTGTTGTCAAAACAAGTCCAACGACCTTTCTTTCAAACCAAATTCCTCAAAGATACTAATATTCTAAACTCAGGAAAGTTGAAAAAAATTATAACATATATATTTTTTTAAAACTATGTGAGAAATTCATACCAAATTGAACAAAAAACACTGTAGTGAAAAGACACTAACAGCATAAGCTATCAATCTGGATTCTGGAAATATTATGAAATGAAAGGGTTAATAATGGTAAGGTTGTATTGTGTGAACTTCAGACTAATGTTGTAGCAGCTTTATGAACAATAATGTATGGAGAGAGAGGAAGGTCTTAACCAAAGTGTTTAGGCTGCAAACAAAATCTGCACTACACAAAAGTAATGTAAGATAAAAAGAAATCTATAGTTTCCCTGGATAGTTCTATTCTTCTATTCATATTCAAAACAGGAGAAACAAATTTAAATTTAAGTAACAAAAAACAAACTACAATTAACAAAGGCATAATTTCTAATTTTTTAAAAAATTTAAGTTTCAAACTAAACAAAGTTCATGAATTTTAATTTTGTATTAATTGTGCACATGGATGTTTCACCAGCTAACCCAAACAAACATCCATTTAGGTGTAGATTTATTCTGTTCATTTAATGAAAGTTTTTATAGTATATGAACAAGAATTTTGTAACACTTAAATCAGTAAAAGGCCTAGCTAAAATCCTGATATCATCCAAATAAAACTTATGCCCACATAAGCAGCATGATTATGCAAGACCAAATCCACAGGCTCTTCAAGATTATTTGCATATCACTTGTAAATATGGATTGTATTTCCAATGTTTAAGGAACTATATGCAATTTGTCAAGTGTGTTAAACTATTAAACTAGCCTTTAAGTAAAAACAAATTTCCATTTCCATTTCTTAAATTTGTATGGAAACCAAATGTTAGCCAGATCTGAAGAAATAATTTTGAGATAAAGTTTTAAATTACTCAAATATGGAATAGTTAGACATTCCGTTTAGAAACTGTGCGAATAACAGATTCATGGTAGAACATTTTGTGACTTTATAAATGCATTTATCAATAAATGAAGTGATTCAACATTAAAAGATTTTAAACAGCTTTGCACTGATGATCAAATATAGTGTTGCCAACCAAGTTAAATTTGTTTTAGGTTAACTGTAAAGGAAATGGATCACACACAGTTTCAATTCTTCCTGCATGAAGGACCCAAATTGGGTAGCAACACAATGAAATAAAGCCAAAATTTGATAGATGCACACCAGCATTTTACATCACATTCTCCCACTTCAAAGTTTGGCCACACATTGGTTTTAACAAAAGAGTAAATACAGTGAGCTATTTTTCTATATTCTTAGTCGCTTATCTTTCAATATTTTGACAAAATGTGTCTGATAAGCATTTTGTGTCATTTAAAGTCTATTTCCAATCCTTGGGCACTGTATAGTCATGTTATTTGTGCAGTTACCTACTCAAGGTCACAGAGAAGTTGCATCATATCCTTCACTGTATCAGGTTACAACCAATATGATGTCATTACTATTGTTCAGTTTAACAAGATTTAATCATGTGGAAAAGAATTTGAAGAAACCAACATCATGAAAAATGTCTTTGACAATGAATTAAGTCTTCCAGCATAAATGTTTTTCAGAATTTTATAGGCCTTTTCAAGATGAATCTAATGGTGCAATAAAGTGCAGAATTTGCTACAAATGAAATGGCCATACAAATTTTGCCAAGTCATTTATTTAACTTTCAGTGATCAGCACCAAGTATCATTTGATCAGATCATTGTATTGAAAAACATTTACAAAAAAAAAAAAAGAAGGCCAGTGACCAAACTTCCCATGGACACAGCTGAATTCTGCATTCAAGAGTAGTTGGCTGATACAAAGTTCCTGAAAATTGGGCAGTATGTATTAAAGAATTATTTGCTTAGAAAAAATGTAAAACTAAACTGAGATTCAAAGGTTGCTGGAGAGTTAATGTATAGTAAACCCCTTGAAATAAATCAACAGAAGTATGAATTGGCAAATTGCTATAAATTCCTATCAATGCTAAACAAAACACACCACATCAATGAGATTAGGACTTGAAAAATGAGTTTCATATCATATGAAGTATTTTGTTTGTTTTTTTTTTTCTTAAATTTATTTATTTGGAGTACAATATCATACCAAACTAAACACTCAATAGTCATAATATGACATTCTTCCTTGATATTAAGAAAAAAATCAATCCATATTACTTTTAATTTTTGATATAAATCATGTCATAAACAGAGTGCATCCTTATGTACTCAGTTTCAATTTAAAAAGGTATGAAAACTCTTAGATAACAGAAGTGTGCAAAACAGAGATATCTAAATTTTTTTTACAATTGTGAATGCCCAACAACAAAATTTTCTTTTTTACAGAAACCTAGAGAGTGTTACATATATCCTCTTTCAACATGGTACTTTTGATTTAAGGAAAAGATCCATTTGAACCATCTCACGAACAAAATATGGATGCTTTACAACCTTTAGCTCAAGTTTCACCCATCATAATTACTCCTTAAAGTACAGAGGGTAAATCTGGTTTATTTTTCTTATTTTTTTAAATGTCAAAATCAATTATAGTAAGCATGTACAGCACGAGAAACCAAGTTATGTTTTACATAAGAATCAAGATAAAACCCTACATATGCATATTTTACATACATTTCAACAGACAACCTAATTACAAAATATAATACTAATAAAGTAAAGACAAAAACCACCACCAGGCACATATGCTATAAACAATTTGTGTTTAGTCAGATCTGCCTGCCCATGGAGGTTTATAGTAATCAACAGTGGTAGGTAATAAGTAAATATATTTGAGGGTCAGAAGCATGAACCACTAGTTTTGTCACGATTTAGCTAATAGTGGTTAAAAATAGATTGTGCTTTAGGTAACACTAAACAATGGTCGAGCTGTCATCCTGTAACTGGCAGGAAAATGATCTGGTACTGTGGTGAACCCTCCAATGAGAAAACCAGGAAGAGGATCTTTACTCAATTTTAAAAAAACAATATGATACATACCACTTGGATTTAAGGAATCTATACTAATGAAATAAGCTGTTAAAACAATTGGAAACATCTGTTAAAAAAAAAAGAATTGCAGGTTACTAAAATAAATAATACTCAGCACAATTTTCTCATCAACCCTAGGCTGGAAGCATATCTCAAAAGGTGAAAAATCCTCACTTCAAAAGTTCTATTTATATTACATGCACAAGAAATGCTTAATCATTGTAGGTAGATAAGAACAAAAGTCAAGAGAGTGACAACTGTCCACATTACCACTACAAGTCTACGCATCATAACAAAGCTACATTAAGGGAGAACTATTTTAGTAAACAGTTAAGCAATCTATTTAAAAAATACCTATATGCAATAAAATGGGATCTATTCATTGTGGGATTTAAAGGCAAAAACAAAAGTTAAGGAGCCCATAGATCTCAAAACCTGCTAAAAATCTACTTAATCTGAATGCAAAGAAGAAGAAAAAAGCAGCAGCACTTCTGGTGGTGCTTAGATTTGAACTGAACTACCAATCTAGCAATAGGGGAAAAATTAGTGCAGTTTTTCTCTCTCTCTTTTATACAAAGAAAACACTACAGCTAAAATGAAATTAACTCTATTATTTCATTTTTGGATCACACCTTGGTGACATCGATTTCTATAAGGATAATGGTATCTACCTTAAAATCCTTATTAGCTTTTGATAGCATTTAGCACAATATATTTAAAAAAAATATTTTTGTTTAATCTACTCATTTGCTTTCATGGAGATATTATAAGAATGACAAACATTCCTACTTTTAACTAAATCCTGATATTCCAAGCAAATGCCTACTGACTTCTCTTTAAATTGCACACAAATATACAATACAAAACTGTTTCATTGTTACCTTATATTTTTTTTATTACATCATATTACTCAAAAAATTTAGCACTACAAAAAAATTTTGGAAATGCCGCCCAGTTGTTTTAAAACTAATTAGCAACAAATAAAGCAATGGTATGTTATCCAGACGAAGCCACAGTAAATAATCCCAAAAAATGTTAATTAAATATTTGAAGGTTTTCTGAAGAGCAAATTTGTCAAATACCAAATTATTGTGGCTGACTTAGAAATAACAGGATACCAAAGTCAGATTAGGATATGTGGCTTTCTGCCAAATGGCTTTCAGCTAGCAGTCTAGACAACAATTACCTTTTTTTAAAAAAAAAAATAACATTGCTACCACACAAACAACAATAAACTTTGCTAAGTGATTATTATTAATCTACCTCTGTTTCTATTCTACAAACCATAAACAAAATTAATGTTAAAATTGATGAAAATCTAAGCAGCTATCCAGCACATCCACTCTATCTTTAAATATGGTATCTGGCTTGCTCTGATGGTGGATTGTTCCAACCAAATGATGCCAGGCCTTTTCTGTATGTGACAGTTTACTTACAAAGAATGAAAACTTTGGAAGCAGCTGCTCAAGTATTTTTTGATTTATAACTCATTACATCAAATTACACAAAAACACCATTAATTGCTGTTGAGAGCCATGTTCTTATTGATCTTTCTAAAGATAATCATGTACAGAGAAAATTTATTTACCTATTTTTCCAATCAATCAACTTTAGATGTTAACCATTCAGATTCCAACCCACTAACACCACCTGAATTTCTTTCTAGATAAACTTTGATGCTATCACTTTTGATAGCAACTGTCACAGCTCAGTCATTATAAAATAGGTTTAAGCATCTGTTTTTCTAAGTCACATTTTCCTTTTCTTCACTCATATGAAACTATCATCACTAGATCGAAATTTTTTAATTGTCTTTTTGTTTGTTTTTTTTAAACCTTTTGACAATGAAAATAAAAACTTAACTTTCTTGGTCATGTTGTCAACCAAAATTACCTGCATGGCTAATATTTTAATTATAAGTACATTTTAAGTCTGAAAACGTTGGCCACCACCATCACATTCCTTCTCTCTCCATGACACATTTTGTATGGATTTGTAGTTTCACAAAGGCTGTCCAAGCCAAAAGTAAGCAATTGTTGCATTGTCTTAAGTGAGCAGTGTGGGTGTGGGTGCGCACTAAACTCGCCTTTTGTGTCACTAAGTCCACCAAATTTTATCACTTAAATTATCACCATCATCTCAGTATGTCTGACCTAGAAGAACAGTCTGGGGGAGTAACTGAAATGGATCACTTTTCATCTGAACCACTCTGATGTAATAATAAGGTAAATGTAAGGTAACCTAGGCAACTTCAAACTCTTAATTATTGAAGTATTCTTTTTTTTTTCAAAATAACTATTTCCAACTCAAAGCCAGCCAGCAATAGTAGGATATGTTCTAAATCATAATTTGTTATGAAAGATTCCCCCCTCCATCCGATATCTGATTAAAGTACAAGGCTACAGGCTCTCAGTCTTGTGTTACAAAGACCCAGAACAGCTTGCTCTTTCTCTGGCCCCATTTGTACCCAGCTACTTACATAGTTCTGCCAGGGCCAGTATACACAAACACACACGGTAGTTACTGGTCTAATCTATAAGCCAATTTTGCTTGAATATTTATGAATTCAGAACTACTGTTTTTTGTTTTTTTTTTACACATAGTAAATAATTAAAAGATCTGTCTAATACAAAACGTCTCAGTGCAGAAACTATGCTCAGGAAGTTGAATTTCTGGCATCAGACAGGATATCCTCAATCAACACAGACATGGTACCGAGCTGTTTATAGGCACCAATTTCCTTAGCAATTAAGATAAATTATTTTCTCACTATTACACATCTTAGCAACACTAAAAAAATAACAACAAAACATAATACATGCTAAGATATCAATTATGTTAGTATTCCAAGAAATTCAACAACCAAAAACCATGCCATTAGTATGATCAGTAAAGAAAAGCAAACTTAAATTCTGTATACTCACCGTATCTTCAGTGCCATTCTGAAACATGATGCCAAGCTATAGAGTTAGATCACAAGAAAAGAGTTGAACTGGTTTACAAAGTCAGAATAAGTGTGATACAAAAGGTAAGTTAGCTCCAAATAACATGACCTAAAGAAACAACCAGGGGAACAGATGTAGTTCCTTCCAACCTTCCAGCTCACTAACCACGTGATCAGACCAGCTAACAGCTCCAGCATCCCACCAGCCTGATGTGATACAGCTAGCTAGCTATCTGTCCATTTGTCCTGTGGCTGACAGGGTCACTACTGACTGCCAAACACTTTACAAGAATGCTATGGAATTACTGCACTTCTTGAATTTCCAGCTACTAGAAAATGACAAATCTTGAGCACCTTATCTGTACATTAAGAGATTTATTACAAGCACTAAAAAAAAAAAAACTGTTTTAATTTCACATACCATATATTTTAGTTAAAAAACAACGTAACAGAAACTAACAATAAGTAATAATTAATATCTCCATTAGAAAATTTATAAAAGCACACTAGTAAAAGTAAAAATAAAATCTAATCTTGGTATGCCAATTATATATGAAGAGGGACATTTAGTGCATTCAATAAGATTGATGTATGTTAGTGAAATTGTAAAAAATATTACTGTTCATTTTTTTTAAAATTTTCATCTTAATATACAAAAACAACACACCCATCATGGAAATCATACCCAATTATTCCAAATTATTAAGCTAATCAATAAATTAAACAATATATCAGTTTGCTTAAAATACTAGTTAATTAAAGGAAAAAAATAGTATTTTCTCCAGATTACAATTGCTTCTAAGATTCCTTCCATAGTCAACAAAGTTACTTGGTAGTCATTATCACAAAGAAATAAAACTTTAACCCTGAGCATCAGCAGAGTCATGCAGAAAAATAAATTTTAACATGTCCACTCTCTCAATATAAAAGATGTGAATGCTTATCTTGTCCCAAATGGATTCCTGCCAAACAATTACTCAACCAAAACCACATCTCCCATGTTCTATGAATATTGCATCAAAGCAAAATCTTTGGTTTAGACTAGCTCCACCATTATCAAACTTGACTGAAAGTTAGTGACAATCTACTGATATTTTGAAACTACAGGTTCAAGTTATCACAGAGGTACACCTAGAACAGTAACAAACCATGTTCTATACCCTTGTGTACAAATTTGTACTTGCAACTGTTACTACATGGAAGTCACACATTTACACTCAATGAATACACCCAACCATAGACATTTGCAAGCAAAGTTACACATTGAGATTTTTTCTTTCTTTTAGATTGCAGCAATTTTATCACGTCACATCAAACTTTGATTTTCAGTGGGTGGGTGGACGGGTTTACATACTAGAGAGCACAATATTTTGGTAAAATTCCATGCCTAAATATTTCTGTAAATGCTCAATTTAAGAAATCTAGGTGAGCAATTCTTGTTACGACACCTAAATTAGTTTTTCAAAAATAATGCTAGACTCCTTTTAATTGATACTTCAGTTTTAAAAGTTATGAAAGTCTACTGTGGAATTCTTATAAAATGACAAATCATAACTCTATTTACATTTCTCTTACTTAAATAATAGGTTACAAATGAAATCAATAAACTCCAAGTAATTATTCCATCAATAAAAATAAAATACAGCAATCGTTTTAGCTAGAAATCAGATTCTCTTCCTGTATCTGATCTCATTAACAAACAGATAATACAGTCTCGTTCAAAAACAGAGATTCTGGAATTTGAGTATAAATGAAATGACTCATTTTGTCCAATGGTATTCACAGGTTAGAAAAAAATTATTTTAATATTAATTTTCCTTTCAAAATTTACTGAAAGTATTGGAGAGGTAAGGCAGCAAAGGCGGCAAACAGAAAGCAAATAAATTATCTAATTTTTGCACGGATCCCAATCCAAAGAAAGCTGGCAAATTTAAAGTGCAGATTATTTTGAAACAAAAAATATGGCATCTCAATGTTCACTTCCAAAGTTATTTAGGATTGAGAGATCTAGAATATAATGTTGTATGGTGAAAAAATGAAATCAATTTGTAGCCAGAAAAAATTAGCTTTCAACCTTATGTAGTTTTTCCATCAGATCTGAAAAACTACCCATTAAACTCAAGTGAACAACATAATAAGAACAAGCAAGCTATTGGAAAAAACAACAACACTGGTTTAAAACAAATTCTAAAAGATTTTTCAGTACTCTTATTTCCAAACAAACCACCATTAGAAAGCCTTGTTTTCCAACAAAACTTGAGAACTCCATTTAAAAACATGCAAGTCTCACCAATCTTTCTTTTTTAGTGACAGCTGATTACATTTCTGAGGCTGTTTCTATTGTCAAAACACATTTCACATGCCCAAGTTTTGTTTTTCTCATTGTTCTCTGTAAACATGGATGCATAACTGCATATTTCTAAAACTGAAATGGGTAATGAAAAATCTCATTCTTATGCAAATCACCAAATGATCACTTAATAAACAAAAAGAAAAACAATTTTTATGCAGAAACTACATTCCATTGAGCTACATACATTTTTATACACAAACATCTGCCACATTAGCATCAAATGTAATCAGCAGATAGAGCAGTTCTGACAGAATGAATGCTGGTTATTCCAGTAGAAAAATTCTATCTGGGTTCGAGCTTTGAAGATAACATTCCAGAGAAACTCAATTACTTTGATAGCTAAATTTAATTTTGCCTTAACCATAGCAGCATTTCTTTATTAAATTTATTTGAAAACAGGTCTTCTAATTTTGTAAATTCCTCATCTAATGAATAATTTAATTGCAACCAAGCTACATTTGATGTTGGCAAATAAACAATATGCCATTATGTTTCAAAAAATATCCAACAATGTAAATATTCAGAACAGTGGATGGATGGTCATGTGCATAGCATGCTGGGATGCCATGTTCAAAAACCTGGTTTCAGTTTTTGTTGAAATCTCACTATTTGGCAACCTTGCATTGCTTTTTCTGCAGTCCATGCACATTGTTAAGCTATGGGGAAAAAAGCCGAGGAGTTGTAGTAGGGATTTTTCAGGTACTTGCAGTAAAGGTTCCACAGGTTTGCACCTCAACCAATGCTCAAGAGCCTCCCCTCCACACAAACACTACTCATGTAATAACTTGCTTTGTTATCAAGGCTAATGACCGGAGTTCACAAATAATTTTCTACTGATCCAAGATCCATGTTAGCACAGACAAAGTATCAAAAGATAAGAGCTTAAGCATAATTAGTTTTAAAATATGTGAACTCAGTCACTTTTTTGCTGAGTAAGTGTTCACAAAATCCCATTCTCCTGATTCAAGAATTTGAAATACTTGATAATACACATTGACAAGTTTTTTTTGTTTTTTTTTATTCTTACTATCTGCTGATATTCATATATACGAGGTCTGTCGAAAAAGTATCCGACCTTAGGCTGGGAAAAAAAATTACATACTTGGTGGGGTTCAATTGCTAATCCCCTTCGAAGTAGGCCCCTTGTGCCTCCACACACTTAGCCCAGCAATCTTTCCACTGTACTAAGCACGTCTGGAATGCTTCTTCCGGAATGGCTTGCAGCTCTGCTGTTGCATTCTGCATGAGGTCCTCTCGGCTCTCAAAGCAGGAGCCTTTCAGTGGCATCTTCATTTTTGAGAACCAGAAGTCAGAAGGAGCCACATCTGGAGAGTAGGGAACCTGGCGAATGAGCGAAATGCCTTTCTTTGCCAAGAAACCTTGGATCAGCTATGTCAAATGAGCAGGGGTGTTGTCATGATGCAGCTGCCAGTTTTGCGAGGCCCACAGATCTGGTCTCTTGTGCAGAACTGCATCACGAAGACGTCGGAGAACTTCCTGATAGTACTCCTTTGTAACTGTTTGTCCTTCTGGTGCGTATTCGTGATGCACAACGCCTCGGTAGTCGAAGAAAACAGTCAGCATCACCTTGATTTTTCTCTGGACCTGACGTGCTTTTTTGGGCCTTGGCAACGTTGGGTGCTTCCACTGTAATGACTGAGCTTTGGTTTCCGGGTCGGACCCGTACACCGTCTCATCTCCAGTTATCACGGTATTCTGGAACTCAGGATCCCTGTTGACAGTATTCAGCAGGTCCTGCGCAACCTCAAGACGAAGTTTTTGTTGTTCCTGAGAAAGCAGCTTGGACACAAATTTCGCTGCCACTCTGCGCAAGTCCAAATCCTCCTTTAAAATTACATGTGCAGAAGCTTTACTGATCCCAACCTCGTCACCAATTTCCCGCACCGTCAAACAACGATCCTCCATTATCAAGGTCTGCACTTTTTCGATAACAACTGCACTGCGGCTTGTTGATGGCCTCCCAGAATGCTGGTCACTCTCCACCGATGTGTGGCCATCTTTGAACCTGTTGTACCATTTTTTAATTTGGGTAACACCCATGGCATTGTCACCAAAAGCCTGTTGAATTTTGCGAATTGTTTCCGCTTGGGTATCTCCAAGCTTTTGTCAAAACTTGATGCAAGATCATTGCTCCACGTTCCGTCATCACAAGTGAAATGAAAATGCGACTAGTAAGTAGTACAGCATCTCACACGCTGGCTGACTAACAGCAACTGATGCATCCAGCAAGCCCGCCAAAAACCACACATGCGGCTCCACTATGCACACTTTTGCCTCCCTAACGTCATTACTTCCCATGGGAAAAAATAAAGTCGGATACTTTTTCAATAGACCTTGTACAATAAAGTATATGGAGACAGTGTCCTCTACAGGCAAAAATTCAAAACTAATGCAAATGCACCATAATTATTAATACAGCCAACTTCTGATTACGTAGTCTAGACCATATATCTACTGCTTCAGAATAATCAAAATAACTGACGTCATCCCCATAAAAGCTTACCAATTACAATAAGTTGACTTTCTGCTGAGCCAGTTTCATGATATCTTTTTATTCTACCAATGCAGCTAAAGCCATGTTTACAATCTGCATTTTCTTTAGGCCCTCATCCATTGACAAAGCACTCCATTTCTTCAACAATCCCTTAAAACCACTGTATTCTTACATTGTTCATTCTTATTCACAAGATCTTCAAACTTTTGTAGTGAAATATCTAATTCTAATCTGTGCTCTTCAAGTATAGACAGGTCAATCTCCTTATCTGCTTGCTAAGAGGATAAACTTGTCAGGAAAATTATTTTTGTGATTCACCACATCTTCTCATCCTTGTACAGAATATTGAAATCAATTTCACCATTCAACAAATCAAGGGATTCCTTCACTTTCCTGTAGTACTGACCCACAACTGTGAATTCAGCATCCAGGATCCTTAAAATGACTGTAGTCGAAACTATAACCACTTACATAAAATAGCTAACCATGTGGCTGGTACACAGCATGTAGAATGTTGTTACAAACTGCCAATTCTCAACAAACTTTTCAAACTAGCAGCTTGCAGCTCAAGGCATTCTTCAGCTACCCTGTGAAGCCTGATAACTAATCTTGATAGAATCTGATAGTGCCACATGCTGCTTCATGATTAAGCCACCTGAAATATTTTGCTTGCTTTGGGTCTTCCATTTAGAACCATGCATAACTTCATGGATGTTCTTTAGTGCAGTAAGGCATACATTACTAAAATCAAAATTTGTGCATGTGGTTAATGGTTCTACTGAATCTCTTGATGTATTGAACCTCTGCTGCACTCTGTTTTCTAGCAAGTGCCAGACTGTGCAACACAATAGTTCATTATCACCATTGGTAAAACCTCTTTCAACTTCATGGCGATACTATTATGTACAGTGTACATGGCACATGAACCATCAATGTCAAATCCAACCAACTTTCTTGCTCAAGGAATTTCTAACTCTTCAAAATGTCTTAAAAGGGTTGTTGCAAAAGTTGCAGCTGTACCATCAGCAACTCTAACATATTCAAGAATTGAATGTCTGGTCTCCCATCTTTAGTTATACACTTTACATATAATAGGTGACTAAGTGAATTGTCAGTCATTTTGCCTGTCAGTACAACTTTAGTCTTGTCAAAATTTTCTATGTACAACAGCTTCCAATAAAATAACCATTTTCTACATCACTCTCTTGGAACTTAATATATGTACATCTTAGGTTGACTGCCAAATCTAACAGTGGGTTGTAGTTTGTCATGGCTTTCAACTAGTTGAACTTCTGTATGGACTGTTCAATGCCATTTTGTTTTCAGTGAATCCCCAGCTCAATTGCAACAATGTGCACTGCTAATTCAACATGCTGCCTTATGAGGTCTTGCCTATAGAGTTGCAGCCAGTTTTTGTCCATTTCCCCTCTTATTATGCTGATCATGTTGCAAATAAAGTTTATAAAACATACCCTCATCTGCCTCATAATGCAACCAACTATATTTTTTGAGCTGTGGCTAATAAAAGTCAGGGACCTGACAGAACTGGCAATGTTCTTTGAAGAAGGAACCCACTGAAACTTTTCTCCTTGTCCTTACTCTCTTTAGTCTTGATTCTCACTTTCTTAGTAGCTGACAAGAAAATGAAAAAAAAAAAGAAAAAGATGTAATGCTGTGACCTCACTTCATAATGTACAGACTTTGAATTTTATGAGCAGAATGGTATCATATAAGGTAGAGATGTCTCTCTCTCTCTCTCTGTCTCTCTCTCTCTTTGTGTGTGTGTCTGTGTGTGTCTGTGTGTGTGTCTGTGTGTGTCTGTGTGTGTGTCTGTGTGTGTGTCTGTGTGTGTGTCTGTGTGTGGTCTGTGTGTGTGTCTGTGTGTGTGTCTGTGTGTGTGTCTCTGTGTCTGTGTGTGTGTCTCTCTGTGTGTGTGTGTGTCTCTCTGTGTGTGTGTGTGTCTCTCTGTGTGGTGTGTGTCTCTCTGTGTGTGTGTGTGTCTCTCTGTGTGTGTGGTGTGTCTCTCTGTGTGTGTGTGTGTCTCTCTGTGTGTGTGGTGTCTCTCTGTGTGTGTGTGTGTCGCTCTGTGTGTGTGGTGTCTCTCTGTGTGTGTGTGTCGCTCTGTGGGTGTGTGTGTCGCTCTGTGTGTGTGTGTGTCTCTCTGTGTGTGTGTCTCTCTCTCTCTGTGTGTGTGTGTCTCTCTCTCTGTGTGTGTGTGTCTCTCTCTCTGTGTGTGTGTGTCTCTCTCTCTGTGTGGTGTGTGTGTCTCTCTCTGGTGTGTGTGTGTGTCTCTCTCTGTGTGTGTGTGTGTCTCTCTGTGTGTGTGGTGTGTCTCTCTCTCTGTGTGTGTCTCTCTCTCTGTGTGTCTCTCTCTCTGTGTGGTGTGTGTGTGTGTGGTGTGTGTCTCTCTCTGTGTGTGTGTGTGTGTGTGTGTGTGGTGTGTGTGTGTGTGTCTCTCTCTCTCTCTGTGTGTGTGTGTGTCTCTCTCTGTGTGTGTGTGTGTCTCTCTCTGTGGTGTGTGTGTCTCTCTCTCTCTGTGTGTGTGTGTGTCTCTCTCTCTGTGTGTGTGTGTCTCTCTCTCTCTGTGTGTGTGTGTTATCATGACATCAGTTAAGTGCCATTGTCAATAAAATGTTAAGAACAATGTAAATATTCCACTTACTGTGTAAAATTTTAAATATTCAATTTTTACATGGTTCTGCACCATGTCAAAATAGCTTGTAGAGAACATTTGGAGAAGAATAGATAAAATATTTCCTCCATCATGTTTGAAATTAATAGCAAAACAAGTGCTATTCAAAAGCAAATTGGAAAATTTTATCAAAGGACCATCTGAAAATTTTATTGCATTAACAGCTGGTAACTACAAAAACAGTCCAAGATTAGCTAGCCCAGTTGCAGATTTTCCCGATGGAAAGTGAGGTTTCTGGTGTATTTAAAAAAGTTAGCTAAACACATGTATGAGATAAAGACCACCTAAAAATTGTTCAGAATTTTGAAGTGGCATGCTGTTTCACACAACCTGAATGTAGTATGTCTATTGCTTTGTGATACATTAAAGTACCAAAAACACCACAACTTTGCTAAATATAATCATCTTCCATGTCAAGAGACCAAAAACAGCATAATGTTGGCACACTGACAGAACTTTACAGAGAATACAACCTGACATCAATCCTGCAGTAAAAAGGTCTACCAGCCCATGCTATCTACACTTGTCAAGTGACTAATTAACAAAGTCTTGATTTTAAAACTAGCCCTGAACGTGTCTACGTGCATTATAGAAAGGCTCTTTTTTGCTGGTAGCATCTCGAATGACTTCATTTTGTATCTAGCTCTATACCATGAGCACCAACCAGTCACTAGCATTACTGGGGGTCCCCATTATATGTCTAACATATGTTCCAGAAAAGTTGGACTTATAGCAAAAAAACCTATAGCGGGACATTATTTCCCATAAAAACTTATGTAATAAGGGGGAATGTGCTCCAACAAGTACTTTACATCCACTATTAGATGGAAATTGGGGCATTTTATCTCATAAGGATCTATGGCATAGGGAGAGTTAGGTTCTGCATCCTTCCCATACCTCAGTATAACAACACTCAACAATGACAATGACAATTAAGCAATCTTACCTTGAAAAGGTGGCTGGTTGGGCATGCTGGTCCAAGTGTTAAAGTTTTAAGGAAAGAATTAAGATGATGAAGATGCAGGGGGATTTCCACTGCCATCTCAACATCCTCCTCCATTTTTTTCTCTCACCTAGCTTCATTAGCACATTACTTTGACTGAAGTTTTCCTGGCCCTTCTTCAAAATAGTATGCAGTCATCGTCGGCAAACCAAGATGGCAAGTGATATCAGCTGGCTATTCACCACGTCCAGCTTCACATCAAGAGTCATACTACTGCATTGCCTCTTATGTGCAGGATTGTCCTTTGCACTAGCACTACACTTTCCATTCATGATTGAATAATTTTGGCCATAAAACACAACAAAGAGTACTGTATTTGGATGTTAACTTTTTGCATTAGTGAGAGCACGAGATATATTGGGAAGGCGATGTAAATGAGGGGCAAGGTGGACATATAATGGACATATTCCTTAATAACTTATGGACATACATGCAAAATGATGTATACAGGGGTGACGTATAGCGGGTACCCCTGTATTTGAAATGAGCTCAAGAATTCTCCATGTACATACAAGCTAAGAAGAGCACTATTAGTATAAAACGTAGCATTAATATTTAAATTTCAAACAAAAATATTTATAAATTTAACAGCATGAGTCATAGAACGTAACCCAGATGCAATTTTTAACTTATTTTATTCTACTATTTGTTAAAAATTTAACACATTTTTTATAAAAAGATCTTAATTTTTCAAAATCATTAAAAAACCCAAGCCATTAATGTTTCCAATTAACAGTAAATTTATCTGCCTAGAGATTCAACATCTGTACAAATTTTCTAAACAAATTGACTGCATGTGGCAAGTTCTCATGGAAGGGAAAAGAAAACATTTGAAACAAAAAAAAAAAAAAAATACTTATCGAATGTGTCACTGAAGTTGCTCACTTACTCTGATTTCTTATAGGTTTCATTTCTCTCACAGAACTAAAACCAGCTCCTTAAGTATTATTGCTAAATTATATATATATATATATATATATATAAGTTCTTAGTAATTTCAACAGTAATTTAACACAACTAGAATTCAAAATGTTCCATTATTTACACTATCAAATTAGAAGCATTATAATTATTATAGTTGTCTGGATTTCTCTACAGAAGTAGGGCATCTATGCCAGCTAAAACATAAATTCCCCTCCTATACAGATGGTGAGGGAAGTATTATCTTACAGGTAAATAAAGCGGTCCTGGAGAAGGGCTATAAACAACAAACCAATTACTAACAGGTGTAATTATAAAGAAAGATTTATTGGGTTGTGTACTGTACATTTATTTTTTTAATTATAACCATACGAGAGTTAAAGTGAAAAAGGGTTATACCGAACATTTCCAGTTATAGCTACCAATGACACCAAGACTAACATCAATTCACATAAAATACTGATTACAAAATAAAAAAAATTTTTTTAAATCTTAAAATACCACTCAGTGCAAGCAACAAATCAGGATTAAAACACTGGTTGAAATATTAAAGTGATGGGACCAGCAAAGAACTGTTAAGTCAAGGTTTTAATATACTACTTCACACACATACCACTTCTAGACAATCATCCACTTATTCTTTCATCCACCTCAGTTAAACTCCATTTCTCAGATACAGTAATGAATGGCATCACTGACTCTAAGTCTTCCCACCTCCAATCAACATCAAAACTTTTCCAAAAGCAAAGATATTAGCATTCAGTGATCCTGAATTTCCCATAGTTTTTACAAATAAAGTTTAATTCATGATAGTAAATTTAAAATAAAAATAAGTGATATTACCTTAGGAAATCAATGAGGAAAAAATCTACTACATCACTTGATTTATGGATTTCATTTCACAATAGAATGCATCCATAGATATGAACTGTGAAGAATTACTAAACAACACATCTAGCATTTTAATCCATGAACATACAGTAAATTACTAGTTCTCTCTCAACCCTTTAAAAAGGTATTATTACAAAACACTAATTATCATCTTTAGAAAAAATAAAATAAATAAACTGCTTATTTTTGTATCAGTTGCTGATGTTTAAATAAAGTTCATACATCTATAGATAGTTGCCATCAAGATGTATCTTGCTATATGACCTTTATTGTGCTAAAAAGTATCTGGTCTGCTTTAAGAGACTTCTCATTCCATAACATTCACAAACAAATAATTTTATTATAGAATTCTCAAACTTAAAGGAATTATTATTATTATTATTATTATCATTATCATGTTTAGATACTGTAGTAGTAGAAATAATGTCATAAAACAAAAACCTGTTCACTATCTAAACATTATCAGAACTATAATAGTTTAAATGTTATTTTTCCACAAAGCATAGCAAAATACAAATGTGCTATTTTCTTTTAAAAGATATGATTTTAAGCATGTAGTTTATGCAAGGGTAAAAAATTATGCATGTGTGTTCAAAACTAAGATTCAAAGAGCTTAGAGGGTCTGCAACTAATAATTTAGTTTTTCCCTTTTTTCTTCATAGTATTCTAATAGCAAGAGTTACCTTCCTTTACTTTTTTTTTTTCCCATACAAATAATAAAAGTGGGAATTACTTCCCCCTTTTAATACTATAAAACTTATTTGGTTTTTAGAAAGGGAAAGAATTTCTGCAACATCTAGAACAATTTTACTATAAAATGTTCAAAGCAAGATTTATTTTTTAATTAGAAAAAGAAGTTAATTCATCTAAATGCTGACAATGATTAGCAATCAGATTATCAGATGCCAAGTACAACAAAGCTTTTTTGCAAAAATAATTTGAGTTGAGTTGAGTTGAAAACACTAGAGTTATAATTTGATTACAGAAACCAGTTTTATTGAATCAGTGCAGCAAAATTTAAGCATATTTTTTTCATATTCACTAGTCTAATTTTAATCTTGATCCACCAGCTGTTTAGACAAATGGTCAAATCAGAAAAATTAATAGATAACAAAAGAATAAAATGGCAATATAATATTTAATATGAAATCTTGAAAATAAAAAGGTATATTAAAAATGATATTATAACATTTGATTTCATCCATCAAAGAACAATGAATAAATGCAATATAAACATGAACATTTAATTACAACAAATTATATTAATTCATCATAAATACCTTAATAAATGGTATGACGCCAGTAAGTATATAAGTGAAAACAAACAACATTTCAAAAAATTATTATAACTTTAGAAATATCTCATTTAATTCAATTAAGTTATTATTGGCTACTCTAATATTGGTTATTTCCCTTAGAACACATTTTCTGGTTCTCAGACATAGATTAATAGTTACAGTAAACCTGTTATCTAACTTGTCCAGTTAACTGATTTCTCCAATATATGCCAAGATTTGTTCACTTTTTGCTACCCAACCTTTGTAGTTCATCATGAGTAAGTCACCAGGAGAGCTGCATCTTCTGTCTGTGCATGCTGAGCTTGTTTGTCAGATGGTTAGCATCCTTTCAATAAGCAAAAGGTATTAGTGTATTCTCCTGTATTAATGATTTTATCAATAATAATTCTAATCCTTGCAATATGTTGTCTGATAATACTAATAATAGTTTGGCTAATGCTTCAGTAAGCAATCCAAAGAAAAATATGTAGTTCTTAGTCATGAGCAAAATTTTAAAAAATAAGAAAGTCTGTTGGATAAACAACATAGATATCTGAAAGTTATCTCCACGTCCCATTAGGACTGAATAACAGTTTACTGTATTTTGTTTTTCTTCTAATGAAATATAAATTTCAGAAATAATTATTGTGTATGTAAGCACGTTCAATATAAGCACTTAATCGTGCAGTCCCAAAAATTTCAATATATATTTTTAATAGGTATAATCTTTATAAGCATGAAATCGATATAAGCATGTGGAACGAATCCAGGAAAAAAACAGTAAAAATAAAGTTGGAAAGAGTGCAAAAAGCAGGCATGGTGTGGAAAGTCTGATTGGTGGAAACCACCTATGCAAAGCACGATATCTATAGGCAACAGCATGACATGCCTATCGTTCTTTTAATTAAGCATGTTCTGCACAGAGTTAATTATGGCTTCAAAACAAAAACATTTTACATTATAATTCAAGCTGAAGGTTATTCAGGCAGTTCATAACGGTGAAAAGAAAGCTGACGTGGCATGGAAATTCAACATTGACCACACAATGGTTAGCCTATGGTTACAAAAGTGGAAAGGAGTGTTACCAGATCTGTAACAGCAGCTGTACAAATGGTTTGTTGTCATGAGGGAGAAAAGGGCAGAGCTCTCTGGACCTCTTTTAATGGAGAAAGCTAAGTCAGCTCAAAAACTCTATGGTGGTTATGAAGATCTTTATCCAAGCACCTTTACTTCTGGCTGGCTACAAAAGTTCTAAAAGAGATTCAATACTGTCTACAAACAAGAACATGGAGAAAAGGCGGATGCTGACTTATCTGGGGCCAATGAATGGAAGAAAACTGGATAACATTGCAGAAGCTCTGGCAAAACAGAGGCAATTTTCAATGCTGACGAGACAGAACTGTATTTTAGGGCCACTCCTGATGGTAGACTGGCCAAAATGGAAAGACCGACTGTTTTGGTGGCATCAAACATGAATGGCTCTGAAAAACTAGTTCTGCTAGTGATCAGCAAGAACCAAAATTCAAGGTGTTTTAAGAACAAGAAAAACCTTCTAGTGCAATATGAATCAAATTCTGCAGCCTGGATGACTCGAGCTTTATTCACAGAATGGCTAATAAAGTTGGGGGAGAAAATGTGATGCAATAAAAGGAAAATTCTCCTGCTGCTAGATCACTGCACTGCACATCCTAAGGAAGTCACAACAACAAATGTAGAGGTGGTCTACTTGCCAATGTATACATCACTTATACAGCCAATGGATGCTGGGATTATTCGCTGTTTTAAAACACACTATCGCAAAGAGTTAATGAAAGAGTTGTTTGCACGTTTAGATAGTGGCCAGAACGAATTTCTTGAGTGCTGCTAAATCTGTAACTGTTTTGGATGCCATTTTCATGTTAAAAAAACTGTGGGATAATGTGACCTCGATGACTATTCAAAATTGCTTCATAAAATGTTTGTCATTGAATCAGGGAGAAATGCTTCAATGCAACAAAGATTTTGAATTAGAAGTTTTAAACAGCAAGGGTGGCTTAAAAATGGATGAAGAGTTTATGGAATGCGATCGTCAAATTGAATGTTTTGAAGAACGTGTCGGAAGATGTTGAAAATGATGACATCGACTTGAAAAACATGGTATACCAACTCAAGAGTCAAAGAACACCCAACATGCAATTTAAAGTTACATAATACAAAACAAGTGCATGCATCAATCTTCAATTTTAGATCATTTTTCTAAATAAATACTGTCAACTTTTAAATTTTATTACACATTCCTCTAATATTATCTAAATAAATATATACAAGAAATCCTTTTTAAAAATGGACTTATCAATATAAGCACATTGTTCAATATAAGTACAATTTGTGCTGGTCCAGAGAAAGTGTTTATATCGATCATAGACTATTTTTTTAAAAAAAAAAAATAAAGCAGCTATTCAATGGTTTCAAAAAAAAGGAAAAAAAACAAAGAATACTGACATTAAAGGGACATCATAAAAATTAAAATACATTGTTAATGAAGTATAAATGCCTAGTAACCCTTTAAAAAAACTGAAATTGCAACATTTTTCACATTCTGCACAACTACAGAATCAACAGTTACACAGACATAGTTACCTCCCTTACACTGGCAAAATTAAAGTTGGATTTACATAAATAATTTCCTTATCATCTGGCATTACTTATTTCATAAACCAAATGCAGAAACATGATAATTTCAAAATGCTCTTTGGCTAGTGATTAAAAAGAAAAATAATAAAACTTTTGCTTAAATGTTTTTATAGATTTAAATACCGAATATTTCTTAGATGTGAAAATATACTAATTATATGCTATTATAAATTTCTAAATTAATGTATCGCTCGCATTCTACATAATTTCTGGTGAAAGTTTTTTTTGGATTTCCACAATTTACAAATCATTTTTATTAAATTTATTAAAATTTTTAAAGAAATGACACAGAAATTGTGCTTTCTTACGCCTTATAATAAAGTAACTGAAAACGATGTAGTGAGAATTAATGTCAATATTGTTATATTTAGACATTTTGAATGAACTATATAAGGTCTGTTGGTTAGACTACTGGACTGCTAAAGACAAGAGCCAGAGTCCAATTCCCACAGCAGAGGCACATTTTCCTGACATGGTTTTTTTTCACTCTTCTTTGCCAGCTAGTTATATGGCTTTCTTTCTGGTTTACTCCAAATATCTAAAAATGAGGAATTTAAAGAGATTTTTTGTAGGTTTATTCCTGGATAAAACAGCAAGTGTAGGATTTATAGGAGCTGGTGATCCAAGACTAATGACCCCCAGATCAGGAATTGCATGCTGCTGTAGCTAGTATGCATGTTCATACATATATAAAAAGAGAGGCACTGAGTCTCATATTTGGCATGTATATTTTGCCTAATTTTTCTTTTTTAATGAACCTTAGTAATTTAAAAGAATCATTTTGGTTGTTACTATAACACAACAAGTCCTCTCATTCAGTCTAACTACACATCACTGTCAATGAAACTTGCTTTACTGAAAATCTAAAAATGTCCATTGGTCAAACTTAACATGCTCATTTACAGTCCCAGTTATACTGATAAGACTAAAAGATATCATGGATTCATTCAGGAATGGGGCCAAATGAGTTAAGAAACAGAACACAGGCCTGTTCAAATATATTAAACTACAGAAAATAAAATGCAGCTAATTTTACGTGTGTTTCTGACATGGGTGTTAGCATAAAAGTTGTTTCTTTTACATGCATGGCTAAGGTGGTTTAAACTTTCAAAATATCATGAGAAAAAGAGGACTGATAGAAATGGAGCATTCATTGTAATTTCTCTAATTATAAATACATAACTAAAATTACAATTATGCTCTCATGAAATCTCATTTTCAAACTTAAAAAAAAAAAAAAAAAACTTTTCTGGCAAAGTAATGTTTTACAAATTTCACATTATAGACAAAAGAATGAAAACCAGAAAACCTTTTTTAATCTTAACCATTTCTCAACAGAAAAACTAATGAGAAGATAACGGAAACTTGTTCAAAAGCAATTTTTCATGAAAATGTGACCATTCTTGATGCTGTTACCTTACTGGATCACCTAAAAATCAGACAATCCCACTCTACAACACTACCAAGAAATACAATATTAAAACAACTTACTATCATGGAAATATTTAAAAACAAGCATCACTCCCACCAAACAATCATCCAAAAGACAGACAGAATAATTACCAAAACAGATTTAGAAGATAGTTCGAACACTAAGGTGACAAAAGAGTTCCAAATAAAATCTGTAATTTTAATACATAAAAACACAGCTTAACTAACCTTTCAGAAAGCAACGTCTTTTTATGTAATACAAACATATAACAAGCTTTTGTTGGTTTTTTGCATGATTTTCCATTCAAAATTGCTGATAAGTAGTGACTTAAAATGTCTTATCTATCACAGAATTGGTTATATAATAAATTGCAGTATTTCAACCCACTAAATAGCTTCTAAAAATTACTAATTCACTAAGACAAATTATCTCTAGTAAATGTCATGAAAAGTCCAACATAAGGGTTAAAGAACAGCTCATTCTCCCTACTCACATGAGTACAGAAAAACATTAGTTAGAACCTTTTCTTTATTATGGAGAGGACTAATTTTGACACTAGTTTAGTATATATTTTCATAAGGTCACAGAACTGCATGTCTATTTTAAACAACAACAACAACAAAATAAAAATTAAACTGGCCACTATCACCACCACAAGGGACCGATCAAGCAAGTTTTTTAATCATGGCACCACAAACCTTGGTACGTTAGTTGTCATGAAATCAATAAGCAGGTTCTTAGTGAGAAGTAAGTGATCTAGAACTCAGCGTAAAGTTCTCTAAATATTTGGAAAGTGGGAGAGTATTGCTTATAAGCCAAAACCAGTGCCAAACAAAACTAGAGCTTTTAGTAAATACAAATTCAAAAGAAATTAGTTCACCTAAATTATTAAAATAATCCTAAGGTTTTTAAAATTTTTTCAAGGACTAGTCAGATAAATGTCAATAAGTAAAAAATGACTAATCTCAAGCTGAAATTTACTAAATTAAATAAAACAAAAAGTATTTGAAGATTTCAGAACAATTATTTTTCAAATAACCAACAGGAAAAGAAATTGTACATAAATTCTGGAGTAGGTAGGTTGAATGGATTTACTGTTAAGAGAAAATCAGTAGTGCTACAAAAAAAAAAAAAAATCTAGATAAATAAAACTCCAAGTAAAAACAAAAACTTGTCAAGGAACAAGTTGTAGCTTCAAAAGCAACACCAGCCACCTGTATAAACCAAAAATAGAAATACCTACTTGAATTAACATCACTGAAACAGATTCTCTAAGGAGTGCTACTTAAAAAATGGTGAGAAATCCCTGAACTATCTAGTTTTTAAACATTTAGTTTAATGCTGTGTGAATTTTTCTTGAACCAGTGAGTTTTCTTTTTTAAAAAGTATGTCTTAACTTACCAATGCATGATGGTGAAACAAAACAAAATCTTAACAAAGATCAAAATTATATTTTTATTCAATCTACAAAAAATCAAAATGATGGTGCATGGGCTCTGCAATATCTAATATGCAGAGAATTTAGCAAACAATAACCTGGAACAGAAGTGATGTTGAAAGATGAAAGGTCACATTTGGTGGTGAATGACCAGGTAATGTCATTTTCAACATTCCCCAACATAACACTGTTGCATAGTTCTCTTATTATGTTACAATTTTAATAAACAAATAGGAGTGGCCTTTCAGTGACTTCTACAAATCAGCTTTATAAGCATTAAGAAAAAATTCATGCATATATGTTTTAATAAATTTCCCCATGGTCAGTAAAAATTACAAATATGGCAAAAAGAAACTAAAAATTTTATTGGATGTTTCAGTTCAGATTATTATCAGTCTTAGATCTATGCTAAAAATTAGGAAAAATCTAGTAGTTTCCATCAACCCTAACTAGATGACTTGGTTTGAGAGACTAGATGCCATGTTTGTCTTGTTTTCATCAAAAAGGCCACTAATTTCCCTATAGATGTTTTGTCTTGGTCTTTTAAATCAACTCCCCAACCTACCATTTTCTCAGGTAAGTCACAATTAAATAATGGGAATATCTTTTTACTTTAATTATAATGCTTTACATTTTGAATAACAGCATATTGTGAACTATAGAAATTACTGAAAAAAGAATTAATTATACATTTTATCTCATCTTCCTAGACTTGGCATATAAGTTTTTTGGTGTCAATAAATGCTCCTGTGGCAGAACTCCTACATGAATTATGTATTGTGTTGATGGTTTACATTGTACCATCCAAAAACGTTATTATTGAATTAGCAACTATTCTAGTCATTGATTTTCAAGTAATATCCACTTCACTTAAGCATAAACAGCATATCTGTTAACAACACTCGTTGGTTCCCCCTCCTCCATTTCAATGAGTATCAACCTTAACTCCACCACACAGACCAAGAATAAGAAGCTTCCTTTTCTTGACTCACTTTTTTTAGATTAATCAGGACAAATATTAATCTATACAGAAAACCTACATATGATGGACTTGTAACCATTAAAAGCAGAAGCTTAGTGATAACAAAAGACTAGAGCTTTTCCACACAAAAAAATAAAACAATAATGATAAAAATTTTAAGTAAACAAAATTAATGTTTGAGTTAGTGAAAATTCATTTTAAAAGTAAAAAGAATCATCTCTATTGTGATGCTTGGCATTGCATGCTCTCAGCAAGTAACTGGTAAGTGCTATCCAATTTGCAACTGTCAGGGCTGATCTGTACTTTGACTTGAGAACCTTTGTGGTTGAAAATCCAATTTCATTAAGGTAAGATTAACCAAAGAAAACTTTGGAAAATTTTCTTTATTTGCGAAAATACCAGAAATCTAGATGCAGTAATTTTGCTTTCAAATGCACAAATATTTCTTAAGTTATTATTTCATCTCTAAGTTCGCATCACTCATTTTGAACATACTTGTGATTTGAGTGACAATTTCTCTTACATCAGTAACAGCAAATATATCAACCATCAAAGTGGATGCTGGTTTGACAGCAGAAGTCAGAATCTTGGTCTTTGGCATTCTTATCAAGATTTTGAATAACAATATCCCTTTCAAAACGTATTCCCCCTTCCACCTTTTTTCTTCAGGCTAGAAAGTGATAAGGCAAGCCTTTTTGGAACTCATCCGTGGTACTAATTTCCTTTGGCTGTTATAAATTTCCCTTCACCTTGCAGTTCCAAATTAAAAATGACTTTCATTGTCATATCAGTAAGCCAATGGAAATCAGTCAGTGATTCACACTGTTCACTCTCAATTTTGAAATGATCTCTCTAGAATAACTTGAAAGCTTGTCAACACTTTTTTTTTACTAAGCCATCATACTTCAGTGTACAAAGACAGGCAACTGTATTAAGGGTAGTCTTCTTCCAGAAAGGTTATAGACAGTCTGTGCTCTGGGATCTTGCATGGATGGATTTGATTATTTTCAGAACAATTTTCATGATGTGCTGGCAATTAATCACTTTTGTAATATAAGGTCTACTGGTGGAGTTGGTAACTGAAGAACTCCAGGAATTTTGGGGCATTCCTACAAAACACAACAAATCCAATACCACCACCAATCAAGATAGTTTGTCTACCAGCACCATTCTCTACATCTCACTATCTTCAAAATTCTTTTTCTTCTTAGCAAATCAGCTATTTTAAATAATGCAACAGTTGCAGCTTTAGATTTAGCAACAGGCTCGATAAAAACAGATTATTCCATACTCAGGTCCTTTATTTCAATTTATTGTAAATGATTGTCTCAGTGATAGTATTTACTGTATTTGTTGAATGCCATTTTCACAATTGTACACGTTACTTTTTTCTTCCAAAAAAAGACACTAACAGTAGAAATAAGAACTACAGCCTTCCCACCAACATTGGTGAAGAAAATTTGTTTTTTCCCACTTCTCAATGAACTGGTAATAATTTCTCTTTTTTGGTGGTTCACTTTGACCAGTAGACATTTTATATCTGATACAAGCAATACAATAACGTATGCTTTCATATCTAGAATGACGAAATAAAATTTAACTTAGCCTGGTGTCATTGATTATGTAGATGGCAATAATTAGTCAAACTAAGGCAGTTATGATAATGTCAAGTCCTTAATTTGCTGTGCTTTATTAATTAGTAAGAGTGGGGAGATCATTTTGTTTAGAATGACATAATTAAACACACTATTATGTTAGCATGATTTGGCGATTCGATGAACGCAATTTAAAAATGAAAAGAAAAAATTGATTTTCTATTTTTTCCTCCCCAAGAGTTGTTGCAAGCCGCATCAAACACATTCATGAGCTGATCTATGCACTGGACATTTATTTTAGAAAATAGTTTCCTCCTGTTTTAGCCAATGTTTAAAATTTGCTTATCTCTCAGCTTCCATGATCAGAAATGTGAAAACTCTACTGTTATTAAGTCAAATTCTCTTTCAATTTATATGATACTGTACAAATATGCAATTAATATCTGTAGATCCCAATTTTTTTTTCTATTTGGCATATGTAAACCTTAAGATTTTTTCAAAAATTGAGTTTGTTTCACTGCATTAGACAGACAGGATATTTACTTCCTTTTGAAAATTATATACAACATGCAATTCATTCATATTTCAATGTCAAACCTGTAATTTCACACACTAAAAAAATAATAATGCAGTACCTCTACAAATAATTTAGTTTCCAATATGTTAAAACATGAAGATTTGGCCTTAATTAATGCTTGCAGAACACAAGAATTTTGGTTATGTTCTATAAGTCTAGTTTATTAAATATGGCCACATGAAAACTAACCCTATAATTACTTTTTAAAAAAATCCAGCTAATATCAAAGGTTATTAATAAAATGAGGTGCAGAAGGCACACAGAAACAAAGAAGAAATAACAAAATAAAAAAATCTGGAATAGTGAAAGAAATTTTCAGCAAGATAGTACTTGCAGTAAAATTGACTCTCCAATGTGTGCAGCCTAAATATCTAGAGAATATACAAGTTTGCATAACTGAGTATTTTATTATATGAAGTAAGTATATTATTATGTACATTTAATGAATAATTTAAAACAAAATAGTGTTGTATAAGATCCTAAGTAATTTTTTTTCAAACTAGAGCATAGACAAGAGCCTGATTTAATGACACACACACACAAGTTTTTCCATCTGAGAGAATTTGGATTCATTTAATGTAAAAAAGAAAAAAACAATGTTATTTATTTTTCATTCTCTAATGTTCCTAAAAAGTGGTGAAATCACAACAGAAAGAGGTAATGTATACACTAAATTACTTCTCAGACAGAAGATCACTTAAATTTAACAGCAGATCTCCAAAAATGACCCAGTGTCCCTTAATGGCAGGCATTCTTCAAGAGATGCTGAAATTTATGGTCATATTATTGCCTGAAAACCATTAACTAACAAAAAACTGAAATGAGCTCGCTCTCTCTGACATTTACCAACTGAACACTATAAAACAGTTCTATGGGCAAAAATATCTTGTTTTGAACTATCTGATTCTAATCAAAACAAAGGTGTCACACTTTTTTGTTGTTTTAATCATTGCCTTTAGAAATAGTGACACCAGAATTTCATTATGTAACACTTTCCTGAGATGTGGTCATGCAAAGCCTGTAGGGTAAATGTAACCGTGTGCCTGAGATCATTCGTCCCATTTTTTATTGACATATATCTAATAAACTAATACAAGTGTTACCCTTAAACTATGCATGCAAACATTTAGAAAAAGGTCACAAATTAGCACCAATGTGCTTTTAATTGCGAAGACACAGAACTGTAGACAAATCAAGAGTATATCTTCAACACCACCAAGGTGAATGATCCAAAGAACAGCACTTAGTGCCAACTGTAAAGGATGATGAAATAAAGATTACCGAGTTAGAAATTTTTAAAAAATTTTTTACTGGAGATGCCACAAGAAAGTCAGAAGATAAACCATCACATTCTTATCCACCACACCATAATATCAAGACTGTCTAGTCGACTGAGGGTTCACTTTTGAACAAAAGAACCAAAAAAAAAAAAAAAGTTGCATATTATTCATTTACAAACCATTAAACAACTATAAATTCCTGCATACATGGACTATCAAATTGTTGCATGAAAACAGAAAATTTCAAATGGTCAGGTAATGTCTTCCATCCAAGTTGAGTGAGATAAATAGTAAACCCATGCAAAAACTCTTTAAAATAGAACACACATGCATTTGTTTAAAATAAGGGTGGCTACTTTGATGAGTAAATAGCGTGAAAAATATAAAAATATATTATCAGATTATCTGAAAGGACAAAAATAAAACAACTTACAATAACTAATATTAATATTTTATATGGAAAAATTATAATTTTACAATAAGAAATTCATCTTTCATCATCATCTATCAGTTATCTACAGAAATTCACACTTAACATAAATACATTTTAAGAATTAAACACTTCCAGAGAATATCTAGCACAATATGTTAGCCATAAAATGATGGTCAAAGAAATACAGTTTGTACATACATAAGACTACAAAACTATTGATTTAATATGATTATTCCTGGCAGACAGATCATCAGTAACTGATAAAGTAAGACAATATTTGGAAAGATAACTAACTCATGGATTTTTTTAACTTGATAAGAATCTAATTAATCAATAAAATGTACTTATGCATTTAATTAAAAATTATACAAGCTTTTAAAAAGAAATTTTCAAATCCTCTTTCAAAATAAAATTGTGAAAATCAATTCAAAATAGAAAAATATGCACCAGATTAAATAAAGCATAATTATTAACCAAGAAAATGCTTATACTTTGATACCACTTAACATGGACTAGCAGTAAACTTGGAGTTTGACAGTCCAAATTAAAGTTTATAGAAATTCAGCAAAACAACCCTGACCTATTTTATAATTCAACATAATATAATAATAGACAAAATATGCTGATAGGATTTGTTTACAGAATTTTTAATAAACCAAATAAAAAATTTTTATAAATATTATCAGATAGATTTCTACACTAACAAAAACAAAAAAAATTCCTCTATAAACACTATAAATAAATTATTTTAAAACATTGTTGACTTTTAAGCTTAGATGCAGTTTCTTAAGGGTATTATTAAACACATTTATACAATAAAAATTGTCATCAACAAACCATGTAAAAATATATAAAATTTGTAGACCTAAGGCTAATAACAACAACAAAAAATAGATAATGAAGTTTGAAACCAAATTTGGTACAATTATATATGCTACAGAAATGAAACAATGACCTGAAAGACAATCTCCAAAAAATATTATAAACCAAAGTTATTTATTGCAAAAATTCCTTATAAGAATCTCCAAGGAAATGAGGTGCTGATGAATTGTCAAAACTTCATAACATGATGCAAGATGTCCATGTATTTGGTATAAATATCTTACTATTCTCCAAAAATTGACAAACTCAGTTAGTACCAACTTGGAATCAAACTTAAGTCCTCAGCCTAATCAATGAATCACTGCAAAAATAAACACTATAGGTTAATGAATAAATTTCTTTCATAGCTGTAAATCAAAAAAGCCAAGTTCTAAATACATAATCAAAACAAGAAAGTATAAAAAATGAAAATCAGTTTGTTTTAGCAGTTGTGTGTAAACAATCTAAATTTAAAAAAACCTCAGATTTCTTAAAAGTAGATATTTAATTGAGGTTTAAGTGCAAACACTTTGAGGTCAGTGTTGTGAGGTATCCTGGTCTCACACAAAGGTCTGTATTATAAAACTGGTGGATTCAGTCACTTCGCACATGTACTAATGAGTCGTAAACTATAAAAATGTAAATTACTATAGATAAATGCACCTGGATTCAACGATGTAGGTGCACATCGGTCATGTCTAACTGATCTGATCCACTTCTTGGAATTTCTCTTAGACACTTCACACCATCAGTAATTATTCAAAACATCTTCAAACTGCCCAAAACATCCAGTAGTTTCGCTATGAACTGCAAGATGTACAATTGTGAATAGTTTTTGCTTTTTTTTTTAAATCAAAATTTGTTCTTTCAGCAACAATGAAGCTTGTTGAATGTACTGAAGCTATTTGAATAGTATTAAAAATTTTTTTGAAAAATGAAAAGCTTGTGTATCTTTAGAAACTTTTTAATGCATTTTTTTTTAACAGTCCCATTTATGATTAACTTTTCTCTTCCACCACTCATGAAAAAGTAAATCTTATTACTTTGGAAGATTACTTATGTTCAGGAACCGTGTGTGTTAGTGGTAATGATTAACTTTTGCATCATCAGTACAAATGAATGTTTTTTGAAAGATCAAAGACATTCAAACATCATGATCACTACTCTTAGTTAATGTATCCCCACATCAAAAATGATTCGTCAGCACTCACACTGTTCAAGAACAGTCCAAATCTTAACTTATCACTATACACAAGATAAAATATACTGCAAAACCTGTCCAACCCAAACTAGCTCATCCACCTTTTTTTCACTCCCTCCCTTCATCCAGTATTCTATTTACAAGCAGGTTAGCTGATAGCTCATATCTAATAATGGATTATAGCATTTTAAAATGGATCCCATTTTTACCATAACGCAGAATTAAAACAGTATCTTAAGATTTGTTGGCTTAAAGCTCAAAGAATTCACAGATTCTATGCTAACCTGACTGATACTTAGGCACCAATTCTGTGGAAAATCTGAATTTCTGCCAAATAGCTTTCAAATTAAAAAAAGTTTACACAACCACACACTTACTGCTGTCTTCATAACTTCCAGTTTGTTACACCTAACACAAAATCACATTATGACTCCTGATGTTTTCCAATGAAAGGGAATATTTACATGCATAAGCATCCGTTAAAATATGATTATCTACTTTTGCTGTTTTGTTTTTTGACCCTTCTACAAAATATTCAAAATTATTTACTGAGTCCCCATCACCATTTTATCTAACCACATTCCATGCATGCAAAAGTATTTCAAAAAATAAAAGCCAAAATATTTACATCTTACAAAAGAGTGGTAAAGTGGTAAACACCATGCCACTAGGAAAAGAGTGGTAAAGTGGTAAATGCCACATCGACAGGCAGCACAAACAAAGGAGCTCCACCAACTGAAATTCACTGGAGAATGTTGGCACAATAAGGAGAGTACTGTATAATGCAAAGGAAAGTGTACAAGTTGGTAACTTGTTCAGTCATTGTAAAATCTAAGTAATAGGTGAAGATCAATCAGGATGTCCCACCACCTGAAGCCAGCTATTCAAACGAGAAAATGTGAAAGACTAACAAAAAAGTATTCTTTTATAGTGTGACAATGTAAGATCGTGGTGCTCAGGCAATTATCTACACTTTAAACCTCTACTGCATCCTCCCCAGACTTTGAATCTTTTCACCCAGCCCATTTTAAACCTTTTTGGACTCCTAAAAGGCATCCTCCAAGGTCAAAGATTTGCCAATGATAAAAAGGTCCAATAGGCATGCAATTGAGCCTCTCACAGCCACCAAAAGCTTCCACCTGAATGATATCAAGTAACTTGCAAGGTGTTGGACTACATGTTTGTCAAAACAGGGGTATTACATAGAGATGTGATATAGGCCAATAAATGATACCTGATCATTTGTTTTATTTATGAAATACCTTTACTTTCTGAAAAAGCCTTTAATATAATATTATTTTGAATAATTTCTTGTAACAAAGCTTATTTTTGTCTTAAAAAAAACAAGCAAAACCAAATTATTTTATACTGTCAATAAACAAATAGTGAGAAAAGACTAAAACAAATTTTATGGGATTCAAAACCAAATATCTTTCAAATAAAATTATTCCTATATCCATTGTGCACAAGTTTGTAAGTAGTATACGTACATTTCTTTCCAACTATGAGCAGTCAATTTTTTCAAATCAAGATCTAGAAGGAAAAAATTCTTTAAAACCATTTAATTGAGGGAGTTTGTTGTCAAATTTGGAAAATTTCTAAAACACATTTACAAATTTTTAATGCAGATTTCTCTGAAAAGTTGTTTTCATGTTCAGTTTCTTACTGATGCATACAAGAAAACAATTACAGCTGATTTAAAGATCCATCTCATACTTAAATGAACTATCTTCACAAAGTTTTTCTTTGCGACAAGACATGTCCTTTAACATTTACTGTCACCATCATATGATTTTTCTGACTGTTTGCTCACATTCAAAGTCATCATCCATAATATGTTGGCTAGCATACATCTATCTCTGCTGTAACTGCTACTCCACTTTGAACAAATTACAGCTGTGTCAGAAGTCACATGAAAGTTAACACATCACCATTAGCACACAGTTAATTATTTATAACACCGGTCTTTTATGAACATTTCCCTAGTAAAACAGCAAAAATAATAATTATGTTCATAAAAAGTATTTATCCGAACAAACTATTTCTAGATTAATTATGAAAGATGCCAGTTTGTTTTTTTTTAAATTTACAAATATTTTATCTTTGTGCAGAAGTTTAATTATCAATCTTGGCACACCCCCCAAAAAAACTAAGGAATTTATTTGAATACCAAATAATGCAAGGTAAGCAACTATTTTGTCTCAACTACAGCTTAAAATCAGTAGCCAATGCTCAAATTCTATAGATAATAACCAAAATCTGCTTTTCAAGCTTCATGTTTTTATGATTTACTAGAAGCAGAATCAAATTTAACTAATGTAGTGTGGCATGGAGATATTTAAATACTACAGGTGGCGTGGAAAGATAGTCTGGAATACAAACATTTGGAGCTATATTAATACCATTCTAAAAACATTTCCAACTATAAAAACTGTTTTAATTATGATGAAACATAGCTTTAATAAAACAGCATTAATGTTAACTTGTTTTGAAATATTAAGAATCTATCAACTTATTAAACTTTCAAAAACATGCTACATAATGCATTCTTATCTCAAACATAAAAGCAAGCATTAGCTTGAATTTTTATAAATGTAAAGTAATAAGCAGTTGATAGTTAAGACTGCTAGACTGATTGTGCTTTTTCTTTCCTGCAGATAAGCAGTTTACATATGCAGTCAGGGAGCTGGCCAGCCATTTAACTAAAAAGCACTCTCTCTCTCTCTCCAAGCCAAACCTGATTAAATGTTTATCAGTGAAGTTTCTAAATAACCTCAAGTATTATTTCCCCCTACTATAAACATGTGTGTCAAGTGATAACAAATGTTTCAGATGTCAGCAAGACCAAATCTCACTGACATCTGGAAAAGAGATTTAACTATAGTAACTCTGGTTTGTGTTTCCAGCAGACATTGCTGATTGAAAAGCAGTCAACCAACTTAACAGTAGCTCTAGGGTTCTGCCAGACAACCCAGCCCCTCACTCCCTTCTCTCTATCTTTTTCAAGGGCTACCAGTAATTTAAAAAAAAAAAATCAATATTTTCTTTCCTACCTTGGAGGAGCCTGTTAACAACTTGCCAAAGGTCATTTCTTCTGGACTGCTAGCCTGAATTTTATGGGTTTTCCTTGGTGTTCTATCTGACATTTTTCGGGTGTGCTAGGGATATATTCCAGTGTGGGGGGTCAGAAACCAGTGGTCCCTCTCCAACCTGCTGTTCAGCCAGCCAGCCAGCCTTAGTGATCTCTGCCTGACCTAGCTCCAGGAGGAAGCAGCAGCCACCACCATCCCATGATATCCTGCTCCAGTCTTAGGTCAAACTACTGCAAAGCTGGTGAGACTTTCACTTATAAAAAAAAAAAAGCTTCCACAGATATATATCTGACTGATAGACAAATACCAATGAGTCAGTACATCAAAAGGACCACAGGATGATATATGAATATATATATTTTAATTAACCATCAATATCATTCAGTATTTCACTCCACAGGTATACATACATAAAAACCATTCTGATGTTTGACCATTTCACCCATGAACCACAAAGTAAGTGTTATATTTTGAATAATTGTACTTTATACATCAACTTGGTCTAGTTAATTGGATGCTATAAAATAACAGTGCTGTCAATTTAAATCACCAGACTTGTTTTTAGACCTCAGACATGTAAATAAAAACTGTCCTCCTTTTGAATAATTTAGTGTCAACTGTATGTAAAACGCCTTAGACATATACGCAAGCTATTTAAATATACCTATGTTTCTTGAGCTCATCTTTATCAGGCTACCTTAGTCCTCCTTTATCAGTTCAACCTAATAGCTTCTTCATTCAGTCAGCCAGTCTGTCTGATCATTTCCCACCACACATGCTGAACAATCAATAAATTTGTCTGTCCAATAACAGTGCACATTTAAAGACAGATGGCTTCCTTCACCATATTACATTTTATAGTGTGACAAGAATAGTTAGGAAGAATGCTACACAACATGTAGGGAATCTACTTGTCTGTCAAATGCCATTTGTAATTAGGTCAGTGAAACTAATTTTACCAAGCACTGAATAACCAACTAGTAAAGAAATTTCAAGACTAGTTAAATTTCATGCATTCTGAATTAAATGTAAGTTTCCTTTGTTTAATTTGATGATGGAAATATAGATGTGATAGTATGGAGGATTTTCTTCTTTTATTGGTGGTGAACTCTTAGCATAGAATTTTTAATACTTAAATTAACCCTTTAGCTACTGCCAGAAACATTACCAAATAGGCAGATATAATGGAAGCATTAAGTGCTAAGATGCTTCTTGTTATGGATAAGAACCAGTAAGGTTAATTAAAATATCTTTAGTAGAATATCTTACTGGCTGAACTTTCAAAAAGACCAAACCAACTTTGTTGTAATGTACTTTTTTCCTTGTAACAACTAGTAAGTTTACAGTTAACCAATACAACATTCTTATATCAGTAACTCTTTCAAAACTAGACTCCATCTTCTAGATTATCTACCTTCCTCCCTTTTTTCTCTGTAGTAAATACACCAATAATGTTTGAATTACTCAAAAAATACTACTAAAATTATTAAACGTATAAGGTGGTGTATCAAAGTATGCCTGCAGACATACTAAAGGTCAATCTGCACAAACAAATTATATAAATTTATATGTAGCTGTATTGAACCTAAATGGAAAATATTTAAATTAAAACAAAAATAAAAATTGTCGTCAACCAAGGCATTGTTAAAATACATTTTTGAACATCACTGTTTTCATTATCATTAAAGAAAAAAAAACAACAAAAAACTGCAGTTCTAAACTAAAATAATTTCAAAAACATTTCTAAATTTAAATTGTGTTGGTTGACAACCATTTGCATATAACTATGTTAATAAAACAAAAAAAAAACAGCACAAATAGCTCTATATAATATAATAGTCAAAAGCTAATTAAAATATATATATATATATCAAGGTTATTTACTACAAATTGCCAAAAAAAACCTTTACAAAAGGAAAACATCAACTCTAGCCATTATCTTCTGGGTTATTTTCTAGATTATTTAGGGATCTTTAGCTATTAGACTATAACATTTAAGTTTTATCAAGTTGAACATTTTTTAATTGTGCTGTAAAATAGGTAACCTAGATATACAGCAAGTGTGATGATACAACTATCAATAATGATAAAACCTAATGTCAAGCTAAACAGACATTTCATTAAAAAATTAGTCCTACCTTTGATTGCAACTAACAGCAGCCATAGCAATTTGGTGGAAACAGACCTAAGAGTTTATGGTCAGAAATACAAAGATCAGGAAAGAAATAAATATTTAGACCAATATTAAGATGAGGTGATATGTGAAGTATTAACTAAATGTAAAAACTGCATGGATTTCCAGATTGATTCTCTGCAAAACATGATTGCAGCACTACCAGAACTAGCCACAAATGTCACGAGCATTTGGGCATCCTCCAGCCACACAGCGTAGTTTGAGGAGAACTGTCTCAACCCAGCAGCAGAGAGAACAGGGAGTCAGTCACACCACATACATGACTTAAAAGAATATTTGCAGAACTTTTAGTTCATCAACATGTGGTTGACTAAGTGTGTTGCGAAAACAATTTTCCTTTAGCTGGCAGCAACAATTTATCAGGCATAATCTGTTCCTAATTTAATAAATTTAATAGGTATCACTCAACAATAATCTTGTTTATCTATTACAATTTTTAGAATTAATTTTGAAATTCAATAGTTTAATTTTTCATAAACTAACAAAAAATGTGCACACATGCAAATGCACAAGGAACTTGGTTACCCAAATATTTTTTAATTTACCCAAACAATCAATACACTTAATTGTCACTAATCTTTTGCTATCAGGTTATTCATCTATTTTAAAATTCAGGTGTAATCACTGCAAATCAGCACCCTGGACACCCTGCCACTATCACTGAACAAAGACCAGATTGTTTTGTCATATTCAATGTAACACTTTCAGCTATGGTGGCATCATCACCACTCACTATACAATGGACAATGGCTCCTGCATAAAATCTGATGGATTGGGTAGGTTGGTTGCAGCCTGCCTGGTGCAATATGCATATTGGCAATCTATAGTCCTCACAAATGAGGATAAGTTGCATTAGTTCACATTCTCTAAAAATTCCCCTAGAAAAGTGTTGGAAGAGATTTTGCTTCCAATCCTTCAGCTCACCTGCTTATAGTTGATCAAGAAATCTTTGACTGTAATCACCAAATCTTGCAGAAGCTAAATCAAAATGGCCATATACATAATCAATAGAGCTTGGTAAATATGGAAAGACATGCACATGCTTCCATTTCCAAAAACAAAAAAATCCCTCAGATATGAACCCTAATGAGTACCTCTGGGAAAAAGCTTGATAGATAAAGGACCAAATGACCCACTCAGCAACAACTGAATATCTAACACCCAAATCATAAAAATGAGTTTTTTTGAACAGTTATTGTACAATCATTGTGAAATAAATGTGCATAAGTAAAGCCTATGATATTCAAAGAATTATGGCAAGGATCTATATATTTAATCTTCTTTCATATGGACCAACAAATGGAAAGGCTATTTTGTGGGTGTAAGAGGATCATACATATAGTATTCCATTGAAGGCATGCATCCTGCACCCCATTCGCAAGTAGATAATTAGAATCACCATGGCAAGTGAAATTACCTAAAGAATTTTTTTTTTAGTTAGTTGCCAAAACCTTTTCACAACAGAAAACAAAAAAAAAAAAACTTCAATTTGTATGTGTGGCTGTTTCTCTTTGCTCATCATCTAATTTAAATGATAATTTAATATGATCAAGTTACATGGGCTTTTTGTTTAACATCCAATGGCACTAAGACACCACCACCTAACTTATCTTAGTCACTTTCATCAGGTTATTTTGCACAGTAAATACAAAGAATCAAAAAACATATGTAGAATAGAAACCTACACAACAATCTGATTGATGGTTGTGCAGCAAGACAAACACTGCTGGTGCAATACTTCATTCAGTATTCGAGATGCTTTTTTCTTTAGGATTCTTTTTTGGTAAAAATGTTCTATCGACAAAAAATGGAAACTATTAATTTATTATTTAAGAACTTCAACTAAGTGAAAATTCAGCAGGACCTGTACAAGAATCCTGCATCAGTGAGATGGTAAGTATTTATATTTAATGAGCACTTTTTGTTTGTTTTTTTTTGTTAATTTTCACTAGAAAAATTTCATTTGTTAGCTACAGTGAGGAACTGATGATGAAACCAAAAAAGAAAAATGCTCATGTTAAGCAGATTGGCATTTTATAACAGTTTGGCCTATTTTAAATCTTATTTGAGCCACAAAATGTATTTTTTAAAAGTCTACCAACATTTAAATTATTCTGAAAAGAAATTACAAATACCTGTATCAGGTTGTATGAAATGTAGAATCACAGAATTCATGCAGGATGGTCTTCAATTTGGAGACTTGTTAAAGATTTTAAATTACTGTACTTCTCACTGAGCCTACAATATTATAATAATTCTGACCAACATCTTGAAACAACAGTTCTGCCGCACATTTCTTCCAAAACTGAGTTAATTGCTATGCTTTTGCCCTATTCTAGAAAAATAAAGCAAATTTTCAGTGGCACCTTAAATGTAACTTAACAGTCATCAGTTCAGAATTTTTCACTTGTACTGCAACATTTTCTAATTCATACTTGAAATAGAGCATCTATGCATTTTTTATGGTATTATCACCATTATCTGTGGCGTTGTGTTTCTGAGATCATCCACTGACTGAATACCACTATCTATGCTTGACATGTTCCATAGTAAACACTGGGCCCATGTTTTTATCTTCCAGCGCAAGTTTCAAATTATTATCATCTGCCTGCAGAAGAACATTGTCATTTAAATTGTGATTCAAAACCAGTTTACTTGCATGTTTCAGTTGTCTGAAGAAAATCTCTTTTATAGACTTGGCTAGTCAATTAAGAGTACTGAGAACAGTGATTAATTTTGTTAACTCTAACACGAAACATCATATTCGTACCAACAACTGCAAAAAAAAAAAAAAAAACTTGTTTCAATTTCATAATAGATAACACTTTGACCAGGTTGCAGCATGCACATGCTTGCTTAGTAGAATTGTTAAGAAAAAGGAAAATCTGTTTTGTTTCTTCATTTTATCCATATGAAGTTGCTGCCATCCAAACTCTCATCCGACTTACACAACACAGATGTTATCTAAATTGAGATATTTACTTTCGTGGTTTCTAAATCACAACCCCCCCCAATCTTGCTTAACATGCCGCAGCATCAAAACACCATGAATCACTCTTTTGACAATTTTCCACCGATACATTTTGAGAGATTAATTAAATGGCAGCACTCTAAAAAAACTGCTTTTTGTCATAGTTGAAGATGTCCATTGAAGCATATTCTTGAGTGATTTTGGCCAGCTTTTCTCACCAAGACATTACAACCTCCAGATCCACATCTTGAACTTCTCAACAATTGTTTACACAAAATAGCATGCCAAATTTTAAAGCTTTCAAGTTTGTCAGCTATAACTTTTTCCTGTGACTGAAGAACTGGTTCCAAAACAGGTAAGTTTTTGGATCATCATATCCACAAAGCCTACACCAAATTGTTGAGGTGTTTGTTTTCAGTCTTCCTTTTCCCGTAAGTTGCTTAGTGAAGCCACTCTTAGTCTTTGCATTTTACTGGATTGTAGATTTTTGTATAAATATATATTTTACAGAGAGTTGAAGTGTTTGATTAAAGTTTTGCTTGCTATGGTTGAAAGGTGACCTGCTAGGTGCTATTGAGATTGGAGGAGGAACAGAATCCTGCAGCTACCTAGCAGAAGGAACTCACAGTAACGCCCATCCAATGCAGTGTTGTTATTTACCAGTCATTCTGATGGTACAGCACAATACCTTTCTTGAGCAGTAAAAATCCCATATTTGTGACATCATAAATCCATTACCGTAAGTAGTTTGTATGAAAAAGTTTCCACCTTAGCAATACTTCTAAAACAGCCTGATCAAAAATATCATTCCATTTTCACATTAGTTGATTTCCCATTAAACAAAGGTAGAAATACATGTAAACCCTGACTATCTTCGAGACCAAAAATATTCATCATGTATGTTTCTACTTTATACATGTTTCACCTCAAGAGTTTTCACTGCATTTAGAAATTAAATATCCTTTTTTTAATATGCAAAATTTGTTAACAGTTTAGTGGGTAATTAAACATGGTAAGCAAAACCACAAAAAAAAATGCTGAAAAATATTTTTTAAGTCAAGATCACTCCTACTGCATTAAAAAAATTTTTTTTGTGGCTTCTTTCCTATCTCTGAATAGAAACCTATCTACAAATTTTAAATCTTTTTATTTACATGTACAAACAAAACCTTGTCCACTGTAAGTATAGTTTCACATCCCAGAGAAAATTAAACACTTCAGTCTCTTGGTTCCTTAGCTGTGGATTACTTCTGACCAAGAAACCAAAACTATCTAGTGGTATCAGCGTTGTTATGGACAGTTTAAATACATTTTAGCTTAATCAGTATGACTATTTGACTTTCCATATATATAGAGAGAGAATACTTAAATTTACAAGCCTCTCATGTTGCATAGCTAGCCTGTTCTTTGAAGCTGTCTGAGTAATGGAGAAAGAACAAAACCCTAACCATAATGTTTATACAGTATTTGGGATAGAGAACAAGAAAACCATCACTCCCTATGATCCAGAAATATGAATAAGCTGCAATGTTTCCAAATGATTAATATCTCTGGGTGATTCACTAAGCCACTCCCAATCTTTTCTACCAGGTGTCAAGTTAGGCAGCTGAGAAAAACTTTAGAGCCCATATTTTTGAAATTATTTATTTTGTTTTAAATAAGCAATTCACTCTGGTATTTTTCACTTTAGTATTAATGACTGATTTTGTTTTGATTGATTCTTTTCTACTTAACCTATTATATAACTTAATTTGGTCACTACAAAAACAATTTCTTTGAATTAATCTTATGCTAAAAGATATATGTGCAGCTACTATCTAAATGCTAATACCAATTCTTATATTTCATTAATACACTTTAAATTATACTTTCATTCCTATCATTTATTGCCTTATAATAAATATTTAAATTATCGCACAGACACACTTTAAAATTTAAATATCAAGACAGTCTAAAGACTAAATATTCAAAAGCTAAATTTTAGAGTTTTATAAATTGCAATTAACAATATTTAGCTTGCAGTCAGATCCAAGTAACACTTTTAAAAACATTTTTAAATATATCAATTCTAACCCAATCTGCCCAACTCAAGAAAATGGGAAAGCTTCACAAAAATATTTTAAATAGAATCAGCATTACTTATTTTTCAGACCCAATGCTAAATGGATGACAGCTTTCTACATGAAATTTAATATTCTAATTAATAGTGCAAACTTTTAAACAATTTAAAAGTCAAAGCCAGCAATAATATTTTCTGAAGTTATCATCCAGAGTTACTTAGAGCTATTATAAGGATTTTATTTTATTAATCTACACCTAATTTATAATTTTCATGTCAGTATTTTAATTTCTAATAATATACATTATTCAATAAAAGATGGCACCAGATCTGAGAAAATTGTAACACTTTAAAATAACAAATAATTTGCAATGGTGGCTATTTCTGATTGATGTTACTAAGAATGTGGTTATAACAGGCTGACAGCACTATTTACCATCTACTCTACAGGCTTTGTCAGAAAGATGTTAATAGCCAAATAATATACTTTGGTATATTCACAACAAAAAAATGATTAAAACTCCATGCTCAGACTTGCTTTTTTCTTTGTAAGAAATATTACATTTGTCCCAGAGCTTAATCTTTATCAAAGATAATAAACACAAGTAATTGCTAAGTATAAAATGTATTACTAACTTTTAAAAATAAATATAGTAATGTAAATTTTCTAAATGATAACTTTATACTAATCCTAGAGGCTTTCTTTTCCATAAACACACTTATTGCTTAAACGCAGAAGCTAAAGCTGAAATTATCATTCCTGTAAACTGAAAAATGATAATACTTCTCCAGATGAATTTTATGCTATCTTCAAGAGTGGATTAAGCAACAAGATGACAAGAAAAATTTTGCTAATTTTTTTTTTATTATTAAATAAATAAGTGAATATATTTCTAAAAAAAAACAACAAACGATAGTTTGAAAAAATTCCAATGACTATTGACAGCCAGTTCTGCAGTGCTAGTTTCTGAGTTTAAAATTTTGACTACAATCTAATCTGATAACAAGATTTTTCCATAATGCAGGAATCCCATATATTTATGCAACTTACTCCTTTTTGACTCAGAAAAAGAAAATGCCTAGCAACCTTTTTGATAAAGCTTAAAACTTAATGTCTATTCATTATTTATATCAGCCATGGTATTCTAGTAAATAATTTTATCTACTGCCGCTACCATTGATCAGGAACAGTAAAATTATGATATAATTAAATCATAGAGGGACAGTCAACTGATCAAAGCAACTCCTATATTTACAAGCTGATGTACCTCTTGGTTAAAACTTAAATAACATGCATTTCCACTCGCATGAGAAAGCTGTCAGCAAAGGAAGAAATATGGCTTAAAAGTTTAACTTTCTGAAAAGTAGTTAACAGAATAATATCTTTAAAAAGTGATTTAAAGTTAGCACCAGCTATTTCAGAATGAAAAAAAAATGGCATAAACATGAAAACATATAAAAATAATCCTCCCTAATCCTTGAGGGATGCAAGAATAATTAGAATTCAACTGTAACATTTACTAAGGGAAAGAAATTACTCTTTCACAGTAATAATGGTTTTATTTTCTGTTTTTTGGATTAGTTAAATTTGCATTTAATATATACTCCACAATTAATGATCTGAAAAGAGTATAATTCATATTTATAACAAATAAAATGTTTGTTAACTAGAAGATGGAGAATCTATAATTTCTCAAGTCAGATCTAAATAATTATCACATAACAATGAAGAAAAAGAATTCACTGAAAATCTCAAAAAACAAACAAAAAGACATTCCATTCTTTTCAGAAACCTTCATTCCTTATGTTAGTTCAATAGTACAAAATTTTTTAGAACTAAACAAGCTTGTCCAAGTCCCTACATGGATTTCACTATATTTACTATTTTCAGAAATTCATGTAATTTAAAGTCACTTCAAGTCATTGAAGAAAAAAAATACTTTTAAACAACACATGCTTTTTCTGCTTAATTGCATTAAAATACATCTTGTATATTATTAGACTTCTAGTTCTTGTATAAGATGATAGTAAATAAATTGAAAGTAACTGATAAAAGAGAAAAATGGAGTAAAACTGAAAAGAAACTGAATGACTTATTAGCTAGAAATACAGAGATAACTTTTTTCCTTTTTTTTTTTAATTCCTAAAAGTCAATGTAAACAGATCAGTATTGTTACCTGCAGAAATGTGAAATTTTTTTTTAAAAAATTTACTCCACAATTAGAACCTTGCCACACAATTAGTTGACATTAGTTATTCCTTACAGAGAAAAAACTTCAGGAAAAATACTAGCATAATGGTAATTCAATCTTAACCATGATCTCTTAACGTCACAGTATCATCACCCAGAAGTGCTCTAGAGAATTAAAGGAAACATTAACTGAATGCTACACTAAAAGGAAAAAATCAAACTGATGGTTGCTTTTTATAAAATTTGAAATAATCTGTCTCTGCTAAGCTGAGAAGACTAGTACAAGCCAACCCAAGACAGATACTGTTGACATCATATGTAAAGTATTCAAATATTATTTTTTTTAATTCCACAAATAACTAAATTTGAGGATTAGTAGTTTTCTTTTCTAAATCTTTGTCCATGTTTGCATGAAGACTTTATCTAAAATATATTACACAAAGCTACCAGAAAATATCTAAAATTTCAAAATAAAATATCCATCCAATCCAGCTGGTACATGCTCTGATTTTTTTGAAAGAAATCTAAGTTCAACCAAACTTGTATCCCTTATTCCATCTAAACTGTTTGACAAAGTGAAATTCATACCACCATTTTATGAGTCTGGAAAAATACCAAAATGTTTACTCATTTCACTGAAATAATATCTTATTACAAGTGAAACATCTGCCTATCCCCAAGTGAGGAACGACCTAGTACTGAAACTGCGTAGCTTTGTCATTACTCAAACTATGAATAACCATAGACCAAAATCATTCAATTCAGATTTAATTCAAAAACACTGACAGTCCTAAAATCATGTCCCCCTTTTAAAAAATTCTGTGCATAACTCCAAACATTGTTTCTACACAAAGAGTGGTGTATCAAATAAACATCTTGGATCCTATTTCAATAATTCCAAACTGGCTATTTGACAAAAACTGAAAACTAACAGCATCAGTCAATCAAGTATTTCTCAGAGTTGATATATAACAATTAAAGCATAATGTTTAATCCAATTTCAAAATTTCCAAAGTTCCATTTGGTATAAAATAAAATGAGAAATTTAATATTTCAAAGCAACACTTCGCTATCAGTCAAATTTTCATCAAAATTTAAAACTCCTTCAACAAGTGAGTCTTTAACACTAGAACTCCTGAAGTGGTTATGTTGTCCATTTGCTGTTTTTTAAATGCCCTTTACTGTCCATTTGGAAACTTTTAAAAAATTTTTATTTTTCCTATATCTAGGTATTAAACATGTTGAAACAGCTGTAGATCCAAAGATGCAAAACTTAAGAATTACTAGTCATCTTTTTGACCACCATAAATAAAAAGTATTTGGCTTAGTGCACTGGTGTCTGACCTGCTGAAGGAGTCGTTACTCAAAAACATGTGCTTTGCATGTACTACAAAAGGTGACTTTTTCAGACTTGAGATTTATTCATTCTAGAACTTTTGCGCATCTGCTGTAAAACTTATTGTTCACTGAAAACAGAGACCAAGAAAACAATATCAAATTACATGCAATGCTTGCAGTTGTTGCAACACTTATCAGAAAATGAATCTGGAGGCAAAAATGAGGTGGGCTTAGATAGTAATAAAATCATGATGAGATTCTTGCAGTAGAAAGCCCCAACAACAGTAATAGTGATAGTATACAGCAAATGAAACTGAAAATAGTGGGAAAATTTGGGGATGTGGTGGACAAATAACCATGGTTGCCCACTCAAGGTCGATTTTTGTCACCACCCAGGGGAAAGAAATTATTTACATTAGGTCAATCATGCAAAGAAGTTGCCTGAGCAGACAAGAAGCAACACATGGATACGGAAGAGGACAAGGTCATTTTCCAACTCTTGCTCAGTCAAGAGCACCAGCATCAGCACTGGCTGTTGTGCAAGTTGCAGAAAGAATGGTTCAATAGACAAATGCAAGATGACTTATAGGTCACTTTCTTTGGAGAAATTTGATGCATTTATCATATATGGTTGTGGAGCATATTGTGTATGGCACTGAAATCCTGTTTATGAAAGCTTATAGTCCAGGACATTTGGAGAGGGCATAATAAGAATTTTATTGAATCTAACAATTTCTGCATGACTTGAAAACCACCAGAAACTAGCATCTGAAGTATAGAACCAGATTATTGTCAACAGCATTCTCAGCTACAAACCAGGAGTAAATCAGTCAATGAAAAGCTTTTTCCCCACTAAAGAAAAGTTTCAGTGGGGACTATATTGAATCAAAATATTTCCTAAATGGGCTTCCCTGCTTGGGCAAAATTAGATCCATTCATGAAAAGAGCAATACCACTGGCAACTTCATATTATACTAAGTATCAAGTCCATGTTGACTGCACAGATACTTTGATGCCATCAAGTACAGTACTAAATTTTAAAAATACATTCCACATTCTGAACAGATTATTTTTTAAAATTTAGTCCTGATGTACATGAACATTTTGAAAAACAAAAGGTGTCACAGAATAATAGTTTATATGATTTTTAATATAGTGATCAAATGATTTTCTAGTAGTTGTAGGTACAATACATAGTAGTTGTGTTAAACAATCTGAAAAAAGTATCAAAACTGTAAAAAGAAAAAGATTTTTTTTTCCTGAAAATTTGGAAACTATTAACCATGACATAACAAAACCATTATTCGGTCAGGGTCTAAATTTTCTTCTAAGCATCAATTTATACTGATAGTTAGCTTCTAGAACTGTTCAAACTGATATTTACCTTAAAATCTGTTAGGATTTATCAGAAAATTAATATCTTCATGCCCTTAGGGTAACAGAAAATTTTCACCAAAGAACAAAAAGTAAACATTTTCCAAATTTACGCTTTCTGAATAACCTAATGCCATGACATTAAAATAAATCAAAAATCTTTAAAAAATAAAGTTATGAAAATCTAAAGTTAAAATTTAGAAAGATTGAAAATCATGTTTAGAACTGAAGTTTATTGGAGATTTTGCTGTTTTTCAAGAAATAACCTTTTTTCATCAGAGCACACAGTCATTAGCCGATCAATATGACATGATATCTACCTATTTTCATTTATTGTATGTTACATTATTATTAAAGCAAAAAACAATTATCTAGAGAATGAATTTAAATGCTTAAACTCTTTAAAATATGACTCATGTTAGGAGATTGCTTTAATTTTCACATACTATCTTGATAAGTTAGTTTGGGAAATGTGCAACTGTACTTTACTAGAAAGATTATGAAATTCAAAAATCATAGTTACTGACCATTTAATAAAACTTAATTGCTGGTCATCATATAAAAATCCAAAAGACTACAAAATGAAATAGCTATCAGAAATATACCATATCACCCCCACCATACAAATTCAGCTATACTATCAGAATCTAAGTCAGGCACACTAGAAAACTTACCAGCAGCCTGACAAACCATATTCATGTTTTAGTAGTAAAGTGGTCATTGTCAGTTTGAACAATTAATACAATCAGTATGGTTAAGAATGAACATCTTGATTTCCTTCATATTTTTCTTGACTTATTTAGGAAACACAAAATAAGAAGCTACTATAGTTTATACACGTACCACAAAAATGATAACTACAAACACTCATCTATTGGTGTAACTCCTGTTTACTATAATAGAAAAAAAACTATGTAGGCCTTCACAACATTAAAAGTTTTCATCTATCAAGAAGGGAATGCAGAGGCAATCAAAAATCTGAGAGACACTTTTAGTTCACCAAAGCTAAACTGCCTCCAGCTGAGTGATCAGGGAGAGAAGAGGACATTTTAGACAAGCCAACCTATGCTCTGCTTGCAGGGAATTCTGCCTAATCCATCTGCTCTGCTCTGCCTCAGCTGTCCTAAATGACAATTTCTCATGCACATACAGATGAAGTTGAAGAAAATGACCGTGCATACTTAGTACTTAACCCACAGGAATCCAGCAATTAATACCTGCCAGCTCAAAGGTTAATTTTTTTTAAGTAATACTTTTGTTTGCTTGTTTCTTAACTGAACTGCATCAGGTAAAAAAAGAGAAAAAAGGTTTAAAGGTTTTTGTATTTTTTCATCATTTAGTATTCAATTTATTATCAGATATCCTCACTTGAATTCAAGTGATAAATAGTAAAGATTTGGATACCCCCCCTCCCAATCTCTCTTGTTTTCTTATGATCAGCCAGGACAGAAAGTAGTGTAAGAAATGCTAATATTATATTTTCTCCGAAATTTAGGGCAGACTTGCTTAATTTACAAGCCAAGATCAGACAATGCATTAGCAAAATAGCATTATGAAAAAAAAAACAAACTAAATTCCATTAATCAAGTTTATCTAGGTCAACTTAAAAAAAAATTTTTTTTTTTAAATATCCCTCTTTCCAAATACCACGAAACCTCTCTACAATTCTAACATCGGCTCAGTGAAATTCCCATAAAAATATTTGTATCTTCCAAATAAATAATTTTCTTGAGGGTGAGTATGCATAGATTTTTTTCTGTTAGGCTTTATATTAACCAGAAATGCACTTGAATGAAAAATAGTAGTAGTAGTAGTATTGGTAGAAAATAATATTTGCAAATAAAGTTTATATTTCTTTTAGTATTGTTTTTTTATTTTAAAAAAAAAAACTCAAGGACATATCAACTATAATAAATAAATTTTGAAGTAGACTTTACCACCTTTCCCCTATTGTTTTGTTCACCCAACCTAAAATATATTTAATATTCCTTATGAAGTTATCACCTAAAATCTCAAAAGTAAAAGGTAATAATATCCTCTCATCCATACCCCTTTGTGTGTGTTAAAACTCAGATTAAAGCAATCATTATTACCTTAATAATATGGTGCAATTAACAAATCCTTGCAATAGCAGCAGCCATAGAGAACACCATCTGCAGTAACTATACTATCCACTAACATCCTCTCTGGACAAAACAGCATACACAAACATTTACATGCTGACTTTGAAAATTTCTGTATGTATGTCATCCCTTATTCTGCACATACAAAAAAAGTGTCATAGTAATGCTTGCTTCTTGTAAGTCAAATATAAATTTTAAAAATAACCACTGTCAGGAATAAAAAGTATGCTTTTGAGTGAAAGATGTCAATAGAACAAAACTAAAGATAACAAAACCACAATGAAATTGGTTCACTTCCCACTTCCGTACCCACAATCACAGGAAATCCTCCACTATATCCTGGTCGAAAAACCTGTGAAAAACAGCAAACCTATTACACATGGTAATTAGCAAACAGGAAGTGAAAACTTTGGTAGATCAGCTAATTTTAAAAATTACAACAAAGTTAGTTTACACAAGACCAGGCAGAGAAACCCTGCCTAGAGTAGACAGCACTCTACAGTTCTCTCTGGAAAGACCCCTAGTTAAAAAGAAAGCTTATACAAAAAAATTCTCCAAATCACAAATCATTTGTGGAGAAATACAAAAGTGTACACGAATAAATTATTTTAATACCTAAATTCATCAGAATTTCTGAAAGAATTTTTTTTTTTTAATTCATTTTTGGGGAAGATCACACTTTCCTATGTTTTCTGAAATGTAAAGCTACATTTTTTTAATGCAACCTGACTTTCAAGGTAAATTGACTGACAATTATAAAGATAAATAAAAACAAAACATTAGCAGCTGCTTCAAGCTTAAAATATACATAGTAAAAATATCAAACTTGGTAGTTTAAAAATCTAAGTCAGCATTAACCAAAAGGGCCAACCTTCCACCAAAGCATTTTAGCAAATGCTGTCATCAGAAAGATATATTGAATAGAGATTTGAAAGCAAATCCTTGTTGTTATTATCATTTTTAAAATCTGATCAGCCAAATAATTATTAATTTTTTTTAAATATTGAGATTACAAAGCATTCACTGAAGTACTTTAAATGGATTTTGTTTACATATTGTTAATAAAGATAACTCAGATTCACAGCAACCTAATTCATTTATTGACATCTTAGAAAGTAGCAATCCAACCCTAGTTTTTGGTAATTCACAGCTGTAGATTCCTTTAAACTAAGTTTTAACAATAGTAAAGAATTTTCATTCTTTTTGTTTTCCGTGCAACAAAATGTTAGATTTTAATTTATAACTTAAGATTTGTGTATACTAATTTTACTTCAATGATACACTGCTAGTTATTTTCTGTCATTGATCATCTACAATGTTAAGCATTTACCCTATAGAAAAATGATACTGAGATTAAATGTTATACCTTTTATTCCAGGAATCAATGGTAAAAGCTCTGGAACACTCATTAAACACTACATTTCTTTAAACAATGTTATTGACAGAAATGAGTGTCACAGAATTGACATTGTTTAGTTTTCTCCTTTGAAAGAAAACAAAACATTCTTTACCTGAGCTATGACTTCCACACAGTTGGATACATTCAGTTAGAATATTCTGTTTAAACTTTATTGATTTTTCCTTCTTCACAGCCAGGTAAATTCATAACCTTTTCCTTTTGAATTTTTTGTCCTGTTGCTTTGTATTCAGTCAGCAAAAGCTCAATTTTTCCATAACTTAGTTTCATTCCCACATGAAAGATTACACCTGTAAACTAATGTAGTCAATTTAGACCTGCCATCAGAGACACCAAACCACTGATAAGTGACTCAGCTTGCTTGTTTTCCCTTTATGCACTCAATCAAATAACCTAAAAAAAACAAGTCAATTGCACATTTTCCTGACCACAATATCGTGAATATGAGAGCTACTAGTTTAAAATATGCCTGAGTGCATCTTATAGTCCCAGAAGCATTACCTAAAGAGTTGATGGGTAAAACAAAGGGCAATGCCCAGTTGCAAATGGAACTCAATTAATTCATTGTAGCTTATAAAGCTGCTATCATGGTTCTCCATTCACCAGTGGCAGACAAAAAATAAAAGGAAAAAATGAAAAAAAAAAAAAACTTCCTGAAAAAAAGATGAGTTTTTTCTTCATTGCTGCTGCTTTTTTCCTCTAGCATTCCTAAGCAAGGTAAAACTATTTTACCAATGTAAAAGAAAAAACTGGCAGAGATGAGTGATCTAATTATAAAATAGTCAATATGACTACATTAATACTTTGACAAATTCTTGCAACCCCAACTTCCACAGTCATTAGCGAAAGCTGTATAATCTAGGGAATGGACTTAACAAAATCCAATAAAATATATGTTGAAAATAAAATAAAATGACATGAAATATAGCTATTTTCTCATTGATCCCTTTAAAAATCTCTAAACATGAACAAAATCTTTTTACAGACAGCATAGGTTAAAAGCAAGCATTTTAAGAGTTCCACCTTCGATTTTAAAAGAACTTTTAATCTTAAATTCCTATCCAAGATTAAGCAGATATAATGACAAACTTTTCCAAAACATTTGTACTCATTCATTATCATTTCCTTCTTTTTCATTTGAAAGAGTTAAATGCAAATATTTCTCTTTAACCCTCTGGAGATGGTAGGGATGATCTATTGGCCCAAAACTAATAAGCAAAAAAAAAATGGCATGGCCCATGTTCCCTATAAATAGTGTGGACCAATCAACAATGGCCTTAATAAAGCAACATCCTGGTAAATCTGTCTTTATAGCTAGAAACTTCCAAAGTGTCTGTCTCCAGAGGGCTAGATTCACTGATATGTTTTAGTCATAGTTTTGCTGATAGTTAGTTACTTATTTTAAATCACAGTTAAGAGCATGTTAATCATAAGTAACATTTATGTTGCAGATAAAACAAACATTTTAAGAAAAAGTAATATTTTAATAAAAATCTATTCCTATCAATTATATTTTGTTGAAGATTTGAATTATTATTTTTTTAATGCTGCTAATAGATCTGCTAGTCTATAAAATTAAGAGCTTACATTATTGAGTCATGAGATTTTCCTCTCTTAGGACAGAAAGTGAATGATAGATAAAATTTTTTTTTTAATAGCTTAAAACGATACATTCTCCAATGCACTTAGTAATCTACCTATTTCAATTATTTCAGAGAAGCAACATATTACAGTACAGTCGGTCCTCTCTTAACATCATAGTTGTGATATGTAAAAGTGCGACAGTGGGTGGATCTATTTTTCCTATAACTAAAATAAGAGCATTGGTTTTGTCTGGCAATAGCATGCTTCTGAAACCTAATTTACATATGTAAATTCAACATGCATGTAAAAATATATATATTATTCATTGTAATAAGTACCTGTAACTGAGAAAAAAATTTATTAATAAACAATTTGTATCTGTTGTCTTTACTTATTGATAATGGTAAAGGTGGTGAAGCAAATGAATGGTGGATGACAAGAGAGTCAAAAAGACCCAGAGGTTGCTTGCCCCTCCCCTACTGAATGTGAAGTCGATAAAAAAACACTACCACCCAGAGTTGACTGCACACTTCTTTTTTTCTCTAAATCTCTCATAATAGCATAAGAGAACATTGTCATCTACCCTATACACTTTAGAACTTCATTCTTTGTTGGGGTCATTATCAACAAAAATTTGCATTCCCATTCCAATATCATGAAATGCTTCAGACATCCTTTTACACTTCATCCATATCCTTATTAATCAGTTTTTCAAATTCTGTTTCTCTGAACATGCTAGGGATGTCCTTTCTTATGTTCGGTCTATCACTATATCCTATAAAGTTGTTTACACACTTGGGCCACAACTTACACCACACTATCCATACAACTTTGAGAAACTTCTGTCCATGCCTTACCAACATCGTTAATACAATTAAGGATGTTGTACCTGTGCCAATATTCAGATTGTAGGCTTATCATTACCATCAGTGGCCTTGAGGAGTTGATTGACAGTTTGCCGTAAATGACTTGAAAAAAGGACATAAAAGCGAAACATAACGCAGGGTAATATTAAATGAAGATCTACTATGCATTTTATATTCATGTGCAAACCTAAAAGCAGTTTTTGATACTGATGCTATATTCAGAGACTTCTTAATAGTGGCTAAAAGTATTGTTGTAGCACTGGTAAGTATTAAATCTAATTCTTCTTTATTTGTAAATAAACATTTTACAATTAACATTAGAAAAAATAAATAGCTTACCTTAAAGTCGACAAATTTAAAAGAAAGTTCTTATTATATTTATCATGTTTTAATGTGGCAAGTAATTCTTTTCAACAAACTCAAGCATAAATCTTTAGAATCACTTGTTGTTACATATAGCTGTAAAATATTTCATTTTCTTTTGAGTAAAATTTTGACAGCTGATCCTGGAGATTTTTGTCTCACACCACCATGCATTTGTATGTGTGTATAAAAAATGATAATAATAATATTATTACTATATGATTGTTGGCTGAATGAGAAATTAAAATCAGATTCTGAAATTACGCCACATTCAAATCTACCTTAAATGGTTGTTTCAAGTAAAAAATAATTGAGGAAGTATTGCTACAATGATTAAGTTCAAAAACAAGTTCAATGTTTTTAATAAAAACTTTTTTTTCCTACAGTAGTTTTATAATATATCCTCAAATAATGCATTTGTTCTATATGAATTTCTTCAAGTTGAAAATATTTATAATACATGTAGATGTATAAGGTTGTGATACACATTTATAGTTTTTACAAATTTCAGCATTTTGATAAGCACAATATACTTCCAAGAAAAACTGAAAGCCTAATTTTAAATTAACTGTTGCCTATTGAGCACTGGAAACCAGTTTGAGTGTTTTCCCTGCAGTATTAACTCTGAGTACAATACTGTGGCCTAACTGTATCCAAAACATTTTCTGAAGTGTAATGATGCCAAAATAAATAATTCAAACCACTAAATTTTAAATAATCTATACTAATACAGATAATCACAATTAAAACACTTAAAATATTTAAATAAGCAATTTGTTACTTTTGTTTTCTATCATAGCTTTTCTAAAAATGTGAGCAAATTTTTAATTTTTCATTTAAAAAACTACTAAGACATTTCAAAATCTAATTTGATTTACTAAAATTCTTTTAAAGTGACTACTTCTAGTTAGCTAACTTGTTTTTTTTTTTCCTTTTACTAAAGTCAGCAATATGATCCATCTACTTTGTTAAGGTTTTAATAAAGGGATCAATAACTAATGCACATGACAATCCCCGCCAAAGCCAAAAATTCCAGTATCTAGTTCAGACACATCTAATTTAAATTCCCAATGACCAGAAACAAAAAGTACCAACTTCCTGGCAGTATGATTTCCTGTGTAGGTCAGCAAAGCAAATTTTAAAAATGAACCAGACAGTTATGGCTAGTTCTAGTTGAAATATTCTGAAATGCAATAATAATTTTAAAAAAATCATGACTTTTCTAGGAAATACTGATAATTACAACCAATTTCAACAGTAATAAAATAAAATGTTCTCTTAACTAAAATTTTTTTATCTTATGAATCAAAGGGAGATAATACGTTTAAATAAGTTGAGCAAACAAAAATCTGAAGTTTTCATCTTGTCAAAATATCAAAGTTCAATCCCCTATCCAGAATGTATAAATTTTAGCTTTACAAATGACTGTAAATATACAAACTTTTTTTTTTTTTGAAAAATGAGTGAGTCAATTTTTCTTTTTCATCTTTAATTTTTTTGTTTTTATACTTCACACTTTAAAAAAAAAGTATTATTACTAACCATTATCCACTGAAGTTACAAAAAATATAAAATGTTAAGAATAATAAGAAAGACATCTAGACATTCTTCCACTAGTTATATTCTCCATATTAAAAAAAAAAAAAAAAGCAGCTCATTTTTCTTATTTTTGGAAATTTTCAAAAGGCAGATCACATCATTGAGTAGAGAGAGAGTCACTTTTATGAATACGTCACAAGTCAGGAGTAAATTAAGTAACATGGTCTGTTTCAATTTTACCGAAAATATTACAAGTGATCCTCTCAGCATGTCTAAATGTTGCACTTGTAGTTGTAAAATTGGTGCCATCTTTATCTCTGTCACTCATTTGCTGCTAACAGTTTCTCAAAATACTGATAATGGACAATGGCAAAATGAATGCATACCACATTACATATTTTTAGATTTAAAAAAAAAAAAAAGTTATCAAACTCCTCCACCTAACAACTATTCTGGTACACAATGCATCCTTTAAAAAAAATCTATATTATTACTTCTACAATTGCAAACTCTAATATGTTATTTAAAGATACTTTGTAAATTTAAGACTTTATCACATCTTGAAAATTAAATTCAGTATACATAAGACGAAATGAAAGGCTAATCCTAGTTAGAATAAAAGCACAAAATTTTAATATCCTAAAGCATATATGAACAACCAGCAGCCCATCGAACCATGCGATTATTACATGAGTTTTCACCCACAGCTGATTTTTTTTTTTCTTTTTCTTGTTCAACTGCTGTCTGGCCATGGCATCCTCAAGAAAAAAAAGAGGATGATTGGTAACGAAGGTAGTGTGTTCAAGGAAACATGGACTAATGACTACTACTTCATCGAGCAAAAAGGTTGACCACACTGTTTGATCTGCTGAGAGCGTTGCGTGTTTCAAGGAATATAATGTGGAGAGACATTATGAGAAAAAGCACGCTGTCTATAACAAATTTCAGGGACAAGCACAGAGAGATAGAGTGCAGGAAATGAAAATAAATTTGCTTGAGCAGCAAATGTTGTTCAAAAACATAAGAAATGATGCTGACATTATTGCTCGGGCGAGTTATGTGGTATGTCACAAACTTGCAAAGTTTTCAAAGCCATACTCAGATGGACAATTTGTGAAAAGTTGCCTCAAGAGACATTGTGGAATTGATCTGTCCAAATAAGAGTAGATATAGAGAATATTAGTCTTTCACGCTGTACTGTAGCCAGGCGTATTGATGCTATTGCAATGGACATCAGTTCTTTCATTGGCAAAGGAAGCATCTAAATTCAGCGCTTTTTCGATAGCTGTTGATGAAAGTACTGACAAAACAGATACAGCTCAACTTGCCATCTTCATTCGTGGAGTCAGTGAAAATTTTAGTGTTATCAAAGAACTCCTTGCACTCGTCAATGAAAGGGACAACTGATGAGGACATTTTCGAACAAGTGACAGCAGCTTTTGAACACTTTAGCCTCCAGTGGGAAAAACTGAGTGGTATTTCAACGGATGGGGCAAAGGCTATGGTAAGTTCAAAAGCAGGCTTAGTTGCACGGATTAAAGGACAGCTGTCTGATCAATGTTTGGATCCTGAAAAACTTGTAGCCTTCCACTATGTCATCCAGCAAAAACATCTCTGTAGCAAGGTTCTTGATTTCAAGCATGTGATTGACCAAGTTGTTACATGCATCAATTTCATTAAGCCTCGAGTTTTAAACCATGGACGGTTCAAAGATTTTTTTGATGACCAAGAAGCAAGCCTATGTGATCTCACCTATTATTCTGATGTGCACTGGTTTAGTAAGGGTAAAATGCTAAGATGATTCTTTGATCTGAGAGAAGTGGTGGCAACTTTCATGGATATGAAAGCGAAGCCAGTACAAGAATTACATGATAAGAAGTGGCTCTCTGATTTAGCATTCCTGCTCTTCACTTGGCATAAGAAACAAAAATGACTCATTTATCCACTGAATTATTATGCGTGATGAAAAATGCATCTTTTACAACAATCGCAATCGATCAACACAGTAGCTAGACAGAGACAAGGTTCCTAACCACATTCCAAAACCCAGCCTCCACCCAAAGGTCATGGTCACTGTCTGGTAGACTGCAACTGGTGGCATTCACTATAACTTCTTGCAACCTGGCAAAACCATCACAGCTGAAAGGTACTGTCGTGAATTAAACATTGTTCATCAGAAATTCTCCAAACGACAGCTGGCATTGGTGAATCGAAGTGGCCCAGTCCTGCTCCATGATAATGCTTTTCAAAATGATGCAATAATGACTCTTCAGAAGCTGAAAGTTCTCTCTCACCCAGCCTATTCACCAGACCTTTATCCCACCGACTACCACCTTTTCAAATACCTTGACATCTTCCTCTGTATGAAATCCTCCTCTGACCAAGCAGCAATTGAAACTGCCATCTAAAAGTTTATCGACTCCAGAAATCCAGATTTTTTCCAAAATGGTATAAATGCACTTGTAACTCGTTGGCAGAAGTGTATTGATTGTAATGGAACTTACTTTGGTTAATAAACTTCACATTCAGCAACGATATGAAGTCTCATTGTTACGGTAAAAAAAACTAACAAAACTTTTGTAACAACCTAATACATCATGAAAACATGTAAATAAGAATTAATAAAAAATTAACAAACCTATTTATTCAAAGTTTTTTATATGAGATAAGATAGATAGAACTTTCAAAAATCTAACTGGATTTTTGTCGGTTGATTTTTTTTTTGTGTGTGTTGACATTCTTAAACTTTTCCTACTTATCTCCCTTAATAAAAAAAAATGCTTAGAAAGTGGTTTCACATTCTTCTCACAAGAAACTTTGTTGAATGCTTGTGAAAAACAATTATGCTTTTCATTATTCTTGGACTGTACACTTCAGTACACAAGCTACAGAAACTTTTCTTCCAATAAACTTTTAATCAGAAAGTTACAAAAACAACTCTGGAAGATTTTTCTTTTTCTACTTTATTAAACACTGACCAAAGTGTTAGTGATAGATAGATACTGAAAAAATTAAATTAAAATTTTCAAATTTAAGTTTATCAGCCTTGTTTTTCCATTATTTGGGTTATGTTATTTTTGAGAGTGTATCAATTATTCAGCATAATTACTGAAGTTTTCTTTCTGAAATTCCCAAGATAACTACACAGACATGCCTATCTTCTCTAATAAAGCCATGATTTGTATTTCTTTTACAAGGATATCCCTCACCTGAGATAATTTCAATGCAGTTTTGATTCAGCTTCATAAGCAAGGAAAACAGGAATCTTCTAATCATATTCAGTTTATAGAAGCCACCTGTTTGTGTTTAGAATTTGGTCCCCTGCTAATTCTACTCATTCTTTAGTAAACTATGACATTTGTTAAACAGATTGTATTAAACAAAAAATGTACTCTAAAAATTTGTGGCTTTCTTTCAAGCCTCATCAGTTATCATCTCAAGTACTAAACAGATTTTTGTTTTTATAACAGATATAGCTTTATAAGCCAAAAATTAAACATATTACTATTACTATGGAGACTACATTTTTTTTTTCCATTTCATACAGCTATCTTTTAATTTTTATAAAATTATCTAGCGTGCATGTTAATACACATCTGATATTTTCAGTTATAAAATTAATCACCAAAATATAAAAATAATAATTTGGCACAAAATGACTTGTAAAAAATTTCTTTTATCCAAATAAACAAACAGAATAATCTTATTGAAAATAATAGCTGCTGTCTCAACTGATTATTCAATATGAAGTATGTTTAAAATTATATTTTTGTAAAACAAATGTTCTACCAAATATTTGTGACATTAGTCACAATTATATTATGTATTCTACATTTTAATCAAAATAAACTTAGATATTCACAACAAAGAAAAGTATGTTGTTTGATTTAGGTCAGCTTGTCCAATATGAAATGTCAATTTGTGTGAGCAATTAGAAAGACCCCTTTAGACCCTGTTCAACAAATTTCTTTTAATGATCTTTGTTTTTCATCTTAAACTTCCCCCTCCTCCAGTTTTTTTTTAAAGATTTCTAAGCTGTTAGTTAAACTATGCACATGCATGAAATGAACTGAAAAACTAAATGTTTTATAAAAAATGGTAATGTAGATATGACAAATTATTGCAGTCACATTTTTATTTTTTGTTTGTTCTTTGTTAACATTTTGTTCAAATCTTGTAATTTCTCAATAATTTAATTAACAATTATCTTCATAAATAATTTTGATTGAAATAAATCTAATACATTTTTTTTTAAAGTCAGAAATAAACCGCAATTTTTGTTTGGTTTATGGCTGTGCTAAAATAGTTCTAGGTGAAAGTTGCTTCCCTTGCATTAGTATTTCTGGGTTTTTTGTTTTTTTTTTCTTCCCCATACATAAACAGCATTTTGTTTCTAAAGAATCAGCTGACAGTTTCATAATGCTAAAAATTCTCATTACTCAGCGCTTTATCTTTGGAGTTAATACTTTTAACCTTTAAAAATAAATGGAGCTTATGGCTGTCAATTTTCTGACCTTACTATGGAAGCCAGCACATCTAGGTACAAACAAAATGCTATCACTAACTGATATTCTCTTCCATGTGACATTTAAATCATATATATGAGGGGGAGAGGGAATATAGTAATACTGTGACTAGAAAATATTGGAGCAAAAAAAAAAAAAAAACAAGGACTTACAAAAAGGCTGAAAAATAAAATCTGATGATTTTGTTTGCACAATTAGTCTTATCAGTGATGAGAAATTAATATTTTCATACAACTTTCAGTCATAACCTTTTCTTCAATCTTAGTTTATTGGCAAGAATGTTAAAAGCAATCTGTAGAAAGACAGCCTGTCAATACCAAAAAATTTATCCATTTTTAACTAAAAGAATTTTATTGCTAGATGTATAGTTTTTGTTTTATTCTTCTGAATCATTTATTTTAACTCCTAAATATCAGACCGAATAAAGCTTGAATTTAACATATAAGCATTAAGACAATACTTTTATCATCTGAATTGGCAATCTAATATTCATTTTGAGCTAATCGCTATTTTTCATGCATTCTGATGTTACCTTTTGCAAACTCCTTTGTAATTTTTTCTTCCTCTTGCCTACATTATATGCAGTTTAAAATTTTTTAATTCAGTGATTTGAGCTGATCCAATATTCCTGAAACCAACCCATGGTTGAAAAAAGTGTAGCTTGCTCAAATTGTTGAGTGTCAGTATCATAATAGCCAAGTAGAACAGAAAAACATTAAGGCATTACTTCCAGTTTGATTCGTGCCTTGTGGGTTCATTTGATATTGGACATATTAGGGCAGTTTGGTTTATAAGTATACACCATATATCCCATACTTTTACTGTAAGTTTCTAAGCATGCAAATCCAGCACAAACTACAATGAATCCTAATAAGAAACAAAAGGTTGATACAGAGAACAGAGCATTCCAAAGTGGGAAAATAATTACTTGTTTACAGAACTTAATGAACAACCATACAATACCTTGTTTCCAAAAACTGGATGTATCAAAATAATATAACCTAAGTCAACACCACAAGGCAAAGTATGACAAGTATTCAAGAGAATCAAGTACTGCTCTTGTGAATGACTTTAAAAACAATCATAAAAGTAAAAAAGACTTATTCACAAAACCTAAAGCAGTATAAACTAAAGGTCTGCCTCATACCAGCCAGAAATAAAAAAAAAAAATCTTTAGGGATGATGTGGTAGTGAAAAGTTGTGCAGTTAAGATTGTGCAAGCATTCAGGTCTGAGAAAATGGCAAAATAATCTGTGTCCTCATTTCACCAAACTTCTTAGTACCTGAAAAATTGTTGAATGCCCTACTCTACACTGCATTACACCAGATAGCTCTTTGCAGAAAATGTGTAAAATATTAATAGGGCGATGTATACTGCTACCAAAGCTAAGAAACAGAAAATGAGATGCTTAATTTGCAGATTTTCCTCCCCATTCATAGTTAACTGGAGGAATGCCTTTTGTATTTTTATTCTAAGTAGATCCTCACAAGCAACACCAACCAACTTCAAGAATAGCTGAAAGATCTAAAGTTTCTTTGGTCTTTGGCTTTCCTAACAACACACTATCTTCGACGGCAGATAGAGATCAGAAAACACTGATTCTTATAGGCTATATCTACACATTTCATAAAACACTAGAATTGTTTAGTGCATCCCTATAGAAAAATGACATCACTTACCACCATGCTTCAAACTCAGTGAGATTGACAATATTGATTTTTACACCTATTAGATATGAGAGACATATCAGGTATCTCACAGATCAATTCCAGATTTATGAATTTAGAGTTTGAGATCTACTATCAAACTCAACCATTCAATGAAAGTGATAATTGAGCAACTACCTGATCTTCAACTAGAGCTGTAAGAGAAAAAGAAAAGAAAACTTCTAGAAACTTGTTCCAAGGAATCATTTCCCTATAATGAATAATTTTGCTTTCAAGATATGCTCCATGTTCTGAAGCACTTAAATTTTTGAAAGTGCATTTTGTTATGAAAAACAAAATCAAGACTGGAATCCTGCATCCAACTGGCCACTACAAAAATTGATAAAGTAGTTGAAGATTTAGAGCAAGAAAAATCCTTGAAACAGCATAAATGTTTGCATTTAATACGAATATTCCATTTTTAAAATTGTAGCCTTAGGCAATTTTTGCTTAGATGTGCAATGTCAACAATAAAATTTTATCACACTATTACATATATGCTATTATTTCTCTACATCGACCCATAATTTGTTTCAACTAAAAGACTAACTCAAAACCTTGAATTCTTATGTACTACTTCTGATGTCACTTGTTTCACTGCAGTTTGATATTACAAAAATGTCCTGTCAATACCTACTAGTTGATGTTTCTTGACTCTCATAATGCCTGAATTCACAAAATAATTTATAATTCAAGTTATATTCCCACAAGTGGCCCCTGGAAAAATACTGACTCAGTATATGTTGAGATTTTTATACAATGTAATCCATTTATGCTTTTCAAATTTAAAAAAAAAAAGACCCTGACTGACCAAATTAAACATTTTAGTCAATACATCAGTGCAGTTACTAGCACCTACAGTTTTTTTTCTTTTTCCAACTACTTTTAGCACATAAGGAATATAATTACAAATTTTTAGAAGCTGGCAGAAAACAAAAACCCACAGCAAACCTATCAACACCCACCACACCTTTTACAGGCAGTAACATCAAAACTAAAGAAACTTCAAAATTATGAAACTGAGTTTTTTTGCAGAGGCAAAATTGTATAATTACAATAAATACTCCACTGACTGAGTGACTAAAATTCAGTTATTACTACTACAGTTGTCCCCCAGTATTCGCGGGGGTTACGTTCCTAGAGCACCTGCAAAGAGTGGAAAACTGCGAATATTGGACGTGGTCCATAAAAATGCCTATAAACGTCAAAATATAACGTAACATATAATAAAAAAATATAAGTAAATATATAATAATAATTTAATTAAAAATACAACACTCAGAGAAACACTCGAGATAGCTACACACGGTAAACTGGGATGATGCGGGGCTGCTGGGCTGCATCTGCCTGAGACAGTGCCTCGTGGGCAGCAGCCAATCAGCAGCAAGGAGAAATGAATAACACTCTCAGATTGGCTACTTTCAAACCTCCAGCCAATAGCTTTTATTTTATATTGATATTTTGCTGAATTTACGTTAGTATTTATATTACAAAATTAGTAAATTATATTGTTATTAATAATTTAGCGTTAAAAAGCATGAAAAAATATATATTGCCACGAAAAAGCCATAAAAAAACTGCGGAAGATATTTGCAATTCTGCGAAAATGCGGGGGTTTCCACAAACAATTATTAGTTAGGTTCTAAGGAAAATTCCACGAATAACTGGGGCTGCGAATGCCAAACAGCGATTATGCAGAGGTCGACTGTACTAAAATTTTTAAAAAAACTAAAAAAAAAAACTGACTTTTAAACATGATTACTTTTTAGAAATACTATACCTTTCCATGCAACTCCTTTTTAGATTTGTTTTGCATTGTAGTTATTCAATTTGCTTCCAAAAGATATAGATAAAACATAAAAGCAAAGAGGAAGCACATGCTGTGGTTATAGGACATGGTGATCCCTCCATGACTCTCATATAACTTCAGCCAATAAATAACACTGGTCAACAAGTATTTTTCATCAAGCATATGTCAAGGTGTACTTAGTGTAGTTTTTAATGCTGATTTCAAATATACAATTAGTTTTTTGACATCACGTACAGTTTTCAAGATGAGAAAGTTTTTTTGGTTTTAGCTCATGCATTATATAGAAATTCCAATTAATGACATGTATGCATGTATTTCATTTACATCATGGAAACACAAATTCATTGCTGCATAGTTCAGATGCAATATTTCATCTTAAATTAACCAATCAAGTTTTGTCTGATGAAATAGGTATTTCAACATCTCAAATTGTCCAGTCATAATTGGTCTGATGTTAATGGGAATGCAGACAGGTTTCACAAAATACTGTTGTTTCTTGTGTTTATGGGATAGTCGGGAAACTGACAGACATTATTCGGAATCAAACTGGCAGACAAGAACATCATACCAGTCAGGACTGTCTAGTGTCAAGAATACACCTCTTGTAGATCCATGTAATGTTCTATTGCCTCCTTTGCACATAAAGCTTGGACTGAGGAAACAGTTTGTAAAGACACTAGGAAAGAGAAATGCCAGAGGGTTTGAGTATATTGTAGAAAAGTTTCCCAAAATCACAGGCAAAGTTGAAAGAGGGTATCTTTGTCAGATCCCAAATTAGAGAAGTACTCAAAGATGTCAACTTCAAGACAACACTGGATGAACTGGAACTGCCTGCCTGGAATGCTTTCAATTGGATCTGTGAGAATTTCTTGGGCAACAAGAAGGCAATGGACTACAAGGATGGCATCAAGAATCTTCTGAAATGTTACTCAGCAATGGGTTGTCGCATATCACTGAAAGTTCACTTCTTGGACTCCCATCTGGATTTTTTCGCAGATAACCTTGGAGCAGTGTCTGATGAACATGGTGAAAGATTTCACCAGGACATTAGTGCTATGGAGAAACGGTACCAAGGCTTCTGGAATGACAGTATGCTGGCTGACTAGTGCTGGACACTTTACCATGATCAACCAGATCATGAACACCACAGGAAATCCAAATCACAATGTTTCTAACTCTGTTGTTCTAACTTTGTTTGTTTTGTCTGACCCATTTTTTGTGTATTCAGCCTTTGTAGAATGATAGTGATGATTTTTAACTCAATAAACTCATTTACTTTCTAAAAATAATATGTCTCCTTATTTATTACGTAAATGATTTCATATATACAAATATGTAAATATTTGCATGTATCTACTGAAAAACTGATACGTGCTACATACAAATGGAGTGAAATTTTGAAATCAGCATGAAAAATTAGTCTAAAAAAGTTGGTTTGCATTCATAATGAGTATAATACATTTAATTTTGTTGACCAGTGTAATCAAGGATAACCACCTAAATTTTTTTTCAATACACATTTTTTCAAAAAATACCGCCCCCTCCCCACACTTGTTTTAAGATCAGGCAATCTTATTAAAGATATAATCGAAATTACAATTTTTTCCCTAAGTGTACATGTAACATTACTGATTCTAAATAACCATCTGAAAAAAAATCTGAGAAATAAATTCACAATTTTCTTATTTCCTTATAATCATAAAACAGATTAAAATCTAAGTATAATTACATACATTTATTCAGTTAATGTATCATTTTCTTTGTACTTATGTTTTGGCTAACTTAATTTCTCAATACAAACTTACTAATCGCTGGTGAAAATCTCAAATTAAAAGCTGTCCTATGTGAAATTTAATACATCGAGTCATTCCAATATGGGGCACTCACTGAAGTGGAACATCCCATCATGAAGGAATACCAACAGATCACAATATAAAAATCTAGTTGAGAAAAGCTGTTTCTCTGATTCCATCAGAAAACAGAACTTCACAAAGCTGCCCTTTCTTTAAACAGAATGGCATTCCCTCTGAGTAGAAAATCAAAACCACGTTCAATAATTTGAATGGGTTCTTGGCTTTAAGGCTATGAATTCTGTATTGCAGAAATCTGATTCACTGCTGGGTTGCTGGTAATGCCTGCCAAGCAGTACATGAAGGAACCACTAAATAGTTTATCAAGAAAACTTACATATAACCAGAGTACTGTAGGTATTTGTTAAAAAGAGCAATCATATAAATACTGCAACTCCATTATTGAACATTTTTTATTACCAATAATCACCATGCTCATACTTAAATACTACTAAAAGTTAAAATATTCTCTAATCTGTTCAGGTACTTAAATCTACACCTTATTCATGATGAGATTAAACTAGTCTTGACAAATACAAAATAATTATATTCATTTCCTAAAATGGCAGTTATAATTTTATTTTTGATAACACCTTATTAGAATAAGTGCATGTGTAGAAATCTATATATACTGAAGTTTTGGGTAAATTTTATTCAAATAAAAATACCACAGGGTATTCTTCACACACCTAAAATATAATGTAAAAAAACATGAAAAATATGTACTGATACTTCATATGCATGTCATCACAACACCCAAATTAATTTTTTAAAAAAAAAATCAATGTAAAAACAAATTTCAAAATCCATACTCATTTATTGATATAGTATAAAGTAGTCAAACAATAAAAATCCCCAATAGTAATCTGCACGCACATCACACGACCAGAGATTTTCTGCAGGTCAATTGCAAAATGGTGATGTGTAGATCAAAGCTGCGGCAAATTTAATTGGCTCAAAGCAGACTGTTAACATCAAAGGTTTGGAAGAGGTTTGCAAAAATGTGTGATTTCTCTCCTTACCAGTCAGAGGGACTCAACCATCAAGACAAACCATCAGAGCCTAATTTAACCAAGCAGGATTATGCACCAGACAATGACCTGCTGTTGTCCCTTTGAGCAACCAACTAAGCTTGGGAAAGGATGCCATCATTGTTAGTCAAGAGTCCATTAACAATAAATGCAGTTACCTACAGGAATGGCAATCTTCAAAATCAGGTTGTGCCATTTTTCAATCAAACTCCAACCTGAACCTCCAGCAGCAGAAAGATGCTCACCTCACAACACAGATCTGTTTGCAATTCCTTTAAGAACAAAATTTGCTGCTGTCATGCTATGGCCAGCACTTTCTTCAGATACAGCACCAATGGAGCATGGTGCAATAAGTTGGAACACTTGAGTTTATTGTCATGGTCTTATCCACACTTAACAGCTTGAGGCTTTCCACCGGCAGTGGATACTGATGTAATAGATCTTCTGAACTTCAGATTTTTTGACTCAATGAAGCACACAAAATAAATTCATTAAAAACCCACAGAGAACACGCTCAGTACCAATTCATTGGTTGGATATGTAAAATGTTTTTTTTTTTTTCCACATCATTTTTCAAGCAGTTCCTCTTAGTGAAATGCTGTTTTACTTCTAAGAAAAGGTTTGCCTACAAGTAGACAATTTGATATATAATTCAAATGGTTTAAGTATCAAAAATTTATACAACTAAAAAATTATTGGTGCATTTTAAAAATTGGTTCAATATAATAAGCAAGCAAACAATTGTGAATTGAAACAAGTATGTGCCAGCAAGTAAATGACTGTTCCAGGAAGTGTAAATATAAAACAGGCATCACCAAAAAAAAATTTTAAAAAAAAAATGGAAATTAAATTATACTCAGTTTTAGGCTAGCAAGTACAGAAATTTTCTCTTATTCCTTTCAATTTTTTAAATAACTGCAAGATAGAGTTCATAAATAATACTATATACTGTAAATTAAAACTAGTTGTCAGTATTCTCATCACAAACCTGTTACTTTGAAAAATGCATCTCATTTATGAATCAGGAATTTTTTAAGTACATGCTACATTGAGACATAAAATATAATTAAATGCTATCATTTACTCCTTTTCCCAATACTGTCTACTATATTAATGGAATAAAAAACTAACCAATTAAATACTACAGATGTGGAGGGAAAAAAAAAACTAACACAAAGTATAATAGTCACTTATCTTCAATTCAAAGATTTTATACACACTATGTACATTACATACTAACATATTAGATAAGAATTTATAGTTAACTTACAGCCAAATGGTAACAGTGGTAAAACACTCCTGTTAAGTACATTAAAAAGAAAACTAGTGCTGGCTATATATATATATATATCAAATACCAGTATTTAATTAATAATAATGGCAAAAACTCTCAACTGAATGTATAATTCATCATTTGTGGTTTAGTAAAGGAAAAAATCACAGATCAGTAGTTTGCATTTAGTCTTATACAAATCTTTATTAAATAACTTAAGTCTTTAACTGGCAAAGATCAAATGGCTTCAATAACTTTCATCTAGAAAATCATTAAAAAATTATCAATGTGGAATTAAAAACAATCATTAACAGCAGCAATAAAATAAAATAAGCAGTTTTATTTATTCAGTATGTAAAAATAACTGCTATTTAAAAAGGAGATTAGCAATCAAAACCAATTTAAAATGTAATATTAATTTATATGAACTATCAGTTTTACCAATATAACATTCACAAACATTCTCAAAATGGTATTTCTTGCTTCACAAACATTAAAATAACACTTTTAAAAACATTTTTTAGACATTACTATACTGCTTGAAGGCAGTGCAATGAGATGTTAGTAATCAGAAAACAAGAAAATTAAAATTTTTCATTAAATGTCATTTTTTATATTGAAGATTCACATTTCGTACTTTACATACTACAGTTAAGGCACATTCACTTATTAAAGTGATGCACAATGTCATTTTAAATATTTATCATTTATGGTAATTAAAATGACTGATATTTGAGTTTTAGTTTAAATCAAATTTCAAGTCAGCCTTCCTAAACATAACAGAAATAAAAATTTTTGTGGAAAACCTATGTTGTTCAAATTATTATGGTCTGTAAAAGAAAAAAAATTATTGAATCTAACTTTAAAATTTAACGTATTATAAACTTCTAAAATCATTCATCACTGCTTTAATCTACTCCTTGAATAATTGATTCCTTGATTTGGTACTAAAAGCAAGTACAAATCTGGCAGATACTGCCCATTCTGGTTACACAGTAACAGTGCCACTAAATCCAAAAAGTTGGTGCTCACTGGTTATACGTTCCTAAACAAATAAATTATTAAATGCACAACTCCTATCAGCAGCCAGCAACATAGCAATTAGACTGGCAAGCCTCAAATCGGCAACTATAGGTAAATAGAAAATATCTTATCTACCATGCTCATGCTACAGGTGCACTCTCACAAATTTGTAACTTGTAAAAACTGGCAATTTTTTCCTAATAGAATCAACAAGCTAATAATCCAAGAACAATTCTCAAAAAGCTGAAACACAGGGTGTTAGTATTCAGAGTAACTGCCTCAAATGTTTGCACTCTAGACTTTAGTTTTCAGACCAGAATATTGCTTTATTCTAAGGCATGACTTGGATATTTTTAAAATAATTTTACCCATTATTTGTATTCAAAGACTAGCAAGCAGCTCCCAGTGTTCTTATGGTGCAAAATGTAAACACAATTCAATCTCAATTGCATAGGTTGAACTATTACAGAAAAGTGAGAAAGGCATATCTATGAAGCAGCTCAATGACAATTATGGAGTTGGAGAAACAAAATCTTAAAATTTTTTGCAGACAGTGATAGGCTTAAGTCTAAAATCTTTGCATTAAGCAAAGATTAATAATGTGGATGAAGTTTTGATGGGTGGTTTTGTCAGCATAGGAATGGGGGTGTGGCTATCTTTAGACCAATGTTGATTGGGTAGGCCAGTTGTTTCACGATGAATTGAAAATAGACAAACTGTGTGAACATTCTCAAGGATGGTTAACTAGATTTAAGATACAAGGTGTTTCAAAAGTCTATGTCACATCAAGACACTGTATATCTTAATAACTATTGAGGATAACAAAACACAATTTATATTACCTGAAAGCTAATATTTCCAAGTTTCTATACAGGTTTTTACAGGTGTTCAGTGCGAGTGCCACAAGTTACACGACACACATCCAAATGATAATCCAATTCTTGCGTCTCCTTAAGATGTGCCAAACAGTTGTTGATGGGAGCTTAAGTTCTCAACTGGCTATTCTGACTGATTTCTGGGGGCTGCACTGGAAGGCTTGCTGAACTTGTTCAACCGTATCATCTGAAGTTGAGGGGCGTCCTGTTCTCTTTGCCAGGCACAAACACCCCTCCTCCTTCCATTTTGAATTGGCATGCAAAATGTAACATTAAATTAAATTAACAGAAGAAAACTTTACACTTTTAGCTTTTAAATGGTACCAGTTCAATCATGCTACCATTTGTAGTTCATGATATGAGTTCTTAGAATGTGACAGATTTTTTAAACACCCTGTACATCATGGCACATGAATGTTAAGTGTGTATGGTGAAAAGCTTTCTGCTAATAATGAAGCTGCTGAAGACATTTTTATACAATTTGCCAAGTTAGTAGATGAAGAAAATTTAAGTGCTGAACAAATCTATGCTGATAAAAAGCATTGTATTTCCAGGAAAACTCTAAGTTGGCACTATCAAGATTTAAGGATTCCAAAGATAGGGTAACTGTTCTTGGCTGTTTAAATGATACAAGCACACACAAGAACAAATTACTTGTCATTGGAAAAAGTTTACATCCTCAGGCCTTTAAAGGCCTGAGGATATTTTCAGTTCATTACCATGCCAATAAACAGGCATGGATAACCAGACAAATAACCTTTGTTTAAAAACCACTTTGTACCAGAAGTTCACACACTGTAATTTTGTAGGTCTTGATCCTGATTGCAAGATAGTCCTAATCTTGGATAACTGTTCTGCACACCTTGAGCTGATCTTTTGGTGAAAGAATGTTTTCATCTACCCCCTAACCCTAATTGCACATTACTAATACAGCCTCAGAATTAAGAGATTTTATGATCTATGAAATGCAAATATAAAGAATTTATAGAGTTTGCTAATATCATGCAATAGCAGTTTTGGTATTGATGCATTTAGAAAAATTCAACATTATGGATGCTGTTTAGTGTTAATGAAGCCTGGAATAAAGTAACTCAAGGCATGAATTGTAACAGCTCCTATGTTAAGCAAAAGTAAAGGTGATCTTGAGAGTTTCTGTATCTCTCAAGAGAAGAGAATTGTATCAGGTTTAATGGATTGACATGTCATGGTGCTGCAAAGAAATCACAGGAAAGTTGCTCAATGGATGAATGTAGATAATGATGGGCCAGCTGTTCTCCAAATATATAATGGAGAAATCATGAGTATGGTTATAAATCACAAGCATGAAAAATAAAAAGGTAGTGATGATGATTTTGACTTAATGACTGAAAAAATATCAATAGATAAGTGCATAGAAGCAGCTGAAGTTCTGCTCACAGGTTTAGAACAAAAGAACTTTATATCTGAGCAAGAAATACTAGAAGTTTACTGTGTAAGAGAATAAAAGAAAGGAAAGGCCAAAATATACGAAACAAATGACATTGAATAATATCTCTAAAAAGCAACAGATAGTTACAAATTTACAATATTTAATCCACTTTAACCACGGAAAAGCCTGTGGCTTTTAACTCATCAGCCCAGACGTCCTTCCCATCACCTCTATTGCCACCACCAAAGTAAGTAACATCTACCATTAATCCCAAAGCATTTCACTGTTGAAATGGAAACAAGATAATTTGATTATTTAATAAAATTGTTATTAATGTTTTTACATAAATGATGTTATACAAAGAATTATGAAAGTTTAGTTTATGAGGTTTAAGTTTTTTTAGTTAGTTTCATAATTCAGAATTCCAGAAATTTCATGAAATGGAAATGGTGGTACTTTTTTTTTCTTTCTTTTTTTTTTAAAGAGGGGTGGGCCAAATTAAAAAAAGCCTAGGAAAATGTCCTGGATTTGCAATTGCACCTATTACACTATCCAGGAAAACAAGTCAAGCACAACAGCAGCCATTTTTATATAGATGACAATCATTAGATATGTAAATTATGGACAAACTCAGTTTTTGAGAAAAATTCAAATTATTATGGCAGGGATCTGTATATTTACATATATAGTAACAGAAAATATTTCTACAAAATAGCAAAATTTATCAAAGTATTTTATTATAACTAAAGTTTTTAACTTTGTTTTAATGTAGAAATATCACTACAGTAAAACCTCAATTTAACAGACTAACTCGGGTGGGTTGTTAATGCCAGGAGTCCATTAAATCCAGATGTTTACATAAGAATGCACAAAAGGTGCCCAAAAATTTTTCATACAGCTCAACACAGACTTTTGTCAGGAGACCAGACAGCATCTGAAGTCCACGGAATGAGGATCCGTTAAATTGAGGTTTTACTGTACTTTAAAACTAAGACAATGAAAATGTACATATCAAAATATAAACTTAATCTAAATATTGTGCAAGTCTTAGAAACTAATAACAAAACTACATAATATATTTGGTTTCTCTTTTAACGAGCCAAAAAAATATTATACGAAACTAATAATAATGTATACAATGTTGTGCAATTGTTCTAGTTCTTTATTATGGTTATGTTAAAGGTGCATAAACTATACTTTCAAAAACATCTTACTAGTTTTGCAACTAATTATACACTTTTTGCAGAAGATAATCAATATCTGGTTTTCATCTTAGTAAATTAGTGATTCACAACTTTATCAAACAAAAGGCATTTTATGTTGCATAATTTCTTGTTTGAGAAACCCTTCCACCTAGTTTGCATGCAGATCTCACCTTTCCTTTACATACTGAAATAGAAAAGTTCTAAACTGTAACCAAAACTTTACATGCATCAAAAACCTTAGAGTACCGAAGAATTACTCATATTTTAAATACAAATATTATTTTAAAATAGTGTTAATGCTTTATCTTATAGCAAGGGAAAAATTAGAGGAAAACGATTTGTTTATAACATTAAAAAAAAAAAAGAATTGCTAGATTGTTATTTTGAAGATATGGTATACTGTGCATTTCTCTAGAAATTTCAGTTGTAACAATATTAAACAGAACTAGATTTTGCAGTTTTTATTTTTAATGAATCAATTTCTTAAAACATGAAAATATTACTGTAGTAGTAAGTTTTAAAATTATCACAAGATGACAACTTTTTTAAAGTCATATCACCAAGGATGGTATCACTTTTATTAATAGCTGTTCATATATGCAACAGACCTCTAAATTAACAGAGATGAGACCAGGTACATACAATTCACAAAAGGCAATCCCTCTGATCAGTTTAGCAAAATCACCTGCCCCCTGTCACAGAATAATTAAATGACTGACCCCAAATTAATGCCTTTTACAGCTGAAACAATACACCAGATGGAGTGAAAAGTACCTGCTCTCCATAGAGCCCAGACACAGCCACTTTTTTTGCACCACTATATGGGAAGCAATGCTTTCAAGCCAATGAGTTCAACCTCAAGGGAATCATACATAGATGAGATGAGTGCATATCTGTTCAAAGGAGATATATTAAGAAATGGGTAGTTTGGATGGAATATCACATTTCTGGTGGTTAGTCTCACCTGAACCACCTTCATTTAGCTGAGCATTCTATTGCAAATGCATGCATATACCACATTATAGTTATTTGAATGTACAGAATCTAAAAATTGTGCATAGCATTTAGTAATAGCAATAAGGATAATCTGTTAATTCTGTTACATAAGAAAAGACAGATTAAATGCACAATTTCCTTTTGAAAAACAATCATTAATGCATAGTCTCACATAATAACAGTAGTCACAACACTTTTATGGAAAGGAAAGATGGGCACACACTCAAAAAAGTAATTTACATAGGTGGTAATCATATTCAATATGATTTCTGTGGAAAGGAAAAAAGCTTAAATAATGTTTAATCTGTAGAAACAGGGGGTTTATATTTATTCTAAATGAATGTGAAAATAATAATCCATTTCTACCAAAAATGTCACCATTCATTTCTCTAATCTATGCATCACATCACATCAGAGAGTCACTACTACTCATTCACAATTTGACTAACTACAAACAAATGCATTGTTTGGTATAGTAGAAAGTGATGTTTAGTAGTAGTTTTGTGATATTTGTTTACTAAAGCAATTCATTTGTCAGATGTTAAAATTAAATTTTGCTTTGCTTTTGGTTTCTTCATACATTTTGTAGCATAACAGATTTTAAAAATATTCTTAAGCCACTATTAGCAAATAGAATAAGAGTACGTTGGGCATTGCTTAATAAAGGCATGATTGTATGTATGCATGTACATTACCAAATCATAGTTATCTGAATGCGCAGAATCTGAAAGCTATAGCAGTAAGAAAATAAAGGTAAATCTTTTGCTAATATTTTTCCAAGCAGGAAAAGACTTCCACCTAAATATACTTGTTTTGTTTTTTTTTTTATCTAATAGTAATGAAGTATTAAATTGGCTGAAAAGCTTAAAACTGAATAAACACAACAAAGAAAAATTGTACAACATGCACAGGATGATTGAAAACTCATTTCTTATTTAAAATCTTTTTTTTTTTTTTTATAAACTTTTGTTCTAAGATTTAAAACCCCCCCCCCCTTCATTCTACTGTAAAGACGACAATTTTTACATGCCTGGACAACTGGCAAGCAAGCTTCTGAACCATTATTCTTTATTTGCTAGTCTCTGAGATTGTCAACTACTGAATTCTCTCTCTCTCTGCTATTTAACAGCAGGACAAGGATTTGTCAACACTCAGCACGCTTAATGAAAACTACTCATCGGACTAATTCTGCTACCCCCGATCTTCCTCCCCTGTGGCGGTTTTGGGAGGACACATTACCTATGTAATTCCTACCAAAAGAATGTTAGCCTGGCAGTACGGAACGCATGTAGCTCGGCTGAAATTCTATATAAATGGTTCTATGCAGCTCACATTTCGGCCTGAATCTTTATAGTATTTAACTCGAAAAGGTTGTTCATAACCCTTTACCCCCTCCCCCCCCAACACACACACCCTGTGCCAGTTTAATGTTATCCTTCGAGCAGCATAAATATCTTCTAAGTTGTTTCCACTGACCCAACTCTTAAAGAGCAAATCCTCTGTACATCAAGGTACACCGAAGGGTGTTCCAAGCAGTTAATTCATTGAATGAGGGAAGATATTCTCGTACACCCTCATCATCATTATCATTATTATTATTAGTATTAAATTCGGCGTCCTTAAAGATCTGAAAGAAATAAGAAATAACCGGTATTTCTTTCTTTACTTCTCTTCGCTTATCTCATAAGTCCGCCTAAATAAGGGTTTTGCGCTATACGTTTATCCAGGGAGGGTTATGTCGTCCATGGTTCGTCGGGTGTGTGCACACACACACACATCTGTCCGTGGGATTTTATGTAATAGTATTAACAAGTGATAACAGAATTTTTTTTTTAAAAAAAAGGAGCCCCCCCCCCAACCCAGGACCACCCGGCTAAGAAAGGCTCGCCACACCTATCGTTCGATTCTTTCAAATTTATCGAACTGGACGGGCAGACGACACCTGCGCCGAAGGCCAGACTGACTGGCCGCCACCAAGGCGCGGGTTTCTATCACGAATTCAAATCCCTCGTTGCCGGGGGGGGGGGGGGCAAGAATTCGAACAGAAGGGGCCAACCATCCCCGGTCTCCTCTGCCGACTGTCTTCTTTTCCGCCGGCTCGTTCTCCATTCTCGAAGAAAGCGAAAACTGCGTTCAATAGCATCCTACCCGGGGTGGGGGGGGGGGACAACAACAACAACAACAAAAATCGCACCAACCTGTCTGCCGTATTCTGCTTCATCCATGGTCGACATGAAAAATAAACGATTAAATATCGAACTCACAGTCACGAAGGGAATGCGCTGTATGTATGTATGTGTTTATAATTTAACAACAACAACAACAAAAAAAAAATGTCCATACATAACTTACCGGACGCCATGTTAACTCAATGAATGATCACTCGTAAGACCGCCGGGTGACGTCACTTCCTGTGTCCCTTAAACATGGGAGATATAGACAGACAGACTTCCTTTCCACCTCTTAAGATGCTGTTTTTTGTTTTTTTTTAAATTTCGCGATATTAAGGATGCAGTTGGAGAACAAAAAAATTGAAAAAAAGATTCCCCCCCACCTCGTCCTAAATCAAAACTGCATAATATACCACTCGCTTTTCATTTTAAGCCGGTTTAATGCTCTTCTTTAATTCTGTTCGCATAGCTGTCTAAAAGTCTCCTTAATCATCAGAAAGTTTGCTGTTGTTGTCGTCTTCATCTTCTTTTTATTTCTATTTACGCTCACGATACCCGTGTAGCACTCTGGTACACCAATCTACCTTAATCCGGCAGTGTGTGTGAAACATGCCACCCCCTAAAAAAAACATTTTAGCTTCTGAGATTGCTAACAGATGGCAGGCAGCTGGATTGCGATAGGCTATGGCACTCACTCACTGCCCCAGTCAACTACCCTGGAAGACCTGCCCGCCTATTTCAAATTCAGTAGCAGTTTAAAAGGGTTAACTGGAGTTTCTCATGCCCTTGCAGTATCACAGGCTTTACACAAATTGGTTTGGTGGGAGTAAGTAATATTTTATGTAATATCAAATTTTATAATATATACATATTTATTTTATATATGTAAAAAAAAAAAAAAACTACATATTTTCAGTTATTGTGCTAAATTACCTTTGCCGGTTTCTCACACATGCCATGTAACTTTTTGCAGAAACACAACAGTTAGATTAAATAAAGTTCATTTGACTCATTCAGAAATTTTAAAGTCAAATCAGATACAAATTGCAAATGATCATCAAGTATTTTTTCTAATGGTCTGCAGGTTATCATGTCCAGTTGTTGTGTCATACACTTGCCTCGACAATGGTATAACTTCTCTACATTTGAGACAACCCCAATAAGGAAGGAGTGGTGTTGTGCTGTTGCTAGCTAATAGGATCCTGCACCACAACAGACTGAAGATTTCCATTTTCAGCAAGTAAATCTACACAAACGTTTTCATTTGTGGGAGGAAATTGGTATACATGGAAAACCTCACAACTGGCTAGTGAAGAAGATCAAGAAGAAACTGCTTGGGAGGTACACCAAACCAAGCCACACAACTAGGTAACAAACTCAGGCCCTTAATATCTAGTTACAAAGCTTTATACTTTCAGCCCCTCTGACTTTCTATATCAATAAAAGAACAGAAAGACATTTTATCTTAGTTCTTAAATTTTGAATAAAACAAATGCACTAAAATAAAACTATAGTGCAACTGCATCTATCAGCAAAGAGATTTTATATCAAAGTGCCTGATTTTCTGATAATTTAACTTTATTTAGCAATTTGATACAAGCAGATATAAATAGCAAACCAAGTTTTAAATGCTAGATTTTTTTTAAAATTTACATTAGTGCAATATACAAATGACCTACTTAACAAAAAAAGGTATTAATTTTCTTCAGACTTTCTTACAATTGCTATGCAATTATTTTAAAATCTCCAAAGGAACTAAATGACAAGTTTTTTTAAAAAACTAACTTATTTTGTTTATATGAATATTTATCAGACAAAGAAAAAATTTAAGTTATTTTACTTTGATAAAGTTGAATACAATTTCAGCAAAAGCTCAAATGTTTTTTCAAAGTGTTCTAGAAAAATACACTATTGTAAATCTCGTCTCTTCTTCAGCCAGAGACCACTGAAGTAAACCTGACATACTAGTACATTTTTACTATACAGTCATCAACTTTAATTTATAGAATTCTTTAGTAAACCACTTCACAAGCTCTCTAGTTTTACAAAAGAATACACATTAAGGCAAACAATCTTTTCACTTCATTCATGTTTACCATCTTCAAACAGTGTAATCGAGATGGTGTTTTTGGAAGTGTTAAAATGGTAATAAATTTTGTCATTGTCTCATCAATCTGTGGCAAGCAGAGTGAAATGAATGAACATGTTACTTCCAAATATAAATCTATCGTTCAGAAATACAAATACTTTTCACTAGCTTTGGATGAAAGTACAGATTGCCAGTGACATTAGCCAATGCTGATTTGCATCCATACTATTGAAGCTAACATGTTTACAGCACTTGTCTCTTGTAAACAGAGGTACAAAACCAATAACTGGCAACAAAAATGATTAGTTGGTCTGCTTAAAAAGATGTCATGGCCAGTGTTGTTAGTAATCATCATAAGTGGCAACAAATCTCAAAGACATAGGAAGTTCATATCTTTGAGGTGAATGCAGAATTTAGTAACTTACCAAATGCACTTAGATATCAGGTTGCTGAGTGCAGAGAAGCATCTTCAAAATGTCTTTTCTCTTGGGTGCAAAAATTTTCTACTTTCTCCAGAATGCAGATGTTGACAACACAAATCAGTATCAAGAACCAACACAAAATTACAAGTTTCAACACTTCCTGGTCACAGAATGTCCACCAGTTGGTGGGATATTAGAGCCATTCTACAACAAATCACAGTGTATCAAAAGAAAAATGATGTCACCCACTTTTCATTTTTTCTGAATAGTTGACTGCAATGCAAACTTTTCAACCTTTGCAGAAGCAAATGGAAATATTTCTGCTGAGTGTGATGAAAGATTTCAAACTTTGATGGATTAAAGCAGAGTCTTGAGCTATTTAACAACCGGATGGAAAGTGTAGTTGATCAACAGCCACCAGATTTTCAGCTTGCATAGTGAGTTTCAATCTGACCCCTTTTTTTCCTAAAAGAAAAAAAAAAAACCTGATAGTTTCTGGATATCAGTTTGTTGGGAACGTTTTCTAAAGTTACAGGACATTGTGCTCAAAATGTTTCAACAATTGGAAGAACATATTTGTGAAAGCACATTTTCTGTGATGAAACGTGAAATTGTAGACTCGAAACAGGATGAAACGATATACTTGACATGTACTTTAAACTCTCGACAACCCACATCAAAACTAAGTTAAAGTCACTGGTTAATACCATTCTCTCTAGCAAGATTTAAATCTTACTTAAATGTTATATGAATAGGCAAGACGATGAAAGCATCACATTGTTAATATATATCAAATGAACAAAGCAAAGCTTTAGCCCCATCACATGGGGGGGGCTGTGGATGTGTTTAGAGTAAAATTGTGGCCTGGAATGGTTGGACAACCTTGATGTGGATCATATAATCTACAAATAGCTAGCTAATGTTATCCATTTTTCACTAGGCGGATGTTTAACTGTTTATATCTCAAAAAGGAGTTATCCACAAACTAGTTTATATAATATGATCAGAAATAGGTAGATTAAAAATGAAAATCAAGGAACAGAAAAAAACAGAACAAAACTATTTGATTTCCATGTATTTATTAATTCAATTTACCACAAAATTTTGCATTAAATGAGTCAAAATTCTTTGATGAAGAAAATGTATTAAAACACACAGCAATTTTACTGGAATATGCAATGGGCTTACAGGTTGTAAAAATAACATTTATATGAATTCAAATGAAAAACAATAAATACAATTTTAGTTTTTTGTTCAAAGTAAAATTTTATGCTGTGCTGACTTAACAAAACAAGCCCCAGACACAACAAAACAGACAAGGGCATTCATATTTTAGAATTCTTGGCTATATAAAAAGAAAGGCTAGAAAATGAATCAACATGCAAAAAACAGTGTCTTGTAAATATATATATATATATATATATATATATATTTTTTTTTTTTTTAATGTAAACAGAATATTTGTCAGCTAAATTTAATGAACAAACACAAAAACAAATGTATTTTTCCATTATATTTTAATTTCCGGTTAAAGATGGAAATAGTCAAGACTCTTCTCCAGCTAGGAATGAAACCAATACTGACTTTAGCAACCTTGCATACTAGTGGCTAATCAGTTATTAATTTCAAATTACATGTACAACTTTTAATTTAAAAAAATATTGAGTTTAGATTAGAATTTCAACAATTAAGTGGAAAATGAGATATAGGAAATAGAAATAATTTACTGATCAAGATAAATTTGTTCACAGTTTTGACAAACTTAAGATTTTAACTTATATCAGTCCAAAAGAAGAGAAAATATCAAGCTTAAAAAAAATTCTATTGGTGTGAAACAATTACTTAGCTTGAATTTTTAACTTTTTGAAATATTTTATTAAAACCAAACTATTCACTAGAAATAGGGTGTTATAAAATTTCTGATGCTAGGAGTCGCACTATCCAATACATCAGCAGAACATTTCAAGAAAGTTTTATGCCAGTAGCCATTCTGTTTCAAGTCATCCATGGTGTTGGTAATAATGGTTTTTAGTGCTATTGTCTCATATTGGTCACATCAGATAGCTAAAAATTAGGAAGATTGTGATTCAACTGTTCTGAAATTTTAAAATTATGAAATTAAAGCTTCCATGCCAGGTGATGAAATACCAGTCTAACTTCCTTCTCATTAGATGCAGTTAAAATCAACAAACTGTTACCAGCCAGGAAGAAAATTTACTACAAGATGTAAAACAATGCATACAAAAAAACATTACATTTAAAAAAAAAAAATTTCTTCTTCACTAGCTGGCAATAACCATAACAATTCAGGCACTTTTGGGGTTTCTGCCAATACCCAGTGGCTAACAATTTTTTAACATATTGACTAGCTTGGCCCACAATTCTAACCCACCCAAAGTTAAACCCAAGTATATCTTTCTTGGTTATAATTGAATAGCAGTAGTATTTTTGGAAGCTGTTCCACTTGATGTGAAGCTGTTTAATCTCAGTTCCCCTGTTTGCTGCCTTCAGATGGAACTACTTGCTTGCTCTACTCCAAGATGGTTATAGCTGCACTCACTCACAAGCAACTTCATGGTCCATGTTAGTTCAAGATGTCCTTGCAAAAATTTTAGAATGAACATTTTGAATCAAATGTAGTTATGGGGAAATGTTTAAATCTTGCCCATATGTACCTGCAAGCAAACAATCTTAAACTACATTAAAACCTTCAGAAACCAAATTCTGAAGTAGTTTCAAAACAAATCCACTGAGGAAAAAAAAAAAATATATATATATACAACTGGCTGATCTTTTATCATAGTGGTCCCTCGTAAATGGGAATTGTTTGTTGATGGTTGCTGACAGTCTCATTAGCATAGTTTTCAAGCTGAGCAACAAAAATGCAATATACTGGGTATCCAGACTTATTATCAGGGTATTGATCTAATTTATGATGTGAATATGCTACCAACGGGCACATTGGCCTTTCCACAGTAGTCTAATCACTAACAAGAAACTGATGAAGTTAAAAAAAACACAACAAAATTCTTGAATTGGCTAGTTCTATAAACACTAAAAGCACAAGTGCTACGATAATTATGAAATACAATAATCCATTCTGCTGATTAACATTCACAATTCAGCTGAAATTTAGCAAACAAAAAAAAAATCAATTATCTCTTGCCACTCAATGAGCACTGATAACAAACAGATAGCAAAATCCAATCTTGAATTCTGATGTAACAGAAAAGTACCTCAGGAAAAAATCAAACTGCTTGTGGAGAACGAGGATTTTTCTGAGAACTTTTGGTTTTATTCAGAAGTTTTCAGTATTTGTAACATTCAAACAAACAATCAGTAAAATCTCATATTTCAGAATTATTTAATTTCTCAACTTAAAAAAAAAAACAAAAAAACCTATTGCTTTTCAATATCCAAGGAAGTAAAGACATTTAAATTAACAAATGAATAAATAAAATAAATAATTAGCCTTAAAAAAAAGAAAAAGGGTTAAAATTTTATATTCTTCAATCATGTTTTCTATGCAGTACATGAAAGCACTTTCATAATGTGGCAGAATTTAAAAATAACCATTTAAAGCTCAGAAACCCTTTGTTTTCGTCTCAAATGTCTTATTTATTCACTAAAATTCTTTCTTTCTTTAAGAAAGCAATATAATCCATGTTCTTCAGACCAATCAATATATGTTAGGAATATATGGATGATGAGGAGAGCCTTGCGTGTTAAAAAGAAAAATCAAGGAGTAAAAACTTCCCCTGCCACTTCTTTTGTAAAATAGCAGCTGCTAAATATTTCACTACAAATTGAATAAAATCCCAATATTCAGCACCAGTTGGCAATCTGTGCAAAATGATAGGAAAACTTGCCAATATGTCACTAACCCAATATCTATCCTATGGAGATATCTGAAAAAGAATTAGTAACAGGAGACAAAAAAAAAAAGAGATTCAACAAAAACAAGTTTGTTTTTTCTTTTCCTTAAACATTTTGATCAGAACTCTTGTCCCATTATTGGTAAACTGCAAATGTCCAATAGCATACTTAACACAACTAGAAAAAATAAACAAGAACAACTTGCATGATCCCTGCTCACAGCCACAATCTTGCGTGGAAGTTGGTTTTTCTATTAAACGTCTTTGCTAGTAGACAATTACTTATCACTCACTCCCTCTCAGCATTATAAATTTGTCTATCTTTTTGATGTTATTTAACCGAGAGAGGTTGGAAATTTAAATCAAAACCAAAGCATAAAAATCATTTACTTTTCTTGAATTTTGATAAATTTGACTTCATTTTCCACTATTCCAATGTAGCTTCACTAAACTACCTGTGATGTCCATACATTTTTTAAAAATCAAACAGTACAAATCAATATTTTAAATTATGTATGCTCACTAACAAAATCTACAGGAATCTTTATTGTTTTATAATTATTCTTATTGTTTTTTTTACAAAAGTCTAGTAAAATCTTCAAAATTAAATTTAGCAAATCTATCCTTTTTTCTAAAAATTAAATTTAAAAATAATAATAAATACTGTTCATCTGCAATACATCTAAATATTGTGAAGGTCAAAATCCCTTTAGATTTTCCTCTAAAAAGGTTGCAAAGGTTCACTATTTCAAACTGACTTATCTACTCTTTGAAGGAAATGCTACCAGCCATTTTGTTTGCCTCACAGGAACAGTCATGACAAAATGACACGTACATCCCACCATTAATCCATTAATGCTATAAAAGAGACAGAACCCATGCAGCAATCACAACAATATCTGTTGGTAATCATAATATCCATGATACTGAAGTTAGCTGGTATCAATTCGAATCAGGCGAAGTTTAAAGTTGTCAGCCAGGACACAAGCTGCTTCGTTGGAACCCCCACAGTAACGGGAAGATGAGAAGACCGTTAAAAGTCTCCCTTGCTGCTGTACCTTAAAAAAGAAAATAAACCAATCAATCATAATCTTATTATCAGTGAATAAGCAACACAGTATTGCCAAGGACACAGATCAAGCTTGTTTCCTGTGGGAATAGCTCAGTTTGACAAATCTCCCTGACATTGTTTCCTCTGTCTTCTTCACCAGCCAGTTTCATGGTTTTCCTCCCACATCTAGATCTCTCACGGGAAGTTTCCCCGTTGAAGTCAAAAGTTTTGAAGAAACAAACAATCACTTAAACGGTAGGTCGTCTTTATCCAAGAATGTAAAATAAATACTGCATTATATTTTTCATTGTTATAAACTACAGTACATTTAAGAAAGGAAAAGCTGCTATATTTTACTATACAAAAAGTTAGTTCAGATTCTTATACAAATGAAAAGACCATTTCTGTTTAAAAATTATACTTCAAAATTAATAAAATTACAATTTTTATCCTATGTATAAATGGACTACTGCTCATTTTTCATCTTATCTAAACTTGTTGCAAAACTAATGCAAATTTGTTTCAAAAGAAATACAAAAATTTTGAAAGCAGTTTTATTCAATTATTATTTAGCCACACTATTCATAGATATTACATCCATAACTTTAATTTTAAAATTTAAATGTTTTTAAAATTTGCAGCATAACTTGGGTTAACTACCTGAAATCCACTCTGTTGTACTTCATGGGCCCTAACTACATGGGACAGGTCATTGGTCTCCAAAAATTTCTTCAGTGCATCACAGCTGAACACATAAGCTGTTCCACGTCTTGTGTTGTGAGCAAAGCCATTATTTCCCTTCAGATCATGAATCATCTCCGGAGTCACCAGATCCAAGCTGGGAAAACATTTGCAAGAAAAAAAAATCAAAAAATCACACACGCGCACGCACACACACACACACACAATTTGGTTCTACTATGTAAAGTAATTTAAAAAACAGATGCTACAGACTCAAATGTAATGGACTACATGAAGCACATACCTAACTGGATCATTCCACATGAGTTCCCAAGCAAGTGAGCTCTCAACTTCAGGGTCACTTAGTGGGACAGGTATGGTGTTGATAACATCCATTTTACCTGCTCCATGCACTGGACTTGGGATGCCCCCATGTGCACAGAATATCTGTAACAAGACATGCATGATTACTAACAAAATATCTTACATTATATCATGAAATTAGCAATCTTTGTTCTGCCATATCTCAAGATTCTATTTAGTCTAATTATCATATTAAGAGAAACAAACAAATAAATGGTCTATAAGTCACTTACTGTGGACAGCCCTGCTCTGAAACATAATGAAACCCACATATAGAAAATGTTTCTCATCCTCATGCTCTGGTCTGTCCTCAGATTTGAATAAGCCTCTCAATGTTGTCTTTTAAAAATCAGTAATTTACAGAAGTTCATAAACTTTGACAATAGTTGTCTAAGTAATAATGATGAAGTACATTTAAAAACCAGGTCATGTAGAAAAAAGTTGTGTGGTAGTTAAAATGATGATGAGCCTTACTTTTCCGTCTACAACAGCTGCAAGTGGCATGGTGTCAAAGCATTTATTGATACTATCCCACACCTGCATTCCAACTTCATCTCCAAATTTTTTCAGGCATTCACTAAAAAAAATGTTAACAGACCAGTTACTGAAGTGATTGCTGGCTGTATAAGAGGAATATTCAGCCACAAAATAATATATGAACTGCTTTCCTACTATCTCATCTACTCGATTAACCAAGAGAATTAAAATTGTGAAATTTCAGTTACAACTGTGGTAAATACCATACACATTGTAAAATAGAGTAAAATACCAGCTTATAAAAATAAAGAACTCAAGTTTGTTAAGAAACAAAGAAATGCATCAGATGTTAGCCAAATATATTTGCAATAAAATGTTTTGCTTGTTTGTTCCAACATGAGGTTTACAGTGCCAAATTAAAAAAAACAGGTTGCACTCGCCTTTTGAAACTAAATGCTTCTTGAATGACTCTGGTTTCATGGTTGCCTCTCAACAGGTAGAACTTTGATGGGGCCAACAACTTCTGGGCAAACAGGTAAGAGATAACCTGGAATAAATTCCCCTACAGATGTTCACAGCAATCATAACACTATATTTCTAGAAGATTTTTTCAAAAATAAAATTCATTTAGAAAATTCGATGTCAAAGCTAAAAAGATGCTTTTTCTCTTTGCTTCTATAATATGTTATAAACTGATAACACTAAATGACTAGCTATAAGATGGAGCACCAGTGGATAACAGGCATTTTCTTCTTTCAATTCTTATGGTCAACTAGGGACAACATACCACATGATGTCAAACAACAACAAAAAAATCTGGTAGCAACCATGCTATTACAAAACAGAAAAAATACATATTTTGGAATATTTTTGATTAAGATTCATAAAATTAAGTTTCCAGAATAGTGTATGTGACTGTTAGGTAAAACAAAAGGTAGTTTCACCTATAACTGAATGAGAAAAAAAAATCTTAATTAATGCATATTTCTTTGTTTTTTAAAATTAATTATTATGCTATATGATTTACAAATATTATATTACATTCAATACAAATGAAAGATTGCTTTTGTAATCTCTGCAAAGCCTTTCTTTCCCCTTCTCTCTTCAGTCTCAGATTTTACAGTTCAAATGTCTTGACTTTAGCATTAACAAAATGTTAAGAAATAATAGCATTAAAGAATTTCAAATCTTCAGTTTTTTTTTGTTTTGTTTTTTTTATTTATTAACACATGTAGTCCATACTTCAAGTAAAAGATTCTTAAGTTTTTCCTTCCAATACTGAATATCTTAGCAAAAAAGACAAATTATAAAATACAAGTAAAATATACTTAATTCTGGAGATTAACACTTTGTAAACCAAAGTAAAAGAAAGAATTTCCTGAATGTTAAACTGAACAGTCAAATACATGTTAACTGTTTTGCTGCTAAGTTTTCTCAATGTATAGCATATAAAAGTAGTTTTATACTTCAAACGATACCTCAGTCTTAAAACAAATCAAAGCGGCCATTTTACGAGTTAAGCAAGCCACAATGCTGGGCCAACCACAGTTTTCAATGATGTTATCCCAACCGTATGACACCTGCTGCAGCTTACAGTTGAGCCACAATGCTTCACCTGCCACAGTGAAACAATTAATATCTATGCATTTAAATAAGAAATGCCCTGTATCCTGTACAACAGCAACAGAATCAAGTAGACTGAACTAGATAGACAGCCTACAGTCAAAATAAAATTAGTTCAGTTCTGGTTGGTAATGACAAGCCAGCATGATTGCAGGAGTAAAACCAATGCAAAGCACTGAATCAAGCATACTTTCACAGCTGGCCTATCAATGTTATGGAAATGTGAATCAGCTAAAAAAAAAAAAACAAATGTTCATACAGATTTAATTCCATCTGTACTAAATGCAATTTTAAGAGTGCTTTAGATATAAATAAGTGATGCTTATCTTTAGTTTAAACCAAATCATTCTTCTACATGGAGACAACTAGCCATTATATGTAAGCTTCACATGCATGTGATAGGACAGTCTAACAAAAGTCATATGAACCTACAAATGGGTAAACACATTCAAATGTATTTAAAAAAATAATGATGGCACCAAGCAGGTATTAAAGAGCAAACAGTTTAAAACTGAAACACCAGTTGCCATTTCTTTTACAGTTTTCATCAAAGGTATTTAGTGATGCAGTAATGGTATTATAGATATCATACATATAAGTGACCATGTTCATTGTTGTTTTCCCCACTTGGATATCTTATTTTAATATATTATTTATTTGTCTTAAAAAGTAAAAGAAAAAAAATGAAACAGTAAACCATAGGCAATAAAAGTAACTTGCACTGCAAATTAACCCATAATCTGTAGAAAAATGTTTGTTTAACATTTTCGTTTTTCAAGTTTTATTGGTTATTGCCTCCTTCCCTGGGCTAAACAGGAGCAGGCAAACTCTCACCTCAACCCCATGTTCCCCTCTGTCAACGTAATCTCCAAGGAATAAAAATGCAGAAGGTGTCAGCAAGGGCCCCATTCTCCATAAGGACTTTTCAAAACTAACCAAATCTCTGAAATTACCATGGATATCACCTGAAAGTATAGAAAATACACTATAATTAATAGGGTTTTTAGAGTGAGCTATTACAAAGATAACAAGTGTAAAAAAACCAACAAAAAAAAAAATTTAAATAAAGAGGGATGTTGTGTTCCTCTCAATTGCTAGGTGTTTGAAAGCAGATCTTAGGTTCAAACGGGTTCATTCAGTAACTTTGCTGTCTTTAAGCTGACAAGTAGAAAATCCATAAACAAACAAGATTTCATTTTCTGATGTCACAATTTCAATGCTTGGCACAGACTAAATGAAGACATTTCCTACCAGAAAGCAATGCAGTTTTATACAAATTTTTCCCAAACAAAAAGTCAGCATCATGGCCACCACACACCCACTGATTTATTCCAGCAAAACTCTTGCTGACAACACGCATGCACACATTAGTGATTTACTTTTCTATTCTTATGCAAATTTTGTGTTGAAAGTAAATATCCTGTAAAAGGATAAAATGAAAAAGCATCACTATTTTTCATCAACAAAACAATTTAAGATGAGAATGAAACGCTACTGGTGATGCGTTAGAGTCCAGACAGTTACTTCTACAATCAAGGTGGTTGTAAATGCTTTAACTATCTAATGAGCCTATGTTTTGTAAATCTTACACTGTTGCTATCATCATCCTGAAAAGTAGATAAGTTCCATTTTTTGGACAATAAAAATAGCTGGAGTTGATTTTGAAGCCACTACCTGTTGGTTGCAATGTTTGTTTGACCAATGCTTTAGCCAATTTAGACAATACTTTTTGAGATATTCAAATGTTTTCTCAGTTAGCAGGGGTACCTAGATTCTATTGCCTCAACACTAGATTTTCTCAATGTGTTGGATTCCAGTGTCAAATGGATCACTGCTTTCACTTTCTGTTTATAGTCATGCTGCACATGATCAATGATGTTCATTTTAACATTGTGATCTGCTAATGCTGGCTTCTCTAGCAGACCAAGCCTATCTGATCTTTTGTGTACTTCTACTGTGGTTTTAGTAGGTCTCTTTATTTCACCAATGTATGTCTTACCAAAATCACAGGCAATGGAATAAATTATACCTTTGGTGGACAATGGGGCTTGCTCTGGGGCTAAATGCATCAACTAATTTTAATGTCACAGTACTTTCTGAATGGCTTTGATGTTTCTTTAATGTACAGAATCACAACATTTTTGTTTTAGCTGTTTATTTGTCTAACTCTATTGTCTTCATCACAAATTGTGAAGAATGGCCCATCTGGTGGCAATTTGAGCTGTGCTCTGTTACCATTTGACTGAAATCATAAGTTATTTATTGTGTGAAGATGCCTTTGGGTGCCAGAAAGTTACAAATAATTAGCTATCAGCTGTTAAAACTTATATTCTGTTTAATGTCTTGAAACAAAAACAAACAAAAAAATAATTAATTAATTTAACAAAAGAAAAATGAACAAACATTTGAGAGTGGTTTTAACAGATTCCCTCGGTAACAGACTGTCTGTAGATTTCTGCCAAAACTGAGCACATTAAAATAAAATAGTAAATCTAAGAGAAAACATGTGAAAAGATATAAATTTACCTAAAATGTATATTGGTGATTTCAATTGCAGGAGTCGTGATTCCTTGGCTAAGACACCTTTAACTTGTGTACACAGAGCCAAAAGGCATTTGGCCAAAGCATTGCTGTCAACCTGACCCCAATCAAAGACTTCCTTAAAAAAAAAAGAAAGAAAGAAACAGACCATTGCCAATGTAATAACAGCAAATACATTCTTGATTTCTATAGCAATATTATCTAAAAAAAAAAAGAAAAGGGGGGAAAAAATTGCATATTGTTTTTGTCAGAAAACTGTAGTGAGAACTACTGAATTGCATTAGAAAGAGATGATGAGAGCCACCAGTGTTATAGAATTAAAAGGATTGTGGTGTTGAGCGCTAAACCTTCAGCCAGAGAAGACTGACAAAAATATCTCACCAAATTACAACTAAACAGAGCTTGGATTGGTGGAATGTTCTACTAACAAATGCTAAGTGGGAAGTAGTGTAACAGCAAGAGAAGCTTTATAAAGAATCGACCAGAGATATTTATTTTCTCTTATCTCTTTGTACGCTAATGGAAATATAGGATAATCTGTAAACAATCTGTGTTTAAGGGGAGAAAGTAAAAAGTTTACTTACCTTAGCAAGTTTTTTCTGTTGGTGACTGATTGCTCTTTCAAAATACCGAAGACCAGTTAGCATTTCATTTGGATGAGAACGCTAAAATGGAGGTAGATGCTTATTAACAGTCATATCAAGCTGTGTACAGTTTATAAACACTAATGTAATCCATCTACCAACAGAAACCAATCAGGCTGCATTCATGGAAACTAAAGCTCAATCTAGTTTACTTAAATATTTTTTTCTAATTTTGGAAAAATTATACTGCGCAGTACACTCATTCTCATACAATTCTAAAGCAGCTCTTATTTCACTTAAGTTTTCAAACCAAAACCTAGCCTGCCTGTGCTCTTGTATTCTAATGGACTTATATATGTTTAAGGTTCTTGGTACACAACTACAAAGGCTCACGATTATCTAAAAAAACATGGATATTCATCAATAAGAATTTTATACATTTTCAATCTATTCTGAAACTTATAATCCTTCCTGTGAACATTGTGCATGCTTCTTGACATTGGTTATAATATAAAAGTTTTATGGATATTTATGTCTTAAAAATAATTTATGAAAAATAGCCTTGTGAGAGTTGCGTATATGCACCTGGTTAATTAACAGTTATATGACCTCATAAATAGCTCTACGAGTACTTTGTCCTTGAGGTGTATTCTGCAATTATTTTGTGAAGAAACAAGGACAATATAAAGATGTTATTTTGTCAATGAAAACACCAGTTTTATCCAAGATGATGCTGCTACTACATGCAAGCAGATATGCTGTTGTTCTGAGTACAAATTAGGAAAGCCTGGGAGGGAGGAGAAACATGCACAAAGAATTTTTTTTAAAGGATGCATAAAATGTAAATTTGAGATGTAAGAGCAATTGGATATAGAAAAACTAAACTAAGAAACTTGATCAAAGACAATATACAGTGGCAAGCAAAAGTTTAAGAATGATGGCAGAACAAACATAAATTGACATGTGAAATTTATAAAAATAAACATTTCAGCAACTGACATACACAGCAACATGATTGGTAATAAATATTTTTGCATATACTCATTTTTCTTACATATTTGAATTTCATGATGACAAAATTTGAGTAACTCAAACTTTTGAAATTTGGCACAGAAACCACATTTTTAGTGACTACATGAGATTAACAGATCATAGTAGTATTAGCATTTAGTGACAGCCATAAAAATCAGTTACAGCTTGATGGCACTTATGTATGAAGTACACAGTGGTCTATAAAAATATTGGCCCAAGTCAACTGAATAAGTTAGAACAATTTATCCAAATTTCTGAGCATTTTCATCTTAATAGCTTTGTCTGTATTGTTCAATAGATTCTCTATTGGGTTTAAATCAGGGCATTCGGCAGACCACTTTAGAACCTGAATTGTCTGATTGTGAGATACTGCTTTATGATGGCAGCCAAATGTTTCAGATTGCTATCATGTTGGAAAATCCAACTGAGAGAAAGGCAGTTCTCAGAATATAGTTCTCTTGTATTGGTCAGAATGTACAAGTAAAAAAACTGATCCATTATTCCCTGAATGCAATGAATAGGGCTTTCTCTTTTGGGAAAAAAACAGCCCCATACCATAATACCTACCCATTTTTTATCATCAGTTTGGTACACTTTGGATGGAATGCTTCACCTAACCTTTGCTGCACATAAATCCAACCATCTGATCCAAACCTCTGAAGCTGTGATTCATCAGACCAGATCACAATGGTCCACATTTGCAAGGTACAATGGAGATATTCCTTGGAAAACTGAAGTCAGGTCCTTCAAATCTTCAAGAAAACAAAAAGATTTCTTCCTGGCAACATACCAAATCAATTCAAAATCTCAAAGCTGAATCCGAGCATCAGATTTTCTGGGTTTGCCACTTCTATGACATTCATCGTAACCACCTGTTTATTTGTACAGCATCAAGGCTAGAAATAAGACTTTTTACTGCACTTTAGCCACTGAGCAATCTTATATTCTGGGATTTTCTCCTTGCACAAAATCAACAATTGGAACGAGTTTTGCTGGACTTGAAATTGTTATTCTACCCATTGTAGAATGCTAAAAGAAAACATTATGCATTAGTTTATTATATTCTATTGCTTGTCTGAAAAAAAAAAACAAAGTTAACATTGGCATTCTTAAACTTTTGTTGCCATGACATTCTATCATAAAATATGAAAAGTAACCATATGCAAAACATTTACTACTGATCATGTTGATGAATAGGTCAGTCAAAAACACAAACTGCTTTTCTATCAATGCAACAGCCATAATTCTATGTTCCTAAACTTTTGACCACCACTATATATTATTTAAAGAATTTTTCAAAATATGCTGGAACAATAGTATTGTCTTTACTAACCAAAGCCTATTGCAAACAAAAAGGAATAGTATAAATTCTTCATCTATTGAAAAATTTTGGTCTGGAGCATAAAGTGATATTTTCCATTCTTTGCTTTTTTTATTAAGGTGTTTATCTGGTCAAACACAGATGATGTATTTTGAAATTTCAGATTCAAAACATACTTTGCTAACTCTTTGGCCAAGTTAGCCATCACAGGTGATATGGAGAAAAGTATTCTTCTCTCAACTCCAGCAACAAGTACCATAGCCTTCTTCAGTAGGCATTGGATTGAACCATTTACTTTCAGTTAGGGTTGCATTGTAACTTATTTCAGATATTGGGTTAGTCCATATAGATGTATAAATTTGTCAACACCGAAACAATGTGACCATTTACTGTGCTATAGAACAGGTAGCACAGTGGTAGTGGTCACATTCCACAAGCAAGAAGAATGCACAAAGCAGGTTAAATACTGCTGTCTGCAGGAGTTGCAGGGGAGAAGGAAAGAAATCTACAAATGTGGGAATAAGCCAATATGCCCAGAAGAAATCCATGCAATCAAGGGAAGCCTCCTACTCAAGTGGAACTCAAACACTGATCTTAGGCATGCTAGCAAGCACACTGCACAATCTGGGGGGTTGGTACTCCAGAGACATTTGTGCCCCAGTTTGCCAGTTTGATGAGTAAATAATGGAAGCATGTTCCCCCTTCTTTTGACGTCTCCCCTTACAAAGGTTTATTCTGAGAAACCTGGTTTCCTCCCACCTCTAAGTTTCCAGCTTCAAATACTACTTCGGATGTCCTCACAGTCAGTTTTATTTCAAAAGGTTCAGCCACCAAATCATAACTCAAGCTTCTGAAATCAGCTAAATTTATCCCATCCTTCGAATTATAAATTATTAAGCTATCGCAAATATGCACACTTTAAAAAAACAAAGCATAAATTTTCATTTTGGTAAAGATTAAAAAAAATTATTGATCAATCAGAAATTACACAAGGCCTAGCAAAAAGTTAAAACTATTTGTTTCTAGAATTTTTTTTTTCCACTTTTAAAATCTCTCAAAATTGACATAGAAAATCAGTTTTTCTGACAACAGGTATTCAACACAGCTTACTGCAGTATTATTAAACAAACAGATTTTCCTATGCTAGCAGAGTCTTTTCAGGAAACACAAGAAGTTACAGAAGTAACCCTTACCTGGTTAAAAGAATCTACTGAGGGCATTCTCTGAAAACGCGACATGTCACCTTCTAGGTGACCTGAGGCACTGCCACTTACAGCATCTGTTCCTGAAACAAAAAAAAAAAAAAAAACCATCAGTTGTCATATTCTTGTGATGGCAGATTTTCATAATCACAATGAAATGAGAAAATGAAAAGCTGTACCTTGTAAGTCCCACAAGGCCATCACATTGGCCAGCGTTCCTGTCCGTCTAACCTTGACAGTGTGGGTGGCAAGTTCATACCTCAACACACCAGCATTTGTTTGTGAAACAGGTTTTGGATCCACTTTCATCTCCACTTCTGACATGGTTTGAGAATCAGTCGGGGACAAATCTACAAGTTAATAATTAGCGGTATGCCAATACAATGCAAATAATTATTTCAAAAACATAAAACAAATTACTTTCAGAAACCATTTCTTTTTTCCTCTAAATTTCCGCAGTCAATTCCTCCAAGATTAATTCAAAAGGCAGCAGCGGATACCAGATATTATAAGAGCTCTGTTTAAGCAGCATATTTTCATTTCATAATTTCTAAAAACTACAACTAAATTTGGTGCTAAAAACTTCCAATATACCATGCATACATCTGTAATTCATTAAAGATTATTTAAAATGATCTATTCAGGTTTTCTATAAGCATTACCACCATTAGAAGATATCAACATCATCCTTTTCAGTCCCCTGCCCTGGCACTTGGCTTATAGATATCCCAGTCAGCAGGAACTCAGCCATCCTAGACATTTCACTGTGTACAAAATGTCTTATATTTTTGAAGAAAGAGTGCTTCCACACCTTTTCCTGCATATAATATAGTGAGAGAGTTCTACCAAGATTTGTTCTATTGTTTCTTAACTGCCATAAGCACAGACAGTATAGGGTATCTGAAAGCTCCTTCCTGTATGCCTTAAGGTTAAGGGAAGTTTGACCCAATCCCAAATGTTTGATCATTACACAAAAATGTCTTGGGAAAATGTCTGATATCCATCTTCTGTTCAGAGAAACTTGCCTTAATGCTCTTATAACATTCTGAGAAGACTTGCTCTTTCTATGTCTTTGACTACAGTTTTACTTTTTACACCCATTTTTGCAGCAGCAAAGTCTATCTTTGTGAATGACTGCAGAAGCTGTGATCAATTTTGAGCTGTCTGCCTGCTACTTCATTTCCAGATATTCCTATGTACCAGGAATCTGATGCAAAATCATAGTACTTTTCTTTGTTTGTCAGCAAGGTGAGGTTGTGCCAGACTACTTCCATGATGTTAGCAGATATCTTGACACTTTTTTTTTTTTTTTATAGAGTAAACAAGAGTGATTGTGAGTCAATGAAAATGGCCACTTAATTTGTATTCTATTCTGCATGAAATGTGATGATCAAGGAGTTGGAGAGCTGTTTGAAGTGCAGTTAACTCTGCTTGGAAGAATGAGCAGGAGAATCCAGCTAGATTGGATACTCTTATAAAATATGTAATGGGGCTTTGAAGTAGACTCCACTCCAACCATTTCTATTGGCTTCATCTGCAGATTCAGCCAAGTATATCAGAATTGTCTCTTGAGTAATACTTATTGATTTCCTCCATCAATTTTAAAGCAGTTGGGTTCTGTAACATTTTCAGTTCTGCTACAGCTGTGTTGACTTGCAGATTTGTTGGTGAAGCCCATGGTAAACTCTGTGATAGAGCATTCAGTAAATAGTCAATTTTTCACAGGAACTGGTGTTGTTGATTCTCAATTCTTTTTCTAAGTCAATGTAGTATTTCCTAAAGTTGTTTCTTTTAATTTCACAGTTCTTACCATCACTGTCCTTTGATGGGTGGCTGTCATTCATTGTGTAGAGTTTTTGTTTGCAACAAATGGTTAGAATCAAGATGATAGAAAGACTTAAGTTGTCTCCTATGGGAATTTGGGAATAGGATTGCTTTTGAACACTTTTGTGATTAGTTTGGCTACTTGGTTATGTACTTTATTAGCGTTTCTTTCAAAGTTTTCAACATGGAAGGATTCCAGACTTGTGCTGCATGTCATAGGTGATCTGACATATTAGGGGTAAAGTTGCTGCATGCACTTATTCATTCCTTATTTAGTGCTATGGTCTCTACAGTCTGCACAATTTTGCCCCAGCTGGTCCTACTTTCTTGATATGCTCACTGAAGGCAAACTCTGTCAAGTGAGATTCTTTGGAACTTGTGATCATTTTTTTTTCCAGTTGCTTGCCATTAAGGACTTTTGATTGATATGTGGCTTTATGGTTAGCCAGAGTGAACAGGGCAGTCAGTCTTTTCATAATTAATCATAATTTTTCAATCTTTCCCAGCAGGCTTCTGATCATTACCTCTTCTGCCATCTCCTATCTTTCACTGGAGTTCCAGAGTGGTGTGTTATCAACACATTGAATTTTTCACTTCCTGAAGATGTATGCTCAAATCATTTATGTAGACAATGAACAGAACCAAGCTCAGTACTGCTCAATGTTGAAGGCCTTCCTTCAGTGTGTTGCATTTGCTAGTGTCGTTACCTGTCACTTGTTTGTTAGGAATGCTTTGATTCAATTCCAAGTCATGCATACTCTGCACAATTTTAGGAATATTCCATTTCTCCACATCTTTTCACAGGCCCCCACTAAAAAAACAGCTATAATGATCTACTTCATTTGAAAGCAATCTGTCCTGAATGAGTGTAACTATGTTCTCCAATATTTCTGCCTGGCCATATTCCGGTGAAAGTATATTTGTTTCCTCTGTCCACCAAAGTAATCTTTCTTGAACAAGTCTTTTCATCATAAATATTGCTTATGAGTGAAATGAGTGTGTAGCTGGAGGAATGGTCAACCATTTTGCCATCTTTCAGTACAATTAGTGCTTTCTTACAGATATCTAGGATGGTGTTTTCTCCATCATAGTCTACTGAAGAGCTGAACCAGGGCTTAACATGTTGTGAAAAGTTCAGCAGTATCTTGATCAAGATATTATTGGGGCCTGTGGTCTTTTTTGTTGTCTTGATGGCACTAGTTTGCTCATGTAAATAGTCTATAGAGGACAGAACTTTGGTGCTGGGCCTGTGCCAGGTCTTTTCTCACAAATTTTTTGTTTTTAAAAACTTTATTTATGTTGGCATAAAATTTAAGAGTTTCTGCTTTTCACTTTCCATTTTTGAGATGACTATCTATTTACACACACAAGATAATCTACAGTACCTATTTTAATGAATTAATGGTTTTCCAGACACAGGTGGCTCTCTTTCTTCCAATAGTTTCATATATATAAGATATCCATTAAAAGTTGCTGGCTTTGTAGAATTATCCTTGAGAATGCACAATTTTTTGGTATTCTACTTTAAATTTCTTCATTCCCCTTGTGTTTCTGGTTCTTGTTAATTTTTTGCACAACTGCATCCTCTTACTAGTGGTCTGTTGAAGTTCTTCATTTCAATAGAACCTGTATTATTTTTGTGACATCCCAATGAGATGACAATGTTTTGCAGATCTCAAGCTATGGCTATTAATACTCTTTTTCTATAATGATCCAACTAAATTTGACAGCTGTTAGCAGTTTGTAGTGTGGTCAATCTGCCCTTTTAAAATTCATGTTGTTGGCTTCCTTCCCTTTTACAGTAATGCACACTGGAAGATGACTACTCCATAGACAGTCTAAAATTTTCCTTTTGGTGTAATCTGCTAGTACTGGTGTGACAATGGATATATCTAGGAAAGATGTTGAGATGCCTCTTGTGGGCTCCAATGTTCAGTAGAGTTGTTTTAGTTTCAAAAATGTCTTCAATCGGTACTCCATTCTCATCCAATGTGCCACTATCTTCTCATTGTATACTATGAGCACTGAAGTCACCAGAAAGAATGGTACTTTTGGTAATTAATGGTTCTTTCTTTTATGTCAATGAGGATGAGCTTTTCCAGGAGGTAGATGTTTATAAGTCTCACAACTTGATTCTTCCACTTGGTGCCTACTGTCTGGATATTAATTTTTCTAAGGTGAGATTCAGCTGGCTTATACTTGCTTGAGTGTCTTTTTAGGCAAGCAGCAGCAGACCATTTCCATCTTGGTGACCTCTATCAGTCCTAAGGCTCCTGAATCCAGGCACTTTGAAGTCTAGGAGTAGTTGTAGTTTGCTTTCTTGGATTGCTGCTACTTGATCTTGCATGTCTTTAAGCCTTTTGTTAAGCTCAAGTTCCTTTGATTGTATTCAATCTATATTCCATAACTTAATTTAGTTTATTGAGACTTTGTTTATCCAGACACAGTCCCAAATTTGAGTTTTTTTTAACGATTTTGGGCATATATGGAGTTTGGTATGAGGTATTAACCTTGATAACTAGTCAAGTTACCAGAGTGGAGCTCCTCTATGGTGGTCATAGTGCAAGCTCATTTATGTAATGTACAGACCAACTTCCCAATGTTAAAGAGCTGATGGAGGACATCTTCAACAAAAAAGTGTTCATGCTCACTACCAACATTAAAATTAATATCAACATTTCTGCAAGAGTTAAAAATACAGGACAACCAACCATTAAGCTCTGACAATTTTCTCTTTTTATTCAAACCATCACCATCAATACTTTCAGCTTCATCAATTTCTGCAACGTCTAAGTTGTGTGACCTGAATGAAATAAGAGTTAAATAGTACCATTATCGTTTTTAGTAAGTGTTACTGAATATAAATATCACTGTTGCAGTGAAACTGAATTGAATTCCTGTTCTGACAACTACTTCAAAATCTTTTTTTCCTTTCTTTATGAAAAATCAGTCTATCTAAACATCAAACATCAACAGTATTGAAGAATTTACCATCAAGAAACAATACAAAGTATTAGGTATTTATTTACTTGATCTTCAGACAATGCCGTAATATAGTTTGAAACAGACACCCATAAAACCAATGAGACTGACTGATCAAAAGAAAAAAACAAAGAAACAAAGGCAATTTCATTTACAATCTTTAAAAAAATTCACTTAAAGTGAGTAAATCTATATTGGAAAGCCCCCAAGTCAAACATATTTTCTTTCTGTTTTATTAAGGAACTAAAAATCAAATCAGCTGTAGAGATGTACAAACCTGCTTGATTGTGAAATGGTGCATGATCGAGGTAAACGAAGCAACAGTGAAGTTCCACGAAACTTCAGCTTCCCGACAGCAGAAAGAAAGTCATTGAGAGACAGCTTTAAGGGGTCATCACTAGTGGCACCAAATAACCTAAACAAAAGCATCAATATATTATTTTAAAAAATCCAAAGCCATAATTTTAAAAAATAATAAATTTAACCCTTTCAAAAAGTTTCCCCATTAAACCAAGCTAATGTTAATCTCTCCATACAATTACAACTTAATGATTTAGTCAGGTTTCAAATTCCCTACAATATCTATTACCTCCCCCGTACATACACAGATGCTTCTGATATGAACAGTAGACATTTTTTTCTTCTTAGAGATCAAGGAAGCTTTATGTCTAATATATAATGGTTTTAAGTTTAATGTACCTCTCTATACCACAAGAATTCCAAAATGATTACAAGACTCACTACAATTTAAACAATGCAAACTATAATATGACTCACAAGTTCACACTCGTTACAAATGCAGAATGGTAATTTGTATATGTTGTGCCCCAAATATGGAATTGCCCAATCTGCAGATTAAGCTGAGGATGTGCAACACAATGCCCAAGCCCAGTAATTATGCAATAAATTGCGTGCATTATCTGAGATTTGGCAATTATTTAATCTGCATAATCCTATGGATAAACAGTGACACTAAGCTTATTTGATGATTGACTAAAGTTCACTGTTTACGTGTTTCATGTCATTAGTTTGATAGTAGCCCCAGGATGGAGGAAAAAAATTTTTCCAACAAATAGGATTTTATTATATCAGAATGTTTTAGACTGATATTCTATATTCTGTGATATCGTTTACTACTGATTTAGCTGCATGTTTATTTTTAGCAAGAAACATCATTATGAACTGCTGTAAATGTGTTATGAAATTGATATTTATAATGCTAGAGTGTTTTATACTGAAATGTACTAATCCATGATATTATAATTTACAATTAATTAACTGCATGATGTAATAAAAATTCTTATGAAATGCTTCCAAAGTTGTTGCTCATTCTGTGGAATTATGCAGTCAAGTGTGCCTGCTCATTCTGTGGATTAAGCAAGCTGGGATGCTGTTCACAGGGATGGTGCAATTACCATGCATAATCTGCAGATTGGGAATTTCTGAAAATTATGCATGACACACACACACACATGTTGTTTGTTTTTGTTTACTTAAGTCTAGTCTATGCAGCATATTAAATTAGTCATTGAGTTATTAACTAAAAGAAAGAAAAAAAACACTGGATTACCTGAAATACTCTGCTTTTAATTGTAACTAAGTTTTTCATTTTTCATTAATGTTTTGTCATCGCAAGATTTGAAAAAAAAATAAGAGGCAACCGTTTATTTTTTTTAATTAACACTTTTCTTTCTAGAAAATAAAAAAAAATCTACAAATCTTAGAGAATATGCACAATTATAAAGCAATTTTCTTAATAGAGACAGCTCATAACACCTAACAAATGTATGTTTGCAGTGTTCTTTTTTTCAAAATTTTGTAAAAATATTGTATTGCTACATATACAGAACTACTATTTTTTAGATGGACATTTTTAAAAAGCGAATCAATAGATAATGTAAAACAAATTTTTTTGAGTACATTCACCTTTATGTCAAAAGCATAAATCTGTTTAAGTCTCACTTACTCTACTTAGTGATGCTAAGTGTCCAGCAAGCATGACAATCTCTAACTGTGAACAGTTAAGCTGTGATACTTAACTTTTCTGGTATTCAATCACTGAATCCATTTCCTCTAAAGGCTATGATTGAAAAAAGAAGCATACTATTCAGTTGTTTATCTCCAGGATTTTCCTGGTTCCTAATGAATGAATATGATGATTCATCTCTATTTAAACTCTAGGTCAATAACATATTTTAAGAAATTCAATCATGTATTAATTCAAAAATTAAACAAATAAATAAAATTACTATCATCTACACAAACTATGATGCTTCATTACTTTAGTAATTTTTGGGGGTTTTTACTTCCATACTTTTCTACTAATCTCTTATCAAAAAATGATATTATGCAAGAATACTTTAGAAAATAGGCTATAGGCAAAGAAAGTTCTTTCTGGAGAATTCTCACTACTTAATGCACAAGTACATAAACTTCTTAAATCATGAACTACATAAACACTACATCAAAATTAAGGCCAGGAGTCCTAGAAAAGTTAGTAAATTGTCTACTTGCAAATATAGATGTCATTAGAATTCTGGCTAGTTAGTCTGTAAAGATATTCCCTAATTCCAATAACTGCCCTATTTACATTTCTCAATCTTTCACCCAACTTGTTCTCCTATTAAAAGTGGATCTTTCCCAGTCTTCATGAAGCATGTTGAACATGCATGCAAACTAAATTGATTTTTTTTTTTTTGTTAGTTAAGTATATCTTCACAACAGCCAAAGTGCCCCCCAATTTTTTTCATTCTTTCGTCAGTTTGTACTATGCCCTTTTCACTGCATAACCTGGTCATTGAGATGATAATCATGAGATTGTATAAATTGTACTTTTATTATTCCTTTTAATATTGGAATTTTACCACTAAAAATAGCAATCAAATTGATAAATATCAATGAACAAGAAATGAGAGTTGCAAATTTGACCATCAGAATAAATGGTGGCATAATCTTTGTTCCTTGAGACATTATTTGCTTTTGTTTCTACCCCCACTCCCGACAATTAGTCAGTAATCAAATAGCAGAAACAGCTTTGATCTGGCATATTTGGATCGATGATCAGATTAGATGACAGACAGCTTAATATGTATATAAATGCCACTACCTTTTCTTTTGAAATTGTAACTATGGTGTGCCACAACTTAATTTATATAAATTATTTGCATTCATAGCATCTATGCTTAATTTTCTGTAAACTCTAGCCTAGGACAAAAACCATCACATATTATTTCAAATCTGCACAAAGATGAAGTGGCCCAGCCATTATTTGGGAGGAAAAGTATTTAACTGAATCTAAGTATCTTCATACATACTAACCTTTCAGATTATTAAAGGGCATCATTATCAACAACAAAGAGTTGCTTTCAAATGAACTAGCCAAGTAGTTCAAAAGAAGGTGACAATAAAATTTAAATATTTGTTTTTCTATTAGTAAATCTCTTTAAAGACAATAGTATGTACCAAAACTGTTGATTTGCAAAATGCTTACAACTAATCCAAGCAGTTGCTTCTAGCTAAGAACCAATGTTTAGCAGAGTGCAAAATCCCAAGTATATTAAGTTAGAATTTTACATGTCACTGTTTTAATTTCCTTTTTTGGTAACTTACTTTGGTGGTAGTATCTTTGATGTGAAGGTTGCCAATCATGTTGCCATAATTATCTTCAGGGGCTAGTAGACGCAGCAGGTCTCTAGAGCCACCACATCAAAAAAGTCCTACTGAAACCTTTTATTTTTAGATGTGGGAGAAAATTACTGACTAGAGTAGTACAGTAGTCTAACCAATGGACTACCACACACAATTTACTTATTATTATATAAAATGTGCCGATCACATTTCTAGAAGTTAAGAGTTGTTAGTATCAAAGTCTGCTAACAAGCTTAACCATTTACATTATATGCACTTACATAATATTACTGTTTGTATCTCTTTCTACAGCATCTTCATCTGTTGCCTTCCCTTTGACTTTCAGGATATCTCTCACTAAATTTCTGAAGTACAAAAAAAAAACATTTGTGATTGAAACAGTTACAAAACATCAGCAAAATCCACCATGGATTTTAGATATACAGTACATTAGGGTTACCACAAATTAACCCTTTAACAGATAAAAATGAAATCAAAACTCATTGTAAATAACTTTTACTTTACTGCAGAATACCTTAAAGAGAGAGAGATATATATATATTTATGTCAACTAACCTGAAATCATCAAAGCACAAGAAGCCATCAGAGTTGCCATCGTAATATCGGAAGATGTATTTACACCTCATTTCTGCTGCACCACCACCATGCTGGGTGTGAGGATCCATGGCTGCCAAACCAAGGAAGAATTCTTGAAAAGTGAGGAATTTCCTTTTATCAAAATCAAAAGCTCTGCAAAGAAAAACAGCAAAAAAAAATAAAAAATAAAAAAATACAGTATTATAATTGTTTTTTTTTTTGTTTTTAAATCAAAGCTACCCAAAAGTTTTACATAAATATCTACACTATGGTTCTGTAATTGTTTTTTTAAATAGTCAATGAATGTATTAATTGAATGAACCATTACTGCTAAATATCTAACATGTGAACAAGTGACTCAAACAAGTTCTGACCGACTTATTCTCGCCACAAATTTTCAACAAAAAATTAGCTAAACTTGACTTGCTTTTTCTTATATACTGTATTTAAAACATACATACAAAGATAAAAAATACTACTAATACAAATCAATTAGTAAAGCAAATGAATTAATATTATAGTGCTTTAGCGTGCCCATCATTCTGACTAGACTCAGATATTACACAGCCTGGTTTACAAAGAGTCATGTAATGAAAAAAATTGAAATAAATTCATAGACACATGTACAAAACAAAATCTTTTATCAGGCTTACAGTATGCTTTTCCAATTCCACTGAAAGTCAGCCACAAATCTGTATATGTTAAAAACACAACTTAAAATTGAAAAGAAACTAAAGTGTTAACTGGAAACTATTCAAAAGAAATAGTCACATAATTTAAACATTTAGAGCTTTAAGAAAAATAATAAGAGTCTAACAAAAAGTTTCAGCTCGCTATTTCCTTGAACTAGAGTCAAATGCTCTCCAAACTTAATTAAATCAATATTTAATTTTAAAATCTATTAGCAAATTTAAACCAGCTACCATCAGATGTAGTAATTTAGTCTATTTTCACCCCAAAACATAATTAACTATAGAAAGAATCTTGCTCATTGGTAAAAGTTTGAAGAGAGTTCAAACTCTACAAGACTTATTCCTTAAAAGCTTCCATCTTTTAATTTAATTGTCAGTAATAGTAAGAATCTGAAGCATAGTAAGTCATAATTGTAGTGTAATACTACAATCTTCTAGCACAGCTACCTTCAAGAATTCAGTATTCTTTTTTATATATAAACAAATGTAACAAGGCTAAATCATTTACAAACAGTAGATAAAATGCTTTTTCTGCCTGCATTATTTTTATTCAAATCAGATATTTTAAATCCAATGAATGTTGAGTAAATATTTTCAAAGAGATTTTTATAGAAGAAAAACCTGATGAAAATAACTTCATGGCTGGTGACTTTGTAAATAATAATTAACATTCACCCAATTAGATGTTTTTAACTCATTATAAACAGCATTTATCAAAGAAATTAACTTTACTGCAAATAGCTAGACCATAAAGGCCAAAGATTAAAATAATACTGCAATGATTATCACAGAAAACATGTCTCTGCCACATGTAAGTAATAGAAAGAAAACTGTTTTACAAATTAAATGGAGACATCTTAATCTAGAATGTTAGCTGCTTCCAAAAAAGGTGAAAAGGAAATTTTAAAAATCTTAGTTGGATTGCAACTAACAATGCTTTCATAGAAGTCTTTATCATAATGAAATGTAGAGAATCTCATATTTGTACATTTGTTCTTAAAATACAAAAGCCTATAGCATGACACTTTTCAAGACTCACAGTAGGTGAAATATCTACATTTTATCTATGGTGTTCAGGAAGCAGATGTACTGAATTGTTTGTTGGCATATTTGTTCAAACAATTATAATTAACACAGTTAAAAATGCCTTGTGGAAAATAAAGTGGGAGGGACAAGCGAAGACTTGTCTCATTGAAAAACTATTCATTTTACCTGAATAAATCACAAGTGGTCTCAGATGAGGCCCCTCTAGAGATAATGTATTCTGTAAACACCTTTATGTTCATTGTTGTTGCAGGATAGCACCATTCTAGAAACTCCTCATAATACAGACGTTGCTCTAAAATAACAATAAGAATAAATATTTCTTAATTCAAATGTTAGAGATGTAGGCTTTGCTATATTTTAGTTTCATATTGTCTAAATAATGTTACACAGAGAGAGAGAGAGAGAGAGAGAGCTTACAGGATGGAAAAAAGGTATATAATAGTCAAAATATGTTTAGCACCTTTGTTTACAACGACCATAGTTGACACAAGTAGCATTATAACATTTCACAAAAAGATCATGAATGAGAACAGTTAACAAGAAATTAAGATAGAAGCAACAGTATACTTTTAAAACTTTAAATATAAGCATACTTTAATATTTAGATCAATAACTAAGTTGCTTGGTAGTCACAAACTTCAACTTGTTAACTATTATCTATTTATTAACAAAATTGCATTATTAATTTTTATTTTAATTGGCAGTAACAATTATGTTTATGATAGATGTCTAGAAGCAACACAGACATTAATTTTCAAAACAAACAATTAATACCATCACTGAACTAGCAAGTATCTGTAGTTTTCAACTTTAGCCTACCATTCTTCTTCTCCAGCAAGAGGTACCGCACAAAGTGGAAACTCAATCAGGTTCCATTTCCCTAGCCAGTGGCCATTTTATGAGGTCAGAAAGTTAGCCTGGAACTCTACCCGCCTCATATTACCCAGGCAAAGAACCAACTATCACAATGTGCAGCAGGTGGCAAAGAAGATAGATTCTAGTAGAAATCTTCAATTTTAGATGAGAAAGCCACACAACAGACTAAAGAGCAGCACTAATTTACCATACTTAGCAAAAATTTTAAAATTACGTGAAATAAATAGATATTGTATAGTTTATTGCCAAATTATTGTAATGACAGACAAGTGTACACAAAATATTGCTTTTAGATACTTTGAAGATTAAATTCATACTAACATTATAACAGAACTGCAATCCAATAATATAATCAAAAAAGTAGTGACAGTATTAAAAGAATAGATAAATAAAAAATTTTTTTATTTTTTATTATTATTATTATTATGAGATGACTTTGCCTGACTAATGTGTAAGCCATTAAATTCTATTTCAAGCAAATATCCCCCTAACTGCATTAAGTAGTCTTTTCAGCACATGTCTAAAAGATTTTTTTTTTAAATAATAAAAATAAAAGTTAAAAAAAAAAAAAATGTCTGACCTTTTTCTCCAAATTTAGCGGCTTTGATTAGCTGATGCTGCAAAGCCAGATGAGATCGACTGAAGTTATTTTCTGGGAAGATTTCCTGCATGTCAAATATAGACGACGATGATTCCACTATGAAGCAAAATTGGCATGAAATAGAAATTTGCAAAGAAAAAAAAATTAAGATTAGTAATATACAGGGAATAGTAAAAAATACAAAAAGCCCTGCTAAAAGTTTGAAAGTTATGTACAATAACAAAACCATAAGCATTTGATTATAAAACAAGCATGAAAATGAACATTTAAATATTTGCCATCAACCAGTCTTTTTTTGATCCGTTGGCTGACTGAAACCTGGTTCCCTTGAGAAAAAGCAGGTTGAACCAAAAATCTTATTTTATTCAAATACATTCAACCAGAAATTTTATGTTCTGATGATAAGTGAAGTCTTCAAAAAAACTGCTTTGGTCTTTAGACTCCACCAAATGAATGCATTATAATGAAATGCTGAGTTAATGTAGATATAAGTTCATGTCCCAATACAGAATGTTCAGCGTTTAAAAACTTTTAGTTTTGTCATTAAATTACCAATAAAGAAAAAAAAAAATCAATGGACACAATATGAAAAAAAATTAGTAGATAGAAAATCATAAATTAAATGTATCAGTACCTGAACATGCATGGTTGGAAGATAAACATTGTCAGCATAACTAATGGAATAATTATCATCAGTTATTGAAAGGCTAAATAAATTTTTAACAAAGCACCAGTTTATACAATTTACTTTTTTCAAATTCTGTCCCACTACAAAAATCTTTACAAGACAAAAAACTATGCATCTAAAACAAGATTATGAGAAACCAAAATACTTTTAGTAACTTCTTCCTACATATAGCACTAACAATCAACACTTGTTTGTTATTCCTTATTATCGCAGAATGTTCATGGTTAGTTCAGTTTAGTGATTTTAATTTTATCTCAAGATTAAAATGACAGAAATTTTTTTTTTTTTAAATCCTAAGAATAAAATTTTTACAGTAAACTCCCTTATTAAACAGCACATATTAGTGCACATACATATATGATTAAAAGATGCATGTTTAAATTTTGTAAATACATTAAAATAAATAAGTGTATATTTAAACTGATCTAGGAAAGAGAAATTAATCAGCTGTCATATCCTTGATTTAAAAATAATCTACTACTAAAATAATCTTTAAATAGAAATAGAACACTAATTCATGGACATAACTGAGTTTTCTCTAACTTTGTATTTGGCTTTTGTATTGTATACTTCGTAATGCTTTGACAGATTATTTTGATAACTTACAATGTTTCATTCTCAATTATACTAGTATTGTGCAACATTCAGATCCCAAGAACTTATTAATCTACCACTACATTAGCATCTTGGTTGCTTGGTACCAGTGTCTTCCATATACTATTACTACATTGCTGGCATCCTTTCTGTCAGCTTTGTGTAAGTATGTAACAGTAATAAGACTACTGTTTTGAAGATTCTGTAGCTTTATCTTCTACATCAGCTTAAGCCAAACTGTGGCTTGTCACTCAATTAGTCAAAGATAATGTGCCATATAAAGGTAATCAATCAGCTTACATGTGATCTACAAAAATAAACATGAAAATATTACAATTTACAGTAACAAAGTCATTTTTATAACAAGGCATTTGTTTTTGTTTTGAACCAGAAAGCATTTTTATATCCAAGAGCAGCAAGTTTAACTGACATCTACTTAAAAAAAAAAAAGTGTTATTTCTTAACAGCAGCATCAACTTAAATTGTTCATTCACTGGGGGAAAAGAAAAAAAAAGGTGGAATGATAAGGCAGACACTATGCAATATTAGTTGATACTGGGATGAAACTTTGGTAGAGTTCTCACCATCCTGAAGTCTCTCTATAAGTGCTAGAGGTTCCCTGTCCAGAAGAATTGGCTGGTCCAAATTCAGTGCCTCAGTAATCTCCTCCAAACTCATCCAGCAGAAATGACATTCCAGTCTCTGTAACTTGGGGGGGGGGAGGGGTGTGAAAAAAATAAAATAAAATAAATAAATGACAGACTTCAGTAAACATGCACAAAATTGTTGTCATTTCTAGATGTGAATAATACTTTTGCATAGGTTTCTTCGAGATGCTCTAGTTTCCTGTCAATGCCAACCAACACACTCTAGCAGGTTCTCTCTCTCTCTATTCGTATGTAGGACCTCAACCCAGACAACTATTCTTACTCTCGTGAAAAATACAGGACAGCTGTTATATTGTAATGGAGAAATGCACGTTTTTTTTTCCATCGTAACATATGGACATCTTTGCTACCATAGAGCAGAAGAAACCCCCACGAATATCAGCCGACATTAGAAGTTAACGGGAGAAGAACAACACTCACGGCCGACATGTCCGAATCGCCGCTGAGTTTCTTCGACAGATAGATGAAGTGGTATAAGGGAGCTTCATCTCCCATTCTTCTGACAACAGTTTTCAAAACTCCCACCAAAGTTAAGGGAGTAAAAGTTATCTGGGGAAAAACAACAAACAAACAGGATTCTTCAATAACAAAACAAACAAAAACAACAACAAAACAATAGACCTATTGTTAAAGTCGCCAAATTTACAAAAAAAAACAAAAAAAAAAAAAACAATTTAAAAGATACAAAAATTTATTACTTTCTTTTTTAAAGAAGAAGAAGAAGAAGGGGGTCAGGGTGGGCAGCCCAGCAGGTAGACTCCCAGTTTCCTCTCGAGAGTGAAGAGCCCCCTTAGCTTGGATTTACACTAACAGTACTAATAAGAGAAATGTGTAATTAATTATCTAACCAATAATTTCAATCAGGGGAGGGGGGAGACAACTCAACGGACGTCTCTCGTCTACTTTCAATGTCGTCCACGTCCGCTGACTATCCAAGCTTTTCTTCCTTAAGGCTCACAGCCAACCACGAATCCGCATAGAGGCCACTCGAACGGGTGTCGGGGGGAGAGGAGGGGGGTTAGGTTCCCCTACTCACTTGTTCGATAATTCTCCGCCCGGTTTCGTTCAAACTCTCCTTCCCGCGTCTGCTGCAGGTGGGAAGCCAGAGACCCCGCTCCCTGTGGTCCACCAGAAGATACTTCCCGTCGGCCTCCCGAGGAATAAGGACGCTGACAGTCTCCTTCGGCAGGGACAAGGGCATTTTGCACGATATTCTGAATCGATTACGAATAATCACCAACTTTTCTCCTCCTCACACCGACGATACTCTAAACATCCTGTATTATTGTCCCCCCTCCCCCCTCCTTTCCTTTTCCTTTTTTTTTTTTGGTTTTTAACACGTGACGTTCTCCTGGCGTAGTTTTGACATTTGGTCTGTTCCTTTTTATCTTCTGGGATAGAAAAGCAGCATCTTAACGTGAATTACTTTTAAAATGCAAGCAATTAGATTGTTGTCGTGAATCAAACCGACAAAATATAATTATTACCCCCTTTTTTTTTTTCGCTGACTTAGGATTTAAAATAAAACTCGTGCACATCACGGCTGCTGCACGCGAGAGGTAGTACGAGTAGTATCTGTTGCCTGGTTGTGTGTATGTGTGGTGTTTTCATGTTTTGGAAAACATCCGTCTATTGAGGAACATTTTTTTTTTTTATTGGAATTACTTTAGCATTTTCTGATGTGAGATTTTCAGGTCCTCGTCCTCTCTGCCTCTCGATTCCATTGCAGACTGGCGGTGGTGCATGTACCTTCTGTAAGCCATGAGAGCTCCTCAGCCCAGGTGTGAGGTTTGCTGTGGAGAGGCCAGCAAATACAGATGTCCAAAGTGTATGAGACGATAGTGAGTTGTTTCCGGTTTCCAGAATATTACTTGGCGTTTTAGAATCACACCCCACCCGCCAAAAACGCGAATTATGAACATCGAAAGAAAATGTGGCGACTTTGTTATATTATTCGTTTTTCAAAGGTTCTCCCTGTTTGGAGTTTCCACAGTGGTCCGTCCACTCAGAAAGGCATCATTATGTATGTGTGAATCTATAGGTGTGTGGGCAACAAAAAAGGGCATATTGCTGCTAGACAGTATTTTTGCTTTATACACCAGACACCTAAAAAATAGTAACACAATATTTTTTTTATTTTTTTATTTCCAAAATTTGCAACATCAGCATCTGGCAACAGAGCAGCCGTGCAGTGCCACATGTTTTCACAGGAATAGCTGTTGAGGCATCAGCAGTTCTCCGTTTGGGGTTTGTGATGGTTGGTAGAGCTGCTTCTGTGGCATGCACCTTGTTCTTTAAAACAATGCTCGCTGGTGGTGTGAGATTGGAAAGCATGGCAGTTATTCAACTGGTCTGCATTGTCCCCATCCATCTCCCAGTAAAGTGTTAATACAAAAATGTTTGTACGTTTTTCCCAAACACTGAACATGTGGAATGCTAGGGGGTGTGTTGCTGCAGTGTGTGCTATTGTCATCTGTAAACTTTCAAATGAAAAATCTTAAATTGTGTAATAGGAAACTGGAAGCAAAAAAATTTTTAACTGAAATGCTAACTTTATAAATTAATATATTAACAAATGTTCTTGAATTCAGCTGTATACACTTATGTAGATTAATTATTAATAATTTATGCTCTGTTGCTATGCAAAGTTAAGCTAAACTGACTGGCCACAAAGTTTAATGATGTGACTGAGTTAATCCCATTCATTCTCTAGCAATGACATAGGAGGATGTATCTGTGATTTCAATGGCAATGTGATAGCTATTGTTATGCCAATGTTACTCCAATATAGCCATGTTATCTGAACAGTTAAATTCTTATTAAAACAATGGATGCAGTGACCATTGTGATCATCAAAGCAGCTTTGGATGATAGTATATGTAGAACAGCATTATCTTTTGGTTGCAAATCACCTTGATGGGTTGAATATACAGATATCATTCTATTGTGACAAAGAACAAGTGTTGGTCTTTAGTGATCCAGATCATGGAAAATGTTAAAAAACAAAGAAGACTTAATCTGAATGATGTAACAGAAGGTAGCTTGTGTGTAAAATCCATCATTTAAAGAATTTTTCAGTTACCCAGTAGTTTTTGAAAGAGCAAAACATCACGAATCTGCAGTAAGCAAATAAATTTATATATCAAGTTGTTCTAAAGATAGGTTTGTTTAGCAGCAAGATTCCGCATATCTCCAGATGCATTTTAAACCTGTGACACTTTTTACCAGCTGTGGTTGTAGCGTACATTCTTTTTTCTATAAAAGTTTTTCTTTCTTATTGCCTTTGAGTCTGCTGGCAGATAATAAATGCTGCCCCACTACATGAAAAACTACTAGTAATTTGAAGTTTATTGTTTTGGATGAGCTCTTTATAGCACTAATCACTTCTTGGAGAATTGTCAGCAGTATAAGGGTTACCTTGAGGAGGTAATTAAAAGTGTACATGTTATCTCACTCTGTCAAAAATGATCTATCTATAATCTAGAAATTATGATTTTTTTTTTACACATTTTATGCTGTTTTGTTTTAACTTTAATTCTATTTTCACAGCTGCTCACTACCCTGTTACAGAAGTCACAAAGGTAAGGAAGTGCTTTTAAATAACTTTAATAATGTCACTGTTTGTCAGTATTAGGGTCACCAACTTTTGAAAGAAAAAAAAGCAGTCTCAGTCTGAAATCTGAATGGAGGTAGCAAAAGCAAGAGAGAATGAAAATTTTTTTTATTTCAGTATTTAGATACAAAATTTTCCCATTTATAACCAATAAACAAATATCAGTGTTTGATATAATCTATTTTTGTTAATCTGCTTATTGTAATGTAAAGTATATAAAATTGTCACTACTAGTAGAAGCCATTATTTATCATCTCTACCCCTGCTAGGCACTGTTAAGAAACTGCATTCTTAAGTATTCTCACTCACTGTTGATTCTTTCTGAAATCACACAGAAAAAATTATCACAAATGTATAAAAGGCCACATACAATATTGTTCATTTGTTGGACACTTATCAGATGGCAGCAATCTTTACTCGTGACAGATGAGAATGAAACAGACAACACAGCCTGACAAACAACAAAGCCCTTAACAGTTTTACCTGTTTCATGAGTTGAATGTTGGAATAATAGTCAATGAAAACTCTGTCTTTAGTTTGGGGTCCCATGTTAGCATCTTTATTATTTCGGCTTTGTGCAGACTGACCATGAGTGCAGCAGGTTGCATGACTAACGTGTCCTGGCACTATGGTCACACTGAATAAAAGTCCATTTCACTAATAGTAGACAGGTAAAACAGGTGAGTGCATACACACAACAACAAACAAGGGCAGTTTTACTGGCCATTTCAAATATTCCAGAACTAAATTGAAAGAACCAGCTGGTATGCGACGTGGCTGGTCTGTTAGATGGTTTAACCAGTGGTCAGTCTTTGGTGTCGATTACCAGCCACTTTGGAGCCCTGGTTGGTAGGTCTGCACAATTAAAAAGATTCACTTCACATTTCAGGTAGCTGTGTTGCGGTATCCATAGAAAAATCTAGGAATGAAAACATGGCTGAAATTTTTAACAGTCAAGAAAAAGGTTTGTTTTGGTTTAATGATTATATTGAGAGGGATTGAATTTTGATGCATGAGTTGCTTATTTTTTTTCTCTAGCTCCTTTTTTAAATTCTGATGAGGACATCTAAAAAAAAATTTTTTTTTCTTAATTTTAAAAAAAGAGATTGAGAAAGAGCCATAAAAACTTTTTTATTCCAACTTTTCTCTCAAGGAAATTTCAGACCAAAATCAGTTTACTCAATTAACAGTTAAGTCTGTCTTTATTTTCTTTTAAATTTGTCGAGTCTCTCCTGCTCAAGAGACATGTTACCAATCTGGCTGAGTAGGAGTTATTAATACAATCACTTAATTTTTTTTTCTTCTTATTTTAATACAGCATTAAAAAATACAGGTAATCTTTGCTTTTATACCATTATCTTTTTCCACCCTCACCCAACTGGAATGTAGAGATAACATAGAAGACATTGTATTCCAGATGTTTGTAGGCAGATGCCATCAGCAAAATGTCTGCCCCTCATTCATTTGCACTCTGGTATTTTGCTAAAACTGGTTCTTCAGTCTGCCTTGATGACTATGCTACAAACAAATTCTTGATGAAATTTTTTGTTTATGGTGGAAAAGCGAAAATATCTCAAAAAGTGCATTAATTTCTACCTTTTTATTACAATGTTGTTATCAGAGGATGGGGAGGTTTCAAACAGTGATTCTGAAGACACAGAAGACAAAGTGCCTGAAGAAAGTCTGAAGAAACTAAGTAAGATACCATGCCAGTTACATTTGAAAACCCCCATACTATTTTTATCATTATTATTATAACATTAATATTACATTTGCACAAAACAAAACATTTTAAATCTTTTACATATTGAATTTTTACCATTAATCATAGTTTTTCTCTTCCTGCTTATAAAGGCAAGTAAAGAAGAAAGTTTTTTTGTAAATCTAAGAATGAAATAAAATGTACCTTTTTTTTTTTCACTATTAGTCACATCCATTTTTTTTTTTTTTTTAATGTTATTTATTTAGAGTGCAGATGTGATGATTACAGTTGACTCTTTAGATCTGGTTTTGATGTTAGCTGTTCGTGATAATTTCCTAGGATGGATGCTCTATATTGTTAATGCCAGCAGTGTACCAACATCCTGCTAAAAAAAATGGAAACTAGGCCTTGCCTGATAAAAGTGAAACTTCCTTTACTACATTCCCAATTATTCAGATTAATTTGTTTTCAAGTAAAGTATTTTTTTTTAAGTTTTACTTTGTACACATTTCATACATAGTTGGGCAGCTGGTAGTCTAGTGATTAAAATACTGAGAAGACCCCTGACGTCAGTTCCCAGTGAGGGTTATCCTGGTTTGGTATACCACTTTGACATGGTTTCTTCTTGCTGCTCTTCACCAGCTGCCTGTGTGGGGGTTTCTTCCTACATCTACAAATTAAGAGTTTTAGTATGATTTTCCTGCTGAGTCTGGTGCATGTTAGTGCTTTCTAGCAGATAACTGTGGCACTATGTTGCCTTTAAAACAGTTATGAACAAAAAAAAAGCACACTATTTTGTAAGCAAGGACAAGGCACAGGCTTGCTTGTGAGACTTTTAATTCAAATTATTATATGGATATATTAAATATCGTATTTTGGCAGATCATCAAGTACACAGCATACTGAAATTTACCACTTTTCTGCTATCATTGTGAAGAAATTCAGGGATAAACTTCCCTTCAAATTATCTCCAGGCAGTCTTTGTTGAAAACTGACAACAAACTCAGAATGTTTGTGGATCTGATATGAAGATTAAATTTTTTTTTGTTCAACACTTTCACAATAAACTATAATTCGTTGTGCTAGTAAAAACCAGTTGCTGCATTGTCCTCCTGTGAACTACTTTGAAAGTAACATCATATTCAGCATAGTAAAATAAATAGGAATGCTTTCAAACTGAGTTTCAAGTTTTAAAAAAATACTGGCAAATGAAGTGACACTAAAAATTATGGGAGCAGCTTTACCTCAGCCTTTAGTGCAAAAGGTGAAACTGGTTTTTAAAGCCGACTTGCTCTCTTTCCTGGCCAACAGTTCATGATTAATAACATCACATCAGATGAAGTGGATTCTATATTAAATAGGCTTTTTAAAACCCAATAAAATAAATAGTACCAATGGTTTCTCTAATATCCTAAAAAATATTAACATTATACTAAGGAAAGTCAAATGAAAGCCGGCCAGATACCTTTAGTGATACTATTTCAGTTTTCATTTGAATGTCAATAGCAGTTATCCCTCTACAAGGGCACTTTCATCTCATTTTACAAAGTTTTTATTCCTCAATACCTTAGTATCAGGTTTATTTAGTTTTTTTTCTAAAATTGTATTTATAAAAAAGCATATGGTACTGTAAACCTTTGGTCAGTTCAGCTTAGCTTTTGCTAAGATTTATGTGGAGACTCTCATAAGACAACATAACTGTCTAAGAGTTTTTAAAAATCTTTCCAGATGACAGCGATGAGTTGAAGTTACTATTAGCCAATCCTCACTTACGAGATATGTTGGTGGCACTGAACACATCACAAAAACCTGAACACGACATAGAGATGGCCATGAGGGAGCCGATATTTGTAGAGTTTGCAGATCAGTGTTTGGAGATAGTCAGAGATAAAGCGACAGAAACTTATTTTACCAAATGAACTTGTATCAGATTATTTTTTAAGGGAAGATCTGAAAATATCATTTTATAAATTTGTACAGGACTAATGGATCTTTGCTCCACCATGTCTACATTGCTAAAATCATACATTTCTTTTATTGTTGTTTCTTGAAATACAACAAAAGTATGCATTAAACATAAGTAAAATCTATGGATTTAATGGCCATGGTGTTAAAAAAATTTTACTATTATTACAGCATGTAAATAAATAATAATGCAAAAAGTTTTCATAGATGCAGCCAGCTTTGTTATTGCTGCATAACAAATCTTCATTGAATCAGTATCAATTGTTGAAAACCCATTCTTTTTGGGATTACAATGTAAGCTAAATCTTTACAACATTAAACTGCATGTTTAAGATATTGGATGTGTTTTTCTTACAAAGATTCCACTATACTTATGTTGGGAGAATACAATGCTATAGTCTTTCATGTGGAAGAACCTTTACAAAGGGTCACAATAGGTGGAGTTCATTTCAAAGAAATCCTTTAAGTTGGGTGTTTTTGCTCTTTTCTATTTAATATAAATGTCTCACATTAAATAATTTTTGTTCACTGATCACAAAATCCCGTTAAGAACCTGTTTTCAGATAACTTGAATCATGTTCAATGCTGATCGACAAATCCCATTCAAACATCATAGTTTATTTTATTAATATACTTTATTAGGAGAATTATAATTTTCTCTCTCTCTCTCTCTCTCTGATTACTTAAGTGGACAGGTTTCAATAAGAATAGACCAATAACTCTACAACTGGATAATTTATTGTACAAACACTAACTTATATTCACACTCACTCCCATTTCTTAATAACATTTAAATGATCTAAAAAGCTCTCTGCATAAACGTGAGGTATCATCTTTTTATTTTTCTCTTTGAAGAAAGCTTCTTTGATCCTATCCTTCTTTCCCATGTCTCTGGAGTGACCAAAGTCTTCTTCCTTGAAAATGAGAAAACCAAAAAACACTCAAAAAATGCTTACGGGATCAACACAAAACAATCAGAAATTAATGAAAGTCAGCTACAAACTAAAAGGAAAAATCCTGTCAGCTTTTTATTTTTAAAACAATTCATAAACCACATTTACTAGTTTTAATTAGCAACAGTTATCAGCTATATAAAAAAGTAATTATAGAAACTCCTTTTTCCACTATCCAAAAGAAAATTAATGATGATCTCAACAAGGGAATAGCTTGTAATTTCATCATAGGTTATTCTCTCCTAATATAAGTGGTAGCCAAAATTATTGCATGACCTTGTGTTTCAAACAAATATCAAGTAGTGTATGTGCTACAACATAAATGCTAATTTTAACAAAGCTAATTAAGCCTCATTGTGATATTCAAAAGGCCACAACCAAAGGGAGATAAATGCTCGTTCTGATATTGTTTTGACTATATTTCAGCAGAAAAACGATTAATCAGATGGGGGAACATAGACACTGCATTAGTCATCACAGTATAATTATGCTTAACAAATGAGAAGCAATGCCTTGTGCTAACTCTTGAAATAAAACCCAAATGCATAAGACTACTATGTAGTGTGATGTTATGTACATAAGGGTTGAGGGTGAGAAAAGAGTAATTTACATCTATTTATGAATGATTTTCATCAAGTTAATTAGCAAAGTATAAAGTAAATGGGCATGGTCTGACAATCACCAGTAATCACCCAACAATGTGTCATCCATTTTTAGGTGGTTAAGATTTGCTATATCCTGTGACAACGTTTTCTATATGCAAACAGTTTCATCCAAAATTTAATAGCTTCTTTTTCAGAATTACTAGATTAAAGATATTCCATTAAATTATACTTCAGCAAGTCTTCCTCAAAGACACTTCAATTACCTGCACATCTATCAGAACTAGTACAATTAAAAGCAGGAATAAAATAGGTTATTGGTGGGAAAGGGGAAGCAGCTTTTGCTGATTTTGTATTCAGCTTTGTCAAATATTTGTTAATTAAAATTAGTAAATCAGGTTCACTGCTATTATGCAACACAGAAAGTCTCAATAATTTATTATTAGACAACTAATTTTATATTTTAAGAAAAAATAAACAAAAACGAGATTTCACAATTTCTTTATACCTGTGTAATGTAGGGTCTGCTGAGAAAATTAATATTTTCTTGTTCTGTTATAATTTCTGATAATGCTTGTTTCTTCATTCTGTATGTTATCTCAGGATAAATTCTGTGTTTTCTACAAAGGAAAATAGAACTATTTTCAAATGAACAAAAACAAATTGTTTTCTTTAATTTCAGATGTACAAAACTTTAGTGTTTAACCGTCATTCTGATTGTATTAAATTCTTTAAAAGTCTCAAGTGAATTATATATATGCATACATTATTGGAAATAGTTATGGAAACAGACAGGATATGCATAAATAATAAATAATTGCTACCAACTGTGAGATGCTTATAATATATACACAATGCATTAGTATTTAGTATATAAGTCCCTTGCTATATATATAGAGCATGACACCTTGCTTTCATCTTCCCATACAGGTTATCAATGTATGACCGAAATATTGTTCCAAATATCCTGTAGCAGTTTCCACAATTCATCCAAAGTATTTAGTTGCCCTTTGACTTTCTCAGTAGCCATGTAGGCTAAATAATGTTCATAGCAGGACTTTGTGCAGGCCTGAGTATCTCTCTGAGTGTTTCATCAGCCTTTACATTCCAGATAGTTTAACCACATTAACTGTATGTTTTGGTCATCAACACTGTCATGTTGGAAGATAAATCACCACTCAGTGAGATGTGTACCTGAGAGAATGGCATGATAAATGAGAACTTGCCTGTATCTGCTGGCAGTCAGTATACCTAAAATTTAATGCAAATCTCTGACCCTTAGCTGATATGCAGCCACACACTTGTTCTTATCAACCCTGTGCTTCACTGTATTTGTTGTACACTGACTGTTTTGGACTCATTCTGTAAAAAAAAAAACACCTTCAAAGTTTGGTCATCCCACTGTTTTATTTATGCTGCTTATTTCAGTCTTACCATTTGGCTGCTTCCTCTTAGCAAAGTTTTCAGACAGCTATACATTCAATGAGACCGCTTTGTGGTAATGTGTATCTTACTGTTTTTGAAGAAACATTAACACTCGTACTTGCCTAGGTTTTTTGCAAGATCTCTAAACTTATCATGTAGAGAACATACTCTGAGATACTTAACATTACTTTTGGAGACTTTGGGCTTGTTTATTCAGCCACATCCATTGTCAAAGGTACCAGTTTTGTTATCTTCCTCCAAGTCTTGCATTCTGCTTCTGAAACATGAAGTCAGGCTGCAGTCTGCCACATGGAGTAGCCATCACTAGCTAAGACTTTCATTTCTATATAGTTGTCATGTGATATTTCCTTCCTAGGAGCCACAGTATTTACCATACCACAATGATATCACTAGCTATACTTTTATAGTCTTTCTGTAGATGTATCATTTTCTGTACATTGCATAACAACCAGTCACATTGTACTATATTAACATGACTATGCTATGAAACATTTCATTTTCACACATAAGATGCAATTCTATCATGTCTTATTTGCATTTTATGCCCAATTTTTTCCTATTTCCATAATTATTTCCAATACTGCATATAAATATTTTACTCTTTTTTATCTTTTGGAAAATCTTGATAGTTACAAAAAGTCCAATAGCAACAAAGTAATCTGCCCATACCCACCCAGGTTATCAAGTGAAATAACAATGGCTAGAAATCATAAAAGTTTTTTTAATTTATACCAAAACAAAAAAAATGGAAATTACTTGATTACTTTTTTTTTCTTACTTCTCATGGCTGATTTAAAAGTTAAATTAAGCAATAAAAATTATTCAGTTTTGACATTTTTATAATCAAACACTACAGTATAACAGTACAGTGCTTTGCCATATTAATTAGACAAACTCCTTGAATAAATGTTTTTGACTGAAATTTAGATATTTCGGGTATGTGTATGTATACATCAGATGTCTGTCTAGGCAGATAATCAGTGTGCACTATCACCATGCTGAGAAACAGGATAGACCCTGCAATATTTCTCCATTTGCCTGAGATCAACTTAGAGACCATTCAGAGTATGGCCAATGACAAATTGTCATAGATATCAACATTTCTCAAGAGTTTGCACCCAATATTATATATTGCTAAGTTCACTAAGGTAAATGTCACTGCTGTGGCAAAGTGATCTGGAAGGGCTTGAACAGTGACACCATGACAAGAACGTGCCATTACTCACTACATCTGCTCTTATCATCAAAACTCTTACTGACATTGCTTGTGAAATTTTTTCAGACCATGGGCAAGTATGAAGATGGGAGTGCCATGGTATAGGGCGCAGGGTGAAAAGAATTTGTATGTCAGAATGCATCTTAATTCTGCTATGTACACTACCATTTTAAAAGACATCTATGATTATACAAGCAACATACTCAGAAATGATGCCCATATTTTTCAAAAGAATTTGCTACATGCCACACCTCATGTAACCAGAATCTAAGAGAGGAATAAAGGTATTCCATTTCATCTTGGGGTATCCCCAGAGCCCTGATAAATTGGATCAAGAACCTATGGAAGCATCTAAATTATCAGCTGAAAACAAACCATTCAGATCTGGCTAAACAATGGAATTAAAGAAAATTTTTAAATGGCCATGATAAAACACAGATGATGATGATGATGATGATACAAAATCATTGATTCAACATGCTTCATGCTGCAAAAAGGTAACTTGACAAATTTCTAACAAATAATTTCACTAATGCTTGCCTTTTTTGTCATTTTCCACAACACGCTAACATACTGTAAATACAACAGATTTCCAAATTACCATGATAGAGCAATGTATAAAAAAAAAGTAGGAATTTTTAATTTAAATTAAGCTCTATGTAAAATCAAAAAGCAACACACACAGTGAAGTCATAAATTCTGTTTCTTTAACATACCTGAAGTTGTTTTTTTTAACAATAGCAGCACTAAGCAATATTGTAGATCTTTTTTTTCTTTCTTTCATATTTCCAATACGATAATATCTTAGACTCTTTCCAAAGTGGCCTAAACCAACACTTTGAAATTTAGATTTACATGCATCTAAAAACTGTATGGCTGATAGACTGTTGAAGTTTTACTTTATCTTTGTTTTCAGGACAGTTAACTCGAATGACGAGGGACATGGGTAATTTGAACTAAAGAGGGCAACAAAATGCTAAAGCTGCCAAATGTGTTACATATGAAAGACAGAGATGGAAAGGGCTTCCAAACGTTCATTTCGACTCATTTTTTACTGTTATTGATTGGTAAGAATGGCCATCAGTTTCAGGTGATTTAGATCTAGGAGTAGACTGGCCACTTAGTACAGAGGCAGGTAGGGGTGTTCGTGCAGTCTTTCTCCATTAACACTGTACTCAATGCGAGAAATGGCATTCCTGGGTTGGTTGTTGAATTTATAACTTATGCTTAAAATCAGGCTCTCTATAAACGTTTTGGGATTACAGAGACTAAATATAAATCCAACCGTGTACTGCACTGTTCTTGACTTCTTGTTCAGCTGGTACGTACAGACGACTCCAGCAGCACCATCAACAGGCTATAATAATTTTAATTTAGTCTTTCTGCACACCTTTCTACTGTAATCTTACCCTGTATACAGAAGGCCAGGAACACGAATTCTCTTTTTATAGTAGCAAAGAATCGCAGTGAGCCGCATCCCTTCGTCGTTTACCGCAGCAGCACCGCCGGTGTCGTTCTTCCTACATTAACAGGAAAAAAAAAAAAAAACAAACTTTTTTTAAGAACTACACTTTACCGAACCTTTATATTAATTAATTTTAAAATGAATTAATAATTATTTTAAAATTCTAAACCCAAACAAATGCATCAGAATGTTGTCATACGAAAATTAACACGATCTTAGCATTAGCTTCGAAATGGCTGCTGCTGCTCGCGCGGCGTTTGCTTGTCGGTGGAAATCTCCGCATCTCCTCTTGAACCCAGTTGGGAAAATCAATCGTGTAGGCGGACTCCTGAGTAAGTTTGAAAATAAAAGGAAGACCTATTTATTCAGCGTGTGTTGCGGATTTAGATAATTAGTCTGTTTTTGTTTGTTTGCTGTGTCTCGTCTAGTGCTGATCAACAAAAATCTGGATTGTTTCAGTCCTCATATAGTCAGACTAGTAGCAGTAGTAGTAGTAAGTAGTAGTAGCAGTAGTAGTAGTAGTAGTAGTAGCAGTAGTAGTAACAGTAGTATTACTGTGCCTGAGAATTAAAAATGACGAAAGACAAATTGTGCTTTTACAGTAACCAGCCGCAGGTCGATTAAACGTTGGGAACGTCCGTATCGTCTGGTTCTCTACAAAAGACGAATTGAGGCTGGGCCTGAACCTGAGAGACACCGGTCAGAGTGGATAAACTGGTGAGGGAGGATGTTCGAAATTGCACAGCTGCTGTTCGTTGTCAGCTCTCCGTGTTTATTATTATTATTATTTTGTTATAAAGTTTTACGAAAGCAGATTCGAAATATCGCCAGTCAGTACCTTCTTGACAGATTCACGTTTTTCTAAGTTTAGAGTCAGTCCATTATTCAATTTTTACTCAACAGCAGCGCTTACCTTCCATAAGATTGAATCTGCACCAAATTTTGCAGTTATTTCTCTTCTAATTTTTTCCCATACGCTGTTGTTGTTTTCAAGGATTTCCAGTAGTCAGACTAGTTTCACATACCTAGTTGCTGTATGATGCCTAACTCAGAACATTCATAGTCTCTGATACATTAGATTTATGGACAATACTGTCACTGTAATTTTGATTTTCACCTAATTTTTAAAATTTAATATCTTGAGCAGTTTGCCAAGTGTAGCTGTTTGGGATTACATAAATAGTTTTATTCACTTCAGAAACTAATTAGTGATTAAAAAAAGCATTTTGGAAACTTACTTAGTGGATTTTTATTAATTTAGGACCTTAAGTAGGGAGATGATGATCCCAGAGACACAAAACAAATAAAGTAGATTGTAATTTGTTTGTTCAATTTTTGTCCTACCTCAATCACACTCTGGGCTTCATCAGAAAATAGTGCTCTAAAAAGTATAAATAAATTTATTGGGAAAAAATCAACTAAAAATTTTAAAAAGTTTTAAGAAAGAAAAGTTCTCTCTATGAGATTTTTACATAGTTTTAAAACTACAAAAGTTTAATTTTTTCATGTGTTTATTGTAATTCTATTTGTCATTTTAGGAATTATGATTGTGAAGTGTTTGCATTTGGAAAAAGACTTGGGGAAGAGTTTCAGGAAAATACATTGCACACTGCTTTTACTGACAAGTAAGTATTTAAAAAAATCTATTAAAAATTTAGAAAAATGTTTAATACATCTAGATAGATAATGTAAGTACATACAATATTTTAAAAAATTAACGTTTGTAATTTATTGCTAAGTGGTTAATTTGGGTTTCTTAAGGAATTTGTTTGTTTTTTTTATAATTTATGTTGTGCTTTAATGTTATTCTTTAAACTCCTAGGGAAAAAATTGAAAACTGGTGAAGCATCTATACATTGAATAATTTGTCTAAATCTACAACCAATTTTTGAAATCAAAAGAAAATATTCTTGTTTTTTAATCTTAAAAGTTGGAAGATGAATTCAAGCAGTTTTTTTAGGAGGCAGCACACCAGTAAAAATGTCCTTGGTTATTCCCTAATGATAAATTATGAGACTGCTCGGTTTTTTCCAGAGATGTATCTTTATTATTTTTTCAGGTCTTACATTGTCGAAGAAGAAAAAAGGCGCATGGAATTAGGGGTAGAGTCTGATTCAGCACATCTCAATCTTCAACACAATGAGGACTTTGCCAGAAGAGGTGAGGAAAATGCTAAATAGTTTTAAACATAAACCAGGAATGCTGTCTGTAGGAGAGTTTTTACTGTTTTTTGTTTGTTTTAAATATTTTTTTAAAATTTCAACAATAATCTTAATGTGTGGGTCTACCTTATTTTTTAGATTTATTTTTTAAATCAGAATTATTCTACACAAGTAGCTTGCTATTCTCTAGCTGTAAGTTGTGTTCTTAACGTATTGCTATACTAAAGTCAATTTTTCAATGACATCTTGAAAATGGCAAAGAATAAAAGGTTTTGATGAAATGTTGGTAAAATGTTTTGCTGCTGAAAATATCAATAAAAATTCTAAAAGTTAATGTTTAAATCATCCTCTTTATTTTTGCAGGAGAAGAAATTGCAAGTCGGTATATAAAAGCTTACTTACGCTTCTCTTTTCCATTGTTCTTTGAGGAAGGAATATGGTAAGACTCGTCATACCTTTTTGAGTATTGGGCATGTGAAAGGGAGATGATAATATAATAATAAAAACTAACAATAATAAAATTGAATTATTTGCAGTATTTAGAGTTTATTATTTTCAATATATTTAACACTTTATTTAGCAATTTTAACTGAAATTATTATATTTTAAAATATGAATAGGGGCAATTATTGGCTTTCTAAGAAACTAGTATTTAGTGTGAAGAATATAACCATACTAGTACATTGTATGTGTCAGTGCAACAGTTAGCATATTTAATTTCTATACAATCTATCTATTGCATCATTTTCTTTTACCATAAACACTGATATATTACTGTTAAATTTCTAATACCAGTTTAACCAAAAATTTTGAGACTTTTAAACTGTTTTACTTTGCAAGTTTCCCTTACAATTGTAATTTCATTAATTTTTTACAATTTTTTTGCTGTTTTGACTTATGTTTGTAGTGCTGTTCATGACTACCTTATGGCTGAAGAGCAGTTGGTTCTATATGGCAGTAACATAGGAATTGGGGACTTGATTTTATGTGCAGTGAGTTCACGTGTCTTTTTTTTTTTTAATTTTTTAAAAAAAAACTGTCTTAAAAACAGTGATGAAGACCATCTAAACTAGCGAGTTTAGAAATTAATTATTGAAGGCAGTGACTATGAACAAAAGGAGCATACACACACACTATGTTGAACTGTTTCTCTGTTTGATCTGCTGGTTCTTTTGTACATAACAGTCCCTGCAACTTATACTGTTTTTCCCATGTCCCTTGCTATGTCAAGATATCAATTTTCAGGAAAATATCCTCTGAGAAAATGACTTCCATCTAACATACTTTCTTCATATCAGTTTTGTCATGTAGCATAACAGACCACTGAGCTACAGTACTTGGTTATACTAGACTGATGATGGGGATATCTTGATAACTTAACCATTTTAAATTCATATTTTATTATATGTCCTATGTATGTATCTGTTCAAAAGGCTTACCTATTTATCTGTAAGTATCTTATGATTTCTTTATTTAAAACATTTCTCCCTTTTTTGTATCAGTTTAACAAAGTTTGGGTATCAACATAGTAGAATTCAAATAAAGAAAGAACTGACTGAAATTCTCATTTATGTCAAGAGTAAGAATTATTTACTTCAGAAAAGCTACAAATGTATGACAAAATTCATTGATAAAATGTTAAAGAGATTCCATAATTTTTTGTTGGGGAGGTGATTGTTTTTGTTTATGATATTTTACTTTTTGCCTTTGGTTTTGTTGAATCTAGCAATTGGTTAAAACTGCCAACTTTGAATGAACAATAAGCAGAGATAAATTAGCACTTTCATACATAAGCATACTGAAATAAAGTTCTCGGAATAAATATTAGACAATGAAAGATTATTGTTGGTAACAAATTTGCCAGTAACACACTAATACTGCTTCTTAATCTTACCATTACATTCAAGCCTTGATTTTTGCATTTATAATGTTGATGTTTGGAGTACAATGAACAATTTAATTTTCACCCATGCTATGGCATCAAAGTTTTAATATTAAAATATTTTGTTTTTGATTTACATAAATGTATAGTAAATGAATTTCTATAAGTAGAAGCTCATTTTTTAGTTGTACAGGTTTTTTTATAATTAAAATTTTTTTTAGGAATTTCCTCCATCTCCAGTCACACTGTCTAGGACCTTCAAAGCTTTGATTGGAGGGCTGGCAGAAGATCAGGTAAGCTTATGAAGAAAATCAAGCAACCCATTCTCAAAGTCTTTTGTACAAGTTTCATTGGGAACTGTTAAAACAATTTTTATTGTCTTTTCAAGGAATTGCAAAGTTCAAATGAATTGGATCAACAATTCTGCTTTTCAGATATGTAATTGCAAAACTTATCTCATATCATTAGTGATCACCTGCTTCCACATTTACTAATCTTCTCTTTAAGTCGAATCTTAATAGAATTATAAACTACTTTAATTTTATGTGAATTTCTACTTTATTATGGTTATGCTGTCAATTAAATTTTTAATTTTCAAACATTAAAGAGCAGAAAGCAACCCATGATAATGCCAACAAAACAAGGTGATAACATGAAATATCTGTGGCAACATAATTATAAATGGAATACATTGCCACATAGTTGATAGTGACAGTATAAACAAATTAAATTGTATTGAAGCTTAATTAAAATTACCTGAAAAAAAAATATACACACACAGCTGAATTAATTTTAATTTCTATTGTTTATTAGCAATACTTTCCAGCTTACAGTGAGATAATTATTTATAAAATCCACATATTGGTGAGCTACATTTACTCAGTGATTCATGGAAAAAAAGTTTGAATTAATTTACTCAAATAACTGAAATTTGGTGGCTTGGTTTCCTTCAGTTAAAAGCTTTGTTTTTTCAGAATGGTGTTGTTAGCATAAAACTGTGTGTTGGTCAGTAAATAACACTAGTGATTTATGTATTAAAAAAAAAAAATTGGAATTATACTAATCTTTTCTTTCTAGGATTTACTCTGTTTAGTAACTATAGTAATTTATTTATAAAATTTCTTCAAAAATCACAGCTTAGAGTTTTGATTTAAACAGCATATGTACAATTTACTAAGAATTAATAATCAACTAAATTAATTGAAAAGTTATTAAAATTTAATATTAATTTTATTTTTGCAAAAATATTTTAGATTAAATTGTTTATCAATTTTTAAATTAATATTATTTCATTTAGGAATTACTTTTGTAATAAATGATATTCCTGTCTTGCGTTTTCAACAGAAATTACTAATTTGAGTCTCTCTTAAGCTTGCTATAATGGTTTCAGGTCTTTACATTCTTTACTATACAGGTGTTGTGTTACATGGTTGGTTTGGAATTAAAACAATTTTGAGGAATTCAGAAGATAATTATTTTTCTTGAAGGGTTTGGATAGAGCCGAGTTGTTTGTACGGGACTTTATTCTCCCTCAGTTGGTTGGGAAGGATATCAGTGAGCTATGGAAAATTGATAATCCCATGGGAATGCTGGTCCGCATGCTACAGTCACAAGGCAAAGCTCCTCCAGAACCAAGGTAGACATTTCTCAAACCTGCAACCCAACCCCTAGACTGTAAAAAAAAAAGAAATTAATAGCTTTTTTCTCACGTTTATTGATAAATTCTTTTATTTATTAGCACTATGGAAACCCACCTTAGAAAACCATTTTTCTCTGTGTGTGAGGATTTATAATGAACTGAACTTGTTTTATTTGCCATACATTTTTGTTTGATTGATTGATTGATTGTTCAGTTGAATATAAAAGATAAAAATATTGTTAAAAGTTTTATTTTTATTAACAGATTGATCTGGCAATCAGCTTCTGAAACTCTGTTGTCTTTATATTTTGTTGGTATATACAGCAACAGAGTCCTGATAGGTCAGTGTAAGTATGGCTCAATTAAGTTTGTTGTAAGATAATTTGATGATGAGGTTTTTAGGAAGAACATGACAAAAAAAGAAAAACAAAAACCTCCATTGTAATGTTTTTAAATATCTTGTAATCAGTAAATCCTTACAACTTTTTGGTGCTGAATAAAAATTGCTTGTTTTATTCCTGTTAATATTTAGAGCACAAGAACAAAATTTTGAATTTAAATTAAAATGTGTTGAATATTTATGTCTCAACAGCACCAGGAGAAACAGTGCTTATTGCTGAGGAAATGGCAGCTCGAGACGCCATCAAAAAGCTGCTGAATGTATCGGATAACAGATCACCTCTGCTGCTAGGAAAAATGGCAGAGGGAATAGAGTTGAACTATGATAAACTAAATCCAAGTGTCAAGGACATTACTGCTAAAAGTAAACACAGTTCAGAAGTTAAACGAATTTCAGTAAGAGACTGTTAATGTTAGAAAAGGTATTTTAAAATTTTCTTACCACTTTAATGACAAAACGTTTTGTTTTGTTACTTTTGTAGCATTTATATTTAATAGATTTTATAAAAGAATGTTTGGTTTTCCTGTGAGATGATTTAGCTGTAAATCTGTTTTCCATTTCTGTATTACCAATATCTTTTTTTTTTTTGCCATTTACACTAATTTCACAAATTTCCTCATCCAACTTATTTATTTTATGTACAAATTGGTAACAAAAAAAAATTTATTCTTAAAATAATATGACAGTATCACAACCCCAACATTTTTTTTTAATTCAAAGTTACAAAAAACATTTTCAGTTTATAGACTTTTGCAATAAATGGAGATCACCTATTAACAGTATTTGATATTTAAAAAAATAAATGCATCTTGCATCTTTGCAAAGAAATTTATATTTTTTCTTCTTTTATTTTTAGATTTAGTAATTACATTAGTGCCATTATCTTTTCTCTTTGTTACCAAAATTTGTAAAAATATGGTATTCAAGAAGGAGTCAAATTAAACTAAATGGAAAAAAAATTTAACTATCAGTAATTTTGTGTACCTTTTCAGAGTTAATTTTTACTGCATTAATGTAGCTTATTAAAACATGATTTCAAGTGGATGTGTCAGTTGGTTAATTGTTGCATAGTGTATGTTATTGTAGTACAAAATATGTTTTTCTGTATTTCCAGTAATAAGACTTATTTTCGTGATATTTTATTAAGATGCCTTTTACTTGTAAATAGTCCATATCTTGTTCCATTAAATGTCACTTAAGACTAACATAATTTAGGTAAAAGCTATTCCAAAATTCTTTACAAAATTATCAATAACAGATTGAATGCTTAATGAATTTACATTTACTGCTGATACTCATTTATAAGACAGAATTTTAATGGCAAATTTATTTTTCAAAAGTTGGAGCTCATTTTATTAGTGAGTCATCTGAAATCTGGAGTTTATCTGTAAAGGAAAAACTGACACCACATTTACTGTTCTTGTTAGGAGACTGTTGAGTTTACATGTTATGTGCTTGTCACATTAATAAAATATTAATTGATATTTTTCTTTTAAAATGATAATTATTGATGTCAATGTGATTGAGTTAAGTAATTGAATTATGTTAGTTGGATAGTGGATGCATTATAATACATCACCATTTTGAATTTTGGCCATGTTTTCACACATCTGCAATGTACATACAGTATCTGTTTTGATAAGGGTACCTTTCCTGTTGGCACAAAAGTGCCCAAGGCTATCTTAAGAGACTGTGCTTCAATAAACAATTACTGTTTGCATTTGTCACAGCTTGCAACATGTTAATAAATACATGTACACCCGGTTATCTGATGATGCTGCAACCCAAGCCAATATGTATTTATCCATTTAAAAAACAGATTAAATCTAGTGAACCCTGTGTAATAAACAAATCTCTTTAAAAGATAACGTACTAAATTTGTTATATCAGGCTTTACTCTACTTGTTTCCAAAGCAAGCAATTGATCAGCTGAATATTGTAACAGGGTCAATGCTAAAGTTACTATTTTTTTGTCCAAGAAAGTTGGGGAATCGTTTTGTAAAATGGTGTAAAATTATTATTTCTGTGAAGTCCTTATGCAGCCTATACATAGAGTATTAGTTTTTTTTTCCTTGTGGAGGGAAGAAAAATAGACAAAAATTGTTCAGAGATTGTTATATTATCTCAATTGTTAGAATTGATCTTTTAATTAAAATGTGTTATACGCATGGGTTACTGGTCAGTGATAATCTCATTGCTATTTTTACCAGACTGGAACCATTGTGCTAGAGGCTTTCTGGTATACTTATGATTAACCCTTTCACTGCCTAAAAGTCAATGCAAATAGAAATCTCAGAAAAAATGTCTAAATGTAACCAAATCTACTTCAGCCAAAGTCAAAGCAGCATGTATGCCATATACCTATTAATCACAAGAAAGTTGTTTCTCAATACATGGAGCTCAGGTGCAATGTCCTTAACAGTAAGATTACTGTTTTTTTTTCTTTATGGGTATGATCAAACCAATAAAAAGGGATAACCACTCATAATATTAGCCTCCAAGTTTTTTTGGTTTTATGGAGTGGTTTTCTGTCAACAACACAAAATTATAATAAATGGAAAAACAACAACAAAATGAAATAAAAATGGGATATAATGTAAAAAAAATTAATTAAAAAATCTTTTTTTTTTTGTTCCTGTATTCACAGACCATCTCTTTCAAAAATAGAAAACTTCCCAGTATAGCATCATTGTTCACTATTCTTTTTTAATTTATGAAAATAATGAGAAAAGGTTGATGACAGGTAACCATTTAACTTTGACTCTCTTTAAATTTAACTAATTGTAGACTTTCAGAAAATATATTATGCTCTCAGAACAAAGTGCAAAGAATATTTTTTAACAACAATAAATGCATTCTAAAACTTATTCAACTTTGATATTACGTTTTTGCTTCTATTTATATATATGTGTGTGTGTGCATTTGAGCAAATTAGCAAACTTTTAACAAGGTACAATGAGTACATTTTATTCTTTTTGCGTGTGTGAAAGATCTGGCAATATTTTAAAGTTCCATGTAGCTGCTAAAAGGTATGGATTCTTTGTTTTTATTGCTCAATATCTTTTTTCTTCTGATGTAATGAAAACTGAATGAATTTAAACCATGTTGAAATTTTGGAAAAGAGAGGACATTGAAGACAGCAGAATGTGGGGAAATGTCAGCATTACTACTTATTATTCATTAAGATGATGAATGGTGAAAGCATAAACAACACTGTACATGCCATGAAGGTCTCTTAATTAAACCGAAGAAAGATGTCTACAAGTTGCAATTATCAATGAAAAAGAATGGAACTTCTGTTTCTAATACCAGTAGTAGATGTTTTTATCACATCATTCCTAATCAACAAGAATTTTACGAGATGAAACCATTTTGATGTGTATGCAAACGTAATTAAGCTACAGATTATGGATAATTTCAATACAGATCAAGTATTCTTTATCCATACATCCGAAAACCAAAAAATCCAAAATCAAAGTTTTTTTGAACGCACCATCACTGCAAATTTGCGCTGAAAATCAGAACTGAGCCAACAAGAACTACACTAATCCAGACCTGACCTGTAGTGCAGGAGATCCAGTTGTTTATCAGCATACTTCATAATCAATGGCTCTTTCTTCACCTTGTGACCGAGCCAACAAGAACTACACTAATCCAGTTGTTTATCAGCATACTTCATAATCAATGGTTCTTTCTTCACCTTGTGACCTTTGTGGTTATTTAGTGCATTTGTGCTTTTATTTTACAATGAATGTGTAAAAAAGGCCATCAGATACTCTCATGGGTAACAATAAGAGGAGGAAGCATAATTCATTATCAATTGCTAAGAAAGTTGAGGTATTGCAAAGACTTGACTGTGGTGCATCTGTGAGACAACTGAGTGAAGAGTATGGGGTGGGTATCACTGTCATGTGTGATTTAAAGCAGCAGAAAGACAAAACTCTGCATAGGTAAAAAAAATGAACTTGATTGTATTAATACTTACCATGTATATATCATATCTGAAAACCAAAATTATCTAAATTCTGATATGCAGTTGGCCCCATGCTTTTTGGATAAAGGATACTTGACCTATAGTGAAATAATTGTTAAGTGAAAATAGTCCTTTGAAGATCAATTTTAAAAATTCCCTAAGTACACTATCTCATAGTTACAGTATCCATCTTTGGGGAAGCGGCATTTGAGTACAAGAGGCATTCAAATGAAATTCAGGAGGATACCATTGAAGTGATGCTATTTCAGCCAGGTTTTATTTGAATGACTCTAGCATAATTGAACTTCCTTTTTATTTTTTTAACTCCTAGTCACAAGTAAATCCTGACTATGCTGGAATATTTAGTAAAATTAAAAATGAATAAATAAACAAAGAAAACTTTAAACATTTCTGAATTTAAAAAAAAAAAACCTAACACTTTTTAATGTCTGCTTTTGTTAAATAAACTAAAAAAATTATGAAGAAAAGGTTGACAACAACTGGTAATAATATTCTTCCCTTATAACCAAAGATGGTAGTTCACCTGGGTACATGGGTTTGTCTGTAGTGTGGGTAGAAGCTACTGCCCACACAGCAACCACAGTTTTAGGTAGCGTAACCCATGGTCAAGAAACATCCAGAAAGACCATACTACTTAGTAACTGGTATCTACAAGTACTCAGAACTTTTTTAAATTTTAGATGTGGGAGAAAATTGGAACAGCTGGCAGGTGTGGTGGAGATGCACCAAAACTGAATCGGTCTCATTTGGAATTCAAACTAGAGGGCCTCAACTATGGCAGGCCAGTAGTCAACTTATTGGCCTCTCCAATAATAACAGTAGGCTGAAGAAACCACTAAAACAGTGTAACATGTCAGGGATACATTTAGAACCACAAAAATAAAACATGCAAATGTTCATGAGCACCAATAGTAAGAAAAGAAAAGCAATCATAAATGAAATATATTTTAATACTTTAGTTTATGGCACTTAATGAAAAATAGAAGAAATTCAAATATTGGTTGTCAGTGGCCAAACTGCTAAATATATTAATTACAAACCATTAAATCCTAAACTAAAAAAGAATAAGGAAAAAAACAGACAAACAAAACGAGTTACTGAGGATAAAGCTTATTGGTGTCAAAAATAGTTGCTACAAATATAAGTAGATGGTTCTGCCAATCATGACAGTTAAATTAGATCAGAGAGAAAAAAAATGCAAATGATACTGAATTTGAATCCTTGTTAAATGAGTGCTTATAGTTCAGAGAAGAAGAAAGTATAAAGACTGTTAACAGTAATCAAATTAACTTGATGTTATAGATAATCAAGTAAGTATACTAGTATTTAGAAAGAACAAGTCTTGTTTCTGATTATTGTGAATATTCCTTAGCTGGTAAGTTATCACAATGAAACAATTGACTGCTAATTGGAAGCATTCACATTGTTGACTTTCTGCCTTTATTTTCTTTGTTGGTTCACACAATATGGATATTTATTTCAGTGTTTTTCATGGTACTTTGTTTTCCCTAAAAGGTAAATTATTTTGTTTATTTTTTTTCAGAATTTGACCAACTAAAGTTAATTTTTGAGTCATGGATGACTTACAAGAAAGGAAGATACACATGTGGGAGTGGCTGCCAGTAATCTCCCAATAAACAGGAACTAATCACTTGTATTCAGACAATTAGTTTATTTGAGAAATCTTTACAAGAGTGTGGGACTTACCAGCAGTTATTTCCTCAGTATGAAAATCTTCAAGGTAATCAAAAGAGATGTTAAAAAAAGTGATTTTGTTGTACACCCAGAGAGCAGGTATTTTAGAGAAATTCTGCATGTGCTCATTGTGAAAATTTAATTAACCTTTCAAAAAGTGTCTTTACACAGTATTGGATATCATACAAGGAAGAAACCTTATCAATGTGATTGCTGAATCATCCACTGATTGCATTAATCTTGACAAGTATAGGATTCATACTGGGGAGGATGACCATACCATTGTGACCACTGAGAAGTCATTGTGCTATGCAATATATTAGGTCGTTACAAAGGTTTTGTCAGTTTTTTTTTACCACAACAATGACTTCATATCGTTGCTGAACATGAAGTTTATTAATTAAAGTTCCATTGCAATCAATACACTTCTGCCAACGAGTTACAAATGCATTTATACCATTTTGAAAAAAATCTGGATTTCTAGAGTTGATAAACTGTTGGAAGGCAGTTTCAATTGCTGCTTGGTTGGAGGAGGATTCCATACGGAGGAAGCTGTCGAGGTGTTTGAAAAGGTGGTAGTCTGTGGGAGAACAGTCTGGTGAATAGGCTGGGTGAGGGAGAACTTTGTACCCCATCATGTTCAGTTTCTGAAGAGTCACTTTCGCAACACGAGGACAAGCATTGTCATGGAGCAGGACTGGGCCTCTTCGATTTACCTATGCCGGCTGTCATTGGGAGAGTTTCTGATGAATAACATTTAATTCAGGACAGTACCTTTCAGCTGTGATGGTTTTGCCAGGTTTTGTTTCTTATGACAAGTGAAGAGCAGATTTCCAATCGATGATTTTGTTGTTGTTCATCAACTTGTGAGGTACTCACTTGTCAAGCTTTTTCACCTGGCCGATTGCATCAGGATGCCAGGAAACAGCTTCAGTGCTTATGTCAAGTTCTCCAGCAATTTCTCGCACTGTTTTCCTTGGATCAGCTTTAACTGAGGCTTTCAGATGGTTGTCATCACAGCTGGAAGGACATCCGCTATGTTCCTTATCTTCAAGGCTCACATCTCCTGATCGGAACTTTGCAAACCATCGTTTGCTGTGTCCAGCCCCATGCTTGCTTAATGTTACAAGTTGCTTTGCTCGCTTTGTGGCCTAGTTTGAACTCCTGAAGCAAAATGGCATGAAAAACCTTTCCATCCATGCTTCACTCAGATCCTAAAACAAATATCCATTTTATGATTTTAAAAAAGGTAGGTTGCGCATAATGTATGCCAGAGCGCACACTACAAAACGATTTATAACTTATATACATACATCTTCACAGGCATGCAAAACATGAACCACAAATTAACATAATATAGAAACCAACAAAACTTTTGTAATGACCTAATAGTTTTATTGAATGTATTTGAACACTGAAGAGAAAGAAATCTTACAAATGTGATTACTGCGAAAAGTCATTGAGAAAAGCCATATATATATATATGGGAAGTTATTTACTGTAAGCAATATTCTCGTTAAATATGTCAGAACTTATATTGCTAAGGAACTTTACAAATGTGCTGACTGCTTCAAGTAATTTACTTTATATTATAGTCTCATGGAGTATACTATAACTTTATAACTTATAATAGGGAGAAACCATATAAATGGGATGTTTGTGGGAAGTCTTTTTCTCAGGGTGATGGCCTCATTACCCATGTAAAATATCATACTACAAAAATACTTTAAACATATTCAACTTGAAGAAAAGTTGCTTGATGTACCTCTTTGGTCCAGTTTCCCTAGAATGTGACTTAGCTCCTCTGTAATTTTTGTAGACAGTTATTTTATAACGTTGCATGTGTATCTACCGCCATGTCAGGAAGTAATCTTTACATCTATCCCACAATATTAAATATTTTCCTATTTTAATTATGCATCAAAGATCATTTTTATCCCTTCCTTTTTTTTTTGCTTAAATTAACCAAAAGTGCTGTTAACATCTTTTGTTTCTCTAAAATAACAATATATAAAGATAAAAGGTTTGATTTAAGTTAAACAATGAAGTTGATATTGTTTATGTCTTGTGGCTTGTAAATTATGCCTTGTTTATCTAAATTTAAGTTAGGCTAGCCATTCTGTACATGCAAGCATATTAATTATTCAATTTGTTGTACTGGGAACTAATAATTTACCAAAGACAGATTAACAGATAAGCTAAGTAAGCTACAGCTTAGGGCCTCTAAAAGTTATTAATATCATTTACAATAACTTTTTAAAATAAACTTTTTTGATAGAAAAAACATTATATTTTTTGTTGCATTTTACCTGTAAATAAGTTGTAATATATTTTATTATTTTGAACATTGCTTTTCATATTAAAATATATAAAACTCTTGATTTTTTATGATATGGGGCCTCTCACACTTGGCATAAGCTTAGGGCCTTATGTTTTCTTAACCCAACCCTGTAATTTACTCAACATTTCATACAGAAGAATTACTGAAGAAAACAGTTTTGATTTGTGGAAAGAAAAACTAAAACACTTTTTTCACCTCTGAGTTGTCAAAGAGGGTATTTTTCATTGGTTGTAATCAGGCTGATCTATATAAATTACATTTGAGTTATTTGCTTGTCCATGTTAGACTTGCTTCATAACAGCATCAGATGGTATGAACTACTTATTTTACTAACAAATAAATTCAATGATAATATCCAGGACATACATCATTGAAAAAACTGTCCACAAAACAGAGCCCTGTGATACTTGTAGCATCTTCAAACATAGTAGTGCATTGCCTAAAGGTACATGCTTTATGTCAGTAATATAGTCTTCAATCTTGTACATATCAAGGTAGTAAAGTTCTTATGTTCAGATGTTCCAAAAATTAATCTATTTTATTTTCACTCCTGCTTTATAATTTCTGTGCTGAGATGTTGCTAAAAGAATTTATATTTTTATGAATATAAGTGAAGACAGCCAAGTAATAATGCAGTCAAAAGTCAATTTATGAAATTAAATTTAGACTGAATTATTTTCATTTTCATATGAGATCAGTTTTAGCATGTTTGTATAATATAGTACATTTTAAAAGTCCTGAATAAGAGTCTTAAAGTTAGATATTTTCAGTCTGGAAAAGTCCTTAGAATACTTTTTCTTTTGTATTAAAAGTTTCAGCAACAGTCTTTTGGGGTGAGCTGAAAGTTAGTTTCATTTGTTTTACTGATGTCAGCAGTTAAGAATTTTTCAGGTAATATCTCTGGGATTTATTTATTTTATAGAGCCTGGAGCATTTGGTTTAGGTTTTGACATGCTCGTCTGCCCAGCTTATCTTTCACTTGGCTTAGTGAGCGATCTAGACAAACTGGTTGGTTCCACTTTGCATAAAATCACCTTATGGCAGAAAAGGTGTTGGAGTTTATCCATCCCACAGAAATAAACCACTGTTAGTGCTTTCAGATGGCTTGTTGTGATTAAAGAATCTTTCACTATTGACCTGTAAGATCAGTGATGCATGCCAAATGAATCCAGCATGTGGCAGAGGACTTGAGTATGACCTCATAATAGGACCAAATTGGTTTGGTGAACTTGCCATAGCATGGCTTCTTGCTTTTCCATACTGGTCCATCAGTGAGATTTTTTTCCCATTTCCTGCTGAAATGAAGCTCACCATGAGGCATGTTGAAGCAGCTGTGATTCAGTTCCTCACAAGAGAATGTAAGCCCTAAAACATTCCATGTGCAACTGCAGAATAAATATGGTAAGTCTAGCATCTGTTGGCAGGTGTCAACACTTGGCAACCTCAACAGATAACATTGTGTTTACCTAAGTAAGTAAAATCTACAACAGCAACATTTTCCAGAGTCACTTGATAAAAAAGATAAAATAGCTCTTTGGACTTGGTTTATAGTATGAAGCACTTTGCCCCTTATGTTGATTCTCTGTACATCAGACTTATCAAGCTATAGCTTATTACCACACCCTTCATATTTAGCTGATATTAACCTAGTTCCATGCTGACTGGATCCTTCCTAGCTGGTGAAAACAATACAGTAACAATGTGGTATGTACTCGGGCAGTTTTCCATTTTAACCAAAACTTACAGTACATTGTAGATTTGTAAGTAAGAGAAAATTAAAGCACCATAGAAGATTCACAGTTGGAAACTCCATGGTACATAAACTGTTTTTCAGACTGGTAACCTGAATTAACTAACATCTTGCTGTTATTTTCTGAAAATTCTCTTTCTTATGAGTGATAAGAGTATCTAGTAAAATACATAATTAAATAGCCATTAAGAATCATCTAAAGAAAGGGGGAAATTTGCAAATGTAGTTAAAATAATAACTCTGCCCATGTGAAAATTACAACTGATGTTTTGTCTATGAAAACTCTAGAAGCATATTGGCAAAATATATTTGAGTGCCAGTGAAATCACAGTAACTGACTGAACCCTAGAAATCTGATCCATTTTTTTTTCAATAAATGCATATTGATTCATCATCTAAAAAATTTTTTAAAATATTGATAATGACAAAATTCATATAGATGTGGAGAATAAGTCTGCCATATGCAAGGAAAAAATTAAATTAAAAAAATTGATCGTATTAAAGTTATTTAAAAAATATGGTACGTGTAGAAACAAAAGAACTCATTTGAATACATTAAAAGTGGTTCAGAATTAGTATAAACTGAAAAAGCAAGAACTGCAAATAGATCTTTCTCATCTAAATGTGTTGAACCACTGATTTGAAAAATAACTTTAATTTAAACAATTTTTCAATTTAAAATCTGACAATAATCACATGAAAAAATCTGTAGCAAATATTTGTTATAAAATCTGAAAAGCATGATATAAATTTTGTTTTTTTTTAATTTTGCCAATTGAACTTGGGCTTTTAATATCAATAATTTTAAAACTTCAAGAATTGAAAATATACACTAAAAAAAAACAAATTAAGAAAAATTAATGACTTTTTATTAAATGTTATGTGCAGGGTTTTATCAGTCTTTAGATCTGAATTATGTATTGTAATTAAGGTGGCATTGTTAGCATGAATGAAGGTATACATTTTTTGTGAAAAATGAGTTGATTGATCACATTTAAAAAGTATTCACTGCATAATTCTACAACTGTGATCAGTGAACAATTCTCTCAAAGTTAGCATTTCTGACATTGTTTTAGTTCATACCAAAAAGTTCTAGAATCTTTTAATTAGTAATGGCACAGAGTGCTTGGAAAAAATCCACATGATACAGAAGAGTGGGAGAGACTATGGTCATCAAACATTCCATACCAGCTTTTGCCATTTAAAAAATATTATACTGAACATATATTTAGCTATTCAACAAACATGACTAGAAAAAAGTGGCATCATGCAGTTGATTATGGTGTTTAATTTTCAAACTATACAAAAGAAATTTATGCTGTCATGGAGATTTTATATGCTAAGATAAAGATAGGTAAAGTGTACTCTGTTTGAAAAGACGACAGGAAGTAGTTACCATGGTAGTGTCTGACTGTGAAGTGTTTAGAAGTTAAATTTAAGGAAGTAAACTGAATAATCTTTACTTACCATTTTGTTGTTTTGGCTGCTTTATGGCCATCTTAAGAGCACATTTCCTTTCAACCATAAATGCTCCATGAAACAGCACTTACATTACCACTGAAACAATAGATGTAAATTCATGAGGACTACCAAAGTGACCAAGTTTCTTTATTTAGAACCAGCACATCCCACACACAAAGAAAAAAAAATCTCAAATGTTTCAAGCAAGAAACAGAAAGATAGCCCTAGCCCTGCTTATGTAACAAATTTCATGATTGACACCGATGTTAATGTTATGCTACATGCCTTACTTAATAGGGGTGTGATTATACCATGAACTGAACTTCTGTCTTTGAGTGAGTGACAAGATTCATTGTTGGTAAAACATTCTGAAACACTGAAGCTAACCTTGAATTCATTAAATGCGATGACTTGAGATAGATTAATGATGTTCGATTGTGCTTAAGTTCAATATAAAATTAAAGTCACCAGTTATGAAGTTAAAAATGACTAAGAACCAATTTCTTTATCACTACACACACACTAGCATTTCCTTACAGACACCACTCATTGTTGAAAAATGCCAGCAAATTTGGCACTCAAACTCTTTTCCTAGAATTAATCTTTTAGCAAAAATAATCATCTATATAAGGCATTTGCAAAATTATATTTTGTACACCTTAGACACCTGTTAATCAATAAATGAAATGGTTTTAACTATGTAACAGTATATTTTGTTGATACTAAAAAGAAGTAGCTTCTATTGTTCTTTTCTAGAAGAAATTATGATGTATATGTTACAAATAAAGTGACAGACACTATGGTTCTGTATTTAAAATCATAAAATTAAATTCTTTAAACCGCTAGAGATTCCATATTTTGTAATTTAAATCTAAAAACAAATATTAAGATGCTTAAGCTTCGGACAGCAATCTTTGTCAGGTGTGTAACTGTTAATTTATACAAAATTGAGTTTATAAGCTTAGGGACAAAGCTATCCCACTTCATAGTTAACCTATGGCTAAAAATGAATATTAGTAGTGCCCAAAATATTCTAAGTTTGTTTTTTTTTTCTGTATTTTTTCTTTTTTCCTTATGTTCAATAACACATTGGTTATCTTGCTCTTATTTAAGTTTAAAATTTGTTCTGCCATATTTTCAGTACCAGTATGTATAAACATTAACACAATTTTCAAGGTTGGTTCCAATGAAAAATAATCACTCATTCTTGTGCTTTGCTGACGTTAACAGCCACATCATTTACTGCATTGAGTGTTCACATCATCATGTATGCAAAATAGTGCCTTTCTCCACATGTATGTGCACCACCTGACAGTCATGATTTTCACATACAAATCATACTCCAAAGTTGCTATATAAAAAGTACAGGTATTCAGCTGCTAAACCCAAAGGTTATCTAGCACTGAAAGGAACAATGCAAGCTGCTATGACCTGTTCTAAGATTGTTGCCATCCTGAGTATCCAACACATTGATCATAATCTGACTGTATATACAACTATGGATCTTGCTGGATCAACTGATTCAGTGCTGCCACCCAACAGCACAGAAAATTCCTAGGTTACACCAGATATCTGACCAAACAGTCAGGAACTGTTTATTTGATGCAGTCATCAGATAACATTGGGGTAGGAAGTTTTGTTATGGTATTGGAAAGATCATCTTAATAAAACCACTGCACTCTTACACATATGGGGAAAAACAGATACAAAGATAGGGTCCTACAGAGTGCCATGGTTTTCTTCTTTATGCAAGCCCATGATAGGCTATTCCATCAAGACAAAACTGGCCTCACATTGCCAGAATGTCCTGGAATTCACTGCAAACTACCAACAAATCAGTGTGCTACCATCTTGTTTTCAAGACCAGGGCCCCATCATGCACCTTTAAAATGAATTCGATTGAATTGTACACCAGCAGCCAGCTCCCCAGACACGCCAGGAACTTCTTCAGGCCCTACCAGTGTATAAAATAAGTGTGCAGTGATCATCCTCATTTTGTGCAGTAATGAAATGATACTATCTAAAACCATGGAGTAAGGAGACGCTGCGCTTAAAAGTCGGAAGATTGGAGAATTTAGCAATAATATTTCCTTAAAATTTACTTCTTAACTAGGCAACCTAAATCAGGAATTTAGATACAACTGCTTTGTGTATGAAGAGTATTTATTTGTGTCATTTTAGGATGATCTATATTTCATAGCTCCAGTCAGTCAATGTCACTCAAGTAACTAATCCTAATATTCTGGATATAAAATATATATTAACCTTGTTAACAGATATAATTACTTAGTACAGAATAATACTAGCGAAAGTATTCAAGCTTTTATACCTATTATCTGTAAAAAAATCTTCACAATAATAATTACTTGATGTAAGTTGCAAGTTAACTCATTAATGTTTCAGCCAAATGTCTGTAAATTATAATGACATCTCTGATATTAGTGCTTTTTACATGTCCAAATTATTTGCTCCCATAGTGAAATTTTCCCTTAACTTTCAACAATAGTTTTGTGCCTTAGATAACATCAACTTGTTGTCAATCATTTAAACACTATACATATGAGTGTTTTACTTACAACAAGTATATATGTTACAGTGAAAATGTAAAACTAGGGATTTCATGAAATCACTGAAATATCTGGCCCAAAATTTCATGATTTCACTAAATCACTGAAGCAGGGAAATCACGTAACGCATATGATGGGTACTTCATGTCTTTTTGAATGGCATTTAAGCAAAATCGTCAGTACCAATAAGTGAAACATTAATTTCGTCCGAATGGTTCTCAGTGTGGGTTGCGAGCTGATTTTTGATGGATCATGATAAATTTTAACACACTACGTGGCAATAGGGCTGAGCAGAGGGAAGTGGACCAGTTGGCATGGACCTACAATTTTGAGGGGCTACTCCCCTCGTTAGAGGCAAACGGGGAACCTTTTGTAAAGAATTAGAAGTAAATTCTAAGCTCCTCTGAAATGGAAGAATTCAAATTGCCGCCTTTCAATGATTTTTTCAAAAACAAAAATCATATAACAACCAATGGAGAGAACAAGAACACAGGGAGACACAAAGGTTTATGGGCACAGCTGGATTCTATGAGGGAGGAGCTCGGTGCAGAGCATCCTATGTTGAAATTAGTATGCGCAGTACATACCTCAGCACTTGCATTCAAGGATGTCTGCAAGTCAGTTGCAGAAATTCAACATATCATTGAAAAGGCTGCTGGAATTGCCAGTTTTTTTTCACTCGTCACCACAACAAACTTCAGAGCTGGAGAAAATTGCAGCAACTGATTTGTTCTCCCTAAAGCAATTTCCCCAAAGGTTTGAAGTGAGATGGGCAGAATTTGCAATGAATCTCATGGATGCTGTTCTGGTTTCATGGAAAGCATTAGTTACATATTTACAACAGAGTGCTATAGACCAAGCTAAAGGCTTCAGGAAATTTCTTCCTGATGTAGACAATTTGCGACTGATGTGTTTCACAGCAGATGTTCTGTTTTTGTTGAAGAATTTTCAGCACAGGTTTCAGCCTGACAGTATTACAATTGTGGACCTTGCACCAGAAATTCAGGTCTTTATCAAAAAACTCAAGCACCTTGCGGAGAAGGCACTACTGGGAGGTTGGAAGGAAGCACTGTTCTCTGAACTCGATGAAACAGGGCTAACACCGAAAAATGTATCCCTGTGGATGAAAGAAAGGAGGACTGCTAAAAGAAATCAATTTGTCACAGATCAAAGAAGTTTTAGTGCCATTTGTAATGAAGTAATTTGTGCCCTTGAAAACTTCATGTCCAACTGGCTTGAATTTGCTATATCCGACCAGCTCACAGACAGCATGTCTGTCTTCTGCAAGCTGACGGCAACTGATAAGGACATTCGTAATGTCTATGAAGGTGCCGGTCCTGACACAGATTTGGCAGAACTGGCAGATCAATATGAAACAATAAGACAAAAATATCAGGGTACTGAAAAGTCATGCAAACAAGTTCTACAAATCATATGTGGACGGGATGAATTTTCCACTTTATCAAAGATCTTGAGCAGAATTCTTGTATGCAAATCACAGTCTGCTGACTGCGAACATCTGATTATCCTCATACAATTTGTTAAAATCACCTGGCAGATCTCTTCTACAATCACAAATTGTGTGTACATAAAAATGAATATGCCAGTGTTAGCCAACTTTGACCCAAGGCCTGCCACCTTATATTGGCTAAATAAAAAAAAAAAACGCAAACTTAGCAACCCAGAAAAGGGTTACAAACAAAAATGGTCTTCAAACACATTTGAATTAGACCAAAATGACCTGACAGAAAAGAAAAAGCTGAGAAGAGGTACAAGAAAACTTTCTGAACTAATATTTTTGCACTTTTCCTTCTAAGAATTATGACATTTGACACTAATGATTAACTATACACAGGTGTTCTGTTTGTTAGGAAGTTGCTGTTTATGGTTAAACTTGGACCAGCCATTGTAAGAAAAAAACAGATACTTTTTTTTTATGGATGCCATTGGATGGCAGTTCCGATTAATATTTCGAAATATGTACCAATTTTTTTTTTTTTTACTATTTAGAGCTAAAATGCTTGTAATCTACGTGTAATCTATTTGTAAAAGTGTATACCTTTTTACTGAAATATTTGTTCGTTTTTTTAATATTTTTTCAAATGATAATCAAGTGTAATCCCTCATTGTCTTGTACAATTGGAAGCCGCACAGACATCTAAGACTTAAGTGATAAAAGTAATCATCGATCGGTAATAGACACATGGCAGCATGCATGGTTGGTTAGGATAAATGCTGGAGCCAGCCACGGCCAGAACTTAGGATGTGAAAATCGCGCAGCGATCAATTTTTCTTATTTTATACCCTGGGTCCTGCAGCGAAAGTGGAAAAACACCTGCGGGTTTCTTTAGCAAGTTCTCTCACAAAACATGCTGCGACATCTTTAGTTTCTTCCTTTCGCGACTGTAAAAGGCAGAGGTTCCAGGGAATAAATTTATTCCGAACATAAACTTTGTTGCACAACACCATATACATATACACACATATATATATATATATATATATATAGAGAGAGAGAGAGAGAGAGAAGGGGGGTCGAAGGCTCCAGTTTGATTCCCGCAGGGGGACCACCTCGGTTCGGCGTATCTCTCTGGCACGGTTTCTTCTCGATCTTCTACATTAACCCCTCCCCCACCCTGAGTGGGTTTCCTCCCACATTTGAAAAAGGAATAAAGGTTTCCCTAACCCTGGCCCCCCTCCCTGGCGGGCAGCTGGGGCCACTGCGTTCCCCCACCAGGGTGTCGCCCTTATAAACATCGGTGTACGACACAACAACATTATTTTTAAGAGTATAGAAATAGTATAATATGATCTGTAGTACTGAGAAGCATTAATAATAATAATAATAATAATAATAATAATAATAATAATAATAATAACAATAATATCATCACTATTAATACTAGTATTAGTAGGTAACGACGGCATTGACAAAACTTCGAATAGGCAGAATACTTCACACACAAAATATATATTAATGTATAAACAAATTTTCTGAGGGTTTTTTTTTTTTTTTAAATTCAAAATGCATTTTAAATCTACAACAGAACTTATATAGAGAAATAAATTGATCTTCGTACCTCGTGCAGACGACCGCGAGCAGAAGCTGGCGGAAGTAGATGGCGCTGTTACGGTCGACCATGACGTATCCACAGGAAGACAGCAGGGTACCAACAGATGATTCCTGCCAAAAGATACTGAAGATTATGACCGACGTAAACGATTTGAGCCTGATTCAGTCCGCAGATACGTCGATGGAAGGTTTGTTTTTTAATATCGTATTCGTTTTTTTCCTTATTGCGGCTTCTGGTCGGGGGTCGTGGAGGATGCATCTGTGCCTGCTCCTGTAGAAGTGTGAAGTTGTTTGGAATCGAACACAACCGCCACCACAGCTTCTGCCTGCCTGCCTGCCTCGCCGTGTTTACATCCGAGGTGCATTAAATTAACAATTGCCCAGTCTTTTTCATTAACTCCTCCGGAATATGCACACACTGAGACTCTCTAATACTCTATTCCCTGACCTCTGATTTATGAAGGATAACGCGCGTGGACGTTCGGCTGCTTGTTGTGATCGACTCGTCTCGGTTGACACTGATATGAAAACTGAATAATGTAGGAATTTACTGGCGGTTTTTCTAGGCTGAGTTGGTGTTGTCATTACTAACGTTTGACTTGGAGTCCATGTATGCAAAATTTATCAGAATTCATCTACTTTGAATAACATAAAAATTTCAACTTCAAAATCGTTAATGTTGATATTTCGGTTAATCCTACAAAATGTTTTATCGATAAGATAAACGGACCGTATTGTGTGTGTGTGTGACGGCGAAGTTTATTTTCCTGTAAGTTATTTTACGAAAAAATTCTCAAATTGGTTGTCATAACATGTTGACTTACTCCTTACCTGGCGTGGTTCTTAGTCAGATACGTATGCCAGAGCTCGATTTGTAGTATCTTCAGAGTTTGAACAAAGAACCGTGAGGAGAAAAAAGTCATGCTATATGGTGGTGGTCTTAATTGACTGAGAGAAAGGAAATAGTATAAGAGATTCTGTTAAGTATTGGAAACGTTTAGCTTTTATTTTTGAATAAAAACACCATAATAAACTAGACCAAAACTCTACGAGGAGAAAATTTATAAAGAACTTGAAAAGGTAAACAATACAGATGAAGTTATGGATGTTTGGCACAAATGCAAAAAATTCATTTCTGATAAATGTTTTATTAAAAAATCCATCATGTTGTATGTTATTTAACCTGTCCCCACAGCTCATGCTTTTGTTATTGTTAGTATATCATTTGGTTACTCTGAATGTTAGCTTATGGTGGGATCCTGAACACCAGTGGGGAAAGTGGGTGCATGGAACTTGAAACAGTGGCCAGCATGAAAGTGCATGATGCATGCTGACTTACACTGTCTAACAAAAGAAGCCACTATAAATCTTCTGATTAGAAGTGGAAAAGCCCTGAGGAAAGCCATACAGAATGGACTGGTACAGAAGAATAGCAAGTTGAGTGTTCACTTTGATGTGAAGATGAGAGGGTTTTTGTTTTCAACCAAAACAGAGTAAAGATCAATTACGCTAGGATGTAATCTTATTCTTTAGAAGGGTTTTATGGTACAAATCATCAGCTACATTGGATGTATTATGCAACATTGTTTTAGAATGCCTCTTTAATTCTAATTATTTCTTATAGTCTAAACAAAACATCGGTATGAAGAATGGACCTTCACTTAGCTAAATAGCTGTGCATTGATTGACATAAGTCTAATATATTGATTCACTGTATTCCAGAGAGAGCTGGTACATGATTTCACAATTTTGTGGTAGTGTTAGTGGGTTAGATTAGTAAATATCTGTTCAGTTTGTCTTTTAATGATCTTTAGAATGATGTGAGATTCTCTTCCAATGTGTCTGATATCTACTTTATATTCCATCTCCTAGACTTTAAAGTTATCAGCATCAAACTGATATGTAAAATCTTCAAATATTGTCTTTGTTATGCTGTTGTTTTTAATCTGGTCTTTGCACCCAGTCATGATGAATCATTTGCAGGAAGTTAAATGATTTCTTTACACAGTATTTGAATTTATATAGTGAATTATATTCTTTCTTTTTCCTCATAAGGCATACATCTTGGCTACATAGTGTGTGGGCTTTTTTGTCTGGTTGGTTGGATGTTTTCATATTGTACTATAAAGGTTTGCAAGTGGTGTCATTTACAATTAGATTCAATATTTCTTTTTAAGCATTTATGAAGGTGGATCAGATATTATGCTATCAGAATTTGACCAGTGCATTTATAAATAAAATAAACAGTGAGTTTGCAAATTAAAATATCTTTCATATTTGATAAAATCATTGTTTGCATTACAAAGATTTTTCATGCACAAATATAGTTGCATGTGGTAGTTAACTGAGACTAAATTGGATGAAGCTAAGGACAGGATTTTCCCCAAACAAGTTTAAAAAGGGAATGAAAAAAAAAAAAACGGTGAAATAAACTCCTTCATTGGTGAATAAAGTTACATCATACATCTTGGACAATTTAATGTAATGTTACAGCTATCAGTAAAAATAGTTAATTAACTCTAGAATTTTGTAAGTGATTTGGTCTAATTGCATGACTGCTGTAACGAATGTTGTTGTTCATTTTTTTAGGCACTAAGGGTTGTATATATGCTGAACTGCAGCACTTTCTTGGTTTGTTTTCAGAAAAAGTATATTTTTTGGTGCAATGTGACTAGTAATGTGTTCTCTGCTCACTAAATGGCTCGTTGGTTCCCTTAAATATCAGTTCATTTCACCTAAACTGAGTGATCACATTAATGCATTGCTAAGGTCACTCTTTACTGATCTTACTGAGAAAGCAATTTATTTTGCAGATGAGTTAAGAATATTAAAAGAAAGACTTAGCTATCTTGAACGCAGGGAGCAGGAGTTAATAAAAGAAAAAGAGGAACATGAAGAAGATTTTGGACAGAAAAGGGCAAGATTCAAAGAACTGTTTTTACAGAAGGAAGGTAAATGGAAAGTCATAGCAGTAGTCTGGAACTTTATATTATCTGGGTTTGTAGTTATGTTGCTGATATGATTAGCATGTTTCTTGACTGACTGGTAGTGCAAGTTGAAAATTTAATTTTTATAATAAGTTTTAAAGGAAGCTATGTTTGTTAATCTCATGAACAAACAATGGACTAAGATATTTGGTTATGATATATTTTTTTAAAACTTACCAAACTTCAAATTTTTAAAAAATTGTGTGCAAATCTTTTAATATGTAATTTTGTGCTTATTTTTTGGAGATGTTTCATGTTTCAAAAAATGTCTGCCTGTTCCTTTGCCCTTAAGTCATTTGTGTTATGTCATGTGCTTTGCAGCTGTGGGACAACTAAAAAAAAAGTTTCATAATATACCACAAACAAAGGGAACTGTTTTACATTATATTTCCTGCTCTTGCGTAATCTCACTTGAATAGTTTTGGTTTGAACTTAACACATTTACTCTGATAAACACTCTTACTTATTAAAATTATGGTGTTTTTCATTTCAAATGTTTTCTAAGGGAGATCATTGTGTATAACGTTTCCCTGCCATATATTTGGTCATCCCAATAGATGAATGTATATGATCAGAATTTACATGTTTCAAGTGTGATTTATGTACATATTGGATGTCTAGGTGAGCAGACAACCAGTGTGCACTATATAGGCAAATCCTGCCATACTTAAGGTTGTGTTATAGGCCATTCATAACATGGCCAGAGTCAGTAACAGATTGCCAAAGATCTTTACATTTCTCTTGGTTCTGTGGTCAACATTATTTTGAATTTCTGAGGTTAATGTTCTTGCTTTGGAAAAAATTAACTGGAAAGCTTTCAACAATGACATCATGATAAAAATGTTCTATTACTTGCCACATTTGCACTCAACAAAGAGATTCTTTTGCTGACATTCTCCCATGCAAAAAGAATAGTTCAACATTAACTTCTTACAGAAGGTGTTTAGCACAAACAAAATCACTTTTTTTCAATAGGATTAAAATGCTTTGAAGGGTTTGGTCAGATGTCTACAAGATCCTTGAATATTGGCAGCATATAATGTTCAATGAGTTCAAGTCTCAGCATGCTTGGATTTGGAAAAGATTTAATAAAGTCCTTCAACCTCATTGTGTTTAATTTATGGTTAAGTATGGATGTTGGAGTGTCACTGATGGAAAGACAGTTGATTTTTTTTTTGTTGTTGAAGAATATGTTTTTTTTTTTAGATACATTGCTGTTTTAAAGACACAACATTGTACCAACAAGGCATACAGATTCAACAACAGTATTCTTCAGGAGCATGGTACTACATGCCAAATCTCTTGTGTGACCACAGTCTAGAAGAAAAATCAAGGCATTCAGTTTCTATCCCTGGATACCAAAAAAGCTCTGACATTAATCTGATTGAGTAGATGGGAAAGCATCAGTATCATCAGCTGAAAGCAAATTAGTCTACATTCCACTAATATGATTGAAAGTAAAGAAATATGACATAGATATTGGAGAACCTGGACTAGGCCAAAATAAAAAAAAAATCTTGTTGATTTATTGTTAAAAAGTGAAGATTATTCAACCAAGTTCCAACAGAGGCTTTCATTCTGCTTGTCTTCTTTATTTGGTATTTTCTGCAACAACAAAAAAAAGCAAAAGCAACACATTGTAATAACAAGTGACCATATTACAATGGCAAGTCTCCGACAACTTTTTGGTAAAAGTTTTTAAAAAAAAAATCACTAGACTACTAAATATTTTATATATTTTCCACTTATACATACATACACAAGTGTTTGTGTTGTTTTTCTGCTGGAAAAATTGAAAATGTATCTGAACAAGAATTAGACATGATTGTTTTGTCATCTTGTTTAGTTTTTGGTATTTGTTGCCATCTTTTGAAAATTCTGTTTATTTTTTATTTTTTTTAGTGGCATTGAAACAAGAAAGAGATGCACATGAAGAAGCAACACAAAAAATAGAACTCCTTGAAGCAGATTTGAAGAAACTAAGTGGTGAACTCGAAGATATAAAAACAGCTGCTGCTGTGTCAGAAGCCAATAAACAGGATGAGGTGGAAGAAATCCGTCGGCATTGTGAACAAGAGGTGGCCAGTCTGCAGCATATAATGAAAGGTGGTGAGATTTTATCAGATTCCAACAGTATAAAGATAAGGTGGGCTTCAAATGCAAACTATCAAGCTGCCATATGACTCAACAGCAGTTTTTATATTTAATATTGATTAACTTTTGTAAATAAATGCAGAGAATGGACTTAAATTTTTTTTTTCAGCTTGTTGCCTTGTTGTTTGTTTTCTATAGAAGAACATTTTGTTTTTGCAGATGCTACTGATGCAGCTTCAAGCACTACAGCTTCTCAGTATGAAAAGGAATTGAAGAGTTTGGTGCAGGTGAATGAAGAGTTACAGCAGAAGGTACAAGATCTAAACAAACAGTTGAGTCAAGAAAGGTCAGTAAATTTACCATTTTCAGAGGAAAACTCAAAAACAGATTGACAAATTCTTTGCTTAGACACATAGTGCTGTATGTAAAGTTTTTCTATATAAATCTAGAATGTGTTTGGATATCTGCTATGACTGTAATTGATATGTCTCTTGATTCTTAAAATAAATAATAAAAAAAAAATTTACCTACCTACCTTTGGTTGGCTTAAAACATCTATACCAAATATTTATTCTTTTTCTTTAATTACACAGTATTACTGCAAACTTTGAATGGAAGTCAATTGCATAGATTCTAAATCTTATTTCTTTTCAAGCTCTATGTATTCTTTTCAAAAATGCCTTTTCTCTTATGTAAAGAGTTTGTTTGTTAATAGAGAAGGATTTTTGGCATCTGTTGCCAAGTCACTGAAGCGGGTGAGTGGAGGAGTGACAGGTTTTAATACCAGCATAGAGTCAGAAAGTTTAGAAGACAGTATGAGAAAGGTAGGTGAATCATTGCTTGTCTGTGTGTTTCTCTCACCCAACCTATTTATCACCATTTTTGTCCTCCCTTCATCCTTTTCTATATTCTGAAAGAATATTTTTCTGCATGTAAATCAGTTTAAATATTTGTATTAATAAAACATCTCTCTTTCTTTGAGTCTTCTATAAGATTTTCAACAAATAGACTAAACTAGGTATTTCTAGTTTTTTATGTATAATGGAAAACAAAAGTTCACTGATTCTGTAGTTTATCTAACTACTGATTAGTGTTTGAAATGTTCATGTCTCCACTAATCAGATGCTAAGCTATAGAAATTTAATCTTAGTTATGTATGATGAATTTACTTACGAAGGGACTGCACAAAGCTGCTTTAAAAAGTTTTTTGAAACAGAAAATACATGGAGCTAGTGTTCTTTTTGTTGATTAGCATGTAGCTATATGGTTTGTCTAATTTCTGATGAAGCCTGAAATCTGGTCGGCAATGATTTTTTTTTAAAATATTTAATTTGTCAGACCTTTTGTACAGGTGCTTGTGTTGATGATAATTCAGATTTAAATTTGCACATGCTAGTAAATTCATAATTTGGCTGATTCAGTAATAATTTGGCACAGGTTTGATTTCATTTGTCAGATATTTAATGTGGTTATTGTCTCAAGTCCATTGGAAACTTGAATAAGAGATTTTATAACCACAAATCTGATGGCAGTCTGTAATTGTGGTATGAATTAAAGTAACTTCATGACAGATTGTTTTAATGCCAATAATGCTGCTTGTTTGTTAAATACATAGGCTCAAGAAGATGCTGAAATCTTGAAGTCAGTTGTACTGCCTTTGGAGGAGGAGATAAGTTCATTAAAATTGAAACTAAAGACTGCAGATTCCAAAGTGAAAGAACTAGAGAAACAGGTAAATAAATTTTAAAAATCAGAAAGAATGAAAACTTGAAAGGTTCTTTTATGTGGTGTTAGTCACCTGGTTTTGGTGACAATAGTTTTATCTGAAACATTGCTTCTCTGCATAGGTTCTCACATGTGGATTGGTCTACACTCTCTCCAGCATTCTTCATAGGGTTGATGCTTAAGTGCAGCAGACTGCATTACAGTTTATGGAAAGGAAAGATGCAGTTGGTTGCCATTACCTTCTGCATTGAAAGGCCTTGCAAGAACTCTTCATTTTTAGATGTCAGAACAAATTGGAGAGCTAAGAAGAAATCATGCCAGGAGGTTTACCAAACCAAGTCACATTCCAGAGGGAATCCAATCCAGACCTTCAACCTTAACAACCCAGTAGTCTAAGCACCAAACTACCTCATTTTTCTTACACTCATTACCAGGTCTTGAAGATTTCATTTGTAGGCTTTTTGGAATACACTGACTGAGAAAGCTTCTGTCTATCTTAAATTACATGAAGCACATTCTCTCAAGTCTCTTAGCTTGGTATATTCAGGAAATGAGCTAATATTGACACTTAATAGATAGTTTTTGTTTTAGATAAAATGATCTTCCTTATTATGCATAACTTGTTGGTTAGAAAAATACAAAATGAATAATGTAAGAGTAAGGAAATGTTTAAAATTTAATTCCTCTTCCAGCAATCAATTTTTGTTGTTTTTTTTATTTTTCTTCTTTAATCTTCAATTAAAATTTTTGGTTATATATTTTATGTAAAATTTGTTAGAATATATAACCAGAGGAAAGTTTACATTATATTTTAAATTCAAATTTTAAAATGTGGAAACTTTAGGATATATTTGTGTAAAGGAAATGATTTGAAATCCAGGAAACGGTAACTAGTCCCATTAGTCAGCATCATGGCAACACTTTTAACAACAGCAAAATCTCAGGATTTTGCCCACAAGTTAGGTCTTATAATTTGCCTGGCACAAGATTACTTTGAGTTATAGTATCATCAGTATTATATATTATCAATTTGCTTTTGTTATATATTAATTGATGGTAATAATAATGTTCTGAAAAGATTAAGCAATCCATTTTAAAGCACTCTGTTGTTGTGACATGGCAATGCAAGCATGTCTTTAACTGAACTAACAAACCTATGAGAATTTTCTGGTTAGATACAAGAGACAACTAAAAGATCCAGACTATTCCTTTTTTGGGAAGAACTTTGAAGAAAAACCACATCAAAGGTAGGCCCCAAATTCAGCCCCACACCCAACAGAAAGTGAACTTTGTTTTCCACTACCAGAAACTTAATTCATATGTTCACATTCCAGCATTTTGAAATTATAGTTGGTTCTGTAACCCTTTACATGTGACTGCAGAGGTCTCACTTTGTAATTTAATGTAACTCCAGATAGTTATTGCATTACTAATTTATGGTGGAAAGCTAAATTTATAGGTGCTGATTTTACAATTGTAGAGTAGCCAAAATATTGCTGTTATTGAAATCCTCCAAAGTCTCATTGTTAGCCACATACTGTCACCTGATTTTTCAGCATTATTTATAAATATTAATAACAAGTAAAAAGGAAAAAAGGGGGGCATTACAGTAAAGGCATTAAGTACATCTATGTATGTAAGTCTTAATCTGTCATTGAGAAGTAAGACATTTCCTTATTGGCTTAAGCAGTACTTAAATTATTTTTTTCTTGCTGGGAACACACACGCATGCATGCTATATTTTACTTACATTTTGTACCATTTTTATACTGGCTATTTTTGTTTTGTACTTGCTTCTCTCCATACTGAAAGCACATCTATATTTTAGCACTAATCAGAGCATGTGATTAACTTGCCTATTTTCTATATGATGCTAACAGTAAAACTGCTCTAAACATTTCTTGGTGAACTTTTGGTAAATTACTGCATCTGCATGTGATGCTTTGTATTCAGAAAAAAATTAAATCTCAGATAAATTAAAATGCTGTGTTGTTTATTGTGGCTGGGATTTTTCTTTCTAGTCTGAAAATTCTCTGCAAAATGAGGAAAGAAAGACTGCTCATGGCTTCCCTCAGCTTTGTGATGATAGGTTGGATTTTATAACAGTTTCTGAACTAGGGAAAGCTATTGTTTACATTGAGTGCAGATTTCTTTGAAGAATGTTTTAAAATGAAAAGCAAATGTAGTTATCCAAGAAATACAGTGCCTGGCATTTTTTTTTTTAAAAAAATAGGGAAAAAATCTTTGTAATTTTTAATTATTTCTGGAATTAGTTATAAAGCATTCTGAATTTTGAAATCCAGGCTTTGGGTTTACTCAGTTTTCTGCTGTAATGATGAAAAGGAATGGGTGCAAACTAAGTTTTTTTAAGAATTTTAAAAAGAATTTTTTATTCTTGTAGCTTGCAGAAGTTCCTGTAGATGATGCTGTTACGAAAGTTTGTGAAAAAACTAAAAAATCTCCATCATTGCCAGAGTTTGATGAGGCCACTGCACCTGAAGAAAAGGTAATTTTTAGAAATTAGAAAAATGTAAGTGCTTCCTCATGTTCATTGTGAAAAGAGAAAAAAATCAGAAAACTGCTTAGAAATATGTAATTCTCTTTAGTTTAACATCTGGTGGATGGTATTTTCTAGCTTATGATTTCGTTTGTTTTTTGTAACCTGAAGCTAAAATTTATAAGACTATTTTTTGTGGGTCTTTTAATTGATAATTTTTGGGAATTCAATGAGAGTTTGGTTTGTAAATTAACAGGGAGAATTTTTTGTTTTCTTAATTGACAGCTGAAACTAATTAACCTTTTGCTTAGAAATAAAACCAGCTAACAATTAAAACATTTTTATTTGATACTAAATAGAAGAAACAGTTTAGTATACTAATATGCAATTAAACTAAGGAATTAATCATTCAAAAAAAAAAAAAACAACAGTTGTGGGATAGATTGTTTTTCCAACTTGACAATTGCAGGGGGATACGGTTTGACTTGTGGGCACAACTCTCTGCTGTTTCCTCTTACCTTTCCAGATCCAGCATCTGATGAAATATCTAAAGGCAGAGAAGGCTTCGAGAACAGATCTAGAAATGTACGTTGCTGTCCTTAACACCCAGAAAGCTGTCTTACAAAGTGAGGCTGACACCTTTCGGTCTGAACTGCATGAAGGTAAGAGGAAGTTCTGGTTAAATATTAGGAAATGGAGAACTGTAGTATAGACGGTTGGTCTGCTTTGTTTTGTTGAACTGAATTAGGAATTTATTTAGATAATTTTCATATGTTGGTTTGTGTCATAAAAATTTTTTTTGAAAGACACTGAATTTTTAAAATTTAATCTCTCAACACTACCTCTTATCAGTAATTTTGAATGTTTTTCGATAGTTTGCTGTCTCCTTGAAGAGGAAAAACGGGAGCATGGTGAACTTAAGCGTACTTGGCAAATGGCTAATGATCAATTTCTTGAGTCACAACGCTTGATGATGATGGATTTGCGACGATTTGAAAGTGTTCTGACCACAGAGCAGCAAAGACAGATTGCAGGTACGGGTGATTTTTCTTAATTCTTATACTTAATAATTTAAACATTAATCTTGGGAATTTCACTTTAGATAGCTGGCCGTCAATAGTTTATCTGTGTATCTTCAAAAACGAATAGAAAAACCATCAAAGTTCATCAGTTTGTTTCTGCACTGAACTGCATCAAGAAGAGATTCCATTTAAATGGTCTCTTTTTAATAAGATTTGAAGCAAATCCAGAGATACTCAGCTTTAATGTACATGGTAAAACTGCATTTATCTACATTGATTTTGGGACCGTATCTTATGGAGATAGACTGCTGAGAATCTGCCAAGACTAAAAGACCTCTACTGTCTCAAATCTCTCTGTGCAAAGAATAAATTAAATTTGTTCTACAAATAAAGAGGTTATTTATCTGTTCTAATTGTTGTGCTGTTATAACCACACCCAGTAAATATGATGAATTGGTAGTCTAGATGAAAAGGGGGCTTACCTATTCTGGGTGGTGTCCTACAAGTATGAGAATCTACTTCATAACTTTAGATATTAGTTTTTTGAAAATAAGGTGAATATATGGTCAAACTATCAAAAGCATTTTTTCTACTTCATTGAAAAAACAGTGGACCGCAGGGTATTGTTGATGATAATCTCTCCCCCCCCTCCCTGTCTTCATGTTGTTAAAATTATGAATGAGTTTCAGGTATACATAAGCATTCTGTTGTGAAATCTGTAGGAATGATCTTCTGGTGATTGTAATTTCGATATATTCTATTATCACTGTTTTATCTGTATTTTTGCCAAGACTTGAAAGAAAGAAGAAATAGTGCGCATAATCAGATGGTAGATACACAGTTGGACTGTTATTTTTAAGTTTAGCTAATTTTGTTTCTACTGTGCAGTAATTAATAGAACAATAAATATTGTATACCATTGTGTGTATTCATAATTTTCTAGAAATGTTTTAAATAATAAACATTGACATCTTTAAATATTTTCGCTTTTTATTGTTTCTTTTTAGAAATTGAACTTTTCTGTTGAAATTATTTTTAAAAAGCTACCATCCCTTTTTATATTTAATGTTACATAAAGAAGTAAAATATGCCAACGATTCTTGCCATGGCACAATGAATTGGATAGATTTTGGTGTACAAATTTAATGTAATTAATACATGCATTAAATATGGTTGTTTATTAACAACATTGAACTATTTTTTCACTACTGCTATTAATTTAAAACACAAACAAATCCAGACTAGGAAAAGAAAATATGAATGAAATGAGATTTTATTGTAGAATTGCAAAAAAAGGACAGTGAGAGAGAAGCTCAGGAGAAGAGGGTGAAAGAACTGTGGACAATGAGGGAGAAACAGCAGCGAGAACAAGAAAAAAGAAGAAAAGGTAAGGTATGAAATTAAAAAGTGGAAAATGAATATTAGTTTTTTTTTTTAATTTTTTTTTTTTTTATAGTGAATAATTAAATTTGTCATCAGGTGTTTGTTTTTCTAAACTTTGTCTGGAAGTCTAAATACACCTTTTTGAGGTTGAATTTTATTTGATAAGAGAAAAAAAATTCATATTTTTAAATGTTCATACTATATTAATCTATCTAAGGGTACTTGTTTAAATGTGTCCACAGAGCCTTGCACTTCCAACTTCAGCAGGGAAATTCCTGATGGAGCTCCTTTTGAAATGTGAAGAAAATGGAAGTGCAAGGAGGAAACTAACACATACACCCTACCCTACCCACCTGGCTGGGCAAGAAGAAACCATGCCAAAAAGATTCACCAAAACCATTTATTCCTATGGGAAGCATAGTTAGGCCCTTAACCTTTGCACTGCCTACTTGTTTTAATAATTCAATTTTTCTTCTTTGCAATTTTAAATTATTTTTTGATAAATTTTCAATTGCAAAAGAAAAAAGAGGGTGATAACTCTCAAAGTTGTTTTCCTACTTTGAATGAGAAAAAATAAAGATGAATCTGGAAAGCTATTTGCCATGATATTTTGGTTGTAGCTGTGATGGTTCAGAACCAAAACAGTTGGGTGTCACATCACTGCAGGTAGAGTCATTTGTCTTGCTGATCTATTTGACATGTTAGTGTGATACATTACTTCATTTGATTCACATTTCAAAGAGAGATTTACTATAATTATTTCTCTCAAAATGTTCCATAGTCAGAAATATAAACTTTAAAAAAATTATGTTGTCCAAATTCTAGTTTTATAAATTAAATAAGCACTTTTCCTTTAATTTCAGAAAGTCTTTCTCACCAACAAGGCAGTCCTGTTAGGGTAAGTTGTTATCTCTGAAGATGTAAAAAAAAAATCTCCATGAAAGTTCATTAGCAGTTGTTTCTTTATTTAAATTTTTTTCAATTATATATATAAAGAACTGAAAGAGAGAGAGTGTGTGTGTATGAGAGAGATCTTTTTTAGACATTGTATACTACTGCTTGCTTCAAATATTTGTGAGGAAAAACTAATTGCTTTTAATAATATTTGAAATTCTAAGACAAATGTGAGAATATACAGAACAGTTAAACAAATTGATGGGAGACCTTTCAGAATAATTAAATATTTTGAGCATATGTACAGTAACATTCCTTTGGTTATCCGTAGTCATTAATAGAACTGTAAACAGATGACCAACAATAATTTTTAACATTAATGGTGTGCACCAGCTTAAACATCAAACTGACAAACATCTTTTCCCCGAGTATCTCTTTGTGAGTAATCTGCTTTTCTGTTTTTTTTTTTTTTTTTTTTTAAATCTTATAACTAAATATCTGTCACTGAAAGAATGATTTGTAATGTCAATCAAATTACATATCACTTCATATCAGATGGAAAACTGTACCATTCAAATAAGAAAAGATTTGTGCTGAGGCAATTCATAAAATAAACTTACTGTTGCACAGAATTTTTTGCTCTTTTTTTTTAAAAATTGATTTCTAGAAGACTCGTTCCAAGGATGTGAAGTTAATCAAATCACACAGTGAAAGTCGTTCGTCGCCTTTATCCAACAGCTTTGATAATATTAGTCTGGAGAACCATGTTGACGGACATGTGAGGAAGTCGTTCTCCAGTTCGGATATATCTAGTGTAGCTGAAGACTTTACAGATAGCAGCATGCGCGACACACAATCGCTGCACGAGGTCGATGCCACAACAATTCGCATCAGTCCAGAGAAGACTATAACATTACCAATCCTGACTGAAGCACAGCGGAAAGCAATAACAGGTATGCGGACAACAACAGAGCACTGTTAGTCAACACTAAACCAAAGCACTTATCTACATTAATTAATTTAATACCAGGGAAAGTAAATTTAATAATGTTGAATAAGCTAACAGTTTAAAATAATTAAATTCCTCTTTATGTATTTGGTTAATTGGAATATCTGGTGTTATCACTTTTATTATTGCCATCAGTTTGAAAAAATTCCAGTGTTTAACTTTGTAGTGATGTTTGCTAATCATACTTCACTCATTCTGTGTCCTATTTTAATATAGTATGTGAAAAAACTGATATTTGGCTGAAAGAAGGTTAATAAATTGAAAAAAAAATTAAAAGTTAATTTTTTGATGTGGTGATTTAACAAATTTCTAAATTTCATTTTTAAAAATTTATGACTTTGTATGTGTGTACATTGGCAAATTTGGTTTTCAGAAGAAAACGGGTTTTTTTTAGATCTAGTTGCTAAATTCCATGCTTATTGAAAACACAATCAAGATGATTACTTTATTCATTTTTTTATAGACCCTACTCCCGAAACTGAGGCACAGAACTCTCTTCTGGCTAGCGTAAAGGCAAAAACTGATGGAATTTCATTAGAAGGCAGACGAATAGTCAGTGAAAAAGAATGGCAGCTTTTAGAGCAAGAGGTTGGTGAACAACTTGTTACTTTGTGCATGCAGACAAGAAAGGATTATGGTTGAGTCCAGTAAATGTGTATAAAATCATCCAAAATTTGGTATATTTTTAGCCACCAAAGAAACTGTCTTTGGAGGGATAGACTGACTTGTTTATTGGCAGCAGATACAATGATCAACATTAGAAAGTTATTGGTGATGTCATTTACAGAATATAGTAGATTGATTTGAGAGCATTTCCATGTCACCTTATTAATAGTAACTAAACTAATGAACCTACTTTTCAGTGATCTTTTCCTTTCATACTCTTTGAAGTTTAGTTTGAGAAGGGGCTTTTTTGTTGGACTAAACTTTGATAATGGCAGGCAATGCTTACTAAAACATAGGTCCATTATTTAGTTCAGTTACTGATAATTTGGTGATAAGAGCTCAGACTAACACTCCACTTTATGTAGGTATTTTGTAAAATAACAAACAAATTTCAAACATTTTCTGATATTTGTAGCTAAATCAATTTTTTTATTATTTTTAACTTACAATTGTTTGCATGCATGTGAAGAAGGATGGTCTGTAGATGTTACATGTGAAATGAAGTGGATTTAGGCTAATTCACAAATGTTACTCTTTCTCCCAATCTAGCTGAAGTTAGCTCGAGAGAAGTTGGGTCGGCCCTGTGATATGTGCAATAATTATGAGGCTCAGCTGCAGTCAGTCCAAGCGGAGTCAAAAGATGGTCGATCAAAGATCCAACAGCTGGAGAGATATCTGAACAGTGAACGTCAGGCAGCAGAAAACCAGAGGAAGTACCAGGATGATTTGGAAGCAAATCTCAAGGACCTTGCAGAAGATGCAAACAGACAGGTGTGTACAACAATAAAAACGTGAAGACATTGTATTTCTCTCTGTTCTGGTGGTGAGAAATTATAGAAACAGAACCATCATGAACCATTCTTTAAGGATGTGTGTCTGGATGCTGTGTTCATCATTTGATTCAATATCTTGTTGAAATTTTTTTCTTTTTACCAAATGACCAAATTATTTCAACTACAGCTGGGCCACACCCATTGTTGAGCTCTTTGTTCAGTCTGTATGTAAGAAATTCACTGTCATTCTAGCTTTCCACTTATAAGGAAAGCTTTTTGATACCTTATAGGAAAAGGAGTAATTGTAAACCTGCATTGTTTTAAGGTAAAATGATTTGCAAAATAAATTATTCCAGAATTGTAGCCCTTGTGCATGCAGACAATGAATTATCACAATTTTTCTTTTTATAATAAGATACATCATTCATTTTATAGAAGAATGCTCTTTTGCAATTGATAATTTAGTTCTATCTTATCATCTGCTAAAGACAGATTTGATCTATTCCAGATCTCCACTCTGATGACCAAGTTACAAGAATCAGAGAAGTTTATAATGGAAGTTAAACAGCAGTTTACACAATCTCACCTGGAGTTACAAGAACAGTTGGTAAGGTGCCTGTTTTACACATTATATTTTTGCCTGGAGTGATTACACTGCCTGCAGTGCCATGCCACTTTATCTTCTGTTTTTTTGTCCTACCTCATGAAATTGGCATTGTTTCTAACTTAATGCAGTTAGGTTTGGCAGTAAAATATATATGCTATAAATATTTCTTGACTTTAACATTAATATATTTTTTCTAATCTGATTTTTGTTATTATTAAGCTTTAGTAGGTAAAGCAAATCAGAAGAGAGACCCTTCTAATTTTTAGTTGTCAACAATGTTTGATTACAGAGCACTTCAATGTTAAAGAAATTTATTTAGAGTTCCAAGGAACATGAAAATTTGGATTTTAGGTATTGCCTCCTTGATCTAACTTGCAAGTCCACATTTATATAACTCTTATGCTCTAAAGATTGATAATAGTAAAACCATCATTCTTGTTACTAAATCACTGCTTACATTCTATTCTTGTGATGTGAAAAGCCTTGCTTTGACAGTACACATTTGGAGAGGTGCCAAGGATTTGATTTTAAAAGATTATGCTATTGTGGAAAGTTTGTGGGGATGGAGCAAAAAGGCTGGCAACAACTGAGCCAAATTGTTTATAAATTATGTAGCTTACAGAATAATTAGTTTACTTCTTAGTTAGATAATTCTACATGAATAATAAAATAACATTCTGAATGAATACTTTTACTATAAAAAATAAATGTAAAAAACAAAATCCCAAGAGTTACTGGGAGAAAATTCATCTGTTGTAAACCATTGAGAACCTGTATGGTAAATTGATTTCTACTTTTTAATGTAACCTGTTTAGCTACACCAATGAGTCAGTTGCCAGGATTTAGGGAGTTTCAGGGATCTGCGTAATGCTGTGTTGTAAAAAGAAAGAAAAAAAAATGTTTACCTACTTAATTGTCTTTGTATGTCTTGAAGTTTGGAGCGTGAAATTTTAAAAAAAGGGGTCAGTAAGCAGTGTGAAATAAAAGAAATATGTACGTGTGGACAGAGATTGTGCAAATCTAAATATAGCAGTAAACGTTTGTGGTGGTTATAAGAGAATTTTGTTCAGTATGCTTAAAAGTAAAAAAAGCATGTTTAAAGCTGCTGGCTAAACATTTGTACTTCAAATTTTTAAAGCTTTTTTTTTTTTTATCCTTTGTGATTAACTGTATGTTTTAGGTATTTTTAGGTTCAACTGTTAAATCTTTTCTATAATTTTTATGCAACAGAAGCCTGAAAACAAGTTTTTATTTCAGCTTGGTTCATGAAAAGAAAAGCTAACTGTATTGTTTCATTTGTAGTTTGTGCAAAGACGTCAGATCTTAGCTTTGAAAACGCTATAGTGAGAGGAGAGTCTGTAAGAAATGAATGGATCCACACACAAACTAATGAAAATTTGAGAAATAAATCTCCTTTTTATTTTTTTAGCTGAATGTGTTTTAGGCAGAATATTTTCACTTTAAAATTATGTAATCAATCTTTTAACCAGAGGCTGAACAAATAGATTCTGCAATGTTGAATATTTTCTGCTTCAGAAAATGCTTACTGATACCAGGGAAGATGTTCAGAAAGAGGTAAGACTTGCCTGTTTGGATGACTTTCTTGGAGAAACTAAACAAATTGTTTGACAATGTATTCTTTCTTTTCCATAGTATCAAAAATTTCTACAGCTGTCTAAGGTTCTTTAGACAGTAACACTTGGACATTTGTTTAATAAATTTGTTAATTACTCTCCCCAGTCCTATTTAAATTTCTAAGTGTATATCTGGAAAGGAAAATAAACTTAGGAAATGCATTTTCTCAAATTGTTTTCAATTAAACATAATTGAATACATGTGCATCTGCACCTTTCTCTCAAAAGCTTGGATAATTTTACTTTTAACCCCTTAGCATCTCAACTGGCCAAATCTGAATTGAAAAATAATTTATGTACATGTTTAAACTGGCTATATCCACCTGTTTTGACAAGTTGTCTTTAGCAATGGAAGTAAACACTGGTCTCACAAAAAATGTGTTTTGGTGAGATTTTAAGCATGTTTACATTTGCCATTTTCTGTCAGGGTTACTTAAAGGATTAGTAATGGAAATGCTAAAGGGTTAAAAACAAACCCAGAATTAAAAAATGCTGATACTCATATTTTTAAAAAAGAAAATGTGCAATAAGCAGCTATAGAAAAGCTGAGATCCTTTTTGCTGTACTCACTGTGATCAAATTTCTACTTCTTCATGCTGCTGCTTCAGCATCTGTCTATGCTTTGTCATCTTGTGTAGCAGCTGTTGTAGGGTGCTGTAATTTCTCAAGACAGTTCCAGATTTTGAAACAAATATGTTTTATATTTTTTTACTTTCCTTACTTAACAAAAATTCCCTAAAAATAATTTATTCTCGTCTTAATATAAAATCATTTTAAAAATTTTCCTTTCATTGATCTGGAAATTTTGATTTTAAATTATTGCTGCTTTTTTTTTTGTTTTGTTTAATTTACATTAGCTCACTAAATTGGAGCAAGAAAATGATGTTCTTGTTGGTAAACATTCCAAACATTCCCAACAACTACAGAATGAAGACATAAATTTGCCCAACAATTTAGAGGTGAGTGGGTGCAGCTGAGTGCCTTATTGACATCACTTGTAAGTGTAAAACATCATCCAGATACCCTTTGTTTCGTTTGTTAGTATGAAGAGTATTTCTGCTTAGCTGTTCTTAGTTAATTAAAAATCAAAAGGAATCAGTTGTAGTGTAATGTTCCTCTGTTAAAATTTAATTTAATAAGTGTACATTTTAAATAAGACGTTACTTCTGGCGAAAACTCTAAGAAATTTATTATGGTGAGTTGAGAATTTGCTTATAGTGTTAACAGGTGGTTTTCTTTCTCAGTGTGATGCCAAGGTGTAAAGTTAAATGAGTATATTTCTACTTAAATCTTTCATGCAATTGCTTAGGCAGTTCTGCTATACTGTTAATATCTACACCATGTTTTGTTGAGGAAAGGACCAGTTAGTCAGAAAATGTCAGTTTACATAATACTGCTCTTTCATTGTAGGACATGCAGTTGTTATTGTTAAAGTACAGAGAAGAAATCATTGTAGCCAAAGTAGCCAAAGAACACATAGAGGACACATTAAAAAGTGAAATACTGTTTCTTAAGGACAGAGTTCTTTCTGAACAGCAAGAGAAGAGCACAATGGAAGAAACATTATCACAGGAGATCAGTGGTCTGCTGGAAAAACTTGGTAAGTTGTCTCATTACACCTTGTATTTTATTTTAAGTGGAATGTAGGACCTTCACCACTGCTTTCTATCCTGGACAGCCTTGTGCTGCTATCTTTGCTTCTCTCTGATATCTCAATGGCTTTTGCTTCTATCGTGCATCTCCATGTTGTCTGATTCTGTTTGATCACTTGCCATATTGTTATTTTGGTCTTTTCTCCATGATTATATGATTGTAATTGTAGCATGTTGATCTGAAAATTGCTTTTAGTTTCATAATTCTAGAAAAACAAAACATTTTTTTAAAAAGTATGCAGCCTTTTGTGATGGCAGTGGGGTTTGCACTATAGTAGTCTGTGTTTTTTAGTCATCAATATGTAGCCACTTCAAGAACTGTCAGACTGGCTTTTTATCAGGGATATGACTGCAGTAATCTGGTTTGTGAGGTTTACTTGTATATCAAACTTCAAAAACTATCAAACATTCTCAGCCTTATCAGAAAACAAGTTTTTCAGGTTAATTTCTGGCTCTGAACAATAAAATAATGCACTTTAATGGTAAGGAACCAGATTTACTAGTGAGGAGCAATCATTAATGCTGCTCAAGATTATCCAAAATAGATTGCATTATGCAACATCACAATAAATTCTCCCTCATTAAAATTTTGTTGTTAGGTTTTGTTTTTTCTTCTTTCTTTAACACAATGGTTGTTGCTGTAAATAAAAACCAGCAAGGGTATTAATTGAACTTGTAATTTGGACAGTTGCTGTAGGGCCCAATGTTCACTTGGGTTTTCTCCTCTTTAGCTACGTTGGAAAGTGTTCAGTCAGAGCTGGAGCGAGAGTCAGCTGTTCGTGCTGATATGGAAAGTAAGCTGCGTGATTCAGAGCAGTCATTGAAGAATATACAGGCAAAATCCAAACAAGTGATCAGTGCATTCAGTCAGCAGTTAGATGAACAATCTGATGCCAAGGTATGTAATCAAGTGTCAGATAAAATGTTTTTGTGTTGCTGGTAAAAAGAAGAAACCTGTAAATGTTGAAAGTCACATTTAAAAAAATTTTTTTTCTGTGAAGCAAAGATTCTTTTTATTAGATTATAGTTAGGCCTTAGTAGAATTGTATTAACTTTGTAACTTGTAAAATATATTAAAGTAATTTGTATTTCTGTTTATCAGCTTCTTTCTAGAATGCCATTGATAGAGTCTTTGTTCATCATTTTTTTCTAGAATGATATACTTTTTATTTCAGATTACAGGTCATTATTTGGAATAATTTATCTATTTTGAAAATGATTGTAAACACTGAAAAATTCTGATTTGGTTACATTGTATAATCTTTGTTTAGTATGGAGAAGAAAATGTTGAAGCAGCAACAAAAAAATGTGCATTTGTAGTAAAGGGAATTTTGCTTAATTTTCTTTTTAGAATTATTTATTTGGATTTTCTTCCCTTAAGTTAATTCTGCACTAATTAATACCTAAAGGCAGAGACATGAAGATAAGGACAGAAAGGATTGGTTATGCATTATTTACAGAGAGAAGAGGATTAGTTTGGGTATCTCGCATCACTTTATTAGTAGTAACAAATAACCTGTTTGAGCAGCAGGAAGGCTGCTGAAACAAATTATTTAGCTCATTTATCACTAATAAGGTAGTGGGAGATGCCCAAACTAATCTATTCTCTATATGGATGAGAACTTTGTAATTCTCTACTTTTTGAAGTTAATTTTTGTGATTTTTTTTTTTTAAATCTGGTAAAATCTGCTTGCATTTTTTTAATCACTTACAAACAAAGAGAAAATCATTTGAACCATTAGCATCCTTTCTTTGTCCAGTGTTGCCAGAAGCTATCTGAGATCAACTGTAGTTGGGCTATGCTAAAATGAGAACAATGAGGTCCTGGAGAGTGGTAACATCTGTTGTGTAAAAATAACCTTAGAACCAGCAGGATCTTGAATGAAGAAATAATTGACATGTATCAGTTGTTCTTTTTTTATTGTTACAAAACAGTAGGATTTACTTTTGACAGCAATGCTAAACAGACACTGCCAGGAACTTATATAGATGATATTATGAAGTCAAAATAACCATTACATATGCATTATCATTTGTTTTTCTTTTTTTCAGACTAAGCTTGAAAGTGATTACCAAAGTCTAAAAGCAAAAATTCAGTCGCTCCAAATGGATTTAGAGAACAGCGAGGCTGTGCAGAGAGACTTCGTCAAGCTCTCTCAGTCTTTACAGGTAATTCCCCTGCAGTTACAAGATGTTTGTTTGTTTTTGTTTGCTACAAGTTGCTTACTCTTATTTATTGGTTGTTAAGCATTCTGTTTAGAATCAAAAGTTAAACTGTATTTCCATGGTTGTAAACATCTTATTTTATGTAGGAGATTATGAATTTAGTGAAACTTACAAAATTAAAAACCTGATGCTTCTGGCTGATTTCAGTTTTCTAACAGTGCTATCTGTTTTTCAGCTTTAATGGCTTCAGCATCTTTTTTGTTATCTAGTTATTATTAGGGCTTCTTTTTTTTTTTTAACCATCAGAAGGATATATATCTTGTAAATTTTAGTGGTCTAGAATATTTCACAAAAATTAATAACAAGATATGTTTAAAGAAATCTAGTACTAGAAGAAGAAAAAAAGTTAGGGATTTTTTAATTGAATATTTTAAATAAAGCTAGTTTCCTTAAATATGTCAAACATTTTGACAGTAGAATGATTTTAGTTTACTTTCTCTTATGTTTAATAGAGAAAGGGTTAAAGTAGACTAAACTAAACATTCATTTTACTACATAGATTCAGTTGGAGAAAATTCGACAAGCAGAAACAGAGGTGAGATGGCAGCATGAAGAAGATGTAGATGAATGTAATAATTGTAGACAAGCCTTCAGTGTCACTAGGAGAAAGGTAAACACTCCATAAACTTCCTAAGAGCTTTCTACAAAAGGACAGTTTTATTTGGGGAGATTGTGTATTAACAGGTATTTTGAAAACTTAACCAATAGGCTTAAATATTTCTTGACAAGGAGAGTTCTTAAATCCTAACCTATTAAAAGGATGCAAATGTTGCGAATGTTGGGGGGGGCTCGTTTCCAGCGATGAGAACTTTCATTTAATGCTGCTTCAGGATTTTAGGATCGTACAGAATTGTTATTAAGATTCAGCCTTGGAAATTGGTTGTGATTTAAAGCTATATATTTAGCTCATCTTTAATGAGACTAGTTGATTTTTACTTTTAATAAAAAATACGTAAACTTTTCTCAACCAAAAATATAAATTTTTTCTTTTTACCTGAAAAAGAATTGGCTGCTCATTTACGTGTAACTTGTATAGGATAGTATGCCATCATCAATACTACTATTGAAAGAAAGAACATAGAATAAGCAGTGCTAGTACTTAGTTTTTCAAAATGAGACAGCAAGTCTTCAACAACAAGGTCCTCCGAAAAGTGTACAATGCTGTCGTTATCATAACTCCTCTATACTGCAGTGAGATGTGGACCATCTATCAATGTCATTTCAAAGCTCTTGAATTCTTCTATCAACATTGCCTCCGCAGTATCCTGGACATCGAATAGGAAGACTGTAAAACCAATGCAAGCATCCTCAAAAAAGCATAAACAACCAGCATCCAAATCATTTAATGAAAATTGAGCTTTGCTGGGGTAGACACTGTGTACACAGGGATAAATCTTGTTTGATATGCCAAATTCTCTACTCAGTTACAGAATGTACAACAATTGAGTGGCAGTCAAAGGAAATGATGAAAGGACACACTAAAGTTCTGCATGAAGATTGGAACATCAATGTAGACACCTGGGACCTCAACCACGTCCACAGTGGCGTCAGCTGATCTATGAGTCCGCAAAACTCTTTGAAGCAAATCAACTCAACCAAGAGGCTCAAAAGCATCTGAAAAGGAAGGAGAAAGTCTCAACTACAACTCCCTCTCCCTTCCAGAACATTGTCACCACTGCCCAAAGATCTGTAAATCAAGACTGGGACTACTTAGTCATCTAAGGGATGCACCAATGATCTGAACCTTGGACAATGTCGTACTCGAAATTGAGTGACTGCCAACACACAGGCCAAAAAATAGGCAAAGAGCCATTCATTACACATTGCAGGTGCCAAATGTATGGCTTACAGAACAGTTTCATCTATGTTGCACACGTCCCATAAATCTTCATTTCTTTACTTAGCTTCTTGGGGGTGGCACTGCTGGACAAGTTTTGACATATTTAGATCACTTATGTGGACCCCCCCCCCTCTTGCATGCCAACATCTAAAAGTAGTTATTGTTTAGAGAGGACAGTCAAGTCTACCAGTTTTTCAACATCTCATAACATTGATCATTTCTTGCAGTGTGTTTCAATGTCTTATTACATTGATGCCTGATTTTTTTAGTTCTATAGTGACAAGTGGCCCTCGTGTGTTTTATCTAGGAAGAGAAAGTTAGATCAAGAATACCATGCATTTCAAGAGAAATGGAAAACTCTGTATCTCATTGTAAATATGAATGGGAAGCCCCCCCCCCCATGCTTGATTTATAACCTATAGGTAGTTGTGGTAAAAGAATGCAATATTTGAAGACACTGAAGCAGACCATGGTGGAAAATATAAATAACATGAAGATAATTGTTCTGAATTAGCACAGTTGAGAATGTACCAATTAACGTTTACTAATGCTTGCCACATAAATGATGTTGAGCCATGTGATTGCCCATGAAATAGTTGCATCATCAGAACAGTTCTCTAAATTTGGGAGAGTTTTTGGAGAATTGCAGGCTGAAAACTTAAAAAGTAGTGTCCAGATAAGAATAGTTAACTCTGAGACAAAGCAAAATGTTTTTCACTACTTTTTCATTTGCAATTGATGAAAGTACTGATGTGATTTAGCTGTCAGCATTTGTTTGTGGAGTTGATGAAAACATCTACAAAGGAGGAGCTTGTCTCTTTCATCGGCACTAATTATACAATAGCAAATGACCATTTCAAAAAAATTGGATGTTAACTAGACAAGAACTGAGAGTCCAGACAGATTCTAGAGGTTTTCTGGGATAGCAGCATTTGTAGGAAAATTTAAAAAAAAAAAAAAAAAAAAGTAAACTCATTGCAACATGGTAACGGATTAAGTCTTTAAAAATGTTTAACATTATGACAAACAATGTCGCCAAAGTACTGGGAAAAAAATTTCTACTTGAACAGTGCACTTATCAATGACTTTGTTACTAAGTTTTTTTCATCCCCACCCAATTCAGTTGTCTATTTTGGGACCTGTCAGTATATAGACATTTTTTATTATGGACTATGTACACCTAAAGTTATTTCATTCTTGAGGATTTATTTTTAAAAATATAATTAAATAATTGATGGTCCCTCCTAGTTTGAATACTGAATATATAGCAACAATATTAGAAATATTTGTGGTTATATGTATAATTATCCTGACAGAAGAGTGCATAGAAACTGTTTGCTTGTGACCCCATAATGCTGTTTTTAGCATAACTGATATACACATACATACATGCACAAATACAATAGAACCAGTTCCCAGCTGTTGGAATCAAATATACGAGGTCTATCGAAAAAGTATCCGACCTTAGGCTGGGAAAAAAAAATTATGTACTTGGGGTTCAATTGTTAATCCCCTTCTAAGTAGGCCCCTTGTGCCTCCGCACGCTTAGCCCAGCAATCCTTCCACTGTTCAAAGCACATCTGAAATGCTTCTTCCAGAATGGCTCTCAGCTCCACTGTTGCATTCCGCATGATGTCTTCTCAGCTCTCAAAGCAGGAGCCATGTCTGGAGAGTAGGAAGCCTGGCAAATGAGTGAAATGCCTTTCTTTGCCAAGAAACCTTGGATTAGCTTTGACAAATAAGCCGGGGCGTTGTCATGATGCAGCTGTCAGTTTTGCGAGGCCCACAGATCCGGTCTCTTGCACCAAACTGCATCACGAAGACATCGGAGGACTTCCTGATAGTACTCCTTTGTGCATCACGAATAAGCACCAGAAGGACAGTTACAACGCCTCGGTAGTCGAAGAAAACAGCATCACCTTGATTTTGCTCCAGACCTGGCGTGCTTTTTTGGGCCTAGGCGACGTTGGGTGCTTCCACTGTGATGACTGAGCTTTGGTTTCTGGGTCGTACCCATACACCCACGTCTCATCTCTAGTTATCACGGTAGTCTGGATCTCAGGATCTCTGTTGGCAGTATCCAGCAGGTCCTGCGCAACCTCAAGACGAAGTTTTTGTTGTTCCTGAGAAAGTAGCTTTGGCACAAATTTCGCTGCCACTCTGCGCAAACCCAAATCCTCCTTTAAAATTGCATGTGCAGAATCTTTACTGATCCTAACCTCGTCACCAATTTCCCATACCGTCAAACGATGATCCTCCATTATCAAGGTCCGCACTTTCTTGATAACTGCATTGTGGCTTGTTGACGGCCTCCCAGAACGTTGGTCACTCTCCACCAATGTGCAGCCATCTTTGAACCTGTTGTACCATTCTTTTATTTGGGTAACACCCATGGCATTGTCACCAAAAGTCTGTTGAATTTTGCGAATTGTTTCCACTTAGGTATCTCCAAGCTTTTGGCAAAACTTGATGCAAGATCGTTACTCCACACGTTCTGTCATCACAGGCGAAATGAAAATGCGACGAGTAAGTAGTACAGCACCTCACACGCTGGCTGCTTGACAGCGACTGACGCATCCAGCAAGCCTGCCAAAAATTTATTGAATGCAAGAGATTTCTATTTACAGTCCTCTATTTTCTAGCTATGTATTATTATGGAGAACCAGCAGTAAACTTGTTGTCACTAATTTTTTGGTTATTTCTCACCTGGCTAACAGCTTCTTTTCTCTTTTTTTTTCAGCATCACTGTCGTCATTGTGGGAGAATTTTTTGTGCTGACTGCACCTCGAAAACTGTAATGTGCGGTCCTAACATGCGGTCTTCTAAAGTCTGCGATGTATGCCACACGATTCTAGTGAAAGATGCAACACCTTATTTCAGCACAGAGCCTCCCTCCACTCCACATTAGTCAGGGCTGGAGTTATTTTAACTATACAATACCTGAATTCTACAAGAAGTGGTAACATTGTTGTAAATAATCAACCATTCGTAATGTTTGTCTTGTCTGGTCTCTTCATCACTCTAGAAACCTGCTCAGATGATAGGCTAGCTCCACTTGTGAATCCTGAAAATCAGGGTTGCATTGTCCATTTTGCATTTATTCATATCAGGTATGTGAGTCTTTCTATGATAATTCTGATTTTTAAACTCCCCTTCCAAACGTGATCTACTATTTATTTGTGCCATTTTGTGAGCGCCTTAGAATCTGGATTTTTGTTTGTTCATTTGTTTTGTTTTTTCATTCTACTTCTAGAAATAAAATAGAAGTTATGCTTCTTTGACATTTATTTGGCAATGAAACTGCTGATTTTAAAATATGTTATTAAAGTTCTACAACTTACTGTTAGCATTTCTTAGTAAATATTTTGTTTAAGTTCTACATTTATCACCTTTTTCAAACTACCCTGAGCAGCCTCATTTCATTGAGAGAGGGTGCTCTAGAGGCTGTGCTGATCTGTACCATGCTTATTACCGTTTAAATACCAGTGTGGTCAGCAGAGCAGGTTGGATTGCTTTGATCTATTGAGCCAGGATATAGCTTGATTAAGAAATAAGTATTCAGACATATGCTTAATAGTTTAATAAATAACAATTTTTTAAAAAATACTAAGCGACATAAAAAAGATTATTTTTTAAAAAATGGATACAAGAAAAAGTATCAATAATATGCATGGGCTGGATTTCTTTATTAATTTATTACTGTTATTATTTTAGTGTTTAACATAGATGTAGCGCCAAGCAAGTTAAAACTGTCATTATGAAGAATTTTTTTCTTTTAAAATAAAAAAAAAAAAACCTTTAGTATACACGTTTTAATTTTATAAGTTAAATTTCATTATACTTTTGTATGGAGATTTGCCTAATTTAATTATGTGTTGCAAATTTCTGTAATTTTGGTTAGGTTGTCCAGTGCACGTTATGCATACTTACAGCAGTGCTCTCCCTTTATTGTAGTTTACATTTTATATTGGCTTTTCCTAGATTTTGAGGTGTAAAGTTGGATGGATTGTTAAGCTAATTTGAATATTTAAATAGGGTTAAAAGCCAAATAAAAATTAAAGATGGCTAAATTTACAAAAAGAACTTTATTATTATTTAAATAATTGGTAGCAACTCAGAAATATTTAGTTGTTTAGCTATGCTCACTAACTGTCCAACAGTTCCATTTTCAAACATTTACAACTTGCTGAGTGATGTAACTTTTGAATTTCTGGATTAAACAGTAATGCTTGCATGTTTTAGACACTGTTACTTGGACATCTTCAATTATACATGAAACTAATAATTTAGTAAAATTAAAGAGCATTTGACTTTAAAAACTGGATAACTTTTAGCAAAATATGATCATTTTAATTCAGGAAAACTTGTATATTTATGACATTTGAGTATGTTCTTTTTATTTAATTGTCTGTTCTAGCATGATGATAAAAGCTATTGCAAAATAAGATAAACATTTGGCTGGATATAGATTTGATAATTATTTTTTTTTTTTAAGCTTTATTTTTGCTAATTTTCATAAATTTGTATTTGTTTATGAGGTTAATACTGGTTGTTTGATTGACTACAGAAGCTAAGAAGGAATGGCTTGTTTGTCTGCCACATAGCCCCAAATTTCCAAGTAAATTTTCCTTGCTGCTGCTCAGATTGTCACAACCCCTATGCAGAAGTCTGTAAATTGCACAAAACAAGGTTTCTTAATTAAAGAAAAAAATAAACCAACCTGTAAATTTGCCCATAGAATGAATGTAGCATGGTGAGCAGGAATTTTTATACTGTAATCACATACAAGCCAATAGAGATTTTGGTGAAAATTTAACATGAAAAGTTGTTTGTGTTTTTCACAATTATTCTATTAAACTTATTTAAATGTGTGTTTGTGAAACAGATGGCAATGGCCTTTGTGCCTCATTTGTCTGACTGCCATAAAAAGGTATTCTGCATCTTGAAAATTCTTTCAGTTCAAATCTTGACAATACATTTTCCAGATTTCATCAGATATTCATAATCAAACCATTAAAGGAGAAGAGGAGCAGTAAAATTTATTTATCCACAAAATATTTAAGAACAATTTCCATGACTGATTATCATCTAGAACGAATCCTGTTTTAACCGTTTAATTGATTGCAGTGCATATTTGACTGTAATGTGAAAACACAACCAGAGAGTTATGGTTTTACTCTCTAATTCTTCAGGCTGGAGTCCATATTGAAGAAAAAAACTGAATTGTTAGAAAGAATTCAACAGAAATTCATTATAGTTTTAAGTAACTAGGATATGCCAAACCATTGAAAATATTACATTTTGTACCTGGTTTAAGTATTAGATAATTTTGGGGGAGTAGGGAAAGATTTGACGGTAGCTTTCATCATTATAGAGTATGACAGTTACAAACTTTTGAGTCGTCATCTATAGTCAAACGTAACAGGGTCATAGATAAATTTGCTGAAGTATCAGCACAGCTTTATAGCAGAGAAAATGATTCTGGTGATAACATAGTAATTTACTCCCATTAATGATTCTGAGTGTTATTGTAAAGCAGTTTAAAGTCAAAATGGCATGCAGTTTTTTTTCTCGGTCTTTGTTTGTAAGTGTTTTCTTTTTGTATAGAAACTAAACTTTCCAAAAAGGGAGATCTTACTCTGGTGGTGGCTTTAAAAAAAAAAAAAAAAAGCATAATTGGAAGAAAAATGTTTTTGTTCATGGGTACAGCGCTAAACTATCTGTTTTAACCCTTTCCTGGCTTAAATCCACTGATCTTGGCTAGAAAGGTTAATGCAAGCAAACTTTTTCTTTCACTTTTTCTGAAGCAAACTTTAATATCAGTACCAAATTTTCTTTTCTAGAAACTTAAAATCATCTCAGTAAAAAAAATTTTAAAAAAAAAAACTAAATCTGCCTCAATAACAACCAAACTTTCACTTAGAAATAAATGTCTACTGTATGTAAATCAATGGCCTGACAGCAAGCAGATGTAATTCCATTAGAAGAGGCTATTACAGCCAAAAAAAAAAGAGCAACTGTTTACTTGGGTCTGTCTTTACCACTGTTTGAGCTATTACGATGCCCATGCACATAGAGAAGATGCTTTTAGCCACTGTTATATTTACAAAATAAAATAAATCTGAAATTTAAATTGAAAACTTAAACACATGGTGGTTTCTTTCTTTCTTTCCTTTTTTAATAATTAATCATTCAAGCAAACCCCAAATTTGAATCAGCAGATCTTACCAAAACTTGTAGCCATCTGTTGATGTAAAAGCTACTTCCACTGGAACAGTAAGAATCCATTTAGTATTGTGGCTACATTTTCTTCCCCCATTTTTTTGGGAGAAAAATCAGTACGAGTAAGAAAAGATTGGAAAAATCTGGAAGACGGTTGGCAGTTTGATATCAGTGTTAATGTAAACTGTCAGTTTAAAACTTAAAATATTACTGCAGATATCAGGTGGATGTGGGAGGAACTGCAGACTTTGAGTGATTGGAATCCCTTTGAAACCTGCGAAGAAATCTTGTTTTGTAGAGCTATCTACAGATATCCAATCAATAATCTATGTAAATTTTGATTGTGAACTCTCGTCATTTCATTCGCAGTATTTGCTTAGTCTAAAAGTGATTAAACATCTATATAATTGGGTAATTGTTTTTTTTTTTCTTTAAATATAGTTTTAGGAATGTAGATGATATTTTAAATAGAGATTTCCAGTTAGAAAATCAGGATGTGTAAAGTTGTGCCTATATAAATCTACATTAAATTCTTTTTAAAAAATTATAATGCTTTTGGCTTTTACATTATTTTCTTTAAAATAGTTTATTATAAAAATGAAATTATACGGAGAAGCTTTGGAGTTATCAATGCCATGTAAACTTGGGTAAACAATCCTATTATTGGACAAAATCTTTGAATTTTGGGATATTCTGTGGAGTCTGTTCTCTTTTGTTTTAAAAAAAAAATTGAAAATTAAGATGTCCTATATTTTAGAAAGAATGTGTAATGATTATGGAAGGTTTTTTTCCTAGTGAAGATGTAAAGTTCTTTTGATAAACTTCATTATCTTCATTTGAAAAGAATTAGTATTTAACTCTTAAAAACTTGTTAGCAAATCTGGGGTTATTTTGTGATACCATAAATTTTGTTTTGATCAAGGTTCAAACTTAGCTTATTTTTTAAATGACAATTTGTAGGGTTTGCACTAATTGGTTCATGCTGATCCATAAATCAAGTCAAAATTCTATCATGCTGAGAATCTGTCATTTACACCATTGCATATTTGTGAACTATAAAGTTTGATAGCTTGGAAAGAATATTATGCAAAAATTACATGAAACTTTTCAAATTATATAAAACACTGACCCTGTAATTGCCCCCCATGTGTTGTCAAGTGTAAGAAGAAAATGTATCAGAAACAATTTAACATCAATAAGGTAACCAACATTTGTTGTATAGTGTTCTTACTAGTTGGTGAGTGTTTTATGGGCTATCTCTTAGCTGCTAATGGAGAAGAGCATGTGCATTTAAAAGAATGTGGCTATACTAGTCAGGTCTTTCTCCACTAAATCCTGATTCAAGCTGGGTGCACCTCTCTAGAGTAACCTGCATCCAAGACCTTTAAAAGGACAAATCAGGAATAATCTTGGTTTGTTTTTTTTTCTTTTTGAGACATGATCACTAACTGGAAGTCATCAAATATAATCCTATGCATGCATAAGTGTTTTAAGATGTTTATGTGGATAATCTTATGCACAGGAGTTGTCTATAGATACTTAAAAATCAATAAAAATGGCTTTTATGCAAAAAGTATTGCATGTAGTTCATAAAAGAAAGAAAACTAGGCGTGGCCTATAAAGAACACTTGTGATAATGCCCACTACATCGTTCTCTAAATCTGTAATTCTTTTTGAAGAAGAAAAATCTGAATGACAAAGTTACTTGTAACTACCACTACTTTCTCTCTTATTCGGAGTAGATATGAATATGATTAGCTGCTTCTAAAGTAAAAGCTAGCAACCATTGTTAAAGTAATGAGAGAGACTGGCAAGAGAAACGTGAATGTGAATTGTTTAAGTGATAGAATGTGCTTTGCTCGCCAATATTTAAAACTGTGGTTTGATGTTCTACAAAACTGACTACTGGTTAAAAAATGGTAAATAATTATTTTGAAAAGTTTCAGACCTATTAATTTTAATTTCATTTTTGGTAGATTGATTATGAACATATCAAGGTTTGTCAGCAAATATGAAACAGTTTTTTTCTTTTCCTGCTATTATTTGGTTAACCATTTTCTCCTTTGTTTTGGATTGGTAAAAGAGAATTTCCACTTTTCTCTGTCTCTGAGTCCAAGTACTGTACTTGGGGGCTCTTTACTAGAGCTACATCTACATTCCACTCTTTTTTAATTATGAAGTTTGTACTTCTGTGATTAATATAGGAAAGAATCTGATATGTAATTGGGTCTGTTTCTTAATTTTGGTCACAAGCTGTAGCTGTCGGGCTTCAACTGAACTGGCCAAAAGATTCTAAACTTTTTTCAAATGTAAATTATTAAGTTCCAACAAGTGGGATGAAAGGTTTGCTTTAATAACAAAAAAAAAGTAAAACCTCTCTAGGAAAAATGGTTCAACAACCTGAATGTTTTTTGCAATAGATTTTTAAAATTTGTGTCTGGATTTTGTATTATAAAAATAACTTACACAAAAGCAAATTAATCACCAGATGTCAAAGATGCAACCAGAAATCAGTTATTAGTGGCATAAAAGCACAATTATTCTAAAGAAATAAAGATTTTTGTGGTGCTGAATAAGAATTGGTTTGATGGTATCCCAGGGATCAAAGAATGTAGTTTAAGATTGATGTTTTAACAAAATCTTTTTAGAAATGACTATTAGAGAACAGATACAATGTTCATGTCGGTCATTGAGAAATAAAAGTCGATTTTTTTTTTAAATTTTTTTTTTTATTTGCTGAATCCATTCAGTATTTATAATTGTTTTTATTTTTGTGTTAATAAGTAAAGCTGCTGAAAGGTTTTTTTGGTTATGCTGCACATAAAGATGTTGGACCATCTGACTGGTGATAGATTTGAGTACTAAAACATTTCACCTGTAAAATTATATTAAGGTATGTTTAATTTACATAGCAACAAATGCTGTGTGTGTATTTGTGTGTGTGCGTGCGTGCATGTGTGTGTGTGTGAGAGAGAGAGAGAGAGATAATTTAAATGTTATTATCTTATGCTAAAAATTTATTAGATGAATATGAATTCATCTTATTTTTTTTTGATTGGAGGAGATCCAGGTATCACCTGACTTGGTTTTTATGGGTGTACTTGATATATGCCACCATGATATTGAGCATTGTTTCTTTCTCTCTCTCTCTCTCTTTTTAAATTTCCCATGCTGTACAGAATAACAACTCCTTTTTTGTCGTCTTGCAGCATTGTATAATAAAAACTAAGGCTGTGGGTGCAAGTTTGATTTCCAGATTGTTATTTGCGTATTTATCAGGCACCACATGTAAATAATAGGCTGTTCTTTATAAGATACTGTAGCCCAGATTGTTGAGGAAGGTTGTGTCATTGACTCATACAATTAATGTAATGATGTGGTACGTACTGTAGTTATCTTGTTGGTTATTGGCACAATAAAAGTTGGAAGTATGTGTGTATGCATGTTTTTTTTTTTTATGATATTTTTCTTATTCTTTATAGATGAAAATATTTCAAGAATATTGATCCCTTGTATGGGCAAGTTTGCATTGGCAGAGTTATGTATAATAAAAAAAAGCAAATAATAAAAGATAATGTTTAGTGCTTAGATTTATGTCAAAGGAAAAAGTTTAGAATTAAGGTGGTGCTTTGCCTCAAAGGAAAAAAAAAATTCCTTTTTAAAAGTGCATAGTTCAATAGATTAATGCCTAGTTTCTTTCCATACACTGCTATAAATGTAAAACTAACGACATCAAAAAATGTAATCCATGTAGGGAAACTAGATCATTAATTTGGCCATTTTCCACTACCTTGTTAGATAGTATGACTAATTGGAGAACCTATGTTTAAGCAATTTTTCCCTGTCACTTTCATCAAAGCTTGGAGCTGAGGACTTCATGTGTGTGTGTGTCTGTGGATCGATGTAAATAGGACTATGTCCTCTAGTTTATAGTAACACGTAAATAACATTTTGCTATCATGAGCCACATTGTGTTCTTTGTTTTGTTTTTTCACTTGCACATTCTTTTCTCTTTGCATTAATTATGAAGTGATTGAAATTACCTGAATAATTCAAAGAATTTCATTGGCAGATATATATTCTACAAGACTTACACATCACTACCATGTTGAAGAATTTTTTCTTAAGTTTTTAATGGCATTTTGTTTTCTTTGCCCCTTATATTTAAAATTTACAGTTGAAATTCAAGAGTTTTTATTTTTTAAAAGAGTCATTAGCTTGTTTATACTGCTGTATCTGAAGCAAAGAATGAGAAAAAGTTGCAAATTTCTTAATTAGTGTTTACATTCAATTTAATCATAAAATCATATGGCCAGGAAAGTAGGAACCAGATTTGAATGAAATATGCAGATTTGTGACAAATTTACTGTAGTTTCTATGAGAGACTAAGTGTACTAGGAAAGCTGATGAGTACAATTATCATATTGTGGCGACTTGCATTGTGAACTATTTTGTATTTAGCTTTATTTGACGTGCACTATTTTTACTTTTGCTATTGGTGATGCATAGGGCTAGTTATTTAAGAGGAAAAAATTATTTCTAGATAACCAATATTTACAAGGTGATGTGGTTTATTTTATCTAATTACTTTTAATCTTTGCTGAATTTTTCACATCAGAGTCCAGCATCTTACCTTCTCCAGCCAGTGGATTAAATCTGTGATTTATGCTACATGGAGGAACACGCTAGCCACTCGGCCACCAAGCAACAACAAAATGTAAAAAAAAAACTTAGTGGACAAAGGGATAGCTAGTCTTCCATGAACTTTTTTCTTAATTAGATAAACCGTTCACATGACCTCTGGGGACCTCTCACTTGGCAATGCTCTTTCAAACTGAGTTGGTTCTCATTACTGATAAAACACTAGAACCAAAGAACAGATGTGTGTATGTGAGAGAGTTCACACACACACACACACACACAACTATAACTATAACTATTTTTTTCTTAAACCAATAGAAATAACTTTGTGCATACAAATTTATAGGTTTAATTAAAACTTTTTAATAATAGTGTATTTTTTAAATAATTAGTAAAATGTTAAAACTAAATTTTAAAATTTGCTAAACATGCATATAATTTAGTTTAAATAATTAACCAGTCATTAAAAAAAGCAAACAAGTATGCATACAAATAATGGCATTGTCATCAATTCTGAAAATTGCCCCTTCCCCAACACTGAAAGTATATTTTCAGAGGAAATATTGGAACAACTGGTTTCGGTAGTTAGGAAATAAAAAAAATTCTTTAGTTCCAAACTCATTTGGAATTTCTATGATGATGCCGTTAAGAATGAACTATGAGTAGTAGCACTAGATAGAAATAGAAAATCTATTTAAAAAAAGATTGTAAACTTTATAAATTAAAATGACGATGACTGGTTGTCAAAGGCATATTGAAGCAAGACTGGAAATGTACAAATCAAACAAAGTTTGCTAATCAAAGGTGAAATGCAATTAAAACTGCTGCTTTATACAGTGGTAACATGTTTGTTTTTGTTTCTGGGTTATTTATTTTGTTAAAAAAAAGATCTTTTTTGCAAAGAGTCCATTTATTAAAGTGTGCTGCTTTAACAGATGCATCTTCGCAAGTAATTGCTTCATTAACTCTTCGTATTTGATGTCGGTTTTTGCCTTGTGTGACCATAGTGTTTAACTTGCTGTATATTTAGTCAAACGCTTATAATGCAAAGGTATTTGGTTGGAGCGATACACGGATTTGTTGCTACAATAGGTTATATTAAAGAGAGAGAGGTATCGTGTGTCACAGCCTCTATGACTCAACATATGCTGATTGAGGCAGATTTATCCAGGTGGTATAGAGGACTAAGAAATATTTGGTACAGAAGTCCTATGAAGATCAAAACAGCTTAAATGGCTTCACTATGTTAAAAATACATTTTTAGACTGTAACACAATGAATATTCAGCATGTTTAGAAATGGGAGATGGTACAATAATTTGGCTATTACTGAGAATTTTTACAAGGGAATAATCCAGAAAATATCCTGTTAAAAATTAAATAAATAACTAAATAGAAATTATAGAAGAAATTTTGTTTCCATTTAAATTAGGTTTTCTTTTATGAACACTGATTTCATAATTCTCTCTAACATTCATACAGAATCTGGCCAAAATCCTGACATTAAACTGAAATTTATAACCCATACAAACCTTTCCAACATATACGGGAGTACATTTCTGATGATGGTAAAGTGCCTGATTGATCAGGTGAGAGAATTTAATTTAAATATAAAACAACAACAAAAATGTGTAATTCTTGTTTGTTTATTAAGTTTTATACTCAGAGATTTATGGAAACAATTTTGATATAATTTTAACAGCAACTACCCAAATGCAGTACAGTAAGATATATTACGTTTGGAAACTATGTACAACTGATTCATTAATCATCATGTTGCATTTCCAACTTATGCAGTGTTAGCTAAATCACACATACCTGTTTGTGTGAACCTGTTAATTGTTTTAAAGAAACTTATACAGAGAAAACTTTCTGTTCAAAAACCAGCTCAATGTAATAGCAGGTGTCTTAATATATTTACAAGTTCTGGCTCTGTGAGTGATGGTTTACTCATATATGCTGTAATTCATAAATTACAAGTAAACTAAAATTAAGTTATAATGGTAAAGAAAGGGGTAATTAATTCATGGCTAAGTAATTAATTTATTGGTGTGGTTCAAGATAAAGATAAATTCTCCTATACTGTATGATCCAATAAGGAATGCAGTGTTTTGTTTCTACTGCAGGTATACTCAAAGGTACAGAAGTTATTTCTCTTTTGGAAGATTGTGCTAACACAACATTTTAATAATACCTGAGGCCAAGGCATGGCAGAAGGTGAACCTTAACAGTTATTGTAACTAATAAACGGGTTCAGTTGGTAAGTGAAAATGATTTGATAGCAGATTCTTATGATATAAAAGTTGAATTAAGTCTTGTTCCTCACTGAAATAAAGTATGTATACATAAGAAACTGGCTGGAAATTTAAAATTTTTTTTAAAAAGTATGAGGTAAATTCCATTGGCAGTTTTATTAATAATACACAATACTACTACACACACACACAAAGAAAATTAGTCATGTTTAAGCAAACATTGGCTTTACGTGTGAGAGATGATGATCTATGAAGTTGTACGACCTAAACTGGTGCTCGAAGATGAATTGGAGCGAAGACGTGGCAAAAGTATTTACCGAGTGATTCTCTTCTGTACCTACAACGGGAAAGGGTTAAAACGCTTTAAATCTGTGAGTTTAGTAGGATAGGGCCGACGGTGGGTTTCGGTCTTGCTGTGTTACTTCGAGTTATCAGCAGAAACGATTTAGGAAGACATCGTCTTTTAAAAAGAGAGTTCAACTTAGAAATAGGGATGTCGAGAATTAACAGGCTCCCGGTCAGGGTCAGGGTTAGTCATCTAGGGAACCCCCCCCAAATAGTTAAGCTTTATTGTCCCCATACTCGTAATTTTAAAACAAAAAATGTGGAATCACGGGAATTAATGTTTAAAATATAGAAGGAGTTCCCTAATATTCTCCCAGCGGGTTGGTAGAAGGGGGGTCGCTCGGTCACCAGTTCGAATTATCAAAGCCCAGGTCCTAGGAGTCCATTGACTATTCGCTGGTTTTCCTATAGTACTAAGGTAGGTGATGCGTAGAATCAACCGCCTAAACAGGTCCGACTTCCATTGACTTGAACGCTCTTCTGGATAGCTATTTTTGGCTTACATTCACTTTGCATAACCCCCCTCCCCCCCTCGATCGTCCCTTGCGGATACTACGCTCTACTACTATCAGTGAGCTCGCAGATAGGAGCCGTCAGGGGATATCATCATCCGTCGGAGGGGTTACCACCAGCTTTTGGAGGAGGGGTGATATCCAGCCTGTAGGCTGAAGCAAACAGTTGTCGTTTGAAATAAATAAATAAATGATGCATATTTCCATTAACAATAATATAAATATAATTAATAGAAAAGGAATCGAGCGGGTGTTGGTGGTTGTTGTTTAAGGGGACACAGTTTTCGCGATTTCCGTCCCCCCCCCCGGCCGAATAAATTCGTCCAGAATAATAACATTAATGTCAACACACGGGCAGCATGAATGAATGAATGAATGAATGGGGGGGGTGGAGGAGAGACTGAATTGCGTTTATTGACGGACGTTCGGATATCGCTGCAGCCAGGCGTTTATCGTCATTGTAGATGAGCGGCCGGAGGAAGGAAGGGCAGCAGCTGACCACTTGACATGAATGACATTCTGCCAGCCGTTCACTGCGCATCGCCGCCGCGCATCTTGTTTTTCGCCCTGTTGTTGTTGGTCTGTTTGTCTTCCTCCGTGGCCGGGGATTCAGCCGGAATTTGCTGGGAGGACGCCATGGATTAGCGGAGAGAGAAAGGATGGCGGCGTACAATGAGAGCAGCTCGAGAAGCTGGTCGGATTTCTGCGAGCACGAAGCGGTGACGGTGGCCGAGGAGTTTTCTCACAACTTCCTCCTGTTTACGCGAGGAGCGCCGGCGGCGGCGCATGTCGCCGACTGCCCCCCCGACCCCATGGACGTCGCCAGGAAGTTCGTGGAGCATTTCCTGCGCCACTTTGAGTACCAGGTCCGCAGGATCTCCCTGAGGGCTGGGGAGTCGGACGGGTGCGCGAAGCCGTTCGATCCGGCCGAGGCCGGCGTTCAGCACCACCACGCAACCCCTACGCACGAGGATCAAAATGGCGGGGTTCGGTCTGATGGCGACTACGCCGATCAGGACCAGAGCCAGCCCGCGCACACCAGCCCCTCGCACAAACGCCGGAAAAGCTTCTTCCGAAGGTTCTCTCTGCGGGGGATCCGGCGGCGGAGCCTTTTCAAGCAGAACTCCGAGGAGAACGGCGGCTCCGCCTCGGAGGGACGGAAGGTGAAGCAGAACAAAAATGACAAGCACGAGAAGAAGCTGGAGAAGTTCGAGGAGGAGGTGGAGGTGAGGAAGGAAGGCATCGTGAACGTGCTGTCCGGGGAGGACTCGAAGGGCAAGTCCAAGTGGGAGAAAACACGATTGGCTCTCGTCAGAAATTCAAATGGATATTCTTTAAGGTTCTATGTTCCGCCGAAGGTAAGCGAGTTTTTTTCCCCTCCCCCCCTTATCTCTTCTCTACCTCCTGTATCTGTTTCTCGTTCCGTCAGCATCCAGTTGTCCCCTTCACCTAATTATATCTTCGCTTTCTTTTCAAATATCCAGGTAAAAAACAAATTATTATTTTTTTGTTTGTTTGTTTGTTTATCTTAACAGAATTTCTAAGCATCTCATGGCCCGTGATTATCGTCAACAAATAGGCGACACACATTATATATATATATATATGTATTATATATGTGTGTACTGTACTGTACCTGATTATGTGAAATTGGTGTCCATAGCGAAAAATAAAAATATTTCTCCCTCACAGCTCTTCAGTCTGACCGAATGCTGTTTAATAATGTTGCAGTGATGCTATCTGGATCTGCTGCTGCTTGTGAGGCCTTAAGTTTGACGGTTGTTGTGGTATTGCTGACTCTTGTTTGTCCGTCTTCTCGCTATCACCTGGACTTTTCGTTTATCTGCCAAGTTTCTGTCTAACAGCATCCGCCTTTGATCATTAAGGAAGACAGAGTGGCCGACATCCTTTGTTGGCATTCATTACGCCCACACACTAATTTTTTATTTTCAAATCTGTTTTATTGTGCTTGAAAATTTACTTCATTTATGCTTATTTTAAGATCAGATTTTATATACTTCTAAACATGACTATGTTAGTACTAGTTCTTCCCTCTACTCGGTAATCAGACACTTTAGGTAGCATAACCCTCCCCCCCTTTTTTTTTCTTCTTTTTGTTCCAATTTCTAAAGTACCGATAATTGATTTAGTTCCACAAGATTCAGTGATGATGATGATGATGATGTACCGTTAGTAGTATTTTGTTCTATTATTGCCATGTTTGTTGCTTTAAATGTAGAAAGGTGGCTAGAAATTGAAAAAGATGAATATGGAAAACTCAGAGACTGGCATTTGTTTTGACAGGCCCGGTGACAACCCTTCTCAGACTGCTAGCTTTGAGCGGGTCGACAGATTACAAGCATTATTTGATTCTAACGAAGCAGCTCATGCTTTGGAGAAAAAATAATCGGATATTTCCATATATATATATATATACAGGTATCTTTTATCAGGGGCATTCGTAAACATATGGAAGTCCCTACAACCCGTTTAAGCAGACCATTCCCTACATTAATCACCTTTTTTTTTTGTTTTTTTTTTAGAGAAAAACTAAAAAAATTTTCAAATTTACTGATAGATTTGCAAAACTTTAACTGATTTCTGACATTAAGTTTAAAAAAATTAATAAATCAAGTCTAAAACCAATTAAATATGTTAAATACCTAGGTAAAATCTTATTTATTTGATTGTAAATCAAATTTGGCAGTGGGTTTTGTATTTTTTAAATTTGCTTTTTTTACGTAGTAGAAATGAGAATGTTACCAAGGGAAATCTAAAGCAAATGTGCATTTGTAATCTTTAAATGTCTATGCATACCTAACTTATGTTGTTTTTTTTTATTATTTCTAATTTAATTCTGTGTTCTATTTTGGCTACAAATTTTGAGAAAAATCTGAAAACAACTACCAAGCAAGAAGTTATGAATCTATTTTCGTTAAATATATATGAGAAATTGTTTTAAAGATTTGTAAATGCTCCATGGAAGGCTAGCATTTAGTTTGAGTAGGTGTGCGATACAGTATTTACACAAACTGGTATTTTTATCCCCCCCCCACCAAGAAAAAGTTAATCTTTGATATTTTTGGAATGATTCTGTTGACTTTTGGTGTCCATGAGGTGGACTTACACAAATGAAAGTAAAAGTGAAACCCAGTGGTCTGGTGGATAAAGAGTCACGAGATACTGTCTTTTATGCATGCGAGTTCTGCAAGCATTCACCCTGAAAACATTAAGTACATTGATGAAATTCATTTTTGAGGTGGTATGCACTATTAATACAGCATTTGAATAGAAGTGCTGGGGGGAAAAAACAACGCCAGCAATTCTAAAGCATCCAAGCAGAACAGACAGACTTTTGATGCCAGACCTTCCTGCAGAACATTCCTTGAAAGATGTTGCAACATAGCAAACAGTATAGCAGAAATCAAAGTTTTTGTTTGAGATCTTGACATTGTGATACAAAAATGAGTTAAAAAAGAAATCAACAATGAACTGATTTTCCTGTTTGGCTGTTTAGAGAGGAGTGGAGGATATTCTGTAATATAAGCATTGTTTTGTGAATAGTACAAAGTTCAATGTATTTGTATTGTAAATAAGATGAAAAACGGCAGCTGAGCATTGATTTGAAAGACAGGAAACTTGACACATGGAATATCTGTCAAATGCATTTTAAAACTGTCTTGGCCCTTATTTTTGGAAAAATACTTTAGCTATCCTATTAATAAAGTATGCTTCAATTGCATTTAACCATTCTTCTCTCAACTTTAAAATAAATATATAAATTCAGAATTTCTGTTTTCAAGTTTTGCTAAATATTTTATACAATTTGATCACATTTTTTGTCCATCAAAACTACACCATATCAGGCTTCTCTAAATGCTACTCTTGTTCTTTGCTCTGATTAGTGGATGAGTAGATTCTATCCTTCAACTTGTATCAATATAAAAATATTAGAATATTAAAAAAATAGAGTATGTTGATTTTCTCATTCTTGTTTGTTGTCTGAAGACAGACTGACTGTGAATGATTAAATAATTTTGTATTAGCCAAAAAAATAAAGAAGCTTTCTGTTCTGCAGATGGTTGAATATGTATTAAAAATTAATTAGTGACTGATGGTGAAAGAATTAAAAAGAGAAGAAAACTTACTTGGGGAATTTATCCTGAATGAATTTCATCCCCATGTGTTACTACTTTTTGGTATTTCTGTTAAAAAATAATTTTTATTGGCAGTACTAACGGGCTAATTGCACATCTATCCAGCAATAACCGCTCTGATGCCAATAATTGAAATTTGTTTCATATGAATATTTTAAAAAGTTTAAATTATCTAAGATTCACTTAAAACAGAAGCATAAAGAGAAGGTGATAGATAACCCATAGTATTTTCTGAATGGAAGTGTTTAGCAATGCTGAAAAAAAATATTTCAAAAATATGTGGAATTTAAAGTTCTTAAAACATTAAATTGTTTTCTTTGTCGAATAGCTTATTAATCCTTTGACATTCAGTTGTATTTACTCTTAAAGATCTCAATTAAGATTTAAATCTGACATTTTACTTTCTCATGGGCTGACAATGGGTGCAAAATTTCATCTCCATGAGCAGAAAAAAAAAAACTTTCTTTCAGATATCTAGGGTTAAAAGTTTGTTGTTGTTTTTTTTTTTAAAAAAACTATTGGGTAACTTTTAATTACTAAAAGGCATTTGTTAGTCAGAAAATTTTTCAAATTCTTTCAGTAAGAAAGATAACCAGATAAGAAAACCTGCTGTTTTTTAGTGTCTCTTTTTGTTTTTTGTTAAAGTGGCAATATTTTTTCATTGCCTAAATTGATCTTACTCAACTGACTGTAGTGTTGTTGTAAAAGTAATAATGATAATGTAAAAAAGTAATCTGATTATTTTTTGGGAGTTGGTAAATCAAGCACTACAACATCACTTGCTGTTTGAAGGAACCCCCATGTTATGTATTGTGGATGCTGTAACTCTGTGAAGATCAGAAACAGCTTTGTGTGCAAGATGGTGTGCTTTGTCATCCATACAAATGCTGACATCTCTCTACTCTAGAACACCTTCAAAACCGTATTTACTTGTATATGATTTTGTTAATTTGTGATAAGCAAGTGGTGGATCTTTAATTGATTTAATACCATTTTTGGCATTTTCCAGTATAGTGGATAATTTTCATATTCCTGATTAATCAGCCGATTAGTAAAATTTGTAACAGAATTTCTGGCCTGCTCCTATTGGGAAGCCAGAAATCTATTTACTGTACACACAGTATCATGTATCATCATAACCAGGAAAATGAATATGTCTAAAGTTCATGAAATTTCACTGTATCCAAATTTTAAGTTGTCCCAAATCTTAATGAAAATGTACTTGATAATGAAGATTAGAGAGTAAAAGCACGGAATAATTGCTTTAGTTGCGCAAACTTCGAAAACTTATGATACTGCATCATTTTGCCAATGGATTGTTTCAGTGGAAGAAAAAAAAGCGCTGAAAAATATTTCAAAACTGTTTGAAGACATTATCACTGACTGCATGGAGTGCCTATACTGCACTGAATTATTGTTAGAATATTCTCTTGCAGTATGTGAAGTGACACACATCAGCAGGTGTTTGTTTTTTTTTTGTTTTCATGATTTAGAAGGTTTTTCCATTGTCTTTTTTGCTGAATTATTAATTTTTAGTAATATTGTCTGTGTTGAGTGATCAGGAATTGCTAATTCAAGTAATTGTCCTTTAAAATGCTAATAAGCTGCCATTGTGAAATGTTTCTCTTATGGACAATGCCTAACCAAGGTGGGTACTCATGTGATTTGTAAGGGATAACTGTTGGGAATGTGCTGTAAGATCCACATAATTTTCTGCCTACAAAAAGGTAAACAGTTTTTACTGTAAATGGAGTTGATGGCCATTTGTTAGTAAAACTGCAGTACTTAATTATCTATGGGTGTTGTAAAACCTATACTGTGGTTTGTCATTATTTATTACTTTAAAAATTGAATATTGGGTGGGTTGGGTTTTCAGATGCTGTTTAGCTGAGAAGTTTGAGTTGTAGCAGGCTGACTACTAACACTGTCCATTTCCAGATAAGTGTCTAGGCATAGACACTTTAAAGGTAGAGATAAAAGAAAAGTTTTGAATGGAATTATTGCATGATTCAGAAAGATTCCATCAAAGCAAAATGCAAACTTTGCAATCAAGAAATCTCTTGAAGTGGAAATACTGCAAAGACATTTAGTTACCAACATGATACACCGTTTAAAAGTGAAACAAGCCACTGAGTGAAATACTGAAAGCTTCGGAAGAAAGAAAAGACTCCTGTTGCTGCTGCAAAAAGAAAACTTGAAGAACCCAAGCCAAGCTGTAATAAACAAATGACTATGGAGGAATTCCTTGATAAGAAAAAATTGTGGGATATTAGAGATTCTTGGCCCATAGCCATGCACTAAAGAATAGGATTGCTGCTGACTTAAAACTTTACTTATAGCAGACATTAGATTTAGAAAGCCACTTAATAATTTATCTGCTAACTATAATATACCATACAGTAACCTTTTCAGCTTAACGGTTAATCTATTCCAAAAACCCAAAAGATTCTACAAGAGGAATCGACAAGTATAGCATTGATGATAAACATTTGGACAACTAGTTTTACTGGAACATTGTTAGCCAATGACTGGTCATACTAAGAAACTCTTTCATTTTGAAAGGCATCCTAAATGTGGTTACATTTCCAGAATCTCATAACTGAAAACAAGTGAGCAAATTTTGGATGATTTGGAGAAAGTTGAAATACCATGGATAAAACATTTGATCTCTTGGCACAATGCTGCTAACATGATTTATGAACGTCTTAGAATTGGATTATCATCACTACCTTGTTTATTCATACTTTATTTTTTCATATTAATTGAGAGGTAGTTGGCCATTTCCACTCTTCTGCTACCTTACAAAACCTAAGTGACCTTCAAGAACAACTGAAGGTCCCCAAAAACACTGCTAAAAGATGTATCCACCTATTGGAACAGTTAATGTTACATGCTAGAACATAATACTTAGTGAGGATACCCAATTGTGGCATATGCAATAGACCATAATATTTCAAAGCTAACTGTGTCAGTGGAGCTTAGCTGTAAGAATGCAACAACGCCCATTATAATTTCTTCCAATGTTAGCTATAGAAATATTACCACTAAACTACTTTAAAAGGAATCTTGTCAACTGTTGATCAGCTAAAAGCAACTGTGCAAATATGGTTTCATCGGTACAGATGCATGCCTGAAAAACACCTTTTTATGTGAAATGTAATTTCCCATAAGAATACACGTAATTAGGTAGGGATGTGTGTGGGGAGAGAAAAAGATGAAGAGTAACAAAACAAGTATTATGAGTGTATAATGCATTATATTTTAAAGATAAAATAAAAACAAATTTTTTAAAATTTACTTTAAATCCTTTAATTTTCCGCTTTTGTGTTGACTGGTGAAAGTGAGGGGGTACCCAGCTGCTGCTGCTGCTCCTTATCAACGTTGAGGGGGGTCATCAATGGCTTCATTGTCTGCCACTACTATTGAGGTTGAAGAAAAGCAACAGGGTAGGATGCCATTCCTTTTGAGATTGAAGGAATAGCAAATTGAGGAATTTCTGGTTTTTTCATAAAATGTTCAATTGATGACTGCTTAGACTTCAAAATTTTTTCTTTATAAAATTGGTGATAACAAAAGACAGCATGGTTAAGGGATTTATCTACACTGGCACTGTGTGGTTATCAGAGTCAACTTCATCCAATAAACTAAATGTTCTGGACAATCTCTTGGTGGTTAATATGCATGTGGGTTCCTTAGTTCCATCAGTGCTATCAGCTTTGTTTTCTTCTAGTTGCATAAGTTCTCTGTCCAAGTCTAGTAACTCTGATGCACCTTCTTCTACCTCATCAAAGACGGATTTTTTGGCTAAAAGAACAATTGCAATCTTGACCTTGGAAGCGCTTTCATCGACCTTGAACCCCTTAAACTCATTAACACATTCCAGCCATAATTTATGCCACACAGCGATCATGCATGAAAGTTTCACATCCTGTCAGACCTCACTGATAATGTCAATTGCGTTTTTTATATTTAAATTTCACCAAAAACTGTTTTATTGTTGGTTTTCCCTCACCATCGGTGTTGTGAATTAACTTGTCTAAAGTGCGGCATATATAATGAGCTTAAAAGCCGCAATGGCGCCTTGATCCATAGGCTGGATTAACAAGGTTGTATTTGGGGGCAAGAATAGGACTTTGATATTTTCTGATAAATCTACTAGGTTTGGTGGATGCCTAGTATTTCTTGCTCACAATAATCTTTTATTTGTTTATATAAATAAACTTTAAAATATTCCATGAAAATGCAGGATGTAATCCAACCCTTTTTGTTAGAATGCCAATAAATAGCAAGATTTCCTTTGAACACACTTTCAAAGCTCCAGGGGTCCATGCATGCATGACACACCATTAAGGGTTTAAGTTTTAAGTCTCCTTGTGCATTGCCTTCTAATAGAAGAGTGCATCAATCTTTTGTGGCTTTAAAACCGGGAGGGGCATGAAATATAAGTTCTGTTTGGCATTTTCTTCCAATATAATCCCATTTCATCTACATTGACCACCTGTTTAGGGCTGTGACCATCATCAGTGCTTCTTAAAATGGAAAAATAATCCCTGACTTGTGTGGAAAGGTTTCACATCACTTTCACTTTCTTCATGATTCATGCAAACTCAATGCTTTGCACTTTATAACATGCAGGCTTAACAGAACATTTTGCTTTGTTTGGTACTCAATCCAAGTACCCAAAAGCCTTTCCATAATGTCAGGCCTACCATGACTGATTTTGGTGGCACTTACTGATGTTGCATGCAGACCACTTGCTTTTATCTTATCTGCATTTGAACAGATAGTCTGGCATGTTGCTTTGTTCAGCCCCGTCACACATGAAATATCGATTAGTCTTTCGCCTTTCTCAAATTGCTCGATGACTTTTAATTTTACTTCCAAAGAGGGACATTTTTGTTGTTGAAGTACTAATATCCTAACTTTTTCTTTTCGGACCCATTGTTATTAAGGGATAAAAACACAATTTGGTAAGTGATGGCTCACCCGCTATTGCACAAGAATATCAAATACCATCCCTCTTGAGGACTCCTTTGTCTTTCAGTGGGATTGTGTTATAATGAAATTTCATCGTATAAAGTGAATTTTATTCCCTACTTCATAAATTGTGTAAAGCAAATTCGTGTTAAGTGAGACTTTACTATATTTAGCAAATTGAAAACCTGGATTTTCAAATGTCTAGGTCCTGACTTCAAACTGAAATTTCAAAGTAAAGACATGAATATCGATATAATATGGTAAGGTTCAAAAATTTTTTTTAAATTTAGTAGCCAGCTAAAATAGGCTCACAGTGTTGAGGTCAAGTGGATTTTTTTGCATTCTGATGCTCTTGCTAGAGTTCATCATTGCATATCTTTTGCATAGGAGAAGCCTTATCTTCTGAAAATGATTTCATTTGGAGTGGATTTTCTGTTTTTGTGTGAGGGGGTGAACCCAGGTGCTTGCCAGTATAGATTGAGCCTAATGCAGGTGATTTCTAACTTTCTGTATCTCATATTGGACAAAGTCCCACAAGTACCTTGTGCTGCATGAGTCACTTCCAACTTCTTAAAGTAAATTTCTCACTTTAATTCACTTTCTCTGTGTGTGTCACTTCTAACTGTAACACTGCTTGCTTGGTCCTTGAAACCAAACTTAGTGTGATTTTAAAAAATGGTTTTATTGCTGCTGGAGATCATAAACAAGAGTATATCACATTGTATTTTTAGTGGTCCATAATTTGCAAGATAATGGTCTGTCCAAATTTTAGCATGACCCTCATATTAGCCTGGTCATTGTTTTTACTATCAGTTTCACTGATTGGGTTATTAGAAAAGGTAGTTGCCAGCTAGATTTTTTTTTTTTTTTGGTTGCCAGTGGCAACCTGCTGACTATTTTTGGCGCCCTGGAATAAAGCATTGGTTGACAGAAGAAATTGAAAAAAAAATGGAAGGCTGAGAGATTAGGCAGAGCCCCAGGAGAAATGTAACCATAGACTCTGACACACAAGTTTTGATGATCCAGACATATCACAAACATCAGCTGCTGAATCAATAGTGACAGTTTCCAAACTTTGGGATTGCTATGAAGAAATAACAACAGGAGAAAAACAAGCTGCCAGTTCTTCTGCAGGAAAGCAAACACACTGCTATTATAGAGAAAAGATATTCTTCAATCTCTATCTTGCTCCTGCTACCCAGGCATGAAGATCTTTTGTTATGATGGAAAGGAAATACTCTATACCTCGAAAGGCTAAGACAGGTGCATTTATGTGGACATGTGTATAAGCCAGAAGAAATTGCCCCAATCCACTTGAAAAGTCAATGCTTTAGATTTTAAATATACTAAGTTATACTTTTGGTAAATTTTCATAACCTTTTTCAATTTTGAATCTGTGTTTATAGACTAGTATGACTTTCAATACTTTGGCTTTTACATAATTACAGGTTGATTTTGGAATAGCTATGCTGAATTAGTTTAGCATAGAAATCTTTAAACTTTTGATTTCAAATAAGAAATTTTCGTCTATGTGTTGAATTGAATTGTGTTTTTACACCAGTATACTATTTGTTTTAGCCTTCATCTAGTTATGTGCAGGAGCTTTGATTCTGAGTTTAGGGGAGAGGGGTCTGAGATTGCCCTTTAAACAAGATATTATCCTCAAGAAATAAATTTGCACTAAAATGTATTTCTGTATATGGTTGGTTTGGAGGGGATGATTAAAGGAATGCCTATCAGATTTATCCTCCTTAACCATTCCAAAATTTTCCAACTTTGGGCCGATCAATGCCTCTGGTTGTGTGTTAATCTGGATAAACTGATTTGTTGATAGAACTTTGTGCATTATGGAAATTGGAGAGACTGCTATTCTAGTTCTTTTTTGACTAAAATATAAAAAAATGTTCATTTGCTGATAGGAGGCTAATAGTCACCCGATCACTTAATTGGCAAAATGGCCAATTAGCAATTATCTGCCCATTAATCTCCACACCCCCTAATATTTTACTAGAATTGATCATATTATTTATATAAAGCATGGGATTCAAAATTTTACAATACCCTGCACTTTGTTACCTGAATACTGGGTCTGTTGAATAAGAAAAAAAATTTGGAATCAGGAAGTTTTGTGGCTTTGTTTATATTTAATGATTTGCTTGTGGGGAGGTGACAGTATTTACTTCAATCACCATCTCTACTTTATTCCAATTCTCGAATATTTAAGAAACTGCATACCATGGAGATGGTTGATCATAAAGTTAGTTGGCTGTATTCAGCATGATTTCATTAAAGTAAGTTTTTTAAATTGTTTCATGCTGATTGTCGAGCATATGTAGTTAACTAAAAGTATAGATAATTTCTGAGGAGTAAATTTGTATCATTAATAATTTTGGTGGCTTGATATTAAATAGTATAATTATTTTTTTGTCATTTCAAATGGAACCAAGAATAATTTGCTAAAAGTGGAGGAGACCCTTGTGTTAATAATTCGTTTAAAATTTATTTTCGTTATTTTAGAGAATAAGGTTGTCTAAGTGTTCTGAACAGTATAAAACAAGCAGGTTCGCTAATAATGAGCATTTCCCCTGTTTGTCCCCCAACCCTTTTAAATAGTTTTTTTTTTTATTTTTAAAACTACATGTGCTATTGTTTAAAACCACAAACTTAAAAGTTAAATAAAAACAGCAAGGAAACAACTTGCAACGAACTTTGAAGTTAAATTTTGAAAGTGCACCTAAAAACGCTTCATCAAATTCTGTTTGTGAAGTAAGTAAAACAAAAATTATGGAACATTTTCTTGTATTGCTGAAGAAAGAGACTAATCTACAAAGTACTGTGGATGTTAAATTGATAATCATAATTCTAAAAAAAACCTTGGGCTCTGGCTCTAAAATCTTTCATGGTTTTTGAAACTTTAAAAATAAAAATTGTTACCACCACGGAATCTGGGTTGATAAAGAACTTTACATGGCTTCAAAGAGAGAAAGTCCATCTAGAGGTATGTGTTGGAGGGGTGTAATGCTTTCTGATTATGTACAGGATATTGCTGTCATGGGAAGATATCTGAAAGGGAGTCTGATAGTTTTCTTTCTTTGCTGTGACTTGCTGCCTAATTGATTTTTGGACTTGTGTGACAGATTGCTTAATTGTGGCCTTTTAGAAAGTTAGAATTACTGGTAAAAGTAGGGCATTTGGCACTTTTGAAGCTGATTACAGTACAAAGTGCATATCAGGTATATATCTTTCCCTTATATTTACCAAGAGCACCCATTGAAATGGGTTCTGTTTTTACAAATCAGTTTTCCAATACTTTATTAGAATAATTGTGAAGCTTGTGAATGGTTAACATGAGAATGCAGACAGTTTTAAGAATGTCTGCCTCCCCTAATCTGAATGGACCATCTGCTCAGCTTAACTGTTTCTCTTTGTATACATTCTGTGTTTTACTGTTGAGCCAGGTATTTATTATCTTTGTTCTTTGTAAAAATCAAGATTTCTCGAGTAAACCTATATTTTATAGATTTTTCTTTTTTGTGTTTAATATTGCTGTTGGGTTTCCATGAATATTCTAGAGAGAGCCTTTATATCACATCAAATTTTCTGAGCTTGCTGTTGGTGACTTGTCTTTGATCAACATCTGTTTTCATTAAAACTTGTGAGAGATGCATTGAAAATTTTCACAGATCCTCTCTACAAAAAAAAAAAATATGGAAGAACAGAACACAATACACTAAATGAAGTTTTGTTAGTTGTGTAATCAGTGTTACTATTTTAATTTAGCTAACCACTTCTCAGTTTGCTTGTTCTTTTACACAAAGATATAACTGGTGGGTGATCTCACTGCTTTAGTCTGTAAATATCCTCTACTCCCTGCTATGTAGTAGTAGTATATCTTTAGCATATGGCCCTAATATCCCCATTGGACGAGCTTTTAATACACTGTTTGTCATTTTCCCTGTTTTTACTTAAAATAATTTTACATTCAAAGAAAAAGAGACTTAGGTTGCTGTTTGCTTCTGTTTCTTTGTAACATTGAGGTTTTATATTTACTTGAGTGAATAGAGAACAAATATAATGATGGGAGTAATTTTGGCAGGGGGTTTTAGTTGAAAAAAAAAGTTTTGTATCTAGCAGAAAAGTCAGTCTGTCATAAAATATCTTAACTCTTTTATCACCTACTTAATGTCTGCTTGTCAACCTTGTAGAGTTATTCCTGACTGAATTAAAATTTTGGACATTTAAAACTACCCAGTTTTTACTACATTATTTAATATTCAGGGGATAAAAAGGGGATAGTAATTATTTATAAGATGACCTTTATAACACAATAATCATATTTTCCTTATTTAATTTTTGGTTAGTACTACTAGATGCTTGTTCATCTGTATCATTTTCCTTTTCTTTGGATATTAGTGAACTTAGTCACGCTGGGAGAGTCTTCAATTGCACAACTACGCTTTGCATGGTATTACAAGTGTTGTTTTTTTTTTTAATTTAATTTTAGTGGACTTGATATACATGGAACAAACAGTGTAGGGATATTTTGTCTTATACAACTAGTTACAGTTGCCTTGACCATTGTAGAAAGTGTTATGCAATTATTGAACTATGAACCTAATGTTTAAGTCTTGACCATTCTGTTGCTTTGCTGTGTATTACTCTGTTTGTGGTTAGTGGACTTGCAAAAGTCAACCACTTTCAGGTGATTCCAAATTTTCATAACAGTGGACAAATTGGTTATAAAATCTGCCTCAAATGTTCACATAATGAAAATAATAAACATTGAGAGTGTGGTCCCTTGATGTTGACTCAGTGAACAGTAGCAATAACCAACCTTAGCTAGGCCATAAACTAAAAGTAGACAAATGCGGCTATCACAGATCATTTCATGAAAGACTTGACAGGATTCACTACACCAGTACTGATTGTCACAGTAACAGTTACATTATCTATCTAGCTCAATTTAACCACACTACCTTGGCATGTTCCAACCAGGATGGATTGTGGCAGGCTTGTGGGACCCATATCTCCAGCCAGACAACAAAATTGACTACACTGTTAATCTGCATATTACACATCCAGTATTTGACACCCCTGTCATCAGTACATTATATCTGGTGAGGTTGTAGTGAGATAGGACTCATTTGCATTAGACTTAGGAAGACTGGAGCTCTGAGAGTAAATTAAACTTTCAGTTAGCTGATGGTCATTGGTTGCTCACATATCACAAAAGTTAACTGTTTTTCTTTTATAAGATTGTTATAGTCAGTTCTATGCAGATGAAGTCATTAGAACTTCTTATACCATTTGTACAAAGTCAAGTAACCAATTCACCATGTAAAATAATGTAAGGGCCCATCATGCAAAAATAGTTGTAAACCATCTTCAAGAGAAAAATATCCAACACCTTTCATAGCTTCCTTGCTCCTCATTCCCCAACCTAAAACTCATGAAGCATGTCTTGAATGAGTTCTCAGGAGGCATTGGAGAGGGACCATTCCAGAACTGCATCAGATTTTTGTGGAGATTGAGATAGATGCACTGCTGTAGTGAAAGGCAAAGTTAATCAGCCATTCTTACTAAAGGTCATGTGACTTTTGGGTGTTTAGATGGTGGCTATTTGTTTCCATAATGATGTCACTAAATGCATTCAACAATGTTCAGATAATGTGCAAATATTTTATCTTCAATTTGTTATCATAAATTTGTACTATTTATTATTGCAGTATTCCTCCCTCTATTGTTTTGATCAGTGTACATGTTAACTGGTTGTGGTCTATAAAGCACTGGTCTGAACTGAAGAATGGAAGCAATTCCCCTCTTTCTGTGTTTTTATTTATAAATATTACAGTGACAAGAGGACTTCTAATTCATTTTTAAAGACTGCTGTACATCTTTTTATGGTACCTAAAAATCTGTGTAAAGGTGGTGGGTTTTTTTTTTTTTTTTAAATTTTTTGTCTTTTCATTGGTCAGTAAAGAGGAATTAGAGATGTGACGAGTGTCATCACTGTTACAGTGTTTGACCTCTGGTGTTCTACTGGAACTGAGAAATACTTCAGATTCCATACATCCACCTGTTTTTTAACATGGATAAAAACCACAAACAACTACAAATACAAATGTTAATAAGGTTTGTTCCACTTTCAAAAGGAAGTAACACTTCCTCCTATTGCAGAGTGTATTTTTGAATTTTCTATTGCTATGTGATATTTTAAATTTTATAGCTTGGCTAAAGTACATTACATTAAGAGTAATGTTAATAACAAAATGAATTTAAAATTTCCTGGTTATCAAAGTATACATAGGAAATGGTTGGCCTGTTGCAGCAGAGGGCCAAAATTTGATTCCCATTTGGGATCTATTTGTTTTGGTGAATCTCCCATAACAGCTTTTCCTTTCTTTTCTGTACCAGTCTGTTGGTATGGTTTTTCTTCCACAGAGGAGTTTTAGTAAGAGCTTTCCATTTCCTATTGAAGATGGAAATGGCAGGTCACACGAACAGTGGCATTTCTGACAATTTTTTGACTGACTTTTTGTGCCAAAGCATTCACCAGTGTCTATGTTGGTGGTGTCTTATGCTATATTCATTCCTCTACACTTGTGTGCTGTGCATGCTTGTTTGACCTAGCTACATCATTTTACCAATAAATTTGTTGTTTCAAGCAAATTGTTTTGTTTTCAGCCATGTCTAACAATTGAGACAAACCATCAAGTTCTCAATTGGGCATTGAGTCATATTTTGTAAAGAGACCGAAAGGTGATGCAGCTATGACGAAGGCAACATCTAATGAATCAGAAGTACTAAGTGAACTTCCTGATGCACCTGAACCATTTCTACCAACCGATCCTCTAAAACCTTTGCCAAATAATATAGGAGCATATATAGGTTCAACTGTCACTGATGAAAAACGATATAAATTACTGAAAAGTCCATGGATGCCTTCTGCAGACTACAAATTTCCAAGTATTGTACAGTGTGGGCATAACAGATCCGTTCAATGCTACTGGCTAAACACCTGGGATTTTCTCGTGTATAACCCAAATCAGCATGGTGTCTACTGCAAACATTGTTCATTATTTGGTCCAGAGAATGTTAAAAACCAAAAGCTTCGAAAATTTGTAATGGAACCACTGTGTTGATACAAAGATGTTCGAAAAGACTTTGAGAAGCATGCGGGACAGGACCATCACATTGCGAGTTGTAAACAAGTCGATGAGTTCTTGGTGAGGTATATGGAGAAAGAGAAAGATATTATCAGGTTGTTGGATTCGTCACGTCAGCTTCAAGTTGAAGAAAACAGGAGCAAGATTTGATCAGTAATAAAAAGTCATATTTTGTGGACAACAGGAACTTGCATTAAGGGGACACAGGGATCATGGACCACTCAAAATGGAGATGTCTCAGCACAATGACGGGATTTTCATAGCATTACTATGATTCAGGATTGATGTTGGTGATGCTGCACTTCAATGCCACCTTGACACTAAACCTGAATGCAACCTATCTCAGTTGGCAGACAGAACAAAATCATCAATATGTGTGGTACTGTCATTGTGCAAACACTTGTAGAAGAAATAAGAGCTGCAAAATTCTTCAGTCTGCTTTGGATGATACAACAGATATGGCAACAATGAAGTAGTGTTCTATCTCTGTGAGATATATCAAGGAGAACAAAGTCTATGAAAGATTTCTAGGATTTTGTGATGTTAGTGGAGACTTGACTGCCAAAGGTATCATCACCACAGCTTTGAATATGTTGAAGCACGTTGGTCTGGATATCGGTCTTATCCGTGGTCAAAGGTATGATGGTGCAAGCACCATGAGTGGCCAATGGAAAGGTGTACAGGCAGAGGTGAAGAAGGTAACTCCTGCAGCACCTTATGTGCATTGCAACGGTCATGTTTTGAACCTTGCTAGACAAGCAGCATGTCCAATCGTGTCAATTTGCAACTGGCAGAGCCAAGTGAAGGAGATAGTCACTTTCTTTCATATCTCAGCAAAATGAACAACAGTATTGCATGCAAGTGCATCTCCTTTCCAGGAAAGGAATCAAAAAGGCTTGCCCAACCTGTTGGGTCGAAGATCGTGCATCAATCGTACGTTTCACAGAATTGCTGGAGCCTGTTGTTCAAGCTTTGCAGGATATTTCTCAGCAGGGTGATGATTGGAGTGGAAATTCTACATCATTGCCGTGAGCAATGTGCAACACAGAATTTATCATTGCCATTCATGTCATGAACGAAATGACAGCCTTGTTTTTGTCATTGTCTAAGGCTCTGCAAACTCCAGATATTGATCTTTTAAAGTGCAGGTAAATGGTGGACGAGGTTTTGAATGTTTTGAGATGCAGAAGCAGAATTCCATTCTATTTTTACTGATTCAGTTATGACCACAGCTGATCAACTGGATGTCGATATCAAACTTCCATGATGCACTGGGCACCAAGTTCATCAAGAAAACCACGAAGCATCTAGTCCAGAGGAATTCTACAGAAGAACCATCTACCTTCCATACTTGGAGAACATGATTCACCAGCTGGAGATGCGATTTGATCCTATGGAACAACACTGTTTAAAGATGTAACATTTGATCCCTGCTTTCCTTAGTTCGGGCAATTTCACTGCTCTCCAAGAGGTATTTGACCTTTACAGCTCAGTGGCGTTGATACGTCTATGCCAGTCTTGAAAGGACATCAAAGTGGTCCAGTGTTTTGGAGACTGAACTGCCAGAAAATGTCATGGAGACACTGTGTATCTGATTCCTCTTTTCTGAACATCCACACACTGCTGTGCTTATTTGTAACATTGCCAGTCTCTACAGAAACAAGTGAACGTTTGTTTTCAACACTTTGGCAGCTGCTCACTTATCTACAGAGCACTATGGAACAAGACTGTTTGATTGGCTTGGCTCATTTGATGATCAACCGTGACATTACAAATGATACAGAACTTATTATCGATGTGTTATCTAAGAAAAAACGCAGACTGAATTTTGTTTTGTAATTATTTGTGTAGTAAATCAGTTGTGAAATAAATCTTTACATACTCCTGTTTACTTTGCATAGTCTAGTTTATTTCTTAAGAATCTAGAAATATAGATACGTATTTCTTTGGTCCTAGTCTGGATCTTGAATAAACATCTTTGCTGGTTGGTTGCGGACCTCCCCAAATATATCCTGGCTGTGCCACTGCACTTGAAGTACAGGAATCGCAATACTTGTTAGCAGTAATCTTGATACTACCCCACCTTGTCACATGTGTGCAAGGTTGTAAACAGTGACATTAATAGATTATAACTGGTGATGATGACTTAAACCATAGATACCTGGATTTGAGATAGATAAAGTTGTTCTTTTGCCAAGTTCTGTAGATGCAGAATGTACAAAGACTCAAATTAATTACCTTAGACAATTTGAAACAGTGAGTAATGCTATTATAATAATTGTGATAAAGAGAAATTTCAGTTTAAACTAGAATTAGAATGCTTTGTTTTTTTTTAAACACTTTTTCTGCTTTATTATTTAAAACCATTTTCATATCCTTATCATATCTTCAAGATATAGACTAATGTTTTTGTGTTGAAAAACTACAAATCATTAATAGAAGTTATCAAATTTTTCACATGTAAGAATTAAAATTTTCTATTACAGTTAAAATGCTAAAATATTCCATTTTGCTTTTAACTCTTTAAAATTAGTTACACCCCATGTCATTGCCGATGACAAAAATTGGTAATCTTGAGCTAAAATAAGCAAAGTTTTCTGAAAGTTTGTTTTCAAAAAAGGTAGGTTTTGATATTTAGTTATATCTTGCTGTCAGTTACCAACAGACAGACAGACAAACACAAAAACTGCATCAGAAGCAGGCTAATGTAACAACTTACTTTAATCACCCATCATCAGAAATGTAAGAATTTTAGAGTTTGACTACTTTCACTTTGAATATAATGCATTTTTTGTCAATTACACATACATAGTTTAAAAGGGAACATTACTCCTAATGATAGACAAGCAGTGCCATTTTGTAGTTTATTTAATTTGTGAGTTTTTGCGTTTTTTTCTATAAATATTGTATAACGACTATATGAAAAAATAATCATAGGAGTTACAATGTAAGGATTTGATTTGTGTCAAATTCAAAGTTAAAAGAACATTGGAAAATTCACCAAATAATCTGTCACTACAGCTGTGTGATTATCATTGTTTCAACTAATAGTTTGAAAAGAAAAATGACAGTCATTATTTACTTAAAAATAAATGTATTAATGATTGTTGTGCATAAATGCACATGTAGAGCACATGGAAACCTACTTGAGGTTACAAGAACCGTCTTGTGCTGCAGGAAAAATAACGCTGATTTCATTGAACAAAATCCTACTAGAACTCTTCTGATTAAAGTGTTGGTATGTCAAGGGGAGGTAATAAACTAATACAGATCCGGTTGGTAGAAAAGAGCAAGAAAAGCTTGACTTCAAAGATTCATTGTAGAGTGAACTACAACTGCCTCTCTGAATGACAAGCCAGCAAATGTAACTTGATCAGTTTCAGATAGTATTACTACTAGAAATTTTATGATGTCTTATTATACTGAACTAACATTTTTGTTGAGTATTGTTTATTCAGGTTCATTATTTCTCCATGGACCCTGAAGGTTGTAATTTAGTCCTCAAGTCTAGGAATCAAAATGTAAATATCAATGATAGTTATACATTATTTCCATTTGTTGTCAGTATTAAATCATTTAATCACATGACATTCTCAGAAAAAAGAAATTCTGAGAGTCTGTTGAAAGAAGGTGCATAGATTGGCATTGTTAACTGACATGGAATTTTTTGGTTGGTTTTTTGTCTGCCTAACTCTGACCTACATCCATGAGGATTCATCAGAGATTATATAACAATTAAAGTAATTAACCTGACATCCATACCTTGACAAGGAGTTAAAATTCCATTGATATGGCTGATCATTGCTGCTCATGCTCATCTACCCTCTCTTTTTAGGACATTTTTTATTGTTTAAGCAGAGGTCAGTGAATCGTGATTCATGTGGCTACCTATTATGCTGCTTTATCTACATTATTGGAAATACACGCGAGATGTGCACAAATAATGAGTACTTGCAAATGAGAGATGTATAATAAATACACAATGCAGTATTACAGAAAATGTACAAAAACAAAATGAATACTTTGTACAGTGCAATGGTATTTGATGTGTATGCTCTTTGCTTTAAAAAGCATGACACCTTGTTTTCATGTTCCAAATATCCTGCAGCACTTAACCAAGGTGTTTGGTCATTTGACTGTCTCATTAGCCATATAACCCCATATAGTCTGTTATGTTCATATCTGGACTTGTCATACTAGAGCTCATCATATTTAAAGATGATTTTCACCCTTTGTTGTCTTTTTTAACAAATGGCATGAATGATGGAAACCTGTCAGCAGTCAGTATACCTTTGATTTGATGCAAACATCTTTGGCTTATATGCACTCTCATACTTATATTGATCCACTTTCATGCTTCACTATAGGTATTGTACACTGACTGTTACATTGCTCTTTGGTCTGCCTTTAAACAAACTGTTGTTGATTATTGCCAAACAGTTCAAACTTTGAGTCATCTGTAAAGAGCACTTTCTTCCAGATTTAGTCATCCCACTATTACCTTTCTGCTGCTCATTTCAGCCTTGTTATTTGGTTGCCTCTCCTTAGCAAAGGTTTTTTGGGCAACTACAAATCAATTGAGACCACTTTGTACTAATCTTATCTTACAATTTTTGAAGAAACATTAGTACCCATACTTGAGGCTAGGTTGTTTGTAAAGAAAACGACTGTGTCTGTTGTCAACAGTACCAGTTTTGCTTTTCTTAATCTTGACAGTTTCTGAAGCAGCTCAAAACTCATTTAATTAACCAAGTTTCCAAAAATTGCTTTCTGTCACTCATGCTGGAATTCATGTAAGTGTAGCCCTACATATCTTCTGAAAATGATCTCCATTGGAGTGGATTTGCCATCATCTAAAGTTCCATGGCTATTCCAAGCTACCCGCTGAGCAGTGAAGAAAGGCTAGGAAGTTTAAATTCGTTATGAGGGGTGAACACATTTGTGGTCCACTAATTATTGAGTTTGTATGGGAAACTTTTTACTATTTGTATCAAAAGATGGACTAAATTCTACAGGTCTTCATGCTGTGAGGTTAATCCTTTAATAGTAAACTTTTCATTTTGTTTCACTCCTATTTGCATTCTTCTATGATCCATGGTGTGTGTGGATCACTTTCACCTGTCACATGTTTTTGCTAGCTTGTTTCTTAAAACTAAACAAAATGATTTGTAAAATCATGGTTTTCTTGCTGTTTGAGACCATTACCTTGCAAATTATCGATACTTAAGAGATTCAATAAAGTGATATATTTTTTAGTTATGATCTGAAACAGGAAGAAATCTATGATTTTATGAATCTCATTATATCCATTGAAGTGACACTCACGCCATGGAAAATATAAGATCATAGAAGAAGATTGCAACTAGTAGTGAAACAGAGTAAAAAGCTTGCTTTTAAAAGGAAAGATACTCTTGCTGCATTAAGACCTGTGGGATTTAGTCCTATTTTGATTCAAGGAATTAAGTCGTCAGCACAGACTCAGTCTGTACTGGTGCACTTTTGGATTCTTCATTGCTCATAACAAAAAAAAATCACCTTTCGAAATTTTCTGACCTTCACTGCTTTTGACTAGCCACAAGGGCAATAAAGGATGGAAAATTTATTCTAGCCAAAGCTATTTTCAGAAGTTATGTAAAGCTTCACAAAAAAAAATCAAAATGATGATGACAAACAATAGCAAAAAGCATGCTAAAGTGAAAATGCAATTGAATTAGTATTTTGAACTATATTTGTCAACATGTTGGGCAAAACTGGAATAATTGTATCCTTTTTATAGTATGGTTAGAAAATGGGGAGAGGGATGCAGATTTGAGGAAGAGGTAAAGGGGTGCAGAAGTCTTTCAGACATTTGCTAAACAGATTCCAAAGTTCGAAATTGGAACAAGCGACATGGTTGAATGATGCACCAGATTGTTTTGCTCATGTATAAAGTCATTGCCATTAAACAGGGAATCAATATTATTTTTAAACTGACCCTTTTTTATTGTAAATTGAAAATTAACTAAGTTTTAAATTTTATAAAAGGATAAAGCATAGAACAAATCTTTCTTTAATTGGTAAAACTGAAACACTAAGAAAGGAAATTGCTAAACAGATAAATAACCTGTTTAGGAAACAGTACATTTAATCAGTTTAGATAAGTAGTTTTGAGATTACTTATGTACAATTTTATTAATGTGTTTTGGAAAGGCATTTTGTGTGGATCACAGATTAATCTATCTTGGACTAGTTTTCTAGTCTTTCAGAAAAATAGAGAGAGAGAAGACAAACGAGAATCTAAATTAGCTAAGCAAGGTAAACAAATCATCTATTTTAATGTGATTATATATATATAAAGAAAATAATAACCATATTTTGATTACACTTAATGAAACCATTAGATACCTCTGAAGTGACTTTTTTGTGTTTACTTAAATACTTTAAAAAAAGGTTTGCTTTTCAGAAGAAATTCTGCACAATAAATTTCATTTATCTTTTTGTTTTCTGTAACCATGGATGGATAATTTAAATTTTGGGGTAAGCCATGGTTGTTTGATTACATTTATTATAGTCTATATACAGTTGTCCCCAAAATAAATTTGCACACTTCTGTATGCTACCATACAAAGATATTTTGTGTTTCAACCTTAAGATATGTTTAATTTTGAAGCTCTCAGATGATGGTACTGGGCAAGACAACAGCAAACCTTTGACATCGTATGTTTTCAGTATGTGACAAAAATGACGAGCATGAGGTTGTCCTCTGATCAGACCAACTACAATAAAATGACACTGAAAGTTTGAGATTGTTGCTGAGGTACAGCATGCATGGATAATCATATATAAATCAATAGCAATGCCACAAACCTGCCTTACAATCACACAATTAAAGACAAATTTGAAGCTGAAGGCATTATACAATACATGTTAGAAAGAGGTATGCTTGCCAGAGCTCTCAGTGTGGATAGGTGTTTTTATCTGCAGTCTTATCCAGCATTTTTTTAATGATGCATTGACAGGTGACTGGTACCTAAATCTTCTTATAAGCAGCATTGCACCTGGCATTGAAACCATTTATAACAATGAAAAGGTGTTCTTCACATTTTAATTGAGATGTATGAGAATTTTTGGATTAATACTTTACAAGTAGGCGGATGGATGATGCAGAGCAGTCGAATGCTTGCCATGCTCTCCAGATTTTCTTTTTTGTTAGTCTGTTAAAGGCCAAGTTATAGGTCATAAAAATAGCTACCATCCATGAACTCTGGCAATTATTGATGCTTCAGTAGCTATTTCTCTTTGAAAGTGTGCTGTTCTGTTGCCAGATGTTGCATTGCCTACTGGATCCCTGGTGGACATTGAACACCTATTACAGTATCATGTTTGAGGTGTGTGATGTATAAAGCAAAAATTTTATCTTAATGTCTTTGTTTACTAAGCAGTAGACAAGTGTTTATATAAATCTCCTCTGGGACACCATATATGGTGCAGACAGGTATACAGTAAGGTGTTTGTGTTTCCGATTACTAGAGACCTTGGTAACTTCTCTCATCTGGTCCTGCTTCCTTTCCTTACACACATTAATTCTAGCAATTAGTATCCTATTTTACGTTCTGGTTCATCATATGGGTTGGATGAAGAACCTTTGTTTTCATTGTTTGTATGAAAGATGAGACCCTTCAAAGGAAAAAAAAACTGGACTTTATACTTATTTAAGAAATTACACTTTATTAGAATTCCTATTTATTAATTAAATATAGTGTCTAATAGTAAAGATTTTAAATACTAATACAGTGCAAAATAATCTTGAGTAGCAGTTATTCTAATTTTATTTTCAGTCCATATCTTTGATATACTTTAGCTGGTTGTTTGTTGCCGTAAGATGTAAACGTTTGTTTAAGCTACCCCCATTTTTAAAAAAGTCTACCATCTAAGAAAAAAAATGGTACATAAAAGTAATTTTTAACCAAAACAACTTGAAAAACATTTACTTTAGAGGTCTGCTCAGCACTTGACTTGAGGAATTACTTTCTTGATAGACTGCTTAAAAAATGTGTTGGCTTTATAAGGACTATAATGTTTAATCACCTGTTCAATTACTGGTTGATACTAACTCTGAAAAAATTTATTACCAATTACCAGTTTTGAATGGTAAACAGTATATAGGCCATGGGAGGTCACCACGCTTCTAATTTTTTCAGTAGGATAAACTTTGCCAGAGATACTTGGAGAATGGTATCCATTGGTCAAACACAGATAACAGGATTACTATGGCTTGGTAACTGAGACAGAAAGCAGGATATGAATGCTTCATTGTCATTTGTAGCTTACCAATTTTAATAGTGCAATAGTTTTGTCTGAACAACTGATATCATCCCTATTTTTTCATCAGATTTGCTCATATAGTTTTTCTATTGATTACCTGAAACTTTTACTGGAGATTTATCCAATCGTCATCCAAACAGTTTGTGTACATAAATCAAATCTCAAACCACCATTGGACTATGTGGATTTTTATTTATTAACCACATCATTTGGTTCCTTTTAGATTTCACAACTGCTGTAACTGCAGATGTATTGTTTTTGTTACAATATTAAATAACTACATGATGGCTCTTGAACATCACTTTTACCAGATCTTGCCAGGAAGTTTACAAAACAAAATTGAGTTGAGCATTCAGCAAAAAACAATTATAAAGAAGACCTCTTGACAGAAAATAAATATGTTGTTGGTTGTTCAGACGGGAAGGTGATCATGGTGAAGCAGTTACGATTACAAAGGAATTAATTTTATCTGGATGGCTTACACGATGCAAGTTCTGATACTGCAATGATGTATTCATAAAATATTGGATATGAGTGTTATAGCAACTTCATGAATTCCATTAATCTGAGAAACACCACAGGTAAAAACCATAATCAATAGTGTTGATGTCTTCACTATCTGGGTACTGGTACCCTTTCAAATGAGAAGATGGTTTAGCTATTGCCCACTTAAGCCACGTGAACACACTACAACTAGAAATACTTGCTGTGAAATTAACACTGAACACCAAAATATCCTTTTGTGGGACTAAGCCCTGATTAATGATCGGAGCATGGAAAGATTGCTAGTAAGTTGTATTATTAAACGAGTTATGAGAGAGAGCCCAGTCTAACTAACCAACCACTGGTTTTTTTTTGTTTTGTTTTTTTTTTTGTTGTTTATAATTTTTTTTGGAAAGGCAATTTGGTTTTTCAGAGAGGTTTTTGGGAAGAGTTAATTTGCTGATGAAATGTGATGTTTGATAGAAGTTTTTAATTAAAGATTTATTAATTTCTCAGTAATTGGAAATAATTCAAAGAAGTTAATGTGTGCATTTCATACATTTGGCTGTCAAGAGAAATGATGTATTCTGCTTCAGCCCTCCTGAGTAGAATTTAAAGCCTGTCTGGTCATCTTGTATGTTGCATTTTCTATCTCGTGGTGGAAGTGTTAATAGTAGTAATGGCTGAATGATCATCTGGGCATCCACTGAAATCCATCATGGCAGCAGTGGTAAGAAGGTTGTTTGCAAGTTCACCTTGGACATTTTAATTGATTACATTTTACGTTTCATAGCATCAGAGAACCAGACATCGGTTTAGGTGTTTTTTCTTCTAATCATTCCTGTTTGCTGCTTTGCCACCACCGCTGGCCAGTCTTTAAACTTGTTTGTGACCCATATTTACTGTTGTGATCATAACGCAGTGGTTGTCATTTACATTGCTGTGTAGGTGTTAACAAATGAAATGCAATTAGAATTTTGTGTAGGCTGACTACAGACATTGATTTGAGACCAGATGCTGCAGATAAAGTGTATACACCTAATTTGTTCACCACAAAACTCTATTCTCAATCAGTTTATGTTTAAAGACGTGTTACTGTTTGATGTGTTAACTTTTAAACATTTAAAAAAAGAAGAAGAAGAAGAACTTGAGCAGGTAAGTAAATACAAAAAGCTAGTGCTAGATTACTGGAATCTAGCATTGCTCTCTATGCCTTGGACTCAGCTTTAAGAATGTGCAAATAACAAAGATTTTTTTTGTTTGAAAGTGATACCAAATTATCAATCATCAACTCTGTTTATAAGACAGGACAACACTAAAGATAGTATGATGAATTTTTTATGAATTACTGTTATTGTTGTCCATACCCATACTTTGTTAGAGTTCGGTGCCAAATCGTATTACCAGACCAGCAGGGTATAGAGGGCCACTAATATCCACCAGGAACCACAGTCACCTTTGATCATGACTATTAGTCTAGTATGTTAAGAAATCTCACCCATCCATTCTCTTAAATTAATATTAATTTATTAATGTATATTTACATATTGAAAAGTAATATTAATAAACTATTGGTTTAAAGAAAGAAAAAAATCTGTTTTGTTATTGGAAGTTTTGCAAGTAGAGTCCTTAACTTGATTAATATAAATGAACATTATACACTATTCCCATGAAAAAAATTCTCTTGTCTTGTCCCTTGCTCTGTATTTTAATTAAAAATAAAGATTCTATGTCAGCACTGTGATACTGCATGTGTTGGAAAAAAACAATCAGACCTGTTCAGATAGGTTCATCAGCATCTTTCTGAAAATTCTGACTTTATTTTGCTTAGAGAATCCATAGTGATTTTTTTTTTTCAGAACCCTAATTAGAACTCTGCTTTTCAGAACCAGCTGATACTTATCTTGTCATGAATGATGTGATTCAAATTTACTGTCATATTTGTATATAATGAATTCTCTCTCAACTGAAAACCTCTTTTGGTTGTTGGATATTTTTAATTAATAGAAACTTAAATTTTATTAGACAGTTAGATGTTTCTTTAGTTATTTTTTTGGAATTGAAAATAAGGGTTTGCTGTATGGATAATTAATAAATCAGATAAATTTAAATTTTGGATCATCAAAAAAATTTTTAATATTATCCATCATATGATGTCCTACATCAGCCATTGGCACTGACATTTCTTTACTCATGGTCACATTATTCTTATATCATGAAGTCATGAAAAACTGTTTTGAAGATGAAATTTTTCAGGAATCAGATCAGCTGATCATAATTTTCAGTAAACTCATTCTGTTACCTGAAAATGTCTGGCTTCAGTTTAAATTTCAATCTCTGGAATATTTTGGTTAAGAGAGGGTTTACTCTACACCATAATTCTTTGTGTTTTTATCTACAGTGCAACCTCACGTATCCGAACAAGCCCGGAGACAAGCTATTTGTTCAGATACGTGAAAAAAAAAACGGAATGCAGGTGTTGCCGTGAGCATGCCGAGGGTCAAATTCGAACATCCAATTGACACCCTATCCGAACAATAGACGCTATGCATGTTAATTGTCACTTGTGTAAACTGTTTCGAAACAATGCCTTTCTAACCCAAAGTGAAGTACCGTATCAAAATAGCGCCAGTGATAGGTGTGCCTTTAGCCCGCTCTTGAGTGAACCATATTTACAAGGCGTCTTCCATCTTCTGGTTGTTTCCAATGTCTTTCTTGTGCACTGTTTTTTCGTTGGTTGAGTAGCTGTAAACTCAGTAAGTTTAACTCTTTGATTTTTAATGTCGGTGATAGTAGACCGCCCAACACCATATTCTTCAGCTAAACGTGCAGCTACTGCACCAGAGTCAAGTCTTTTCAAGGTCTTCACTTTGTCGTCTAGAGACAGAACATTACGTTTTCTTTTCAAACTTTTGTCAGACATTTTGAACGTGAGTGTCGTGAACAGTACAGTCTAAAATGCAATGTAGATTAAAACACTTCAAAGATGATATGAAAAACCAGATAAAATATTTCTTAGTAAATTATATTAAATTAAATAAATTACTTAAATTAAGTAATTATCATTTCCCCCTTGATTAAAAATTTAAAAATGTGATTGATTCAAATTTTCAAGTGAAAAGTATCGCAATAATAGTCTGACTATACGCGTAATAATAAAGATAAATGAGCAAAGGCAACCACACGCAAAAAATGAAGAAACAAACTCGCTTACTCGATAGCATAAAATGGGCTCAACTTACTCGCTCTCGACTTTTATTTTATTTTTTTTATTCACTGACAATCAATCACCTGATCACTATACACACAGTCAGACCTCATTAAACTATATGAATCACTTATATAGGCATGCCCCCCCCCCCTCACTGTGTACTTTAATAAAGGCCATGTTTTGTTCGGTTAAGATCTAAGAGAAATTACAATAGAATGTTGACAACCAAACAAAAAAGTGTGAAAGTTCGGTTACGTGAGATTTTGTTCGGGGTACGTGTCGATTGTTCGGATACGCGAAAATTTGGATAAGTGAGGCTCGGATATGTTAGGTTGTACTGTACTTATATTTTATTAAAGATTATTATTTATTTTTTATTAAAATTTGTGTATTTTCAAATTTAGTTTTATATTTAAAAAATTTTGACATGGAAAAAAAGAGAGAGAGATTGGTAGTTGCCTGGAAGTATTTCCCTGGTGTATTATGGCAAACAAATGCATTTTATCAAAGCTGTTTTGTTGCATTTTTTAGTTTTTTGGTATGGAGATTTTGGAGAAGTAGAATGTTTATGATGCTTATTGGTTTTGTTTATAAAGTAACTCTTTGCCTGACTTCTCAACAGCAAATAAAATTTGATTTCTCAATAAGATCTGTCTTATATAATGGATATTTTATAAGTACAAATATCGAGTATTCCTTGTAATGATGTTAATCTTTTTATTAGTGAAGTGTACTTAATTCTTATAGTAAGCTCGGGAAACAAACCCATATCTGCTCAAATTTACCTAGTTACAATTATAAATATTGAAAGTTTTTTTTATATGTTTGTGTGAGAGATTGTTTACTTTTTTTCCTTTTATTTATTTTATTTTTTTTTTATTTTTCATTTTTATTTAATATATTTTCAGTCTTTCAAACCCAGGACTGTTTTGTACTGTTTCTTAATAACTGAAGTAAGGGAGACAACTTCATTAGAAATGCCTGATCGTGAGAATACATTTGTCCTTAAGGTAAAACCGTCATCCTGCTTTTGTTAGTTTGTATGGACAATTTTAGACCAGAATTTTCACAAAAGCCAGGTCAGTTGTTTACTTAAACTACTACAATGTTTGTATTTGTCTAATGTATGGAAGGATCCTTATTTACTTTTATATTATTGCAATTACCTACAGACTGAATTAAAGTATTAAACTGATAAAACACCCTTTTTGATTGTAAATATGTTTGTATTAAAATTTTGAGTATTTTTCAATTATATTATTATTTAACTGAATATGCTGCATTTTAGATTTATTCTTTTGGTTTTTGGTTTGTTTTATTAATTGCTCTGTTTAAATTTGACTATTCTTGTTTGTTTGATTAGGGCGATGGAACCATTGAGTATGTTATTGAAGCATCTGATTGGGAGACGATGGTCTCCTGGTTGACTTGTGTTCGAACTTACATGCAGCAGGAAGTTGATACAACTGATCCCTCTCTGTCAGCAATGTGAGTATCCAATGATAAAGTAGATATTATTTATTGTCATTTTCAAAAGATATAACTAATCTCTCTTTCTCCAGTTAAAAAAATTCTTTTAGCACAAGTAGATTCTCTATTCTATTTTTTTTTTTAGGTGTTCATAGCTACTCGCATCTTTAGCAGACATTTTATTAAACAGACATTCAATAAAGGTGCAAATTTTCCAGAAAAAAATCCCCCCTCCCATCTTGCTTTGCTGCATTGTTACACCTTTCATGAATTGTTTTCTTTTAACAAAAAAAGTTTAATTGAAAAAATTAGGCTGATGTTCTAAAAGCATTTTCTTGCCATTTCAAGGCGACCCAGGCTGCCAACGGCGCCGTCTGGTGTTGGTGGAAGAGAGAGAAAAGGTAAATCATGTTACTTTGTATCAATTTAAGTTTTAATGTTTGTTAAAATACAGAAACTGTTGAATGGCCTGAGGAAATAAAAGGTTTGTTGTGTTACCATCTTGCTTTTTAAATTTTGTCCGTAGTTTGGAGAAATTTACAAGATGTTTCTCACCAAAATCCTAATACCAACTGAAATTGCTGAGGATAATAATTGCTTAATTTTAGTGTCAGTTTATTTTTTGACACTGTAAGGTGGATGCTTAATTAGTGTTTCTTATAGCTGTTTATCTTGGTATTTCTTCTCCCTTAAAAAGTTAACTTATCAATAAGTACATGGTGACAGTAGAGCTGCTACAAATAAAATCATAGAAATTATACCATAAGTGTTCAATATTAGAATCAATAAGAAATAGGTGGGAAAGAAAAGAAAACTTTTTTGGAAGGGAGTGGGCTTATACTTTTGACAATGCAATGTGTACATTTCCTTTGTTGATTGCTTTTTAGTTTAGCTCTTGTTGTAATTATTTTAAATGTTGTTGCTCACATTTTGTTAAATGGCTGCAAGTATAGAAATACAATTAAAATATGAAATCAAAAATTGTTTGTTTTTCTAAGATGTTTTTTTTATAGTAGGTAAAAAATGAATAAAAATTTATTGACTAAAGATTTAAAAACTTAGTTTATTGGTTAAAATTTAGCATCACTATTTGGAAATGATATTTTAAAAATCTTGTTTCTCTCCAGACCAATCCAGAGATCCTGTTGAAGCTGAGAGGTCTGTTGACCAAATGCTGCGAGAATACCCATGGTTTCATGGAATGCTGCTGCGACGAGATGCTGCTCAGCTGGTGCTGCAACAGGGCCCAGCAGGTCATGGGGTATTCTTGGTTCGTCAGAGTGAGACCAGGAAAGGAGAGTATGTCCTAACATTCAACTTTCAAGGAAGAGCCAAGGTGAGCTTTTTTTAAAAAAAAAAAAAAGTATGCACACATGCACACACACACACCTCTCTCTCTCTCTCTCTCCCCGCCTGGAAGGTATTTTGTCTCTCCGAGAGCTGAACATCATGCAACTAAGAAAATTTTAGTTATGCGCAGGTAAAAGTTTACTTTGTAGTTCTTATTTTGTAATTTTATTTTTGATTAGATGATGTGTTATTTTCTGACTCTGACGGTTGTATTTATCACAGCATCTTCGGATGACAATCAACGATGATGGACAATGCCGTGTGCAGCACCTGTGGTTTCAGAGTATATTTGACATGTTGGAACATTTCCGCACACACCCAATTCCTCTTGAATCTGGTGGTGCCTCTGATGTAACGCTCACAGACTATGTGATTGGCATGGAAAGACCCCGGACTCCATCTACACTTCCCAGAGGATCTCCTGGATTAATGGCCAGCTCAAGCCGGTCATCCTCGACCTCTAACTTGGGCACTCGGAGCGCTGGCACTGTTGGTGGTGGAATTGTGAACTCTCATCGAGCTGGCCAGACAGAGAATGGGAGAAATGTTATTGTTGTTAGCGGCTCAGTGCGATCGAGAACAGAGTCCATTGAGAATGTTGTTCGTGAACAATCCCAGGGTTCCCAGCAGCAGATCTCTCATGGCAGGGCTGTGGAGAACCACTACTCATTTGTATGAGCTGGTGGCAATGGCACTCCTGTCCATATCTTTCACCTGTGGATCTCATAGCGCATGCTGTGGAACAAGGATGTGATTTTTTTTTTCCTGCTGCTGTAGCTGCATTCTTCAGCAATCCCTGCAGCCAGCCAGCTGTGGTTGTGTGTGGATCAGGGTAGTCCTGTCACAAGTTATGTATAAATTGTAAAGTCACATACACTGAATGGAAGTGCGTATCATGCTTTTTGAAATTGAAGCTAATGTATGTAAAAAATTTTAAATCTATTGTGTAAGTCACCCAATTTTGTGGCTACTAAACTGTCAAAATTTTGATGTTCTTATTGAAAATGGAGGGTTTTTCGTCATTTATTGAAGCTGTCTCATACATTAGCGATAAAGTCTGTTTTGTTTTAAGTTACCTATCATATTTCCAGTAAAGCACATTTTATAAAATAAATTAAATGAAAAATACTGTACAATTTTCTACAACCAATAATGGAATCACTTCATTTACCTATATAATACAGGACATACATTTCTGAGTAGTAACTTTTTAAAAATTCACTTTTATTTTAAAAAAAAAAAACTGGTTTTGCATAGCTGTACAATTCATTTGTTTCAGTTAATTGTTTGGGAAAAAAAGCTCCTATGTCCTTTTGTTTATTTTAAGTGACTTTTCATCCAAAGAATAATGAAAATAATTCCTGCATACTAAATCAGCTGCGAGGTAAATTGCCATCTTTCTTGAATTCTGATTTCACAGAAAGCTTTCCACTTGTTTTGCAATTCTAATTCTTTTCTAGTTAGATAATTAAATTTGATCAAGGTGTTTTGATGTATTTTTATAAGCAGCTTCTTATACATGTGATTTTAATGTAAAATAAATATGTTTATGAAAATATTTAATTTTTACCCCAATTTTATCTACATCATTTTACTAATATGTTATATTTGGGTAGGAATGTATATTGTACACAGGTATGATCTTCATGTTTGCTAAATTATTATTTTACACGTGTATTTTTTTACACTTGAATTTTGTCTTGTATGTTAGATAAAAAAATTTTCTTCGCGAAAAAAGCAACAATACTAGTGAGTTAAGACATCTATCAGTATTGCTTAATAAAAAACCCAAACTGAATGATAGCATGAGACTTCTTTAATGTTCACAGAATATTAAAGTTTGTGTTGACCTATTGGTTAGATAAATTGAGCTTACCCACATTGATTGAGAGTAGAATAGAATAAAACTTTATCAATGCAAATTGATATGTGTAGTTTGTCCCCCCCCCCATCTTTATCTTTGTGAATTTTCTATGAACAGAAATCTGTCTTTGCTCTCTCCAGACTCAGTTAATCCTAGTTTGTTGTTTTTTTAAGAAACATTTTTTTAAAATTTCCTTCTAGTGTGAGTAAACTCGTGTGTGTGTCTCAGTCTAGTGTCATGGAAGGAAATAATGGGCTAATTTGAAAATGAAATTACTTTAGGTATTTCACAATTGACTATTTAACTGCTATTCAACCAATGTCTTCCCTACAGACTAGTAGTAGTATTTTATTGCATTTTCTTTAGGCATAACAAGATCTGTGATTGTCCACAATTGCTACTTCATCATCATCATCAACAACAACAACAACAACATTTTCTTTAAAAGAATTTTTTTGCAAGCTATAAAGTTACCAAACTGATAGAATAGATGTTATGATGTGCTCTCTCTCTCTGTGTTTTATGCTTTGGTATTGTTGTGCTCTAGACTTTGAAATATTAGAGCTATAAATTAAAAAGAAAATTATTATTTAGCAGACCTTTCCCTTAAGCTTTGTAAGGGAGATCTCTCTACAGTTTTATTTAGCTTTTAAACATTAAGTAATAAAACATTTACATACATATCAGCGTCAAGACAACCTAATGTTGACAATTGGCTCTGCACACACTCTGTGTAGGAGAGCCAAAGGTACTAGTAGATTGATGAATAGGAACCAGTGAAGGAGGAGATAAAAGATGAGTTATCGTGCTTCCTGCGTACTTGTTATCGCTAGAGTACAATATACAGTTTTAACCTGTCAGAATAGCTGGATTACTTAATATTTATCTTTATTTTGTGGAGGATTCTTTTTATAATCTTTAACAAAAAAGAAAGAAACTAATTTGGTGCACAAAATTCAAACAATGAAAACTTGGAGTGAAAAACCTGTTGATGATCCAGTGGAGGAGTTGATAGCAGCAGGAAATAATTTTCTCCAGACCTGAAGCTTGGTTTAGTGGTGAGATTACTCCAGTTACATCAGGACTGTTTTCAGTGATCTGTAAAACCATTAATAAACAACTTTACTGTTTCCTATTCTGTAGTTACAGTGTACAGGACAGTAATTTATCACTCATTTTGAATGTAGAATGGTTTAATTTTGTTAAAAGAAAGTTTGCTTCTGAGAGTCTGGTGGGGTGGGGGTGCGTATGTGTATTTTTAAGAACTGTTTTGTAAAGCGCTCCTCCGAACACAACTTTAAGCACCTGGTTATTTTCAGTATTTAAGAAATATTAGATGCCTGAGTTGTGGAGGGAGGGGGAATTCTTTAATATTTTATTTTATTAACCATTTACCTCCTAGTTTCTTTGGAAGTCAGCTTGGTGAGTGAAGGGTTAATGTATAGTTGTAGAAAAACAAAACAAAAAAATCTCAGCTGGTTTCTTGTTGTTCCTTAGAGAGCCGGGGAAAGCTTGGCATTGATTCATCAGTCCAGCCAGCCACATGCTGAGATTAAAGTTACTTGTACATAGATAGTTTAGAGATAGATATGTATATGTATGTATGCATACAAGGTTTTTTTTTTTTTTAAATTATTTTCAGTGTAGTTTTCTGCAGTTTTTGTTTGTTTCTTAGAAGATGTTCCGTCCAGAATATTCATCTGCTTGTTTTTCCGACGTAGTTTGTAGTCGTTATGTTGTCTAAATTTCAGAAAATCTTTAGCGTGTAGATGATTTGTATAGCGCAAATACAATCTTTAACACAAGATGATATTTAAAGTTAAAATATATATATGCGTGTGTGTGTATATACATATTTATATCTGAACAGAAAATAAAATACTTAATGAATGATATTTTTGTTATATTATTGTGGCATGTATTAACAGCTATTCAACAAGTTTGCAGAAGTTTTTTTGAAAGGCTGGTACATCTGTGAAGGCATTTTTAAGAGGGGTTTTTTAATAGCTGAGACATTTGGTTATAGAAAGTAGTGTGCTAAAGATAACTAAGGACAGTTAATTATATAGTAGAAAGAGAAAGTTATTGATAGTGTCCAGGGTTTGTTTCAGGCATTTCCTATTACCTTGGTGGTGGTAAAAACTAATGCAACTACTTTTCATTGATCTTCCCTCTCCAACAGCTTAGTCCTGAAGTGGGGTGTGTGGGGTTAAGTAATTCTAGTAGTCATTTTCTGTCTTGTGACTGTACAATCCAATTAAATAGAAACACCTACTTCAAAAAGTCCTCGGTACCAGACTTGATGGCAACAGGGAGAGACTTCTGAAAGGTAAGTTAGCTTTCTATACATAAATCAACAATAATATTCCATTTTCATCTAGCTAGGCAGTTGGTTCTTAATTATCTCTAAACTGTATGTATGTATATATATATATATATATATATATTGAAAAGTAGTTTTCTACATGTTTATCATCCTTGAATAATAGTGTTTATTCTTTAAGGTGGAATGTGTGGAGTTTTAAAATTTCAAAACACAAATTACATATTTTTGAGTTTTTTTTATATGTCTATCTATGAGTTTAAAAAACAATGTCTCAACTAAGATAAAATTCTGTTAGTTACAATTTACCTATTTCTAGGAAGATGCTTTAACAGATTAAATAGCAAAATGTCCTTATCTATGCATTCATCAAAATTAAATTAGGGAAAAGTGGTGATTAAAGCAATCACAAAGTAAATATAAATCTATTGTGTACTTACAGCCCTGCTTCCATACTAGATGAATATGCAGGTAGGTCCTCCACATGCAACTTTCTGCAAGGTTAATTTCACTTGCGATCATGTGATTATTGTTCTTTTTAAGCTAACAAAGCTATTAGAACAAATGCAGTTGTTGTTGTCAAATACCCTGTTGCACTCTACCTTCTGTAGGCTGAGATCCGAAGCATTGGCCTGGCAGAGAAGATGAGTGTGCAACACTAAAAATAACACCAGCACGAAAGTGCTTGGTTTGCTTTGACTTTTACCAACCTATATGAAGTCTGTGTAAACACCATTTTTTTAGACATAAGAGTGGGAAAATGAACAATATTAATAATGTAGTAGACCATTCCAAGAAAGTTAGATTTTAATATTGCTGGGTAAATGCTGCTTCAATCAAAAGTGACTGAGAACTTAGAAGAGAGAGAGATATGGCTAATTCATTCATTGGTCTGAATTTGTGACTACAGTCCAGTATAAAACAACTATTATATTTAAAAAATTAAATATTTGTATAGTTTGATAACTTATAGCTTCACTAGAATATTTAATAGACACGGCATGCTGAAGCAAATTTAACAGGTGTACATGTAAGGAGATCACTGCTAATTTCCTTGTGTAGTGGAAGGAACAAGGTATAATGTACAAGTAAATTGGGATAATTTAATCCCAAAAAAACATTTTGTTTTAATAGAATGTGGTGTAATATGATCTAATATGGATCTAAAAGTTAGGTTTTTTTTTTTTTTTTGGATTAATGTATAATCATGTCTCCTAATTTTGTGGTCCTTGAAAAGTCTCGGAATTTTGGTTGGCCAACTCTGTACGAACCTTGCTATTGTACAGCTTCAATTTTAAATCTTTGCCATCAGTTTAGCAATGTTCATACTAAATAAGACTTTGGAAACTTGTTTTTTATTATTTTAATAATAGAGAAACTTGAGACCATGCATACCTTGAAAACAGAAGTTTTGAACATTTTATGATCACCTGATGTTTGAAAGGAAAGAAAAATATTTTTTTTGCTTGAAATAGTAGAGTGAACCTACAGCATATTTTACATTTAAATTAATTTTATTGAATAATTGGTAATAAAAAAATTTCCTTGATTGAATATGCATTTATATCTTATAATTTTAGCAGTTAACTTCATTTATTGCCTCCTTTTATATTATTAACAAATAGGGGTTTTGTATCATGGTTGTGAACTAAGGAAAATTCTATCCATTGTTTATCTAATGCTTGACTTTTTTCCTAATTTCAGACCAATATGTGCAGAACTTAGACAAAATTTGCATTGTAAATTTCTATATTAGAATATAAGAATGAAAAGTTTTAATTAGGTAAAATTATAAATAAAAGTACATCTACTGTTACAGATTCTGCTCTGATTCATGTTTGATGATCTAAATGTGTAGATTAAATTAAAATATTTTTTCAGTGAACTGTTGTGACTAACTGACTTTTAAAAATATAATTTCCAATCTGTACCTTTTAAATTGTCATCTTGCATTATTTGATGAGTTTCAGTAAGTTTAATGTTTTCTTTCATTGAATTATTGATTTTATTATAAAATTAAGGCTTTTGTTTTAAATGTATGTACATTTTTTATATGATATTTAGAACTGCATTAGTTTATTGCTGCTTTTGTAAAAGTTATGGTAATACTGCTCACCACTTCTACTACTACTAATATTATGGTTGCCATGACAATCTCATTAAAGTACCAACATCCACAGAAGTGTAAATGTGTTGGCTATAATGTTCTCTGATTAGATAAGTGGAAAATTCGTTGAGCTTTAAGAATTTTTTATTTTGGATCAAGCAATGTTGAATTAATGCTGTCATTAATCTGTTTAATGTCCAGTAATACTCTATCTTCTCTTAGCCTCTTTTATATGTACATTGTGTATGTGTGTGCATAGAACAGAAAGTTACAAAAAATACCATTAGTACATTTTGCTGGGGACACCAGTAGTAATGATGATGCCCTTTAGCCTGTTGTGGTGGTGATTTTTCTCTCATACTGTGAAGAATTAAGACAATGGATTATACCTCAATACCTGCTGTTATTTCTGAATAATTTAATGTTATGTATGATTACATTTTCTATCAAATCAAATTTGAAGATTGATGTCAGTTAGACAATTGCACAACTAAGCAAATAAGCCCCTTTCAGCTTTATTCAGTTTTCAGGTGGAGTGAATGAAATGAGGTTTTTTTGCATAAATACAGATAGCTCATCATATTTATGAATGTAATTTGGTTTATGCTGAAAGTGTGGTACTCTTTTCATCAGATACCATTTTTTTACTAACCTGAATAATTGTTAGCTCACTGTTTTTATATAAATGCTAATTGGCCCCTTTGCTGGCTACTGTCACTTTGTTTAGCAGATGGAATTGGCATCTAAAATCAAAAATTCCATGTAAAGTGTCTATCAACCATTATTGGCCTTCATAAAGCTGGTTATTCCAAATGGAAAATTCTGAAGGAGTTTACAAGGGATTATTGTTAACAGCTGTTTATAAAATGAAGTCAACTGGCTCAGTGATGAAATTAAAAGACTGAAGAAGAGGAAAACATGGAGAGGGAAGAGAGTTTACTCTAGACTTTTAAACTAGCAACCATTCTTGAGATGTAGCCAGCTAATTAACTGTTGACCATGATTCTTCTGCAACATTCAATGAGTTTGGTTGTGTATCAGTTAGAAAGCTCTTGCTTAGTAGTAGCACCTAGAAATGGAAACAACTGACCAAATAATAGAATTACACCTTGGAGCCACTATTTAATGTATTGTGGTCAGATGAGGGCAGCTTTTGGAGAAAGTAATGAAGAGAGTTGTTTCCCCTACCATTAAGCATGGTGGTCTTTCTGGTTATCGGATTCTTAAAAATAGAAGGGATCAATGTTTTCCAATGTTAAACAATTCTATCAGCACCTTAATGGATTTATTCTGCAACAAGATAATGATTTGAAGTACATTGTAGAGCTGAATAAACAATATCTTGTTTGAAAAGAATTGGAAGGTCAGCTTAAAACCTTGGTTTCAATCCTCAGGCTTCAGATCAGAACCCCACTGAACTTTTATAGGTCAATCAGTGATGGAAAATATATGTAAGAGAAATAGGGGCCGGCTTAGAAAGAAATATCTCGAAAGTTAACAGATAAGATGTCCAAAATGTATGGTAGTAGTAATTCACATGAAAGGTCTCCATTAATTGCTGGTATGTTCTGGTACATTGTCCATCTGATTTGCATGGTGAACTTGGTGCTACTAAGTTTCCAGGATTACCTCTGTCTTAAATATAAGAAATTCTATTACTTGGAGAGGTGGGTAATTCCAGAATTATTAGATAATGGAAATGCCTTTATAGTAGCATTTCAATTGGGAAGATAATGAAAAGCTATACAAACTAGGAAACTAATTTAAAAAAAATTTTTTTAAATAAAAGAAAAGCAAGTCTTGAAAAATAATTCATTCAGTTTGCTTTTTTTTTTTTTGTATGATTTAGCTGTTGTATAGATTTGCAATGTAGTGTATCAGTTGGCAACAGCAGTAACTCAGCATCAGTCAAACCAACTAGGAAGAAAAGACTTTATTCAAATACATACATTAAAGTAAAATTTAACTACATCGTTTTTCTCTTATTTATAAACAACTTTTGTTGCTTTTTTTTTGCATATTATATATATACCTGATTGAATTATTTGCTGTTAGTTGTGCTCTGCAGATGAGAAATCAGTCCTATGAAAAGATAGATGCTTTCTTCAATGCGCTCCTGCATCAGCAGCTCATACATGACGAAAACCATTGTCCCTCCAAGCACTGTCTTGCACAGCACTGTCATGTACTTTGCATACATATTTGTAGGTTGGCATCTCTCTGTGAGTAGGAAAATGTTCTGAATCTCCAGCAATAGCAGTATGTTGTACAAGTCTACATATTTAGAATGTATGGTGTATAATCCATATAATAAACGAGCCTAGAAATTAAAACAATGACAGAAATATTTGAACTGTAATATTTTATTAAAATTTCTCTACACATTCTTGCATTATTTTTGTATAACATCCCACTGTGCTAGTCTGACAAATGAAAAAGCCAGTTGTCTCATTTTGCTTATAGTTTAGTTATTACTGGAAGCCCTCATCATCATCCATTTAAAATTTTCTCACTTAAAACGTTTTTATAATAAAAAGATGTTAGCTAGTTTATGATTAGGATCATTTAGTTGTTACTGTCCACAATGATAAACTTTGTTTTTTTAAAACTTCAAACCACAATTATTACATCACCTATATACCAAGTATGAGCATTGCAATACAGTTCTGACTGAAGACCACTATTTTAACAAAAATAGATACATAAGTGAGAAATTTTAAAAAATGCTTGAACACAGCATTAGTCATGCATGGTAAAATTACACTTAACTATTTTTGGTGCTGCTATAATTTTGGACACTTGTATCAACCCTTGAATGCCTAAAAATTCAAACCAGGTAAAACTTTAATATTATTTCTGTATATTCTAAATGATTGGAATTTAGCATAGATTCTCTAGAATGTTTCAGATATAAACTTCAACATTTATGGAATGTATTCTTCCTTGTATTGCACGTGTGTGTTTGTATTTTTAGTTTCAGTTGGATGTATTAAAAATGTCAAAAGGTAAACTGTAAATGTGAATAGATACAAAAGTATTAGAAAAAAAAATATTCTTTAATATGTTTTCCATCTGTAAGAAAAGGAAAAAAAGAAGACGAGAGAAGAATTTTGAAGTAATTCATGAATACTATTTTGTGATACTTACTGCAGAATGGGCAGCATATGATGGAGTTAAGTTAATTTTGTTTCCATTTCCATTGTCCAGGATATCAAATAGAGTATATCCTGTAAGAAAAAAAATTTTTTGTTGAGCATAATAAACAAATTAATATTTTAAAAAAGATTTTTAAAACGTGCACCAGTCCACGAAAATGATTAGAAAATAATATTAGTATGATTGGTAACTTGATGTGATTTTATTACACTGGCTGTTTACATAGTTGGCAAACCCATTTTATTAGTGTTACACCATCTTCTAAATACCTTGATTCAGCGCCATGGAAACCAGAACAGTTTGCGATTGGCATTACTTTCATAGCATGTATAGTATAAATATTCATTTTGCAACAAAATATTCCAATTATCTCCCCCCCGGAAAGTTTTGGAGGGGTTCAGAAATTTTTTTAAGAAAAAGGAATAAATATGTTACCAGAACATTATAAAGTTTTTAACTTACCTAGAGTGAAGCAAACTAAGTAGAGAGATGACACACTGAAGTAATCATCTACCATCAGTTTGAGCCCATAGTATCCACCAAAACTGAGGAAAGAACAAAAAGCAATTCAACTTTGTCACTATAAAAAAATTTATAGAGTTAAATTTGATAGGATTTTCTTCTGGCTTCACACAACTTTATAATAATGTCACAGCTCTACTATTATGCTAAATTAGATCTTTATTGTAAACTATATTTATGACTAAAATACATTTAACTAAGGGAGAGCACTGCTACTAAATTATGGGATAGTATTTTTTCACGCAATTGATTTTAACACCACGTGATTAAAAATTTTCATTCATTACACGAGACGCTGGAATAAATATTGATTTTAAAAAAGTCTCACTTAATTTTTCATACAATTTTATTATAATATCATTTGTCGAGTTGAATATGGAAACAATGGACGTGATTTGAAGAAATTCGAATCATCAAATCTGCAGAGATTTTCACAAGTTACCCAGAGATCTGGCTATGTAATAGTCAGCCCATCTTCAGAGGATAGGGGCTTCCGAACGCTATCCCAGATAACATTACAACCATTTGATGTTCAAAGATTAATGACCCAACACAACTAGCGGGTAAGGAAAATCTCCGTATTTTTTCAGCCCCCCCCCTCAAAATACACTACGTAACCTATGAACTAGGGCTCTATACGTTCTTTGGACGAAATTCTTATTTGTGTTTCTTTCCCCTTCAAAGAATCTAAAAGATCGACTTCTTTTTACACAGCTACTATCTATCTCCATGGATAAAGTGAGACTCTTTTTTTTTTTAAATATAAATTATCAGCAGGTTCTTATTATCGGCGCACAACTTATCCACAAGCTCCCCCGCCTCAATTATTTGAGCAGAAATACACTTTTTCGCAAGATGAAGTTTACTGATCAAAAGTAGAACCAAGAAACTCTTGCGGTTGTCGACATTCCTCCCGTCATCGTTTTCTGTTAAAAATTTTAAAAAAAAAAAAGGGAAATATGATATTAATTGAAGAATGCTATAACGCTTCCTCGCATGCCTTAATTGGAAAAATCTAGTGTTTTATTAAAATTCTATTTAAAAATCCCAGCCGCCTCTCGAGCGGTCTGGATTTATGTGACCCCCCCCTTAATAAAATCCTTTCGCGTGTCCACGTGACGCCAAGAATAACTGCGGATTAGACCGGCGCGCATGCGGTAAAATGTCTGCCGCCTTCAAAAGTAGTCCGAAGGCTAATTCTTCTGCTGTCGCGCTTCTCGTTATTTTTTTAGCGAGAGTTCTTTCCGGAGAAGTTTTGTGTTGTCCTTTCTTCGAGGTACTAATTCGACAGGTAAACCATTCGATCGGGATCTGGTCACCAGTTTCCGCAGCACTGCATTGTGGGTAGGTTCTCTTTAAAAGAAATCGGTCGGCGGTCGTCTTAGCTCCACAGACCTTAATTCTAGTTTCGTTTATAACGCCCCCCCCCCGCCAAGTCGGACCTGGTACCCGCTACTCACTTAAAGTAGCTCCAGATGCTGCACAGGGAAGAGAAGGCGGTTTTCACGGTGAAATCGATGGCTTCCTGCTGGCCGTCGGCGGGAGCGGCTCTCATCACTCTCTTCCTGATGGCGAACTTGAAGGCGAAGAAGCTGGCGGTGGTGGCCAATCCCACCGCCAGCCCGTTGATGTAGATCTGCGGCGGCGCATTCACCAGGTTGATCACGGCGCGGGGGATGGTCAGAAAGATGTCGATGGCATCACAGAATTTGTTCGAAACCATGTCGTTCACCAGCGGGCGACAACGTTGCAATTTGGCGAGCTGGCTAAGTCAAAGGTCATAGCTGAGTAACGACACAATGCTCGTCATGGTAACAAGTTCCGCGCGCGCGGCTGAAAGGCTAAACATTTTCTTTTGTTTTTATTAAAAAAAATCTAGATGATTTCCTTTTAATAAATGTGGCCTTTAACTGTGAAGTAGACTGTTTATACAAATCGATAGAGTTCTGAAAAACTTCAGTATGTGATAGAAAATTTAGAGAGATTTATTTTAATCTGGATTAAATACTGATAAAAATGATGGCATATTTCGGTAGCTGCAGAGTTTGAAAATCTAAAATTGAAATAACTGGTTCAAATTAGAAGTACAAAGAATCGAACACTGCTTTTTATTTTCTTAAATTATCACAAAATATGCAAATTAGGACCGTTTCACCTTTGTTTGATTATTCGCATTGCGATTGAAGTGGTAGACTATCAACGACATTTTGAACGATGCCCAAAGAAAGATATCACTGCACCAAATTTCCAGCCTGAGAGATCGTCACCCGACTTCTGAAACCAGCTGCAAAAGAGTCCAGAGTAACTGCTAAGAAGTTTCCTAATTGACAGGTTTACGAGGCCGAATTTCTGTCAGGAAACTTCGTCACTTGTCAGCAGAGGAATTGGCCAAGAAAGGACACAAACGTCGAGGAAAACGATCATCTTTACCGACGATTCCAAATTTTAACTCTTCAGTGACAGGAGACAGAGAGCAGGGGGGGGGGACTAAACCGAAAGTTGTATTGTCAATGCTGCCAAACTGGCGCCGGATGTTATAATGGAATCGGAAATTTATAGTAGACAAAAATGCCTATACTGTCACTATTCTGTCCCCAGCAAGCAGAATCATTTGAACGGTCTGTGCACAGGAAGAGTAGACACTCTTCAAATTTGTGCAGGACTACTCGATCAGAGCAGATCAGCGGCGTGGCCTAACGGGTAGCGAGGTAGCTTGTGAACCGGAGGGTTGCGGGTTCGATCCCCGGTGGGGTCTGAGGTGCGCGCTGCTGCTGACATTTACTTACCTCCTGCCAAATCGCACTGGGCCAGCGTTTGGCCCATTACTCCCCATATAATCTGGGGAAGTAAGGCCTATGTCCAACGACGGACTTCAACTGGCTGATGACGACGACTTGATCAGAAAGGTGATGATTGTCGCAACACAGGTGAAGCCACCAGTCCTGTCGAGAATATTTGGGACCGCTTAGAAAGCCGTAGTTGTCATTAATGAAGCAACACGGGCAGCGAGTGTGGCCATCTTTTCTTTGTTGTGCTGCTCGCCAGCTGTTATGTTCAGACCATCAAATATTACGGCAAAAAGTAGAGACTCGAACTACGGCGGGGGTAATGCGACTGTGGGAGAACGCGGTGCTACAGTAATTCGCAATAACAGATTGTAATTACGTACCTTTCTCAGTTTCCACATGACATTTACTTTCCGAGATAAGGAATTTGCCATTTGGTAAAAAAGCGCACACGCTATATGACGAATCACATCCAGGATGTTAATGTGTCTATTTTACAGGATTTACATTTGTGTTTCGCATACTCAATATTGACAAGCACTGTAACAAACATCGAAATGATAAACGTTCCATCTGAATTTCCACTTTTCCCCTGAACTTTATTCACAAAAATAAAAAGGATTTGAAGTTGTCGCCCGTTAAACGAAGCCCAAGCTGCATCCATTCTTCTAAAGGAGAGGAAGAAAGGGCGAATTGGATCCGTTTGACCGCCTCCATTATTTCTTCGATTCACTAACTTCCGGGGTTATTTTAAAACGCCATTCGACAATTTTAATGTCTTGAGAAAACACGATATCATCACTTCGCAGAGGAAGTAAAACACCCGATCCTACAAGCTGATCTTTAAATGCATCGATTGTTATAATTGTTTATTGATTAATTCGTCAGTGGAAGGGAATTAGCCCAAGAATGCAGCTAATTCTTTGACTGCCAGCAGCACGAACGTTGAGCCAAGACCGTATGCCGTTAAATTATGTCCCCTTACATTGTCCACAAGAGAGAATCAGTTTTAGCTTTTTTCTATTGTGATAACCTTCATATTTATCCCCCCCTCCTTATCCTCATAGTCAACGTTGCCATGACAATCACAGGAGAATTGTGAGGTGTTTCCGTGTCGCGCTAACATCGCTTTCCCTGACTGCTCGTCATGGTTTCTGACCTAAACGACAAGTTCTGCTCTAGCATAGATTTCGTAATAAGGGCTCCGTACGCCGCTTACAAGTTCGTGGCTGCCTTCCCCCCCATCTATATCAAGGGGTTGTTCGTAGTGGGCGTGACGACAGCTGGGCTCTTAGGTGCAAAACACGCGGCCAACAGTTACTTCGTCAAACACAATATCCCCAACAAAATACAGCGACAGCTGACGGACATTTCCTTGGTGTCAGCACACACGACCATCTGTAGTCTGTGGAGTTACGGCAAGTAGGTGGATACTGCTGCTACTACTAATAATAATTGGTTACTCGTGAGAGTTCACGCTTCATCGCCCAACGCAAACAATGACCGTCACTCTATTATTATTACAATAAATCCCATGCCTTTAGTTGGAGGGACGATAGAACAAAATGATCTAAAGCCGCAAGGGGTAGCTTTTGACAGGTGCCGTAGTTAATTTTTTATCATGTGGTAGCCACACGCGAGCGACCGCTGATCTCGCATCTCTCTGAAACTTTAACTGTTAGAATTTAGACGGACCTCAGATTTAAAAGAAAAAAAAAAAAAAGGACTTAAAAAGAAAAGAAATTCTGATCAAAATAAGTGTAGTGGGTCATTTACTTTTCGCTTACTGCCATTACTTTAAAACATTTTATACAAAAGTTTACGTGAAATAATTTTGCTCGACCACTGTTCCTTAATATGCTTAATTCTGAGTGACACCCCACCTCTCATAATGAAGGGAGACTACTCTTTTGTATACTTAGCAGAAACTTGGAACTTTGCTTTAATTCTCTCTTCAGTTATCTTACCTTTTACGGGTTGGAAAAAATCACCGAAGACTGCTTCAGTAAATCCTCTTTCTACTTGCTCTGTTATTCTATGGGTAAGTTCAGCACATACGTGCAAGCATTATCATCCAAACTGATGTATCAAATACTTTTGGGAACATGCATATACTGTTCATCTAATGTAGTAGTATTAACTTGGATTGGTTGTTTTTTTTTTTTGTAACAGAATGCTAAAGACTAACAAATGATTCAGATTTTACATATTTTCCCCATAAATTTGGTATTATGATAATTTATTTCATAAAAAATAATTCATAAATATAAATGCAATAGTTGTTTGTCTATATTATCAAAAGGTGGGCTTTTGTAACTATACAAATTTTTGGGGAGTGGATTGTATGAAAAGAAAAGTATTAATTTTGCATTAATTAGATAAATTTTCTGTTTTTTAGGATATATTTTGTTTAATATTGTTGATGGTTTTAAGAATGGATATGTTAACATGACAAAGTTTACTGTAACACAACACATGGTAAGTCATTTTTAATTTTTGAAAATTCTAAAAAATTGTACCTTTTATTTAAAGTTCAGTCATTTATTCAAGTTCTTTCCATTTTAAGGATGCAACAATAACAAAATAATTTCCTTTGAATTTCATGTTTTTCTGCATTTAACCATTTACATTCTAAATTATTTGAAGAAAAAACAATGCATACGAAGTTAAGAATCCATTGTTTAATTAACTTTATATAAGAGCTGTTTGAAATAATATATTCATATTAAATTATAATAGTTATCATATTAGATATAGTTAAGTGTTTATTTCATTTTAAAAATAATGAAATATTTTTCCATAAACTTTCCAGCCAAAGAGATTTTTTCCTGACAAAAAAAAAATGTTATCTAATTTAAACTTTTTTTAAAGATTGTTTGATGTTATTAATTATTAAACTTTCAGACTTCTGCCACATTTTGTTTACACAAGTTAAATAATTCTTACAATGTTCCTATGCAGAATACTAAAAAATACAGAAACTATTTTTCCTTCATCTAGTTAATGAGATAATCCTTCCCTTTGTTCTTCTTTCCTCATGGATCTGGGCTTCTGGACATCTCTTAATTTGTGGCAGGAACTCAACCATCTTTGATGTCGACATGTGATGACTGAAACAGATACTGAGAAAGTTTCCCACATCTTTTTTCCTATAAATGTTGTTGAGGGCGCATTCAAGCAGGGCATAGTCAATCGTTTACGTTCTACCAAGTCTCAACCTTCATACTGATACAAGGCCAAGACTCTTTTGCTTGGTTATGCATGTCAAGAAGGTTGGACTATTTCTGACACTTCCTTCGTGATGCTGGCTGACATTTAGATAGTTATTTTCCTGAGTACTAGTAAGGACTGTGAATCAGTCACAAGTTGACTTCTTCTCTATGGAGCATGTAGATAAAGTACTTTGAAGGATAACTGCTTTTGAGGTACCAGCAGATTTGAATGGATCCCACTGTCTGTGTTGGTAGCTTTAAATTAAACTGTTTTCCCTCTTGTAGATAGAAATAGTATCATCTTGGCTGCATTGCCTAATGTCTTTATTTTTGATTATCTTCAAGGCTGATTTCTTCAATTTCTTGAAAAGTTATGATTTATTTTTTTTAAATTATTTGGAACAATCCAGGGTAAAAAAGGATTTGCAAAGAATTTTTATCAAGATCTGAACTGTATTTTATGAATTTGTTCCTCTTGATTCTGCAGTATGTATTTTCCTTTTATTAGAGCAGTTCCTCATTTCTTGATTGCCTGTTGCTCATCCCCTGTTCCAACATCTGCTTGTAGTCAAGATGGTGCTGAAGCAGATCTAGTTCTTGTAAAGGCTGGTTTTAGGGTTTATTTAACCAGTTTAGCTGCCTGATTTTGGACTATAAAGTCTTTATTAGGAAGGGATAAATACTGATGGATTCCATGGTTTGGCATGATAAAGGAAGAGATACTGCATGCATTTATTATTTTCCTCCCCTTCCAATTTGGTGTTACAAAACCACTGCATTCCACAGTTTTTTGCTTTTGTAATATCTGAATGCTTCAAGTACATGTTCATCTTTTCCCAGGGCCATCACTGGTTTTAGGCCTCTCTGATGTCCAGTGTGCTGTGACTGTCTTTGCCTTCCACAATCTGGTTTGGCAGGAAGTTATACTCAAAGTTCTGTTTTACTTGCTCTGCATTTTTTGGCTTTTGGCTTGAACAACAGATCAATGTATCAACAACAAACAGACTTCTCCACTTCCTGAAGATGAGTACTCAGGTTGTCAGTGTGCAAATTAAACAGAGGCTGGCTGAACACCTGTTCCATTACTACATGATTACTTAAAAATATTTCCAGGTGTCTAAAATCAAGACTTTCTTTTTGTGTATCATACACTTATGACTCATATTTATATATCCCTCTATAATCTTTCTACATTACTGAAATCGCTCTATTAATAATTACCTTACCAAGATATCAATATTCTTAACATGTGGCTTCCAGTCTAAGACATAATAATGTGTATATAGATGTGTGTGTGTGTGTGTGTGTGTGTGTGTGTGTGTGTGTGTGTGTGTGAACCAGAGCTGTTGAAGCTTTGCTCTATTTATAGGTCATTTTTGCATACTTAAGACTCTGTTGGGTTTGAGAAATTCTCAGTATCATTTGATTTTTTAAAGTTTTGATTTATCACAAGTCCTAAATCCTAAATCCTATTCTTTTATTGATGTTAATTGAAATGCCGTTTAGGTCAGTTGAGCAGTTCAGTTAAGTTTGTTTAAGGCTAAGACATTTATACTGGGAAACATTGAATTAAATCTAATTTGTCATTTGTCTGAGCAGTATACTTAATTAAATTCAAATCATGTTGCACATTATTTACACAAGGGGTGGGGTTGAAACAGCTGGTATCACTTTGCATTTAGTGATACATAACTGATATCATAGCACATATGGGAAACCTTAAGAACAGTAGGTAGCAGCAGCAGAAAGAGAGGACTGACACTGAAGCCTGGGGCTGGGAGAAACTTGACAAGCTCAATGATACTGATAATTGAAATAATGATAACCATTGCCTTCAAATTCCTAAGAAATTTACGGTTTGAGCAGCAATGCATGCTATGCCAAAAAGAAAAATTATTTTGACCTCTGTAACACCATTATTGTACCCTGCCAAATATATTTTTAATGTCATCTGTGAAGTTCATAATATTGTTTGAGATTCAGTTTCAACATCTGTAAACATTAAAGGTCCATGGAAAAATTAACTTTCTCTGAGTAATTAAAATGTTAGCATTTATTAATTGTGTGTGTGGATCCTTTTACTAATCTATCAACAATTACTGGATATTAGATGATTAAAACGATTAATAAAACTAATTTCTCCTGAGATAGCCAATTCTGAGTCTAACTTCCACTCCCAAAATGTGATATCAGAACATGAAATCGTACTATGATGGATATAAAAAAGTAAAGCAGCAGACACTTCTGTCAGCATCCCTTTCCTATTCTGCCTGTGTTGCTAGATCTTTTGAATGGGATTTGTATGCTGAAGGGGACTTGTTTGATGACAGCGACAAAGAAAACTTGGCTAGTAGTTCAATAATTCCATCTCGGTTTGAACTGTGAGATGGCTCCTAGTCCAATTTCCAAAACTGCTAAGCAGGTTTTTAGTAGAATGTTGTTCCTTTCATATAAAAACATATGAGCTATTCTGAAAACATCCCCTCCATCATTTTTATCTTCAAGATAAATTCTAATGTAAAAATTCCCATTGTAGATGTATACAGTACACATTGCAGCAAATGCTATTTCTTAATAATAAATTATATGAGAATGAATTTATTTCCCCTCACCCATCTCTTTTTATTTTAAAATAATTCATTCATGCTAAATTTAGTGTAATATATCAAGATGTGACCACTGCTTCAGATAACAATTTTCAAAATAATGAACAAATAATTACCAAGTATTGTTATCACACTAAGTTATTTTCACACCTCAGTACTCAAGTGTAGTTAGTAATCAACTATGTTAGTAATCAAACATCTACAAATGGTATTAATTTGTATTTACATATTATGGTAATACATAATTGACTGGGGAGTTAATAAATGTAGTTTTTAAAGCTAGGAAGATTTATTGTAATTAAGTTTACACACCTGCATGGTCTATTCTCCAATGATTTGCTTCTTTGCGTTTCCCTGCAGCCACAGAAACTTTGAATGGATCCTTCCTTTCAGTTTGGTTTTTGTTAGTTGTTGTTTTATATATTCCACACTTGTTCACTGCTGATAACCAAATATCCTTGACCTGGGTTGTTTGTCTGCAGTTTCGTTTTTCTTTAACAAGCCTGGTCCTGAGCCATCTCAACCAACCATTTTTTCGGGATATAATGGAGACTCCATTTTTGTTGCAATTATACATCAAAAAACCTTTAATATAAAAACTGATATTAAATTATTTAAAATACTACCAATAGACCAAGGTACAATGTATATACTGTAGCTCAAGTGTAGACCTAATCATGTTGTTGGTGCTATGATGTCACATCTGGTTTCTGCTGAAGTAAAGTGAAATCAAGGATTGTACTGCAGACAGCTCATTTTTCTTAAACATCTTTATTAAAAAGAAAAGTGTATATAAATTATTATGTATAATGTAAAAGGCACATCTGACCAAAATATCTCTTTGTTTGCCATGGAGCTTTATTATTGACTTTTTAGAAGACTGACACTACTAGTCAGAGATTCAACCACTGTTTTGGTGGAATGCTGAGAAAGATGAAATACAAAGATTTTGTGGAGATTCCACTGTCAGTATCAACTATACACAAAAGAGGTTAGCCTACGAGGCTTTCTAGTTGGGATTTCCAATGTGGTTTGTTCCAATCATAAATCAGTGTAAAAGTAGTAGCAAGTTTGGATACAAGGTGTTTAAACACCTGTGACCGAGCCATGGCTGACCAAGAGAAAAGTTTTGTTCAATGATTGGTCATATTGAATTAAAATGTGCTTGGGAAGATAACTTGGAAATTTTTAAAAAAAAAAAAAAGGATAATTTTATCACTGATGTAAAAGCGAAGTCACTTTCAATTTTTCAGGTCCATCTCCTGTATGGACTGTGCACACTGACAAGCAATAATGTGGGGCTGTTCAACATGCTGACACTGATGAGGCTGCAGAACCTTTTCACAACTGCATATTTGATGCTGAACTTCAACAAGCGAGTAAAGTATGTGACAGGGAGTCTGGTACTTGCAACTTCGATGTGGCTGACTGGGATTTTCTTTTACATCATGCATGAACTACTCATGGATAAAAATATTAAAACTGCCCTGTATTTCTACTTTGGACTGCTTTCTCATTTCTACACACCAATTTTGGATGAGAAAACTGTAGTGTTTGGAAAATTATAAACACCAAATCTATCAAAATAAAACCAATGTAAATACAAATATTTATCAACTCAATAAATCCATATTAATTTGTGAATAGGTTCTCAAATTTTTTAATGAAAGTTAAATAAAATAAATGCATGCTTACTTTCAGTGACTCATTAATTCACAAAAAATAACAAATAAATTGTGAGAGTACATGAAAAAATTAGGCAAAATATGTCCGCTCTGATACACTAACCACTTTAAAAGGGACAAGCACATCTCAGTTGTAATAAATTTAACTACAAAAGTTTAATGGTTTGGCTGATGCTCAAATTATTTATTTTTCTGCCTTCACATGTTATGAGATCACATCTATTTTGGCTATTTCCCACCACCTTGTTAGAACTAACTAGAGAACTAAACCTGTTTCAGTGATTAATCTTGACATCATCATCAGCAGGATGTATTCCTGAGAATAAAAATTTTTTTAAACATTTAATTGCACTTCGTTTGATACTATTGAGCTACTTCCCCCATCTGATTCAATTTATTTTCAGCTTGTCATTATTACTTTTCTAACAAAATCAGGATAACACAGCATAGATGTACTTCAAATTTTCATGAGAATTTAACCAACTTGACATCAGTCAGCAGGTGGTGTGAAGCATATTACAGATCTTCTAAATTCAGGATGTTTGAAAACTGCATTTAAAATAAAATAAGGCAATCTCTGGTGTGAATCCCATACAATACATTTAATTTTCATTGAAAGGCAGAGTATAATTGAACATGTTAGTCATTTAATTAATAATTAACAATTTGTACTAATTGTTAGAGTAAATAAGATATTTAAGGTAAAAAATTGTTGAATACAAAGCTTACATAAACATGACATGTGAAGAACTGCTGATACCAGAAAGAATTTGATGCTGACTCATTACCCAAATATTTGACATCAATATCATACACAGGTTTTATTTTAAAAATCAATAAACAAAATTTTACTATTCATTTTGGGTTTGGGGCATCAAATTAAAATACTGAAAAATCCATCCAGTACTGTTGTGGTTGTAAACCAGTCCTTACAAGGGAGATAACCTCTCTACCATGGATATCTCTCTGGAGGGAGGTTAGTACCATAGTTAACTGATAGAAAGTGTTGCCTATCCTGCACCAGAAATACCTGACACTGCCAAAGGGAGATCACCACTAGAACTCTTCAGTTTCTAGAGGTGTGAGGAAACCCACGCTGCCTCTGACCAGGATAACAGGCACACAGCCTTGACAATCCAGTAGTCTACCCTGGACCACTGCACTGTCCATGTTAATTTTTTATTTTGTTGGCTTTCTCCCCTCAATCCTAAAAAGTCCATGAATTTCTTAAAATAATAAATTTTAAAAAATAATCATCGATGACAACTCGGGGAAAGATTATGTCCTTTCTCTTTTTAATTATGCCATCTCAAGCAGCATGGTAAATGATGCTTTATTTAATTATTGTACTCAGGAAAGGTGTACATCAAAAGAACAAATAATTTTGAAGATGATTACACTAATGTAAACAATGATTGACTAAAATGCATCCTGAAGAGTTGGGGAGCATGTAATCTTGTCATATCTCAACTTCCATTGTATATTGGCTATTATTGTCAAATGGCAATTTGTCCATGCTAACTAAATCCGGTCATTCTCCTTGAAATTATGCCTATTCTTGACTGTAATGCAGCAAAATGAACACAGAATATTAACCCTGGATTTTTTCCCTTTATTTTGTGTATTTTCTAATACCACACATGGAGAAACAACCGTTATCACTACCGATGATGATGATGTGAAAATATATCCAAGAAAAAATTTCAAATATCTTAGTCCAAGTTACCTAGACAAATTGGAGTAGAAAGATGGTGGCAAAACTGTTGAGACAATGACAAAATAAATCACTCCTGCTTCTGTACAAAATAAGGCAACCTATGAAAGTACCATCACCATTGTAGAGTTTTAATGATGTAAAAATAAACTGTACAGATGCATGTGAATATTTTAAAGGAGTGAAATTACATCGTAATAAAGATTTGAATAAACCTTGCCTTGAGTAATTTAGCCATGTATAATACTGACTGAAGCTACTGAAAACTACTGGCAAACAATGTACAGCATTTGTTCAAAATTTCAGAGGGTGACACGAAGACAAATTTTGTTTTAAATGATACTACCTTTGCCTTAGAGTATTTGAAAATATGTACAAATAAATATATTACTTGATGTCAGCAAATAATTATCTCATAAAATTTGAAAAACAAATTAAAAACAAACTACTACTGATTTCAATTTTTTTTTTTCCATATTGTACAATAAATATTTCTCTTATTATTGAAGACAGTTCTAATCCCGTTGTCATCGTGTTCTCAGATTGCTCTGTATTAATCTCTGGTTTGTCTATAGTTTGTTGTCAGTTACACCATATCAAGCAAGCATCCATAGTTTACTGTCACTTATGCTGTGTTTACCATTCCTGATACCAGGTGCAACAGTAATTAACATTGCCTAATTCCACAGCTGTTTATCTGCTTTAATCCAGCTATTAATCAGATATACATTATAAGTGTTACAAGCTTTATGTGATATTGTCCATTTACTAAGAGAGATTTTCTATATGGAACCGATTTTGGTGAATGATGGAATTCAGAATTTGAAAGTCGGATTACAGTTCAAATAATGGTAATAGCATTGTCGTCTGCTGGGACCAGAAATCAATGTCGGGTGTAAGAGATTCCCCAGTACGTGACAAAGTTTGTTACAATAATTTTATGCTGGAACTTTGATCTTACAGGACTTTACTCTATTGTCATTGGTGGTTTCACAATTAGGGTCACCCCCTCAATATTCCAAAAAAGAATGTCAGAGCAGTTGTTTGTTTACTACAGTAAACAAAGAGACTGACTTACACAAGTTAGTTTGGCAGTACAGCCACTCATGGGACCTTGTATGCCAGGTAACTTGTGTAACTAACTCCCTTTCAATGAGCAGCAATTGAAAAGACTATAGATGGCAAAAAATTAGCCAAAGCCAAGAACAGCTATGAGCTGTTTTTAAAACTATGTAGCATTAAAATATAAAGAAACAATAATGGGACTTCTTGGTTTTACTGTTTGAAAAATTTAATTCTAGGCATTTTTATAAATTATGGTATTCCTTTGTAAACATTTCCACCAGAACCACTAAGTTCAGCATTATCAGTAATGGAGGGCAGTAGACTTGATGAAAGAGCAGAACTCCTCTGAATAGGTATATGTCAGGATGGTCTGTCTATCTGAGCACCAATGGACATTAAGTATTAAAAAAATAGAGGATGTGTGTGTAAAATACATAGACATTCCTATCATCATCTTTACAAATATTTATCCACAAAATAAACTCTGCAATCTACAGATATTCATGGCTAACCACATAAACAAATACAAAAAAAAAAAACATTCCTTATTTTCATTATTTTTCAGAGTGAAGTACTTCAATCCTGGAATGTTTAAAACTAACAAAAGAATTTCAAAACTTTTGAGCAGCATTAAAAAGAAACTAATTCATGACAGGCAGCAACTACTCAGTGACTTGGTTTATTAAGCCACACATTTAAAGAGAAAAATTATGTTAAAAGGGCTGAAGTTTTAACAAATAATTTGCATCATGTTCTTTACCAAAAGAAATTTTAAAAATATTAAATATCTTTCTGTAATGTTGAAAAAAGAAGCTATACAGTATTTATACTTACCGATGTTGGCCACATATATATATATATGCACACACCACATATACTGCTGTTCTTGGCTACATTGCATCAGCTGGCAAAGACAGAGAAAAGTGCTGTTTAGTTAAAAGATGCCATCAGTGTATCTCACTAAGCACTGAAAACATACAAAAACCTAAAATAAAGGAGACACAACAAATATGTTGAATTTAAAAACTTATTTCCATGATTAACTCTTTCTTCACTTTTTGTATGTTCAGAAAAACAACAATGATCAAACCCATTTACTTGTTAAAATGTTTAAAATATTTTAAAGCTGTTAAGAACTACTTTATTTAACCTAAACAAACAAGTGAAAACAAAACTGCCGGTAAAGTATGAGGTTGGGTTTTTGTTTTTCTTTTAGAAATTAAATCAAACTCTTATCAAATCTTGCAAAAAATTTCGGATTTCATTGGAAATTTCATTACACACAACCTCCATCGCCAGCTGTTTAGAGAAGTTGGTATTTTTGCCATTACTATAAATTGTTTGGAAGTAATAACATCAAATTAATTCTAAAAAAAATTTTTTTTTAGATTATTGACCCCTTTAAAAAATTTTAAATAAATTTTTCATTTTTTAAATCACAATACAGTATTAATTCATAGCAGTTACATCCCCTTAAATTAACCAAAATGGTATCTTAAAATTCTGAAAAATATTAATTAAATAATTTTTTTTTCTCTTTCTGTCACTTATACATTATTTAATTTCTTGTGAAAGAATTTTTTTTTTTTTTTTACAAGTAATGAAAAAAATAAATGTGGAATTACCTACAAACAGTGATGGAGCAATCTTGATCTCAGACAAAATTACGTGTAGTTGATGTACTGATCAGAATTTCAATGTTTACCAGTTGAAAAAATGGGGGAGCTTAATCAGAAAATGACAGCTAACAGATTTTAGTAGATAACCATTTCAAAAAGCAGATACTCTTATGTAAGCTATGTTCTTCTCAATGACAAATAACTATTTGTAGTAGCTGGCACCAAAAGCAGCACCATATTATACACAGATATGGCAGTATATGATGACATACTAGTATTAGATATTCATGATTATTTTGTCAACTCCATTCAGTTCATATTGATCCTTATATAAATCTCATATCTAGAACATCTACAAAAGTGCTTTTTATATAGAGCTGTGGCCTTGGTAACTAACAGGAAGCTGCTAAGATAAAAATTTTAAAACACAACTGCCACCTATCTAACTTATTGACAATAATTAAACAGCATGTGTGACATGTTATATAAACAGCAGCCATGATTTATATCAAATCTAGCTTCTGATTAATGTTCTTCTTAGCTTAGCTAACTGCTAGACAGTAAACTAACAAAACAACTCTCCTATCTGGTTCCAAACATTGTTTGTTTATTAGTAATGGTAAGAAAATAAAAAAATTAAGTTGGAATACAATGGAAGCTTTAGGATGAGTGAGTGAGAAAGAAATCAGAAAAGAAAAGGTCAGATTTTATTGTTGTCTACCAGGTAAGTTGCTAAATGTTAAGAGACTGAAAAATTTTTTTCATACAATGACATTTTTAGCAATGAGTAGTAAGCAATATAATGTACCTATTCAGCAAAACCAGAAGAACTGAAGTGGCTACTTAATCAAAAAGCAACCACAGTTATCTGTGAATTTCAAATTTAATATATATTTTCAAATGTTTGTTACTCTTTTATGGCCAAACTGTAGCACCTAGTGGCCCCATTTTTTCCCATGCAGTGCTGGGCCCTCCAGCAGGCACAGAATATTTGTGATGTGGGGCCCTTGGAACATGAAGAATAAAATCAAGAGTGAAGTAGCAGACATGAAACATTAGTAAATACACTGAAGTGCCACCTTTAAGATTTTCAGTTACCGAAAAAAAAAAACAGTGATGCTGTAAGATTTTTCCAGTATCGTGACTATTTTAATTCACATGCCAAAACAAATTAATCTTTTACTTTTTTTTTTCTTTCTGAATTTTCATTGTAGTTTTCCTTCATTCCACTTCACTCATACTTTGACTAGAATCATTATTGCAGCTGAAAGAACATTCTTCACTTTCGTTTCAACTTCTGAGAGCACCACCTTTAAGATTGGCAGTGTTTTTCAGTTGTCCATTTTGTTGTGTGTATCTTAAAGGTGGTGGTTTAGCATAGTTGGCCTGTCTATTTATTGCACACAGATTCTGGACATCCAGGGTCCCTGATTGATCACTGGTGTTCCCTTCTTTTAATCAGTTTCTTTCCATCCTTCCCAAGGGGCCTCATAGAAAAAAAAATCCCATTATCCCCATCTCAAAAAATACAACAAAGGCTTCAACAAGAACTTAAATTACATAAGATACCACACCCATGTTTATTGTTATTTTATTTTTTATGCATATTTTGAAGATAAAGTTAGTTAATTTTATAAACAAATTTTGCAATTGTCACAGATGGCAACAGCACAACAGATGTTCTCTGCTCTCCATAGCTTAGTATTACAAATAATAGCAACTGACTGCTTGATACTCACTCTTTCTCGTATCCAATTCTCTCTCTTTTATACATTTTCAAAATCTAAAAAAAAAAAAAAAAAACACTTTAGGTTTACATCCTTTTTTAAGTTCACAATAACAACTTTTTATGCGACATTAAAAAAAGGTGACAACTGTTCTAATGGTGGAAAAACCTATCAGCAAGGTCTTCAGAGTCGTGTTTTATCTAGAATTTTTTTTTTTTTTGATGTTATAAAAAAAACTACAACTCGGCATCTTTGCTGACTCATTGAGTGATACTTCGGTCATTGCCACAAGCTTCTGAGCATTAATTTGCATTTTAAGATAGGATAAAATCTTTTGTTTTTATTAGCTAGGCCATGCTCTCTGTCTGCGTGTATGAGAGAGAGTTGGTGTTATCAGAAGTAATTACGATCAGACCTTTAAATTTTAGCAGAAATATATTACTTCACAATCTACTATTTTAACCCCCCCCCATATCAATAGAATGAAAAGCAATTTCTCAAACTAAATTTAAAACACACACATATATATACACACAGAGAGCAGTTTGGATTTTCTGATTAGGTGTGACCTTTAGCACAAACAAGACTTTAAAATGATTTATTACAGGACCAATTAGTATAGCTATTTACTTCTAAATTCATTAAAATGTAAAAAAAAAAACAACAAAACAACCTGAATCTATCATCATAGTAAAAAGATAATTTATCAAATTTCGGAAATCAAAGACTTCACTATTATTATTAATTAAGAATTATAAAAATCTTACTGTGTTACCCACGGGTACCCAAAAAATCATAACAGAAGACCTCTGTTCGGCTGTGGGAGGAAAACAGAATAAATCCACACAGATAAACTGTTACAGAAGAGCAAAGTGGCTTCTAAACTGATTCAGATCCCAATGCTTGCATAGCGTGTTCGAGATCTGGATAGACTAAATAAAGGCTTATACGATAGAAACTAAAATTATTGTGTTTTTATGGTTGGAAGAGTTTATAAAAAAGGAGTCAATAAAACAAATGAAAAACCAAGAAAAATCAAGATCACGCTCACCCATCCTTTTGAAAGTACAGTAAAACCTAGATTTAATGGACTAATATGGAGGAAGGAATGCCCATTAGATCTAGACGTTTATATATGCTGTTTACATACGATCTTATATAATGACCATATCTGATAACTTTTGTCGGGAGTACCAGACAGCATCTGTTTGCTTCCAAAGTCTGTCGAAAGGGGGTCCATTAAATCAAGGTTTTACTCTAACACAAATGTAGAGAAAACTTAGCCTGTGTTACAAGGCAGAAATAAAGACATTATAAAGATTCCAACCATTTAATCTTCTTTTTCCAATTAGTTTAATGCTAACCTCAGCAACAGCTTCTACAAACATTTGTAATGATTACAGACTAAAATTTAGAGTTCATGAAAAGATACAAATAAATCTAAGCCTGTGATTTTGTTTAAAAAGCTAATAAATGTCCATTATTGATATTATTCACTAAAGAATTATTGAAAATTTATCCAGCAAATATATCTCGAGCAAAAACAGGTGAGAGAATATTTTGTATGATCTTCTTGATGGAACTATGAAAGACCACCCTAGTTTGTCAACTAGCTGAAAGAATGTATCTTTTTTGCCTCTCTCTCGATTCTTCTGCTGTTGCACTTTCCCCAAAAACATTAGATACCCTCATCTTTTAACTATAAATTTGAAACTTTTGTGCATAACGTTTGTTTTTTTTTCTGATAAGACTTTAAAAATAAGATCAAGAATTTTTTTTTATTTTCGAGCATCACTGATTTAAAGATAACGTTCTTCATGACGAGTTTCTTTAACACTCTGGATGTCACCAAAATCTCTGAAATTTCCAGCTCATTAGTTGATCAGTTCCCCAAACAAACAGGTCATTATAGATTTTTGTCCCTACTTAAATGCCATTATTCTCAACACACAATCAATCACAAAACTACTACTTTTAATCATTCTATGAGAACCTGATTGCTGCAAAAGCCACCATTTAAAAATACAACTTTGATAGGTCGTGTTCCCTCACTATTTTAGTAAAAATACATTAACAAAAATTTTCACTTAACAAAACCAGTAGTGGCTTTCATCAATATATCTTTTTATAATCATTGAAAAATCCAATCTGCTTGCAATATTTTTTAAACTAATGTTGCAGAAGTACAGCAATTGTTATTAAAGCATCTCAATTAGTGGGCTAAGCATATAGAAGTTCATCTAAGTCAATGGTATACATCTAAACAGGTAGGCTGTTTATAAAGAGAGAGCTTTATACAAAGTTCAACCTTTTTACTATTTACAAATCTTAGAACAATTATTTAGTTCACCAGTAGTGAGGTGGCAGGGTTACTAGAGGGAAGAAAAAGCAACAATCTTTATACCCCCTGCAGGTTAATGAACTAACAATGAAATTCGCTTTTTTCCAATAATGTGGACTTTGCAGTCAGAAAATAGTCTCAGTTAAGGAAAATAAATCATCAAAATAAAATAACTAGCTGACTGAAAGAGCCTGTCCTAATAATTTGGCCATCTGCTGCTATTACAGTATGTTAATTTGTTGCAGAAAATAGCAAATAAGGGCAGGCAATAGAAGGGAAAGCCAGCTTTGGCAGCCTGAAGAGCCTTTACCATATTTGGCAATGAATCAATAAGATTCTGTATCATGGTCTGATCTATGTTCTACCATAAGTTATTTTGATTTCATCACAATGGCCAAAACGTAGAATAGGCTGCTTGCTCTCAACTGGTGATTCAGATATGTTCCTACTACAGGTGCTCAAACATATTCATAACTGAGGTGGCCGGGCAAGAAGCTGAATGTCTTCATTCCTCTTTCAGACTGTGCTCATATGAGGTATATGGGCTGTGGTGCCATTCTACTGAAGGACAAGAGCATTAAATCTCAGGATGGCTTATCAGCATTTTGGTAGTAAATGTGTCTTTAAAATGGCAATGTACCTGGCAGAGTTAAAACATCCTCCAACAAAACACAAATTCTGGCTTTCAAACATACCATGACACTAATGCCATACCTGATTGTAACTCTTTATTAGTATTTCTTAAAAGCCAAATGCATTCTGTGAATTTTTGAGATCTGAACTCATTAGAGAAGAATACATGTCACTCAAAGATCTTGGCAGATTTTCTCTGACCAGAACCTCTTGAAGAGTTTATTCCTCACACCCTCTGTAACAAGTTGGTGAGAATGACATTGGACCATTCTTTGGCTTGTTTCTGTTGCATGGGGAATGTCAGCAAGAGAATCTTGGTGGTGAGTGTAGATGTACAGAATAATGGCAGCACACAGCCTTGTCATGGTGCTACTGTTGTGGACCTTCCAGGTTACTTTTCCACAACAGTGACATTCACTTCTGCGAAATTCTAATATTGGCTACAGATCTATGAAAAATGTCAAGATCTTTAACAGACTGTTGCTTACTTTGGCTGTTGTATAAAATGACCTTGGTGAAATATTGAGTAATCTTACAGCATGGTGGTAGTGCGCACTGGTTATCTGCACACCTAAATATTTAATATATACCAAATCACATCAGAAATATTTAACTTCTAGTCAGGTACATTCCTTTATTGAGATGGCCAAATTAATATCAAAGAGCACTACATATGTAGGTGTAAAAAAGTATATTGAACAATTGATTTTTCTCTTTGCTTTTGTTCATAAGCATTTTTCTGCCTGCCATTTTAGGAATATGATAATTTACTAGGGGGTAGAGGTTCACAATGTAACATCATGCTCCACAGATTAAATGATGATTCCATGAGCAAAAAGGTTTCATCTTGATCTTGTGACCAATTCTATTCCAAACCGAGTGTTTGGCACATCTAGTATGCTATACAAAAACTTACACAAACACTTCACCCTACCAATAATTCTCTGGATGCCAGAAACATTAGTTTTTTTCATCCTCTAGATTGCTACTACCTTGGTGGAATCTGGTACTGGATTTGTGTTAAGAAGTGCCAAAAAAGAAACAATATCTCAATGGAGTTAAACTGTAGCCCCGCTTTGGTCAGTTTAATGTTTTTTCTCTGTCTCTCTGGGCCTTTCAGGTTTTTTTTTCCTTCTGATTTAAACTGCTGCTGCTGCTGCATGTTTTTTTTTTTTTTACCTAAGGTAAAAGTATATCATTGGCATCTCATAAATTCCTGGCATACCTACCCAGACTCTGATCAGGCTCTTGGTGAAAGTATCCTGGGGCAAGGGAGATTCCAAATAACATCACATTCTGAGGCTGTGGCTCTCTTTGATTTTTTTTTTTACAATTACTGGGCCAGGTATTCAGTTGGTCAGATGATCTCCCACATGACGCCTTGATTTTTCAGCCTCGTTAAGCTCTCAGCACTGTAGGTACTCTACAAGGAAGCACACACACAACCAGCGAGGTCACTTTCTCATCAACATCCAGGTTTCAAGAATACCACTGTCTGTTTTATCCAGGTGACCACATAACAAAGCTATAACATCAGGGACCAGTCACTCAAAAAGATGTCTGTTGTTTCTTTTATCATCACAGAGTCTCATGGAAATTTAACAGTCAGTTTTTTTCACATAAAAATGGCTAACTAATTTCTGTCTCTAAACATTTAATAATAATTTCCAATCTGCAAAGTGCCCCATTTAACCAGATGAGAACTGCTTTTGGCTTCCAATTTGTATTATGGAGTATCAAAGACGGGAAAAAATCCATTGCAGACAAACTAGCTATACATCTCCTGTATAACAACACTGCTATGAAGCCCTAAATGAATGCCCTCCCTCCATCCCTATCATATTTTTAGCTGAGATTTATTGTGGCTCTCCAAGCACTGTCAGCATCAGTATAGTTGCACAAAAGAGGAAAACAGAAACCTAACAAAAACCAAAAAAGAGAAATATTTTTAGAATTATTTGCTGGCCAAAGCTTTTGAATATCACAAAATAAAATAACTCCATTTCCCACTATTAGCTCCATAGTCTAATGGTGATGATAAAAAGAGATATGCCAGGTTTGACAGTTAGTTACTATCACCAGTTTGACTTTGTTTACTTTTAAAATTATATTAATTTTCAGCAAATCTTCAGGCTTACAAAGGGCAAATTTTTGGACTCCCTTAATCTACTACTGCAAGTGTCAGTCCTAAGAATGGGTACAGAGTTCACTTAGTAGCTTTCAATTTCCATGGAGTAATATCATGTTTAGATGTCAGGCCAATGGCATGGTTTCTTCCAGTCTTCTTTGCATAGCATTTTGAGTGTGCTTCCTCTGGACATTTCTGATGAATTCTAAATGAGTTTTCTTCACCAAATAACTTGGCCATAAATTCTGAGGGTCCAAATTACTATATACAGAATTTGCAATGACAATATTATTTGACAGCATCTACAGAAGTTATAGCAGAGCTCATAGAATTTCTTCCTTCATCACTTCACTTGATAATTACTGAAAAAGATAAAGATTCTTCACAAAACAAGATTTACTTATCAGTAAAATGTTAAAATAAACATTTTAGAGTAAATCTCATAAAAAAACATCTTCTGGCTTTATTCTTTTTTAAAAGAAGAGAATAAACAATAAAAAGTTTGTCTGAATTAATCATTTAGAAAATAATAAACAATTTACCAACAGAATTAATGTTTAAGGCATCTGATTATTAATTTCTATTAAATCAAGCAATTTCTGGTGTTTCATAAAAAACTTAAAAAAAAAAAAAAATTAATCAGTTTACAAGTCGTTTAAACTACAGATGTTTCCTCACTTCCAGTCAAATGTTTTGTTTATTTACAGAATTCAATCACACAACTGCATATGCAAGATGCACTGACACACACACATGCACACCATTAAAATGAATTACCAGATTTATTTTAACTGCTTCATACCAACTCTGAAATATGCAAAGAAAAATCTAAAGTTATCAATATCATACTAAACTCTATAAAACAATATTATTTATGATTATTTTAAGTTGGAAATCTCTCCCAAATACATACCAGATTATTAAAAATATGTATAAGATGACTGCAAGATGATTCAAAATATATGAAATAGTTTGACATTTAAAAATTTTAAAAAATGATTTGGGAGTCTAGAACTCTTTTCTCAGCTTGTAATTACAAAAAAAAAAAGTTTCCATAATCTAATGTTTCCAAAATATGTGGAGCAATCATTCCTTCGTGTGTTTCAAAGGTAAAAATTACTGTACTTGTAATGTCCAGGAGCTGTGCCATAAACCCTATGATGTGGGGTCATTCTTATTTCAAAGCCAAGCTAAGCAGTATATCGGCTTCTGTAAGCGGGTGCATTATGAGAATGTTTTCCTAACATATTTCAGATTTCATACACACAGGGCTACTCCTGAGAAGGGCGAAGACAACTCCAACCACGTTGTTGTAATGGCGATAAGAGCTCCTGGAAAGAGGGAGGGGTACACCTTAATTAGGGCGCAAGCATTCCATAGATAGCTTTGCGGTTGGATAGACTCCGGTACAACACACTCAACCGAGAACCGTGTTATCTTCGATGTTGGAGCCCGGGCTACTTGAAAACACCAAAAATAGAAATATCCGCGGTAAAAAAACAGCCCATCTTGGGAATAAACGCTGCTGATGATGGCGGCGACGGGGGGAAGTCACCAAAACGTACTGCTGACCCCTAACTAACATCTGTCAGAATTACGCAGATTGTACTAGAATTTCTCATTGCAGTTTTCATAATTTATCATTACCAGTAATGATTATTATTATTATTATTATTATGTTACCCAATTCGGGACAGTGTTGGATATTCAGTGCAGGACAGACCAGATACGTTGTTGTTATCCAGCGTCAGACGGAGATGGCGGGAAAACTTACAGAAATAGAATTAAAAAGTATAATGAGTTTTTCATTCTTTTTAAAACCTACATAAATTAATTTAAATTTCAATCTTTATTATTTACGGTCATTTGGTTTTCGTGTTTATAAAAGTGTACTTAAATATAATAGTAGAATGTGTGTGTGTTTTTTTTAAAAAAAAAAACAAAACAAACTGTGTTACTTACTATTGTTGTCGTTGTTCATGTAATGCCTCTATTTACTGGATGGCCTTTTGTGTAACTCCCGTGGAAAGCACAAGCCTCGAGAGTCGTTGATTCCGACCCGCTAGCAATATGGGGAAGCGCAAAGAGATGGGTGCTCAGGATGAGTTGACAGGTGAATACTGGAAATCGATTAACTATTTCACATGCTTGAGGAAAAGGACCGGGTTGAGAATGGCAACGTGTACTCATAGTTTTCGCGTATTTCTTACCATTTTCCCCTCTCCCCTGTAATTTGGTGTGTTGTCGTCGTTTTGGTTCCCTGCCAAAAGAAAAACAAAGGTTGGTTTTATCAGTTGGTTAACCGTCCCGGACAAAGAGAGAGAGAGGGATGTAAGGATAACATAACAGGGAGGAAAACAACTGCGGAGATGCCAACCTGGAAGGCGATTGCGTTCGCAGTTTATTCCAAAGCGAGAGACACATGCGACATGGTGATTGACTGGGAACGCTGAGAGAGAGAAAAATTAACCCGTTCGATTTGTTTCTATGAGAGTTCTTATCTAAAATATGCAGCACACACACAAAATAAAACTAATCCCCTATTTTGTTTATTCTTTTAAACTTAACTAAAGAAAAAAAAAGAAATTGTCAAATCAAACTTCAAAGGAAAAATCACATGCTCTTAACTGGATTAGTGGAGGAACAACTTGATTACCATCACAATGTAAGGACGTTCTAGAATTTGACGTTATTTTTTTTTTCTTTGTTGTACAGTTAGTTTTTTGTTATTTAAAAAGGGAAGTATGTTGACATTAAATGCAGGAATGTGTTGTGTTTAAAGGAGGAGATTCGAAAGCAGTCATTAAATAATAATGCATAGATTTCGCATTTCTTATTAATGTTATTAAATGTAACGCAGGTGCCTTCAGTTCGATAATTATAATAACGCTGCTACACCTAGCTAGTATATGCACGGATGACATTTAATTGGTTTGAGTTTTTTTTTTTTAACTGTAGTTTTAATTGTTGCAGAAGGTCAGAGCAGCCACAAAAGACACAAGAAACACAAGAAAAAACACAAAAAAAGAAGAGAGGAAGAAGATGCTGCCTTGGATCTTGCAAGTGAAAGACGGCAAGATATTAAGCCATCTATTAAGCTAAAGATTAAAATTGGGCGAGAGATATTAGCATCAACATCAAAAAAGTAAGTAGTGGCAGAAATTCATGTAGATGATAGGTGCTGACCAAACGTTTATCATGGGCTGCACATTCAAAAAGCTAGTTTAACCTGATATAGCAGGCCAGAATAATTTGACTTTAACTTTTACCAACAATATACATACATAATTGTACACACACACACACAAGCAAGTTCCCTTAGAATTACTGTTAATTTTATTTCTTGCTGCACGATGTATATCAAAAACAAAAATTTTAAACAATTAAACACACACTATTAATATTGCACTTTATCATACACACCAAAATAATATGAAGTAAATTAAATATTAATACTTTATTAAGAATTGTTATTTTGCAGAATAGATATTGCAGAAGTAATTAATCAACATAGTCAATTAAGCCATATTTCTCTCAATATCTGCTAGGCACTAACATTTCTGAGCTGCTATGTTTTTGAAATCTGGCACAAGTGGAGTAACAGTGGATTTCAGCTCTGCTTCCATATGTTGTCGATCAGCAAAAAAATGCAAAAAATCAAGTCAACAAAGTTTTAGAAAATCTTTACATTTAAAAGTATGTATGATATATTCATAAGTGAAATGGAATTAATACAGTGGGCCACAGTCGCACAATGTGGTCCATGGATTGTGGGTTGTGTCCTTGATGTAAATGAAGCTTTTCTAGTTCTATTAAACAGCTATAAGATGATTGGCCTTTGAATTCTGAAATTAGATGCAAAATGTACATCAGAAATGCAATGCACTGAACAAGATATTTATCAAAAGAAATAAGGAGGTAACTTTTTAACAACTTTAGTTTTACTTTTTGTTTGTTTTTAATGTATTTGTTGCTCTCAGTGAGTATAATCCATTGTTTATCTTTGCTTGATGTGCTATATATAAGTCTGAAATAATGAAAATCATTAAAGTATCAAGCTTTCTGAGCACTGATGGCTGGTGAGTTTTAATGAGCAGGATTATAGGTCTGTGATAAAATTATTATTTTGTTATTTTTTGGAAGCATAAATAAATTCTCGTTTCTAGGTTGAAAGTAGCTGTCTCATTGTTATAAATATTGACTTAGGATAAAATCTGCTTGTTCAGGGTTATGCCCGTGGAAGATGAAACTGTTGATGTGGATGACTCCCAGTTACCTTCATCTCAACTGATGGCCCCACCTTTAGGTATTCCTGATATCTTGAAGTCTGAGACATGGATAGGTTTGTATTGATAAAAAAGTATGCAATTAAAAATCTACAACAAAATTAGTTAACCAAAGCTACCACATAACTTTAAAAACCTACAAGTTAAGTTAATTCAGTTAAGAAATTTGGCTGTATTTGTTTTGAAATATTCTTGTCTCGGTATCTTTAGAAATTGATATAGCTGAACAGCAGAGCTATTGCACTGGGAAAGAGTTTTTGATGAAAGAATAGCAATAAACATAAGCAGATAAGTACCCAGAAAATCTTTTATTTTATGAGTGTCATTCACATTCTAATGTATTACATGGTAACTGTGGAAATTTAGTATTGCTGCAGATTTTAAATTGCTTATTAAAACTAATATCAACATGGTGCCATTGCTAAAATGATAAGATTTTTAAAAATCTATAGTAATATGCTTACCTGTAATAGTCATACACTAAATGCATGAGGCTAGATCAGTCTCTAATTTTTTATTGTTTAAAGAAATGGATCTTGCTTAAATGTTTGCTAGTCTGGACAAACTGTATGTAGTTTGATAGTGGATACTTAGAAATAATTTTTGGTAAATAAATTGTTATTAAAACAATATTGTTTTCGCTAATACACAGCATTTTGAGATTTCTGAAATATCAGAGTGGCTTCATAAAGTATTATACAGGTAAATTCAGATCTGGTTTTGTTTTAATGAATGATAAAGGAAAAATATCAGTATGTAGGACAGACATCATTAGTGGTTAAAGTGGAAATCTGGGGTTCAGAGTGTAATGTAACCATGTAAGCAGCTGATATTTTTATGGACTGGTGACAGAAGCATGACCTGAAAGGTGGTAATCTTTGAGGGTGCATGCCATCTGTCTCAATCAAATATCCAAGTGCCACCCTCTCCATCTATGCAATCCACTTCTGTTTAGTTGTTTGGTGAGCTGACCTCATCACATACATTTATCTCTGCATTCCACCTGACTGCTGCTGGTGCACTGTATTATCCTACATGCAGACCTATTGTGCATATGCAGCCATATTTATGTGATCAGTAGTAGTAGTTCTGAACTTTATTTTTGATCTTTCTAGTTGGTCCTTCACTCAAACCCACCCACCCCATCCCATGGGCCCCCTCATTTTAACCACATTTGGGAGTGGCTGTTTTCACAAAATTTCTAATATCTGAAAGTTTTCTCTACTTGATCTGTCCTTAAAATCAAATTCATTTGTTTGTTTAACATAATTATCAAGGTAATCGAGGGCTCACCAAACAAAGAACAATGATACTTTGTCCTGATCTCACTTGAATTTATGAGAAGAAAAATAATCCAGAAATTATTTCATCTGTATGTAATATTTTCAGTAATGTTTTAGAAAAACTAATTTTGTAAGACTTTTAATTTTTAAAATGTTTAATTTTATGTCTATTAAACTAGCTAACTAATTTGAATAATGGCTGATTAATTAGAGCATACTTTCCATTAAAAATGTTTCTTCAAGCAGAGAAATAGCAGAGTGGGATAATATAAAAATTTGTACTTCAGACAGTATGCCATTATTCAGTTCTTTCTCTCCTGTATTGTGGCTTTATGGAAACAGTGCAACATCAGAGAGAGGGAGAGAGGGAAAAAAACTGGAGACTACTAAAATTGAAAAACCAAAATAATTTTCTTTATGAAAGGGGGAGAAGCATTTTCAGTGAAGAAGCCAGAAGTGACGACAAATCCATCAGATGAAGAGCGGGAATGGCTGGATGCATTGGAGGCAGGGGAATTAGATGATTATGGTGAAATCAGGAAACCCAAAGATCCATCCTTACTTACAGCCAGACAGGTGTTGACATTTTTAAAAATCTTTTTTTTTTGCTTACCTGTCTTTCTACAAAACAAAGATCTGACGTGCTGAAGTCTAATTTTTAGTGTTTGTTTATTTGTTTACTTTTCTGTTGTCTTAATCACCTTACAGACAAATAAATAAATCAGTATCTTTTGTATATGTTAGGGTCTGAGTTAAATGGCACCATTTTTACACTTTGTTACTAATATAAAAAGATTTATATATTTTTTGTTATTACTTAACATTTATTTAACTTTATAGCATATTAAATATATTAATCAGCTACAGCTTCATTTTAATTCTGACAAACCTGTGAATATTTAAAATGGATTTATGAATTTTAAAAAAAATTGTGGTGTAGTTTGTTATTTAGAAGCAAAAATCTTATTTAATTGCTTGTACCTCTACATGCAGCACATACAATTTGTAACAGCATGATGGTTACCTGACCGACCACTTAAACTCTGAGCAATGGCTTTGTCAAGAAATATCTTTTGCTTGTCTATTATTTTTCAGATTAACCTGGTTGTCTCTGAATAATGAGTGTAATGTATATGTATATGCTGGTGTTTGATACAGGAAATTTCTTTTCTTTTCAGAGAGCTCTGTTACATGGTAAACAGGAACATGAACTGTTGGAATTACCCTCAGGTTAGCTATTTTTTTTTTTAATCTGGTGCAGAATTACCTAAAGAAGGTAACAACTTCATTAGAAAATCAAACAGCCTGAAATGCTTTTTGAAATCAAATTTGGTTACTTTTAGTCCTCGAGTTATTCCCCTTGCAATGTTTTTTAATTAAGGAAAAATGACTAGATGCTACATATTAATTGTGATTGAAATTAACCGAAAGCTGGTTAAATCATTTCAGTTTTAGCATTGAAAGGTAATAATATGGAAATTATTTCACTGAACAGCATTGAGTGAATGGTGCCATTTTCTGGACATTTTGTGGAATAAAGTGAACCAGCTCTATTAATTGAAGCTTCTGTGTAAAAAAAAAAAAAAAAAACAAACTCTTAAAGTGATATACAAAACCATAGTTTTTTTTTTTTTAATGTGACAAGGGAACTATCAGCAACCCCCCCCAAAAACATATTGTGTAATTTTTTTTTCACGCAGGATATAAAACAGTTGAGTTAACAGAAGAACAAATTCAGAGACGACAGCAGAGGGCAAAAAAGCGTCGTCTACAAGCTCAGGAGAAGAGAGAAAAAGATAAGGTGAGCATTGAGTCATGTTTATGACTGTTTTTTTTTTAAAAAAATATATCTATTTCTGAATTTTATCTTAATAATGTTTAAATTTAGAAAAAAAACAAATGTATGTATAGTTTAAAATGAGATTATGAAAGAAAAGGGCAGTTACTCCATAGTATTAGGTGTACAAATTTGTTTCAGATGCTTTGGCAGAATATTGGGTGATTAAAAAAAAAAATGAAGTAGGGTAGAGAAACTGCTTTGGAAACTTTGACTGTAAAGTTTTCAAGATGGTTCTGAAAACCAAAGTATAGTTTTGAACTACAGAGTGTCCCAAAAAAAAGAGAGAGAAATTCTCATTTTTTGTACACTACCCTACAAAGGCATTTTGCTTCTTAATCTTAAGACGTGTTTCATTCTGAAGCTTACAGATGACAGTACTGTACCACACAGCTTTTGATTAGCACAAGCAGATAATAAAGTAGTACTGAAAATATGAGAATATTGGGGTACAGTGTACATGATCATGTGTGTATGAATCACCACCATCACCAACCTGCTTTACCGTCACACGATTGAGGGACAAATTTGAGGCCAGAGCATGGTAAAAGATGTGTGAAGGGTGCTTTGGGAGGCCATGTTCAGTGCAGAATGAAGAGAACACTTCATTTGTGTTGGCCAAATTCAAAAATACTCATTGTGAAAATTCACACAATGGCATGGATGTCATCTGCTGGTCAGTCTGGTACAAGCAAGTCAAATAGCCACAGAATTCTGAAGGATGCAAATTGGAAACTGATCTCACAGCTGTTACAGGCATTGAATGAAGATTACCCAGATTGGTGGTTTGAATCCTGTGAATGATTTTTAAACATTGAATCAGAATTCAAGCTTTGTTGAGGTGATTGTGTGCTCAGATGAGGTAGGTTTTAATTTGAATGGAACTGTAAACAGGCATATCTGTGTGTTCTGAGCTGTTGTCTAGAAAAAATGATTAACTTTATATGGGTCACAATGTTGATAAATGTCTGTTTTTTTTTTTTCAGTCTTATCAGACGATTCTTCTGCAATGACACAGTGATAGGTGACTGGTATCTCAGTCATCTTACCATGTTACCCAGCATACACTTGCACCCCAGATATACTTGTATGCAAGTGTATTCAGATTAATTTTTTAGAAAATTAAAACACTTCGGTTTATTTGATTTAATTTGTTTCTATTTACATCTTTGAAAATATTAATTTATTAACATTTGAGCATTTTCCATTGGCTTTGGGTCCTTTCACATAACATGCGATTGGAACTTCTAGCCCCCTATGCTGCTTATTCTTCCTTCCCATAACTTTCACATTCAAAGTTCTGCTCATGCAAAGAATATATGAACATGTTTTAGATATGTTTCTAGGAATGTGGCCAATGATTTGGTTCCTCAAAACACATACTGCATATTTGTTGTAAGGATTTTCAGGTTCTCTTTGGGTTGTTAGTGTTTCACCGATGATTGGATTCCAAGAATGTTGGTAGATATGGTGACCATTAACAAAACTATCAAATTGAAATGAATAGGGGTGACAATCTTGGCATCGTGCCATTTTCCATGATGTTTTTAGAGGCAAAAGTATTTACTTTACCTTAAAACTGGTTTGCATTTTTTTGCGATTGTCAGTTGAGTGATTGGTTAAATTTTTTCCTGTCTCAAATCAGCGAACACTCATTCGATAACCAGATGATGTTATTGAAGAAGTCTATGAGTGTCTTCGAGAAATGGAGATCAACGATGATGAGGAGGATGGAGATGATCACTCGAATAATGTCGGTGAAGAAGGGGCCAATGACGGTTTGCTAGATGGTGATGGTGAGGAAGGGAACAATAATGATTTACTAAATGACGGAGTAATTTAGATTTAGTAACCTGAATAACCTTATGCACTCATCTATACATAAAAACAAATCAGGATGCAATCATTATTTGTTTTACTTTATCTTACTTACAGTTACCTTTTTGCACATCCCATGTTTAACTGCTATGTTTTATTTTTTAATATTTTGGTAAATTGAAGTGTATCCAGGTCGTTTTTTTTTTTTTTTTTTCGGTTTCTGAAATCCTATAAATAAGAAGAATTCTGCTTACACCTGCATGCAAATGTATGTAGGGTAACACAGTATAAGCAACAGTGTAATTATGTATGACAATGAAAAAGTGTTTTACTAGCGAAATGGTGCTCTCCCTCACATTTTCATCAAGGTGTATAGGCATTTTCAGATGAACACTTTACTGGGAGGTTGGTGGCACTGGACAAACCAGTTGAATAATCACCATGTTCTCCAGATCTTACACTACCAGATTTTTACTGCTGGGTGTGTTGAAGGATGAGGTGTAAGTGGGAAGATTAGCTGCCATCTGTGAACTCTAACAGAGAATTTTTGAGCTTCAGTGACTGTTTCTTTTGAAAATGTGCTGCTCTGTTGTCACATGCTGCATTGCTTGCATGGATGCCTCTGGTGGACATTTGAGCCCCTATTACAGTATCATGTTTGAGGTGTGTGATGTAAATAGCAAAAACATTATCTTGCAATTATGCCTTTTGTTTACTAAGCAATAGACAAGTGTTTGTATGCATCTTTTTTTGGGACAACCTGTAGTGCAGACATGGTACAGTAAGTGAACAAATTGTTTCCTCTCTAACAAGAAGCCAGTTGATGGTGTTTGTTCACATTAGCCATTATCTCTTTCTCTCCCTTTCCTCTTCTCCTTTTACTACTCTCTTTCTTTGTAATATGGTGTTTGTTTGTTTGTTAAGTTTGAATCTAACGGATCAGTTAGTAAGATTTTGAAGAATGTATTTTCATTAGTTGATACTTAGAATCTATTAGCAGTCACTTTAGGTCTGTTTTCTTCTAAAGAAATAAACCTTGACTCTATGATAATACCATTGCTAAAAAGGTTGAAATTTTATAAAATGATATTTGAACACATTTTCACTACTTTCATTTGGCTTTGGATTTATAATTGACATTAGTTTAGTAGCATAAAAAAGAGTTATTGAAGCCATCATGGCTTATGCAAGGGGCCCCTCGTGGAAGAGATTTTTAAAATTGATTTATATGATCACTATCAATGACATTTGACAGTAATTTCATTCATTAGCAATTCTGTTGCTAAGAATATTTTCTATACCAAAGCATATTGGAATCTGAATCAGCTTGTATTATTGTATATAATTATGCATGACTAGAATATTATTGACTTAGATAGATTAGATGAAGAAATTTCTTACTGTGCATACACTCAAAATCCATGATTATTTTCAAAATCTCTCTCAGATTGGTTGCTTTTAGATGACTAAATTTTAAACTTGTTAACTCTAATGTTAGTTTTTAGTGATCCATCATATTCTAAATCCATGCCTGCATAGTATATTTAAGATGTAGAGAAACTCATTTTTTTTTTGTTTTTATGTTTGATATTGTGGCTAATTATTCCTAACATTCTCATTGTTCTTTACAATTCAGGTCTATGTTAATGATACCCCCCCCCCAGGTCATGTATTTTCTAATATAGTATTTCCTGTATAATAATGATTATAATTTTTTTATTTCTTTTAAAATAATTTAATATTTTTTTTTTAGTGTTGAATTTCATTTTCCACTTTATTGACAAATCTGATAAATTCTTCAGGTAGATCTAAAAATTGTGTATCATTTTGACTATTAACTAAATCAGATTTATTTTAAAAATGTATTTATTTATTATTTTTTTATCTTTTTTTTTTTTTAAGAAACAAACTCTGGAAAGGCTGCTGAAGAAACAGGATACAAAGACCAAAGGTCCAAAGGTATGTTTAAAGAAACAGGTACATTTTTGATGCTATGTCTAATCTCAATTTTACATGTTTTTAGCATGTATTTTCACCATCTTATATTCCCAGCCCTTTACTGAATAGGAAGTATTTTTAATTTCTTCAGTTTATTAATTATAATTATAGGATCTGCGAAACTCATTTTAATAGAACAGTTTCTGTCTTTTTTAGGGAATACTGGATATTTCTCTGCTGCTGTTTTTTTAGCCTGTTTCTTCATACCTGTAATTATTATTTATATAGTGTATTTCAAATGTTAAAAAATTGTTTAAATGTTGATACTAGTTAAAATTCAAACAATACAGCTGTTATCATATTTCTTTATTCTGGAAGAAAATTTTAATGCAAATATGAAAACATTAAAAAAAGTACAATTAAAAAAAAAATGCACTTTTGGTATTGATTAATCTGAATGCCATTTTATCAAATTGGAAGACAGGGGCAAGAACTTCTGATGATAAATGAATGACTCACTGCCCCAGGAGGCTTCACTTTGTTCTGTATATCCTTTATTTGCACCAGGTTTTTATGACAATGCCATGCAACATCTATGGTGCATGACTGTTGTCTGGCTACAGTGCTGGAGCTGGTATCAACTGATATAGCATTTAACATGATCAAAAACTCCATAATTTCAAAAATGTTTAGTCATTGTAGTGCAGCTCTTCAAGAAAACTAGTGTTCATATGGTTGTTTGTGCTTAAGCTTTGTAACGTTTTGAATGACAAAGTCGATAGAATGACACATAAATCTGTCATTCTTGTATACAAGTTAATCTGTTTTAAAATTTGTTATAGTACTTCATTGCATTTTTTTTTTTTTTTAATGATGCCAGTTAAAAAGCAGTAAAAGGTCAGACATCCCCAGAATTAGGTACATTAATGGCCAGAACAGCATCTCCGTTTCCATGCCACATGGATTTGAATTTCCATTTAAGACTCGCAGACCAATTCCGTAAGTTTTTCTTTAGTAAAAATCTGCCACAATAATTTTTTTTAATAACCCTTCTTTTAATCAACAATGGAAATTACAGTAGAAAAAGTATTTATTTTATTTAAAATATGACAGTGCAACTTGAAATTTTAAAATCATAATACATATTGTGATTTAAATGTTCGTCATGCATGGTGTATTTACGGTATTGTCTTCTGCCAATTATTATTAAGAAAAAAAGAAACAAATTGAAAATTTTACCTGGTATCTGTATAACATCTTAGTTTAAATTCTGCAGGGTGTTAATTAATTAATTGGCTCAGGGGCTCTGCAAAAAAAGTAAAGTAATCGCATTCTTTTTTTTAAACAGAAACTAGTTTTGGTAACTGTTAGTTATAAATCATGTAGCATTATAGCAGAACAGAAAGATCAATATGATTTCTTGAAAATAAAATAGTCAAAGAGAAACATAATCATCTCTGATAAATGTAACTTTTTAGAATTCAAATGTGTATGTTTTTAGGATTTTTCCAATGTTTAATCAAAAAAAAAAAATTGCAGAGCATGCCTGTATGTCGGTCAACTTCTGCAAAAGAAGGATCTTAAAACGTTGACAGTCCATTGTTAGTGTCAATTAAAGCAAGATATTTTGATTCATTTCCAGTGTTCCAAAAACTGTGCTGTGTGGGGTCAAAGGTTGCAGCAATCCCAAAAAATACTCTTGTTCAAAGACTGGTGTTTCCCTCTGTAGCTTGGAGTGCTACAAGAAAAATCTCACCAGATGGCAGCAGCAGCACTTGTAGCGCAGTTTTTCAAACAAGACTTGTAAATATGTACATTTGTTTTAGAACTCCTTTAGACCTGATGGAACTCTTGGCTGTTTGTCTACCACCACATCTGTGGTACATTCAGTATAATTTCAGCAGTCATTCAAGAAAACTTTGTACTGTTTTTATCAATATAAATGAGACTGTTTGTCAGGGTTATTCATTTGCTTTTTAAATAACTCTCTGATGTTAACTCTTTAGACATCAAAAATGTCTTTTAAAAAAAGATAACTTTTTAATTAAAATAAAAACTGTGCAGCATGAAACAACCATTCACCTTTTCATCCCAGGAAAGCCTCTTTCCTCAACTAATACTAATATATGAAATTTTAAACAACAACAAAAACTAGAATATTTTGAGCTCGGGCAAAAGTAATAGAATTGAAACCTAGAATAGTTTGTGTTTAACATTGTGAAACCCTCTCTCTCTCTCTCTCTCTCTCTCTCATTGAATAATCCCTGTTATGGAGCTTCCTTTTCCCAAGACACTGGAAGTTGTGATTAGCAGCCTGGTTAGTTAATACAGCTGAGTGGTGTACAGTAAACCTCGTTTGTTAAGTAGTGGAGCAGCCATATCTATCACAACCCTTTTTATTAAAGTTATTTGATGATGATTTCAATTTAAAGGTGTGCTGAGTAATAGCCTACACTGGGTGGCACAGTTCTGATCTCAAGAGTTTGAGGCATTTTTATATCCCTATTTACTGTTTTATTTGCTTTGAACAATTCTTTGATTCATGCTTGATGTGAACTGATGCTAAAAATAACATTTTTTTTATATTGTCAGTAAGTACACCTCTGCTGCTGATGGTAATAATACTTCAAGTTAGGTTAATCATTTAGCTTCTGAGGTATCCTGTGAAAGGGTTCAGGGTTTCAAAAGCAGCTTTGGCTGCAAAAGTCACATGGGAGCGGTTGATTCTTCCTATAAATTTGTTCTCAAGATTCTTGATTCAGCACACCTCATTGTTTTGGATACTCTTAGCACAGGTATGACACCTTTCACATCTGTCATTTGAAGGAAGCCATGATGATGATATTTGCATTCAAAGGTGGTTTTGTGCGTTACTCTGATGTTCAGCTGGCATTCAATTTGGTGGCATCTTCACAATATGCCTAGTAGTGATGGGATTGATAGTAGAACTGGATTGTTCAGATGATCTATGTTGGGTACCATGTCTTTAGCTCTGTGCCAGAACAAAGTATAACTATAGTCCTAATAAATTTAATATAGAATAAAGAAGTCTCATTTCTTTTATAAGGCTTTCGTTTTTCAAAAGCTCATTTACCACATTTTTTTAAAATTATTTATTAACTACTAATACATATTTTTCACAACACAGCTGCTGAAAAAAGTAACTAAAAGCATTTTTGCGTGAATGTTTGCAAGATACTTACCTTGCCTCATATATGGTATAGATCAACAAGGTTGCTGTTGTCTTTATACATTTTAAGAATCTTGTTTATTTGTGATTTCACTTGTGCTATCTAAGACTGGATGTAGCTTGAGTAAAGATAAGCAAAAAGAATTTTCATGATCCACCCTTATTCCCTGCTTCATTATAGATCATAGATGAAGATGTGGGGAGTTATATCCCTAGCACATAGTGCCCCACAAGAGAATGGGTTTTGCCCTTCCCTTGGATTCTATTGAAAAAGTGGTCATCACCAAATCTGTGCCTAATTCTGCAATCAGCCTGTCCATATGAAAAAAAATCTAATTTTATTGACATAAAGATACAAAAAAAAAAACTGTCAATCATTTCTATGATTCAACGCAGATGGTTAGTCAGTGGTTTTGGAGCACAGCCTGCTGTTTGCCGAAGCACCACTGTGGCTGATTGATTTCAGGTATAAGTTGACTTGTGACATCTCCTGTTGGTCCTCAAGTACCCCCCCCTTTTTTTTCTCTTAGCACCGACTTTTTCTGGACCAGGTTTGAACACTCAGTGTTGGCAATGTCTTGTCAATAGCAAACAATAGACATTTTACTGAAAGAACAATCTAAATAATTTCTCAGAACTCTCTCTCTCTCTCTCTCTGTGTGCTTGTGTGCATTAATATTAATAATAATAATAATAATAAAAATATTCTGATTTTGATTTGAACAAATCTGTATTTTATTGATTTCATGTTCAGTTTGTTTAAACTTCTCAGAACAAATATTTTTCTTGGTCATTGGTCTTTGATACCCATTTTTCATTAGTTTCTTTTTTTAATGCAAAACAGAAAATGATTTTAGACCTTAAATTTTTCCAAATTTTAAAATTATGCCCATTGCCAGATTTGCAACTTCCAAAAAAAGGTCTAACTAAAGATTTACATCGGGGAAACAGCTCAAGTTTTTACTATTAGTAAATTCTAGGTGTGCTTTTTGAGGTAAATTTGCTAATATTTTTCAGTATTTCATTTAAGTATAATCATATGAATTTGCAGAGATTTCAGCTCCTGCACTTTCATGTTTAATTTCCTTCACTCTGATTTTTTATATGGTGGCTAATAAACCTATCCCTTTAACATCTAGTATTTTTTATCACCCAGCTCTCTCCTAGTGCATTAAACTAAGTCTTCAAATATTTAAAGAAAGGGAGGGCAAATATTAGTGGGTACTTTGGAATGCTCGTGAGATAAACTGTAGTAATTTTTTAAAAAAAATGTTTAAAAAACCTGTGTTTATCACCTACAAATCATCTGACAATGAATCGGTGAGTCTGGTATAATGTGAAATCAGATGAAAGCAAAGTTTCTGAAACAATTGAGCATCATTAAGATACTTCTGACTTGTGTAAACTTTAAAAAGAAGTCAAAATTTAAAGCTGGTTAATTAACTCTCTATTTGCTCGTTGTCAAGCCCAAATGGGGTGTTTCTAGAATTTTAAAGTTTTGTATACAAATAAAGGAATTTCTTCATATTGCCTGACCTATTTTTTGACAGCTCTTGAGCATTGTCAAATCATTTAATAGGTTTGTTCTTTTTGGTAGTTGCAGTAGCCAGGGTTAAAATACTGATTATTTTTGAAAATAAATGTTTTTGTTTTTCTTCATGTTATTTTCTTTACACACAAGTGTCTGGTATAATCTCGACGAGGATTAATAGCTCAGTAGGCATGGGTTGTGGAATGTGAGCTGCTGGTATGTCTATGTTGTGCCATCCTTGCTGGATACTGACTGCATGGCAAAGCCTGTTAGCTTTGTTTGCATGCAGATTACTGTCAGTTTAATTTCTGTAATAGTTTTGTAGCCATAGTTCAGAGCTGATGGGGGGGCTTATTTATCTAGATATCTTTGTGCTCTTCAGACAAAGCTAAATGATGAAATGACATTATCACATCATGCTGAAATTACTATGTTAGTTTTAGTAATAAGTTTCTTTTAAAATTGGTGTGAAACTATGATAGAAAAAAGTTAAAAATTTGCTTACCAAAATGCCAGTTTATTGAAACAAAATTGAACATTTTTGCTAAACTAGTTTAACTCATTACAGTTAACTGTTCACTGCCATAACTGGAAAGACTATTTCTCAGCATGCTGGTCTTAAGACCAACAGTTGTCCGCAGGCAGTGTCACGGTATGCAAATGTTTTTGGATAGCCCCTTAACTGGAAATCTGGATTCATTGCTGTAGAACTTCACAAGTGCTCTGCACTCTTGGAAAAAGAGGCATCTCTGCAAACTGACACATTGCTCTTATACAAGGGGTGGGGAGATGTCAGAGGTGGCATGTGGCAAAATCTGCAAACTCTAGGAACACATTCCTAATGACTTCCTGTGTATGCACACTTACTTCTGTTAAAATGTAGGTGTTATAACCAATTACTGAAAGTAACTTTATGGGCACCTGGTTATCAATTGTAGTGCAGTTGTGAAATTCTTGAGAAATAAGTTATTTTCCTTGTTGACTCTGCACATTCAAAGATGAGAATAAAAAAAAACTGAGTCTTTAAAATATTAAATTAATTATAAATTTAATGACATTTTAAGTAATCAGAAAAAAACCTGGTTAATACAAGGTATTGTAAATATACACTTTTCCCTTGCCAATTTCCAACTGCAGTTTTGAGTAAGTGCACAAAATTTATTGAGTACCAATTTACTGACTGCAGTAGTCAGTTTCACATATCTGCGGTTTACATGCGCCATGTTTCATTTTCCACCACAACAGCATAGTGTTGCCTTAAGCATATGTCTATGTCCATTCTAAAATCAGGGTTCCAGGAAATCTGTAATCAAAGGTCTGTTAGACAATGAAAAATATGGTTTGGTAATGATGATTATATAATAACAAATGAAATTAATGTCTTTTTTGTGCACTTAAATGCAAACAACTGGTAGCAGTTTAAATTAAAATAATACAAATTATTTGTAATTAAGTTCCATTGGCCATGAATATGCCATGTGCACAACTTTCCTTGCATGAAAGGTGAAAAACATTTGGTAATGAAACACTCGATTTGGTAAAGAAAATAGGCATATTTGGTACTGACAGCAAAATGAGAGTTGGCAACCATGGCTAACACATGGATCCCACATTGTTATTGTTTCCTGCAGTTCGGCAGCATGCAGTCTTAGTGCAATACAAGGAGCTACAGAAAGACCTCAAAAAGATGAAACAGTCATCACTTTTGAGCTACTTCAACCATCTCTCCACCACTGCTGAAGATATCATCACAACCTCTTCATCCCAGCTTTTGGCATGCCCTTTCCTCCCATCTCAATTTCCAGTTCTGAGGATAAGCACCATCACCGACCAACCTCCTCTCCCCCAAGATCATGACCATCATAATATTAAAGTTAAATAAAAGTATTTTTGTTCATTATATTTTTGATATTAAAGGTAATACTATTTCTGTATTCTATATCATATGGTTATTGAGTGTAAAAGTGTCCAGCAAGTTGTGTAACCATGGCTGTTGAACGTAACTCCCATTTTCCCATAAGCCTCTAGTCTTGCCAACTGTGAGAGTTTTCAAGAATGTAATCTCCACAGCTGGTGAGAGACAGCTGTATAGAAAATGGTGCAGGTAAACTTTATGTAGGTTTTAAGGTCATTTGACTGTCTTGAAATATTTTTTTCTTTGCTGCTGAACGTTTTATCAAAAAAGGTGGTGTAACACACTCCAGTACACAATGCATGAAACTTCTGATGTTTATCTTTAAGAATCTTTTAAATTGATTTTTGGTGGTTAGTGTATTTGAGTAAATTTCTACAGGGTGGTCCGAAAGTCTTGTTACCCCTCCCCCCCTCAAGGACCATAACATGGATATAAGTTGATGCAAGGTGTAACACATCAGGTAAAAAGGGACAAGATGTACATACAAGTGCTTTATTACATACCAGTCAGGAAGGGAACCTTTTTAAGGATCCAGCGGGTCAGCATAACACCCATCATTTTTGTGATACAAAATGATCTGGTGCCATGTCCTATGGGTTATTTTGTGCAGCATAGACTTGTCAATTTGTGTAAATGCAGCCTACTACTGTCCACGCTTATTAATGATGTCTAAACATACTACTTCAAGTAAAAATGTGGGGATAACAAAACTTTTGGACCATCCTGTACATTAACTGTAATGAATGTAGATATAGAAGAAATTAAAACTTGTTTTAAATGTTTTTATTTTATTTAGATAATTAGTTATTTATTAAGAACTAGTTAAGATTGTTTATTTTCTTTTGAGGTTCAAATGCATAGATATATTTTTAATTGTGAACACAATTATCAAGTCCTTTAGCCTATTATAAAAACCTTCCTTGGTATAAAACAATACCAATATATTGTGGATTAGCTAGCAGCAGCGATGACAAGTTGTACTCGCGACATGTAAAGTGAATATAATGGGCAGCCTTTGTTTTGTTTTTGTTTTTTTTCATGGAAAGTCTTGTAATTGGAACCTGGATTACAAGTAAGGGTGTCAGATAGATAGCTGTCACAAAGATTATTTGGCTTGCTGTATTCCTCTGTTAATACATTTGTGGCTTTTTGGAGAATTAGAGGTGCATTACTTTCGTAAAACGACTTTTCTAACCAACTGAATGATTCTACACAGTTTCAATGATGGAAGAGGAGTGAGTGGCTTAGATTTCTTTGAATCTGAGTGCGAATTTTGGCGCAAGGAAGTCCACGCAGCTGGCTGGAAAGAGCGAGAAGAAACCATGCTATGGAGGTATGTCAAACTGAGCCAGTCTAGTAGACCACCTTTTCTTTGTCACCCGGATATAATGAATACTCAGAATAGCAAGTTGAGTTGATGACTTAGCATGCCTGCAGTCATATGACCTGACCTAAATGCTTACCAGTTTATTACAGACAAATGGAAATTAATTTTGTACTACAGTCTACACCTCTTTAAAAAGAAAACTTATTGATGATAATTTGTAAAAGGAATTTCAAATTCTGAGTAACATGCTATTGTTTAGCTTCTTTTTAGTGAAATGCATAGGTGTTAATGCATACTTACAACAAAACTAAACATTTTTAATTATCAGTTTTTTTGTTTATTTTTTTAATTTTAAAAACATTATTATAGTCTCTCACAGTATCTTTCCCCAACTGAAATAAGGATGAAAATTAGTTAAGGGCTGTCCATTGACTACTAAATATGGTAAAATCACTTGCTTGTACAATTGTGGTATCAAAATCCATCTTTCACTGAAAATCAAATCGTGTGTGGGATGACTTATTGGAATCAGGAGAATCTTGGTAGATTTACTGTGATTGATGACAGCTATAACCATATCATCAGTAGAGGGGAGCTAGCTGAATTGTGGTAGATAGATGTCTTGTCTTAGCTGTTGGATATCACAAATTTATTATGGAATTGCCAATAAGTTATAAATTCTGTATCATTAACCTTCTGGTTGCTTATAAAAATTACTTTCAGCACACATCAGCAAATGTCCAAGAACCTTACAAGCATAAAAACAGCATTGCAGGAAAACATCCATCAGCATGTACATTAGTGTGTTTTAAATATCTTAGTATAAATTAGTTGTGACCGTGAGAAATAGTTAATTTTCAGTATACAAAATGTCCACAGGTAACATTACCACACAGTTCATTCACGGAAAGAAAATCAAATTTTAATCAACAAAATAAACAATAGCAGATAAAGTAGGATAAAAAAAACAACTTATTTTTTACATTTTGTGGAATCAGCAATGATGGACCAAGACATTGCTTTTATTTGTGTATAGATATATTTTAAATGCATGTTTATAATGTGTCACAAAACTGTCTATTACAGAACCAGGAAGCAAAAGAATGGACTTTGCTGCTTAGTTGAATTCCCTTAAGTATAAATGGTGGTGTACTTTCCCTGCTATCAACTTTTCCTCTCGTCACTAAGAAATTAAACTGGCCAATACTCAGATGTTTTCATCAAGGATGCTTATTTATTGTTAATTGTTGCAACAGGTTTCTCCTGAACTACATGCTTCATCTGATAAAACCACCATTTACATAGTGCCTATATGTACGTTTTTAAGCAGTCTTAAGTTTTCTTACAAGGTGACATAAACACCAAACAGAATAAACCAATGAAACAACAAAATAAAACATTTTTCATACCAAAACTACCTTTTAATTTTTAACCAAAGAACTGATGATTTTTTAAAATAATTTCTGATACATTTATCCTAGTATTTGTTCCTAAGAAAAAATGATGGTTTTGCTTCGTTTGCTAGCATAAGATATTTATTCTTCCATGAAATGAAATGTCTACCTACTTTGAAAAGAAACCATTCTACTACTCTCAATCACTAGTACTAATTGTTTAACAGACTTAATTAACCATTAAGTGTCTAACTATACAGAATTTCAAGATAAAAAAGATGTTTCTATAAGCTTTCTCTCTAATTAAACATATTTGGGATAGTTTGTGGTTTTTATGAACTCATGCTAGTCATTTTCTGTTTCTCAATGATGTAGGAACTGACATCTACCATTTTTCCTTATCTGCAACAGAAGAAAACTTTTAATTGCAGGTATCCATTAATGTGTGGGTCAGCGCAAAATGAGTGTTTCAAACAAGCTTGCTGCTAGGTTACATGTCAGACTCGGGTATTATTCTATCTAAAGTGGTGATGGACAACCCAGGGTAGTGGGTGTGGCTGCAAGATTTAAATCAGGCATGTGCACTAACCATGACCCCACAATTAAGCTTAAATATATTTAATACAAGCCGAATATTTCATAATGAATAACAGAAAATGCTTATTCATTCATAAATTAATAGAATTGTCATCAACTTCAAATAGTAAAAGCAAAAGGAATATTTACAGGCATGATGACTTCATATTAAAAAAATAAATAGTTGAATTAGGTGTAAATGATATTGAGCTCTAAAAAAGAGATGATTTTCCCATTGCTAAGTGCCAACAACTGACAAAATGGGTGCCCTGTTGACGTCCGTCAGTCAAAATGTTTCATGGGCCACAGGTTGCTCACCCCTGATCCAAAGCAAGTCACCGAAGTGTTGGGAAAATATTATCCAGTAAATTAGGAAAAATTGTTATTTTAAGCTGAAAGATTTATGCTGGTACCAGGTAAAGTTTAGTGTTCCTAATGGAATATCAAGAACACTAAGTAAATTTACATTTGATCAAATCTGCATCCTCAATTGGAAATCAGATATTAGGGCTGACGGGTTTGTTGCTACCAGACTTAGCTGATTAAAAGAGAAGCTGACATCTCTGGCTGGAAACTTTCATTAAGTTTTGTTATTTTTCAAGTGAAAGAAATGTGAAAAAAAAAAAAAAAACAGCTACAAATTTATTTATTTATTATAGAAAAAGAAAGTTACTGTTTTTTTTTTTTGGAAATTTTTTTTGAAGTTGTAACATCATGATTATGCTGAAGAAATTACAAATGAGAAAAAATGAAAAGCCCTGGCTATCCATCTTTGTAAATGATGTCACCAATCATGCTTCATTCGTAATAATTAAAAAACACAGCATTTTTAACAAAAAGAAAAAGCTGGTCAGATGTAAAATTGTTGAAATGTACTTTGTCTTTGTACTTTTTTTAAAAAAGTGATGTGGTGCAAATGGAATGCATTTAATTTCTGTTGAGACCACAGTTTTTGTTCTGTAGTTAACTGGGTGCACCACACCATCCAGTGACACTTTAAATTCGACTATTGTACTGTTTAATAGGTAATCATTTGAGGAAAGCAATCAATCCATTGTTAATGTGAGAGATCAATAAAATGGCTGCTTGTCAGTAGAGTGGACACTATTTTTCTCTTTCTCCCTCTGGTGCTAGCTGTCTGAAGAAAATTTAATTAACAGACACCAGTTTATTGATCAATCACCAAAACACCTCATGGTCACTTTGGCAGCTGATTGTTGTAACTTCTTCAAGACCACCAGATCCATTCTTAGATAGCTGCCTTGGGGAAGTTATTGAGAATTTCAAAAGAACTCTTATTCTCAGATGGCTGACAAGAGCCCTACAAACTCTGAACAGGGATTTTGTTCACTACACAACATAAAAATGAGTCAGATGTAATAGTTCTCTTCCACAACACAAGTTTTACTTGAGTTAAAGTCTAGACCAGGGGTCACCAAACATTTTTCACAGTGGGCCGGATAACTGAAAGAATGACGAGCGCGGGCCGCATAATCATTCTGTTCAGTACTTGCAAGCCAGAACGAAAGCTCTGGGAAAAAAGAGGAAACACTAAGTTTAGCATTCCATGTTAATCATGGGTGAGTGGCGTGCAATGCACAAAAAACAAAGTCAACCAACATATTTATTTACTAAAAAGTTATCAAAGAAGGTGACGTTAGCAAAAATATAGTTACATCAGACCTAGTGTGCACATATCCGAATCTTACAAACTAAACAGCAAAAAAGGTTAGTGAGATTTGTCAAACTGACGTTTGGCTTTCAAGATATCATCAATGTTTGGTTTGGAATTGCTGCATCTAATCAAGATAATTGCTTTCAAATGTTCATCAGTCAATCTCGTTCGATGTGTTGACTTCACATACTTCATTTTTGAAAATGTTTGCTCACAGACATAAGTTGTTCCAAACAATGATGCCATACCAGCGGCAAATTTCTTCAATTTCGGAAACTCAACATCAGTTAAGAAGCGGTAAAATTCAACAAGTTTTCCTTCTCTGTGCTTCTCTTTCAACAAGTCATTTGCTTGCAAATCAATGAGCTCCAACTGTAGTTCAATTAGCACATCATCAAGGTTACAATCAAACAGATTCTGGAACAGAAGAATGTCACTCTCAATTCTGTCGAGATCTGAAAATCTCTCCAAAAAATGCTTCTTCAAGTCACGAATAATCTTTTTAGGAAAATCGAGGTTGACATCTTCAGCAATTGTAGCGCAAAACTCTTTGAAACAGTGAAAATGAGAGAAGTTTTCTCCTTCCAGTTGTGCTTCAAACAATGACAGCTTTCTCCAAAATCTTTTGATGATTCGGTAGAGATCACTGACGAGGTTATCCTTTCTCTGAAGTTTCAAGTTCAGTTCATTCATGTGGGATGTAATGTCGACCAAAAATGACAACTTTAACAGCCAGGTAGGATCTGACAGCTGTGGATCAGCTCTATCTTTTTCAGTGAGAAAAACATCTATTTCGTTTTGGAGCTTGTAAAAACGAAACAGGACTTTACCGCAGCTGAGCCACCTCACTGCTGTGTGATAAGGCAAGCCACAGAAATCAGAATCAATTTCTTCAAGAAAAGCCTGGAACTGACGGTGATCGAGTGCATGTCCCCGAATGAAGTTCAAAGCAGAAACGACTGGTTTCAGTACACAAGAAATATCCAAGTCTTTCCCACAGAGTGCTTGCTGATGTATGATGCAGTGTATGAACAGAGCGCCCGGAATTTGCAAATCTTCCAACTGAGTCCTGATCTGCCCGACCAGACCCTTCCTCACTCCAGCCATGTTTTTTCCTCCATCAACTGTAACACCTCGAAGCTGATTCCACTGAAGGTCATAGTCTTGCAAAGTTTTACTGCACTTCCATGAAAATGTCTTTTCCAGTTGTTGTTCCATGCATGCAACAAACGGATGCCAACTCTTCCGTTATCTGAAAGTCCAAATTGACACCACGAATGAACACAAGAAGTTGTGACATACTCAAGAGATCAGTAGACTCATCCAGTGCCAGAGAATACCACAACAAGTTCCTAGCTTTCTCGCATATCTGTAGCACTATGTTCTCTCCAAGTTCTTCTGTTCTCCGCACAACAGAACTTGCCGAAAGGCTGATACTTGCAAACAAATCAGCTTTCTCAGGACACAAGTCATTTGCTGCTTCCATCATACACTCTTTGATGAAGTTGCCATCAGTAAACAGTTTTCCTCGCTCTGCAAACTTATGCACTATTTTGTAACTTGTACGAGTGACAGATTCATTTTCAGCAAACTTTCTCGTGAAGAGATTTCTTTGAGTTTCTAAATCACGTTTCATGGACTCATATTTCTCAGAGCGTAACTTTCCAGAAAACTTTGAATATGTTGATAGATGTTTTGTTTCATAGTGACGCCGAAGATTGTACTCTTTCAAAACGGCAACACTTTCGCTGCATACCACGCAACTAGCTTTCTGGTCCATTGTTTCCACAAAGAAGTACTTTACTCCCCATTCTTCGTCGAAAACGCGACACTCGGCATCCACTTTTCTTTTCTTAGTAGCCATAATAAAGGGTGAAGAAAACAGCCTAGAGACCAGCTCGATTAACACTTTGACCGGGGAATTTTTCTGAGCCTTCTTGCCCATGTGTCAATTATCCATGAAAAAATTAAAAAAATTTTATTTCACAGCATCTCGTGTTCCATCCGTTTTATCACGCAAATGCAAGTACCGTCGGCAGGCCTGATCCGGCCCGCGGGGCCGTAGTTTGGTGACCCCTGGTCTAGACTGTGTTTTAAAACCATCAATATAGAAAATCAGTAAAAGAATAAAGAAAAAGACATCATCTTTTCTCTCTCAAATGGTATAAACACCTGAAAAATTTCTGTTGTCTTCGTGAGTGCTTTATGCATTTATAACTCGGTGTACAGTTTGCCCAGACCACCTGAAGCTGTTTGTATGAGGGTGAGCACTGTTTTGCTAAAACAGGAAACCTGGTGTATGAAGAAGAGCACCACAAAGATCCCTATTATTACTATTCCGCTGTCATCGTGTTCAAACATTCATTTCAAAAAACTTGGAGTCTACCACAACCAAACTGTAAACAGAACGTCCACAGCAGTGATGTGAATGTCAGGTCTGTAGTTCTTGCGCATGGAGACACTGGTATCATTTGTACCTGTTTCTGGCTGCAGTTGTCTGGTCAAATTTATTAAATGTGCTGTTATGATGACACTACAAAAAAAAATTTGATATGAAGCTAACAATATTGAACTATGCACCACCTCTCAATATCCTCAGGACTCAATGATGTTAATTTTTAGATACATTGTTCTTCCATCCCTTGATTATTTTGCATATCCTGGCTTAATGTGACCCAAAGGTAGCCTTTCAATGGGATATAAAATTCTAACGCAGGAAAGGTGCATTTCCGTGTGTAATTTTTTTGTCACCATTCCAAGGCTTTGTTCAATTGATAATACCCTTCAACCAAGGTTTTCTGATCAACAATGATATTCACTATCCTATGAAGATGAATATAATAGGCTTTAGTTAAGGCATTAACCTAAATGTTAAAAGGCACAAGGAAATCAAGTATTTCTAACAAGCATGCTAGCTATACAGATGTTTGCTGTAACCCAACATCCTTGAAGAGCTAAAGAAAAATAAAAATGAAAAACCTAAGATGTTGCTGTTGAACAAACAGAATACATTAGAAAGATCCTTTAATGTAGTTACAGATTGTAGTACTGTCTTTATTGCTGGAGCATTATTCAACATTACACTTCTAAAGAAAAGATATTAAAACTGGTACAGTTTACAATGACTACTTTGATAATAACAATCGTTTTAGCTTATATAAAGGAATTTCATAGTATGAAAAGTCACAATCTGCTATTTATCCTATAGTCTAGAGACAGGTAAATAAAGTAAAAGACAGATATAAAAGGCATGTTTGGCTTGAGAAACTTTGTTTATACTTCAAGAACTCTCAGCATATTTTTTTTTCTTCTTTTACTGACCTGTTCCATGATGTATCTATTTAGGTTGTAAACAGAAATGTGAATAAAATGTAACTTGTACATAAACTCATATTTTACTGTATCTAATAAGAAAAAAGATTTCCTTTGGTACTTTTCTGTAACATCCTTTGTTTAGATTAATTGGGTACAACCAACCTTCCAAACATTTTTAAAGTGAAATTTTTTATTGGGAAATTTAAATAAAACATACATTTGTATTTCAGTTGCTCACAGGTGACTTTGTAATACTGAACATTTATAACTATTTGTATGGGAATCTGTTTAAAAATTTTTAAAGAACAGTTTTGGAGGCTGTTTTCTTTTGAAACTACTGATAACTTTGGCAGCAATGATCAAATCCCAGATGTCTACTCTACCTTACTACCATTTGGCAATTTTGCTTATAACCAAGATGTCTTCATTACCATATTATATTTGGCAGCAATTATCAAAATCCAAACATCTTTCAAACCATGCTTCATTTAATAGCAACGGTCATAATCCAGGCATCTCTCCCCATTTGGATTTAAAAGAAATTCAGCATGTTCCATCAGTTGAGTTTTAATTTTGCCCACAATACTCTAAGATTTAATGTTTTCCTACAAAGATAATACTAGGGAAATTCAAATGAAACATAGCTGAAATAACATGACTGTAATGGTACCTGGCTTGGTTTCATTTGAATGTCCCTAGAAGTTTACTTACAGGTAATAAGTAATTATTTCCTTAGTTTTTGTTAAAGTTAGATGCTTAGTTTAGTTTTTGTCAGAAAGTCATAGATCAGATTAAACCAGCAGTTTTCACTATGGTAACAACAACAACAACAACAAAATTTGTTAAAGTTTTTATTTTCCACCAACTGCTCATGTGCATTGGCAATAAGGAATTGGGAGAGCTGGCAAAACAGGTACAACAGCAGCAGCTGGGAGAGCTATTCAGCAAGGGAGATTATTATGGTTGATGCATGTTACTTGTGGTATCTGATAAATGGAAGGAAACAACACAACAATAAACAAACATTCCAAAGTGTGTACTGTAATAACAACAGTTGATGTCAACAAGTCAACGTATCTTACAGAAACATCCAGTAGTTGAGTTAATTTTACTAAGGTAGTTACAACTCAGATTTTGCTGAAAACAAAGATATAAAATAAAACTTTTGTAGAGTACTTGCTTAAAAAAAAAAAAAAAAGGCACAGACTAAACTTAAAAAAAAACACTGAAAGGCGAAAAGAAAATAGACATACTGTATACTTCGTACACGTTATCAAAGCAATTGCTAGCTATAAACTTTTCCTAAAGGTAATAACAACATTTTGGAACAATTTCATTTGTCTGTAACACCTGAAAATACAAAAATTTACTTAAGAGATTAACCCTCTACCTCCTAAAACTTCAAAGAGGAAATACTCTAGGAAATGATGGAGTTTACAAAACTGTTTCATTACTACAGTCTAATTATAATTTTAATTCTAAATAGTCAAGCATGGAAATCCAACAAAAAATGTTTTTAAATAATAAACTAGCTTTTTAAAGTGAATATTAAAAAAAAAAAGTATTGATGTTAGCCAAAAAAAAAGGAGAAGGGTATTGTATTCTATAGATATCCATTAGTGTGGTTATCAGGATTTTGACCTTAGGATGGCACCACTGGGAGAGAGGGGAAAAGTGATCTTCAATTACAAACCTGGAATAGTTCAACTCAGAGCTTTTCTGATTGAAGAACTAAAAAAGGGTCCAATAGTAGAAAAAATGTTATGATCATTTGTCATGTCCCTGGGATAGTTTAAATGGCAATCTTATGAGAAGCTGACTGAACACAGTACTAGTTACTATGAGGCCTTTCAATTTGATTTCAGATGCAAGGAGAGCACTCCTATCCTGTTAGCATGGTAATCGTTCTCATACTTTTGACTACTTTTCTTAAAGTTCTGGGTATAAAATAGTATAGTTTTTATAATAATTTTCTCAATAATTTTTTGTTTCTGAGTTTTCTCCAAAAAATAAGTAGAGCTTTGATGGATTTTCCCCCAACATTACAAAGCTTATCTGCCAACAGTACATAATAAAGATAAACCAAATAACCGAGAAACAAAAACATGGATTCAAAAATGTTTTTAAATATGTAAACAGAAAAAAAAGAATGCCTTTTCTGTGAAATCTTATAATTGTAACTGTAAAACACTTACATCATTTCTTTTAATAGCATAATTTTGTTTATAAGATTATTCTTGTATGTGTGATTATTTCAAAGAATATATATTTAATCCACAATTATTATTTTAAAGTGTAATTTGAGTGTATGTTCAGGCATGGAAAAATATGGCAAAATACTAAGGTCAAGTTCATCTATGCATTTGAAAATATGATCATTATCTGTACAGGTAACTTCTTTTGTGACCAATATACAAAAAACCCCAACATTAGAATTAATGCATTAAAAGGTTTCTCAGCAAAAGTCAAATGGGAAAAATATCAAAAAGTAATCATTATAAGTTCATTATGAAAAGTGAGCAAATAGATAAAAATGGTTCTCTCTCTCTACATCAGTTATATATATATATAAGAAAAACCAGAATAACAATCTAATGGTGATAATTTCAGTTACAACAGTAACATTTAAAGAAAAAAAACATGAAAAACCAGTTAATCTTGAGAGGAAAAAAACAACCAAGAATGTCTTTATTATTAAAAATCAAATCACCAATAATGCAGCAGAGCTAAGGTTTCTAAAGCTTCTGATGACTAATAATTTAGTTCATCAAATGTCCACCCAAAGTGATAAATTGGGCAGCCAAATCTGGCTGCTGATTCCCTGGAATTCTTCTTTGAAATAAACATTCCTAGTAGCCCTGAAACAATTGTAGAATTAATGAAAGGTGTGCACTAATTTTTCTTCTAGGCTTAGTTTAACCTGCAACAATTAATGGAGTTACCATGTTTTAGCTTTGTCTGTACAAATATCATATTGTCTAGAATTTAAGTGGAGAAGACCTGGCTTTATGACAGTGCATATTTTTCCTTTAACAATAACTAAGATTGGTTATCAACGGAGGCAACAACAACAACAACAAAAAACCCAACCCTTTTTGGTACAGGAATAGTATTTTACTAATCCACTTTGGTTTTAAAAGAAACATGAGCTCACACTAATCAACCAAACTCTTGATTTGAACTTTGGTCAAACAGAAGAACCATCACAGTGTATAAGTCAGTGTTTTAGCCATAATTCTGAAATCCCTAAGAAATCAAACATTCCAAAAGTGCAGAAAAAACAGCAGCAGCATAGATCAGTTGCTTTGTACCTTTTGCCTAAAATGACCATGAATTTTAAATGATTTAAAACTTCATTTCAAGTTTCACTGCAAATAGTTGGCATAAAAATGAAACAAAAAAAAAACAAAACAGAAGTCCATCTAATTATTAGTGCACTAAATTTGGATGAAGAAATGTATGACTTTTGCATCAATATTCAATTTGATGAATGTGTACAAATACATTTTAGAAAACTCAACATTAGCTACCATATAGAATAGCAAGTAGTTATCACAACAGTTTCCTTTTTTCATATTGCAAATATGAAAATATCTTGAAAAATTTGGTTACTGACTAGTCAAAATTACCCAAGATCATTCCTAAGACATATACCACACATTCCACTCAACTTATAAAACAAATTTTGAAAATAAAAAAAAAGAAAGAAAACCAAGATAACCCAAAGATTCGCTGATGTTAAAACTGAACAACAGGACCCCAGTTTATCTTGCTGGACCAGCACAGCTGTAATTTCAGCTCTTTGTCTTGCCAGCAACAGTATCCACGTTAACTGACATACTACATGAGGTGGTAGGCATCAGCTTTACAGATTTTTCTTTTCCTTTTTTTTTTTTTTTTTTTTACACAAAACAGAAATATAAATAGTAAACGACAATAACGAAAACATTAAAATAATGTAGAATCCATGCCATCATAGGCAATAAACAATGCATAAATAGAAACACAGCTACTCTGTAGCACCCTTAACGCCTTCTTTACCCAATTAAATGTTTACACACAAACACACACACACAGCAGGTCAACAAAAAAACAAAGACTGTCAAAAAAACTATTTTCACAAATGCCTGTTGGATTCTTTGTAAAAGATATTGGTCTGATGATGTTTTACTTTATGCTTAAAAATCAACACTGAAAAACTGATATTAGAATATGATAATTATCAGTTTTCCAATCCAGTATGGCTACTTACATCGCCAGAATGTCATTCACTCAACAAAATGCTAATGTACATTTAAATAACCATTTTGTGTTTTTTCTTCCCCTTCACAAAGTCTGCCAATGAGAAAATTGGCAACATTCTTATTACTGGCTCATTTTCTTTAGTTCTAAAGCTGATTAAATATTTCTGATAAACATTCAAGCAAAAGAGAAATTGTGTAACAAACAGCATTATAAGAAATTATGAAATTTCTTTGCCCCAGTTTCTTTGTTTAGTATTTGCTGCTACAGGATGAAATAGCATTTGTGAACATTTCCATAAAATTTGTTGCTTATTTTATTTCTAAATTTAAAAAGGAAAAAAAAAAAGAAAGCATGACAACAAATATGTTAATTAACACACCAGAAAATATAGTAAAATTTGGGTGGAGGGGGGAGAATGTAAAAGTTGAGCTTCACACTATATTAGCCTGTACTGTCTCAATCTTTAGTGGAGGTTTGATGCACTTCTCTTCTTGGGTGTTCTCCATCACACAAAATAAAGTCAATCAATGACAGCTGTCCTGTTCAAACTTATCATGTGCAAATATTACAGTCTTGATAAATACAAATAATAAACAATACATGGGTTCTTTTTAAATGAGGTAGGTATAGAAATTTAAGAGGAAAACATAAAAGTTTAATACTGATTTTTTAAGAACTGGCTTGAGTAATAAACCACATGCAGTCTTTCTTGAGGTGATGAAAAATGCTAAGGTGAAGAAGACTGAATAAATAACAACAAACACAACAGTACGAAAAAAGTCTCTATCTATAGATTAAAAAAAAAACAAACTATATAAAAACAAACTGCTAACGAATATGTTGGTACTGTATTCAATAATATTAAAAAATAAGACTACATGAAAAAAAAAATGGTTAAATAATAAATAAATCTGAAGTCTGCAGTTTCTTATTTTACTTTCCACCGCCATTACCTCTATTTATTATGCCAAGCAAAAATGTCCTTTTTTATTTTAGTAGCTAGAAGCTGTTCTACTAAAGGATACTTCCTGGTAGAATGGTAGCTAGAATGGCTGTCATGAATCAAGCAGCAGGAACTACTAGGTTACCAGTTCGAGATCGGCTTATGGCTGTAAAAATCAGTTGGGTAAATAAAATCAACAAGCTCCTTCTCAGGACCAACTCTGACAATCATGATGACATGGAATGACCAGAGGTATAGGTTTTATTAGCTAGTTCCATTAATATTTCTATAGAAAACACATCACTTAAAGAGCTTATCATTCTTATTGTAAAAAGACAAGTTCTGAATTGTTTTTTAACCTCCAAAATGACAAAAAAAAACCAATACTTTTGATTGATTTCTAATTTGTATGAAATGTGAAGTTAATTTTGTTTTCAGTAAAGAGAAAATATATACAATACCAGTATTCTTGATAACTAATGTTCAAGACCATGTGTTTTCTATGCTTGTGGGAATAAGCTCATAACGGTATATAGAAATAAAGGAATGAAAAGGAATGGCAACAAATTTGGGCTACAGTGGTATTCCAGGGGTGGACTGGCGTACTTGAGGGCCTGAGTTTGCTTTCCACAGTGGACCAACTACTACCTTGGCATGGTTTCTTCCTGTACTTCTTTCCCAGCAGGCTGTGTGGATTTCCTCTCACACCTAAAAGGAAGAAACTTTAGCAGAGATTTACCTGCCAAAGTTGGCAATGCTAGACCCCATCATGGTGCAGGATTGACTGCTTCCCAGCAGACAACCATACTATGCTCCTTCAACAAGTTTGCCCACCTTGTGGATATCAGTGTACAACCACCACCTTTGAAAAGGGTATGCAAATAAGAGACCAAGATATGGTAAAAACTCACTCATCCAACTTGACCAGGACTGACCTTATGTTGGATAAGTGAAATGTTGGTTTGGATGATGGCCAATTATAAATGCTCTACTCATCCAAAAAAAATCTGATTATGAGCAGTCTTTGTCTAGAAACATGCTATTTGTGAAGTAAAGTTCAAAATAAGTTAAAATAAAATAATCTGATCTGATCTCTCAAGGGTCCCCAAATTGTTGTAGAAAAGCTGTGTAGAAAGTTTAAATGCACTCTAGACTCATCCCCTATCTGTAAATGAATGGAATGGTGTCTTCTGAGAATTAAATATGCACGTGAATCACTGATGGGGGCCAGTTAGATAACCAGAGCATTGCAAAAAATGGATGTCAGATAAATGAGCTTCTGTTACTAAAAACATGTAATTTGAAATGATCAAAATAAATAATCTAACCAAAAATTCTTAAAAAAAAAATAAAATGAAAAGCTTATGAAGACTTTTAGATGTACCATAATCTTCCCAGATCAGTTATACCAAAAAAGTAAAAACAACCTAAAAAACATTTTCGTTTCCACCACAATTTACTGAAGAACCATATGAATAAGTGTTTCTGAGCTTGTTAACTGTGCTCACAACCTGCTTTTGTAAGTTGGAATTCCCTTCATATGAGCTATTTCGCCATGTGACCTTTCCCAGAACAGTGAGATTCGGCAGGGTATCATTTTAAATAGTTTGGTGTCAAAAAGCAGCCTGTAGGGATCAAAAAAGAAAAAAATCACTTGCAAAAAGTATGGAATAAATAACTCCAGATGAAGTAAGTGAAATTTTTAGAGCCAGACTGATTCTATTTATGAACTGATTAATATCTGTCTTCTAAATGTATGTACAAAAATTTTTTATCAATTCCATTTTTTTTTCAAATGAACAAAGTTTTTTACTGAAACAACTTTTTAAAAATTAAAATTATGTTTTAATTATGATAAAATACAAGTTTAAAGCAAGCAGCGGAATAACCTCACAAAACACTTTTTATCGGACAGCCAAAGTTACTCCGTCCGAGCTGTTGCATACTTGTTATCACACAATTTGGCTCTAAATTTAGAAATTTCTTTGAAAAATATCAGTTTGCTAATATTTGTTGTTCATTCTGGTAAGGGAGAATTGTCGATTAGAAAGAAACTGGGAAATATATTTTAGAAAAAAAAAACTGGAATTAACTAATTATAAAAATCTGTAGAAATGGAAGCTCTAAGCAGTTTGACAAAAAATTTATGATTTCATTTACCTATGTCAAATTCATTCAGCTCCCCTCATACCAGGGCAATTACTGGTAATCTTATCTGAAAAATTCTTGATTCTACTGCCCAAAAGATTTAGTCTTAAGGCTCACTCACTTGGCTCCATATCCTTAGTAATCAGAACTAATTTCCATCTAAGAAATACCTAAGTAAAATACAATCCCCCCTTGACTACAAGTATTCAGCAGTCACTTTCACAACTCTCCAATAAATAAAAGCATTTTCTGAAGTCTAAATGAAAATAAACAAGATGAAACAATAGCTGTCAATGTAATCAACAGAAAACTTAGTTGCAAATAAAAATGAAAGTACTACAAACCTAATTTCATTTCAAATGGTCAGTTTTTCCTCATTTTTAATGTAAAAGTTTGTGCTTTATTTAGAACAAATTTTATTTTGTTAATTTCGATAGCAACATTTAACAGAGGCATTATGAGCCTACCTCTTCCTTAAACATAATTGAAAATGTATGGTGCACTTCAGTTGTGTTCTTGAATATTAATGTGTTTCCTAACAGATCCTGTTTTAAAACCGGTTATGGTAGGCCACCTGTGACCAAGACCATCAGGTGTATGTATGGTGCATGTCAGTAGGGAAAAAATGTTGCTTCTTAATCACATTGCTTCAAATCTTAATTACAAATGTTTTGGATGAAGTTAAAATGCTGGCCATATCTTTCTTTTTGGAATTCAGAATGCAAATATGGATGGAAATCTTTATTCATTAAAAATATGGTTCCTTCTCTCCAACTCCTACAATACATAAATGTCCCTTATTTTGCCAGATTTGTTTAGTTTGATGAAACTGAACTATGCAGAGTTCAGAGTGTTCTTTACCAGTTATTTTAAATGCTTTATTGTTGCTTTGTATCCAAAAAAATAAAAAGAAATTAATTTTCATCTATTAACAAACTATATACAAACGGTGGTTAAAGTGGAAATGTGGACCATGGGTTTAATGTAACGTGGTGAAAGCAGCTTGTGTTGGACCAACCAGCTGCTAAACGTGACTTGAAAAGTAATAATCTGAGAGGGCACCTGCCATCTGCCCCAACTGAATCACCAGATGTAACCTGCTCCATCTCTGCAAGTTAAATCTGTTTGTGGTGGTGAGCTGACTTCATCACTTGATGCACTATATTAACCTAAACACAGAACCATTGTGTATTTATATAATCAATATTGTTGTTATGAATTTCATGCTGCTCTGCTTCTTGCCCCCCATCATTTTAACTACTATATATAACACAAGGCAGTAAAGAATAAACTGAAAATGGTACTGACACTAAAGCTAATGGCTTAAAGCATTCAAAACAAATCCAACTGAAACTTTAACAGATAAGCTCAGTCAGTTGACATGATGAAAGGACACCACTGATTAGGTGAGACAAATAGCAACTACAAAAGTGTCAAGGGTAGACAACCTTTTTCTGTGTAAACTAATGTGGTAATATGGTAATTACAAAAGAATGAACTATCATAAATGTGCATTAATTAGATAAAACTACTGGTACACTAAGAAAGAAAGAAAAAAAGTGAAATTTGGAAGGAACAACAAGTTGAATATAACTTAAATGTTAGAAATAACAAAGCATATTTTATTTCTGATATGTAGTACTTCATTATTCTTTTCAGGGTTGATTTGAATACTATTACAATAATAAACAGTTGCGGATACAAAATATTTACATATCAAGAGTTGAGAACTGAATAACTTATGTAGATTGGGGTTAGTAACTAACATTATGAAGAACCTTCACTGTTAGTCATCAAGTTTTGTTTTATGGTGAAGCCAGTTTATAGTAACCAAACTTAGCTTGCTCTTTCACTTAAATTTTATAAATGAACTAATGAAATTTTAAAATTTTTGTTTGTGGAACCATTCTGTAGATAAATGATGATAATAATGTGTTTTAAGTTTTCTTTTGTTTTTTTAAAAAAATGTTTTAGATATTAATAAATCAGAAATGTTTCTGGTTGCAACTTTTATCTAAAAACTATTACAAATATACTTTTGTCAACACATCAATCTGATGTACGTAATGGGTATATAACTTTCTTTTATTTTCACAGGTTTAGCTTTATTTTAAATTGTTGAAAGATGACTCTTGATGCATAATATACATTTAATGAAGATTAGAACTTCAATAGCCCAAATATAATAGGCTCTTTTGAATGAGTGTAACCCAAGCAGCAAATGCTATACAGATAGAAACTTTTTAAAATAGTTAGTTTCTTTTTTGTTGCTATTGCCTATTCAAGAACTAGAGAATCAACAGAATCACTAGTGAAAGAGTCCTGTTAGTATTACACTATTGTTAAGTTGTCAGGCAGAGGCAGGCTCCTACACTACTATAGACAAATTCACGTGCACAGGTGTTCACATGTGACTTGTGAACAAGCATCTTCAGTTATGAAGGGCACCCATTATCACACTATTGTCAGATGATTCTGTATTCCTCAAATTGTAACTAATTGGCAATCAACCTAAAGTTTGTTTTGGTAAAAAAATTAGAAATTTCTATTATCAATTCACTGAAATTTTCAAATAACCTTATTTGGACATACTCAGAAAAATATCTTTGAAATATAAAATTAAGAATGAACCAAAGTCTGCAACCATAACAACATTCAAACTAATTTCCTCACAGAAAATAGAATCTCGTCTCTTATGAAACACACTTAAACTGGTAATGCTGAATGTGGATGAACTTTTGGAAAAAACAAACAAACATTGCCCTCCAAACAAACAACTCTTGAAACAAAATATTAAACACTTTACAGAAGAACAATAAATATCATTAAAATATACATATAAGGATCTGGATTTCAATTCAGCATTGTTGGGTGTGTAGTATGCAAATTTTTTTAAATACAGGTATTTACGTCTGACTCTGTACTCTTTTATTACTTCTTGGATAAAAATTTATAAACACCAAACAACAACAACAAAAAAGGCTGGCCATCACAACTGATCTCAAAGAGCAACTGTCCTATGGCTAAATATCTACTTATTTTGGTTTTTTTTGAGCTAAACTGCAGCAATCCTAATTGAGACTGCTCCAATTATAAATTTCAATTTATTATTGCTCTTGATCCCTAAAGCCACCATAGCCAAACTGCAATGGTTCTTTCCTTTTCCTAACACATTGTAAGCAGATTAAGTCTTGTTGTTTGCATTTATCCTCCCAAATTTCTTTGAGATTCTACAGGGGAATGAGAGATAACAATGATACAGGCCTACACAGACAAAACACGTAAATGCAAAATAAACTAAGCTATTGAATAGGACTTAGTTGCTAATGAAACTTCTATAAAGAAATGAATGAAAAAAAAAAAAGGAGGAAACTCTTTTTAATGTACAAAGTCAGAGAATTATGACACTTATCTGGTGAAGCAACACTTCAGTTTGATCAGTGAGAGTTTAGAAATGTGAAAAAAAATAAATATATATAGGAAAAAAACCTCAAGAAACACACACACAAAAAAGGAGGAAATAAACTGAGCTGCATTCAGTCATACGCTGCTGAAATAAATAAATTAAACAAAACAGATGCAATATCTATCTGTAGTTTATGATTATATGACAACAAAACACTTCAGCCATCAGGGGACTCACTGCCTATAACCATAAAGGAAAAAAAAAAGAAGAGGTTTTTTCACTTGATTTAACTAACTAAAAGGTCACCTGTCTAATAAAATTTGTTATTGAGACGTGAATTTTTTTTTACTTAATGTAGAATGTTTCAGACGTTTTTGTTTACAATTTACCAACTAATAAATTTCTTCAAGTAAAAAAAATATTTTTTCCATTTTTATGTGTTTTAAAAGAAGAGAGCCTAAGGATTATGAACAATTTATTAAATATTCTAAAAGAATATCTACTAAAATAATGAGTTTGATTTTTTCTAACATACAAAAGCACTGATTCAGCACATATTTTTCAGACATCAAGATAGGTCTTAATTACTTACTAATGTGAATGAGTACGACATAGTATAAACATAACTATATTGTGATATTGGCAAAGTGGGAAGAAAATTATTACCTAAAAAAAGCCAATTTTTTTAAAAGACAGGCACAAATCTTACATTTTTTTTTTTTTTGATTGACAATTAGAAGTAAATGTAATCACAAGTGAGTAAAAGCTAGCGGTGCTAATGTCCATCTGTACAAATTGTTATACATAACTGGATAAATGGTTGGAATGATTATGTACACTATTATCATCGTAATGTTGAGGGATTTGGTCTAAATCATTCGACTGACAAGATGCAAGGTCCAACATGAAGCTGTTGGATCCATTATGCTTTTTATGACTTCTGTCAGAGCGGCCTCGATGTGGAACTGTACCTGATAACAGCCATGGGTTTTTAACATTCTTGCTTTCATGATGTGGCAATTCTGGACTAGCCCCAGGATAAGATTTTCTATTCTTATCTTTTTTACCAATCCCACACTTTCTTTTTGAAATAATTCCAGAGTTCTGAGTTTGTGTTTCAGCTGATGTAGTCTTCAAAGATGACTTTGCTGATTTGTGATCTGGTGATAACTTAAAGATTTGCTTCTTGGATTGAGATATCACATCACTGCCACTATGCAACGTTTTCCTGTCACAAAGCTCTTGAGTACTCAGAATGCAGCTGACTGGTAAGGAAGTGTGCTTGTCTTTGTTTGGCTGATAAGGGCCGTTATTACAGTCCTCTTTGTCAATGGCTTTCCATTTCTCCACAGAACTTTTGTCTGACTCTGCTCCATTACAACAACTGAACAATACTGAGGGGTCGTCAACAAACCCATACTGTTTATAGCATTGATCATTTCCTTTACTTCGAACCTTTACAGCCCTATTTTCTTTAGGAACTTCCCCTCTGGTTTCTCTGTTTACTACTATAGGCATGTTTCCTGCATTTTTTACATCATGTACACCTACTTCGCATGCAGGTTTTGATTTAGTTAACTTTGCACCATTCCCTAGTGATTGTCGTTTTTGTTTACCTAAGGAGCGCTCATTTGCTCCATTAGTTTTGTTTTTACTTGGCAGTGGGGGTGGCTTATTGCACATATTAAATTCATTAGTGAAATTTAGGTTACCATGACCACATAGAAAATCACTGTTAGACAGCTTCAAATTTTGTGATATAACTGCAGTTCTAACTACTGATTTGCTGTCATCAGAGATGCTCCCTAATGTTTGTGATTCAGATAAATGGGAATTCGGTAGGTTGAACTCCCCATCATCAGATTTAACTTCAGGGTTTCTAGTGGAAATGCTGTCCTGATGTTCTGCAGATTCCATAGGAGAATCAAGAGAGTTTGGTTTATTTGCAGAGTTGCATAACTCACGAGACTCAACCTGACAAATCAAATTCTGGATTTCTGTAATGGTAAGTGGTGGTGCAGCTGAGCTGTGAAAGCTATCTGGATACGGAACGTCATTTTTTAGTATAACTGACAGATTTTTAGGTCTTTTCTTCTCGCCAGTCTCTGAACAGATAGAGAACATGGAAATGTCTGATGTTAGAGAGTTGGAACGTTCATGCATTGTGCTGGTGCTGAGTCGAGATGGAGATGACTCTGAAGAAAGAGGTGTGTCAGGGCTTTGTAAGTATCCAAGAAGATTAGATGAATGAATGTTCTTGGCAACATTCCCAATTTTGTCCATTTGTCCTTCAGATAAAATAGAGGTCTGTGTGAGACAAGCAGAATTAACTGCACCCGCAGGTCCACATTCAAGGTAATTTTTGACAGCAGACTGAAGGGGCTCCAATTCAAGTGGAGGCAAGGTTTCCCGAGATCCTGGCCATGTCTTTTCAAGTGAGGAACGAGTTAATTTATCTAAAATACTTTGGCACCTCACGCCTCGAGATCCTGTGTCATTCCCAAAAGAATCCACATATGATATTCTGACAGGTCTTACAGACATCTCATGAAGCACTAGATCACTGCTGGCATTCCTGTAAGGTCTGTTTTGCAGTTCAGGACCACACTCTTTCAGAGTCCTCACTGCTTTGGTACAGTCCTCAGAAGATGGCGATGCATTTACTCGGCTGTGAGGTTTAAAGGATGTTAGTGCCGCTCCTGATGCATTCATGGGTTGTTGATTTTTTAGCCAGTCATACTCTTCCCTGAACTGTACTGGATTTTCAATATCAGAATCTGATGAGTCACTACTGTCCATCCTCATAAAGTTGTTTCTAAAGCAGTATGAACTTTGCGGACTACAACTCTCTTGTTTGATTTCTATGCTTTCAGACCTTTTGATATACCAAGGAGCATACTTTTCTGATCGTTCAGCAGGTTTTAATCTAGGATCCTGACTGAGTTGATCAGAGCTCTGCTGGAAAGATACTGGCTGCAGATTATTTAAAGCACCCATGTCAATCATATTTTCGGTATTTACTAATGCACAAATCTTTGCTCGTGCAATATTTCCACATGATTGGCTTGAAGAATTTTGTAAACTTCTGTTCTGAGGAGTTTTCAGAACTTGACTACTTTGCTCTGAATGCCTGTTAGGGTAAGATCCTAAAAAGGTGCTAAAGGGACGAGAGTTTGTTGGAAAAGAATGGACAGGCAATGAGGTCAATTCAGAATCATAATAAAATGGAGTCTTAGGAGCTGTTTCATCAATACTGACAGTATTTTTAGGAATTGGAGTAGAAACTAGTTCAGTACTGGGCTGCCCATCCAAATCTTGAACACTGCTAGAATTACTCGGTTCCATAGTCTGACTACTGTGGCTAACTGATCGAGAAAAGGCTGGATTATGGTTGGCATTGTCCACAGTTATTTCTTCATAGGGTGGTGGAGCTTCCCGGGGCCTTGAGTACGACATAGTAAGTGGTTTATGTGGAGAGTAGGGAGGTGGAGGACCCTCATAGGGTGGCGGACAAGGCATGCCAATAGAGAAACTTTCTGCAGATAAAATGTTATGGTCTCTGTCATCATCTGGATGAGTTCTTGGAGCATTCAGTCCTGCAAATAGAATGCAAAACAGTTATCTCAATACAGATTTAGAAATTGAGTTAATGAAAACTTAACCTTGATAGAAAATCTGCCATTTATAACTTGAACCTTAAAAACATATATATATATATAATATATATATATATATATATATGAGAGAGAGAGAGAGAGAGAGAGAGAGAGAGTGTGTGTGTGTGTTTGTATGTGTGTAAGTGAAGATATATTCCTAGTATTTCTAAATGTTGGTTTGGGCAGTTTTAATGGCACTATTAAAAAAACAATAATCAATATTTAAAATCTTACAACATTTTTTAGATCCATATAATTAGCAGTCATTTTTTAACAGTTCTAAAATTTTACCTACTAAACTAGAGTGATAATTACTTCAATTGTTTTTCTTACCTTTGCAAGACATTTGCCATTTAAGATAAAATAGACTAATTAAATACACATACTAAAGCTGCTGCTAATTTCCTTCCTTGGATGTTTCTTATATTTTTTGTTTAATTTTTACATTAAAATATATCATTATTAAGTTTGTTAGCAGTTTAAGTTATAAACTGCTGGTGTATATCTTTAGAAAAAAAAGAAACTAGTAAAAACAGACGGCATCGCTCATATCTGCAGTTCCAGCAAACAGAACCCTAGTTTCATCTTTTCAAATATGAATGTTTGTCATTATAACGATAAACCTTCAACAATTCCAGATTTTCTTTGGTGTAAGCATAACATTGCTTAGGGTGAGATTTGATATCAGCAACCTTTTATTTTTTCCCTAGTAATTACTCAAACTTTTACATGTGACAAGCCCTGATAGCAGTAACAAATTCACCTTAGTTCAGTTATCAGCTTGTTCTTCAAGATTAAAATGTCGAGAAATATTTTGCTCCTTTGAAACTGCGTTATATCACATTAAAAAAATGTTTTCATTGCTATTAAAATTCTGAAAATTTTCTTCAATGTCTAGTACATGAAAAAAATATGTTAATTACTTAAAAATTCAGAACATTAACAGTACTAGTAAATGATGTTAAAACTGTTGCTACCAAATTAAATTAACATCAGAGAAATTAATAGACTCATTTTTAACAAAATGTGTACCAGTGTACCAGGCCAAACACAGTAAATATTGCATACTTTGATAAATCTGTGCAAATAGATAAATGAAATAATAGATTTTTTTCAAAATTTTCAGAGTGATAAAATAGGAAGAGGCTTGTTTATTAAGAGTATCTGTAGTTACTTGGCCGCAAGTATCTGTTGAATCTGTATCTAACTCACTGCACAACCATATTACTGAACCATTCGAACTTTTCTTTGAAATTCTCACCAGGTGGTGGTGGTGGAGAAACTTTACTTCCACCAATTTTATTTTAAATAAAGCAACTACTGCCACCTTTTCTGATATACTTTCTAACAGTCTCTCTCTCTTTTCTTATACTTTTGCATTTCTGCATATATACACACATATGTAGCATTATTAATTTGTAACAATATCTTTTTTTTTTTTTTTTTTTGTAGAATGTAGCTAAAAATAATGAATCCATTTTAAGGTCCCCTGCCTTTATCATCTTCACATTACACATGTTGTTGAAATATTCAAATGTCTTTAATCTATAATGGTGGGGTGTACACATAACCTGAGGTAATTTGATATGGTGCAAAGTTTAATGCAAAACCACAAAGATCTTCACTCTTCTATGTATAAGCAAGCTTCTAAAATACAATGCAGTTTTTAATATCCAGTAGCATTAAAAATTTGCCTGTATAGCAATACAAATATTTTATGATTATACAACCAGTAAACTGAAGGCTGACAGTATGCATCTAACTAAAGCTTGCTGTAAATTAAAAAAACAAACTCCCCCTCTCTCCAGACACTTGTGCTTCTCCAGCCATTTTTCATTAATCAGATAAACCACAACACTATCAGTAAAATATCATGTCAAAATCAGAGAATACAGCCTGCTAATGGTGGAGCTAGATTTATTGGTGTGCGGCAGGCTGTTATTGGGTAGAAATGGTTTATGGAAACCAAAATAATGGTAACTATATGCAATTTTCATGTGATATATCAAGACGAAGAATTTATAAAGCTGCACTGCTGATTAACTGACTGACAATTTGGGACTGGTGACGTGTGCTCTGTGAAAGTAATCAATACAGAAAACTCACTGCTCTGAGAGTAGAGAAGAAAATGAAAAAAACACAGCATAAGACAAAATTCTATGCTGTAGATTTTTTTTATTTATTAATATGAAGAAAAGTAATGAAAATAGACACAGAATTAAGAAAAAGAGAAAATGTTACATTCTAGAAACTTAGCTAATGGAGCCTTTGTTTGTCTGTTTTTTTTTTTTTTTTTAAATCCAGGGGTGAGATTTAATTTACTCACAAGAGAACCTCCCCTTTTTGCTGTAAAAAAAAAAAAACAGTTTACTATAGGGCAATTAATCTTTAATTATTACTGCTTATGGCAGCACCAAATAAATGAGTTCCCACTAAACTAGCAAAGGCTGTCAATATGTTTAAGGTGATAATTGTGAACAACAATGCAAGCAAAGGTTGTCAAAGTGACAAAGTATATATATATATAAAGCTACATCAATCGGTGCAGATGACATACTATTAGGTAGTTACAAACGTTTTGTCAATTTTCATATTATGTTAATCTGGGGTTCATTTTTTGCATGCTTGTGAAGGTGTATTTTGATAAGTTATATACCATTTTGTAGTGTGTGCTTTGGCATACATTATGCAAAACCTACCTTTTTAAAAACCATAAAATGGATATTTGTTTTAGGGTTCTGCATGGATAGAAAAGTCTTTCGTGCCATTTTGCTTCACGAGTTCAAACTGGGCCACAAAGCGAGTTAGGCAACTCGTAACATTAAGCAAGGATGGAGCGGGGAGACAGCAAATGAGTGCATAGTACAACGATGGTCTGCAAAGTTTCAATCAGGAGATGTGAGCCTTGAAGATGAGGAATGTAGCAGACGTCCTTCCAGCTGTGATGATGACTGTCTGAAAGCCTCATTTGAAGCCAATCCAAAAAAAAACAGTGCAAGAAATTGCTGGAGAACTTGACGTAAGCACTGCAACTGTTTCCCAACATCTTGGTGCAATTGGCAAAGTGAAAAGGTTTGACAAGTGGGTACCTTGTGAGTTGAATGAACAACAGCAAATTCGTTGATTGGAGCAGCACAGTGGCTTGACAGAGACAAGGTACCTAATCATATTCCAAAACCCAGCCTCCACCCAAAGAAGGTCATGCTCACTGTCTGGTGGACTGCAAATGGTGTCATCCACTAAAACTTCTTGCAAGCTGAAAGGCACTGTTGTGAATTAGACATTCATCAGAAACTCTCCCAATGACAGCTGGAATTGGTGAATCAAAGAGGCCCAGTCCTGCTCCGTGACAATGCTCATCCTCACCTTCAAAAGTTACTCTTAAGAAACTGAACACATTGGAGTACAAAGTTCTCCTCACCCAGCCTATTCATTAGACCTTTCTCCCACAGACTACCACCTTTTCAAACCTCAACAGCTTCCTCCATTTGAAATTATTCTCCAACCAAGCAGCAATTGAAACTGCCATCCAAAAGTTTATTGACTCCAGAAATCCAGATTTTTTTCAAAATGGTATAAATGCATTTGTAACTCATTGGCAGAAGTGTATTGATTGAAATGGAACTTACTTTGATTAATAAACTTCACATTCAGCAGTGATATGAAGTCTCATTGTTGCTATAAAAATACCGACAAAACTTTTGTAACAACCTAATAGAACATAACTAGTGTATGCTTCAAATAGTGTAATCACACTTACCACTTGACAAAGTTTCAAATGTGCTATTTCATAAGTAAAAAGTCTTTTATTTATATACAATATCTTATTATATGGATATAGTAAGCATCTTCAAATTTTCTAACTAATTATAAAGAAAGAAAAAACAATAAAAAGATTTTAAGTAAAAACTAGTTTCCTGCCAATAAAAAAGAAAATAAATCCACAAAATTTTGCTACTTGACATGTTAGAAAATCTGAAGCTTAATTTATTCCAAGGTAATTACCTGTCATCTCTTTATATATAAAGTCTAAGACTATTTTTTTGTTTAGTTTGCACAAATATTATGATAGTTCACTAACTGTATACTTACTGTGTATTTGCAAATTTGATAAACTACAACAGATGTTTTAGGAATTGATTAATGTTTGAAAGGATCAGAACAACAAATGCCAGACATTTAATATATACAGTGCCAGACAAAAGAGTTTGGACACTTGCTGTGAAATTGATATTTGAGTTTTCTTGTTTTTACATTTGCTTACCGATAGCCATCCTATTGTCGATAAGTTGTATAAAACATACATTTACAATGTGTAAGAACAACAAATGTCATATGTGTATCTATTCTCTGGAAAAAATATCTGAACTAGCATAGTCAAATTTGTACCATGACAAAAGATTTGGGACAGTGAACAGAATCTGTGCCTACATTTATTCGCCTCAATATATCCATTTTTAAAGGATCAAATGAATAAAATCACATCATCTAAGACCATTTAAGATCATTTTTGCACCATGCCTGGCAAGACAACGTTGTCTAAAATCAGAGACTTTATAGTTCAGCACCACCAAGAAAATCTGTCTTGTCGGGAGATAGCCGATCGAGTCTGTTGCCAGAAAAACACTGTAAACTGCATTTTGAAGCAGTACAAGGAGACCGGAAACACGAAACCAAAAATGCGAATCGGAAGACTGCAAAAATGTGACAACAAAATGGATCGACTCATTTCTCACAAATCCAGGGCCAATCGTTTCCTGACATCGACAGCCATTCGAGCCTCCCCGAGTGGAGCGAATGTCTCCAGTTGCACTATTCAAAGTCGTCTATGCGAGGGGAATCTCTTTGGACGAATCGCCCAGAAAAAGCCATTGATCAGCAACAAGAACAGGCGCATCTGCATAGCATGGGCTAAAGTGCACAAAAACTGGACCAAAGTTCAATGGGCTAGAGTTATCTTTTTTGACTAAACGATGATCATGCGCATTCACAGTGCTGACTGAGTATATGTTCGACGTTACCATTGTGAAAAATACAATATAAAGTGTACCCGACCGACAGTACAGGACGGAGGAGGATCATTGATGGTCTGGGGGGTGAATGAGTGCGGCGTGACCAGGCCCTCTGAAGCTGATCAGGGGCAGAGCAACCGCCCGGACCTACTGCAATTTACTGAGGGATGTCGTCGTCGATTACATCAATGAGAACATGTCATCATTGCCATCTTCCAGCACAAGAATGCCCCGATCCACACTGCCAGAGTCATCACTTCCCTCACCACCCAACTAGGAATGGATGTCATGTGCTGGCTGCCCCAAATTCCAGATCTCAACTCAATGGAAAATGCCTGGAAGCAGTTGAATGCCAAGGTGGCCAAACACAAGAATCTCAACCAAGACCAATTCTGGCAGGCTGTCGAGAAAAGCTTGCAGGAAATGGCCAATTCAGACTGCCTTTGTTTGGTCAATTGATCATTTCCATGCAATTGTTCGATTGTAATTTGGAATGTTGAAAAATATTTATGGTCTTGCTCACTGTCCCAACTCTTTTGTCATGGTACAAATCGGACATTGCCAATTCAAATATTTTTTCCAGAAAATATGTAAACATATAGCATGTGTTGCTTTTATACATTGTAAAGGCATGTTTTGTGCATATAATAAACAATGTGATGGGTATTTAAATGCATTTGTTAAAACGAGGGAACTCAAATATTTGTTTCATAGCAAGTGTCCCAACTCTTTTGTCTGGCACTGTATATATATATATATACTTTTAATAAAGCAGAATTAAGAAATTTAAATAAACATTGAAATATGAAAGACAATGTTGTCTAAAGTTGTAATCTATTAGATACAGTAGATTGTGAATGATACTTAAAAAAAAAATTTTTTTAAGAAAAAGGATCTTTCAGCTGCTTTTTTCACTTTCCATCAAGAAATTATAACTACTGTTATGCATACTATGTATTAGTAATCTATTTGCTTTACAGAAAAGATTGAGTGTAAATTATAATTACAGAGAAAAAATTATGATACATTAAAAAATCCAATAACACTAAAAGGCATGGACACCAAAAATTAAGTGTGCACATGCGATGCCTTTGCTTTGAAAAGTTAGCCTTTTTGGTCTGACGTACACTCAGACGGCTTTTTTGATGAAATATTGAAGCAATGGGTTCAAAGAGTTTTGCAAATTCACAAAGAAATTTTGGTGCTCTCTTAACATTTTGGAATTCTTACAGTCCCACATAGGCTTGATGGTATTCATATCAAAACCCTATAATGGCCAAGACAGTCGTTTAAGGGTCCTAGGATTTTCTTTACAGATGAGTCCAAGTTTGAACTGGTTGGCAATAATCAACAGCAGTTTATTTGAAGGCAGAACAGGAATTAGTATAACAGTCAGTGTACTAAAGCTACAGCAAAGCATAGAGCTGAATCAATATAAGTATGAGGTTGCATATCAGTCAAGGGTGTCAGAGATTTGCATAGGATTTATGGAATAGTGACTGCCCACAGGTATAGGCAAGTTCTCATCCATCATGCCATTCCTCAGAAAGAAATGTCATTAAGTGGGAAATTCAGCTTTTATCATCACAATGACTCCAAGCACACAACCAATTTAGTGAAAAACTATCTGAAACAGAGAGAGGCTGGAACACTCACAAAGATGCCTTGTCCTGCACAAAGTCCTGATATGAACATCATTGGAGCTATATGGGGTTACATGGCTACAGAGAAAGTCAAATGGCAACCAAATACCTTGGATGAATTGTAACATTCCGAAGTCATTCATTCATAAAATGTATAGGGGCATGAAAACAAGGTGTCAAGCTTTATATAAAGCAAGGGGCTCACACTAAATACTAATGCATGTACGACATATTAATTTCGTTTTTGTATATTTTCTGTAATAATGTATATTTTGTGTTTTTCCACATTTACAATATTGTACACTCAAAACTTGAAATGCTTTATTGTTAGTTATGCATTAGTTTATTTTATGTAACTTTTTCCAACTTATCTATGAACAAACTGTCTTTTCTCGCATCCAAAAAATTATTTTCTACTCTTTTATAAACAATACATTTTTTTCAATTTTTGTTGTTCAATTCTTGTTATTTGATGCTTATATTTATCTATGGGTTCTTCATTGCTGCCCTCAAATTAACATCCTAATCAATTACAACCTTTTCATTAGTGAAGCACCAACTTTTTAAATTGTCTTCTTGCACAATTTATTTGCAAGTTCTTGGCTACTCTTCCCCCAGATACTTTAATCACCCCTGATTTGGTGTTTCTTTCAAACGCACCCACTTTTGTTTACAATTACATCATTTCCAAAAATTTATTTGTGAGCTTCCACAATGTATGTACCCTTGGAAACATGATATTTCATCACAAAATAATCATATTATTTAAATCCATCATTTATTAATGAGCTAATCTTACTCTTTCCTCACTGGATAATTATTTATATGGAGCCAAAAAGTAGATTGTATATTCAATGATGATCACTCTTAAAAGTTTGAATTCATTCACTAGTATACTTCTTTAACAAATTAAAAATCAATATTTACAATACTTCCATTTCCATCATTATGTCCCTTGCCAAGAAAGAAACTGTAATGTATTTATTATTCAGCAAATACGTGAAAAAATAATCTGAAATGAATTTTTTATGAACATTTATTAGTCAATACATTTTTTTTTCATTTGGTTAAAATCTTTGCATATGATTTTGAAAACTTTGAAATTAAAGACTACAAAGTTTTTAGCTGTACCAGATGTTCTAGTACCTTACACACAAAAAAAAACAAATACAAAAGAAAGTAAAGTGCAATAAATGTATAAAGAGTTAATAAGATAAACATTAAAAATGTTTGTTGATGCAAACATCCTTGGCATCTTGTTGACTGGCTTTTAATTTTTAAGTTCAATATCAATATAGCAGTGTTCGCAATGAGTAAAAAACTTCAATTTATTCATTTGTAAGTTATTTAATTTTACTTGGGGTAGTCAATAAAATATAAAAATAAAGTTTCATTAATTGAAAAGTTCATAGAGGATTATTTCCAGGTCATTAGATTAGATGCCAGTCAGAATGAACAAGGTTGTAACCATCAGAATGTTGCTATGCAATTTCTTAAAGATAAAAAAAAAAGAAGAGAAAAAGGGAAATTAATACATACTTCTCATTTGAATAAGATGCCTCTTATGACAGAGTCTGTGAACCATAAACAAAAGAAGAGCAAGAACAAGGAAGGATGTCACTGTACTGGCAGCCAAGCGTAGACCGAGGTTAGCGATATCATCATCGTCTCTGTCTGTAATAAATATACCAAAATAGCTCAACTGAATAGTTATATACTTAGAAAAACTACAGTAAAAATTCACTCAATTAACAAAAGCAGATAAGAGAACACACCATGTCAGAGAAATGAATAGTTTGGGTGGTTTCCCATCGCCTTTGCCAACAAATAGGGGTGTGTGATAAAAGGCACTACTAAAACTCTTCATTTTTAGACATGAGAGGAAAGCAGAGTACATGGAAAAAACCCATATGATTGGCTGATGAAGAAGAGTCAGAAGAAACAATGCTAAGAAGGTAGGCAAACTAAGCTGGTTGCAACTGGGATTAGACCTTGAGGTCTTCAACCTAGCCATCTGGTAGACTAGTAACTGGACCACCACAGCACCTTATGCCTCATATAAAGCCTGTTAATTAGAAGAATTTATCTGTGATTTTTGGAATGTTAGGTGCATAAATATAAACTCTTCTAGAAGTTGACATTCACCTTGACTTTTGACCTGGAGACGGATGGACTCCACCAGGTTGTAAAATGCCCTAGACACACCTCTGGAGGTGCCCCAACAACCTATGGGTTATGGGACGAGTGAGTGAGTGGGTGCATAAATATATAGTTTTGTTTTACTCTATAATTAGTCATACTAAAAAAGTGAATGAATTAAATAATAGGCACAAAAAAGGAAAAATATAATATCACAAAGCATAAAAAGTCTACAGTTAAAAAAAAAAAAAATTAAGACATTAGTTTAACGTATTCATTGTATGCATGTAGGACATTTTCCAAGATTCTAGCATTAAGAAATGGAAATGAATAATGCAGGTATGATGGATATTATTGTTAAGTGTGTGGGGAAGGAATGTTTGGTAGTGTCTCTCCTTCTCCCCCAGAAAATATTTAGAAAAAAAGATGCATTCTGATTAAGTAACAACTGTACATAAAACATAATTCGTGTGGTTACTTACTTATAATTCAGCTTCCCATCTTCACTGAAAAACATTTTGCCCATTGTCTTAATTTAACAATTCTAGTTGTGTTTAGACAGGTAAAATTTGGAACAGTTGGCATCTGCAGTTTCCTTATCTTAGTTGATTAGATCATAATATAATGCATAAATGTCTAGAAATAATCAGTTAAAGCATATGAATACTGCTCTAAAGCATACGTATTAGAACAAAGTCAACAAATTATTAACAAGATGATTTTGAAAATAATTGTGATAACTGATGGTAATCGTACTTTAAAACAGAATTCACCTGCAATGCAGTGAATTTAAATTAATTCCAAAAAGGAAGGTGTATAATCCTAACCAAATAACCAACTAATTCTGCATAATGGATATATAATAATGCATAAGCAACTAATGTATGTAAAATATACCTATTTTATTCTTATACAATATTGTTGCTATATGCAGTGCTCACCCATAGCATAGAAAGATATAATTTTCCAGTTATAAAACTAAATTATTTATTGTTTGTAGCTTATGTGCAGATTGAACTGTAGTTTAAAACATTTGTGTTAAGGTGACAAAGGTAATTGTGATGCTAATATTTCATTATTTTTTTCACATTATGAAATATACCTTTGAATTCTATAGTAGTTTTAATTTTTAAAAAAATTAAAATAAAAGAAATGGAGCTACTGTTACATCAAAAAAGATGTTATAAAACAAAATAGTATGATATATTCAGTAAAAATAGAAATAAATGCAAAATTAAACTGTGTACATATGTGCCCAGTCTACAAAAATTGCACATAGCCATTATTAAAAAACAGAAGTCTTTGACATTTTGTAAAATTGCTATACATTTTACTCTTCAAACACTTAAAGAGGAAGAGATGTAAAATGAATGTTCAGCTGAATAAAATTTAGTCTTATTGAATGATAGACAAATTAACATTACCTCTTACTAAGGAAAGGGAGGGACAAAAAAAGAAAGAGAACAAATCAATATTTTCCAAGGTTCTATAAAAAACTAAAAGTTCAAGAAAAGTAGAGCTGAAACATATTTCCCCAGGTTATAATAAAATCTAATTTTCTATTATAACTAAGATAAGCTGTTAGAATTCAGTTCATCAATTTCCCAAGTGATTTGGCATATTTCTTTTCTTCTTCCCTATCCAAACAGATCATCCATTTGAAAATCTATAAATATTTATTAGCCATCCAGACAGCATTTCAGTAAAACAGATTACTGTCAGATTAAAAACATCAGTATTAGAAGAATTCTAATTTTCCCTAGATTTTTCTTTGTGGTTTACATCAAATACATTCTTGTCTGAAATACATCCAGTAAGGAAATACAAGTGATTTTAATTCCAGAAAGATACAGAAAGAAAGCTGGAGCACTATTTTATAAAAAAAAGAATTATGAAACTCAAAGTTTCACTTTTAGCTCTTTTTATTTTTCAGAAATAATAAATAAGCAAAAAAAAAAAACTTGCTTTTTAAAAAAGTGAATGTTTACTTATTTACTATTCTAGAATTAGTTTCTCTCAAACAGAAATGTAGCAAACAAGAAACTGGTCAGCCATTAATCCAATGCATAAATCATGTATTTGCTTGACATAATCTTGAAAAAAAAAAAACAACAACAAAAAACTACCATTCCCAACAGATTCTCCAGTGAAAAGATATTTTTACTATCCATGGAGATGTGTGCGCATTAAGGATCAATTCATTAACTCCACCTTGAATCTTATAAATATCAAAGTTTGAGATAAGTATAATCATTCTAGAATAGTCAGTGATGAAATTTAATTTATGCTAATTAATCTGACACTAATATAATATGCTTTTCATTGTTTCTCTTCTTGTTCACTTGTAACACCTGAAAGCTTCATTTATTAATCTTCTTCATTCTTGATAGCTGCATTTTTTTCACACTACTACCAAATATCATTTACAAAGAGGAAAGCAATATTTATGCTTGGTTAACTTACAAAAAAAAAAGGTTCTGAGATTTTTATACAGTATAGATCTTTAGCAATATGACTAGAAGTAAGACAGTGCCAACATCAGAGTATGCAAATGAGCCTGTACCTTCACTTCTAATTTGGTCCTCGGACTTACATTTTCTGCTAATGTTGTTGCTACTTTACTACTATAGTCTGTGATTTAAAAGCTGGAAGTGATTCAGGCGTGCCTCTGATGTTGCTGCTGCTGTACCCTCAGCATTCCAAGATAGCCAGTACTTACGTTTGTAATCACCTGAGTTTGTTTTTCCATCTGACTTGTTGGAATGGGTAATATCTGGAGGCTTGTTGGGCTGTTCAACGCAATGGAACTCGCAGCAAACCCCTTCAACTACCTTCCACTTATGACACGAGGGAGGAGAGCAAACAACCATAGTACACATGATGGGGAATCCTTCACTGCATCGACATTTTCTGCAAGGTTCATTTTTCTCAGGAACAAAATTCATACCCACCTTGACAGTGTGACCCTGCCAGTCATGACATTTCAAATCAGTTCCTGTGGATCCTATAAAAAAGAAGAAAAAACAATACTTACAGCATCTTAGAAACTAGTTAACTAGTTGAAGAGTAGTAATCTTACCTGTTCAGCTACATAACACAATTATTTTTTCTTACTTAAAAGATCAAAGATGAAATGGAGAAGTTCCTGGTTACACTGAGAGCACACTTCCATATATTTGATTATATATGAAACTAATTTGCAAACATGATTCAATAAATTAAAATACCTTTGAGAAGTTCATTTTTTTTACAAATGAATACACAACTGTCTATTAACCTTCATGAAAGTAAACAGCCATGCAGTCCTCTTCAGCTGCCTAAATGCTGTTCCAGTAACATAACACCTTAAAAATTGGTTGCTATTTACCAACATGGTTAACTTCTATGGCCATTACCTGACATTCTAGGATATAGTATGTACACGAAAGCTCTGCCTGAAAAAAAAAAATCACCTATTTGCAGTTTCAAATAAATTTTCTCATTTTTCTGAGACATTTTTTAAATTTTGATATTTTAAAGCAGTACAATTAAGTTAGTAAAATTTTTAAAAGTAGATTATTAGCCTGATGTTTACATTTTTTTTAATTTTGGAACTTTTTCATTATTGTTTGCATGTTCAAATGCTTATGAGAAAACCTTAAAATGATTTTTTAAAGAAGATAGTCTTTTTTCCCATAAAAATTAAAGTGTATGAGATTAACTTTCATCTGATGGAAATGCTTAACTGATCTCATTTTGCAACATGAAGGACAGACAAACTTTACATGCCTATTTTTAAATGCAAGAAATCATTCTTGATTGTAGTTTTCTTACTTTTATATCAATGAATTTCTTTATTCTGTTTTCTTCCTGTTTTTCCATGTTGAAACCAAAGCTTAACAATAAATCATGTTTCCATAAATGGGAACAGCCCCAATTTTTTTTTCTTAGTGGTGATATACATGTATCTAGCCATGACACTTGCTGTGTGGCAATCAGATAAATGTTCATGTTACCATGCCTCTGCAAAATAACAGTTTTTCAGATGTGTGTGCACTTTATAGCTATGTTTACACATGGAAATCATATGCTTGAGGTAGCAGCATAAAAAGCTTACATACTTAGCTGCATAATTTCACTTGCACTGTGACTCTTTCAATGTTGACAAAAAGTTGGAGTTATCCAACACTGATAGCAACAATACAATCAATCATGAGGTTGCTGGCTGGATTGACCTTTTCTGAGGGACCTATGCTTCCACATTCTACTTTCACCAACCCAAAAATATCAGAGATAAATCAGGATGAGACTGATTTTGTGTGATGTAACAGGTTTAAGTCTGATATATATTTCCACATCACTTGCAGAATTGGTTCACTACCTCAACCTCGTAGACTATCAGAAACCACTTACATGATGCTGATATCTGACCATGCTTTGACCTAGGTGTATAAACAAGTTTGATTCCAATGGTGTCAACAGCACATTTGGTTTCAGATGTGATGAAGGACAGTGATAAATCCTGGTTTCTGCTGCAGTGGGTTGGCTGATGGTCAACAGAAAGTTTATGGTCAAGTGCAAACACAAGATACTAGATCTTCAACCTCATCTATGGAATGCTAAGGCATTTCCTGGATGAAGTCAGCTGTTTTTTAGCTTGTTTCTATCATCTCATGTCACACATTATAACATCTGTATACATTTAGGAAGTGCTAGTGAACAAATTATAATCCTAAGAATTTTTCTTTTTCTTGCATGAAGAATTTATTTAAAAGGTTCTGCTCAATTATAACCATAATTAAATTACAATGATGACACCAACTATAAGAATTTTAAAAAGTATATTTATATGGAATCTCACATGCATAATCCCTACATTCCAGCCAAATATACAAACACAGATATAGAATATTGGAAATAATTATGGAAACACACACAGAGGATATGGACAAATAATAAGTAATTGCAACTAAAAGATATATGTATAATATATTTACAAAGTGTTATTACAGAAAATATATAAAACAAAATGAATACATTGTACAGTGCATTATTATTTGATAAGCAAGTCTTTGCATTATATAAAGCATGACATTTTGTTTTCACGTTCAATACAGGTTATCAATGTATTAGGCTTTACAAAAGTTTTGTCATTTTTTTTACTGCAACAATGAGACTTCATATCACTGCTGAACATGAAGTTTATTAAGCAAAGTAAGTTCCATTACAAGCAATACATTTCTGCTGACGAGTTACATACAAGCACATTAGTACCATTTTGAAAAACATCTGGATTTCTGGAGTCGATAAACTGTTGGAAGGCAGTTTCAATTGATACTTGGTTGGAGAATAATTTCAAATGGAGGAAGCTGTTGAGGTTTGAAAAGGTGGTAGTCTGTGGGAGAAAGGTCTAATGAATAGGCTGGTTGAGGAGAACTTTGTACCCCAACGTGTTCAGTTTCTGAAGAGTAACTTTTGCAATGTGAGGATGAGCAATGTCGTGGAGCAGGACCGGCCCTCTTTGATTCACCAATGCTGGCTGATGTTGGGAGAGTTTCTGATGAACATTTAATTCACAAAAGAACCTTTCAGCTGTGATGGTTTCACCAGGTTGCAAGAAGTTATAGTGGATAACACCAGTTACAGTCCACCAGACAGTGACCATTGCCTTCTTTGGGTGGAGGCTGGGTTTTGGAATGTGGTTAGGTGCCTTGTGTCTGTGGAGCCAGTGTGCTGATTGTTTGCAATTGTCATTAAGGATCCATTTTTCATCACACATAATGATTCATCAAGAAATGGGTTGTTTTTGTTTCTAATGACAACCGAAGAGCAGATCTCCAATTGATGAATTTGTTGTTCATTCAACTCATGAGACACCTACTCGTTAAGCTTTTACACCTTGCCGATTGTCTCAAGATGCTGGGAAACAGTTGCAGTGCTTGTGCCAAGCTCTCCATCAATTTCTCACATTGTTTTTCTTGGATTGGGTTCAAATGAGGCTTTCAGATGGTCGTCATCACAGCTGGAAGGACATCCGATGTTCCTTATCTTGGAGGCTCACATCCCCTAATCAAATCTTTGAAAACCATCTTTGTATTGTGTGCTCATTTGCTGTGTCCAGCCCCATGCTTGCTTGATGTTACGAGTTTCCTAACTCACTTTTTGGCTTAGTTTTAACTCATGAAGCAAAATGGCAAGAAGAACGTTTCTATCCATGCAGAACCCTAAAACAAATATCCATTTTATGGTTTTTAAAAAGGTAGGTTTTGCATAATGTATGCCAAAGCACACACTACAAAACAATGTATAACTTATCTACATACACCTTCACAAGCATGCAAAAAATGAACCCCAAATTAACAATATAAAAACCAAAAAACCTTTGTAACAACCTAATATGACTATGAAATGTTGTTCCAAATATCTTGTAGTACTTTTCACAATTCATCAAAGGTGTTTGGTTGCCATTTGATTTTCAGTAGCTGTGTAACTTCAATGTTGTTCATATCAGGACATATTGCAAGTCAAGGCATTTCTGTGAGTGTTCCATCAACTTCATGTTCCCGATAGATTTTCACCAAATGGCTATATGCTTGAAGTCATTGTGATGATGGATGAGAAGTTTCCTATACCTGCTGGCAATCAGTCAGTCTACACTTGTAATGAACCACCTCCATGCTTCATTGTGGCCATTGTATACTGACTGCTACACTACTCTATGGTCTGCTTTTAAACTGTTGTCGATTATTGCCTAACAGTTCAAATTTGGAATCATCTGTAAATAGTGCCTTTATTCAGGTTTGGTCATTCCAATGTTTCTCTTCTGATACCAATTTCAGTCTTGCGATTTGGTTACATCTCTTCAGCAAAGGTTTTCAGCCAGCTAGATATCAACTGAGTCTACTTCACATTAAATCATATCTTAATGTTCTTAAAGAAACATTAACACCAGTACTTGTAGTTAGGTCATTCACAAAATATCTACTAGTTCATTGTCTATCATGTATAAAACATACTGAGGTACTTAGCTTCACTTTTGGAGAGTTTCAGCTTTCTTGCTTGACTGCATTTTGCATATCTTTCTTAGAATCTTGCATATACCTTCTCTGAAACACAAAGTCAAGCTGTAATTTGCTGCATGGAGTAGCCTTCACTAGCTAAGACTTTGATTTCTGTATGCTTGTCATGTGACATTTTTGGGAGCCATAGTAATTACCATTCTACAATGACATCACTGCTATACATTTATAGTCCAGTAGGTGTAGCACATTCTATGGAGCAGTTCATTTTTACACATGAAATGTGATTCTATTACATATTATTTGCATTTCATACTCAGTTATGAAAATGGGGAAAAACTATTTCCAACTAATACTGTTATACATATATAATTTTATTTTTAAAGAGTATTACCAGAATCTATATTTTTCAGAGCTAATACATTAGATGTACATTATAAACATGAAAACATTTTACTGAGATTTTGAATACTTTTCAAAAAAATATTATACTTAAGTTATAAACAAGTTTATTTTTTACAAGAAACAAATACTACATTCTTTTTGACATCATTTATCAAAGTTAGTCGATATCTTACTTCTTTTTCTCTTTAGTTTGATAAAGTTAAATAAAAACTTAGTTTTATTTCCACTGTACACTGAAACTGCTATTATGCAACACAACACTAAGAAAGTCCCAAAAATTTATAGTCTCTTTATAGCTTTGACATCCATCCAAGATTGCCTATGGGTTATCACTTGTGGACAAGAGAAGAATTTATGTATCATATGTTACCACCCAAATTTAATTTCAACTAGATTTTCCCCCTCCCCTGAGTCCTGATAGTTTAATATAACCACTTTTTCAAGGTTACGGTTCAAATCACTAAAACACAATCTAAATGTGTTGAAAACAATATGACATTTGTCAGTAAATGTGTTCACAATGTCCAATAGCAAGAACCAACTATCCCATTGCAGTATTATGGAATAAGTACAATTTTTAATCAAAGTATTGAGATACATGCCTGTTTTATCAGAGAGACAACAAAGAGCAATATTACAATATCATTTGAGAAGCACTAGTAAAACCTGCCAAAATACAGAGACATGCACATGTACAAAGTCTAAATTTTGCTGTCACCATCATCAGGCTTTGCAATGTTGTCTTCAACTCTTGACCTGCAGGTTGTCAAGTTTTGATGTCATTTTGACTAATGTACCACCAGGGCACCTGACAAACAACTGTTGTAGTCACTTCAATAATTTGCTGTACTAAAAGATGCATAAGGTGAATATATTTTTTTCAAACTAAAAAAAAAATGTTTAATTCTGCTCATTAATTATTCTTAATATAACAAAATGTATTTGTGTCATTGCATAATTCAAAATTAATGATGATAAAGAAGAAAAAAATATTAATATAACCCGCCATCAAATAATTTATTCATAAGGCCAAGAAATATTTATTTCTTATATAAGAAAAGCAGAATGTGATGGCAGGTTAGTTTTGGTATTTCCCATAACCTTAGAAGTAACAGATTCAACCAATAAATCTACATTTGTGATCTTTCAGCCATCATCATCAAAACTCCGTACTCTCTGCAACTTTTCATTCTTAGATGATGATGTCTTTGTTTTTTCAAAATAATTTTAAGTACCACCTGTATAGAATAGTTGTCTGGAACTAAGGGACAACAGATTAAAAAAATATAGGAAAAATATTAGCAAAGTAAACACTGATAAAAAGTGGAAAAAAAGTTCTTTTTTTAAACATTAATCCCCATTTATAATATACAGAATTTTACATTTGGAAGCATTTTGGTTGTTCGATGCTACATATCCACTAATACCATGGTCCATTCCTTTAAATGAAGCCAGACATTAATCATCTGCTAAACAATGGCAACTACTGTTTTCAAAGAAAGAAAATAAACACTTGATCAGTATTTGGGTGGTAGTTATGAAATTATAGATAATTATGATTTGCAAAGCCTTTAAATTTATAAATAAAGGAGAAAAATGTGTGTAACATTTTCAAAAATCAAAATTTGAAAGGAACATATTTTCTCCCTCTAAAATCCTGAAACGTCATTATGTTACTGCCAAAATTTAAAGTCTACAGAACTATACAAAGAGAGCCTTCCCAAATATTTTGTACTTTAATATCAAAATTAATTAAAAAAAAATTGTTTTCCTTGTTATGTAAAATGTATTTCAGCTGCTTTTCTATAAAATAAATAGTTCTAATCCTCTGATAAAAGCAGCAATGTAACTTTGTGTTATCCCTGTAATTAGAAACTTCTCAAGCATCATTTAATTTAAAATAACTTATATGCTTGTAGTTATGTCCTCTGTGCTTGATGAAGACTAGTAATTTTCAACAACACATTATTGGTGGTGAGTTTTTAGGTGGTTCTACAAGTTAATCTTGGATTCAGAAATTCTGATTAGATGTTGGGCATGAGTGCAAGGTGATAGGTGGGTGCTGGTGACAAGCAGGCTCAAAGTTTTCATGCAGCATTCTGGATATACTCAACTTAAAAAGATCTTAGTCCATAATGCCACCTGAACCTTAGTTTGTCTTTTGTTAGTGTCATGAAAATACATTGAACAAACTGACTAAATGCTTGCCTTGTGTCAATGGATTTAGTATAACTCGAAATCAATCTGCTTAGGAATAAATACCCACATGCTTAACTGGCTGAACTAGAGCTGAAGGAACTGCAAAAGTCATGCAAACAACAGCTGCACGAAGGAAAACATTGTCACCTATTTGTCCTTCAGTTCTTTGCACAAGGCAATGTTAACAGTTTTGATATTCAGCAAATTCTCTGCCAGACAGCAGAATTAGTAAATGTTTCCTTTTATATTATCATTCATGAGTTGGCACTACCATGAGGTCTATGAGAGAAATCACTATTCATTAACACTTAAGAAAAACAAAGTACCAGATGTAATAAGTTCTATAGGAAAAACATCCCAGTAATCCTGCACTTTTCCTTTAAAGTGCTCTACATAGTCATTACAAACAATTCCAACACGATCACAGTCCCATTATTTGTTGGTTCAGGATGGGAATGGAATGAAACAAAATGACTTGGCAAACACTTTAAACAATTTTTTACTTCAAATAATTATATATATATTTTTTCAATTATTGCTATTTTTATTACTTTATATCTAAAGTCTAAATGGTAAGTCAACTGTTTAGACTAAGATGACCAATCCAAAGCATTTACAGATTCATTAGATTTCATTATGTAACAATCAACAAAATACAATTTATTTATTTCATTCATTTAAATAATTTATATTGTTATGGTATAGTCATTTGACCAAGTTGTAATTACAAAGCACTGAAGGCACAGAAAGTGTGGCAGAAACAGCTTTGTTCTTGTAGCCTCAAAGCTTGCAGGTGTCAGCCCGTTTAGTTGGTAGATGGCCCTACCAAAGGAGAGAGAGAAAATGACCGAACAATCCACCACCAACCTCCAGGCTCTGACCCATGCTCATGCCAGGACTGAAAATCATACAGGAGATGATGACCATTGCCACCATTCAAGACTATTATAGTTAAGTGTGATATTTTTATTTCTGGTACACGAGTTTATCTGCCAATCATACTTGTACCCTACTTTACACTGTACTGCATATTCTTGCATTTTGTATTAATAATAGTTTCATTATTTTCTAAGATCAGCGTTGTCTTGATATCTCCAATTAGTGCCTGTAATTAATATATATAAATAAAATCAATAGTTAACTATTTTATTTAACTCCAGACCTTTGTTTTATAATGCATAGCACATCTGAAGCTGCTTAATCTTGAATAATATGCTGCTCAGTAAACCAAAATGTTCTTATTCTAAAAGGAACTACACTGAAGATGTTTCTCCTGTGAGACTTTAATTCAACCTGGGAAGAGCAATTTTTGCTTTTGCTGGGAAAAGCTTTGAAACTGATTTGTTTAGTTTGCAGAACCAGTGAAGCTGTGCCCAAAAATTCAATTTAGATAGGTATTTCAGACAGGCACATGCAGACTTCATCAGCAAAAATCCCCTGGGTTCAGATTTGTGCAAAGTTTATATTTCAAAGAAGAAAAATAACCTTTCAAGGCAACAGTCATTTTTCACTAAATTGTATAAAGAAACTGAGTCTATGGTCAAGGTATTCTATGGAATTTCTTTGCTATTAGCTTGAAAAAAGAAGCTTTATCAAGATGGAGTAGAAATAGTCAAAAAAAAAAAAAAGAAGTGATTTTTGCTATTCACACATGTGATAACAAGATTAAAATTCTGGTTAATGAACCATAATTTTCCTGAAATACATTAATGTGGCGAATTGAGTGGAGGTCCAAAAATGTGAGAAAACAGATTAAGTCAGCTGCATTCATGAGTTTCATAGGCTTTGGATAGAGCTGCAACTTTACTGACACTGTGCAGCTTAGCATTTTTTTAAAGATGCATCAATGTCAATTTTGACACTGAGAGCTTCTTGGTCTACACCAATTAATTACAAATACAGAGATAGTCATTTCTGAAAAGTAAAAAAAAAAATGTATTGAAGCAGTGCAAGTTGGAAATCATTTGCACAGATGGAACACCTGCAATTATTGGAAAGAATTCTGGTTGTTATTTTATTAGAAAAGTTTCTGGAGAAAAAGTTATCCAAGTTTCATTGTATTATTCATCGAGAGTCACTGTGTAAAAGATCTGAAGTTTTCTTTTGTACTTGATCCTGTGGTTCACTATATCAACAACATTCATATCTGAGCACTGAATTACCAGGAATTTTTTAGCTTGTTTTGTGATAATGTCAACTCTGCAGAATTTTCTTCATTGCAGTATTTGTTGGCTGTCAAGAGAAAAAACTCTGGAAAGATTTTGGAGTTTGAAAGGAAAAATTCTCATATTTTGAAAAAAAAAAGAACTTCCTTAAGAATGTGTGTGTTTCTAAAGAACTATAACTAGCTAGCTGCGTAACCTTTCATTTCTCACTGATATTATTAGTCATCTCAATTTTCTAAATATGCATTTATGAGGGAAGGATTGTCTTTTCCAGTGATTTTTGATTCAATAAAATCCTTCAAAGACAAGCTTAATCCTTTCCCATGCAGCCACCCAAAACCATTGTAAGCAAACTAGCCAAAAATAGTTGAGCATTGATAAGTCATTTAATAATCACTTCCATATATCCATCTATATTTATTGCTTCATTTTTCCTGAAAAGTAACTTTTAAACTACATGCATTATCTAGCTGCTTTATTTGCTATATGATGGAATCCAATACTGAATCCTTTTCATCTGGTGATGTGGCAGTTTTGAGTGTGCATACCTTGAATTTCATTATTTAGCTAGTTGGACAGTGATGGAGACACACTAAATAATGTGTCAGAGATAGATTCAAATGTGGTCAATCAACATGCACACATTTTCACAGTCCACCACCGCAAAGATTGATGTCCCTGATGACGCAAGACCAGTGGATTTCTTCTATGAGCTGATGCCACAAGATTATTTCCATCACAGGATTGAAAAGAGGCTGAACTGACAACACCTGGACAAAGATTTAAGCACTTGAACTGGTAAACATAACTATGCGTCTTCATTCTGTACCATCCGTTAAGAATTTTTGGATTGAAGATGACAATAAAGAAATTCAAGAAAATGAATCAGAATTGGTACCTTTGTGACAACAGTCAGGAGATTTTACTCTACATTTTTAAATTTCAGCACTATAAATTGAATTTTCCTTTCATTTTCTAGACATATTTCCTTTTTCATTTGGATTACTGACCAGTGTCCTAAGTTGAGTCATGTCATGATATCTTAATATTTTTTTAAAATAATTTTATTCAGACATTCATTTTCTAAGCAGGAAGGGGTTAATGTTTCCCAAAATAGATTCTCTTTACAGAACATTGAATACTTCTGTCATTTAAGAAAAATGCAACATGAAGGAGCAGATGCTGGGTGAATGTCACTTTGGGAAATTCAAGTATCCATATCTTTCTTGATCATCAAATCATTTGATACCCTTTTTGATGACAAAAAAAAAATTGAATCAATATCACTTTCTTCACCAATCCATATTTTAAATGTCAGAAGATGGCATCAGTCATTATTCTGCAAACATACAAATGTAAATTCTTAAACTTAAGAATCATTCTGGCCTGCACAACAAATACAAAAAAATCTGTGACACTTCTATAAACTCAAGATTTGAAAGCATTTTAGTAAATGTGTACAAAGAAGCACTTTTCATGTTTACATGACCATGCTCTTGAATATGTTTGTTAGTTTGGGACCACCTATATCTGTGAACAGTCATTTTTCACCATGAATTTTATTAAAAACAAATGTTGCTCAAGATTAACTATTGGATATTTGCATGATCTCATTCCTTTGGTGTGCTCTAAATTTCAACTAAACATTAAAAAAATTGAGCAACTGAATGAAATTCAGACATCACATTAATTGTAAGCATTGTTTATTTTATTACACATTTTTGAATTTTTTGACCTGACAGGGAGGCTTGTTGGAAATGAGATCTACTTTTAGAGCAAAGCGTGGCACTACAATGTGTGATAGACTCAGCATGTGGCATGCCTAGCAAAAAAATGGCTGCCACTGGTTTATATTAAGGCACAATATGTAAGTTCATCATATATAATTCAAACCAAAGTATACACTGAACATAAACACTTATGCATTGATATTTGCAAACAAAATAATATTATGCTGTATCCATTGTTGAGTTCAAATAAAATGAGATAGAATGAAAGTAATAAAAACAATAAATATAATATAAATAAATTTCTATATACAATCCATTATAATGATTTGAACACCTGTTGTTATAACAATATTTTAGTTTAATGCAGAAAATAACAATGACATTCTTCATGTTAGTACTTGCTTGAGCCACATTTTGTAGCACAAAGCATCTTTACCATGTTTGATAATGAATCAACAAGATTTTGTATCAAAGGTCTCCCCCAAATGTGTATGTAAAATCTTCCTTTAATTTAATCATATTAACAGGATGCGGATGAGCTCCCAACAAATGCTTGAATAGATTCCTAAGGCTATGGGATACTCAGAGAAAAAGTTGAATGCTTTAATTCCTTTTCTAGACTGTAGTCCACAAGATCAGCTCCATCCTCCTGAAACATATAGGAATTAAAATGCAGTATGCCTTGTTGATGTAGTGGCAGGAAGTGTATCTTTAAAATGGCAGTGTATCTTGACAAACACCAATTCTACCTTTCCACCATGCCATGACTCTTGACTGACTGTGGGTTGAAGGTCTTGTCTTCCCCAAATCCAGGTAAACCTTCAAATGTAAAATGCTCAAATCTGGACTAAAAAAAAGTATATGCCACCAGCATTTGAAGATCTTACCAGACTTGTCAAAACATTTTATTCCTACTGGAGTTTTTTTAAGGTGGTACACACCCTCTGTAGCCAAGTTAGTAGAGATGATGGACCATTCTTTGGCTTAATTCTGTTATATGAGCAATGCCAGCAAGAGAGAATCTAGCATATTCTTACTGTGGTGTCACTGCTGAAAGCCTTCCAGGTCACTTTGTCAAAGCAGTAGTGTGTATCTTGTTGAGCTTTGCAATTTGCAATGTTGGCCACTGATGCACTTGACGATCTGAACCACCATTAACAATGTTAAATGGAGAAATATTGTGGGATCAGCCTGTTTTCACCATGGTGATAATGTACACTGGTTATTTGCCTACCTAGATATCCAATATACACAATCACACTTTAATTATGTAAATTCTGATCACATACATTAATTTACAGAGGTGGCCAAATTAATATAGCAGGGTACTATAACAATGCTTGTGCAGTAATGAAAAATTGCATTTAAATGACACTAATTGGCAACCACTAAAATAAACATTTAAATACACTTGGTTAAAATTACACATGCAAAAAATTATGTATCCATGTGATAAAACTGATACAGATAGCATAAATGTTCTTATAGCATTGCATTGACATGACATGATGAGATGACATCTTAAATTTGAAAACATATCGATGAAAAATAAGAATGCTATGAAAGCCAGAAAATGATACATACCTTAAAATATCATATTCAGAAAAAATGCAGTAGAAAATACACAGTACCATTGAATTCATACTTTTTCTACTTAATGCTCATTATTCTTGAATATCCACTTATAAGTAGACATTTAAAAGCTAAGAAATATTACCCATAAAATAATAATTTTTTCAACTCTGTGGAACCCTATAAGCAAATTCAACAGAAAATGGTGCCACACAAAAAGTATGGCAAGACAAAATATAGTTGAAAGTTATTTGAAGCACCTGCTTGAGGCAGCTATAAACACAGATGTTTGAGGAACCAAAACCAAGAATTTCATTAACACTTAAACAAAATCTAAATATCATCATCAATGAAACATTACAGCATCAAAAAAGATAAACAACATGAATATGGAAGTTTAAGTCATAAAGATTAATTATGAAATCAGTATAAAGACTGCTGAAGTCATGAAATTCATAGACAATAAGATGATTTGAATGAGAAATGACCATAAACCATGAAAATATGCTTATAAAAGAATGGAGAAGAAAGATAAGGGACTATTACAGCTAGCATCACCTTAGCTACCTATGAGAAGACAGCAAAAAAATGTTTAATCTTACAACTAAATCCCCTGAGATATATAATCATTTGTTAAATTACTTAAAGTATATAACTAATACATGAAGGTAGTTACAGAAGTTTCCCTTTGACCTTATATAGAATCTGTGGTGTGACATGATCCATTAACTGTAATCTCAAGATTATTCTTTCTGTACCACTGTGAAAATGTATACAAACTGGAAATGCAGCTTGGCTACATATTGATTTCAGATACATGAAGAAGAAAGCCTGGGTCACTAACCCAAGTTCATTTAAAATGACTAAGGCTTTTAGTCCAAGGCTCCAGTAGAATATTAAATTTCTATAGTGAACAAAAATAAAGCAAAAAAAAAAAAACTTGGGTAAATGTTTGAAAATATTATTCAGGCAAAATTTAATATTTTGCACTAGATAAATTAAAAAAAAATACCTTGAGAGATTTGACTTAAATATGAAATAGAATTTTAATGACATAATTACATGGACTGGAATTTATACCTACTGACATAACTGCAATAGAAACAAGAGTAACAAAATAGAATTAGAGACAGAAGTCAGTGATAACCTTTTGCTTTAACTGCTAGTACTTTTAAAGTCATCCACATGGTCGAACATGTTCAGAATTTTTTTAACTGTAGCACAAAATAAAGCAAGACTTCCAGAGGATTTCCAGCTTCTCAACATGAGAACAAAGGCATAATGGGTGAGTAATCACTCACTACCAGTGTATTGAATTGTGGACATATGGGATCCAAATGGCTTCATTGGTTAGCTCCATGGTGCCTCGTACTTTGGAATAGTCATCTCTGGTGCAACTTGCATACTGGTTTTCCTGCAGTTAATTTAACAGAACCTAATCACCTTTCACTACAAATTTCATCCTCTAACTCTGCTGCATTATCCAGCATAATCTGTGAAAATTCAGCATGGCAGAAGCAATTTTCTATCATTCCCATTCCCACCTTCATAAGTTTCCATGCCTTCTTGAACATAACGTCCAGGATGAACACTTTCAACTCTTCCTTTTTGCTGACAGAGATGATTGGCCAGTTGGTCAATTGCCATTAGTCGAAGTGTCGCAGTGGTGTTAGATGGAACCAAGCCATACATTATTCAGGCCAGACAATTTTCCTTTTCTTTTTTCTGTACTTGTAGATTTTTCAAACCAAAGCTTCAAAGATGCTGGACATCACCCATGTAGTCTTGCTGGCTGCATACTGCAAAGCCAAGGTGAAACACCACTGTTTCTTTGACTTCTCTATCACTAATAACAGAAGCTTCTTAATTCTCAAAAATTGAGATTTTCAGATGCTCCTTACTCTTTTTTTCTCTTCTGTAGTCATCCTTCTTGGAAGTTAATGACCGGCCAGGCATTAGATGGTAAAGCAGTCACTTATTTAACAAATACAATGTTGTGATCTGATTTGAAATTGTCTAACCATCTGTCATGAAGGGAACTCCTTTGGCCCAAAAATAGGGCAGTGTCTTTGACCAAACTGCCATGAAATAGATAGGGAAAAGCCGCCTCCATGTTATGGTATGCAGCCATTCTCATTGTCCTCCACACAAAAAGACTGGTTAAACTGCTCTTCAATGTTCACCTTGTTTTTTCAAGATAGTTGACAGTCAATGGTCTAATGTCCACTTCAGAAAGGTCTGCTTTATGTTGTACCTCTTGTTTTTCTACCTGTTCAATCAGCTTAATCTTAGCTGCAATGGTCAACACCTTAAGTTTTTCCATCAGTTTTGCCTTTATCAGATGCTTTGCACATTGTTTCATAGCTAAATCTTCATGTGAAGTGCTGCTTTGTTCTAGTGCTAGATTCATTTGTTTTTGTTCATGTCTAAGCGCCAATTGGTCCATGCAGTCATGTGTTCCTAAATGACAGCAGAAAAGCCTCTGTACTGCAAACACTGCAGTAACTCAAAAAGGTTGTGAATCTAGCATGTTGATTTTCTTTTGGAGCCAAACAAAAATTCAACATATCCAATCAACTGCTTCAGAAATTCCCGTTAATGCTTGTTGTTTCTATCTATGGTGGGAAGTAAAACCACATCTACTGACATCGCAGAAGCTTATTCAAATAAAACTGTAATCTTGGCAAGTGACAGGGATAAGATAAATTTATTATTCTTGTTAGCAATAAAAAAATAAAGAAAATAACATTTTTGCATCTGCATGTTTATTGGAATTTTATTGTCATTATACAAGGTATATTCATAATTAGATGAAATAGATAAATAAATATTGAAATATGAATATACCTATTTTGAATTATCTTATATTTAATTATTTTTAGATAAAGCTTACAGTGTTACAGCTAGGTTTTCAAACGGGCATGGTAAATATTATAAAACAGGGCACATCGCGTGCAGTCACGGTGCAGAAGCATGGTATTGTGGGCACATTTATTTGCATTAATGACAAGACAAATTTGATAAATAACAGTTTAATACTAGTATGATGTAGGTGTTAAGTGAAGTATTACTAACTTATGCAATCATACAAACCTACCAGTTCACATTTATTTGCAACAAAGTCAATGCATGTATATATACATTTACAAGTTCTCATAATATAATGAAATGCAATAGCTTTAATTGACGACCTTGAATTAGGCTAGATTGTATGTTAAAACGTTGAAGAAAAATACTCTTAAGACTGCCGCTCTTTTGTTAGGTCTTTTGTGTACTCGTGCTATGCTTCGAAGCGTAAACTAAATGGCGTATAATGCGCACGCGCACAAGTTACAACTCCGCAGAGCGGCTGGAAAATTCCCGCCAGGGGACGCTCAAAAAGTTCTGCATGCGGCGGTTGTATACCTGTACAAAAAGGAAAATCAGGCTTTGTGTTTTGCACCATTTGGGGCATGGCATTGTAAATTTAGGGCATGTCATTGTACAAAGAGGCATGGCGCTGTAGACCAGAGGCATGGCGTGGCGCCATGCTAAAAAGGGCTAGCTGGAACTCTGGCTTATATGTAATGAACTAAATTAATATATTCTATTATTCTTAAGTTGCAGTAAAACACAATAGACCTATTATTATTATTATTATTAGAAGGATAAAAACACATGAAAAAATGCAATTTTTCTTTCAAAATCAGAATTTCAGTATTATATGAAAGTCTTCCATTAAAAATGAGAAAGAGAAAGATAATGCAATGATTAATAGATGACTGACCATTTTTATTTTCATTTAATAAACAGTAGCTTTGGTATAACCTAGTATAAAAATAGTAAACTACATATGATTTATACTGCATACTTTTGAAATAGACATGATTCTAACTTCAGTTCATCCTCTTTTCCTGATGCTAGAGAATAGTGATGGCATTTTAAACGATAACAAGTCATTACCTTGCTGCACAACATTGAATAAAAACAGTTGGTAATGAAGTTCTTCTCAAAGTTGTCTGAGCACTTAAGTAGCCATGCGCTTAATCCAAATTTTTTCTGTCCCTATTCTTATCTTAGTGAGAATTTAAAATGTGTACATTCTTTGCAAGCTTTCTCAGATATGCTTTTGCAACTCCAGGCTATGTGATACATATACAGTTGTCCCCCGATATTCGCGGGGGCTACGTTCCTAGAGCACCCGCGAAGAGTGAAAAACCGCGAATATTGGACGTGGTCCATAAAAATGCCTATAAATATCAAAATATAACGTAAAATATAATAAAAAAATATAAGTAAATATATAATAATAATTTAATAAAAACAACACTCAGAGAAACATTCAGCGAAATACTCGAGATAGCTACATGCAGTAAACTGGGATGATGCGGGGCTGCTGGGCTGCATCTGCCTGAGACAGCACCTCGTGGGAAGCAGCCAATCAGCAGCAAGGAGAAATGAATAACGCTCTCACATTGGCTACTTTCAAACCTCCAGCCAATAATGTTTATTTTATATTGATATTTTGCTGAATTTACGTTAGTACAGTCGACCCCCCGCATAATCGTGTTTCGGCATTCGCAGCTGCAGTTATTTACGGAATTTTCCTTAGAACCTAACTAATAATTGTTTGTGGAAACCCCTGCATATTCGCGGAATTGCAAATATCTTCTGTGATTTTTTATGGCTTTTTTCGTGGCAATATATATTTTTTCACGTTTTTTAACGCTAAATTATTAATAACAACATAATTTACTAATTTTGTAATATAAATACTAACGTAATTTCAGCAAAATATCAATATAAAATAAACGCTATTGGCTGGAGGTTTGAAAGTAGCCAATCCAAGAGCGTTATTCATTTCTCCTTGCTGCTGATTGGCTGATTCCCACGAGGCACTGTTTCAGGCAGATGCAGCCCAGCCCCGCATCATCACAGTTTACTGCGTGCAGCTATCTCGAGTGTTTTGCTGAGAGTTTCTCTGAGTGTTGTTTTTCGCAGCGTGTTTCTTAAAGTCCTAAGATGCCGCCCAAATGCCCTGCACCTTCTAAGGCTTCTGGCAATGAACCTAAGCACCAGAAAAAGGTTATGACGCTCCAGGAGGTTTTGACGACATCACGCAAGATGAGGTCAACAACCTCATTGATGCCCACTCTGAACCCCTGACAAACAAGGATTTGTTGGAGTTAACAAAGTCTGCCAGCGAAGAGGAGGAAGAGAAAGATCCAGAGCAAGAGGAGGGGGGCCTGACACTGGAACATCTGTCTGACCTTATGAGGACAGCAAAGGAGTTGCAAGGGAAAGCTGAAGCATGGAATCCCTATATGGTTCGGTCTCTCCAATTTAAAAATGCCATCGATGCTGCCATGCAGACATATAAAACCCTCCTCACCACCATGAAGAAACAGCGACAGCAACTTCCCATCACAATGTTCCTCAAGCCCACCAAGAAAGCCTTGCATGAAGATACGACTCCTCCTGAAGTGCCTGAAGAAGAGGCGCCACCTAAGGAGCTTTAAATACTCTGCTTTGCTGTGCAGTCATTATCTTCATCGTATTGCACAGCTTATTCATCATCATCACCTTCAATCAATATCATTCATTATTGGTGAGTACCCGTACATTTTACTGTATTTTTTATTAAATTATTATTATATATTTACTTATATTTTTTTATTATATGTTATGTTATATTTTGATGTTTATAGGCATTTATAGGCATTTTTATGGACCATGTCCAATATTCGTGGTTTTTCACTCTTCGCGGGTGCTCCAGGAACGTAACCCCTGCGAATACCGGGGGACAACTGTATTTATATTACAAAATTAGTAAATTATGTTGTTATTAATAATTTAGCATTAAAAAGCGTGAAAAAATATATATTGCCACGAAAAAAGCCATAAAAAATCGCAGAAGATATTTGCAATTCCGCGAATATGCGGGGGTTTCCATGAACAATTATTAGTTATGTTCTATGGAAAATTCTGTGAATAACCAGGGCCACAAATGCTGAACCGTGATTACGGGTCGACTGTATATATATATAAAATAAAAAAGCAACAAAAGAATTAAAAACTAAATAAAATTTGCAGAAATGTATATGAACTAGAAGAAATTTGTTGTTGAGAGTCAAATTGACATGTTTGAGATATTCAACTAGCTTTATATAATAGCCTATGCATATCATGTGTAATTTTTTTTTAATGCTTAAACTTAATACAAAAGGCAGATTTTGCAAGAAAAAATTAAGGCCTGATATTAAATTTATCAAATTAAAACTAGTAATTACAAATTACTTTATTTTATAAATTCTTTAATGGGATTTCATCGAATAGTAAATATAATCGTTTTTTTTCTTTTCATTACATAATTAACAACAAACATGTGACCAAACAAATGTGAATTATGTAATTTTTCCTAATTAGTTTTTAAAAAAAAAAAATTTGTGACAGGCAACACCTGTCAGTCTTTTTAAATAGCCATCCTGGAGTGAAGAATGTGTTAAATTAAGTTTGTGAGAGAGACAAGAGGTGGTCTACCAGAAAAGACAGAGTTCATCTATAATTTATAAATTAGCACTGCTGTGGTTAAAATAATAATTCTGCTGCCCACTAATACAGAATCCTCAATCCATATCAAATTATGTAAAAAAATAATTTTTTTTTGTTAGTGTTAACAGCCATTTTACTTCAGAGCACATTTATGCAGTTTTGACAAAGGTCAGTAACATATGATACAAATGTAACTTAGCATACAGAGCAAAAAAAATGATACATTCAGTTCCATGTATGCCAATAGTCCTAATGACCATCATTTGGATGAAAGACTATGGGATATTATTTCACACCTACAGGATGAAAGAAAGACATCGATGTTTCTACAGCAAAATAATTAATTGTTGCACAGTATGTGTCCAGATGTTGTAAAGCTAGGTAATGGGGTTCCCAAATGCTGAAAAAGAATTACTATAGCAAGGCTAAAAAATTCAATAAAAAATCAGTCATAGCTACTCAACAAATCTTTCAAATAAAGCCCCTTCATCCACCATTGTTCTTTGAAACCCCCCAATCCAATGCATTTTAAAATAAGTTATTGGGGGTACATTAAAAGACTTTGCTAGGCAGAACGTTCCAACTATTTACCACCTGATTGAAAAACTACTCATGGTTAATGAGCCAACTATAATGTATATGTTTACAAAGTTTTAAATTATGACCCCTTTCAGTCTGAAAGAAATACAACAATACAACAACAAAAAAAAAAACCTTTCTACCGTTCAAAATCTTAAATGCCATGAAATATTCGATATGCAAGGCTAGATAAGTTACTTTGTTTTCCTAATCCCTTCATGCATAAGATTTTTCATTTCTCATGAAGTCTAAACAAAGTTTCAAATGAAGAAACATAGTCTCTTCATTCTAAATTGGTTTCTTTAATAAAACTAATATTAAAATAAAGTTTGTTGTAGTCACTTGATTACAAGTTCAGACTAGACTAAAAGTATAGCAACACTAAAAGTATGGGAATCAACATGTGGCTGGATGACTCATTATTAAACAAGTGGTTTATCCTTCCTGCACTTCTTACCAGTCAATGACCAAAGCAATGTAACTATAATCAACTAACTTGGAGCACATGGAATACCAGGAATTCATAAGTAAAATTATGTAATTTAATTTCTGGTTAAGAAATGCTTCTTTCAACCTTAAAAATATTAATAAATAGAAATGACATTGCATCCAAATGGAATGTTTGTTTATAAGGTTTCAGGCATCTTTACAAGAATGTTTGTTACTTGTTAATGAGCTCCAATGCTTTGACACCTCACAAAATAGACAAAAACTGGTAAAATAAATGTGTGCTATGTCACATGCAATGTTCATAAATCATAAAAAGTAAGACCTATACATAATAACTGAGTGACTTTTTGGTTATACCGAATATTTACTTGTAGAACTTTCTTGTTCATCAAACTCCTGTGAACAAGACTATCCAACCAGTATAGTTTTTTTTTTAAATCAGCATAACTCATTAGACAGATTAGAGCTTGTCATATCCTCTGATCAGAATTAGTTTTGCCATGTAACTTGACAACAACAAACTATCCTCATTTATTCATTAATCTAATATTAATGTTTTTCATGTAGCCAAAAATGAAACTTGTCCCAGAGTGAAGCCTTGTAATGTCTTTTAGTAAAGATGATGCAACACATAACACAGCCTTTTGGTTTATAATTTCATAGCCAAAGCAATTATTTCCCATCAATAACAATATCTTTACTTTACTAAAGTCCGGGTAAATAATATCAATTATATTATTGCTTAAAAATTCTAATGAAAAATGAAATAAGAATGTCCTTTCTGAAAAGCATCTTTAATTCTATTCATGCTCCAAAATATCAATATTCATTTTTAATAATTAATCTAAAATGTTAACAACTATGCTTGTCAAACTAACTGGTCAGTAATTACTTGGATTGTTTTTATTACCTTTCTTAAATCTGAGTGTGACATTAATCAGCTTCCACTCCAATGGCACTTTATCAGATAAGAGCATAATTAAAAGCTAAGGAGGTGGTTAGTAACATCTGCTATCATTTTAGAATTCTAAGACTGATACTATTCAAATATGGAGCTTTGTCTAGGTTTAATTATTAATTTTGTAACTAATTCTATATCATTTTACTGCCATGTCACCAAGTGTATGCTACCAAAGCTTCAGCTATAGAAATAAAAACTATTTACATCATCTACACAAAAGATACCAAATCATGTAGTAAATGGCATACCTGATTATATTATCCACAACAAATTTTAAGGGTCCAACATTATTCTTACAAATCATGTTTCTTCTCTTTAACCTAAACAAAATGTTTAGGCTTAGCTTTAATCTTAGTTGCAAGCCTTTCTCAACTAACTCTTACACTTCAACTTGCTCGCTGCATTTCTCTCTCCTAACTTTTCTGGGGATTATTTTATCACGTACATATAAGAGAATATTTAAATGTTTTCCATTTTGTACCTAAATCATTGATATCAGGAAGTTCTGAGGTAGGTGGTTAAAAGATTGTTCAGCTTGGTTATAGTACCTTACCATTGACAGTTTATATTTTACCTCATATTTACAATCTGCTATCCTTTGAGACCAATGAATGGTAATATTAATAAATCAAATGTCAAAAGGAAGCAGCATCAGATTATGAGAACACATCAATAGGTGGAAAGGTCAGAGCTCATTCTGTTAACCACTAAGTTCTTTTGAGTTGTGTAAGTCTTAAAGCATATGTTCCCTCAATTTTTGATAGATTGAACAAAACAAAGAAACAGATAAGTCAAGAGTTGGCTGCATAGCTTTGAGCTTTTGTCAACTTTTTGGAAGGAAATGGCAATTTGGTAAGCAGTTGTCTCATTTTCATTAACAAAATGGATTCATGCTGGTTGACTCCACCCAGTGTGAAACAGATGCTAAACAAAATTCTTACAACTTTAGGAGTACTGAAGCCATCTACCATTGAACTGAGAAATCCAGTAGTCCATAAGGAGGCAAAATCCTAAACTCTTCAAAAAATATACAGTAAAATTCTTAAATCCCAATTTTCTGGGAGTTTTCTTGGTATCCAAAAAGTTATGATCTTGATCTGATCCATTTAGTGTGTAGATTTCCAAAATGAAAATCTGCTAATGCCATTGATGTAGTCATTGAAGCCAAAAGAAGAAAAAAGGGAGTCTCATATCCACCCAGAAAAGATAGCATTCAACCTAAAGGTCTTTTGCTCATTCCAAAAACCCTGAAGCAAAGTTGCCAACTTTCCAAGTTTGGCAGGAAAAATTCTTTTTTCCCCATAAAATCTATAAATCTGCCAAATCTCATGGTATAATATTCAAATTCTATAATAATTCACTGGTTTTCTTTTATATTTTTATTGTCATGCAAAGAATAATCAAATGCGCTATCTATGAAATGATTATATACATATTATGTGGTACTTATGAAAATATCTATAATTAACCTATCTCCCATATTTTTTCTGGAATTGCATCACAAAGCCTGTTGTCAGCTCTCTGAACTAACATTGATCAATACTCTTCTAATAGAGAGATATCTCTTTTTAACACCCCATTCCAACCCATCAGGTGGATACCCCTGCTACTGGAGAACACTTGATATTTCCATCAAGACTACAGTGTTGGAATACTGTTTCATGAAAAATCACCTTTAAGTAATTAGTTGCCTTGTAAAAATTTAGCTGAGGCAAGAGAAGAATGAATGCCTTTCTTGTTTCTAAATATCTGCATCTACTAAAATATGCAATATTTTTACTTTTGTAAAAATAAAAAAGTGGAAAAAATTTAAATATTTCCCAACCCCGCCAACCAGATAAATAAGTTCTTATCATTATGACTGAAAATGCTAAAAATAGATTTGTAGTATGCTTTCAGTCACCTTTTTAAATATGCTAAATACAGTACCTCTCTAAAACAGAAGTTCAATTTAAAGGAATCTGCTACTGCTAACTGGGAAAGCTATAAAAAAGAAATGGAAACATGTAGGACCATGCCAGGCAAGAGAGGCAGCTCAATTTTTTCTTCATTATTTTGTCTTGCTTACAATATTCTTAGTTATGTTCATTTGATACTTATTGTAATCAGGCATGACTAAAAGTTCAAAGCTAAGATCACTGTTTGTTTGTTTTGTTCACAGAAAGCCACAACTGATAGTATGAAAAATGACTTAGACTAGGACTTTACTATTTAATTAAATAAAAAGCAATGTTGTTTTAGCTTTAAGCAAACATCCTGCTGTGCAATGTTTGCATTAGTGTTTTTTAAACAGCAAATGATATTGATTTTCTTGTTACTCTTGTTTCATTGTGTGTGAAATTCAGAAAGCCATAAAACTTTATCCAAACCTTAATTTATTAAAAGCTTAGGGATTGGTTTTGGAAGATATAAAATAGGGCTAGCTATGGAAAAGGACAGCAAATTTCAACCCAAGCAGCATATCTAAACAGCTGTTGATGTCACTTTGTTTTGTAGCTGAACTTGGGCTGTCTCAGGGAAATTATGAAGATCAAGTGACAGAACAAAATTTCGGGTACAGACAGGAATAAATTTGTTGAATGTTGGGTACATGGTCATGAATGTGCAAATCATATTGGCAGGTCATATAAAGTATATATATGTGCTAGAAGATAGGCTACCAAAGGCAGAGTTGTATTTCAAACTAAGGACAAGTCAGCAGAATCGCTCCAAAGGTGTTGTATTCCTGCAGAAAATGAAAAAAAGTTCTCAACTACATCTGCTGCACCTGGCATGTTAATGCTGATTGAATTCAAGACAAGGTAGATCCAAAAGCCTCCTAAGAATCTCAATATACCTAAATTTGGCTATCTGGTTTATAGAACATTCCAAGCATGACTGTGTGGGTATATATATATATATATACACACACACCACACACACACACACATCAGCCACCAGAGTGAAAAACAAACTTGCAGAAAAAATAGATAATGCCAAAACATCAATGAACGAACAACCAACAAAAGCTTCAGTAGGGAAGATTCATGGCAATAAACCTTCTAAATTGTATTTCTCTTGCAGCTATTTACAAAATGTAATGACTTTTTAAGCTGAAATCCTGGTGAATAAATAGTAAAAATCCAGAATGTAATTTATTCCCTGGTGTGTTAAGGAAGGTTATTAAAAAACAACCTACTGGGTATACAGAGTTTCAAAGTATGTTGTTGATCCTATAAGTGACAATACAATAGATGGTGGCTACTACTAAAAATGTATTTCACTTATGACTTATGCAGACTAAACAAATTCCTGGCTTCAATTCATAAGACATTCATTTTAATCAACATATAATGAGTCTTTATAAGCCCAATAAAGCACCACTATACTTCACTAAATTTCAGAAGCTAGATTACCTCTGCTATTTTTAAAAAAAACATAATGAATGCAATGGCGTTAATTTGTAAAATCTTAGTATATAAGAGAAAATATTTTAATGTCAAGTGTCAGAAAGAAATAATGGTGAGCATTCTTTACTAAACACACATTTAGAAGTAATTAAATATTTTACTTTTCCCATTTTTTTACTTATTTCACAGTTGACAAAATTCGCCTTTGTTTCAATAAAATCCCTTATAGATAATTCTCTTACATACAATTTCACTCAAAATTATTCTATTTTAAAAAGGTGGTAGCATTGCATTTGTTATTTTCTTTTAAAGTCAAGATAATTTATCCAAATTTCAAATTGTAAAGTATAATAAATTTGACAAATAAGCATACTCAAAAATATTTTAAACAAAAAAAAAACTGGTGGCAAGGCATAAAGATTTTGGGAAAAAATGTTCTTGTTTTGTTACTGACTGACTTCCTATAACTTTAAAATAAATTTGCCTTTGAAGAACAAATAAGGCTTCAGTGAAATTTAGAAAAGGTCAGAAGATAGTTTCTCTAGTAGTCTTGATGATTATTAGCAAATGTTCAGAAATTGTTAAAACAAATTCAGCTTAATCTCAGATTTTATTTAAATTTGAACCATGTATACAACTATGTAATATCTGAACTTTTTTTTTCTTTCTTCTTTTCTCATTAAAGAAAATAACATATTTGAATTTTGTGATCCACTAAAAGCAAGTTGCTGCTTTAAAAAAAGAAAAGTTGGACTATTTTTGATAAACCACTGTTAAAAATCACTTGAGATCTCTCTCCAAAATTTCTAACATAATGAAGGTCCAACCAACGCTTACGAATACAGCATTATATAGTAGTCATATTAGATTAGGATTAGCATGATAAAATAAAACTGAATTTTTGCCCCTTATGAATGGGAACTTTTTGCTTCGTTTTTTTTATTTTCAAGTCATCATTACAGCCTCTAATTTCTATTTAAAAAATCTATCTCAAAGTTTGAAAAACTGCAGCTTCACAATCTATAGAATCACTGAAATATAGACCTAATCTGAAGCTGTTAACTCTGTTTGGACCTTAGTAGTTTGCTGAAAAAGTCCCAAGAAATAACTGGTTCTTTTGAGAAGCACTCCCTTCACTTTAGTGGGTTTAAAATTAAAATATTTATTATGCTAAAAATTACAATTTTAATCAATGCACAAACAATGTAGTTATATATATGGTCAAGCTGAGAGACATGTTTTTTCATAAGTTCATCCAACCACCTTTTTATCCATCTTTTTTCCAAAGCACCTATGTTACTGAAAAAAACACACAACAAATAGTAATAAATCAGAATTACATGAGTGTGTACCAAAATACTGAATTCTTACCCAAACTATTGATAATTTTTTTTGTCTTTAAATTAATTAAGCAATTTATTTCAGTCTAAAATATTCCCTTCATTTTATTACACAGTAATGAATTAAATTTTTTTTTTAAAAGTAAAACAAAATGCCATTTCAATAACAAATATTACCATGAACTCTCTTCATGTGACATGGGTGAGTGAGTGGCTGTGGCTTTAAGTGGCATAGTTTTCTGTGTTTGGATTTAGGGATGTGCTGATTGGCCTGCTCCTACTGGGAAGCCAGAAATTTATTTCTGTACACAGAGTATCATTACATGTAGGAAAATAAATAGGTCTAAAGGGCTTCTTGCTCTCTTTCCCACTGGGGCAGATATGTACATAAAACTTTGCATCCAAATTTTATTGACTTTACCAAAATCTTAACAATAAAAATTTATTTGCTAATGAAAATTAAAGAGTAAAAACACCCTGAATAATTGTCAGTTCATGTAAACTTCAAGAACTCGTACTATATTGTAGCATTCTGCCAATATAGTGTTTTGATGGAAAAACAAAGAAAGATACACACAGTTTGAAACATGTTTAAAAGATGACTGAAATCTGAGATGATCATCGCATGGAGTGCTGAAGCATTGCATTATTGTTAGCCAAAATTTTATTTTGAGTATTGGAGCAACCAGTATAACAATAAAGTCTGGTTTTCATGATATAGAAAGTATCTCCACTGTTGTTTTCCTAATTATCCATTCTTAGTAATATTATCTGTTAACTGGTCTAATATTAACCAAGTTGAGTGATTTATCTTATGGACAGACAATATCTATCTAACCCAGGTACTCATGCGTAGTGTAAGTAATGACTGTTGAGAATGTACTTTAAGTGCCACATGGCTTCTGCCTGGTAAAGGTAAACATTGTTTTTACTGTAGTTCCAGATGATAACCACAGGGACCCTTGTTAATGACACTACAATACTTAATTATCTGTGGGTGTCATAGAACCTATATTGTAGTTTGTCAAAAAATTATATTGAGGTTGGCTAGTTTTTTCAGATGTTTTTTAGCTGAGGAATTATGAGATAGAACTATAGCAGGCTAGGCTAATAACCATTGACACTGCCCATTTTAGGATGAGTGTCTAGACACAGGCATTTTAATAGTAGAGATCAAAAAGCTTTGTATGGAATAATTTTGTGATTCAGAAAGATCCCAGTAAAGCTAAATGCAAGCTTTGCAATCAAGAAATCCCTTGAGGTGAAAACATTGCAAAGGCATTTACAACTATTAACATGATAACCATTTAAAGGTGAAATATGCCACTGCTACAAAAAAAAGAACCAGACTAGGATGTAGTAAACAAATGACTATGGAGGAATCTCTTGAGAAAAAAAAGTTGTGGGACATCAGAGATTCTTAAGCCATAACTACACCAAAGAATAAGAGAGATGATTCCTGCTGAACTACAACCTTACTAGTTGTCATAGATATTGAATTTATAAAGCCACTCAATCACTTGTCTCCTAACTGTAATATACCACACTATAGCGTTTTCAGTTAAAGTGATACAAGATATGTACTATGTACAACACTGTTTTCAAAAAACTCCAAAAGATGCTAGAGTATAGCACTGACAGCATTTGGACAGTCACTACTGCTGGAACACCATTTCTTTGTATAACCAGTTGTTGGCTAATACCTGATTTTGAAAAGCAGAGCCATCCTAAATGTGGTTCCATTTCCAGAATCACATATTACCAACAACATAAATAAGTAAATTTTGGGATTTAGAGAAAGATGAAATACCATATGATAAAGTCTAATTTAGCCCTTAGGAATGATGCTGCTAACAACATTATTGCTAAACTTCTAAAAATTGGATTACTATCATTATCCCATTTTATTCATACATTACAATTATCATTAATGATGCCATATTTAGCCAATGAGATGTAAAGGAGATCTTTCATATTAATTAAGAGATAGTTAGCCATTTCCACTCCTGCTGTCCCACAACTGAAAGTCCCCAAACAAAAGCTTCCATAGGTCGTATCAATCTAATGGAACAGTTTATATTACATACTAAAATGTAATATTCAACAGACACCCAAATGTGGCATATACAGGAGACCATAATATTCCAAAGCTAATTCAGCATCAATGGAAACTAGGCAAAAAACTTGTTTGCCTTTTAAAACCTTTTGAAGAGACAATAAAAGTTGATAGTAAAACTGCAACTATTATAATTCTGTCAATTTTAGCTATAGAACTCTTCCTAGACAAAACTACTACTAATGCTACTTTCAAAGGAATCTGGAAAACTGTTGATCAGTTAATAGCAACTGTGCGAACATAAGTATTTTGCAAATAAGAAACCCTATATTTCCAAATTCTTAGATCCTCACTTCGAACTGAAGTTCCAAAGTGAAAACATGAATATGGATAGAATAAAGCATTGGTTGATAAGAAAAAAATTGGAAAAAATGGAAGTCAAAAAATATTAGGCAGAGAGTCCTAGGCGAAATGTAATCACAGATGCTGATACAAGTCTTGATGATCCAGACATATCAGCTGCTAAATCAATAATGACAGTTCCAGGATTTTGGGACTCTTAGGAAGATATAGCAACAGGAAAAAAAAAAAAAAAAGGTGTCAATTCTTCTACAGGAAAGCAAACTGCAGATCCTCAAAAATCAAAAAAACTTTGCTGATATTTATAAAGAGATTGAGAAATATCTTAACTTGTGGATAGGGACAGATGGACGGACGGATGGATGGACGCACGCGCGCGCACACACACACACACACTTCCTCAATTCAGAAAGTGGAGACTTTAAATGCTAAGTTATACTTTTGACAGACTTTCATAATTGATTTTAATTTTGAATGTTTGTAGGCCAGTATTACTTTCAATACTTTGGCTTTCACATGGTTGAGCATTAACTTGGATTTAAAAATGGCTATGTTTGTTGATTAGTTTAACATAGAAATCTTTAAACATTTCAAGTAGGAAATTTTCAGCATATTTTTGACAGCCTTTAAAAGTTTCATAAATGCATTGTATTTTGGATTGTGTGTTTAGACCAGTATTACATTTTATGTTTTGGCCTTCATCTAGTTATGAATAGGAGTGTCAATCCTGGGTATGGTGATGAAGATGAGTCTAAACAGGCAACTGCCCTCCCTCAAAAAATTTGTACTAAAATACATATATAGGTTTTGTATGTGTGGGGGAAGTGGTGGTTAAATAAATACCTATGAGATTTATGATCTTTTTTTCCCCACCAACTTCAAGCAAGATCAATGCTACTGGTTACTGTTAATCTGAATGAAATGATTTGTTAATAGAAATTTGTGTAATATGTAAAACAAAGAGAGGAGCAATATTCCAGTTCTGTCTGACTTCAAAAAGAAAAAGTTTTCTATTCACTATTACGAAAACTAATAATTGGCCAAGCACATCCCTATTTGAATTATTCATACAGATTTTAAAATATTTTTATAAATGAAAAGAATAGTTCTAATAAAAAGTTATTGAGGATCTTGACTGATTTCTCTTATGGTTTTTCAACTAACCCTCATCTTTGGATCCAAATGGCTTCATGACAAATACCATGTTTCAATGGATCCTGAAACATTAAGAATAACTCAGTACAGCAAATGATGAGAGTTTCTTGACACATCATTATCAAATCTTAATTTTAAATACTATGCTAACAAAAAAAAAAAATTGTTAAAGTTTAGATGAGTAAACTGACCACTGCATATATCATAAAGTTTAACTTAGGAGAGTTGAAGTCTCAAGTTCATATCTCATCTTGTTTGTGTATCAAATGCTTGAGATTTTATTATAATAGGACATCCCAACAATATCTACAATGGAGTGCGATAAAAAAAACTATTGATAGTACTATTTAAGTACTAAGCTCAATTCTTAAGCAAAGCTCACGACAATTTTTATTTTATTTAAAAAAAAAGTAAATAAATATCTAACCTTGCATTATACCCGAAAAAAAGGAAAAAAAATCAGCAAAACAATAAGTGACGCCAGGAAAGTTTGTTTATTTATTTGTTTTATGCAGCAGCAGCAGCAACATAAACCTGATCTATTCGTGTGACGGGTATCACATCACATCCTTACTAAAATGACGTTTCTAACATGTCCATGAACTATTGCTTTAAGTATAGAAGAAAAGAAGACAAGAAAGTGTGTGGAGGAGGAGTAACTTCCATGAACAACAACAACAAAAAAGATAACTGCAGTCTCTTCAATCAAAATCATAATATGTCCTGGACTATTTTCTGATTGGAAAACTGTTTTTAAAAAATCTAAACAGAACCTAAATAAAATTGTACAAGGGAATAGAAAAATCCAAGTTGTGTTGATTTGTACATTCGCCGTTTTTGCTTTTGTTTTAAAATCCTAGTTCACATATTGACAAAAAAAAAAAAAAAAAAATTTTTTTTTGTATTTATTTTAAAATCTTTGTTAAACTCACAAATTGAAGTGACTTTAAAACAGTAAATTAAACAACTAATTTTGCAAGTGAGCCTCATCTGACGAGCATTCAGTCAGGTTTTCACTCGACTCCAACGCATCTTACTTTCCGCCTTTACAATGCTGATTAAGTGATAAGCTTCCATCACTCGGTCGAAAGTCAACATCTGTAAATAAAAGGGAATTTAAGAGAACTCGGTAAGGAGAGATCGGGTTCTCTCTCTCTCCGTCCACTCGGTCGGTAACCAATTACACTGCACTATCATCATGTCGTCATTACTACATCGGTGACTGACGGAAAGCTTCTTTATGTTACTACCGGGCTGTTCGCCATCGGAAGATCTGTACGTTTAGGAGCAGGAAAGCTGCAGCACTCTGTCGCATCCCCATCAAAGCTGAGGAGGAGGCGAACATTTTGACAAGTGACAAGAAGAGGAAGAACACTTACCGACACGAAAAAGGCAGAACCACGCAGCTACCGGAAGGCAAGCGAACGCAATTCTACGCGGTTCCATTGTCCGTTCGAACAACCGGGCCTAAAAGAGTAATAAGTCCGATTTTCCTGGCACCTTATTTTGATTTCCTACATGACGGCGGAGAGACGACGCAGCTATCATAGCAATGACTACCAATAATAACATGGCTAGGGGGAGGGGGGGAATCCGTCTCGTTCAACTCACGCCCGCCGAACGAGACCGGAACCGGAAAATGGGACCGCGTGCAAGACGAGCGACGAGGATTCGAGGATGAGCCTCAGCAAGTGTCCGCGCGATGATAGCTTCGCCAAGAAAGCATTAGATGCATATCTGAGCTCATTGCAAAAGAAACCAGTTCTTACAAAATCTCTAACGAGGTAAGAAAATGCAGCCGGCAGATGTTTGGAGATGTCGTCTGCAAAGCGTTGTTGTTGTTGTTGTTTCTTTTTTTCTTTTTGTTTCTTGTTGTCGTCTGCCGTTGTGAGCGCGGGAATAACTGCTCCCCCCCCCCCCCCGGGCGCTGATGTATGGAGCAAAGTTTTCCAGGTTACTGCTCGCGGCTAAGCTAACTTTTGGTGGCATATGTGCAGTGGCAGTGTTCCCCGGTGTCGCCAATTTATTCCGAAACATCACAGTTCCGAAAAAAAACAGGATGGTACTAAAATTAGGAAGACTTTCTCCAGCTAACTGCACGTACTTCCAAAGCGAATGTGCGCCATATTTATATATTTATATTTATTTGGAAGAGATCTGGATTGATATTTCCCCATATTTATTATTAATTTGGTAGAGTTTTTTTTTTTTTTTTAGTTATTAAAGTTGTTTATTTTTCTTTTAGGATAAAAAATTTCAAGAAAAACAATTTTAATTAAACATAAAACTACCTTACAAATAAGGCTGTGGAAAATTCAGATTGTCTAATTACGTAAAAAAAAAAAAAAGGCTTACATTAAGTAAGACTGTGCTAAAGTCTCTCAATCCTATCCAATTACATTTTATTCAAAGGAAGTTTTTGGTAATTTGGTGGGTTTTTTTTTTCTTTTACATTACGTTGGTTACTTTTCTTGCACTTGGTAATTCAGAGTTAGTGAAGAAAGCTGGTTTTAGCATAAAACCCACGCACAAGGATACTAACCTGGAAATTTTCAGTAAGCGAAGGAGTAAAGGTGCATGTTGCTATAGCATGATTGTTCCCAGTGTGGCTGGAGCATGAGTATGTAATCGTATCATGTTTTTATTCATTTCTTTAATTCGGAATACTGATGTTTTGGATTAATGATGCTTTGGAATGTCAGGGTTATCCCAAGTTTCCACTTGCACTGATAATAAGTCAGGATTAACGAGCTCACTAAATTGTATATCGTAGTACTAGGATGATTTGTACCGATGATGATAATATCACTGATTACTTTGTTCTTAAAAGTAGTAGCTAGTGGCAGAAAGTTTTAAAACTTAAAGCTGCTTCTTGAAAAAGAAAAAAAAAATGATCGTAAAATAAATACTTAGAATTTCATTCATAAATAACTTGAAACAAAACAGGAAAAAATGGCTTTGCAATACCAAGTGAAACATCTGAATATCATTGTTTACTGCTTGGATGTCTTAAGGATAAAGTAAAGTACATTTTATAGTATATTTTTATGAACTTGAAAGTTTTCATTCACCTGTCTAATAATTGTCATTGTTTTTTCAAGTGCTGTTGTTGCAGCTTTTGGAAACATCCTCGCCCAAATAATAGCTATGCAGAGAGCAGAAAAACAGACATCATGGAACTGGAGAAGCACCATTGCTATTTCTATATTTGGGTTTGTAGCACACTTTAATACTGGTAAAGATCCCCTCCATAATAATTTGAACAACAACATAGGTTTTGGATGTGCAATAACTGCTTGGAGTCTGTTGAACAACCCATTCAGTATGCCTAAATTTATGCAGATATTGCAATAGCTGCAAGAGATTGTTGGCAGTCATTGGAAATCTGGAAGGTGAAAACCCATTCTGTTTATGCAATGGTTTCACCCTCTTCAGGTATACCACAATTATTTGATGCAGAATACTTTTGGACAGCGAAAGATTGGCAGTGACAAAGCATATGGATTAACTGGCCTCATATCAGCCAATTATCGATGCCTGGTAAATGTGAAAATAGTTACCATGTACTTTTGGGTTAGATGTAAATAATGGCTGAACTCACTCCTTTGGGAGGAGTTATGTTAGTGATCTGTAGTTCACAGGTGCTCTTTTAAGATAAATTTAGTATTTTATAGTTGAGTTGACTTAATTTGTTTATTTTGCTAAGAAAAATTATGGAATTTTAAAAATTATTCTGGTTTTGTTTTTTGTTGTTTTGGCTTTTTGTTAATTACATTTTTGTATCGTGTAATTATTTGCTGTTTCTTTGTTGCATTTAGAATAACTGAGGAGATAATGCTAGAAGTGCCAATGGAACTTTGTAGTTTATTTTTCCATGTGTGAAATGTTTAATGAAATATATATTAACAGTATACTGTTAATGTTCTTTTCATTATTTTTCTTTTACTGATAAACTCCTCTCTAGATGTATATGTAAAGTATTGTAAATTATAACTGTAGTTAAAAGGATATAATAATTCTTTTTTTTCTTCTGCTCTAATCTTAGAATAATTTTTTACATGAGAATTTCTTCTTTACATATCCTTATATTGACTTTGAGGTCTTGAAAACATCTCACAGAAGTTTGCTAGATGAAAGGAGTTGTTGGATGCCAGTTTTGGTGGCCGGTGGCCAAGCAAGTTACCTGGATAGTGTTGGGTTGTATGTTGGTCAAGGTGCAAGCCAGTCAAGAGTTACTGGCAGAACCACTGCCACACATACCCACAAAATCTTCCTAAAACGTTTGTTTAGCTGTGGGAATACATGAGGATAAAATACCATAAGTTAAATATTATTTTAGTATTATAACAATGAGAAATGGGAAAGTTTAAAAATCTTATAAGTTCTATTAATTATTATTGTTTGTTTTTAACATTACATGACAGCAGCCTTGCTTATCTTACACACTTCAAATACTCTTATGAATGTTTGTTTTATTATATTTGTTTATTATTTCTAGGTTAATTTTTAATGGACCTCTTATTCATCACTTTTACAAGATCATGGATGAAATTCTGCCTAAAAGTTCAGGAAAATCTTTTGCCATCAAAAGAGTTTTATTTGATCGACTCATTTTTGCTCCTCCATATTTACTTTTTTTTCTCTACATAATAGCAATACTTGAGGTAAGACATTAAAAACTAGAATTCATTTCAAAATCGTTTTCTTAGTATCCATTTTGATCTTTTTACTGTGTAGAGTTAATTTTTTTTATAAAACCCCACTGATTTGTTCTATACAGGTGGCATGTAGTTTGGCTATAGTCATACAAACAGTATGATTATTAACAAAGCACTGGCCACTTTTTAACTAAGGTATTAAGATGTAGTTTTAATTTAAATTATTTTGTTTCTCTTCAGTAATGTCACTTTAATATTTAGTTATTGCATGTATTTTAAACACAAAAATTTAGAATGGCATAGGCATGCCTATAGAAAATATTTTTCTTAATTTATTTTTGGCAAAATTTAAAATTATCTACTTAATGTAACTTATTTTCATAAATCATTTATGAAAGGAAGATTTTAATAGTAATTTTTTTTCTTGAAATTTTTTATAGATCATTTAGTAATTCAGAAGTAATGAAAGTCACTTGCCTAGCATTATAGTAAATGAACTATTTTTCTTTATGAAAACAGTATCCAGTACATCTAAATAATCACACGAGTGATTATATGAGATGCAAAACAGTGACCTAATATTTGGCTAAAATAATCTAAAAGCTTGTCTGAACAATATCAATATTAACATTAATACAATAAAATGTAAACAAGCACGTGGTGTCACTTTTACTGGTTATCTATACTCACAGTTTAAATGTGAAATGGTAAATTTTATGCAAAAATTTCACTTAAGTTTTCACTAAATAAGCTGTATTAAATTACTGTCTGGAAAATATTTGTACCAGCAGGTATAGTTGGTTTTGTTTTTCATTTATGATAGTAAAAGTAGCTTAATACCTTGGGTTTTGTTTGTTTGCTTTTTTTCTTTAGAAAAAAATTGGTAAAGATAGCATGCAAATGGTGAAGAATTTTTTGAAACTCATCTGTTTATAGACAGTTACAGCAAACTAAGCAGTATATATCACTTCAAATGTTCATTAAAACTAGGATGAATTAATTTGAAAGTGATCAGTTAAACTTCATTTTAGGCATGCAATATGCATACACTAGTTTTATGACTCAGTTGAATATGGTCTTAAAGAAAAGATATGATTTATGTTTTTTCATGCAATATTAGCTTTTTATATATATATATATATATTTTTTTTTTTTTTGTTACTGTTCTGTATCAGTATTGGTAAGATACAGCAGTGTGCAAAAAGTCTTGCATAAAAATGACTAGACTTAGAAAATGGGTTCTTATTTTGTAGAAATTAGTAACTATTGTATGTTTTCTGTTCTAATTGAAAGGTATTGGTGTCTTTAAATGATTTATAACACTAAGATCCATTTTGTAATTGCACAGTCAAAATTTTAATTAAATAAAATAATTTGCATGAAATCAGCATGTGCAAAAGTGTTGCATAAACAACAAAAAATTAGAATATATATTTTGTGCTATAATAGTTTAGGATAGTAGAATATAAATATGAAAAAAACTGTCATTTTCCACTGATTCATTTTTGTTCAATATAGTGATGCCGAGAGCCTGATATTTAACCCCTGAACAGCGAGCCACAATCATTCGCATGAAAGAAGATGGTGAAACTGAGTGAGTCATTGCGAATCGTATCAGTTGCAATCAATCGACGATATCTCGCACCCTGAAACATTGGAAAGCTGATGGGAGCCTAATTTCGAAACACACCGTGGAAAACGATGTCTCAACAGAATTGTCTGATTGCCCACATGTCGAACTCGGACCGTTTCCACACTTCCACCGACATCCAGACTGCCTTGTCAAGGCACCATGGGATCCAGTTGGCCTCGTGCGGCGTTTGATCCACATCGGACTGTTTGGGCGATTGGCACAGAAGCTGTTCATCAGTCTGGACAATTGTCGAAAACAACTGCAGTGGGCTCGCGACCATCTCCACTGAACCATGGCCCAGTGGTCCCGAGTGTTGTTTTCTGACGAAAGCAAATTTGTGAGGGTACACTCGGTGGGTTGGGGTACATTTGGCGATTGGTGTCTGAGAAATACCATCCTAGTTGCACTCAACTGACTGCAAGCAGGGGGAGATTCGGCCATGGTTTGGGGCTGTTTTCAATCATCCGTTGTCGGTCCATTGCATCACGTGGAGGGTCGAATGAATGTTCATGACTATGCTAAGATCATCTTGGACATTGTCAAACCGTATATGTGTGACCACGTGCCCCTGACGGCCATCTATCGGCAGGACAATGCCCTCATCCACACAGCTAGGAGTGTCAAGGCCTTGATGGCAGAGTTGTGAATCCCCCTCCTTGACTGGCCAGCTGAAAACCCGGATCTCAATCCCATTGAAAACATTTGGCACTTGATTAAACTCAGCATTAGTGCCAAAAAAACCGAAAACTAAAACTGATTTCAAACGGAAAATCGAGGAAGCCTGGTCAGAGTTCAGTAGTGACAATTGTCAACGTTTGGTAGCCAGCATGTCTCGTCGTTGTGAACAAGTTATCAAGAATTTCTGATATTCTACTCATTATTGATAGATCTGATCACTTTCTGCATAATTGGAATTGAATCTGAATTGATTAGATAGCTGTCTAGATTTTATGCAACACTTTTGCACGTTGATTTGGTGCAAATGATTTTCTAAAATTTATAACTTTTCTTACAATGAAACAATATGCTTGATATTATTGGAATAGATGCACAACAGTAATATAGAAATACTTTAATGAACAAGATTTGATAACAACTACTTTCAACAAAATACGAGCTAATTTACAGGAAAAATTATTTTTATGCAAGACTTTTGCACACCACTGTACCTACAATCATAATCCTAAATCTTTGCAACATGAAACGTTTTACAAATCTTTTTTTTTATCCTATTTTTATTTATCTTGAGATCATGTACTAGATGAAAGGTGTAAAGATAAAATTTGTAAGGGAGATGATAAGGATTGAAGAATGCTGCCTCTATTATTAAGATGACATTATGTTAAAAAAACAAATTAGATTTTAATTAAAAGCTATGAACTTATTTGTATTTTAAAAATAATTAGACAGCAATATCTGATGTATCTTTTGTTTTCAAGTACTAAAAAAAAAAATTTTTTTTTAAATAACACGGCAGTTGTTAAACAGAAACAGAATTATAATTGTCTCCTCTTTTTCTTAGGGAAAAAATTCCAGAGAAGCCTTAATGAAAATAAAAGAAAATTACTGGACTACACTAAAAATGAATTGGAAAATTTGGACAGGATTTCAGTTTATAAATGTGAACTACATTCCATCACAAGTAAGTGAGTTAAATTTTTTGGGTTTTTAAATTATTCAACAATATTTAAGCTGTAAAAATTAGTATAAAGTTATAAATTAAACTATAAGTTTATTGGTGGGGGGAGGAGATGGAGAGTTAGAATTTTCTTTAACTTTAAGACTTTTAAAGTTTTTATGTTACTTTTGTTTTGGACAATCTGTGTTTAATAAATAAACATGTATTTATGAATTAAACTAAATAATTACCTTATAATAAAGACGTATAGATATTCTAACTTTTAGTGTTGGAAAGAAAAGAAAAAGTTTGGTTATAATTTTATTTTTCAGCTTTGTTAGGAGTGTCTCTGAGGTCATGGAGTAGCTTTAGCACTTTTATTGAAAAAAATAATTCTAAATAACATTTACTTTTATCAGCATATTATTGATGTAATAATTGCTCCAAACGGCATGGTCTGGAAAATAAGTTTGTGCTGTTTGTTGAACTCTAATTGAAATTGATTATATTTAAAAAAAAAAAAAAGATTAAAATTTTTTAGAAGAGCTAAATTTAATAATTTTGATAAATGTTATAGGAATTTATTCAACTATGAAGACACATAAACCATAATAAGGGTTGTATTTCCACAATTTTTAAAATTACTTTATTTTGGTTATCAGTTATTGTTTACTTTGGATAGACAAGTTTGGCTGTTGCAAATTTACATTAATATTGTAATAATCAGGTAATAAATGCTTATGAAAAAGTCCCATCGCTACAAAATATGCATCTAACTTATTTTGCATGTCTACATATTATACATTTTAATATTGTGTACCTGTCCAAAATAATTAGTATAGATCACTTAATTGTACTGATTTTAATGATATATATATTTTTTTCATTATTTTTATATCTTGATTACTTATCTATACATTTTGCAATTTATATTAACAGCTTAGTATATCCATATTTAACTTGTGTTATAAGTTGGCCTTTTTAATATTTCTATAACCAAAATTATCAATAACAGACTGATTTAAGAATTTGACATTTCCATTTGAATTTCAACAATCTGATTAAATTTATTGTTTAAGATTAACAAAATGTTTTTAAGGGCATTACCACTAAAAACATCATCACAATCATTACTCAAACCAGTGCTGGTTTTTATTCTCGGCACAAATATGCACAACAATTATTTTGCTGATTTACAAGTATGTTTTATTGAAAGCATTTCCTCCTACATAAATTGCTTTGCACAATTTAGACAATTTTTTTGAAATTTAACACACTTCCATTTTTCTTCCCAGTACCGAGTGCTGTTTGCCAACATGGTATCCCTTGTGTGGACAGTTTACATTTCTACTGCAAGACAAAAGTGACAATTTAAGGGCTTGTCAACTATTTACACATTTTACATCAGTCGGTCTACATATTTTATATTTTTCACATATTGTGAGGCATTTTGGTATGATGAGGGTAAGAAACAAGTTTTTGCTTACTGATATTATTTTTACACTACATTTTAGAACTAAAACTAAATTGATATTTTTATACAACCATATATATAGATTCTCTGAAAATGTGATTTTTTTGTTAATTATTATTTTTAAAAAATCATTTAAAAGCATCAAAATAAAATTTAGTTTAGAAAATTGTGGCATTTCTCTCTATATTACAATACGTGCATAACAAGCATAACTGACATTTTAAAAAATAATTATAAAAGGCAGTTTGCTTTATTTTTTAAAGAGTGGGTCAGTTACAAAAGTTGAATATATAGAGATATTAAATATATTCACTATATATTTGAAGGCCAGTCTTGAAAATCCATCTATGGCTCTTCCTCCTAGTGCCAGATGTGGTTTTTTATGTATTTTAAAGCAGTGATCTTTCAAATTTTCATCTTTCATTTACTTTAATAACTACACTGAACAACAGTAGTTTTGCTCATGTGTTCTTTTTCACAGGTCATTTGTTTTAAAATCTGAAAAAAAAATTATTGCTATAAAATATTTTAATATTGAAAAAATTAATTATATTTACATTTATAATTAATTTGTTGGAATAAATCTTCCATTTCTTCACTTTTTCCTTTCTGTTTTTCACTTGTTTTGCCAAAGGTTTTCTGTCAGAACAAACATTAACTTTGACCATTAGTTACATGGTATCAGTAAAAAGAAACTTCATGTTCTTGATATGCATACCTTTAGTAGTTCTAGTGTTGAGCACTTTTGCTACTTTCTAGGCCATTGCTTTAGCAACCAGTTTGTAAACTATTAAAGTTTGCTGATTATAAATATTAAAGATTTCACCTGTTGTATCCTTCATTTCACTGTCTGGAATTTGTCTTTGAGATGAAAAGTATTTTAAATATCGGTAGATTTTTTCAGCAATTACATACAGCCTTGGCAACTCAATTTGGCTCTCTCAGTAATTTTAAATTTTTTTATAATTTTTTTTTACTTGGCTTTAATTCTTCATATTAAAAGTGTTTTGGTTTTTTATCAAATATTAGCAAGCATGATACAGAAAAATTCCTAAAGAAAAATCTGAAATTATAACAACAAAAATAGTTAAAATTACAGTCTTGTATTTTTGTTAATATTTTGACCAAATTTCTTTTGATTTTAATGATTCTTTCATTCTACTTGGCATTGTTCCAACTAATGTCTATGACAAAATATTTTGCCAAGCTTCCTTAATGACTTGCAAATTCTTTATTCCTTAGATAATTTTTTGCAATATATTGCTCCATCACTGCTTATATGTTCTCAGTTGGATTTAAATCAGGACAATTCCCAGGGCAGTCTTTAAACCAATATTGCTCTTAAACCAAGAGAGAACATTCTTTGTTATGTGACATGTTGCCTTATCTTGTAAAAATACAAATGTTCCCATTAGAATGGAATTTCTTTGCAGATTTTACAAAATCTATTTTTGAAAAATTCTAATACCAGTTTTATTCATTGATGTTCCCTTTGGCAGGGTTACCAAATTGCACTTTTCATTAGCAGAGAAACAGGTGCAAATGTGTACACTTTTAAATTCTGGGTTAGTAAAACGACAGCTTAATTTAAATTTTTTTACCTGATTTTTAAAACATCTTGATTATCAAAGAGATAAGTGAAATTTCATCTGCAAATATCACCCTGCTCCAATATTTTACTTGTCAGTTTTGCTATTTCTTACAAAATCAGTCTGTCTATTCTTTGTAAGACAGAAAATCCTGATTTTTTCTGAGCTGTGTGATTAAGCCCATTGTTACCAAATATCATCTTACAGATCTATCTGATATCTTCTGGATAATACTTTCATCCAATTTTCTAGCTAATGTACCCTTCTCTTAAAGATTCACCTCTTTTTTTTAATGAGAAGTTTTAATAATAACCCTGCCAACAGTTCTTACTGCAACATGTTTTTTTTTTTTAACAGTTGCTGAACTTTTCAAGTCCATTTCAACTTATGTATTCGGGGATTGTACTTGCATTAAAAAACATAATTGATTCAGAATTTTATTAGCTACTGATTTTTCAGAAAGACAGCAAAGAAGACAAATAGATTTTATGGAAACATCTTTTCATTGCCATAGTTTGATCCAAACAGCTATGAAATATTTACGTGTTACCTAAGACAAAGAATGTAAAATAATATCTGTTTTCAACTTTACATTTTGTTGCCTGAAAACTTGTACAACAAACTGGAACAAGAAGTGGTAAAATGTATAAAACAATATTTTTCATTATTTTTCTGAAGAGCATTCTACTTGTATATACTGAAATGTCATTTTAGATAGATTGTCAGCTGTATAAAAGCAACTAATTTGATGAAAATTCTGAAGAACAAGAAGTCTGCAAATGGAACAGGCAAATAAGATAAAGGGTTGAAAATTTGAGCGCACAAAGTACAGGTAGTTCTTTCTCGATTTTTGCACTACAAGGTTCTGTTGCACAGGATGCATATGCTGCTGTTCTTATAAGCAGGCTGTTTATAAGTCACTGTGACAAATTACATAACAGTGTAACTTTCTTCTTGATGTAAAAATATACCAAACAGTTGGCATTAGTTATGGTTTGCTTCACATTGTTGAATGTTTGCTGCTGTTCATGGTTCTACTGAAACGCTGTTTACATAGATGTTTGTTAAGCAGGTCTGATCTCACTTAAATTTAATACAAGCTAGCCAGATATTTAACTATGCCTACGAGTGTGTGTGGTATCTTCCAGTTTTGGCATGTTGGATATTGCCTAGTCATTTCTTGGATCTGGCTTGAGGCTTTCCTTTGACAGAATATGAACTACACAATAACTTCTGGTGACTTATGTTGACTGCCCAGTTTATTTTACAAATACTGCACAATGCTTTGTATATATTGTCATTATGCTCTTCAGTGTGCCTATGTACTAGAATATCATCTTGTGTGATTTTGGCAATGATGACCAGCTATAGATGCTCTATTGCTTGTTGGTAAACTTCACTAGCCAAACTGATGCTCGTTGACTTGCAATTATAGTGATGGCAATTAAACAGGGTGCCAAAAGTGGTGAGGAATGATGAATCTTGTCCAAAAAAGGGTGATGGAGTGCACTCTTTGTGTCTAGTAATATGAAATATATCATGTCAGGAATATTGGATATAACTACTACTATGCTTTTCATTGGTTATCTGGGATGCTTGATAGCTTGATTGAGAATACCTGGGTCAATACACACATGTAGATCATCCAAGTTTTTCTTTGTAGTCATAATTAATGGTGAAATTTTGTCAGTAGTGTTTGTAAACTAAGTGGTAATGCCATTGATGACTCTCTTTTTGAGTTGACGCTTTAGTTTGTATTTCATGGTTACTGGGACAGTGCTCCAGGACATTCTACTGGAGTAACTGATGGATCTACTGTAATTTTGTACTTGAGGTAGTTTTCCTATCTTGTCAGACAAGTCACTGAACCTTAGTAGTAATCTGGTGTATATCACTTGTTTGCAGTGGTTTTGTTATATAATTTGATGATACATCATATACTACTACATTGCTGATAGATATTAGATTAAGATAAAAGCTGTCCTCAAGACCAAGAAGTGTTTTGACAACACATTTGGCCACATGAAAATTAGGATGCACTCTTTTGTTTGTGTTGTGAAGTCTAACTATTTCTGTTTATGCTTATGACATTGCACTTTGCACCTGAGTCAGCCTTATCTTCTGCTTTATTATCACACAGACTAAGGATTGAATGAATCTCATTGAGATTGCCGAAAATGTCAACTTTATATTGATGACATAATTCTATGTCATAATTGTACTTACTGGTTGATATTTGCCTGGTATCTGTGCTTTCTATTACAAAAGTCTCCAAATTCTGGTCAAGGTTTTTCCTTTAACTTTTTTTTTTTTCCATTTACAACCTCTCTGAAGCTTTGTTTGACCTTGTTTCTGTTGTTTTGTTATTCCTGATGAAGTGGTTCTACTTCTACATTTATTGCATTGGTTTTTGAATGCTGGACAGTTCTGACATGCTTTCTACCACAGTTGTATTAAACTTCACCTTTCTGAATGTCACTGCTAAGCTTTCTGCATAAAATCCCAAGGGATTACATCTTGGGTGTGCAGAATATAAATTTGTCATTAATTTCTGATAGTTCATGTATCTGACACATCTGACTGCTCTTTCTAGTATGTGGTTATCTTCACAGCAATATTTTTCTAACTGTCATTTGTTATTACTACTATGAAGTCTCTAATGAGTTTATCAATCGAGTCTTCATACTTAACATACTATGCATTAGTTTCATAAGTCTGACAAATTTTGGAATCATTTCCTATGTTGTTGCCTGCTGTTGAATTTATAGCATCTGAGGATGGTGTTTATGCTGGGATTGCATATTTCTAAATTTCCTTTTTAGTGTTTCAATGTTCTATGATTTGGCCAGGATATTTTTTTCTGTTTGGATCTAGGTGCTGGAGTAGGTATGTGAATGATCACACTCTTCCATTGGCTTCAGGCTCAGCTAAATTGAGGAGAATTTGTCTTCATGTTATCAGGTTTCATGGTAGAGGGAGGCAACCAGGCAAATATTTAGATCTTGTTTAAAACTCTGCCATTTTTTGGCCACATTGCCTTAGTTGGTTTCCCAAGTCCACTTTCAGCCATTTGATTGGTTTTTTTTTTGTAAAGGGGGATCAAATGGTGCATATTTTAAAATCTAGTTTCCACACTTTATCTCATACTAAATAGATTCAAAACATGGTTTAAACTCCTGCATACTGTTCTGTTATAGATTCCACTTTTGACACTATGTCATAATGATTTGTCTCCCTGGATGCTATGCATCTATTTCTGTTCCATATCTTCCATGTGTCTTCTACCTGTCTTGCCAAAGTCCCTAGTGAGCATTCTCTTAATCAGAAGGAGTGGTCATTTGTGTAGGAGTTATGGATGTGTAGAATATGTCGTGTCCAGAGGTATTATGTAGATATCTGGAATTTATCTATCAGATATTAATTTACCCTGATTGTTAGTCATGTGAGCAACTAACAACTGTGAATATATCAGTCATTATTACTGACAGTATTGGCTGCAATTTATTCAACCAAAATAGATTTTCCTGTCTTGTTTGGTTTTTTTGAATTTTAACAAAATATGATTTAATCTGTCTTAATTATAATTATTTCACTTTTTTTACCTAAGCAAAATTAGTTATACATGTGTACGTTTTCCACAAAAATCATTAACTTTTTTTTTTTTAATGTGTACCATTCTTGCATTTCTTTGAGTATAATGAACTAACTACTTACAGATCAAGATTATGAATCATGGATTCCATTTATTTTGCATTACTTAATCAGAGTACATCAGTTCTCAGCCTACCAACAAGGGGCTCATACTATTATAAAATGTTTCCCAAGCTACACAAGTCTAAAACTAAACTTTTAAAAGATGCAAAAATTAGTAGACATCAGATTTTGGTTTGTATCATCAACTGCCTATGTACAGCTCTTATATTAAATACCATTGTTTATTTTTAGTAGTAGTTTTCAATAATCATTTTGTCGAAAGATTTGTATCTCAAAGCATATACAGTTTGTTCATAGTTCAACCATGGCTTTCAAGTATTATTATGTTGGAATGTTTGAGTTGTATCTTTGCTGATAAAATTTCCAAACAAAGATGGCAGTTATGAAAAGGTAGTTCTATGTAACTATGCTCATCTAAAAGATCATTAAACAATTCCTGCATGAGAATGCTTTAACATTTGTTGGCAAGGTTTCGCATAAAATTGTGATCAGTTAAAATTTCATGAAGCAGACCCATGCAAAATGTGAATAAATATTTAATATAAATTAAAAAAATAATGTCTGTGAAATATAAATGTTATGGATAAAAATGCAATTGATTCAACTCTACTTTTAACAAAGAAAAGATATACCTAATATTCAAAAAATGTATTTAACAGAAAATTATAAGAGCAACATTAACCTTTAGTAGATGAGTAGGTAATCCTTGATTTTAACAAAAACAGTCCTAATGGCAATGTATGTATGTAGAGAAAGAAAAAAAATTGGGAAAGCTATTGAGCAAACAATGACAGTATCATAGGATCAAAATAAAAGTATTCTCCATCTGCAGATACCATTAGAAAAAAATTTAACTGGAGAGCAGTAGCAAAGAATTTATAATCAGTGTTTTGCTCAATTACAGAGAAAAATACTAAGACAAAATAACAAGTGATGTGTTGCTAAAAAATTTAATCATAGACAGTTTTGTACAGTTGATATAGCCAATGAATGCCAAATATAGAAATCTAGCAAGATATATCTATTAACTCAAAAACACAAACAAGTTTTTTTCTAACATCCCAAGTTTCACAGTGATACTAATTATGTCATAGGTTACTTCTGTAATTACAGAGATCTGATAAGGAGCAGATAATGCTGACTTCATATTTTCACTGCTATTAGATGACATTCAATTTGTTCTATTGTTGCTAAACATCTCAGGTAACTTCATCTATTAATGGAAAATTTGGTATCTGTTTGAAGCATACATTATTATTGATGTGAAAAGAACAAAGAAATTATTAAGATGACTGGCTGTTTAGTTCTGTTGAGGGCAAAAGAAAAAAATATCTTAGACGTGAATGAAAAAATGTGAAAATTAAAAAATCAGTGATAAAAAACATTGAAAAACAACATAATGTAAAAAAGATGCAATGTGAATTTGAAAATTTAAGAAATTTAAAATATTTGTGATATAGAAATATGTATAATTTTTCAAGCATTTACAAGGAAACAAGAAAAATAAAAAAAGGGATATTTTTCTTGTTTATATACCTCGATCTACTTTTCATGTACATTTAGGCCTAGAATGAAGTCATTTTCATTCTGTAAAGATAGCCTAGATCCAAAGAATAAACCAGATGTGTTTTGCTATTATATTATGCTAGTTAAAATCTAGATCAGGTTTTTAAATAATGAAGCTAAATAATGCTGTAAAAGCTTTTAAAATGAATGAAAATAAAATCTGTTTGATCAGGAAATACAATATGAAACTTTTTGTCAAAATTATTAATGGCTCATTGTAATATAATGACATGAACACTTTGTGTAGGCTGAGAACTCATGTACTTCAAGCACATGTAGAATAAACAAACTTAGTAATTCACTATCTTGGTTAGCTAGTAGTACTTTTCATAGTATCAGGAGAAATCTACAAAAAAATGTGATGTAGAGGACATGAAGCCCCACAGGAATGGTGTTGTCCTCAAAGAATGTTGCTGAAAACTGGTGCAGATTTTTTTTCTAAACACAAGTGGCACAGCTGAAAAGTTGAGTACAGCCTCAAGATGACCCACTGAGTTGGAGAGAAAGCACTTTGTGTGTGTGTATAATACATGCAAGACAGTAAAGCAGACAAGAAGGAAATAGTTAGATTTTGATAAATTTTGAGAATAATGTCTCTCAGAACAACATTACTTCTGCAAGATAAATGTTTTTTTTATTTTACAAAAAATCAACAGCCTTATGAAAATATTGGCATGTATGTGACATATTTAATAAACAAAGCACAGACATGCAAATTCAGACCACTAATGGATAGTGGATATTCTTATTAGAGATCATATTGTTTGTGGAATCAGCAGCAATACTGTAAGAGGGCCACTGATGTTTGTAGAGCCAATAAAGTTCAACCAACAAAATTCTTGCTCCTTATGCACACAGTGGGCATGCAGTTAATAAACGGTAAGACACTGGAATTTCAGGTAAGTGAAGAAAAGTTACTTTGCATCTTAGGTCTTAACATTTTTTTTTAATATACAGCATTTGCAACCTCAAGTAATGGCAAACAGTAAAGGAGACAGAAGAAATTCTAAATGAGTATTCAGACATCTGCAGGGAAATACTATGCATTAAAATTTATGAATACCATAAACATCAATCCAGATGCCAATATAAATTGAGCACCCTCTATGAAAGGTTCTTCAGCTGACACACAGGCAGAGATGAGCTTCACAAAATCAACCAGAAATCAGGAGACATTCATATTATATTTAAACCATGCTATTAGAAAAGAGCAATCTTTAATGAAAACAAACAAATGAAGTTTTAAGTGACGTGCCTCTGGCAAGTCAAACTTGATAATGAGTGCTGACAAGAGTACATTTCACATGCCTTTTGGTTAGTGCAAAATTTTAAGACTGCTACCTGACTTGCACAGCATGAGGAAAGTATTTTAGCATGTACTAACTAAAATATTTGAAGATAAAATATCCAAAGATGTTAAATGTGTGTGAAGTGATTAGGAAGCCGAGTAGATAAAATGAGAGTGAATGGGCAATTGACATTTGGTTAACATTTTGTTTTATAGTAATACCTACATTTGCTATATTCAAGAAAAACAGTTCTGAGTAAAATGTAGTCAATGTTTTTCATTTTAATTAATAGTATCCAACCATTATATGGTTGATGTACTACACTGAGAGAAAAATATCTTGGCCACCCCCCATTTTTTTTGTATGGTATTCTGTTGGAAAATAATCTTTGTTTAATGCATCTCCCTTCAAGGTGACATGTTGGATGTTGACTTTAGCTGGCAGTCATTTTTATATAAAATAACATTCTAGCTTTGTGTTGGTTATTTAAATCTCTACTATTTTAACATGATTTCACATAATAGCTAAATATCTGTTATTGTGATTATTTCAGAACTCTTCCAGCTTTGGTACTCCATTTTTTTTGTATCTGATGATATGTATTTAGATATTTGATCAGTGAACCATATAGTCACATTAAGGAAGTTTCAAACAATTTTTCTCAGCAAATGGATTGTGCTGCTACTAATCTAGTCAGCTGTCAGTTTTGTAACACCTGCACTGTGTTAAGTTAACCTAATCCTATTGGCTATTATGTATTAAATTAAAACCTTGGAAAGAAAGAAAAATTATTTTGAGTGACTGACATTCTTTGGAATCATTTGCTTGTTTTGCTTCACCTGGGTATAATGCTTGTTATAGTGGAAAATTGTTTTTCTCCAGTGTGATTCAACTAATGTAAGTGATATGAGTGACTGACCATGTGTCATTTGGAATCAACATGAAATCTGATAAGGATTATGCAACTGTCTGATGTAATGAAAATGTATCAGAATGTACTTCAAAGAACAACTGGATCTACTGTTTATTTCCATTTGCTGGAAAATTCATATTGGATTCATGATTTTGAAAATGTTTGTTTATTTTCACTTAATTAACATAGATTTTATTTAAAAAATTTTGTGAAAAAATAATTTGACAAAACCATGGCTATGTAACAAAAGTAACAAAATGTTAGTAGCTTGATTCAAGGGCACTTATTCTGTTTAAAAATATTGAAAATTACATCCCTTTGAATGTACAGAAACTTTGATTAAATGGTCTACCTCAAATTTAAGTCTAATTTTGAGATTTGTATGTACAGTCAAACAATAATTTAAAATAGTGTATATGTATTATACAGTATATTTTAAGTAAAGAAAAAGAAAACATTATATTCAAAGAGTTCTAATGTGATTTAGTGTTTTTTCTGTAGTTTGCTTCAGAGATTTGCAAAACTTCAGGAATGGTGGCTGAAAGGTTACTATGTTTGCTCTAGCTGGTATATGTTGGCAGTTAAAAGTTCCTTCAAATCACAATGAATTCTTTTTTGAGTATGTAATGTCTTAAAGAAATTAGTTCCTGTCTAAATCCATCATCGTTAATTTTTACTGATAGCTTTCAGAGTTTAAAATTAAAATTTAAAGCATGGAGGTTCTTGTCAATCATTCTGTTATTACTTGTCTATTATATCCAAATTGCTACTTTTAATGGTACAAAATTATCAAACATGTCTGTCACAGAAAATGTCAACCTTGGAGAAAAATGAAAAAAGAGGGCTGCTATTTTATTATTGTTTTGCTTTCTTCATGCAACACTAACAAAGCCTACATAATCTGAAGGTATATTTTGTTCTTGATTTATAAAATATTGCTCTCTGGCATACAGTACTGGGAATAATTATGGAAACAGGAAAATCTGGGTATAATGCAAATGTTCCATAGTACAGTTACACATTGATATAGTACACTGTGACTGGTTGTTGTCATGCATGCTGTCAGCTGCATAAGAATTATAAAATAAAAGTATGGGCAGTAATATTGTAGTGTGGTGAATACTGTGGCTTCTGGAATGGAAATATCACATGATAAACACAAAGAAATCAAAGCCTTAGCTAGTGAAGGCTACTCCATGCTGTGGACTGCACTGCATCTTTATATTTCAGGATGAGCTGTAGGTTCTGAAAAGGATACATTAAATTGGTATTCTTGACAATAGTTGCAGTCAAAGAAGAAAGCTCAAACTCTCTAGAAGCAATTTTAAGTACTTCGGGTTATGTTCTCTTTATAATAAATGACAAACCAGTAAAGGTCTTAAATGACTGCAAAAATGGGTGTCAATGTTTCTTCAAGAACAGTACATTAAATAATAGTGCAAGTGGTCTTAGTGGATGTAACTGTTTGAAAACCTTTGGTAAGGAGAGATTCAAATGGTAAAGCTGAAATGGGCAGCAGAAGTGAAAAAGTGAGATTACCATACTTGGAAGAAGGTGCTCTTTACAGATGTGTCCAACTTTGAACTGTTTGGAAATAATGAATGGTAGTTTGTTTGAAGGAATACTGAGGAGTGTAGTATAACGGTCACTGAACAACAGCTATAATACTGTATGGGGGGTAGATCAAAACAAGTGTGGGGTGTACATCAGGTTGAAAAGTTTCATAAAATTGATGGTATACTAACTGTTGACACGTATGGGCAAGTTCTATCGATCATGCCATTCATCTGATTCTTCATCTAACGTGACAATGGTCCCAAGCATATAAGCAATGTGGTGGAAAACTCTGGAACAAAGAAATTGATGGAACACTCACAAAAATGTCTTGACCTATATAAAGTCCTGATGCAAACAACAACAAGGCTATATGTGGTTATATGGCTACCAAGTAAGTAAAATGGCAATGAAACACTTTGGATAAACTTTGGACAGTGATATCAGGATATTTGGAACAACTTTCCACAATTATACTCCATATAAAGAAAAGGGTTCACAAACCAAAAATTAAATGTACTGTGTAATGTATTTGTTGTCTCTTTGTATATTTTCTATAATAATGCATTGTGTAAGCATTATATACATCTATTAATTGCAATTATTTGTGCATACTTTGTTTTCATAATTATTTCCAATACTGTGTGTGTGTGTGTGTTATATCATAAACTATACAGTTTATATGGTAATTGCTCTCCTGTCTATTCAAACTACCAGGACTGAATGTTGTTTTATACTCAAACTCAGGTGGCTCATATATGATATAAGGACAAACAAATTGTGACTAAATTTATCATTATAGTTTTTATTAAATATATAAATATATTTGGATAATGAGAAGATATATATGTATATAAATTTAATTTCATTTAGTTGGTTTTTTTTTTTTACATTATAGATTTCAGGAAAGAAATAAAAAGTATTTTCATTTTCAGTGTTTTTTATTTTGTTTTTATTTTTAGAAGTAGTGGATGAACAATTTTTGTATTGATAATTTCAGCAACATTTGATTTTGGTACAAATTTCGAGAAATAATATCAACAAAACATGCACGTGCACACCATCTCATCTGTCCAAAAGCAGTTAATAACGAGTTGTTTATTAGTTTCCTTGGATAAAATAGTTTTATTTAATTTTTAAAAATTGCTAATAATAATTATATGCAATTGCTATTTGTTGCCTCCCTTTGACTGTTGCAAAAAAAAAATGTATAATTATAACCAATGGTAGTAGTTTTCTTAGAGTTAAAATAAAACCATCTTTATCTAATATTACTAATGAGAAGAGAAGATCTAAATTCAATTTTCAAATTCCAAAGAAAATCTTTTGTTATCACTGTTGATTATATAGGTTTATGAACAACTTATTATTTTCTTTTTGATTTTTTTTTGTAGGTGCTTCGTCAGTTAGTGTTTTGTTTTATAATATAATATAATTTGATTACTGTAATAATTCTCATTAATTTTTTCTGTAAAACTTCAAAATAGAAAGTAAGAAAAATAAAGTTTATAAAGATTTTAAGCCTCCCCCAATATTGTTTGTTTTTATTAAACATTGTCTTTAATATGTAAAGAAGAGTCGTTCATTAGCTGAAAATTTATTGAAGGATCTTGGGGGGGGGGCTTTGATTTCTGAGGATTTTTAAATTATACCATTTACTGATCTTAGACATCTCACACCAGTACATTAGACTAAATGGTGGGGAGATTACCTCAGTTGTGCTAGTTCATTTTTTGGCCACCAGAGATGTAAGCAACTTTTTTTTGCAGATTTACCAAATTTGTATCAAGGTAGTACTAGAGAGGGAACTCAGTCATAAATGCCACATTTTAACCTATATTTAAACAGTTTGCTAAGACTGCTGTTCTTAAAACTCTACAAATTTTGTCTGTATTTTCACCCATGCACAGTAACCAAATATTTCAATTTAATTTAGATACAGTACTTTTTGTACCACTGCTGACAACTCAACATAGCAAAATATGGAAATTTAAACTGAACTTAGCTTAAATTTAAAATGTTATTAGAGGTTTATTTTGCTTTAATGTTGAGTAAAGTTTAATATTTCTATGTTTTGGTTTGGTAAAGTCTCTGATACAATATCTACCCAGCATTTGCTATTATTCTTCTGTTACATAAATCTTTGCTATAGCAGTTCAGTGACTTAGAAATTATTTGTAATTAGTATATTCTAGAAACGTTTTAACATACATATTTCTGCTCAGCTGGTCAGTGGGAGTGTATTCATTCGGTAAACATTTTGTTAGTGTGAATTACACAAATGGAACATCTTGCCGACATAAATGAAAAATGTCATTTGTTCATTGGAGTGCATTCCGATACATTTTCACTACATCAGAGAGTTGTATAATCCTTATCAAATTTCATATGTTATGTTCCCATGTGACACATTGGTCAGTTGCTTGAATCACTTACACTGCTTAGTTGAACCACATTGGAGAGAAGCACAATTTTCTACTATACCAAACATTATTCCCAGGTGAAACAAGACATTTCTACCATAACAGACAATTTTGATCCTTACCATTATCTGGATTTGTACTATTTGTTTTACCATTTTGATACATTGCAAAATCTCTGAATGTGCATTTTATTAGTAGTGCTAATATCTGTTTTGGTTCACTCACATCTGAGCATCACTACTTTTGCAAGTCCATATTATAAGATTAGTTGGAATCAATTGAGATTCATTACATGACAAAGAGACTGCTTGTGAGACCATAATCCAATTTAAGATTTGCATATCTTTCTACAAATATCACTTGGGTATAGTGGCATATGGACAAGTGGAAGGTGGGTTCATCGACAAAACAGATCCATCCATTCAATTTCACCAAGTTTGGAATGGATGCTTCTATTTACTTGTTCATTAATAGTTACAAATGTTCATTCTTTTTTTTTCTTCCATTTTTGTATCAGGAAAAAAATTTGCACATAAATAAAACACTCATTTTGATAACATTTTAATTCTAGTTTGGCCTGAAAGCAAGAAAAAAATTGTTTTTAATGGCATTTAAATTTTATAATCTTTAAAACCAGTAGTAAACAAGAATATTTTTGGTTGTACACATGCTATTTGTTTGCTTTTGACTTAAGCATGCCTTTTCATGATTCATAATGTCAGAAAAAAAAACTATTTTGAAGATTTTCTCACAGAACAACTGATCAAAGTTACTGATGTAGCAAGTACCGATTTTTGAATAATTTTTGCAATTGCCTAGTTGTGATCCCCAAATGTTTGAAATTACTTTATCAGTCCAATAAGGATTAAAGTAAGGAGATTAATTGGTTAAGGAGATAAAGGTTTCATTTACTTGAAAGGGCAATGGGCAGGGATGGATATAACCAAATTTGTTTGCTACTTGGTCATATACTTTCAGAACCTAATAGATTTGAGGCAAATTTTAAAAAAGACAAAGAATATGATTAATAGGCTTTAGCAAAGCCAGCTTCAGATCTCAAAATGGATGAATGGCCATTGAAAAGGGCACCAGAAACTTAGATGAAAAGAAAAGTGAACTATTAGAAAATGTATTTAAAATAGCTGAGAGAGACAAAACCTTTTCTGAATTTAAAGAACTATTAAAGTTGTAGAGTCTGAATTTTGCAGTACATTTATTGAAATGCTATTCAACAACAGAGATCTTTCATTAAATGAATTGCAAAAGACATTATTGATAGAAGTAGAAAGGTTTGACTATTTCTGTCTTCGGTGATGGAAGTACCGTCAATTTTACCATTGAGGAAAAAATTGTGAATGTGTGTTTTACAGAATAGAAAGTGTTCAAATTGATTACTGTGCGGCAATTTTGGCAGTAAAATCTGTGGAGAAAACAGATGCTAAAGACTTTAATGCATTTGATTTAGTTCTTTCTGAGGTTGCTGACTTTCCATGCTGGAAAAAACAGACTAGTTTCTTTCACATCAGATGGTGCTACTGTCATGAAGGGCAAGAAAAGTGAGTTTCTGTTAAATTGAAAGAGCATGCATTTTATCTGGTTTGCATTGGTCTGCAAGAAACAGGAAAGCTCTGTGAACATTGTAAGCAAACCATAGATAGTAACACTGGTTGGTTAATGTAACTCACTGTAGTTGAGTTTTTAAAACACTTACTAAGGCTAAAAGCTATTAAATATACCAAAATCCTCATAATTCTTGCTCTACATGAAACTTTTGCTTTTTTCTATGAAACCTTTGCTGCTGTGCTTAGGGAATATTATTGGGATAAAAGCTCTATAATTGCTTCCACAGAATATATTCATGCTGCATCAAAATGAATGTCACTCAAAGCAAAATTCATGAGTTTCTGAAATGAAAAGTAGTTTTATGCCAGATGTATGGTTACTCATTTTGATTCAGCCAAAGCCCTGTATAAGAGGATTGCATGATTTAGGGTTCTACATTGCATAGTGGTTTTAGAATATCAGATGAGCAGAAATCACCACTAATATCATACCTTTTTTAAATTATTTTTAAAAGGATACTATCATTCAATATGAGCCAGTGTTCTATTGCAAGGGAATCCAGAGTGAGCAACTTGTATCTGTGTTTCAGAATGTTGAAATTGAAGTTAGATAAACCAATATCTTGAGCCTCATGGTAATTTTTTGGTCAAACTATCTTCATCAGAGTATGAAAGGGGATTTTCAATGATGCAATTGTTCTTTAACAGCTGGCTGATTTATTTCTTAGTCTAAAATTTCTCTTGAACACTACAACCTAAGGGGTTAAATCTTTACAGAGTTCACAGCAGACTAGAGACCAAGAATTGGGAGAAAATCCTATGGCAGTAGAACAAAGTTAAATGAATTGTTTAGTCAGGCTATTGTACATCCATCCATTCATTATACAGTTATACAGAGACTAAACTATAAATCTATTGTTAATGAGAGAAAGAAACTTAAAAATATAAAACAAACTTTACAAAAGTGCCAAATATATTGGTATTCATTAAAATATTTCTAGAGCACTTTAGACCAAAATCTGATTTTGAGTTCTACTTCTTTCATAATTAGACAAACTGATGGTGACATTTGAGTGTATTTATGATATGGCTTTGTGGGATTAACATGGAAATAAATGTTTATTTGCTTCTGCTAATATTGTTTATAAAAACTTTTATTTAGTTTCCTATAACTTTTATTTATATTCTAAATAACAACAACAACAAGAAAACAATTATAGGAAAGAAAAAGTAAATATTTGTATTACTATTTTTAATTTTAGATCAGTATTTGAAAGTAGTTTGAAGTTGATTAAACACCACTTAATTGGATCTAGTAACTACTGGCATTTGTTCTAAACTTTAGGATTAAAAAAAAAAAAATTAAAATTGGTATTTGTTGCCTTTTGATCAGCTGACAAATCAAGTTTTTTAATAGTTTCCATAATTGAAGTAAAGGAAAAAAAAGTTAAATCAGAGTTGCTTATAACTATTAATGTAATTGGCAAAATAGCATTGTCTAGAAACAACAGATGGATCTTAATGTGCTTTCATTAAAAGAAAATTATACTATATTTGCTCTGAATACAAAGTGTCCTAAAAAGATGTATATGCACACAGTTATGCTGCCACACGAAGGCATTTTGCATCTCAACATTGACCCATTTGAAAGCTCATAGATGATGGTACTGTGTAACAACAGCATATCTTTGACATCATATGTTTCCAATGTGTGGCAAAAATTCTCCATGGTTATCAAATCTACAATGGAGACAGGAAAGTCATCCAAATTTCTTTATTTGAGCTGGTACTCCGTAAAGAGACTAAATAGGGTAGCTGTTGGCCCAGTGGTTACACTTGCTGAAATGGAGAACCTTATTTCAATCCCTGCTTATGGTTGACCTTGGTTTAGCATATCTTCCTCAGCATGGTTTCTTGGCACTCTTATTCACCAGCTGGTTGTATGGATATTCTCTGGACACTTTGGTTTCCTCTCATATCTAAAAATAAAGGGTTCTAGTAGGGACTTTTTTTCAGGTCATTTAAAGTTGTAACACACTGGTCACTTTCATGCTGACCTTATTTTCCAGTGTTATGCACCAACTTTTCTTGTCTGGCATGTGTTTGGTTCCAGCCCACATTAGTGATCAGTTGTAACTGGAGATAAGTACCTACCAACCAACCAAAAAAAAAAACAACAAATAAAACTGATTATTAGTGTGTATACAATGAGAAATATTTATATGTTTAGTTTATCTCTGGTGAGCTTCAAAGAGAAAATAGTTAATTGCCCTCAATCAAAAGCAGAGAGTATTTGAAACATTTGTTAGGACAGAAAAAAAACAAACATGCAAAAGAATATGATTTTTAATTTCTTATATTGTGGAAATCTTTGCATGTCTATACACTTTGCAAGAAGTGTCAACATTAGCCATCAATAAAGGTGGCCATATCAAGAAATCAGCCCACCTAGCCATTATTTACAGATCTACATTTTGAGTATTTTTATGTGAAAGCATTTCTCCTAAGGACTAGTCTTAGTAATGTTTAAAAATTAGTTTTGACAAGCATGCTAAATAAAATCTTTTAATTTGAAAAAATTTGATGGTTAAACTTTACCTCTTTAAGACAAAATGTTCCTAATGAATTTTGGTTCTAGTCACAATAAATACTTAATCATGCTATTGTGTTATACTTGAAAGAGACTATGATGTAATTCAAAATGGTGATATTTTTTGGTTATATCATAACAGTAGTAGGTGGCAAACGCTATAGACATGACAAATTATTATCAGCTAACTCTTAACTGATTTTCAACTACATCACTGAATAGATAAAATAAAATGATTCTAATGGTTGCAAAGAAAAAAGTGTTATTCAGTATGAAGGATTTTACTAAAATATCTTGGTGGTATGGTAGTCGTCTGGTGGTTAGTCTAATGGACTTCTAAGGTTGAGAAGGACTGAATTTCTCTTGGGAACAGCTTGGCTTGGTAGACTAGTCTAGCAAGGTTTCTTCTCACTTTTCTTTCCTAGTCAGCTATGTATATTTCCTATGGGCACTCTGGTTCCCTCCAAAAAAAAAAAAATCTAAAATTGAAGAACTTTAGTAGGGATTTTCCTGCAAAACTTGGAAGTGCCAAACCCTTTATGTCACAAGTTTGGCTATACTTTCTAGCATTACACACTATAATTGTACACCAAAAACAACTAAAGAAGTACTTATTTACCATTATATATATATATATATTATAAAACACCTTTTTATTAAACTCAAAAATTTCTGGTACACTATTTATTTATTTATTTTAAGCTTTCATAAAGATGCTTCTTTGAGGTCTTTTCTCAAGAGAAAAGAAGAATCATGCATGCATAAACTTCATAACCTGACCTGACCTTTTTAAAATTTAAAATGTTATTACAGTGTAAATTGTATTGGATGTGGGAAATATTTTTTGACTTTATATATTGCGTACAATTTTACTTTAAAAAATCCTCAAGGATTTTTCTGTGTAGAACTGTAACTAGATTTGATAGCAGTTAACTTTTCTGACATCCTAAGATCTGTTCAGTTTCATTTGTCTGTTATGTTTTTCAGTCTTCATTCCATTGTCTGTTTTCCTCATCCTTTTTGGGCTACTTGACCATTAGTGGATGTTTAGGATTATCTTAAAGGAGATTAAGACCTCAGTTTAATTGACTCATTAGAGTTACATTAGATTATTACTGCTTTATCAATCCACACATTGTAATTTGCAATACAAGCATCAATTACATTTGTGCAGATGTTCTATAGGTTTCTGAAAATGTAATGTGCTTTTTATTTCTCTTTTGATAGTTTGATATTTCATGGCTATATGCTGTTCATACAAATGACAAATTTCTATGTGAAAGTGAAATTTTTGACAAAGAAATAGAGAACAAAATGATGTGCTTCTAGTTAACTCATTTCATGCTAGCTTTTCACTTAAGTGTCAAAGCTTTGATGGCATGTGAACTTGATCTAGTCAGCATTTCAAAAACACTGAAGATGTCTCATAGAAAGCAGATGTACTAAGAATAATACTGTTGTACATTTTAGATGGTGCATAATTACGTTAATGAACATTTGGTTCTGGGTGTGAAAATTAGTTAATGCTTAGTGCTGTGAACTGAATTTCTTTATTTTCAAATTCTTAGTGAGTAATTTGCAAGAGGAATCCTTTGAATAACTTGTTTATTTTTATATTATTTATACTAAGATTGCAACTTTGGATTTGATGAAAATTTTATTTTTTATTGTTTCAATTAATTTTGATATTAATGGGTGAAAATTTGTTTGCTGCCACTTTTCTGCTTATATCCAATTAGAGATAAAACAATAAACAACACTACATTACGAATAAATTACTGGCTTCAGCTTATCAGATTTTTAAAAAAGCAACAGCAAGTATGTAATTAAATGGCATCAATTTTAAAGTCCTGAACTGTTTCCAACTTGGTCATGTTCTTTATCAGTTTTATGTCTAGGGCCAAAGGGATTTTGAGTTATCATAGTCAGCATTCTGGAAAAGATGGGCAAATTGGACTGAATAAATTTTTATTTACTACTATTTTTGTTTAAATTGGAAGATGACGGATGAGTGTAGTAACCAACACAACAACAAAATCATCCTGAACACAACGTTTTAGCAATGGCATGGGGAAAAAGGCAGATAGACAGTTTGGTTGAAAGAATTGAATACTAACATATAAATTAATGTTATTTTTTAAGACTGCTATGCTTATTTTCAGAACAATCATGTTTGTCAGTATATAAATAGACTAGTTATTTTTTTCTTTTGGTGGGAATTATCTGCCTTTTTTAAAAGTATTTCTCTCCCATCAATGAATCAGAATTTCCACTTGCTGAAAAATAAATAGTTCTCTTTCCTTGATAGTAAAAAAACCAAACCAAAGTACACCTTGCCTTTACTTTCTTTCATTCCCAGCCTACAAAGACTGGCTTAGAAAGGTGAGAAAAAACAAAATTTGTTGTACTAGTTTGTTTTTGTAGCAACAATACTTAATCATTGTGTCAGGTTAACTTAGGTTTCTGTTATTTAATCTTGTGTTGCTTGTTTAAAATAATTTTGACTGACAAAAATTATTTTCTTTTTTAAGAAAAGATTATTTTTATTTTTTATTATCTTCGTTTATCAAATTACATCTTCATCACAATGAAATGTGCTTTTACATGATGAAATCAGTTATGGAACCTGCTGTGAGCAAATGTTAGCATTTGAATGTTTGTTTAAATTATAACATAAAATTTTCTTTCTTTTCTTCTTAAACAATATCCTGTCAGAAAGATGGAACCATGAAAGATCTACAAAATGTGGTCAGCTAGATGCCTAACAAGATGTCATTTTTAACATGCATTACAAGCATACTTTGTTATTTATGTAAACACTTCATTTTAATTCATAGTTTTCCACAGTGAAGCCCAAGACGATTCAACTAAGTGTTAGGGAGTTTTAATGTTGCATGACAGACATGCACAAATTCATAGAAATGAGTAAAGATTTTTTTTTTTTTTTTGTATAAATTAGCTTAGAAACAAAAGAAAGAGGTTTTATGTAAATGTAATTCATTATAAATAATTTCTTGTACTGTCAGGAGAAAATTATTGTGCTATATTCTTGTTTTTTTCCTATTTTTTCAAATAAAACTCTTTTTTCCTGTCTATACACTTTTTTTTGAATGGTCACTGCTAATTTTTCAAACCAAAGCACTTTCATTGAAAAGTGTATAACCTATGTATAGCAGCTCTCTAAGGATATGAACTGAGGTTGAAACATCAGTTTAGCACTTCACAGAGTGTAAACAACTGCAATTGAGCTTTCCTTTATAACACTGTAGGCATCAGTAGTTAGAGCTTTCCTGCAATGTTCGAATGAAATAGCATTGCAGTAATGTTATTCTGCTGGGTTTCATTTGAACCCTCTAGTATGCAGTATATCTTCTGTGAATTAATAAAATTTTAACAGATCAAAGACATGATTACATTTTAAAGTTGCCACATTCAGTCAATCATTGACAATCTGTTGTGTTTATTTGTTGTACATTTAACCATTTTCCATTTGCAATGAAATAATTATTATTTAGTTTTTTATTATTATTATTATTATTATTATCAAAATCTAAAGTCTAGCAGCAAGCAACAATTACTAAGTCTGATAGTCATTGACAGAAGAAAGAGCTTGTTCAGATGTAATTCTCTATATTTAAGGCATATATTTTATGGTACTTACAAACATGCATATTTAAGGTTTTTCAATGTTTTTTTTTCCTGCCATAGCACTAATGAATGCTAATATTTCTTTGGGCAAAACTCATCTTTACTTTATATTTAATGCATGTAAATAACATGTAAAGATGTCTTTTTGGTTTTGTATGTCAGTCATGTAGATAGTTATGTCTTATTTACTGCTTCTATTGTACAAGCAAGTATTTCATTATAACAGTAGCTTTTGGTATATGTTTATATAGTAATAGCTATAATAGTGCAGTTATTGTATGAAAGTGGTTATTTGAACAGACCTTGAAGGAGTGAAAATCATGACCTGTGGCCCTGTCTACATATAGAAGGACAAAGGGGGCAGAACTTCTTGAAGAAAAATGATTGTTTTGTGTTTTTAACACTTGACACTAATTTCACATGCTTTTGCTGTATTGCTAGTATCCAAAATCATCTTCGCAACCTACATTAAAAATAAGTATTTATATCTAATAGTGAATCCTAAGTCTTTATTTTCAGTATTGTGATAGAGTAAATTTTAAGCAAATGACAACATTTGTTTTATGGAAAAGTTTTTAAAATGAAAAAAAAAATACACATCTTCCATAATTTGGATATCAAGAAATGATAAGCCATGTTAAGTTAGGGTATCAAATGTTCACTTCCGTGGATCTCATCTTATTCCCTTGTTGCACTTTTTGCTTTAGCATAACTAAGTTTAAATTGAAACTGCAGTGACCATTTATTAAGTTGGTTTAGCATTGAAAATTAAAAGTTAGATATATCCCTGTCCTATCTTCCTTGGATACAGAATTATTATACTTTTCCTATCAATTTAAAAATTAAACAGATATTATTACATTGCCTTATTGCTGATCACATTCTAAGTTGAAAATGCAGCAAAAAACACTGATCCTAGTTTTTATCTTTTCTAACTCATAATGTATAAATCTCTGCCAATGTGTTGCTCCATATCATAATCCATGATGTTTATAGCTAACCCTTTGGTTGCAAACAGTACATCAAAAATTATGCTTACCTGTTTCATCTGTGATGATATTGATTTAAACTATAGTCTATAATTTTGCTTCGTTTAAAGAACAAAGCTCCATCAGAATCAATATCACTCCTCTTATTTTCACCTTTAGTTAGTTTTTCAAATGAAGGAAAAAGGTTAGAGCCTGCTATACAGAATCTTAAGAGCAGCTGTTATTACCTTCTGTTCGTTTGACTGAACACTTATCATGTATGATTCATAAGTACCTCAAACTGGGATTTGCTGACTCATTCATCCCATTTCCTTTCCTATTTTGGTAGTTGAAAAAAACAAAAGGCATCAGATTGAAGCTAAAAGTGATTCTCACGCCATATGTGTGATAGTTGAAGATTTGTTTGAACTGCATTACATCCAAGCAATGGTACATAATTTTAAAAAAATTGTTGCAGTATATATATATAATTTGTATTTTTACAACTAAAACAACATCTCATTGATTGACATGGCTAAATGCAATGCTATTTATTTTATTTAATTTTTTAAAATTAAAACAAAAGAATGCTGTTTAGTGCTATTTTGCATTTATTAAGTAACTGTAGTAGCTCTTGATTTGTTACAGTAAAACACGTTGATTTAATGGACCCCATTTTAATGTACTTCAGAAGCAATGGAAAATGTCTGGTAGTCCTGAATAAAGTCCGCATTGAGCTGTGTGAAGAGTCTTTTGCTTGGTTGCCTTTTGCACATGTGTATGTAAACAGCATAGGTAAACATCCAGGCTTAACGGACTTCCCTTCCCACCTATTAGTCTGTTAAATCGAGGTTTTACTGTATTAGCTAACTAAAGTTGTACTATACTAGTCCTTATACTGGTCTGTTTATGCTCAGTTGAATGTTTTCTTAATCAACTATTCATAAAACTGTTAATAAATATAGACACAACCACATTACTGTGTCAAATGGGACCTTTCTTAAGGTCAATAAAAAAGGATGTTTTCATGTGTCAATGAAACACATTTTCAAACTTTACCAGCACTAAAGCATTTAATGCTGAAGAAAATCATCTTTAATGTTCTACTAAATTGTGTATAAAGTCCATCTTTATCAGTAAAGATGGTATTTGCTTATTTTTACTAGTGAAATAGCAATAACAGATTAGTGATGCCATTTTGGTTTTTAGAAATTCTGATAGAATTAATTCTTTCACTACAAGATCAACACTTAATATCCTAATTTCAGAACTATATGTTGGCGACTTTTATTCAATTTTTAAAGGTGCTAAATTTTTCTTTTCAAGGATTTCACTTTCTAAGATATATTTTGTAATATACATGAGGATTGGAGTAAACTTGAATCATTGCAGCGATACAGATAACTCATGGTAGCATGCTATGGTTGGCAGAATTTTCTACTTTTGTTTTAAGTGACAACTGGACCAAGGCGAATGAGGTAGTGACAAACCGTGGAAGAGACAATAAAAGTTGCTCTCTTTACGTAGTGGAAAATACATTTGGAATGGGTCTGGCAGAATTTGGGAAAGATGTAGGCCTAACAGCTGACATATTAATTTTTTTAGCTTTTATGATAAAAGAAATAAAGAGATGCTACATGGGATTTTTTCACCCATCCAGATTGTCGAGCAGAGTGGTGAAGTAACTTTACAAAATACCTGCTTGTACAGGATTTGATAGAAGATTTCGAAGTCAAGCTGCAATTTCTGCCATCTTACCACACTTTGTTTTATAAAAAAAAAAACAAAAAAAATACAGATTCTGTCTGAGATTTATGAAAATTAATACATCAATGAAAGGTAAAACCGTGGATGATGACCAAAAAATTTGAGTTAATTGAAAAAGCTTTAAAAAAATCTACACAAAACATTAAATCTTGTGGTTATTTGAGCTTTCTAAACAAAGGTTAGCAACTGTTTTTCTCAACTTGTTAACTTGTAATGACTATCTGCCGTTCCTTTCCAGACCCTGCTGGTGCAGGCAAAGCTAATTTATGGGGATGCTCACTTTCGGAAATTTATAATGCTTGTGGGGATTTTACTTGATACTGAGATTTACTTTTGTAATAAATATTTAGGGACTTGTGGAGGAAAGAGGCTTTTTTTAAACAGATCTTCTTAAAATCTGCCTCATTTTAATCTTGCCATATCTTCAGATTTATAGAGTGGTAATTTTACCCTTAACCTTCTGGTCTCTTGACTTTTGTACTGATTTAGCCTTCTTATGGATCAACTGAACTTGAAGAGGCCACGTTGAAATTGGTTATACAAAATGAAGACCTAGTTGATTTTAAAAATAAACAAATCTATTTACCTGTACTCATGATAAAATCAGATCACCATTATTTACTGGCTATTAGAATGCAAAATTTTACAGATCCCACATCTGTTGTTTAGGATGATAATAGTAATATTAATACAAACATTTCAAGTGAACTAGACTCAGCTTTCTTAGATTGTGTGAAATATTCTTCAGAAATTAATTTATTGACTGGCTTGGTAGTGGTGGTTTTCTTTATACATTTCTATTATATATGAAGGAAACCTCCATTTTTAATTCAGAACAACAAATAAGTTTAATAAATAAATATACATTAGACATTTATGCCTGTTAAATCTAAAAATTTTTATTACCCAAATTATATATATTCATCCTTTTACCTTTAAATTGACTTAATTTGTGTACTTATTTCTTTAATGTTGTATGAGTTAAATATATTTTTTCAGTATATTACATGCTTTAAGTATCAAAATTTGTAGATTATGTGGAACATGTAAATGGGCAGGAAATGGGAAATGTATTATATTTAAAAAACTTATATAAAGCCCCTTTAACAAAGGTGTACATTAGTCTGTTATGGTAAAGCATCCTAGGCAGATATTACATGATTGCTAAAGAAATGACAAAACATTTCTTAATACCTAATTGAGTACATTTTTTAATTTTATTTTTTACAACCTGTAATGATAAGTAGGATGTGCTACACATATAAAAGAACCTATCTGACTTTTATGCATTCTTTCCCACTCAGTTTTAAAAACTTCAATCATGTTGTCATAAAAATTTTTGCAGGTCAAACTAGGCAAATTTTTATAACTAAGTATATATTACTAATTATCCAAGTAAATTCTTCTTTGAGTCTTTATATTCTAAAAATATTATGGAGTCCATGCCTGAGCTATATACTTGAAAAAGGATCTAACTAGGGATTTACATGTGGGAACCAGAAATATCGAAGTTTTACTAGTGATAGTATGATTTAGCATATCAAAGATTCTACTTATTCCACTATTGGCAACACTTAGACTTTCAGACAGTGACTTTAGTAATAATTCTGAACTTTTTATATATATATATATATTAAACTTACTATATGTAAATATACTCTACATTAAATTATGGAAGCAACTATAGTGTAGTTTAAAACAAATTATTATTTTTACACAAATATCAAAATATTAATATTTTAGGATATTTTTCAAATTACTGTATCAGAAATTAAGAAAATTGATAGTATTTAAAATAACAAAGATTTGGGTATTTATTTAGTGTTACATATCTCCTTTTTCCTTTCTTACAATAATGGTTATCTATTCATGTAGTGTTGGTACAACATTACTTTTTACAAAAAAAAAAAAAAAGAAACAGAAAGAAATGGTGACCTAGTTAGTTGGATGGGGAATTATTTCAGTTAATAGGTAACACTTGACTGGCTTACACTTTGCCCATTGTTAAAGAGCTCCAAACTGCCTAAGTAACTTGCTTGGTCACCAAAGCTGATATACCATACCTTCCCCTTCTAGATCATTGTTGTGAGCCAGGAGTATTTTGCCATAAAGAAGATTTCACTTGAATTTATAATCAAAATATAAAATACATAATGCAACAAAAAAGGTTTAGATAATGATATGTTGGTTAACTTTATTGCATTAAAAGATGTATTTTCTTGTTAATGTTGAGTGATGTTATAGTTTATATTTATAAGAGATTATTTCCCTCAAGACAACATCAAACAAAACAAAGCCACTCTAACAAAATTTTTTTAAAAAATGCATAAAACAGAGGTTATCATAGTAACCTTTAATTATTTGCAATGGCATTCCAAAGGTTTATAACTAGAAAAGAAAGACCCTATGAGAGGCCTTCTGTTTGGAGTATACAGGAGAAGAACAAGGATCTGGAGCAAATATGCATACTTTAATAAACTCATTGGTTTTAATAAAGATGATTATTAGATAAATCCATTGAAATGGTTTTTATTGACTAATATACATATTAAAATTTATACCATTATGTTGAAAAAAAAATGGAGTGGACAGGCAGTAATCTCAAATTTATTTTATTTTAGTTTATTTTATTCTTACAGATAATGTAATATCTTTCTATTAAGTAATTAAAAAATACATAATTTAAAGAAAGTGGTAATAAAAGTATTAACAGATGCAACATCACTTTTTTTTCAAGTTATAAATATGGTATGATAGATGATGTTTATATTTTTGTATAAATTCTAATTAATGTCAGTTTAAATATTTTTTATAGTCAAGATTTAAGTGCATGTGCACACATACTGGTAGTTATATGAAAACAGTTTAATCTGGGTTTTCAGTAGTTTATTCTTAATGAAATTATATTATTATCTCAGAACAAAGAAAAGGATACAATTTTATCATCCATTGGATTTTTGTGTGTCAAAAATCGAATGCTCCATAGTACACTGTGTGTCATGCAAGGAATCAGAAAGTGCAACACTTGCAAAAGGACTATAAAACTATAGGCAATGATTTTGTAATGTGGAGAGTGTGGCGAATACTATGGCTCTTGGGAAGAAAATAGCAAATGAGAAGCAAGCATACAGAAATCCAAGTATTAGTTAGTGATAGCTACTCCAAGTGGCATATTGCAGGTTAGCATCATGTTTCAGAAGGAGCTATATGCAAGACTGAGGAGGTTATATTAAACTGGTACTGTTGACACGAGAAGTAGTCAAGGAAGAAGGCCAACTCCAAAAGTGATTTTAAGTACCTTAGGGTATGTTATCTATGTGATAACAGTCAGTGTAAAACATACACTGAAGCATGGAGGTGGATCAAAACAAGTGTAAGGCTGCATATCAGTGAACGGTATTGGAAATTTTCATTAAATTAATGGTATACTGACTGCTAACAGATATGGGAAAATTCTCATCCATCATGCCATTTCTTTGATTTATTTTTTAACATGACGATGGTACAACACACACAGGCATTGTGATGAAAAACTCTGGAACATAAAGAGGCTAATGGAACACTCACAGAGATGCCTTGGCCTGTACAAAGTCCTGATATGAACCAGTAGTGCAGCCAGGATATATTTGGGGGGGGTGGGTTCCAACCAACCAACCAACCAACCGACAGAGATGTTTATTCAAAATCCAGACTAGGACCAAAGAAGTACGTACCTAGATTTCTAGATTCTTAAGAAATAAACTAGACTATGCAAAGTAAACTGGAGTATGCAAAGATTTATTTTACAACTGATTTACTACACAAATAATTACAAAACAAAATTCAGTCTGTGTTTTTTCTTAGACAACTCATCGATAACAAGTTCTGTTTCAGTTGTAATGTCAAGGTTGATTGTCAAAAGAGCCAATCCAATCAAACGGTCTTGTTCCATAGTGCTCTATAGATAAGTGAGCAGCTGCCAAAGTGTTGAAAACAAACGTTCACTTGTGGCTGTAGTGACTGGCAATGTTGCAAATAAGTGCATTAGGGTGTGGATGTTCAGAAAAGAGGAATCACATACACAGTGTCTCCATGACATTTTCTGGCAGTTCAGTCTTCAAAACACTGGCCCACTTTGATGTCCATCTCCTGTATTCTCCTTTCAAGACTGGCATAGAGGTGTCAGTGTCACAGCTGTAAAGGTCAAATACCTCTTGGAGAGCAGTGAGATTGCCCGAACTAAGGAAAGCAGGGATCAAATGTTACATCTTTAAACAGTGTCGTTCCATAGGATCAAATCGCATCTGGTGAATCATGTTCTCCAAGTATGGAAGGTAGATGGTTCTTCTGTAGAATTCCTCTGGACTAGATGCTTCATGATTTTCTTGATGAACTTGGTGCCCAGTGCATCATGGAAGTTTGATATCGACATCCAGTTGATCAGCTGTGGTCATAACTGAATCAGTAAAAATAGAATGGAAATCTGCTTCTGCATCTCAAAACATTCAAAACCTAAAAGATCAATATCTGGAGTTTGCAGTGTCTTAGACAATGGCAAAAACAAGACTGTCATTTTGTTCATGACATGAATAGCAATGATAAATTCTGTGTTGCATATTGCTCACAGCAATGATGTAGAATCTCCACCCCAATCACGACCCTGCTGAGAAATATTCACCATCATACCCTTGACCACGGATAAGACTGATATCCAGACCAACTTGCTTCAACATATTCAAAGCTGTGGTGATGATACCCTTGGCAGTCAAGTCTCCACTAACATCACAAAATCCTAGAAATATTTCATAGACCTTGTTCTCCTTGATATATCTCACAGAGATAAAACACTGCTCCCTTGTTGCCATATCTGTTGTGTCATCCAAAGCAGACTGAAGAATTTTGCAACTCTTATTTCTTCGACAAGTGTTTGCACAATGACAGTACCACACACATTGATGATTTCATTCTGTGTCTGCCAAATGAGATAGGTTGCATTCACGTTTGCAGTATCAAGGTGGTGTTGAAGTGCAGCATCACCAGCATCAATCCTGAATCTTACTAATGCTCTGAAAATCCTGTCATTGTGCTGAGGCGTCTCCATTTTGAGTGGTCCATGATCTTTGTGTCCCCTTAATGCAAGTTCCTGTTGTCCAAAAATATGACTCTTTTTATTACTGATCAAATCTTGCTCCTGCTTTCTTCAACTTGAAGCTGACGTGACGAATCCTACAATCTGATAATATCTTTCTTTTTCTCGGTATACCTCACCAAGAACTCATCGGCTTGTTTACGACTCGCAATGTGATAGTCCTGTCCCGCATGCTTCTCAAAGTCTTTTCAGGCATCTTTGTATCAACACAGTGGTTCCATTACAAATTTTTGAAGCTTTTGGTTTCTAACATTCTCTGGACCAAATAATGAACAATATTTGCAGTAGACACCATGCTGACTTGTGTTATACACGAGAAAATCCCAGGTGTTTAGCCAGTGGCATTGAACAGATCTGTTATGCCTACACTGCACAATACTTGGAAATTTGTAGTCTACAGAAGGCATCCATGGACTTTCCAGTAATTATATCGTTTTTCATCAGTGACAGTTGAACCTATATATGCTCCTATATCATTTGGCAAAGGTTGAAGAGGACCGGTTGGTAGAAGTGGTTCAGGCGCATCAGGAAATTCATGTAGTACTTCTACTGATTCACCAGATGTTTCCTTCATCGTGGCTGCATCACTCTTCAGTCTCTTTACAAAATATGAGTTAATGCCCAATTGAGAATAACTTCATGGTTTGTTTTGATTGTTAGACATGGCTGAAAACAAAACAATTTGCTTAAAACAACAAATTGATTTGGTAAAATTACATAGCTAGATCAAACAAACATGCACAGCACACCAGTGTAGAGGACTGTATGTAGCATAAGACACCACCAACACAGACACTGGTGACTGCTTTGAACTCATGGCCTATTCACACTGCCATGTTCATGCCCCCCAAAAATGTTTACTGCACAAGAATTCAGTTAAAAAATTGTCAGAAATTTTTTTTGTGGGGGAGGCCCCCATGGGCCCCCTACTGGCTGCACCACTAATATGAACTTCCAACTTTAAAGCTATATAGGGTTCTATAGCTACTGAGAAAGTCAAATAGCATTGAAAAACCTTGGATGAATTGTGGAAAGTGCTGCAGAGTATTTGGAACAACATTACACAGACTTACATTGCTAACTTGTATGGAAACATGAAAACAAAGTGTCACACTTTATGAAAAACAAAGGGCTCACACATCAAATACTAATACTATACAATGTATTCATTTTGTTTTGTATATTTTCTATAATAATGCATTGTATATGTATATATATATTTTTTAGTTGCAATTACTCATTATTTGGTGCATATTCTGTGTTTCCATAATAATTTCCAATACTGTACATATCAGAGCATACACCAGAGGTGGGCAACCTGTGGCATGCCAAGCTATTATGAGTGGCATGCATAAAGCCATTTGATTTAATTATGTAACAATCAGCAATATACAAGTTAATTTATTTCCAACAAAAAGGAAAAGTGGGACACATGAGGAGACTGCTGGCAGAGAAAGGACCAAGCAATCCACCACCAACTTCCAGGCTTTGATTCATGATCATGTCAGAGATGAAAATGAGATGTTGCAGGAGAAAATCTGATAACCAAGCACCCACCCTCCCTGAAGAACATCTGATTTCCTAACTTGCCTGCCAACTTCAGTTAATTCACAACATCTCATGTCAATATGCCATCTGACTGCTGCCACTTTTTAAGACTCTTACAGATAAGCATGGTATTACTGTTTCTGATATATGGGTTAACCTACTCATCCTATCTGTATTCTACTTTGTATTGTGTATATTCTTATATATTATTATGTAATCTTGTAGTAATAATAATAATAATAGCTTGGTTATTTTCTGAAATCTGCATTATGTCTTCATATTTTTGATTATCAACTGTAACAATATGTAAAAGCAACATCAGTTATTTTAGTTAACTTAAGACTGATTTAAATTGCAGTGTTTCTGAAGCTTAATTGTGAAGAATATGTCACTTAATAAACCAAAAAGTTCTTCTAAAAGGAACTACACTGAAGATGCTTCCCCTGTGAAACTTTAATTCAGCCTGGGAAAAGCAATTTTTGTTTTTGCCGCAAAAAGCTTTGAAACCGTGATTATTTAGTCTGCAGAATCAATGTAGTGATGCCTAAAAGGTTTAATTTATAAAGGTATTTCAGACAGACCTGCAATTTTCATTAGCAAATATTCCTTGATTTCAGATTTGTGCAAAGATTATACAGTTAAACCTTGATTATCCGAACGAGATGGGCGGGGAGTATTTTGTTCGGATAACTGATCTGATCGTAAACAAAGGAAGCCATACTGAACATAATTACGTAAAAAAGCATGTTTACAGGGTTTTCATTTCATTCAATCGATAAAATGTGCACAAACACTGGATATTGCTTAAAAATTCATGATATTTTTTCAAATAAAATCACGTTATGTGTCGTTTAAATAACAAAAATATGGAGCTGATAATTCAAGGAAACATTATGTAATTACAAAAAATACCTTTACGTATGTGCACAGGAAATTCACCAAGTTCGTCGAAGATGCTAAGTTCATGTAATTCATTGAGGTAAAGGCTCAGTGATTTCAGTAGTTACTCTTTGATCTGGACAAGTGTCCTCTTCACTTTCATGACTACCAACACGCAGTCCATTGTACCAACACCCTGTGACTGTCAATGTGCTTGATGTGGTCCCAAAAATCAGCAATCATGAACAAAGCGTCCTTGACTGTGAATGACTTGATAATTTGCGGCACAACTTTGTCTGCATTGTCTTCATCGACGATGGCGTGCAAAATGTTACGGCGATAATATTTCTTCATTGTTGTGATGATTCCCTGATCGAGTGGCTGTAGCTTTGAAGTGGTGTTCGGTGGTAAAAACAAACACTTGACAGTTGCATCTGGCAATTCTAATTGGCTGCCATTCATACTGTGTGACCCTGTGTTGTTAACAAGCAGAAGGGCATGTTGCTCGAGTCCAAAACTTACTAAATGTAATTGAACAGCTGGTACAAATTCTTCCAGAAACCAGGATGAAAAAAGTGGATATGTCATCCATGCTTTGTTTTGTGATTTGTACTTCACGGGAAACGAGTTCTTGTCACAGTTCTTGAAGCAACGTTGATTAGCATAACATCCGATGCAGACAAGTGGTAATTTATGAGTGCCGGTGGCATTGACGCAAGGAAAAATTGTAATGTGATGCACTTTATGTCCCGATACCTGCTTTTCTTCTGTGGACGCAAGTGTTTTGTCTGGCAATACACACCAAAACAATCCACTTTCATTAGCATTATACAATTGTTCAAGTTCATAATTTTCTTTTTGAATGATGGATAATAGTTTCTGTCTGAATTCTTCCACAATATTGTCATCCATGGACTTCTGTTCTCCAAGAACGCTGAGTTGCCTAATGCCGTGACGATCTTTGAAATGCTGTAATCAGCCTGATAATACGTTGTAATCGGAGTCTTGTTGTGCTTCACAGGTGTGGATTCGTTCATGGAAACTTGCAGCTTTTTCTTGTAACATCGGGCCGGAGACAGGAATCCCCTTTTCATGCTGCTGTGAAAACCACAAAAATATGACTTGGTTGAGTTGTTCATCTTTCGCTGACTTCATGGATTTTCTTCTCAATGCATGTGAAGTGTCACTTTGGTTGATAAATTTCTCAATTGCCGGTCTTGCTTTCTTGATGTCAGACACTGTTGCTTTTCCAATGTTGTACTCTTGTACAATCTTTGATGCCTTCACCACAATCCAGACGTTGTAAAATCTTGCTTTTCTGTTCGATTGTCAGTGGTGTTCACTTTCTCTTCACAGACACGGTAACAGCAACAAACTCGATCACTTGTAACAGATACGTACTCGAAACAAAGTCGCAGAGCAGTGCTACTGTACTTGCAGAGCAGTGCTATTATAGCCACCTGTCGCTCCGCAGGCTTGTCACCCATGGCAGGCACTCTCTGTTGCCTCACAGGCCTCTGCGGTAACTCACACTGGCACCACCAGCCCCCTGTGGGGGATTTATGTTGCTCTGTCACCCTAATGGAAGCACGGACAATACATGCTGGCAACGGGAGAAGGACTGATGCAATCGAGCAAGCAGCTAAAAGAATCTGACCTCGATGCCTGCAGGGAGCAGGGACTTCGGCCGGACGCATGCCAGTCAGTTTGGCTCTAGGCCAACCTGGCCCCAACATTATAATAAACATACATAGACACACTTTTTTAATATTCATTTTGTAAACAGGTAATGCAAGGTATTTAAACCTCAACGAATAAAAATGTTAAAACAAACATTAAAAGAAATAAATCGATTTATTAAACAATAATAATTATAGCATGTTTCTAATGTTCTCGAGTTTGAATAACACACAGTATGCCTAATTAAATATTCACGGGACCTTGAGATCTTGTTCGGATAATTGATGTTTGGATAAATGAGGTTTGACTGTACATCAAAGAAGAAAAGTAACCTTTCAAGGTCACAGTTATTTTTCACTAAAAAGTATAAAGAAACTGAGTCTATGGTCAAGGCATTCTATGGAAATGCTTTGCTATTAACTTGACAAAAAAGAAGCTTTATCAAGATAGAGAAGAAATTGTTTTAAAAAATTTGTGATTTTTGCTATTTACACAGATGATACCAAGATTAAAAGACTGGTTAATATGAACCATAACTTTCCTGAAATACATTAATGTGGTGAATTGAAGGGAGGTCCAAAAATGTAAGAAAACAGATTAAGTCAGCTACATCCATGAGGACATACTTTTTTCATTGGATTGGGTGAGAGCTCCAATATCACTGATACTGCAAAGCTTAGTATTTTTGACATTATTGGACAGCATCTGGGTTTGCACCAATTAATGACAGATACAGGGACAGTCATTTCTGAAAGAGTAAAAAAAATAATTGTATTGAAGAGAGTAAGCTAGAGTGGCACAAGTTGGAAATTGTTTGCACATATGGAGCATCTGAAATGATTAGGAAGAATTCTGGCTGTTGCTTTATTGGAGAAAAAGTTATTCAAGTTTCATTGTATTGTTTATCAACAGTCACTTTATGTAAAATACCTGAAGTTTTCTTTTCTACTTGATCCTGTGGTTAACTGTATCAACAACATTCATCCCTGAGCACTGAATAACCAGGAATTTTGCGGCTTGTTTTGTGATGATACCAACTCTGTAAGAGAGAAATTGTTTTTGCATTGCAGCATTTGCTGGTTGTCAAGAAAAGAAACTCTGAAAAGTTTTTTGGTAATTGACTGTAATTTTTCGTTTCTTACTACTGTAATTAGTAATTTCAGTGTTCTCAATATATAGTTATAAGAGAAGGATTGTCTTTTTCCAATGGTGTTTGATTCAACCTTTAAAGACAAAGTTAACTTTTCCATAATAGATTCTCTTTACAGAACATTGAATACTTTTGTCATTTAAGAAAAATGCAACATGAAGGAGCAGATGCTGGGTGAATGTCACTTTGGGAAATTCAAGTATCCATATCTTTCTCGATCAAATCATTTGATACCTTTTTTGATGACAAAAAAAAAAAAAATTGAATCAATATCACTCTTCACCAATCTATTTTTTAAATGTCAGAAGATGGCATCAGTCATTATTCTGCAAACATACAAATGTAAACTCTTGAACTTAAGAATCATTCTGACTTGCACAGCAAATACAAAGAAATCTGTGGCACTTCTATAAACTCAGATTTGAAAGCATTTTAGTAAATGTGTACAAAAAAGCACTTTTCATATTTACATGACCATGCTCTTGAATGTTTGCTGATTTGGGACCACCTATATCTGTGAACAGTCATTTTCCACCATGAATTTTATTAAAAACAAATGTTGCTCACGATTAACTATTGGATATTTGCATGATCTCATTTTGTTGGTGTGCTCTAAATTTCAACTAAACATTAAAAAAATTGAGCAACTGAATGAAATTCAGACATCACATTAATTGTAAGCATTGTTTATTTTATTACACATTTTTGAATTTTTTGACCTGATAGGGAGGCTTGTTGGAAATGAGATCCACTTTTAGAGCAAAGCGTGGCACTACAATGTGTGATAGACTCAGCATGTGGCATGCTTAGGAAAAAATGGCTGCCACTGATATAAACCATAGATAGGAAGATGTAAATACCCTGTTAATGTCATCAAAAAACAACGAACATGTCTGTTAACATCATTGAGTGGCAATAGCCTTTTGTTGATTTATTATTACTGTCACAGTAGCTTGGGAAATGGTTACTTTCCTTCTAATCAAGTGTGGAATAGATTTAAGGTGCTGAGAGAGAAACAGAGTCTGACTCATTTGTTGTATCTTTTTAGTATAATTAGTATGATTGCCTTCCAAGCATCATGTTTAGTCAATAAAAAGGATATAATGTTGTGAGTTTTACATGTACTTTTATTACTACTGAAAAAGTCAAATGGCAAACAAACGTACCTTTGTTGAATTGTGAAAATTGCTACAGAATATTTGGAACAATATTCCACCGTCATACATTGATATTGTTCTATATAAAGCAATAGACTCACATACCAAATACTAATTCACTGTACAATGCACTCATTTTAGTTTTGTATATCTTCTGTTATAATGCATTGTGTATGTATCATATACATGTCTATCAGTTGCAATTACTCATTATTTGTGAATATCCTGTGTGTTTTTCCCCAATGTTGGCTTCCTTTAAGATTTTACAAAATTACTATCTCTAAAGATTTCTTTTAATAGGATTTTGATGATTAAATTCTGAATTTTGGTGATTATCCACTGGCATCAAGCAACGTTGAGAACTTTTATAAATAATTATTCTACTTTAATTAACTTATTTCAGCAAATCTTTTTTTTTCTCAACAGTTACTAATTTTAGTTGCACATTTGTTGGCATGTTAGTATCTTATTTACTAGATATCTGCTGGCATTAAGTTAAAAAATAGTCTGGAAAAATTTTTCATGCTGCAAATAGTTTTGAAAGTCTATAAATCTACTAGTCTGAAATTACTATTTTGCAAAAGGATATTTCAAACACCTACTGAAATATTACCAAGTATTTAACTTGAAAGTGAAATAAGCTGTCAGCACCAACTTTACTATTTTCATTAGACAGATGTATTATCAATATCACATGGCTTAAAATATCCTGATTGTCCACTGAATTGAATCTCATCCTGAATAAGAGATTTATTGCCTGCCAGTAAAAAGTAAAGATTTTTGTATAGCAACATTAAGGACTAAAGGATGCTTTTAAAAAATTTTTTTATGCTTTTTTTTAAAAGTAACACTTAGATTAGACATATGGCATTCGTTTTTTTTTTCAAATTAGCATGCTAAACTTCATAAATTTTGTTCATACTAATGTTAATACCACATGCCATAAAATAGTACAATATTTTGTGTAGGGTTACTCAATAGAAAATGCAGATTTAGACACACAAAACACACAACTGGATATTTATTCTGTCTATTAATGGACGTGAAATGCTACCACATAAAGTTATGTTTTAGCATTTTTATTAACTTATTTGCAACTGTAATAAGGGCAGTTGCATGTAGTAATAGCAAGATGGGTGCCAAAGATCTGATCAATGGATGTATATTATAGTCCTTAAAAGGAATAACAGCTTTTGTGGCAAAATAGTGAAAAAGGATGTTTCTCTAGTTTTTTTTTTCCTCATAAATATTAAAGAAGACTTATATCCAATGAATGAGTAAGCTATAATGAAGTACTGATTACATGTTTTCTAGGATGCATTTTAAAGCTGTACTTCGTAATTAAAAAGCAGTTTTGACCAGAGTTTTGCTGGCATTTTTTCAGAGTAAAAAAAAATAATAAAAATTAATTACTTTTAACCTATAATACTTTATTAGGATCATTATCCTTTTATATCTACTTGACTGCTCTAATTATTTTATTTGTTGTGCAATGTTATCTGGCAATTAACCATGCATAATTTAAAACTGATTCTCATATAAGACAGAAATAGACTGATCTCAGGTTTCAATTTTGTGGCCTCAAATGGTTATTTAAAGTAACTCTATAGTATTTTTATTATTTATTTATTTATTACTGGTGCCTCATTCTTATTTTGGTTTGTAGGATTTATTTGGATTCCATTTGTTTCTAATGCACAATGGTCAATTCTGGTTTTGTTTTGTATTAGGTTGTTACAAACATTTTGGCGGTTGTTTTACTGCAACAATGAGACTTCATATTGTTGCTGAACGTGATTTATTAATCAAAGTAAGTTCCATTACAATCAATACACTTCTGCCGACGAGTTAAAAGTGCATTTATACCATTTTGAAAAAAAATTTGGATTTCTGGAGTCGATAAACTTTTGGATGGCAATTTCATTTGCTGCTAGGTTGGAGAAGGATTTCATACAAAGGAAGCTGTCAAGGTGTTTGAAAAGGCGGTAAATAGTCTGTGGGCGAAAGACCTGATAAATAGGCTGGGTGAGGGAGAACTTTGTACTCAGTGTTCAGTTTCTGAAGAGTCACTTTTGCAATGTGAGGACGAGCATTGTCGTGGAGCAGGACTGGCTCTCTCTGATTCACCAATGCCGGCTGTTGTTGGGAGAGTTTCTAATGAACAACATTTAATTCATGACAGTACCTTTCAGCTGTGATGGTTTTACCAGGTTGCAAGAAGTTATAGTGAATAACTAACATCAGTTGCAGTCCACCAGACAGTGACCATGACCTCCTTTAGGTGGAGGCTGGGTTTTAGAATGTGGTTAGGTGCCTTGTGTTTGTCAAGCAACTGTGCTGATTGATTTGCGATTGTTGTAAAGCATCCATTTTTCATCTCATGATTCGGTCAAGAAACGGGTTGTTTTTGTTTCTAATGAAGAGTGAAGAGCAGATCTCTAATCGATGATTTTGTTGTTGTTCATTCAACTCATGCACCCACTTGTCAACAGTTGCAGTGCTTACGTCAAGCTCCCCAGCAATTTCTGGCACTGTTTTTCTTGGAACTGAGACTTTCAGATGGTTGTCGTCATAGATAGAAGGATGTCCGCTACATTCCTTACCATCGAGGCTCTCATCTCCTGATCAAAACTTTGCAAACCATTGTTGTACTGTGCGCTCATTTGTTGTGTCATTGCTCCTTGCTTGCTTAATGTTAAGAGTTGCCTTGCTTGCTTTATAGCCTAGTTTGAATCCGTAAAGCAAAAGATGGCAAAAAAACTTTTCTACCAATGCTTCACTCAGAACCCTGAAACAAATATCTATTTAACGATTTTTAGAAAGGTAGGTTTTGCATAATGTATGCCAAAGCACACACTACAAAACGATGTATAGCTTATCTACATACACCTTCACAAGCATGCAAAAAGTGGACCCCAAATTAACATAATATAAAAACCGACAAAATTTTTGTAACAATCTAATAGTAATATGAAGCCCCTAAAAATTGTTTTACCCTGCCATTCTATTTGTTAATATACTCTTCAGTTTTTGAGTTTTGATTTCAGAATAAATCCTGCAAAAAAATTCATTTTGCCCAAATCTTATCTTATTGTAGCTAGTCCTGCTTTTTTTTTTCTGTCATACATACATTTATGTTACCCAATTTTAAAGGGTTAATGACAAATAATATATGTTATAAAGATGTATTATATATTTTTAAAAATAAAAATAAGTACATAAAGAACATTTTTTGTCTTTCTGAATAATACTACAACTTTTTTCTAGAAATATTTTGTGAATTTGAAGGACAACATTGCAGTTCACATAAATAGAAAATGATGTAAACATATTCAAGGTTTCATTGATAGTTAGGAGAATGATAAAAAATGAAATTTTGTTTATAATTTTCAATTTAATTTATTTTTGGTTGATGTTATGAATAATTTTGCTGAATTTATTAATTTATTTTTTAAAACAAATTTATTAAATATTTCATTTTTTAAATATTCTAAACATAAACATCTCACCAACAGTACATGAATACCAGCATTGCATGAACATTTTGAAAGTTTGCGATCTTTCTGGGAAACACTGCAGAATATGTTATTGTGGTCTTTTTCTATACAATATTGTATTTTCCGTGTAAGTTGCATATATATGTGTAAGACATTATCTTTTTTAAATTAATTTTTGTTTTGCTAATACTATAATAAGTCAATTAAATGAACCAACAGGGTAATAAAAGAATGATTACAAGTTTGAAAATGTAAACAAACAATTTTTTTTTTAAATTTGAATTTTATTTTCTATATTATTAAAAATTACATTATCAGTATTTCTTTTGGAGAAGGCCACTTTGGTATAAGATTCAAATTATTTTTTTTGTTGAAGGAATTTATCTACAGGTTTGTTGTATGTCATAAATTCCTAAAAAATTTAATTTTCTTTAACCTGTTAAAAACTAACAGGTTTTGTTGTTTGGAAGGAATTAAAATTATTTTAAAAAGAAAATTTTCTGTTTTATTTATTACATTAAAAGAAGCTTTCTGGAATGGATTTGTTGCCTAGTTTTTTTACTCAAAAAAAGGGTAAATGTAATCAAAAGTTGTATGAGATCACTGACAATTGTAAAGAACTGGTTACTTGACACATTTCAGCTGCTTAATTTTAAAATGTTCTTTAAATGAAGGTTTTAAAGTTTTGCTAACGCAAATATGTATGTTTCCATGCTTTTTTATTTTAATTGTCCCTGAAACATTTTGAATCTAATTTAATGCTCCATTTTCTTTTACCTATCTGTTTTCATGCATGCGAATGATTACACATTTGATTACTGGATTTAGTAATGATCTATTTTCTCCCCCCTCCTATTTGTACCTATTAAAAATTTTTTTTTTTTAAAGATGAAAGTAACTTTAATCTTTCATCTTCAATCTGGGAAACCCAAACTTTAAAAAAATTGTTGTTTTTTTTACCTCTGGTAGCTTAATGAGGCTAAATATTCTTATTGTCTCAATTTCTTTATTAACCAGATATCCTCTCTTTGCTGTTTTGTTTATCTCTGCATAATCTAAAACTTAGATTCACATAAGCTTCATTACTAAAATTTTTTATTTTAGTACTTTGCAGCAACTAATTTGAATCTGCAGTGGTTGATCCTAATAACAATCTATTTTAAATATGTAATAATAGAGAAATGACAATAAATTATCATAATTTCCTCCTTTTTAATAGCTCATCGATGGTTTGTGAACAGGGATACTAGTTATCAGGGCCGGATTAAGAGAAAATGAGGTCCTAAGCTATGCCAAGTGTGAGAGACCCCATATCATAAAAAATTAAAAGACAATTTTATATATTTTAATATGAAAAGCAATATACAAAATAATAAATATATTACAACTTATTAGGTAAAATGCAAAGAAAAAGTATATTATTTTTTATCAAAAAACGTTTACTGTGAAAAAATTATTGTAAGTGATATTAATAACTTTTAGAGGCTCCTAGTAATGTGAGGCCTTGAGCTATAGCTTACTTAGCCTATCTGTTAATCTGGTCTTGCTAGTTATAATGCAAATCATAGAAGGCTTTACTTCTAGTAAGTGAGTGAGTTTAATGAATAAATTAGCTGAGTGTTATTGAATTCCTAGTTGATCAAAATAAAGCAAATAATAATTAGACTCCAGTTAACAGTATTTGATAGTAGTAGTATAGGTGATTTTCCATCTTAGCATTGAACATATTTTTATCTAACGTTTCTTCTGTAAATGCTGCGTTTTTTTTTACATTACTGTTTTTTAAAAAAAGTATTATGGGTCACAAGTTAATAATGAGGCATAAAGTGTTTTAATAACAATAGTTTCAGTTTATTCTTATATCTTTTAAACTTGTAACTTTGCCATAGTATTTGACTAAGGGAAACACTGATGTCATAAAGACTATCTTTCTAACACCGTTTTTCAGAAAAAGAGAGTGGTGTGTGTTTGTGTGAGTGAGAGTGAAAGCAGACCATTGATGTAAATTGAAAACTTTTCAAGAATGTTGAAATATATCGTAAAAATTGTCATAGTTGAACCTATTTTCCACAGTAAATGAAATACTGAAAATTCAGTTAAATGTGCAAGTGTTTTGAAGAGAACTTTTGCAATGGAAATCACAGTCATCAGAAACAATTATAGTTTACAAAATGTTAGTACATTTCTTCATGTACGGTGTATGTAGTTTGTATCCTCATGTTGCGCAGAAAATCTCTTATTGTGGTAATGGCCACCTGTCCAAAGATTTTTTATGCTTTGCTTACAATCTTAACATATGCATTTTGTTGGATTTGGCCACCTTAACTACTTTTTTCTGGTTGGTCTGGAACTGGAATTTCACTCTGCCAACAGTGAAATGTTGTTTCCTAGATTATTTTTGTTGACTTCATCCAATCCTACTTGTAGGCCAACTTTCCTGTCTTTATCCGTCAATTTCTAACAGTTTTTTAAAATTTCTTTTTTGACATGACTAATTACATGTAAGGTCTTGTTTGATCTGTAACTGTATTAATAGTCAAAAAAGTATTTGTATATCATGTGATAGGTTAAGATGAGTATGTTTACTTCATCAGGTTTCTACTATTAGAAATCATGCATTGCCAATAATTAAAGCATGATATGCATAATAATAATAATAATAATAATAATAATAATAATAATAAAATTACTTGCTAATCTAGCACCGTAATAATATCTTCACATTTTTTTATTGGTTGAAAAACATTTTTTACCATTCACAAGTCCACTGCTAAATGTTTGTATTTAATGGGTATGTAATATCTTTTACATCTTTTGTCTGATCATTATTAGGACCCACAAATATTAATGAAATAAAACATTTATAGAATAAATTTTTCTAAAAATAAAATAGTTACTTGGCTAGAACTATAATTTTAAAAGTAGAAAAAAGTATGGCTGATCTTATCAACAACTAAAGGTTTTCATGAATAGCTTTAAAAAATGTCATCTAAGAACTACTCAACAAATAAAGCCTTGAGAAAAATTGAATTTATTTGAAAATTTATTCAGCTTGTATTTTAATACATAGATAAACTGTATGTATTGTTAGTATTTTCCAACAATTATTACATGCTATATGTCCACACATTTATTAAAAATTTTCATGTAAAAATCCATCAATAATAAATACCATGCCATACTTTTTAGATTAAAATTTCTGATAGTAAATTATATTAGTTATTGTAAAAAAATTAAAACTAATCATCACCTAATAAAATTATGCTCAATTAAATGTAGCTGTTCACTTCACTTAGTTCCTTAATTTGGTTTACTATTACTAGTGATATTAGATTTACCTTCTCAAATTAAATGTTCATCTGTCATGGGAAAGTAACAAACTATAAATGTTTTGGCCTTTTAGTGACACGTTTCATAAGGAAATGTAGCATAGCTTGTAACTCTTGCAGAAGAACACAAACAGGAAATTTTATAGTCTGTATACACTGATTTACAGGAAACCCTATTAATCTTGAACTTTTTGTCTCTGAGGAAATTACCAAAGCTGGAATACATTTCCCCCTGTTGAATAATTGATATAAGTAAATTTTATATATCTAAGTCTAAGATTGCTGTTTATAGGTTAGTGGATTAGAAGGATTCACTGAAAGCCTGATTTTCTCACCCTTTAAGAAGCACACATTACTTTAATATGAAGAAAATACTTAAGGAAACAAAATGCAAGTGTCAGAAATTGACAAAGTAGATATCCCTTGAAAATTTAGAGAGATTTTGACTATAATGAACAGTATTAAGTTGACAATTTTCTGTTTCTTTTTTGGGAATAATTTAGTGGAACCAGAAAAGAGTTTTATAAAGATTGATATTTGCTGAAATGTTTGTTGTTTTAGTGATGTCAACGGTCATAAGTGGTGCTGCTGCTCTGAAAATTCAACTTCCCCTAGAATAATAACAATACTTTTACAATAATGAAAGTAAATTCTATCTGAAAGGTACAGAACTTAATGCAGGCAATATTTTAAAAGTAAACTGATGTTCTTACATTAGACAATACATGTAAGAAATTTTCACCATAGTATTTGTTTACAATATACACAAGATTTTCTAAATTTCTAAAATAAAAATATTTTTCTCATTTGTATGAAAATATGATAATGGTATTTAAGTAGTGTTATTTACAGTAAAAAAGCAAGAGCGTTAAACATGATTGTGTTTTGTCAGGTTTTTTTTATCCTTTGATAAGCCTGACTTACATTTCACTTGATTTTATTACATAGTGCTCCCCTAGACTGACTTGATGTAAAATCAAGCTATTATCTGAGTTACTGAAAAATAAGAATGCAAGGAAGTAAAATTAAAAGAAACAGTATAAGCAACAACAGTCATAAAATATGTTTAAAAGTTTGGAAAATGATGCTTGAATGAAGGAGAATGTATTTCACTTGGGCTCTACCAGAGGATCACACCTGTGACTAGATTCATGGTGTTTTCTCTGCTTATATGACTTTGAGAAAGAATTACTAACAGAAATTAGAGACTACACATTGAATCAAACAAACTAGCATTCCTGATTTTAGAAAAATTATTATCTCATTAAGCATTATTTGCTCTTGTTCTCTCATTGAAGTTGTGCAATTAAAATTTTATTAGCCACATTTATTTTTGATGGATTGACTCCCAGTAGCTTCTTATAATCAGAGATGATGTTGATTTGTATCCATGCAAACTTACTGGACCAGTGATTGTGTCTAGTTATGTTTCTGTTTTGTGTGTCTGGTAGGATGTTTATTTTAAAGTTTACACCTATGTGATAACATTCCTGTTTATTAGCTATTTGTTTATTTGTATACCAGTATTCTGCTTGGTTTGGTTGAGAGTTAATGCATTAAAAGAGCTACATTTAAGATTGTGTTCCATTGCTCTTAACCAATCTACAGACATACAGTTGCATAACTATAAAAATAATATCTTTTATGCATTTTTTCTTTTTTCTTTGCCCAACTTCATTTTTACTTTGATTTTTGGTATTTTCAATAGAAATCAGGAGATTATTTTACAAATTATGAGATTTGGTGAAGTGGATTTTATTGTTTTTTCTTAAAATATTTATTTTAATAAATAGAATATAGTTTAAAATTATCATTTATAAAATTTTTGAATAGTTTACTCTGTGAATTATTTAGAGATGTCTAAAATTATTGCTAAACACAAGCCATGTGATCTTTAGGAATTATTTAAGAGATAGGTTGATATTTCTTCAGTATCTTCATTGAAAGCATTAGCTGCTTCTAGGTAAACACCTTGGGATATTATGTTAAAAGTTCTTCAAAACTGTAGTTGTTAGTGTCTTCAGTTTTAAAATCTGGTTAGCCATATCTTCTGCTAGAAAATGTCACCATGCACCACCAGTCTTGGTATGTAATAATGAACATAAGATCTGTTACCCTACTAAAATATTTTTGCCTGGGTAGCACAATGCTACTGAAACACTATACATTAGTATAAGTCTTATTATAAATATTTCTCTGCTGTTAAAAAAAAAGAATAAAGATTTATCATTGAAAAGGTTTGATTGGAAATAGAGTGCACATTACTGTTTGCACTTGTATTTTTCTTTTAAATGGTTTTGGGAACTCAGATTCTAATTTACTGCCATGATTGCAGATAGTTTGTATTCATATTCAACAACTTTAGTATGGTAGCTTTTGTCAATGTAGTAAACTAATCCTGAAGATGTAGTTATATTTACTGCCATGAAGGGAAAGTTGGAAATTTCATTATGAGTGGTAGTGCTTTGTAGATGCCAAAATATGTTGTGGCTTTCTTCTGTCTGTCTTTATCTGTACTTGCTGAATGCTGATATTCTGGTTGAATTGTGATAACCATTACTTGGAAATTCTTGATACTGAGTGTATGGTATCTTTAGGATTTCTATGATGTAGCATCCCAAACAAATCTAATTTATTTCTTGTTGTGCTTATACAACATGATTTTGTGTTATGTTGAATGCCTATAGATAATATTTAAAGGAATCTTACCTAAGAACAATTACATTCGTTTTTTCAATAATTTTGAATCTATATAAAGACTTTATTTCTATTTTCTTATAGCATATTTCTAAGAAAGAACTTTGTTATTAATGATTTTAGCTTTAAATCAAGCACCCATTCTAGCAAAAAAAACATTAGAATATGCTTTTCAAAATTTGTTTTACCCTAATTAACCTATAATTTTTTTTTTTTTTTATATTTGACAAACAATTTTTTAGTAGCTAAACAGATAAAAATAAACTACATTTTTTACATGTTTTGCAATTATGCTGACTTTGTCATTATTTATGAATAGAGACAACTGAAGCATAAGAAAGAATTCTATGGACTATCGGTTAGAATGCATTTATCATACTAGTTACTTGGATGTTGCTTGCTTTACTTCTGCAATGCTGCTGGAAATAGAATCCCATCACTTGAAATTGTGTTTGATGAGTTAGAGAGGAAGTGTTGATGCCAAAATTAATATATAACTATTCTCTCTCAGGAAGAGTCTGTGTAATATGCCTTTCCACTTACATTGTCATTTGCATCTTGTCATGTAGGGGTCACGACATAAGGTCTCAAAAATCTGATCCATGTGTAATCCATAACAGCCAGAAGGCTTGCATTCTGGTCTCTATGATGCATTGCATTGTAGCCACTACTGCTAAATCTGACTGTACAGAAATTTGTGAAGTATTTGTGTGGGCAGTATTACACTGAGTTCAGTAAATGATGGTTTAGACTACCAGAAAGCATCACACTTAACTCTGTTTGCTGGTCATTATCTGTTGATCTTGTATTAGTTTAGCACTAATCACAGAAAATGCTGGTTTTCTCAAAATTAGATAATGGTCTGGGGATACAAGCAGAATCTTTCCTGAGTTAACTCATTGCTTTGCTTGAAAATGAGATGTTGATGTTGAAAATGAAGAGGTCTATTTGAATCACTATTTTTTATTTCTTGCTTAAGTGTCATTGATCAGGTTGATCCAGTCTAGATTTATATCTTCCTTTACTTAATGCAAGTGAGCGGATGACTCTCATTTGATAAGGTTACTTGTGGAGACCTGTTTTGGTTCAACTTTATTTATTCTCCTGCATTTTTGTAGTTTTTTTAGCCCTTAGGGAAACACAATTAAAAATTAATGAAAGTAGAATTTCCAGACTGTCACTATATAGTTTAATGCACAGATTCCATGTTAAAACAATTGATTTCCTTAGCTTTTTTCATTAAAATGTTTTATGGAGTTTGTACAAAAGTCACTAATTTTCCAATCTTATAAATTCTGCATAATGATCATGCATAGAAAATTACCAATTTTTGATGCAGCTATCTCTACATTTGTGCTAGATTTAGTCATAAAACAGTGATGATCGTGCTAAATTTAAAAATTTTTTTCATTGGAGTTACTAGAAGAAAATTAACTTCCTAACAGAGTATCTTGATGAGCTATATGAAATAGGGAAAATATATAGCAAGTTCCAAATCAATTATTATGATGATTACCAAAGGGGAAAAAAATTACAAAAATATGCAAGAAAATAATATCTAGACTGAAAGTCAACCTTGGAAAAAATTATCTTAATAATACCATTATTTACAGAAACACATTTCTGTATTCCAGAAGCTGAGGGGAATTTACAGACTGATTCTTCTGCTGTTATGAACGTTTTGATACTTTTGATTGTGTGCATAAATGTATGTCATTTTTCCCAAATTTAGCAAGAGATTCCTGATATTTAGATATTTTAAAAGCTCCTAGACCAGGTTTAAATATCTGAATTTTTTTTGTTGCCAAACAAGATCGTGGTATTTTAAAATGTTTTTTAATGACTTATCAACCTTGTTCATATGCATGTTTTTTAATGTTACTGCTACTATACGAAGATACTTTAATAACAGAAAATAGCTCTTAAAATATAAATCAAAAATAGACTCATTGGATTAATGTTAAATGATTGCTAGTGAAAATTTAAAGAAAATGCAAAGGAAAATAATTTTTATAGAAAATGATATGTAATAATGAGTACTTAGCTTCCTTTTCTAAATGAACTCTTGTTTCACCTCAAATTTTTCTTTAACCCTTCCCCGCAAAAACAGGTTAAAACTCATATTTTTTAAAATACTCTTAAGTGTTATCAACTGATTCAAAAAGTTACATATGACACTGACTTAATACCTTTCGTTAAAATCTTGATAGTTGAAAATGATTGATGACATACTGTATAGCTGAATAAAACTACGTGTTTCTCTAAAAAATTAGTTTTATCAGATTTTGCATAAAATCTCAAAATTTTCTAAATAAATACCTAGATTTTTGCTAAAAAGGGATTGACATGTATGTGTCATGTTTTGTGCATTCATTTTCTTGGATTTTGTCTCCCATGTTTAAAGAAATCCTTTAGTTTGCAGTTAAGAATGACTGATTTATATTTTGGTCATGAGGTGCATCTAACAACTTTTATATGGTTAATTACTGAAAATAGTTTTTAAAAATTGTTTTGTTTTTAACTAACAATATAATGAATGTTTTGAGTAGAGATATTTGTAGACTACATTAAGGTTACTTAGATATTTAGAAGTGGAAAAAGTGAAAGCCTTTAACTAATAAATAATAGAATCTGTTAGACTACTGTATATAATCAGCTAAAATAGTTTCTTTGACACGTTGTAATTCATAACCGTTTTATTTTGATTCAAACAGGTAATTTTAGAAATGTATTTTATGATGTGAATTCTGATCATAATCATTGCCATGGTAAATTAGTAAATGGTATACAATCTTTGTTAACTCACAAATTGTGAAAATTAAAATATTTTGATTACATAAGTTTGTATTTGAAATCTAAAAACCAAATATGAATATTCCATATATTAAGACTTCTAATTTGTACAATGTTAAATCCCATTATTTTACTTAAAAATAAAATAAAAAAACATTCCAGAGAACCTAATTTAAATTTTAACAAAAATAACAATACGTCACTTAACCATTTTACCATGGCATGATTTAAAAATGGACTTTTTAAAAAAATTAACTCTTTTTTATTGTCAGTCATGATTAAGATAATAAATAACATTCTATTCAGCATTGTAACCTAGATGTAGGGAAAAAATAGTATTTCTATAAAATAGCAACAAAGGAGAAAAGCTTTGCTTGTTTATATTTGATTTCTAATAATAAATAGACAAATTCTCAACTGAGAAGCTAATGATAGTAATAATGATATAGCTACATAATCAAGTAGTTAAGATTTATGAATGAAAGAGCTTAACATTGTGCATGCCTGTGTGTGTATAAAACCAAAACAATATAGCAAACAAGTCTGCCATTGAAAGAGAATTTTTTCTTGTCTTCTACCAAAACAATTTTTAAAAAATTTAATTTATTCAAGAATTCTTATTTTCTAAATTTATTTATTATTTGTATATTTGTAAATAAATTGTTAAAAAATTCTGACATTTTATTCTGCTGGGAATATTTATTATATTTTGTTTCTCAATAGCATATTTATAAATAGTAACCCAGCACACACTGGTAAAAGCTGTTGTTTTGATGAGCCAGAACCAGACAGCATTCTTACCATTCTCTTTGACAGGTGCCGGTTTTTATGTGCAGATATTTGCATAATAATAAAAAATGATGTCTATTGAGAAAAATATAAATGATAGCTAACATGAAAAACTGTATGGGCAGTTATAGATTATACATGCTTGGTATTCACAAAACATGGCACAAAGTTAATTGGATTGGTATCAAGGGAAGTTTGAAGTACTATATGTTAATGTCAGAGAATGCTGAAAACAAAAAATGAAATATTTTGATAAGTTTTAAAAAATACAATATTTTTTAAAAAACTCTGAGTGCATTTGTGAGAGAGAAAGAGAGAGAGTTGGGTTGGCCCAGAAAAATAAATGGGATATTTTATGATGTGAATTAGAAGTCTTAATATATGGAATATTCATATTTGGTTTCTAGATTTCAAATACAAACTTGCATAATCAAAATATTTTCATTTTTGCAATTTGTGAGTTAACATAGAGATTGTATATCATTTACTAATTTACCATGGCAATGATTATGATCAGATTCTTGTCTGGTGATTTGGAAATAACAGGTTCTCACTCCTGAATGTGTATTTTCTCTGTGTGCATTTTCTTCCCTTTCCTTCTTTTTAAATTGACCTGGATTTTCAAAGATGTCTAGTGTGCATGCCTTAATGACAGTGAGGTTGCCAAGAGCATCAAGCCATTTATGAAAGTATTTTTTGTTAAGGCTGATTTTTGCATATGCCAATAATAATTTCAATAAATGTATTTCAGATGTTTGACTTGGATCCTTAATTTTTCTATTTGCTACTGGCTAAAGAAACAGATGGTTATAAATTTTAAACTTTTTGGCATGCCAGAGATAGGAGATAAAACGATTGTTTTGAAATGGACAACTAGAAAACATTTATGTTTCTTTATGAGATATATGTATGACTATTTTTACAAAAATTATTTGTCAGTAGAGAATTTATATATGGATTTCCTTTTAGTTGAGATATTTGGAATTTTTATAAGCAATAGTGATTAATTTTTTTTGTCTGTCTGTGAGCATTTGCAAGTTTTTTTTATTTTCTGATGGAACACATTCATAAGACTAATTACATTTGAAGTTTTTAATTAAAAATTTAAGTCTAAGCATCTTTATAGACAAAAAATGTAGGCAATCTCAGTATTTTTTAAAAAAATTCTAACATTTTCAGCATTACAAACTTCAAGACAAGGAAGGGTGAGTGATTCTTTTTCTTTTCTCAATCACTCTCCCTCTTTTTCAGAGCAGTTGAATTCTAGCTGAGTTTTAGTCATCCTTAAAATTGAATTAAAATTTCTTTATGGATGAAGTTCCATTTTAGAACCAAATATTTCCACAGGTAGTATTAATTTACTGCTGACTGCCTTGAGGACAGTGTTTCGGATGCAGCAAATGTCATGTTTTACAGGTGATCAACTTTTATACTGTACTTTGTTGCAAACTGTGGTCTTTCAGGAATTAAGGCATTTTAATAATATCCTTGTGGCAGCTCATCTGCTGAATTGTTTTTCATGGTGTGTAACTTTCAGTTTTGTGACATCCATAAGAAGATTGGATGTAGTGTAAGATAACTCTCTGGCAATGAAGTCAATTTTCTACATGATAGACTTTAGAGATGGTCCTTTGAGTTAGTTATCAGTATTTAATTTCTCCTGAAGCTATTTTAATAAGCTTCCCCCTTTCTTTTTTTTTAAAGTGTCTGATGAAAATATGTGTGCCATTTTAAAGGGATTATCTATTGTTATGCTAATTTTTTTACAGTTGTTTGTAGGTAGACTTTATGATGAAATGATGTCATTAACTTTATTTTGTGCATAAATAATTTCATTAGTAATTTGAATAATACTTGACAGATAATACTTGTATAAAGTCAATAAATTTTCTCTATAAATATGTTATTATGAAACTAAACGTTTTTACTCATAAGGATTTTTATTGAGGTGTAAACTATTTAATAAAACTTGTAACTTTAGCATTTGTTGATAAATACTTAGTGTATGTCAAAAGGAAGAAACATTTTCCAGAAATTATTAAGAAAAAGAAGTGATGACTATTTGGTGTACAGTAAACCCCCGTCATATTGCGGTTCAGTTTTCATGGTCCTGCTATTTCGCAGTTTTTTTCTGTAAGACATATTAGTTTTCATATCGTGTATGTTTTCGCAATTTCGCGGCATTCCGTAGCATTGTTTATAAGTTTAAATCTCCGCTGATTGGCTGTTTTGTGTTAGAAGCATCTCGCTGCTTCGCATCTCGCAGGGAGAGAACTTGTTCGCCTTGCTGTTTTATTGATAACCCCAAGGATGCCACCCAAACGCCCATCATCTAAGGCTTCTGGTGAGCCAAAGGAGAAGAGAAAATTCTTGACGATTCAGGAGAAGGTGGAACTTCTCAATATGATAAAGGAAGGACAGAGTTACGCTGCCATAGCCCGCCATTACGTTATGAATGAGTCAACGGTTCGCTACATCAATAAAGATGAGAAGAATATCAGGGCAACCGCTTCGCTGTGCATCAACGAAGGTGCAGAATGAGTTGTTTCTATCCGCAATAAAAACATCATCAGGATGGAAACTGCCTTGGCTTTTTGGATCCAAGATTGCCGAAAGAAAAACATCACTTTGGATGGTAACACCATCAGGACCAAGGCAAAGAAGCTGTACGACACTTTTGCCGATCAAAGAGGTTCCGAAGAAGGCGCTTCCGAAGCCAAACTGTTAGCGACAATCCTGATGATCCTCAGCCTTCTACATCTTCATCAGGAGGCTTCTCTGCTAGCAAGGGATGGTTTGACCGCTTCCAGAAGCGCTTTCAGTTGAAGAGCATTTCATTGCAAGATGAAGCTGCATCTGCCAACAAAGAAGCTGCTGCAAGGTGTTTTCCATTGCTCTTGCTTTCTCTCAATATCTTTTATGTGTTTAAACGTGTTTCTATTGTTTTAAAAGTACCATAAAAGTTATAAAAACATGCCTAGGGTGTATTTAAATAGGGTATTTCTATTTCGCGGATTTTCACTTATCGCGGGTGGGTCTGGAACGTAACCCCCGCGATGGAGGAGGGACTACTGTAAGGTTAAAAACTTTTCTTTATTGATGCGTGTTGCAAAGGAATGTTCTGTGGATGAAATGCAAATGTCCAGACTTATTTTTCTAGAAAGTGTGATGCTGAGGGTGCATGCTAACTCAGATATTTTCTCATTTACTTTAGGTCAGGTAATTGGCCAATATGATCCCCAGTTAATTCATAAGCTGTAATTCCACTGACACTTTGCTATTCGTAGGTCATTGCTGATAGATTCATATGAAGCTAGAGCAGAAGTGGGAAAATTTTTTATTCTACATACCACATAGGACTGTGAAGGCCACATAGCAGACCAAATGGACATGTGGAATAGTGCTTTGCCTCTCTTTTGATAGTGAGGGTGGGTGTCTCAGAGAACCATATTTAATATAAAAAGATGGATTAAATACAGATAACCTATTTAAACAATGAAATAGAAAATCAACTATGTACAGTTATTGGTGCAATCTGGAGCATAATATTGAAGCTTCTTTCTCTTCTTAAATAAGAAAGAAAAAACTTACTGTACTAACATCTCAGTGGGATATGCAGCTGCCTACAGTTTTTATGAGTTTTCTAAAGTTGGGTACTAATTCTGATATGGAGATATGCAGCACTGGTCTCAGATATTCAACATTTATTTGTGATTTGAACTTTGATCTGCTGCTGTTTATTGGCGTAAAAGCTTGCTCACAAACAGTGGTTCCTAAACTTTAACATCCCGTGAACTCCTTTCATGAAAATTCCAAATCTCTCACAAACCTTCCTCGTAAAAGTAAATATTTTCCAGGGATTTTCTCCCTTACTTGAGCATAATTATAGAAGGAATGCTTGGAAATATAAAACTTGTTTTTCTTATGACACTTTTATTACATTATGAAAACAGCAACATTATTCCAGGATTTCACTTTTGTAACTTATATCTCTGATTAAGCCTAAACTACAAATTTCAGTCTATTAAGTGTGATGGATGTGGTTGCTTTAATCAGCATAGCTTTTGGAAATCTGGAACCACTGAAGAAAGATAAAGAGTCACATGTCTGGTTTGGCATTTAGTCTTTTTCTGTATTTGGTTTTCAGATGTGCATATGAAAAAAATTCTTTTTTGGCATAAGTGTGTTGTTGGAAACAGTAAAAAAACTGGAGTAGCCTTTTCTGCCAGCAGAGGGTACTCATTTCATAAACTCAACCAAAAGTTGATTATTGTCAAACTTCTGAAATTTCTGAAACACACACTGAGAATGCTAACAAACAAACAAACTAGTAAATAAAAACATTCACTTGTCTCACCAGAACAAAACAGCACACCATTGAGATTGACTGAATACTTACCAACCAAAGGACTGCACTGCTGCTGCATTGGCTCTGTCCAGTCCTGGAGGCATTGAAATAGTTGTCTGTTATTGAGCGAATTCACTCCTTTAGTGTGTGCCAAACAGGCAGATGTTTCTAAATAATGCAAATCAAAACTAAGTAACTTAGTTGCGCCAGTGTTGCTTTTATTAAGCTTGCATCTTTGTAATTGTTTAATTAATTATTTATGCATATGTCAAATTAATTGTGTCTGCATTGTCTGCCAATTTCTTCATACTTTGTGACAATAGTGCCAAAGGTAATTTTCCAATAAATTTGGAATATTGGTGAGCAAAAAATTTTGCATCTACCATTACAGATGTTTTCCAAAGACCCACCTGAAACATTTATCAACCCCCCCCAAGGGATTTGTGAACCACAGTTTGGGAATTGCTGCTCACAAATATAGGTGGAACTGAACAATACCAGCATTTTCTTGACAAAGTATTGTATATTAAAGAATTCTATTTCATTTAGTGATCAGTAAAATCTGCTTAGGCTCTCAGAGTTTAAATTTTCTTGAGAAATGAATCACACTAAGTTGATGTGGAGTTTTCTTATAAGTAAATAGATAAGGCAATAGCTCCAGCCCTTTCTCAATTTTTTAAAATGCTGCAAACTGATGGCAAAAAACTTTTTGTTTAAGCCATATGGCATCTGTCTGACCAGAGTGACATTCAAGTTGGGAAATGTATAAACACACCATCCTCAACCTGCCTTGAGAAAAGGAGTAGCTTTTAGTGCAGTTCATGTGTAATTACTCCTTTGCTCTATAGTTTTAGGTTTTAGTCATTTAAATGCCCTATAATGTCCAGCATGGTAAAACCAAAGTCAGAGAGCCAATCTGCATGTTTGAGTTGTGGTAAATCATCTCTTTCCCTTTATTTTCCATGAGCATGTTAATTTCTTCCTTCAGGTCTCTCACTGTCTACAGTACTTTTCCTAAACTAAGCCAACAGACAGGGGTGTGATACAAAACATCTGTGTCTCCATTGATATCTTCAAGTAGGACAATGAACTATTGGTGATTTAGCCCCTTAGCTCAAATAAAATTAGTAAGCTTAACATTGGTGCTCACTACAAGGTTTAAGTTTATAATACTTTTACAAAGCATCTTCTGGTGGATGATGCAACAGGATAATATCTTTGGGATTATAATGGCAACTTGCAATGTACTTCTTGAAAACTGCCGCACTTTCACAACAAATCAAGCACACAAATTGTGCTTACTTCTTTGAAGAAATACTTTGTCGACCAGTCCTTATTGAATACTCTACACTATAAGTCACGAATACAAATTATCAACATGAAACAGAAAACTTGAAAAAGGAGCACCAGAACAAGACTTGAGTAGAGTAACAATTAACAGTGAGCAGATGTCATCGACTACTTGTATGGTTTTTATATTCTCTGCAGACTTTTGGTTTCCAGCACTGCATTGACTAAATACATTGACCTATGGTGTCATGATTCATCATTGACAGAGGGTCATGGGTGTGTGTTAGCTGTTTGACTTCTTATCATCAGTTAAGAAGAATCTCTATAGAATACTGTGTAGCATCAGCAACAGGCTTTTAATTTGTGGATTCACGTGCTACTTGGCTTGAACCATTATGTAACCATGTAATGTTCAGCTTTTGATTTTCTGTCTACATGAGTCGTCATGCCTACCAGTGTGCAGTGTACACATGATTATTCAATATCCATTGAGTTTGATGGCATCTCTGTTCTACTACAAAAGGGCTATATTGGCATGTTGCTGCAGAGCAGCTAGTGAGCTATTAAAAATTTTGCCTTGGGCCATAGTTTGCCCATCTATAGTCTGGAGAAAGTTTTGTGAGGCTTTTGATTCTATGTATTTACAACCATTTGTCATGTATGGAAGATTTGTAGAGCTGGCTTTAGGAGTGTGCAACACATGGGCATGTGGGGCATTAAGTTGGAGGGGGCACCACATTGAATAGGTTAATTAGTAAACCCTACCATAAATACCAATAACTAGCGCAAGAAGCATCCTGATTATGATAGCCTCTCTTCTTGATGGGCATTTGCCTCAATTTCAAGCATTAAACCTTCCCATGAGCTGTAAACCAGCTGGATTAAGCCTTATCTTTGTCATGGTTTTAATGATATGAAGGCAACCTAGATCATACCAACTGTTGCATACTAAACAAAACTGTATACCTGCAGAGCTAGCTTCTTGGTTGGTGAGCATAAAATCAAGTTTTACTGTTGAGTATGCTAACTTTCAATTGTATAAAGGGTATTCAGTAAGGGTGCACACTTTAATGGAAAACACACACAGACGCACTTTAATACAAGATTAACTAACAAACAAATTTCCAATACAAAACTTGCTATATATAGTGTTCAGTCAGTAGTACCAGGATACTCGTGACATGTATATGACAATAAATTGAACATCAAAAGTAGCAAAGTTGGAATTTAAACCAGAATTTTCCTGCTAAGTCCCAAAAATTCCATTTTTTCCATTCAGCTGTCATAACTGAAACCTGATTCTTGGTGGCATTGCTCATTCCCCTATTGATGATGATTTTGTTTTTTGGAGTTCTGCAACAAATTTATTTAAATATTCTGTAACCATGTTTTAAAATTGACAGTTAAACCATTGTCAGAAACCAGATGTGAATAAATAGCATTAGAACTGTGCAGTTTGGTAATGTGTATGATGCTTTTACAGGAAGCCAGAGATTTAAAAGATAGAGGTGATATAGCTGCTTTTGAGTTAAAAACTAAGTTTTTGATGTTTCTCATTGTATGGTATGATATTCTAATAAGGGTAAATCTAATGAGTAAATTAATGCAGAGCTCCACTATGCAGTTTGATATTGGATTTAAGCATGGCAATGAAACTAAAGCTTTTCTTGAGTACAGAAAAAATGTATACTAAGAAGTTAGCTGAAGAAGAAACAGAATTATTCCCAAATGCTATGTCACAATGCAGGAGGAAAAAGAAAAAGCAATTTGATTATGTGACCAGTGGTGAAGCAGTTGTGGATGCTGAGAAAAGAAATGAAATAGAATTTTTGAATGTTTTGGTTGATAAATCTGTGGCTTCATTAGCAAATGAAATCCCATAATATAAACTACAAATTTCTGTATAATATCAGGAAGCTAAAAGAAATGTCTCATGCAGATTTACTGAAGAATTCAAGGATCTTCAGGTATTGTTCACCCATGTAAATGAATCAGACATTGATGCCAAGTAGTTGAGCCAAGAACTCTAAACACTTAACAATGATTTATGAATAGTTTTTAGCCATGGAAGCTTTGAAATATATATATTCAAGAGACTTAAAGAAGCATTTCCCAGTACTTCCATTGCTTTGCAAATATTTCTGACCAATCTTGGTAGTGCTGCATCTGAGGAGAGAAGATTCTCAAAACTTAAATTGTTAAGAATCTACTTGAGATCCACTATGACCCAAGAAAGACTGAATCATCTAGCCATAGTTTTTATTGAAAATGAAGTTTCTGTTTCATTACATTATGTTGACCTGCTTAAAAGAGTCTTTTAAGCAAGAAGTCCTGGAAAGAATCATTTTAAATTTAAAGTAATTTTGTCTGTTTTATATGTCAGTGCCAAGATGGTTATTGTCATTAGTACAGGATTGAAACTATGCTGAATCGCCATCTCTTACAACTGCCTCCCATTTCTATATCTCATTTTATGTTATTATTACAGTTCCTTGTTGGCCACGCAGCCATTCTCTGGGTGTTATTTAAAAAAAGTAGTAAAAATTGTATGCAAAATCAAGTTGGGCATTATAATCTACTCTTGCATCTGACACCAGAGGGCTGACCCTGAGGATTTAGAGTAATTTGGAATTTGGAAGGTGGATAAAATAGATTTGCATTTATTGATGGATATCTAAATTTTGCTACTTATATATCCATTCTTTGGAATACCCTTAGGAACCTATATATGATCAAATGATCTTTGACTGTTATAATCATATCCTACAAAAAATGGAGCAACTTGCCATATATATATAGATTCACTACATCTTGGAAGACAGAGATATGGACCTGTAGTTGGTTTTCTGATCTACATAGGTTTTGGATACGAACCCAGTGAAGCAACTATGGGTATTTGATAAATAACTAAGAGGAAAATGACCAAGACCATGGCAATAATTGAAGGAATACCTGCACATTTTATGTGAAAATCCAGATAAAACAACATTAATAATTTAATAAATTCCATGCTTATCTACCAGCTGTACATAATCCAAAAGGTGCTTTACCAAAAATACTGAAAATAACCTTTTGGACAGTTACAGAGTAAATGTATGTGCACAAATTATCATCTTGAGTCTGTACAAAACCTGAACTATAAATGGGTCAATATTATATGCATAAGGCCACTGAAATTTATTTAAGGAAGTAGATAATTAATTAATTAAATTGAAAATTTTCTTTTAAACAAAAATTTTTTTATTTTTTATCCTGATATAATTCAGTTTCAAATGATAAAAAAAATTCCATACATTTAAAGGAACATACAAAACTCCATAAAACTTAGTTTGATAACCCCCCCACACACACGAATAAAATTTATATTAATATTTTTACCACAAATAATTTGTAGTTTTATTGAGACTTTACAGATTTAAATTGTTTTCAATTTAATTTTGTCATTGTCCCTGATGACCCTTAAAATAGTAAGCCAGATCTATATTGTATGTGCCAGTGAAAGTTGAGTAGCTTCAAAGAAATTAATAACTGTAAGAAAATAATAAGTTTTAATTTTTTTTAATTACCAGAGTAAAGTTAACTGAATATAATTTAGTTAAAACAAGACTAAATGTTAGAATTAACTTTATAAATTTAAAAGTTGCAAAAAAACTGAAGATTAAATATCCAATTGCTGCTACTTATATGTGAACTAAAAGGGGATGATGTGGGAGTATTAGCCTTGGTGACCATGCAAGTTAACTAGGTACAGTTGTGGGCTCTTGAGCAGTGGTCAGGGTGCAAGGCTGTCAAGAGTTACTTATGGAACCTCTACCACATGCCCTAGAAAACTCTACTAGAACTCTTTATTTTTAGATGTTGAGGGGGGGGGATGTGAAAACCACATGGCCAGCTGGTGAAGGAATCATGGTAGGAAGGTACTGTGACTGTTCCTGAAGTCTTCTTTCATGACACCTGGCTGCTCAAACATCTAGCTAAGCAAGTGCTACACTATGTTGGCATGACAGTAGCTCCACAGTGGATGACCAATAAAACTATTTTTTAGTAATAGTTTTTTTAAAAACTTGATGGTACTGATAGTAAAAATACTAAGAGGGAGTCAGAGTATGGCAAAGATGAACTGAAATTTAGGCAAATAATTAAAGTTATTATTTGAAAAACTGAAAATGTTGAAAATCCATTTTTTAAAATTCATATTTGATAGATCATAGTAATATTGTATTATTATTATTAATATAAAGTTAAAAACAGAAATTTTTTAATTTACAGTTCTATGTTTGAAATTTTATCATTATACAAAAGATGCTTCTGTTAAAATAAAGAAGAAAAGGAAGAAAGAGACACAGACTGGATTCACCAAGTATATATCATGTGACAATCTTGTGAATTTTTTGTGACTAAAATTTGTAAACAACTTTCCTAATGGGTAAAAGCCATTTTGTCTGTTCTGTAAAAGTAGATATGCAGTTTGTTTTTGTTTTTTAATTATGAAATCAGATCCATTGAAAAAATTCCATTTGTGAAATTACAAATACTATCACATTCATTCATGAAAATACATTTCATCATTGAAAAGACATTTTGTTCTTGAAATACAAAATCACAGGCATGAAAATGTAGTTTATCCTCAGAATCACCAACCATTTCTGGTAGACTTAAAAACTTGAAGTTCTACCAAGAATGCTTCGAAATTTCAGAGAAAATAATCTTTTTTTTGTAAACAAACTGCATTTTTGTATTTCAAGGATGAAAATAATATAGCATTATTAAATTTTTAACTCTATGAAACTTGGTAATCAAAACAAGTTGTGTTCATAATTTTGTAGCCACAAAAATGTAAATGAATCTTGAAATTGCCATGTTAGATTTTGATGCTCTATAAGGAATAATAATCAGATAAAACTATTTTAAATAAACAAGATTCTTCAATTTATCCTCTTTTACTGCAGGCTGATCACTGATTTTCTTCTCTGATACTAGGAATAGTGACTGCATTTTTACTGTCAGTTAGTGTTGATCTTACAACACATCTTTCAAAGAAAGATACATGATTCAACTTTTCTGACAAATTCCAAGCACCACAATAGTTATACCTTTTCCATCAGAGTTGCAATATACATTAATCTCACAGTTTAATGAGCAGACCTTGTTCTGGTTTAAGGTTTTCCATCTTTTCACTTGGTTGGAAAATTGTAAAAAAAAATATATTTTGCAGCTTCATTAGATACTATTGCAGCCTTAGGTTCATAATATATAAATTACTATCTAAACAAAAAAGAACTCAATGTAAATTTTATGCATATCTTGATTGACAGAACTAGAAAGATCAGTTGTATTTTGTCTAAATATTGCATGTGATGTTAAATATGGAGATTACTGGCCAAAGAATATGCATATTACAGTATGCATTGTATTGCTTAATTATTACTTAATTTTAAAAAAAAAAGTCCAAGCAGATTTCACATGCAAGAAATAAGCATTGATTTTATAAACATGCAAATAACAAAAAACAGGAAAATTATTTTTCTGTATATAAATACACTTGGTTTGTGTTTGTCTTTTTATTATGCTTGTTTTGTTTATTAATTAAAATATATTGCTTTAAAATTTGGTAATCTTTTTATTAGCTTTTCTAGAGCATTCCTCTATCACTAGTTACACTTCATAGAACACTACCATGCATTGATGATCTCATCATTCTAGAAATAGTTATTCTTTTATAACCATGAAGTTGTGAAATGATTAATTATATACATTGTGCAAAATCTTCAGAATTTTATAAAACTAGGATAACAATTATAATTGTTTTCATATTACCATGTTCCAGTTTTTGATGGAACTTGGTAAGTAGGAGTGATCTGGCAATGTATTTTCCTATAAGACTTAATTCAATCATTGTATCTTGTTGTTAATCATGGTCTAATTTTGATTTGTTGCTTGTTCATGGTCAATCAGGATTTCTGTGCTCTCAAGTTTTTAGTTGCTTTGCTGTCATCATAAAACCATCTAAATAAATTGAATAAGCATAAGGCAACATTAATTCATTAGCATACATACATAGAAGTAAATGCAACACTCACAGCAAATTATACAAAGAAAAGGAAACTTTGTATGATGTTTTAAAAAAAAAAGTTTAATGAAAAACTATCAGGCATCACTATTTCCAAGAGTGAGAATACCAGATTTTGAAAAAAACTGATAAAACAACAGCAAAACAAATCTTATTTAATTTATATTTATCATATTATGTTAATAATTTTTAAAATTGTTAAGTACAAAATATTTTATATTTTTTTAGTCGCAGACACAAGTGCAAAACCATGACCAAATAATTGGCATAGATGCTAGTGGTTATAGTTGCATGTTGCATACCAAGCTCTCATATGGCCATTTTTTCAAGTTTTTTTGCTTAGAACATGAACTAGTTCTTTAGGGTCAGATTTTTTTTGCATGTTGGGTGATACATTTGATAAGTTGGTTAATCTGATTTAGATCTGGCAGTAGAGCTATCAAACTAATCAAATATTGCTGCTGTATTGCAGGAATTCTGCAAAAGAAAATCAAGCTTTGAAAATGTAATCTTATGAATTGGAAGGACAGCTGGCTACAAACAGTATGTTGGTAGCTCATCTCTGAGGTCATCAAATGCCACATTAATGCCACTTCTCATGATTGCTATGTTCCAAATGAAGTGGTATGAACAAGAGCAACCTTAGACTTATAGACCTGTTTTGTGTAGGTTGGTTTGACTGGCTTGGAGATGGATATTTTACTTGCATGACAGTTTCCCCTGGATCTGTGTTGTTGTTGTTTGACTGAATGTCAGATGGTATTCCAGGTTATTATCTTGTTCTTATTATTATTACTTGGTGGCGGGTATGTAGCTACTGATGACTGATTGCAAAATGTTTAAATATGGAACCTGTCTTAACCTAATAAGCCATCATAGAACCAAAAGATATTGCTCATGTATAATATTTTAACTGAATACTAGTCAGCTAGGATTCACTAAGAATAGTTGCTATATCAATATGTAAAAATAATTTTTACTCTCTATTTATTTCCAGTTAAATAATAAAGTATATTTTAAAATGCTTTTCCAATGTACATATTATTTCTAATTTTTATTAACAGCTTGTGAAACTATATATTCTATATAGTAATTAGCTACTTAAAAATTTTTTTGATTTTATTTCTTAATGTTTCTTTTTCCTCCAAAAATTAGTTAATAAACCTGTTCGTGATATCAAAACATTCTTAAGATATTTAAAACAGAAATTAAGCTTGAAAGAATAATCTTTAATCTAAAATCATTGACTGTCCTGTGAAAGATAACCTACAAAATCTATTAGAGAGTGTTAAGAAGTACTATACAAAATTTCAAATTACGTTAATAACTATGAAAATCAATATGTTGTGTATATTTCTGAACTTCTGAATTTATGAAATAGTATCCACTGGATTGTTTAGAAGACATTTAGAAAAAAAAAGAAAAACACGGATAATTTTGTAGTGTTTTACCAAAGTTAACATTGTCAAAGCATCTAGATGTAAGATGATGCTGATCTTTACGGGAGTCATGGGCAAATTTGATAAGCTCGGAAGTGGATTAAAAGGTGCATTAGTCAATGTTGAACAGGAAATTAATTACAATTGGTTCATTGTACAATAGCAAATAGTTTTGAGGGAAAGAAAGGCTATGCACATAAAATCCTAGCTTGCTGATATAGGGTCTAAGAAAATAAATCTAAACAGACTAAAATAAAGATAGGTGGGTAAAAGGTTAGAGGAAATTGAAATGTAAGATAATGATAAAAAAAAGATCCCTGATCAAATTAAAAGAAGAGCAGATGAAAAAAAAAATCAATAAAGAAATGATAAAAAAGTGTCTGGAAGCTTCAGATGGGCTTGTTGTATATGTGTGTGTGTGTGTGTAAAGAGAGAGGGAGAGATGCTGCTGACTTGGAAACCTACAACATTTTCTGAGGCCATGAATACTGCTAGAAAAGTGTTTATTGTTTTCTCTGTGTTCTTAAGTAATATAAAATTTAAAAAAAAATAACATACCTATAAAGTTGCAAGGTTTGTGAGTTATTAATATTTGCAGGTGTATTTTCTCTGCTTCAGCAGGGCCTATTTTTAAATCTCTAGAAAGTAAAACTAATTTCTATGCATTTTGAAAATTGCTTTGTTGTTGTTTGAAGATTTGATGTGCATAAACTCCATGTATGTATTCCATCTCTCCAATCAGGTTCAACTGTCTTGATATGAATATTTAGTGTTTATTTTTGTATACAAAGCCACTAAAATTTATATCTGTAATTTTTAATCACTTTTTGATCTTTACATCTTAATGGTTAAGTCTTACACCTATCAAGACTCATGGTTAAAACATCATTACAGGAAGATAATACAAACATTTTAATTAAATATTTTGTTAAATTTATTTTAAAAAGCAAAATTTGTAGGTCTAGGAGTTTTCTTTGTTTTTTGACAATGGAAATTAAAAAAAAAAAACAAACAAGAATTAAGTAATGGAAGTGTATTCCCAATCTTCTTCATGGGAATGTGTATTTTAGTCTTGTTGGATTATAGAATCTCTTGGCCATGAGTCAAAGACACTATTTCAACTTAATACTACTCGTTTGCTTACTATACCTTAACATTTCTAATTTCTGAAGTCAGGGTGCCTTGTATGCAATTTGTAAGTATGTGCCAAGTCACTTAATAGCACTTGTAGTTCATTAGTGTAGAATCTTTTAGATCTTTAAAATCAGATTTGTCATTTCATTTACTTCTATGATGCCTTAGTCTGTGAAAATGCTCTGCTTGTCAAAAGGATTTTATTTGGAACTGCTGAATAATGAAATCATACAACATAAGGCAGTTTATCTGAATATCCTAGTCACTTACTTACCTGTTTACTAGTATGTCTGGCATTTCAGGTTAATAGTCCTTTCTGGGATTTCACTAATGTTATTCAAAGTTAGCCAACTTTTAAGAAACTATTGTATTAGAATGGACTCAATCAATTCATAATTATATCATTAATGTTAGTTTTAGTTTAGAAAATTATTCAAAATAATTATTTCAAACATTTTTTGTTTTGTTTTGCATACATTCTTCTCTCACCAACCATGGATTTGCCAACTACAGTTTTGAGATCTGCACAAAATTTATTGAGTACCAATTTACTGACTACAGTAGTCAGTTTCACATATCTGCGGTTTACATGCGCCATGTTTCATTTTCCACCACAACAGCATAGTGTTACCTTAAGCATATGTCTATGTCCATTCTAAAATCAGGGTTCCAGGAAATCTGTAATCAAAGGTCTGTTAGACAATGAAAAATATGGTTTGGTAATGATGATTATATAATAACAAATGAAATTAATGTCTTTTTTGTGCACTTAAATGCAAACAACTGGTAGCAGTTTAAATTAAAACAATACAAATTATTTGTAATTAAGTACCATTGGCCATGAATATGCCATGTGCACAACTTTCTTTGCATGAAAGGTGAAAAACGTTTGGTAATGAAACACTCGATTTGGTAAAGAAAATAGGCATATTTGGTACTGACAGCAAAATGAGAGTTGGCAACCATGGCTAACACATGGATCCCACATTGTTATTGTTTCCTGCAGTTCCGTAGCATGCAGTCTTAGTGCAAAGTTCACTTCAATTGTAATGAATTATACATGTAATTTTTACCTGTAATCATGCCATCTAAACAGATGTGTTAGTGAAGGTGCTAGTACTGTGAAGAGGGCAAGAAAAGTGAAAGTACTAACTGCCACCTCCAGCATCCACCAGCATTGACATCAATCAGTTTCCCTTCCCCATGATCATCATTATCTTAAAGGTAAATAAAAGTATTTTTGTTCACTATATTTTTAATATTAAAGGTGATACTATTTCTGTATTCTATATTATATGGTTATTGAGTGAATAGGATGTGTAAAGTACCCAACAAGTTGTGTAACCATGGCCATGGAATGTAACCCCCATTTACCCATAAGCCTCTAGTTTGCCAACTGTGGGGTTTTCAAGAACATAGTTTCCATGGTTGGCAAGAGATAGCTGTATAACAGCAGACATCATTGCAGAAAGTATATTTAATGATTTATGTCATTTGCTAATCTTTGATGAATAATGTTTTTTTCCTATGATTATCTGATGAATGTAGAACTGATCTTGAAAAATAAAATTTATTACAACAGAAAATTTTGTTTTTGATTTTTGTTATTTTTTTTAAAGTAATAACTGTCACTAATTTCAGTAGGTTTAGAGACAGTAAATTGTAAACATATGGATACTGCTATAGTTCTGTCTTTGTAGACTACCCAACTCTGTTAGTTGTGCATGATGTTGTATAATGTTTGGTTGAGCATCAAGTTATACAAGAGGGCATTTTTTCTATCATTTGTATGAAGTTGTCGCAAAAGCAAAGATGGTGATTTCTGAAGTGCTGTTATAAAGATATTTCATTATTCCTTATATGATAATTTTTGTGTTTTGTAATTTTAGTATTGAAACCAAGTGATAAGTAGTAATACCATCGACTTTTTATGATGCTAATTTGTCAAAGAGAAATAAAATTTGTCAAATTCATGACCAATTTTAGTGACTCTTGAAGTTGAACATTATAGTAAAAGCTCTTTTATCCATCACCCTCAGGAAATTGGTGTTGCCGGTTAATCGAATCTGCTGGTTATATGAACATTTACCAAAGATTAAAGGGATTATGTGTAAATTATGAAATTAAACAAACCATATATAAGCAATGTTTAATCCATAAAAATGCTGTATGCGAAAACATTTTATATAGTCTACTCACCAGTGAGTTAATAGTAGTAAATTGAAGTGGAACTTTGAGAATGTACTGTGAGCAGCAATCTTTATTTAACAGTACTGTCACTGTAACTTATTCTAAATTACAGTACAGTATTTAACAATTTGTCTACAATATTTTAAGCTTAAAATCATCAATTGTAGGCTTTGATGTTGATGGGACTAGATCAGCCGATGTTCCTGGCGTTGGAATTTCTACTGAGGTTGTAGGAGCCTTACAGACTTCTGATGTTCTAAACATATTTTGGATGACTGCCTGCTTCCAAGTCAGTTGCTTTCTCTAAAGGAAGATATTATGCAGAATGTGCAACTGCATAATTTCCTGAGCAGAATAAGAAGAATGCTGCTCAGCAAACTTTAAGAAAGTTTCCAAGAAATTTTGGTTTCTTGACCATGATCCTCTTCCTAAGAATCCATGTCAGCTTTAGTAGGAATGCTCTCAGGGTTTACAACCATGTCAGTAATCTGACTGTCAGTCATGGTTTGTGTCACTTCAACTTCTTGGTCAGTGTTCACCCATTCCTCTACATCTTCATCATGAAGTTGAGTGACTGGGTTTGAGTGGTTTCCATTATGAAGGACATCCATTATTTCCTTTACTGCTTTCATCTTCTGCCTTAAATTAAGGCTTTGAAAGTCTTTTCATTAGAAGACCCTTTGGCAAACATCACTTCTGCCCACAACTTCCTCCAGACTCTCCTCAAAGTTGTGCTCCTGACAGTAGACCATGCATAGGCCACGGTTAAAGTTGTATCCTTATGTTGGAACTCTTGAAGTGTGCCATCAAAATTTACAAGCTTCCTCATAAAATATTTTCTATAAATACCCTTGAGATTCTGATCCATTGGTTGAATAAGGCAGGTTACATTTGCAGGCAGGTAGATAGTAAAGATGTTGCCAGAAACAAGCTCTGTTTCCAAAGGATGAACTCAGCAGTTTTCAAGCAATAAGGAAATCATTGTATCTTCAGACAGTCCACGTTTCCTCAGATTGTTCTTCTCAGATTGAACGAAAACATGATGGAACCAGTCAAGAAAAATTTCTTCATCCATCCATGCATTAGGTTATGTTTTGTATTCAACTAACTGGTAAACAACAACTTTAAAAGCTCTTGGATGCTTAAACTGTCCAACTACAAGCAACTTAACTCTGCATCCCAGCAGCATTAGCACAAGTTAGCACAACCTGAAGCAACGGTTTCATCAACACCAGCAAAAGTTGATGTTGGCAAACAATGCCAAAAGAGTCACGTTTCATCTGTATTGTAAATGTTCGCTGCAGTTAAGCCATGGTCCTCAATCAATTTCTGGAATAATTCACAATATTGGTCAGCAGCCTCAGGATTGGCAGATTACTTTTCTGCTGACACATCTAGCCTTATGCCATGGTGTAACTTAAAGTGAGCAAGCCAGCCATCAGCAAAACTGCAGCTTAATTCCATTTTCCCATGAAACTCTCTTGCTTTTCCAATCAACATCAGGCCAGAAATTGCAGCTCTCTCCGATTGCTTCAAGGAAAACTACTACTAAAGTACGTTGTCCAACTGCTCCATCTTAGGTTTACATAAAGTACAGTGTTTATCAACAGCTTTGCTAGTCTCAGGGTTAGGGTTAAAAGAGCTTTTACTATACTTCCTGGTTAGATGGCAGCACCATCTATTATTGACTGACAAACCAGTGTTATTAGCTACATTTGCCATAACAATATGGTTTATGTACTAGTATAAATACTCCTAAAATTCAGAAGGACCATAAATCTGTCAACATATTTTCAAGGAAGAATAACAAATACATTGCATAGTTCAAACTGAAAGTTATAGTATTTGTAGAGAAAACTAATAATTGTGTGGCATAAGGAGAGTTCAATGTATTGGGGAAGATGGTAAGAAATTAGAGAAAGATTTCCAAAATGCTAGAGATGTTGAAGAATAAATGTGCTAAATGGTAAACTAAGCTGGTGGCTGCAGAATGAGTCATTGAACATCAACAGGATGGAAATATTAGTTCTGTGGAGCCATCCAATTTCATGTCCTGAAAGAAGCAAAGAAAGATAGAATTACAGATTTCAAGGCCAGTGCTTGGTGATGTATCAGGTTTATGAAGAGGCACAAGTTTATACTTTGTCAGAAGACCAAGATTTCACAACACCTACTGGCTAAACTTGATGATAAAAAAAACAGAATGTTATAAATTTGTTATTTGACATTGATAGAAGAATGCCTACAGATTGGGTTGTACTGGTAACATGAATAAAACATTCATGAACTTTGATATACTGGCAAATATAACAGTGAAGAGGATTGGTGAAAACTCTGTTCTAGTTAAGAAAACTGGCCATGAAAAGACAAGGTTCATCATGATGCTATCTTGTATGTCTGATGGAACCAAGATGAAATCATTAGTGACATTTAAAAGAAAAAAAAAATTCCTCAAGAAGTTTTCAAAAGATGTAGTTATCCACATTCACAAAAAAAGGATGGATGGATAAAGGAAGCTTCAATAAATGTCTGAAAAAGATGTGGAATTTACAGCTTGGTGGATTATGAAAAGAAAAGAGTCTGCTCATTTAGGACATGTTTAAATCTCATCTAGTAGATGAAGTTGTCAGTAAAGTTTGATTGCATAACATTGACATCACAGTGGTTCTTAACAATCCTACCAGCATGGCTCAACCATTAGATATCTTCAACAAGTATTTCAGAGACAGCATCAGAAAGAAGTGGAGTGATTGGATGCTAGAGGGAGAGAAAGTATACACCAAGGGAGGAAACATGCAGAGCCTGATGTTAGCAACATTGTGTCAGTGGGTTGTGTATACTTGGAATAAACTCAAAACCAATATTCCTGAAATGTGTAATCTCAAAAACACTCAGTGGTACTGCTGATACAACTGTTGATAAAGCTGTAACTTTTGATGACTATGACCAAGATCAGTTTAATGTTGTGCAGCCAAGTGATTGTGCAAATTATTCGGTGCTTCATATATTGACAAAAGTGATTTCTATGAATTTTAGTGAGTGTTTAGTGCTGAACGTGTTTTTGTTTATTGTGTTTGTATACATATAATAATTTTCTTTTCCAGTTTTTGGTTGGATTTCACTGTGGTTTTTGTTTTGTTCTGTTTCATATTTGTGGATCCAAATTGAGCATCACTATCAATCCTTCCAAAATGTTATTCTATTAGTAAATGTCAACCTCTAAATTTAAGCCATAAAATTTGGTCTTACAAGTGCAGATTTTACATAGGAATATATGGTATATGTTAAAACTTCAATGTTTATTTAATGTAATGGTAACTGAAAATTTATTTTCAAAATGAGATCACTTTGCAAATGTAAATTAATTTTAAAAATTTGCATATTCATAATTATTTTAAAAATACTTTAAAATAATAATTTGAAATAGAGCATCACTGATTTTTTAGAGTAATAGTAAACAGGTAGACAAAATGTTCTATTCCCTTCCTGTCACCTAAAGGGACTGAATTTATAATGTTTTATACTATGCATTTTGGTATAATGGTTCAACCTGCTTGCTTGGTGGTCTCTGGACATTTCTGAGTATTAATTTTATGCTCCTCCCAGGAAATGGCATTTGAACCTTAGAAATTGTATTTTTAAATTTGATTGTTTAATGTTTTAAAAAAATAATCTCAGCAATTCTTGGAAAAGTGCTTCCAAACAGATTTGTTTATCTTTGGTGTATTGTTTATATTCTCTGAAGTAGTATTCAGCTTTAGCCATGTCTTTGAAGTGGCCATTCAAATCCTGTGAGCATGAACATTTAGTTTGGTAATCTGTGTTTGTAGATAGATTTCTGGGTTACTTGTAAAGCTCTCTTTGTACAATTGCTGATTTTAATTTCTTCAAATCAAGATTTGCGTTGTTTTCAGATTTAACTCTACTTAGATCATTAATTTTTCAGTTGACAAACTTATAATGTATTACCCTCTCACTAGATACTTAGTTACTAACTAGAAATATAGTCTATTTTACCTGTAGAGTGACAAAGAGAGAATTGTATAAATCTTTGCAGTGCTTTAAAAATTGATTCTTTATTAATCACTTTGGCAAATCCTTTCCGTCAGTGGATAGGATGATATACATCAGGTGTGCTTGAAACTGTTATAAATTTAAAAAATATTCAATATTTTTACTCTGCTATAAACAAATCTGTATTTCTCAACACTTTAGAATAATGAATTAATAAAAAAAATAAAGTAAAGTAATTGTGTAGTGATTTCTACTTTAGAGAAAATTTGGGTAATTTGCTAGTATTCTGCTATATGGTATTTCATTCATCAGAATTATGGTCTGAAAAACTCAGTCATAGTATAAAGATAGACAAAATGTAATGTAAATGAATAAACCATTAATTTTTTTTGTAGCTAAATTAAAATATGCCTTTTCTCTAATTCATAGCAATAGTCAAGTCATTAAGTATTTTTATTTGATTGATAATGGAAATTTTTTTTAATTTGAAAATTTACATTTTTTAAAAGGCGTGTTTATGTGTAATGCTGCTCTGGTGTTTTAGTTTTCTCTCTCTGTGTGTGCAGAGTAGTAAGAACGGCAAAATAGTAAAAAATATTTAAAAACCAAGTCTCTTCTTTTTGTTACTCATAAAGTTTTGCAGTATAAGTATGGTTTTGTTATTTGATGTATAGGACAGATATTTTCTGCAGAAGAGCAGTAAGTGGGATGAGCTTATGTATATTTAGGGTTGAGGCGCTTCTTATTAGTAGTTGTTGGAGCTGTAAATTAACAAAACAAAAAACAGCAAATTATAAAAAAAAAAAAAACAATTTCCTACAATTTCTATCAAATAATTGTTTCACTGGCCAGAAAGTGCTGATCAGGATTATAGTTATACTCTGTTCAGTTGTTTGCTATTACTTCTCAAAATAAATGTTGATAAAAATCTGTATCATTCTGAAATCAAATAATATCATGAAGTTTTGTCATGATAAACTCTTTCTTATAAAATGTTATAGTTTATACTATTGATCATCTGCTGGTGGTTTTGTAATGTAAAATTAGACAAAATTACTTTGTTGAATAGTGGTATAATGAGCAAAACGTGACTTAGGCTTAAAATGACTTTCAGAAAATCTTATGAGCTCTTCTGAATTTCTAGAACATTAAGGATTGAAATATTACAAAAAAATTTTATTTAATTAATAATGAAAAATTATAATTTACATCTTTTTTCATAAGTTTTTAATTTAAATTGCTTAGTTTTACTGGTGAGTCCATTTGTAGGTATTTGCATCTCTTATATATGTTAACTTCTTTACATCATTATTATTTTTTAAAGTTTGCACTTTTTCTTTTCATTTGCAAATAATTTTGTTTCTGAGGTTGTCTTTTTCTGACCAGTTGTATAAGAGAATAGAATTAGAACTTTAGATTTCTGTTGTTGTTGTTGCCTAGTTTGTTACTTTTTAATAATTATATTTTATTTACCACAAAATAAAAAGAAGAAATCGAATTATTGACTGGTCTGGATCATAGAGTATGCAAAAGATTATACAGTCCAAACTCTAAAATCTGAAATGCTTAGGACTGGACCATTTCGGATATGGTTGCCTATCATAGACCTACTTCCATTTCTACATCCAATTATGTTCTTCATTGTAGTACATTATACAATAGCATAAGTATTATAGTATAGTTCAGGCACAGGACTGATCTCTACCACATTGTAATGTATTTTTATACTGTACTCACCAAATTATTTTCTTTATTTCTGCTCCCAGAGTAAGTTTTTTTTGGAAGAAAATGGGCTAATTACATCTGATGAGCAGATGATGATGGGAGAATTAGGTGGAGAGGGGCTGGTCTCTGCTGGGATGTCTGGCATTAATGAAGTTTAAGGTAAAGGATCTTCTAGGTTTGTTGTTTAGTGGTCAGTAGGCTTAGTACTCTGAGCAGTTTTTTTTGAACATGTATGATAACTTCATCTGTCTCATGTATTTCTTTTATTAAATGATTTACATTTTATACACTATCATAATCTCTGGCTCTGATTTAAAATTTCCTTGCTTTAACTCCTTAATAAATTCATAGCCTACTGATATACATTTATCTATTGAGATTCTTTCATCTTGCATGCATTTTATCATTGTTATCACTGTCACTGGCTGTTCCTGTATTTTGTTCCTCAGGATATAACACACTTTCCATAATTTCACTGTCAGTAAGAAAGTGAACAACAGGTGCATCACTGTCTACATTCATGACTTCATCAATGTCACTTTTATCTTAAATTTGACCAGAAGAAACTCTTTTCACATTTGCCAATAATTCAGACATCATTTTCTTTTCTTCAGATGTACGGAAGCCATCAAAGTCAACCTTAGGGTCTTCATCAACATAAAATAAAGTTGCTGGCCATTAGTTGTACCAACCATTCTTTAATACGTCACTTGATGTAACCTCAAGCTTTTGCTACAGCCCAAACTGCATCTTTCAGATTGAAAGCCTTCATGAAAGCTGCTAATCTCATGCCATTGTTTAAAGCATCCTTGCATTTGCATTTAATGAAATGTAAAATCCCTTGATCCATGGGGTGTATTAGTGATGTGCAATTCACTATTAAATAAATGCCAAACACATTATCTTTTATCAATAGGTCAGCATCAGGGTGTGCAGAGCACTTGTCCAGCAATGACAAAATTGTACGATCTTGTGGTGAGCCTACTGATGTACAGTGTACCCAAGCCTCAGGGTTAGGTTGAAGGTCAGAATTCTGACTTTTTTTATTACCAGAAACTTTCATTTATGAAAACCTGCAGCATTTGCTGCTCTAAGTGCAGTGAGTCTTTCTTTGGAATCCTTTACTCCTATGGGAGTCTCTTCATCAGGTGTGACTATAGTTTTATGTGGTAAATAATGCCAGGTTTTGTCAGTATTATATACTTTCTCTGGGCTAAGATTTTCAGTGCTAATTAATTTTGCAAACTCAACTATGTATGACTTAGCTGCCTCATGATTTGAAAATGTGAATGCCATAGCATTTCTTACATTTGTCCCACCACCCAATACTGTAATCACACTGTGTTGTAAGTTGTAACTCTTCATGGAAAAGCTTGGCTTGTGCATTCACAATAGACCCAGATAATGGAACCCTCTCAATTTGCTGCTGCCTGATCCATTCCATTAGCACTTTATCTAAATCACTATCTTTTGGCTGGTGTAAAGTTATGTGCTGTCCATGGCTTCCTTAGCATCACTCTCACCATAAAATAATATTTTATCTTTCTGTTTTTTCAGATCATAAATTGCTGTTGTACCAACATCATACTCCTCACTTGACTGATGCACTGCAATTAGTTTCTTAAATAACTCAACCTTCTTAGCAATACTTAGTACATGATGCTTCCCCTTACTTTTTAAAATATTTCCCTTATCTATGTCTCCTTTTCATTTGAACATGATTAAGATGAAGGGACCAAAACAATAAAATACAATACAATGGAACAAGCAACTTCTAAAAGGGTCAGATCACACGTTCAGATATAACACAGCTTGGACCCATAAAGCCACCAAAACACAGTGGCTGGACCGAAAAATAATCTGCAGTGAGATGAAAACAAAGCGGTGGAGCTGAGAATCACTGGCACATGTCAGTTTTTGGGAGGTTTTTTTGAATTTTATATGGAATATTTTTTAGAATTTTATGTTTTGAGACTTTTTGGTTTTCGGGATATCAGATTTGAGAGTTTGTACTGTATAAATATTTTAAAAAAATTGGAAACTAACAAATTTTAAAAAAAGAAAGTCAAACCATAAACATATTTTGAACATTATGGCAAATACAATTGGAAAATTATGTCAATTAAAGAAAAAAAATTGCTTATATTTTAAATTTGTATTGTGTGTGTATATATGTTGTTTCTGCATGACAGTTGTCTAGACTGAAATTTATTTTGTTACAGAATTTGTTCTGTTTTATGCATAACAAACCACAATAACTCTGATTTTCTGCTTTTGTGATCTGTTTTATTCCAGTTTGTATTTATTTCAATTTAGTCTATTTATTTGTTCATGTGCTAGCTAGTTTTTAGAAAAAGTCATTTGAGAAATTCTATAAATGGGTTTGAAAAGCATAATTCAAATTGACTACGTACCAATGCTTAACAGTTTGATTGAGCAAACTGCCAAATATACTTCCAGAGATTTTTGCATCCATTAAAAAGGAAATTTATACTGTTCTTTCATCTTGTACATGCATTACAAACAAAATTTCTGATTAAAAAAAATATTAAAAAAGCAGTGTTTTTCTGTTTAGTTATTTACATTTATACTACAGTCTTCAAAATGTTATGTAACAACAATATTTTAAAACAAAACAAAATTCTTTTTTAAATTGCACTACTTTTCCATGATTGACTGTTAAGCAGATTGTGGGAACTAACTAGAAGCACCAAAGAAAGTCCAAAGTCAAACATGCATGAGGCCTTAGGCTCGAGATGAAATCAGTCCACCAAGATATCTGAACAAACCATCAGGATTTTCTTGCCATGCCCATAAGTGAGTTGGTATTGACTGATATCATTGGCACAGAATGAATTTGGCATAAGATGTGTTTGATGACATTAGGGTCAGTGAACAACAAACAGTTTACCAGTTTGAAAATAAACTATGCTTTTTTGTGTGTATGTCACCTTGACCAATTTGATGGAAGTGTTATGTTATTGGGGAGGAATATCTTACAACTATCACACTAAGTTTATATAACAGATTTTAGTGCCATGTTATTCGTTTCATATGGGCCTTATGATGGAATATTCCAACAAGACAATGTTCATTCTTATACCTTCAAACTATCTCATGACTTCACTGAGCATTTTTGATCATTATGTACACTTTCAACAACCAGCAACTCAAATACAGCAAGTTCTGCAATGGGTAGAGATATCTGTGCGTGGTTAGTGTCATGCTATGATCAACTGTCATAGCACACACACAAGGTACTATATGTTAACTGTGTTGACATGAAGCATTCATTTGTTTCCTTTTGCGAATATTGACTCTCAGCATTCTGTAACTTCTTTGGAAACTTGTACAGGCAGGTATCATTGAATGCATTTGTTATGACTAAATATTATTGTTGCACACTTATTTTGAAGGGCATACTTTCCATTCTTTACTATAGTATTTTACATAAAATTTTCTACTGTAAATATTAGATCTATATTACCTAGAATATCTCAAAGGAAAGTATTTTTGATTTCTGCCTGTGGTAGGATTAACTTGTAAAATAAAGCTTTCCTATAGCTTGGAGTTACATTCTATTATCACCTAATTAAGCATTTCAATGAAAGCTATAGAAATATTGCTTTATTCCAAGATTGGATTCTTTTGGAAATTCTACTCAAAGTGAAAACAATCATGCATGGTACATAATGGAATAGCAATAAAAGGTATGCACAATGGAAAATGATTTATAGCACGTGCACACACACACGTTAAACGTGTGTGTGTGTGTGGGGGAGGAGAGATTTGATCAAATTTTCAATTGGTTTAGCAGGTGCTTGATGCTGATTTTGTTTCATTTTTTTTTCTTAATGCATGCAGCTGTATATGATACATAGGTAGATAAGCTGGCTAGTTCCTGAAATGAAGATTAATGTTCTTATGTTACGCATGTCATTAGTATTGAGAAGAAAACAGCTTAGAAAATAATGCTCATTTGAAGCATAATCATTAATTGAAAAATGAATGAAAGAAAGAAAGAAAATAAAAACTAATTTTATAATTTCACCTGGAAGTACAAAGTGATATTATTTAATAAGGAATATGGATTGAAGCTCTGAGATAGGGGGGGGGTATTTTATATACATTTGACTTTATAGAAATTCTAGATAATAATAATGAGATGACAAATGCAATCTTTTTTCTACATAAATCTTTAGTAAAATTTTGTTGGGAATTAAGCAATATAAAGTTGGTTGGAAAAAATATACACAAAATGGATATAAAAAAGCAAAACAAAACACTTCCAGTATCTTGGTAAAATGTGCAGTGCATGATTATGTCATATTTGCCTTCAAGCTTCTCTTCTGCACCTAAAGTATCTACCATTGCTTTGCTTCTAATTTTGGATACCCCAAATAAGGTTTTATTTTTTGTTTTGCACATACAATTATGGTATTTTACTTTACTTACTAATAATAAGTCAGATAGCTGGTTTGCTCTAATCAGCCTATGAATCATTGATGTTCACACCATCTGAAATGTTTTATTGCTATTTCTTAACTGGTTAGAATTTTACTTCTTACCAATAGCCTATTTGATTGAAATTCAATGACTTGTATTGATTCTGACAATTTTGTTTAAAGCATAATTCTTTCACCTTTCTGACTATCTTAGTTTACCCTTTTAGCTATACAACCCTGAAATTAGAGGTTGTTATTATGCATTACTATTATCAGTTAACCCCCCCCAAATAAATAATTTTAACTGCATGAATTATAATGCTTGTTCATTTAAACATAGATTTTCTTCCTTACATATAATATACTTAAGCATTCATTACTTTTTTTTTTTTTCATAATTTTCAAGTGATTAATATTATCCAATATTGTTGTAATTAGTTTGGATTGTTCCTTTCGCATACATGCACATGCTCTCTTTTAGCCACATCTTAAATTTTGTTAACATGGTATATTGAGCTGAAGTTTTGTTTTTCGGATCTTGGCTGATCAGATTTATTAGAAATATCAAAATTTTTAAGATGAGATCTATTAACCTTACACTAAAAATAAATGAATGATGTGTTTGAATCATATTAATGCCTAAAACAAGTTATGGATTTCTTATTTAATAGATGGTGTTGTAGTATGAGATATCACCAGCTGTCAGAATTAGCATAGGTTGATACAAATATATGTTGGTATCAAATCTGTTTTTGGGAAATTTGTAAATATGCTGAAATCTTCAAGAGATTCCATTATATAAATATTTTTAGTAATTTCATCTTTTTATTTTTTTTTCTGTATGGCCATGCTCACCTTTACTGTCAAGATTCTAAAATAGTTTTAAAACTTAGAATGCATAAAAAACTTTTTTGCCAATGCTTCTGAAGTAAATCATGAAAAATTGTGTGTAAATCTGTTTACAAATAAAATATATTACCAATGAGAAAAGAAGGTAAAGCTGTACACCTGAGATATGTTAACAGGAAACTGCAGCTGTTTCTTTTTGCCTTTTTTCACCATGATGTTTATAGTCAGTCACACACAGCTACCTACCTATCTCTCTGGGGTAGCAGTGACAGTCTTTTATGAGGATTATGCACACAGAGCTATTCTTGTTCCACTGCTGTACTTCAGCAGCTTACTATTGATATTAAGATGTTCTTAGCAAAACTTGCACATTAATAATTTAGCCCAAGAGAAACCAGAAGCTTATGATGATAGCTTGCTGTGATCATCAGCTGGAAAGCACCTGCCCAGCATCAGAGCTAAGTTGTTAACTGAAGCTGCAGAGTAAACAAAAACCAAATGATGCTCAGCAGAGGAAGGATCCATTTATTTATCACTAGCCATGCAGTTCATTTAGTGTAATTAATGTTAGATCTTATGCTAAATGAACAGGTCTGCAGGCCTATAAAGCAAACAAAACAGTTGAATTACATTAAATATTATATTGGGTAAAACAACCAGAATAGTTATAAAATACAGTGAACATTAATATAAAAGTGAGTTTGTTACTTCTTAATAAGAAGTTTTTATGTTAGGAAAAAAAATTTTTGTACATTTCCAGGATCATAATGGATTGATATAATAAATTAACATTCTGTCAAATAAAAGCTCTTAGTCTTGTGATCGATGATTTTTATAATTATTTTTTGTTGATATTTTTATTGTCAATTTTCTAGATATACTTTAATTATACAAACTATGGACATCTATTTTTTTTTTAAAAAATGTATGTGATTTCTAAAGTATTTTAGTAAGTAACAAAGGTAGCACTTATTGTAGACCTATGTCTTTCTTTCTCACCACCAAGATCATTTGATGGAGCTTTTGCTCTTATACTGAAAATAAGATGAAAAAATGGAAAGCATCTAATGCATGATGGTTATAATTTTCATAATGTAATTGATTCTAGTCATTTCAGTGCATTTTTGCTGTTACAATATTTATTGCAACCAATCCCATAAATCAGCATTGTATTAAAGTGGCATCACTTGTGATTAGGTCTGTTATATGCAATCAATGTATTAATAGAAAACTGTATGCTAAGCTTGATTTTGCATAAACAACCTGTTTTCCATAGTGGCTTAATTTCTAATGCTTTAACAACAATTAACAGAAGTTAATCAGGATTTTTAAATTAAAAAAAACAAACAAAGTCTGCTCTGTTAATATGTAGAAAGTTGCTATAACTGCACAGTTCAGGTGCTTTTTCTTTTAAAATGCCTATTGAAATGAAATCTGAAAAATTTCAGTGGTGGCAAAACTTAGTATTTTAAATTTTAAATTCTATCTTTTCTTGCATACCTGATATGCAGCTTTAAGATTCTTGGTATTATAAGGAAAACACACTTGGTTATAGATCAAAATTCCCTTTGCATCTGCACTTTGAAATTATTGATAAGAATTTTGTAGAAAAAATTCTAAGTTGTCTGATCTCTTTCGGATGCTTTCAAAACTTGGTCTCATTCTCTTCAAGTTAATATGATGGAAAACACTGTAAACCAAGGAGTTTTGGCTCCTAGACAGTTGATCATGCGTCTAATTTCCTTTATGTGGCTAACTTATAGACAGTCACAATATATGATGTACCTATTTTCATTGATTATCAAGGTTTAGAAATAGGATGTTGTGTAATATCCTGTTTGAGCTGTATTTTCTGTTACTTTATTCTTTCTTTACTTTAAACATGCCAGTAAACAGAAATGTTTTATATTGTAAAGAAATGCCTTTTTAAAGAAATAATTCCTTAAACACAAAACAACAATAAAATATATCTGTTTTGATGCCAAAATTTATTTTACTGTGAAATTTGTTGATTTTAAACTGCATTTTAAATAATATATTTAGTTAATAGCTTCATGCTGGAATACGTGTAACACTGATTATCTTATTTGTTAACTAGCTTGAGAAAGCTGATAATTATTATATAAATTTTAATATTGCCAATGAATTTGCATAGTGTAGAAAATACCATGTAAAAATGTCTGTCTGAGCATCTATCAATAAGTAAGATTTCTAATAAACGTATTAGTTTAAACTTAAAAAAAAACAGATAAAATAACTGGTATGACAGGTTAATGTATACTTATGGTTAATCTGTTCCTTTTAAAATAGAATGAATAATAATTTGTTCTGTTTTAATCTTTTTTGCTTAACTTCTATATTATTTTAGGATTGGCTAAGTAGAATAATGCACAAAGAAAGCAAATTTTGAGTAGTATATAACATTGTTTATCATGCTAAGGATTAAATAATTATCAACAAACCATGAATATTACACACTAATGCCATTACAATATACTTTAGGTCCACCACCCTAATCCCCTCTGTAACCCCTACCCACTAGAGTGTGACCAAATTTTCTCCAGTATGTCAAGGTTTGAGGTCCACATTAATATTCAACCCCTGAACTTGGCATGATGCCAATGTACTACATGTTGACATTTTGGCATTTAAGAAACACCACATCACCAGATTGGTCATTTTTTAATGTTAATGATGCAAAGTTGCACAACAGTGACAGACAACATTTAACCAGATTGGTTTACTGGAGACTGGAGCAATTCAACCTCATGTGGTTGTTGAGCTTAACATAAGTCAGAATATTATTACTTGGGCTTTGACACACCATTAAACTTATAGCAGTACTTCTGACAATATGATGAGACAAATACAAGTCAAAAACACATTTCCAGGATTGCTTATTGGTCTTGAAAATGAGAAGAAACAAATTCCAGATAGTAACTCATTTGAAATCTGACTTTCAAAATGCAACAGGTTATCTGTCTGTCAATGTCTCAAAATTGTCTGTAATAGGCTTTGGCTAATGGTTTATGGTGAAGAAAAGCCTGAATTTACATACCACTAAACATGGGTCATTGCAGGGTGAGGCAGGGTTTGGATGTAAACTGTGTAGGTGTGGACCAGAAAGATTAGACTCCTGTACTTTTCTTGGATTGGTCTATTTTTGGTTTGGGCTTATAGATTGATGTGCTAATGTGTAGAATTCCAGGGTAGAGATTTCAAGATTCTAATGTTGTTGAACATTGAACATGATAACCACTATTGGAGTGGCTGATTGATAGTGTAAGTTTGGGGGGTTCACTATGACAGGTTTAAGGTATAAGCATGAGATTCTTGATGAGGCCATACACTATTGCTATTGGGAATAACTTCATTTTCATGAAGTAGTAGTATACAAGTATCTGGAGCAGGACACATTTGTCTATATGGAGTAGCCAGCCCATTCTCCAGATCTTAATTCAATCAAACATGTTTGGAACACATCAGGCTGCTACTGAAAAATGTTCTGTATACCAAAAACCTTGCAGGAATTTTGTAATGCCCTTATAGAGGAATGGGACAATCTGACCCAAATCAACATTCAAAGATTTATCAGAGGCAGGAGATGCAATACCAAGCTGTCATTCTTGCTAGAAACTATCATACAAAATATTAAATAGTTTTCCGAACAGGAATTTGTTACTTAGAGAAGGCAAAATCTGATATTTTGTGCCAGTCTCAATAACTAAAAAACATTGGTTTTGTACAGTGCCTCTATTGACATCTCTTATCATTATTTAATGATATCTTTGACATGTGCCAAAATTAGCGTTTCCTTTAAGCACAGTGTATACACACAACATTATGGCATAAACATTGTCTCTCTCTTGATCTTCGTTAGCAAATTTTGAGTAGTATATTTTTAGATAAAATTCTTGTCATATTTTGTATTTAAAAACTTGAATTTAATTTTAATGGGAATTTATAAAAATTTTTTACTATTTTAAAATATTCAAAGTTGTATATTAAATAATTGCAGGACTGTTATATAGTTAGTGTTCATCAAAATAACATCAAAAAAGAATGAAGTAGTAAGAAAATATGAACCAAAAATGAGACTTTACCATAAATTATTTCATGGACATAAAAAGGAAATCAATTACTGTAGTGGTTATTTTGATGAAATTTTGTTAGTAAATTTACAAAGAAAAGAAAGCTGAAATAATAGAAATGTTTATACTGCATGTGTTGTATTATAGGACATTTCAAAACTATTTTTACAAAAATACTTAGAATAATAAAAATAACAGTTGAATACTTGGAATATGTATTTAATACTGAGTGTTTATTTTTATAAGAACATTATTTAGTTTTACTTTTTGGTGGTGGTGGTGGTGATTTATTTTTTAAAATAGAATATAAAGGTGTAAAGAAGGGAATGGTTTTGATTGTCTACTCTCTTTTGTATTATGTTGTAGGGAAATTTCTGTTATTCTAAGAACTAATTAAAAAAATTCATTAAAAATTGTTTTCTTATAAAGGACATGCACAAACTTAAAAAATTGTAATATTCTGTCACATTTCTAGGGTGACAGCAAGAATGGAACAGTTAGTACTGGGACCCATTTATATTTGTTTTTATATATTTATTTTTTAACATTAATGAGTGAACACTCACTATTTGACATTGCATTATACAGAAAGATGCAGTTTAAACTAGTGAACAATAACAGTTGTGCAGTTTTAATTTTTCTTAATATTCCTAACAGTAGCTATCTGCCAAAGTTGTTGTACATGTATGTAACAAATAATCATAAAATAATATCTTTTTTTTTTTAAAAAATGGCAAATAATTACAAAAGCGAAAAGTAAAATAAATAAATAAACAACCAAACACAAAACAAATAAACAGAAGATTTTGAGAATTGTTCATCATCTTCAAAATGGCCTGTTTTGCTGTTATGGATTTACAACAAGCAAATGATGGTAAAAATTTTCTTTTACTGTTTTATCTTTATATCTTTCCTAGAGAAATTAAGTGGTACTGACTTGTTTTGTTTTTTATGAATGAATTTACATTTTTTCGTCTAAATAAAACTTTATTCTTTATTTTAATTTTGAAATAACTGTCTATAAAACTTTCAGCTTTATATTTTTAAAAAGAATTTCCCACTAAAAAAAAAGTTGTTTTCAAACGTACATATTTAAGCAACATGACCATTTCATGATAAAAGGGTGACAATTTACAATAATTTCAGAAGCTACCCCCTAGATATTTTATGCTTTTGTCTTTAGCATCTGCTTCTTTATAGAATTTGTTTTCTGTAAAATAACCATATCACTTTGTCAATGTTATCTACAATTCAAAATGGTCAAAATTATATGTCGATGATCCTCAAAGATCAGTCAGTCTACTTTGTGTATACTGAAATATTTAACAGTGGCAAATTACTTGAGTGAATATGTTTGTGAGATTCTCCTCGAAATTTCTTACTTATTGATGGAAATAAAAACAGAATTTTCATGAAATGAAGTAAAATTCTAGGAAAATACTTAGTATTTAGATGCACTCTGGAATTCCATTATAAACAATGATGCTCAATTTGTTTTTGTAAAAGAAAAAAGAGAGAAATACTAATACAATTTTTCTAAAAAAGAATTATAAAATAACAGCATATCATCAACATTTTTTTTTCTGAGAAATGATTAAAACTTTATTTTTCTACAACAACAAAACAGGAAAAATATTTGCATGTAATTTTGTACAGGTTTTTCCATATTTATATTATGAGGATACTTAGTGATGCCTTGAAGCATGAAAAGTTACAATGAAATTGGACTGCATGCCTCAAGATTCATTCATTTCTTTAAATGTTATTTTTTTTTTGTTCACTAAACAATACACCTAGCAAGATGAAAGTCAACAGAATGAATCTGGTATAAAACAAAAAAAATTACCTTTAAAAAGAAAAGCCATAATTTAAAAGAAGAAAGAGCACTGATGACCATAATTGTGGACTCAGCAATTGATAAATATATTAAGGATATTTTGTGAAAAATGTCTTGTGTAAAAGAAAATTTCTAATATAAATGTTTTTTGAGAAATATGGATGGATTTTCTAATATTTATTTTCTTATATGCATGTAATTCTGTACACTAATATATAATATCTATATCTGGCATATTTCATTGGATAGTTCAGAATTAGTGTATATTATTTAAGAAAACTGACTTTACTTATATTATTAGAATAGTTTTCTAAGAAAAAATTGAAGTTATTTAAGTTTTTTTTCTTCCTAAAGATTATTAATGAGAAAATTTCTGAGTTTTTCCTTTGGTATTAATCATAAATATAAAGAGAAGATTTAACATGGATTGTCTGCAACTTATAAATGAGATTTTAAATAATTTTTATTTAGTAGTGATAATGCAAAAAAAGATTGGTTGGTTATATCATTTTCACACACAGTTTAGTGCCATGGAAAGTTCATGTTTGGTCATGATTTAAAGAATTTACAAAAAGTCAACTGTGATTTAAAAACAAAAAATTGCTAATGAGAATAAAAGGCTTAGTTCTCAACTTGCCCTGTGGAAGAGCACATTGCATTTATTGTGGAAATGTTTGGTTATTTGTGAACCATTGACTATCAGCAAGATTTTGAGATCATCTCACAGAAGTGAGCTAGAATGGGAAAATGTAGGGCATCAGCATTGGTGATTAAACAAGATACCTGTATATGATTTGGGGGCTCTTTAGCAGGAATTAAAGTGAAAGCCAGTCATGCCACATACAGGAATCTCCACTAGAAGTATCTGGAAAGTATCTATTAGAATCCTCTGTTTAGCTGTGGGCAGAAACTAGAGTGCCCAGAGGAAACCATGCCATGGGAGGTTTCCAAATAGTCATACCTTGATAGGAACCAGACCTGAGCCTTTGCTATGCCCAGGGTGGAGACCAAAGATTGGAAACTTACAAATGATTAGTAGACAATAACATATGCTATTTTAAATTTATGTCATTAGTGGTTTCTTAAGAAAATTTCTTTCTGAATCTTTTGATAGAATTTTCCTAAATACTACAATTATTTAATCAAGAATAACTTGACATTTTAATAATTATAGCTTCTGAACATCTTTTTCACTTGGAAAATTGATAAAAACAAGGCAAAAAGTAGTGAATTAAAGATAATTTTGAAATGAAATAACAATGACAATGACTATCATTCACTTTGTATTAATATGGACACTAAATAAATTTAAATGTATAATTTTTTAAAAATTGCAAAGTACACTAAATTAATGTTGCTTGAGCAGCAGTTTCTTATGTGACATTTGATTAAACTAAGAAGTGCTGCATGGATAAATCAGAGCAGATACTAAATATGCAGACTTTCAAAATAATTACATTGGCAATTAAAACACCGTATTTTGGAGTTAACTGACACACAGATTGAATAGATTTTATAAAAATAACAAAGTTCTTTGTTTTTATTATAATTAAATAAGCTAATACTAGCATTACACACTCATCAGAAGGGGATCAATTAATACTAATAATATGGTGATGTAATTAATGTATGAAATATCTATTTTTTCTCTTTTTTAAATAAAAACTTTGTTTTGTCATCTGCTTGGTTTTTGCAAACTTTTGTTGGGAATGTGATTAACTTGCTTATGTTTGTGCAAAAGCAAAATTAATTTGATCCTCAATGTTCTGGCCAAGGCAAATATTTACCAAAATCTTTTTTTTTAAGGTTTTTTTTTTTTTTTTTCACAATTTGTATATTCTTGTTTCTCCACTTTTTGTTCAGAAAAGTAAATTTGTCCAGACACAAAATGCAAGATTTTATTTAATCATACAATATTGCATTCATTTTAAAAAGTGGGATGAATACCTACCCATGTGTAGCAGGAACAATGTAGAAAGTGCACCTATGTAGTCATTATTTTTTTTACTAAAACATGGGGCTAGGCATTGCAGAGTCATCAAAAAATTTACAAAACCTTAGAATAAAATTCATAGTATGAATTCCATATATTTATTTTACAGCAAAGTTGTAGGCTTTAAAATGGCTAAATTTCATAAATTGATTTAACTGTGGTATTTTCTTCTCAGTTGAATTTACATTGCTTGTTTTTGTGCCATATTATCTACTTAGGGTAGAATAAAAGAAGCTGTATAAATTAGCAATTATTTCAGCCCTTTATGCATGGCAGAAATAAGACATTACCAATTTAATACCGGTAAGTTCTCTGCTATCAGTATTAATTTTTTCTTTAAAGATTCAAGGTTAGTGTTCTAAAATTACATATGGCAACACAGTAGTTTAGTGGTTAGACTGATAAGATAAATGAAGGGCCCAAGTTTGAATCTTGGTTGGAAAAAAGCTTGTCTTAGCTTGCTGTATCTTGGTGTAATAGTTGGTCCCTTGCATGGTTACCATAGAAAGGGTTTATCAACAGGCTAATCATCTGGCTTTTAAATATAGAAAAGTTATGGGGACAAAACTTTCCTGTGTTTCTACCTTATATGCTGCCTCTGTTAGGAGGAAAAGATGAAGAAAATTGCAAAGTGTTTCTGAATATTTGAAGAGATAACAATAAACATCTATTACTTTAATTCTCTTTATCAAATTAAAATGTCTTGCCACTTTAAATTTTATACAAAAAAGGGTTATTTTGCAAGTTGCATACATTTTTAAGATAAATCCATTATCAATAAATGATAATTTTAAAATACATAAAAATGAGATATTTAAGAAATAGAAGTTTATGGTGTATACATATTTAAAAGCAGTTTTTTTTTTTTTTTTACATTCATTTATCTGTTTTACTTGTAAATACTTTAAAACATTTTTGGAAATAATTTAAATTCATAATTTAAAAAAATATATATTTAGTTTGCAATCTTTTAATCTTTAAACTGGTTGGAGTAGAATGTTGATGGTTCATTGGCATGCTGTAAAAACTTGACAGCCTACAAAAGACATTTTAAAAATGCTTAATGGATGATGCAGCCAACAATCAATTTTTCTGATCTGATAGATATACTTAAAGGTTTTTAGTGTAATATTTTGAACACTGCTATCATTTTTTTCTTCTTCTGTTTTTGCATAAGTGTACTCAGCATCTCTCCTTTGGGCATTTTGGAGATTTTTTTGATGAAAATCAACTTGACAAGATGGAAAATTGCCCAATGATGAACAGTTACAAGTTGTGCAAAGCACTGAAGCATTAATCAGGGCCAAATTGATTATGTTAACTGTGCTTCATCTGATTTGGCACAATAAACTTACTGAAGCTATTGCATCAATGATTTCCTGAGGAAATAACACCAAATCTGCCAGTCAAATAGCTGGATTTTAATGTATTTATTACCAGTAATTAACCAGCATTTTTAGTTGGTTTTTAAAAAGTCTTTTGTACAGAAAATATTTCTTTTATCAATACAAATAAGTTACTTTTGTTTAAAGTTACAGTTTGCCTGACTTTTTAATTTATGATTCTGTTGTATAAGTAAAGGCTCTGCTTGACACCTTTGAAAACCATTTTACACACAAGTGATGAAAGGATAATAATAATTAACTTTTATCTTTGAGGAAAGTATAAACAGTTCCAAATATTTAGATATTTATTTTCTGTAAAGCAAGAGTAATGCATGTATATCTCTTTAAAACATATAAACAAAAAAATTGCAATAATCCTTTTTTTTTATTGGCTCTTTGGCTTCAAAACAGGTTTCTTATCTGCTTATTTTTTTTGTGCCACAAGCTGTTTTGAAATCAGTGAAGTTGCATGCTCATAAAAAAATTAAGTGTAGCATTAATTGCTCCTATCAGATGAAACCTAGAAATCTGGTGTTGATGAATGTTAATTCACAGTTGTAGACTATTCAATTTATGTTTCCTGAATGTATACATTACAATTAATTTAGTTGTGATCTAGACCATAAAATGCATTACAACTACAGAATGTGGGTGAGTTATGAGTTTTTATTCTGTCAAGGAGGACTTGCCTTGCGTACTGTAATTTACTTACATTTACTAATGTATCATGACACAGCTGTTTTTCACTGTTCTTCTGTATATGTTGTAATTCATTAGTGTTCCACTGTTGAGAATTGCTACTGACAGTATTATGACAGTTCCTGTATTTGATGCTGCTTTTAATTTAGCCTATCACCTTTCTGTTTCATTTGATTTGAGGACAGAGTATTTATTTTTTATAACTATACATGGAATTATTTTAATTTATAACCATTGAAAGAATGTAGTAATTTTTGTTTCAAGTGAGTGGTATTTTTAATGAATTTTTTTCTACTGATCCGAATATAAGGCATTTACAGAAGTTAAAATTAGGAAATTTTGACATTTAATTTTTTAAAAAGTAAATAAAAACAAAAACTTTTTTTTACCTCTAAAAAGGCATTATTTTTTTGGTTGTTTGAATAATTATAAATGATATGCATATTCTTGTCTCATATTTAGTAAGTTTTAAAATTGCATATAGGTGAGATTTGAGTAATCCCCAGTACTGCAGCACTGTAAGCATTTCTCTAAAGGTCAGTATCTGTACATCCATGCTTAATTTTTAAGTATGTAGAAAACGGTAACAAATATTTATTAAAAATAAGATTTATGAGCTCAGTATGTTAAGTTTTTCTCTACTTAAAATTATTTGTTTTATTTTCTTTCCATTGTATGAAATTGAAAAATGAGTGCAACAATTAAGCTAAATCTGCGTGGTAATTGTTTTATACCCAGAGGACTTTTGTTTTTTTGCTGTATTTCAAAGATACTACTTCATCCTTTTTCTTCTCTCTTGGGATAAGATACTTTGTGACATGGGTGTTTTCATATCTTGAACGAATACTTCATATATGTAAATGGATTAAAAAAAAGAAAAACACCTGGTTAAATCTCCAAATTTTAAATTCTGCAAGAAAAGAACCTGCATCCATTTAAACATAGAAAAATTACTTAAATGTGTGAATATCATGGAGGATAATTCCATGAAACTTAACTAGTCTGATATCTAAATTAATTTTCCTGAATTAATTATCCACTTTATTTTTTTCAAGAAGTTTAGTTAAAATTTTAGGCAGGGTTATGTATGAGAATGGGCCAAATGATACAATGTCAATTTTCTTCTTACATATTTTTTTTACTCTGAGTGTAATGAAAAGTTACTTTTATTTCAGACACATTGTAAATAACCTTAATTTAGATATGATTGAAAACAGTGTATTGTTAAAAAGCATAGATTGAGGCAAAGTATTTGATGTTGGTTATCTACCCATGTATCTATCTTTCTTTTAGATAAACATAGAAGAAAAATAGGTGCAAAAATTGTGCTGAGAGAATGTGAAACTTATTTTCATCATTCAGAAAATATTCATTTGCCCATAGAAGGTAAAGTTGGTATGTTTATATAAGTAATTATTTTTAAAATCAATCAGAATATAATACATAAGGATAATTTGGGTGGAGCACAAAAGACCAAGGTTGATTAAGTCAGAGGACATTCGTAATTATTTGTCTGATATTCCTTCTGGCAATCTTAGACCAGTCCAAATAGATTGGTCTATTTATTGATTTTCACTGGTTATGTACCCAAGCTTCTATACATAACATTCTAGTATTATACTCTGAGCCAATTTGACACTTGAAAAGTGGAGTATATTACTAAGGTTTATTGGAAAGTTTACAAACTTTTTCTTTGAATTTATACTTTTCACTTTTGACAAGATATATGATAGTTTTAGACACACCAGCTGAAGTATCATTATGAAAGTAAACTGCCTCATCTTGAGAATGTATTAGTGGTATTACCAATAAATGAGGTCTCTACAGGTGATTTTAAATTCTCATTTGTATTATGTACCACATAACCATAAACTTCAGAGTCAGCAGCTGCTCTTTCCTCAATAAAACTTTTTTTAGAAGTTCTTCAGATTATAGCAGCAAGAACTTAGATAAACCTAATGAAATGAATATTGTTGTATTTTAGTAAGTCTTTTGATGCATGTTGCATAAAAATTTGAAGAATTAGGTATTGTTAGTTAACTTGCAGTGTATTAAACATGAGAATTCAAATCTAATAATTTTTTTTATTGCGAGGCATTGATTTTGTATATCATGAATAAAATTCATGTACTATTTCTGGATAAAGTTTCCACTCAGAAAAGAATCTGTAACATAGAAACAAATATTTTTTTAAAAAAAGAGTTGGACATCTTTGGCCTTATTTAAGGAGCAATAAATTAAGAATTTATTTTTTATTGTATCCAAAACTATTTAGTTTCTATTTTTACAGTAAATATGTTAGCAGGAAGCATTTTTCTTTGTTGAAAACAAAATGCAGAGTTAAAGTTGCCAATTAATTCAACTTTTTCTTTTTTTTTTTAAGATGAACTATACCATAAATATAACTTTAGTATACATTTTTATTGCTGTTGCCATTTTGCATCTTCAGAAACTGCTCCAAAAAATGTTTGTTATTGCCATCCCTTATCAGTCTTGGGAAGGCCACTAGTATCCTGATAACCCATGGATGTTTGGTTCATACAACTGGAAGCATCATTTGAGAACTGGATTTTAAAATATGGCTTTATGTAGTACCAGTTATATTTTTGCTAAAATGTCTTGGCATAAAATTCATATTGCAGTTAGATCTAAACAAAACACAAGTATTACTAAATTAAGTTAGTATTAAGTGGTAAAGAAAAGTGGTAGAAATTGTGACACCAAGACATCTGTTTATTTCTCAGCAAATGCATCTGCCTTTATTTTCCATTTGCCTGTATCAAGCTGCAACTTGATGTCAATGTGCAATAAAGACAGCATATCTTTGGGTTGGATACCTGCATGGTGGATAAGATAAAGAAGCATATCATACCCTAAGTGAAAAATACTAAAAGTGCTCAAATAAACAAGAAGTGAGCTCCAAGAATGTTTTGAGGCAGTTGTGACATGGGAAAGTTGCTCTGAACCTTTTGTGTATGTGCATAATCATTAACAGACTGAATTAGCAGTATTACTAAACTGGCTGGAAAGCTGACCTTACAGGAAATTTTTTTATCACAAACCCTAAAGGCGATTGTTACTTTATTTGACTTAGCCATCTGAGGAACTGCTGTGTCTGCCACCCATATTACCTATAATATGGTTTGCAGTCTCCATTTGCATGCAGATTGTTTCTAGGTAGTTGCATGAATTAGGAATAGTATCCCATTGTGTCTGCTCTTGTTCCATCTTATACGACATCACTGATGGATTAAATTTTTATGTGAACTTCTTCATTCTGACAGGGTTAAACTTAACACTAAGGAAGTATCTTCATCACCACATGCACTTTCTTCAAATATGTATTGGTATTTATCAACAAAGCCCCTATAAACAAAGGAAGAGAAAGAAGATAGAGAGAGAGAGAGAGAGAAAACCACAGTGCAATAAAATACATCTGTATATAAACAGACTGATTAAGGAGAAATACTAATATAAACAACTGCAATTAGAAATAATATCTATTGTTATCAGAATAAGAATTATTAGTGTATGTAATTTTATTATTAGTAGTTCTACAAACTAAAGTCTGACTTTTTGAATTTACTAAGCAAATAAATCACAATTATTATACAGCAAAAATTAATTTTTAAAGATTTTTGTGCATGTAGAAACATAGCACTTTTTTGGCAGCAGCCTAGGTTACCACCCCCCCCAATGAGTTTGTTTTCCACAGAAATAGCACTCAGTTTAGCAAATCTCCTTGGCATACTCTCTTCTTGCTCTTCTCCAGTTGGCTGCCTCATGGGCTTTCTCAAGACGTTCCAGTTTTGCTCTCGTAGCTAAAAATGTAGAGCTTTAGTAGGGATTTATTTCCCTGCCAAAGTCGGGAAACAGAAAAGTAGATATTGGTGACTTTTTTTTTTTTTTTAAGGAAACTGAATATTAAAAATTATTTATTTAAGCAAAGGAATAGTTACTAATGATTTGCTGATGATGATCTATAAATGGGTTATGTCATTTTAATTTTAAATCATAATTTGGCTATCCTGCACCTTTTCTCTCATAAATAGACCATTACAGGTTATAGATGTGGGTAATAGTGTCATTATTTTCTTAGCTGATGTACAGTATATTACATTAGTAATTAAACTATAAAGTTATAGCTACTACATATTAGTTAGTATTAAGTGGCTGGATATGCAATCTGAATTTGGTTTCTATCTTAAGATAATTTAGAAAACCTTCACATAATACAACACTATGAAAACTCATGATTGCCTACAAGTAGAAGTCAGTAAAATGCCTGCCATTTCCAAAAATAGATTCAAAGCTAATCCTTTTGCTCTCCTACTTGAGGGGCACTAAGCATTTTTGTGCAATTTATTTTTGATGCTGTTTTGTATTTTTTCTTTGAGCATTTTTACTTGATCTGCCATCTTGATTTGTTAGCAAAACACTTAGAACCTAATCATGAGTTTCTGTGTCATTGCATTGAAGCAAAATTTTCTAAATTATAATTATATTTTAGCAGATTTAAAAGACATTCAGATTCCATACATAGTTGCTTTAAGTCGTATATTAAATGTTTTGTTTATATTTTATCCTTTGTTTACCATCTATGCATTTCGAGGAAGAAAATCTTTTAATAGTATCAAGATTTAGTTTTAAAGCATCTGTTGATCACTTTTTGATTTGTAGCACTGGAGATTACTATTTATGTATAGTGATTGTTTGTTTGTGTGTAAACATACCTACCTTTCAAATATATAAAATACAAACTTAAAAGATGCTACCTGTTTTCTTGTGCCTTCATTGTCTTCTTTTTTGTAAACTTCATAATTTGTGATGAGACACGGATGGTATATTATACAAGAACAAGCAAATCAAAATTGTAAAATCTTTAATCAAAACTCCTCTTTTTTTAATTGATGCAAGCATTTAATCAGATTTTTTGACTGTTCTAGTGTGAACACAGTTCTCTTGGTACAAATGATGCATATTTATACTATAATGCAGGTGAGAATGGAAGATGAGAGAGTAGGGAGCCAGTTTAATTAACACTTTGTTGTAAATGTCACTGATTCAAGTGTTGTTAATAAAAAAAAAAAACCCTGCTAAGCTTGATGCCAAAACATTAACATCTTAGAAATTAGCTGTTAGGAAAGAAATATTTCTAAGTATTTTCATTTTATCAAGGTGTTGATCCTACCGCACCATTCAAAATTCAAAGCTAATGAATTTTCTCACTATAATAATAATAAAATCAAAACTTGACAGATCTTTTAATTTGCTATCAACAACAGAAATCTTTATCTTGTATAGGAACATATATCTAATGGCACATACTCTAATGTAGTAAATGATAAATCTAAAGAACGCACAAATGGAAAATGTATTTATTCTCAAACTACTCAGGAGTTTCTGTTAACATTTTAATTTTTCTCTTTAATTTTAAATATTAATAATAATGATAATAATAATGTCATAATTATATGGGTCATGCAAGTACATACAGATAAAGAGATCAAGATGAATAAACTAGACATCATCATAAAGGAAAAGAAACAGAAAACATGCTTGCTAATAGATGTAACAATATCATTAAAAAGAAATGCATCCATTAAGAAAACAGAGAAGCTGTTAAAATATAGGAATCTTGAGATAGAAATTACCAAATCTAGGTGATAAAAACATTGACAATGCTAGTTTCATACAAGCTCTTGGATTAGTTAACGAGGATAGCAAAGAAAATCAGTGAAATCTCTGTTAACACCAAAATTGCAAGGCTGTAGAAAAATGTCCTGTTTGGAATATCCCATATACTTAGAAAGGCATTTTCCATCAATTAAACTTCTGCTTCTAACTTAGGAGCATAAAATGGACCCAATGTAGCATAAGCACAAGCATATATTAAATAAAATAATAATAATAATGACAGATTTTAGAATTTCCCCAGCTGATTAACTTCATTTCAAAAATATTCAGTTAACGTAACTCACAGCAACATTAAAATTTAAAATTGGGAGATCAGTTTAAATAAAATCTTTTACAATTCCCATGTTTTCTGGGAAAAAATTTGTAATGTGGTGTCTCAAAACGGGTAACCATCTTCAGTTTTCTATAATCTTTATAAACATCTTGGGTTAGCCATGTGCCAGCTTTTAACAGCTGTATGTGCCTTCAGTTTACTAGCCTTTGATTATCCGAATGTAATTCTGGCTTTACTACTATTTGCCTCCACTTTTCTCAAAGATGAAAACACAAGACACTCCATAATCAAATTATACTATCCATTTGTTAACACTACAATTTCCTTCTTCCAGCTTGAGCTAAGCCAGATTTCTCTGAACTGTATTTGGGATTTCTAAATCATTTCATGATATTAAGGCCTTACCACTTATCATCATATTTTAATTCTGCATGCTACTAATTTGTCCATCAACTAAGAACACTCTATGTGTTTGTTCATTTCACATATTGCAGACCATTAGTCTTTGAACTCATCACCATCACTGACAGGACTTGTGAAATATAAATGCCTAAAATCCATTCAGGTATGTACACTTACCAAAGAACTATAATTATGTCACACTTAGTGTAATAACTGGTTTTACTCATAAACATTTTAAGCAAAATTATAAATAGGTTTAGGGAATATTTATAAGTTTCTCTGTGGGTTTTTATGGAAATAAAGTGTATTATTTATTTATTTATTTATTCATTATTAAGATTTGATATGTACCATATGATATATAATTTTTTTCCATCTAATCATATTTATGATAACACGATCATCCAAGGATAAAAGATATTAGCTGACAACTGAAAGTATAATTTTAGAACCCTCCATAATTAAAGAACTGCATTATAAAAAATCCAAAAAATTTATATTATTTTTTAATACACACATTTAAAGAGGTTTGAAGCAAAATTATATGGACCTACAATTTGTGGTTCATTTGACATTATTTCAAAAGGTCATTTAGACTGTGACCAGTCTGTGAAGTAAATCAGCTCCAGCAAAGTGACCTAGAAGGCCTTCAGGAGTGTTACCACAACAATAACATGCCATTAGTTGCCACATTTACACTCACTGTCAAGATTCTTTTGTTCACATTGTTCAATTGCTCATGGAACATAGATGAGCTATAGAATAATCTAGTGTCATCACTGACTTGGCTAGAAAGGGTCTGTAGCACATATGTAACCTCTAAAAGGAATTAAATACTCAAAAGGTCTGCTTAGATGACATGTCTGGCAATATTCTCAAATTTTGGAAGTATGAAACTTCTCGGATGACTTCATGTTTTAGAAATTCCTCTTAGGAGGTCACATCTGTATTTGGAGAAGATCTAATGAAGACTTCAAACCAATGTCTTTAGCTCATGGTCAAGTATGAAGGTGGAGTATCATGGTATGGATTGAAATATGGCAGAATGGAAACACAAGTAATGTTTGTTGGAGGTGTCTTAATTCTGGTAGGTATGCAACGCCATTTTAAAGAAATCTACCATTGTACTGAAAACGCATACTGAGATTTGATGCCCATATTTTTCAGGAGAATGGTGCTATTATATACCCTATCTCTTTGTGATCACAGACTTGAGGAGGTAACAAAACCTACCTATCTTCTGCCCTGAGTACAACAAAGCTCTAATATGAATCTAATGAACATCTGTGAGAACATTCTGGAGTATTAATTAAAAGCAACTTGTCCAGGTTCTACCAAATATATAGAATTAAAAGAAAATCTCAGATGGACATGGGAGAAATTGGACCTGACTATTATGCAAAATCTTGTTAATTTAATGCTAGACAGGGCAGCTTTTATGCTATAAAAGGTGACATGACCAGGTACTAACATAAAGAATTTCATTGATAATATTATTTGTCTCTATTTGTCATTTTTTTTGCAACAAACTTATTGTAATAAGAACTGGTTTTCAAATTATTATGTCTGGGCACTGTATTTGTCATATTAATTATGGTAACTAATTTAAAGGCATTCATTCATCTTAGATATTTGAAAAATAAAATTTTCCAGTATTTGTTTAATGGTAGATTATTTATGCTAGTAACCTTGCTTTCATCTAGTTTTTTTTTTTTTTAAATTTAAAGGAAGCAAGTTTACATGTACTGTATATCATATTAGTTTCTTTCCTGTGGGATATAGTAACTATGAGTGGAATATTTATTATAGGCAGTTTTGTTTAAAAAAAAAAAAAAGCTTTAGCAGATAAAAATTTTACAACTTTCTTCTGTCAAGCATGTGGTGTGGGTATGGCCATGTCCATCTATAATTTCCAAAATTTATTTCTAATTTACTTGAATAATTATTTTACCAAAACAAATCAACAACCTTTTCTTGTTGTTTTGCTGCGGTTTTATTTTGTTTTATAATTTAAAATTTTTGGCAATGGTGGTAATAACATGTAGCTAGGAAGATTTAACTTTATAAAAACATAATAACTCCTTTGTATTACTAATTGAGTAGGTAAATAAATAATTTCTTACATGAAGAATAAAAAAATGAAATAAAATGAATTTAATTTAGCTGGTCTTTTTACAATTCAAGTACTTGTATAAATTCTTTGAAAATAGTCAGTCTTTTGCAACACATTTTTAGCAGCAAAAAGAAGTGCTTGGACTAAACATTGAAAAAAGATGACAATTTTCCATATTTGTAATGCTTTCATTTCTGAGCAATGAAGATGTGGCTGATGCTTATTTATTCTTTTTGTAGATTAGTTCTAAAATATTCTTTCTTCAAAAGTAGTATTGGTGATTCTAATTTTTATCCTTTAGAAGTATAGTGTTTGACAAACTCTTAAATTGCCACTTACGCAAGGGTATGAAATAAAATGGATGAAGGATTACAGCCTCTGATGATTTTGATATATATATATATATATATATATATATATTCACTTCAAGTTATTTATTAGTGAAGAATTTTAGATCTCTAATAGATTCCACTTACTCAAGTTGGCAATGCTTACAGAGTAGTTGGAAAGTTTTTATATCCTAATTAATTTTTCTGGCAATAAAACACTGCATTCTAACTTATTAGTGTTTAGCAATAATTTGCTACCTTCAAAATCTACTTTTCATGCAGCATAAATCACTTTTTCTTAGCTTAGAAAAAACAATTTTCTTTCGTCTTCCAAAGTATAAAAAGAAATATTGGCACAATTTTGTTTATAATCTAATAGTACTCAAATTTATAGATTTGTTGATGTATATAAGAAAACATGAACCATCTTAGTGAATTTTGAAAACTATGATATTTACTTTATCATTTATTTTATTATATTGTTGATAGATCATTATGAAATGTATGCACTACTGTAGTTTCTATTACAGTGGCTATTTAGTTTAGCAGTTATATGAAAATAGTCTGTTGCAATAATAATATTTATGAAGTACATATATGCATGCTTTCTTTTGGTGGTAGTGTTTGTGCAATGTGGTGGAAACCAGCAGGGTTCTATTACAGTAACCACCTTCCATTTTTTATGAACCCAGGTGGTTAATTTGGTGCTCAAACCCCACCAACAGAAAATGGGGAAGGAATAGCTACTACAAAATGGTGAAGTTGGTGGCTGAGATCTATGAAGTACAAAGCACAATTATATAACTTGAAGGGTGTGTTATTGAACATTTCTTTTTCATCATTACCCATTACAGATGAATAGAATTAGATGACTGTCATAAACCATCAGTAATTTATAATGCAATTAGAAGAGAAATATTTGAATGCTGTAAGTTGTTCCAGTATTAACCTATTATATTATCTATTAAGATTCTCAATACTGGTAGGTTAAAGTATTGTATCCAAGCCAAGAATGGAAATGATAAGACAATTTTAGTTTATACATTGGTACAGAATTATGGATTAATAATGTAATATTGTGATGAAATTAGAATATTTATGATCATGATTCTTTTAAATATAGTTCAGTTATTTCTTCATAACTGTTAATTAATAATAATAATAGTCTTTAATGTAGATAAGTAGGTGTTTTTCTTTTAAATATATTATTTTAAAGGTGCTAAACAATGATTCAAAGAAATTTCAGAATCCAAAAGTAGCCATTGATAAACAAGAGAAAGAAGAAAATACTCATAAGGATAGTAAAATTTTTCAAAAATTGTTACAATATATTATGATTATATGCTGGCAGCCATAATTGTGGTATGTATCATCAGTAAAATTTTCCATATATAATATCAATTTATTAGTGCATATTGTTAATTAGATATATATGAGCATGTAACTGGTAAAAATATATATGACAAAACATGTTACAATATTGGAACTTAGATCATATAAGACTTTTTCATCAAAAGTTTTCTCCATTTTGCTTGATGACAATTTTACATATTTTTATACTTAGCAACTGAAATGTACAATTATTAAATCATAAAGTGATTAAGGTTAGTATAAATGATTAAAATTTGCATGCATTTTGTAGAAAAGCAGACTTATTTGTCACTAGGTAAAATGGATTTTTATGATGACATTTAACAAAGCTGGTCATTCTCAATGTGAAATAGTTTGACAAGTAGGAGTTTTCAGTCTGAAGTAAAGAGGATGATTGCTAAAAGCCACAGATACATTCCACAACAAAAGGACATGATAGAAAGAGGAACATGATAGGGTAGTTATTAGAGAGTCTTTAGAAGCTGACTATATTTCTATTGGCACAAAGGTCTATTTCAAAGGCAACTGTCAAAAGGCATTTGAAAGAGGATGGGTGGCTACTTGAAAACTCCTTCCTAATCTTGACTAATATCAGGATTGTACAATTGAACAATAGTCTTCATTGTCAGATAAAAGCCAATTTGAAAGTTTGAGACTGTTTTAGTGGTTCTCATGTTGGAAATGTAATCAGAATAGATGGAATACTAGGAAAAGTAACATGCAGAATTGCAGCAACATGTTACACCTTTTGGACATTGTATGACGGTTTCAGGCTTTATGATGCAAGCAGACTGTCCCAAAATTCTAAAAAAATTTATAAACAATATCTATCATGAAAAGAAGCAGAAAAATTAAAATATTGAAACTGAAGAATTGCCTTTTTTAGTTAAAAAAGCTTAAATGATCTACAATTATGGAATTACTTAAGAGAAGGATGGAATCCTTTGCCTTTTCAGTATTTGGTGAAATTAATAGCTTAAGTGTTAAGTATATACTAAAAATAATGAAGCAAAATAATATTTTTATGAGGAAATACTTTCATTTTCAAAATTCGAATATAAACTTTTTATAAACTTTTAGCATGTAACTGTTAGAAATACATTTTAATGTAACTATGTATTAATAAATTGATTATTATATGAAATATGAGATATTTAATTGGTGAGTACACATTTATGGCCACCAGTGAAGATTAAAGAGAAAATGAGCTACATTTTTTTTACTTGTGGGATGAAGAGTTTGTTCTTTAAACTTTATCAATGTACTTGTTCTTTTCACTATGGAAAAATTCTCTGGTTCTTTTGTACATATGGACCAACCCAACATTACCAAAACAGTTGTTGGATATTTAGGTTAATACAATGTATTTCATATTAAATTTTCTTCCAGATGAATTTCACATACTGGGTTTTCTCATCTAACATGTAAAAGCCTGACTCTTTACTAAAGAATATTTTTAAAGAATGGAGACACATTGGTAGTATTTTAATACACCCTGTATGCCTAGAATATATTAAATTAATTTAGTAACAAATAGTACATCATTTATTCTAAAATTTACCATGAAATTACCACAAGCATAGTAAGACACTGATGATGAGTTATTTACAAAAGTTAGTGAGTTATTACAGGCTTTTCTGATTAACTTATTAGTGGTACATTTTTAAAATCTTTTTTTTTTTACAGTGTGGGTATTTCTATTTTTTGAAATGCTCAAATGGCTTGAACTGGTCTTGTAATTGCAACCTGAAGATGGTTAAGGTTTTGTTGTTTTATGTGTGAATTTTACCAACACTTTAGCCTACTGTGTCATCTACCTAATTAGACACTGGATTTTTGGATATTCGAACCTTCCTATCAGTTGACAATGGTACCAAGATAATGCTGACCTCAACACTAGAACTTTAAAGCTTTATATAATTAATAATGAACCTTTTCCTTTGCTAGTAAAGTATTGGTAATAACTAACACTGCGGAATAGGTTTCTAGAACACTCCAAAAGTAAAAACATCTGCTATAAAAATAACAACAGTTTCTTTAAAGGCTTTGTTACTGGTCTAAAAGCATAAAAAGTGGTTTAATATGGAAAAACAAATTTTATTTGTATTTATTTATTTGTTTTTATTTGTATATATACCAAATTAAAATCAATGTATCTCAAGTAAAATTAGTCATCTGGAAAAAAAAAGACAGTTAATTGTGTCTGTATTCTCAAGCCAAATAATGCTACTGTATATTAAAGAAACAGTGTAATAGTCTAAAGGAACAGCATAATTTTTACACTATCTATGTGCTTAAAATAAAAACAACTTTTGAACAACATTTGCACTTAAAACAATTTTTCTCAGGACTAAACTCTGATGCTGGAGATAGGGGAAGATTTTTGAAATGTCAGTTTATTAGCTAGACGCATAAATAATAATAAGGTTATTGGAAGGGCTTGAACCAAGACACTAAAATTATTATTCTTTAGTATGATTACTTGGTTTTCAAATTAATTGCTATTAGCACTGAAAGTCCACCATATTTTCAGTTAATTAAAAAAAGAAATTCAGATATTTTATTTGTTCACAGTTTTATTTAGTTTAATTTGTTGTTGTTTTTTTTTTTTTTCCTTTTGAGTATCAGTCAGCTTTGTCTTCCTCATAGACATTGTCATATTAGTTACTTTTAAATCAGCTGACACTTTAGGCAGTTCTCACTGACCTCCACCCTATGGTCATTTCAGTTAATCCTTTTTTGTAAATGTTTGTTATGCTTCTGAATTGAAGTTCTTATCAGTAAATGAACACAACATGTGGACATCTTTGACTTTCTACCTCACTTATTACATTTTTCTTGGGAACAGATTTAAATTCCCTTAGCTATTTCATTCTTAAGTATTATTATAGATTTTTTAGATATACCAACAAAGCCTTATTGAAATATTTTTTTCAGATAAAAAGAACTTCCGTTTTACTTCTATTACATTAACTCATGCCATTTTTCTTTCCATGTTGACACAACTGATCAATAAATTTATGTCGAAGATATGTCTGACAAATATACAAGAAAGAAAAGTACAATGACAGTGCATGAAGTTTGGTAAAGAGATCACAAGATTATGTCAGTCTGTCTAGAACTTATACTTAAACCTATTGGTGCACTGATCACGAGAGGCCTAACAATTTTTACTTATACATATTGGTTATATACATATATACATCTGTTTATGGAAAACTATATTTTCTGTCAGGTATCTTAGAGTGATCCTTAGCCATTTATTAGTAGTTGTAATTATAGAAGAATAAAATGCTACTCAGCATTTTTAATGTTAAAGAAGTTTAATTAAATAAATGCTTGTAGTATAAGAAAATTTAACTTATTAAATCTAAGATTCTCTATGTAGTCAATTTCATTAAGTAGATATTTTGTAAAAAATTAAAATTTCACTGATAAGGACAAAGTTTTGTTAGCTAATGACTATGCATATTTTAGATTTACTTTAATTTTTTATTCTCAAATAATGATAGCCTTAGAGTTTCTCAAAATAATGGACCAAAGCTTCTGTTCTGTTCTTTTATACCAAAGAAAAAAAAGAAACTTACATTCAAAATTAATTTAGTGAAAACTAAATATTTTACTTGATGACTCTCAATGAGCACTATTATCTGTATCTGAACAACAAACAAATAAACTAATACCATAGAATGCTATTCATTTAATGTAGCTAATATAAAAGAGTTATCCACCCATGTACAAGTGATTGTAATCAGCTGATTATAAATGATGCTAACTGCAATTTCTAATTGTGTTTCTCTCCCAGCATATAATAATGATGTAGATTTGAATAACATTAATTTAAAAAAAAATCTGATCATAAATGCCATCTTTTTATTTTATTGACCAGTCTGTCAGCTGTTTTTAGTAAATTTCTCAGGCTTGCTTGACATAAAGCCAACTCTAGCCTTGAAAAAAAAAATCATTTTTGCCAAGATAGATGGAAAGAGGCATCCCAACACCTTATATGAGAGAAATTCTTTATATGCGGTGAAATAGAAAACATTTTAAATCAAAAAGTACACATTTCAACCTGACTTGAAGGAACTCTTGTTTTGACATTATGTATTACAATACAATATTTTCCTTAATCACTTAAAATTTTTATCTGATTTTATTTTAAGATCTAGAAGACTATTTTAAACTTTAATAGACTGTTGTAGTAATTTATAACACAGTTTATTCTCTATACTGTTACACAGAAAATAGATATTATTTGACCTAGAATAAAGTGTACTGTAAATATATTTAAGAATTGTTTTGTGTAGATCAGGTTTTTATATAAAATGGAAAATATTAGATATTAAGGCATGAAATGAGTTAGTGCATAATGCAGTGGTTTATCTCATTGTTAGCACAGTTGGTTTTACTATCTTTCTACTTCTGTTCAGAAGGATAACTGATATTAATTGGATGGTTACTCTATGCAGGATGGGTTTATGAATAGAAACTTAGCTAATTGTGGCTAGGATAGTTATTAAGTTATCTCTATGAATTTCATAATACAGTAAGTGCTGTAGTGGTGGCTTGTTTACTCAGGGGGTGATAATTTGGTGTGGAGAACAGATGAAACTAGCAGCTATTGATTGATGCTGGTAAATAATACAACAATAGTGTTGTTTGTCAGGATTAACAGTGCCTAGGGGAGCAAGTAGAGGTAACTGTGAAATGGTGAAACTGCAAACCCCAGGTGAATAAAAGCTGAAGTAGTCAGAATTTAGGGCATCATCATCCTTATGCACAACAGTTGTCTGTTTCTAAGTTTTACTAGTTACTCCATCAATAACAAAAACAACGGTACAAACGCTTTAAAAAAAAAAAAAACACTAAAGACTTTAAGACCATTTGTCATCCAAATTTAACAAAATCAATAAATCTTTAATCTTAACTTTTATTTATAAAATTATGTATTGTCTACAGCAATATCTTTTTTAATGCAGTAAGATCACAAGGGAATTATGATTCATTAAACTTATAATATTATTTTAGTTGCTCACAACAACTGTTTATTGTTAGAGTAGTATTCAAAATAAAATCAATTTTTTGGATACAAAATTTCTGTTGCCAAATATTGAAATTGGAAAAAAACTTTTTTAAAATAGTTTAAATTATATCTAATTATGATAACAATTTCTGCAGTTATGGTATTTAGGTTGAATTTTACTATTTTCAAAAAGAGAAAATTAAAATTTATTAGGAACTGTATTTGGATAAATGCTTAATTTATTTTAACAAGAAATATTCACATTATAACCAAGCATTTTTAAAATTTAGCTTAGCAAAGTAAAAAAAAAAAAAGAAAAAGTTAATATTGTTTTACTATTGCATCTGTTACTATTCTAAAACAATTCTTATGACTAAACCTTGATGATATTGGCAGGGAAGATTAGTTAGTTGCATTGCTATTAATAAGATGAAAGGTGATTGGAAGTTCAAACTAATCATTAGCTTCTTTAAAGGTGCTTATATGTGCACGTTTATTGTAAGAAAATTTTAGTTTCAAAGAATGAATGTGGATATTTTGGATTAGTTGTTTAAAGGAATAAATTTATGCTGGAAATTCTATGAGTTATCTCTCAAAACCTTTTTAAAAAGTCTATTCTCCATTATACAAAGACAACCGAGTTGAAGTTTACCTTTTATTTCCACTTAAAAAAAAATTGTTATTATTAGGTGAGGTGTGTTTTAAGTTTTCTTCTTTAATGTTGCTGAAAAAATAGACCTGATTTATACCCTTAATACATTAGGTGGTAACAAATTTTCAGTCTGATAAGGTCAGTAACTTTAATAAGTTTAGATGTTGTTATTATTATTATTATTATTATTATATTATTATTATTATTATTATTATTATATTATTATTATTATAAACTACCACGCTGAATTTTTATATTATTGAAATAGCAGAAATATATTTCTCCCATATTTAGTTAGAAGTCTGTGTTGAGAGGAAGCTGGATATTTTAGATAACATGTCTGTCTGTTTGAGACTTCATTTGGTTTCTAGATTAAAAGTTAAACTGTCTTCTCAACTTTGGTACTAAAATTACTTGTTTTGAAACTAAAATAACCTGACACATGATGTCAGCCATGGTTACATGAGAAATGGTTATCATTCTATGCACCATTTATTGTAAGCATCAGGGTTACAGTATCATATCTCTTGTGCCTGCAGGCTGAAAAGAGTTTATTTATTTCAGTTTTAGCTAAGCAATGTTGGACAAGCTGCTTTTCATAACTATGAGGAGAATTATGTAATTTATTTTATCTAAGGAAGAAAAAAAAAGTTTGAATAGTTTTTCTGGATACAGACATTTTATTTTTGTTAGAAAGCATTAACTTCTTAATTTTATACAGTGCACTTTTTTGCAATTTTTTTTCTAAATGGAAATGATAGAATTTAAAGCTTTTTATCTTTTAGCTTATGTTTTTATAAATTACATATTTCATGGCATTTATTACCTTCTATGATAAAATATAGATAATCTATAATTTGTCTTTATTATACTGCCTGGGAGTTGAGATATATTTCACAGTTTCTTGCCTATTGTTCTATCATTCAGATAATGAAGTTTTCTGGTGTTAAATACAAAATAAATAAAAGTTTCAACTTTTAATTGTGTGTTAGCAGCTAGAAACCATTGACTAATGCTGGTTGGCATAAATAATGATTGCTGCTATGTATCTAATCTCATATAATATTGTTATCAGGTTTTAAAATAAGTATGTATGAAGATGGTGGACACTTGTTAAAAATTGTAGTTATGTATAGTAAATATGAGGTAAAGAATTGGAAGAGTTAATTCTCCCACAAACAAAATTTTTGATGAAAGAGATTTTAAACATTTGTTATGGACTTGGAATATGAACTCTGCACACATGGGTGTAAAGCCTTTTAGGGTAATCCAAGGGTTTGCAAACTAGAAATACTTTCTTATTAAGGTATGTGTTGTTTTTAAAGAGTTTTTACAAAGTTGTCTTGTTTGTTTGCTTTTTTTTTTTTATCATTTCAAAGCTAACTTCTGCACTAGCTTTCTTGTATGAGGGCTGGTTCTGGAAATTTTCAACAGGTTTTTATATTTCTTTAATTAATAATTTGTTAAATATTTCATATTTTAATTCTAACACATTCATGGAAATGTTAGTTAAAACTTGTTAAATGTTCAGACTGAATATAAAGGATATCATGTTGGTGGGTGGTCATAGTTTATCTATATGAGGAGAGCCTTATTTTTAGACATGGAAAGAAATGAGAGTGCCCAGAGAAGCCATGAGGCCAGCTGATGAAGAAGAGCAAGAAGAAATCATTCTGTGGATGTACACCAAACTGAGCTGGTCCAAATTAGGATTCAAATGTGGACTATTAACCATAGCAGACCATCTATCACTGGACGTTAGTTGCCCTTTTTTCATTAGCAAAATGGTAAGATCCAGGTAGAAAGTTTACATATAAATTAACCCTTGAAGGAAATTGATCTGAATTAATTTCTCTACAATAAAAGAAAATAAATATTTTCCTAGAAGAACCAACAGTTATTTAAAAGCAGATAAATTAATAAATTTGTTAATAATATCTTTAACAAAAAATACTAAGATAAACATTGCAAACAAAAATCACTAGTTACTATCCATGCAGACAAAAGATATATTTGTCCTAGTTTCTGTTAATAGTTCTGTTCCAGTGGTGGGAATTTCAGTGGGCTGTCTCTGGAAGTGACTAAATGAAAACAATAAACAGTCTGAACCAGTGAACTTAAAGTGGTAAAGGCTGATTCTACTTTATTTTCTCAGAAAAAAAGAGGGATATTATCCAATTTTCTAATAGACTCTAAATTTAATTTTCTGTATCCACTCTTTGTTGTTGTTTTTCTTGATTATTTATTTATTTATTTTTTATTGTCTATTTGGAAGGATTGTATAGATGTTTATCTCAATGCTGGTCTGCAACTGTTAACTGAGATGGATACCAGAAATTGCTCTTCCACACATGTGAATCTCTCTGCCAAAAATGTCAATTCTTTTTATAGAAATGTATTACTTGAAACTTGCACAAATTATTTGCATAAGGCTCCTTGCATATTTGTAATTTTAACTATAGTGAAACCTTGCTAAGTTTTCAAAATTCTTTTTACTCGCTGGTAAAACTGAATATTTAGAAATCCAATGGCTCTAAATTGTTCATATAGTAACAATATCTTAATGCTGTGAGGAAGATATTCACCATAAAACTTGTTTTCAGATTGATGGTATTTTGCAGGCATTTATGACCAGCTTTGAAAATGGAACAGTGACCAGTTAGTCAAGTTGATATGGTTATTGAATTTTAAGTCAGATAATCTTTGTTTTGTTGTTTATTTGTCATTAAAAGTAGTTTTAAGAAATCAATGCATAGAAAACTTACAGAAAAAACTCATTATTGTTTTCATCTTCTTGGGTATTGTCCTTGACATTCAACCAGTCTGAATAAAAGTTGTGGCATAATTTCGTCAGTATATCTTTTCAAACAAATATAAGCCCAAAATGGTTTTATTTAGTGTATTTCTGTAAATAACCCCATACAAGTATAAAAATTTACATGAAAGAGAGATATATGTCAATAGATTTTTTATTTATTATGCATGCATCTGCTGAAATTTCATTGATGAAAAAAACATCTGAGCAACAACAACATCGATTAACTATTTGGAAAAAAATCAATTTTCTTTAATATATAATTTTTAATGTGAGTATTTTGCAATTTTTTAAAAAAGTGCTTTTCGATGTTGTATAAAAATGAAAAATATTAAATGTAAAATGGAGATAGTTAAATAAACATGGGGATGGTATCATTAAAATTGTAATTACAATTTCTCAAACACTGACTGGATCTACATAATTAATTGCATTAGTTTTAATTTTCTTTAATGCTAAAATTATGGTCAATTGTAAAATTTAACTAAGGAGTTACAAAATTTACTTGCTGATTTTATTTTTTAAAATTCTTATCAACTTCTGGAAGATAATACAATTTTTCTTTAGTATGTGGATTTAAAGATGTTAGCAGAACTGTAATTTACACACTTGTTCATCTCAAATTTCATTATAGTTTGTCCTGTAAATCCTTTGATTTTGGGTGCACTTTGGCTTGGCCCATTTCCAGAATTTTATTTTGTTTTTTTTTTTTTTAGAAGACACATTGACAATTTGATCATCTCAGGCTGTACATCACACAAAGTGTTCTCTATTCTTTGTCAACAAGTCAGCACTCATTTGTTTGTACACGAATAGATGGCAAATTGTAAAAGCAAGTGACTGTCTCTAGGTGGTTGTCAGTGAGATGATCATATTTAACTTACAAGTGAATTATCAGGGGATTAATGACTATTGTTGCGAAATCTAAATTTGTCAAACATAGGCTGGTAAATCAATAAGGAAATTATACCTAGTCATGTAATGACAAATATGGGAATTGCATGTTTTGTAGAAGAGGAATGTATTATTATTATTATGCTTACTGCTATAAAACAACGATGCAAAGTTTTTGGCAGACTCACCAAATTGGAAATCTTTCTGTATGTGTGCTAATCACAATTATTTACTGTAATTTGACAGCTTTAATGATTAAGGGGCTAATTATCATGTAAACCCCTTGATTCAAATAAGCTATTAAAGAAATTAAAGTTACTGTTTGATGAAACTTCAAAATGAATCCAAATTTTTCTAATTGAAAATACAGAAAGAAAAATTCTAAGATAAAAAATGTGATGAAATTTTTACGTGGCTTTCTGATCTCAATTTGTGGACAGTTTTTGAATATCTGCATTACATTTCAATGTACCTTATGAGTACAGGAGTAGGAGATGTCTATGTACCCACAAAATTAAGATGTCCTTCGACAAACACTAATTCTGCTTTTCCACCATGGCAGATTGCATTTCTTATCATGATACTTCTACCTTCATACTTGACAGTTGGCTGAAGACATTGTAGTTGAAGTCTTTGTTAGGTCTTCTTTAAAACAGGGGCAATCTTAAGATATGAACTGCTGAAATTTTGACATATCCAAGAAGAGAGTATCTGGAGATCTGCCAGCAGGTGCAGCATCACCAGGGCTCACATTGTCTAATAAGAACCATGAATTGTTAAAATTATTTTTATCTTTTCAGTCTATCATGCTGGACAAAGTAATTTCAATAATCAAACAATGAATACATTTTTTTTTTGCTTAATAATGCATCTTTAAATTCAACTCAAACTCATTAAAAACTACTCACATAGTACAACTGGACAAGTCACATTTTATAAATTAGTAATACTATAGACTGAAAACAAGTGAACCAGGAAAATAAATGTATAGCAGATGACTGACAACTTTGCAAAATGTCTCATTTTGCATCCTGCATGATGTTTCGAAAGTTATTAAAGTGCAGTTTGTCTTTTTAAAATTGCATGCATTTTGTATTAATTTGTTAAATAATACATATTGTAATGGAGAGCATGTATCACTTAACATCTGCTTTTATCATTGTAGGCTCAAAATCATGGATCCACTTAGTACAAATGAAACACGTGAATTTTCATCTGATTCATTTATCATGGATATAGCCAAATTAATAAAACTACTGTATGATTATGACAAAAACAACAACAATAATAATAAATATTATTTGTGATCTATGACTTGAACTCATATATAGGAAGAGTAATTTTATTTTTCATGACTTATCTATGAGTAAGCAAGAAAGATACCATTTTCATGCTTTGTTTATTCTCAGTTTGGTCTATTTATCTACTTTGTTTCCAATATGTAGAATGTTTTTATTCTCTCCTCTCTGTTTTTGGGAAATTTATAGTTTTTACAACTACAGTATATTTACACACCTCTCCATTCCTTTACTTTTTTGCAGGTTACTTACTGACCATAGAACTTATACCTGCAAACATGATGTTAGTTTATATTGTATTTTAGATGGCACATGTATATATTTACTGATCTCTTTTTTTTTGTTGTGTCATGCGAATGTGGGGTGTGTCACAACTGGCCACCACAGCTGTTTATAAGTGAGGCCTTATTTCGACCTGTATTTTGTGTTCATGTTCCTCATCCTAGCGAGAGCAGCCCAGCCGGGCTACCCAACTCCTTCATATTACATGGCAGGAGTGGTAGGTTTATCCAGGCTGGACTTTCTAGAACAGAGTTTTCTCTCTGTGTATCCTTATAGTAATTGGGGAAGGGGAGCCCATATGCCGCTTAAGTATTTGGCTTGTTTTTGAAAATGCAACAATTTTCTTCATTCTGTAATTTGTTTCTTTCAAACTGTTATTTATACAACTTCAAAAGTACAACATTCTCACTAAGCCATTTTGATAGTCTTTAATATTACACATCCAGTGTTATTGTATTTCATCACTTTAATTGCAATCTTAATATAAAATTATACCTTTATTTTAGTGCTGTTTAATTGCTTTTTGTTAAATCAATGTCAAGATTTTTTTAAAAACTGTTTTGTTACTCATGAAGAACTTTTAGTGTTGTTTTTTATCCCAATAAATGTTTTTAAAATACATTTTGGGAAATCATAGTTTTCACTGGCAATAAATAATTTATCAGGTATTATACTGCAAATGAAAAAGAGGGATTGAAATTCTGATATAGAAATGGAACAAATAAAACAAATTGTGTGTGATAAATCATCATGGGAATTGTTGTTGCTAGATCTAGGAGTCAATGCTAGGCTATCATGTAAATACTTATAACTGTAATAATAAAAAAAAACAAAAGAAAACCTTTTGTTAAAGACGGTATGTAGTTTTATCTTCACTGTGAAGGCATGGTATAGACTTGTCTGAATTCCTGGGAATACTTTGCTTTCAGAACATAAGAACTGCTTTTTTTTCTCCTTAGTTTAACATAGAATACATGTGATTATAAAGATACAATGCTAAAGATTCTTTATGTGGATTGTACACCTTGGATGAAGTAGTTTATTCTTGCATTCTTTTAACTCTGCAAAGAGTAAATGGTTTATCATGCAATATTTCATGCATATTGTGATGATAATTTTCTTTAATCAAAAGATTATCAAAAGAAACTATCAGAGTATATATGCATATTTAATTAATCCTTCCACTGTTTTAAAGGGAAAAGTATCAATCAAATTGAAAGTATTAAAGTAAGAATTTTTTTGTACAATAAATATATTAATGCTTATTAAATAAATAAATGAATTATCTTTATATTTGGTTAATAAGTAAAGGGTTCTTATTTCTTGAATGAAATAGCTTATTTTAGTTTTCTCAGATGTAGAATCCTTTGTATGATCACTATGGGAATATTATATATGCATATAACATTAGTTATCTTTTGCTTTGAGAATGTTATTTGTTAGTCTCTTGTTTTTATTGATGTCCAATAATTGTATGTAACATTACTGGTAGTTTTTAAATATGAAAATCAACCACTAAACTATGTAATATTACTGTTATTGACAGATTCAGATATGATGTATTGAACATAATTTTTCTTTTGATTTTTTTTAATCATTTGAAATGATCTTCTATTAATGTTTTGGTTAACTTTCCTAATGCTATCTTCAGGATAGTTATGAAAATAGGAATAAACCCTAGTGGTCTAGCAAAAAGAACACTGAGTTAGTTCTCACCCTAAAAATCTACGGTTGAAAACACATCATCCAATACATAATCTAAAAACATTTCATCTTTCTGACTTGGATTTTGGTCTCTCTTCATCACAAAGTTCACTTTAAATCAAATTAACATCACAAAACCACACAAGCTTATAATGAAGCCATTAACTGGAAAATACAGATTTAGCACAACTATGAACATCTAGATCAGATGTGTGTTGATCATAAAAAATCATTTCATTAATCAACTTTTAAGGCAACTAAATCTAGTTATCACTTGCGAAAAGAAAACCTGATAAAATTTAATTCATGAATAGATTAAATAATTCTAACATGAAGTTCTTGCTTTTTCAGATGTCAAAAAGTTATAAGAAATCAGTACAATAAATTGATCCAGTTGCTACATAGTAAATCAATTTGATTTTTTTAAAATTGCATATTTGTGTACCATTTTCTTTTTTTTTTTTTGTACTGAATAATTTGTCTGAGCAATAAATAAAAACTCCATAATTTGAATTCTCTGTTTATGCAGTCCTTTTAATAATTTATCACTGTCTTGATAAAGAACAGCTGCTATAATATTAAGACAACTTCCTTTGTGAGTGCATGTAAAGAATGATTGTATGTTAAATTTACAAAGACTTTGATAGCAGAACACGCATCCCTCTGGTATGATTTTTCCCATTTTATCTCATTAGGGCATATTCAAAAAAATAATACAAAACATTTCTTTATTTTATAAAGAATTAATCATGCATTTCTTATGTTGACTAGAGTCTTTCTACCAACAACAGTTATTTATAAATTGTCAGATAATCACTTGTTATGAACAATATCTTCTAGAAGAGGAGACAATCACATTGCTTTTATTAGTCTCTTTAATTCAGATCCAAGCACTACAGGTGTTTTATAGAGCTGCAACAGCTGCTGATTTTACAGTGTCACTAAATATATTTATAGTGTTGGACAGACCTAAGTCCAACATGCATTCAGATAACTTATTACAACAACCACCAATGGAGCAACAAACTCCCCATTAACGCAGAAGGGAGATGGATGTATGAATCTTCATGATGCAACATTCTCAAGTTTATACATGTGTGCTAATATACATATAAGTGAAAATAGTGTTTGATCACCATTATGTCAGTAGTTGTGCTTGCTCATGCCACCTGGAGTAGAAGTATTTATTTTGTTATCTGGATCATTTTGGTGGTTGGTACTGGCATTAAAAAGGCAGCCATCAGTCTCTCTTCCAAGAATGAAATGTTAATACAGTTAACAGGTGCTTCCTCCCTTTTTGTATTGTTATTTTATATATATGAAATTGATCAAGGGTAAGGGTATCATTGTACATGCATGACAAACTTAAAGTGCCTTGATTGAGGCATTTCTGACTTGGTACAAGCAGACTAAATATTACCAAATTTAAGAGGAAAAGAACCTAGCAAAATCCTTCTGATTAGCAGTGGGAGGAAACCTGCATCACACCATACTTTGCCATCTTCAGCCAAGTAAACAATTGTTTTAAGCATGATCATATGATTAATCTATAAAAATATACTAGATATTTTGGAAGAATGCAACTTTAAACTTTAGCAAAGACTAACAAGCAAAGCAAAACAACAATAAATAGCAACTAAATATTTTGATACGATAGCTCATTATTGTGGCTCATGCAATTGATTTTACAACATCAAACATACATACAGTAAAAAAAAAACTTTTTTTTTGTTTCTTTCCATGTTCAAATATATTTTTTAAAAAAGTGTCTTAGTCTGGAATTAATTATTTTTTGAAACTGTTAACATGGATGCTTATCATTAGAATTAGCTAATGTTTTATAAGTTTTCAATGACAGCTTGACTTAAAGATAGGTAACAAATGCAGTAATTGACCTACTTTAGCTTTCACATTGTATCTTTGATTATTATAATGGGTCATATGTGTATTATTTATTTTAAAATTTTGGAAAATTAATCCATAAATTATATTGTTTAAAATCATTCATATTTTAAATGAAGCAAAAGAGGAATAAAAATATAAGAAAAAACTTTTTTGAAAAGATTTTTCTTTTATTGCAAAAAATTTTGCATTATTTTGAATTGACTGATGTTATTTTGATTAATATTAATAAAATAGTTGTTGAAATTTTAAGGCCATGGTGTAGAGAATCTATGACAAGTTTATTCATTGTTTGCTAAGAAAACATTGCCATAGTACAGTGCTATAGAACTCTACTTGATTAGCTCTAGTATGAATTAGGTAGATGTTGAAGAACAAAAACAGCCTGAAGTTTGAGGCAGAAACTAGCCATTAGAACTGCAATAAAGCCAAGCAAACTAAACTGGATTTCTTGAAAAACTTAAAAATATTCAGGGTTGGTGGGTTGTGGCATTTTATTTTTAACTCATGCTTTTGTGCATCTATACTCTCCTTTTTTGATATCCTGAGTCAACTTGTCATTTGTACAATCTGTAATTAATGGGAATGATTGTGCATAACTATTGTAAAAAAAAAAAAAGAGCTATATTCATGCATATATGTAATTTTATTTTTCTTAATATTTGCAATTAAAATAGTAGAAAGAGATTGTACTTATATTTGGTTTGGAGGATCAGCTTTCACAGCAGGACATTGTGAGAATGTTTCTTAATATCAAATTCTGTTCAATCTTTCTTTAAAAATCTTCAAGAACTGTGCATGCTGGTATCTAATAAAACTTACATCAAACTTCCAAATAACAATTTGTAAGACTTTTAGCTAAAATATGCTGTAAATTGCTGAATACTATGTAGAAGTTGTTGGGAATCTTGAAAATGTGTACTTGCAACTATTTGAGGCTTTAAAATATTATACATTAAAATGTTATCCTTCAAATTCAGTGGGAAAAAAATGCATTTTATTCAAGGTATATGATCATTATAAGCAGATAATGTAAGTACTTTACAATGATAATTAAATTTTTTCAAATAATGCTAAGGGATCATATCATCATTCATCTCCAAAAATTGAAAAAGGGTTAGGGTCAAGGCTGTTTAGTGTTGTGGCTATAATGTTTTAAATTGACCAAGATATGCCTAATTTTAGTATTACTTTTTTGTGTGTGTTGAAAACAACAATATCTTATCATTTAATTTCATTTGTACTTGTTTAATTAAAAGTTTGTTCATAATTCTTTTCATTTTGAAATTCTTTCATTAATGGACTAGGACAAGAATATATTTTGGAGAGTTATTATTCATTGCATTTACAGATGGTAATAAATATGATAGTCCACAAGGTTTCCATGGAATTTGATTGCTAGATGTTGCCTGGTATTTCTAGTTTATAGCTTGTTGCATACTTTTATTATTTAATTATCCCTTTTTCTTCTTGTTCTGCAAATACATTGATGCAAAGATGTGGATTTAAGTGAAGTTACCTGGTTATAGTCACTGAAGCAACATTCCTGTTTCCGTTCATAGGCAGAATAATACTCTAGTAGTGTTCTTTTGATTAGATATGAGAGGAAACTAATGTGCCCAAGTGTTTCCCCATGCTATCAGTACTGTTCAGAAGAGCAACTGTAGTGGCAACATTGGCTAATCCCAAACAGGGCTGATCCAAAGTGGAATCTAAACTATGGTTACCAGCATGCTAAATGAATGCATGCCTAAGACATTACATGCGTGTTACCTCATGAGAAATTTGAAGAAGTAAACTAGGGAATTAGAATTCTGCCTCTGTCTGTCTGTCTCTGTGTAGTGCAATGTACTGTAGTGGTCTGTATTTCATTAGTTCTATTTAAAAGGATTAATATTACCATCAGAGAACAACTGCAAATGCATGTTTGCTACAAAATTTAAAATATTTAATGAATTCTGCATCTGTTTGGATTTGAACTTTAACCTATGCTATTCCATTGACAGAGAGTAAAAATTATATTGGCACATTAATTTTATTCCTCATCAGTTTCACACAAGGTTAATTTTCTTCTACAGAATTTTGAAACAAACTTAATTCTATTCTGTCAGTTTCACATGGAGATAATTCTTTTCCTACATTATTTTTATGCAATTTTAATTCTGTTCCACATCATTCTGACGCACACACATGCACGCGCGCGCGCGCGCACACACACACACACACACACACACACACACACACACAATTTCACTCTGCTTTGATTTGCCATTAATTTTGTTTTAAAAAATGTTGCTGTTTGTACATTAGCATGATATGGTCAGGTCATTTCTACATCAATATTGGGTGCTAATTTTATTTTACACAAAGTTAATTCCATTTTGCATGACTTAAATATCATTTTATCTCTGACAAAGATTTATTATTGAAAACTCTGCTAATAATAAATCTAGGAAAAGTAATAACTATGGATCTTGGAAACTGATACATTAGATGAAATATGAGCTGCATAAACTGGTTTTTATGCATGTGTGAGTGTGTGCACACGCACACACACACACACACACAAAAGATGTGCCTTAAAAAACAAGTTATATATATGTGTGTGTGTGTGTTATATGGAGAACCTACATACAATCGACTGCAATTAATACTTAAAAAAATTTCAGTACAATGCATACCCAACATGATTGTAAAACAGCCATCACATTTTGTTGAAGGCATGATAGACTAATTAAGTGCACAGTGGATATTAAAGTGTTGAAAGCAGATAATGATTTCTGTCTTAAAGAGTAGATAGTGCTACCTCGCTGCACTTATTTCAACATATTTTTGGTGTATAGTCAAATTAATATACATTAAATACAAGCACAAAATAAATCAATCTTTGAGCTTTATGGGAATTTATATGATAAAAAACAAAATAAAAATAAAGAAAAGAAAAACATTATTAAATTAGAGATAAAGAAGAACTGTTGCCACATTAAATGAATAAATAGAAAAAAACTATCTCAAGATCTGCAGGAGTGCATGTGAATTTAGACAATGCCACTTGTTCTGTGGAAAAGATTTGATAAAAATTGTGGATTAGAAAGGAGGATGAAAATATTAGATAAATCACCAGCTGATTGCTAAATTTCATTGATCCAGTTAAAAGCAAACTGTAATGACCAGCTCCACAACTAATCATTAAAATGTTGTTATTCTACATGACAATGTTTTGTATTTTTTTATTTATGCATATTAACTTATTCACTACTGCAAGCTGGTCTCAGTGGCTCTTCTGTTTACCACTTGTGCCCACAAGCTGTTCTCACCAGTTTTACATCATCATCACAGAGATTGACAACTGATTGGCTTGGATATGCAGGTGTTGATCGGTGATGACAACCAAACAGATATATTTACTGAAAGTAGGCCAGGGAATTTTTAACTAAATGATGTAGCAGAAAACTTTATTCAGAGTTATTTTAGAAAGTGTGAAGGTTTCAGAGACAAGTACAAGTAAAGAAAGTTCAAAATCCTTTTTATCGGTGCAAGATGATTTTGAAAAATCCAGTGAATCAGAATTTGGAAAAAAAATATAGCAAAAATAAGACCAAAGTTGAAATGATCACGTGTTGAAAAAAAAAAAGAAAAAGCAACTGTGGGTGTGATCACATCAATCAGTGTTGCATACTTTGGCCAGTTTACAATAAAAACAACAACAAAAAAATTTTTTCTGGCTGTTAGAGATGTGTCAGGTGAATGCATATATTCTTTATATGCTGACACATCAACACAGTCAGGAGAAAATAAGCTTCAAGAAATTCAAAGAAGAATTGATCACTGGTTTTGTTGAGACTGCCACACAGATTGCTCCTAAGGGCATGCCTACTCTGTGCTGGATGCCCAAAAATATCAAACCCCATTGAACATCTTGAAGGCAACAAACATTTGGTGAAAAATGTTTCAATAGACAGAAATGTTGCTGTTTGTAGTTCTCCGACAAAAAGAAAACACAAATTTCATTTGTTCAGGCTCTACCAGGCACCCCCATCTTAACCCTAAGGAATGCTTTGAGAAATATCATTCATAAAGAACATATTTTGTATGATATTGAAATGTGGAAAATAAGCTGAAAATATTGTAAAAATTGTGTAAATGACTGTCGGCATAAACTAACTTGTTGAAAAAAAAAGTGAACTTTTTAAAAATGACTCTGAGTCTTGGAATTTAAATTACCACTATTTACTACTTTCATATTATTTTAAAAAAAGTAATTTTAATTTTTGTTATATTGTGTTAAATATATGAGGTCTGTCGAAAAAGTATCCGACCTTAGGCTGGGAGAAAAAAAATTGCTTACTTGGTGGGGGTTCAAATGCTGATCCCCTTCGAAGTAGGACCCTTGTGCCTCCACACACTTAGCCCAGTGATCCTTCCACTGTTCAAAGCATGTCTGGAATGCTTCTTCCAGAGTGGCTCTCAGCTCTGCTGTGCATTCTGAATGATGTACTCTCGGCTCTCAAACCGGGAGCCTTTCAGTGGCATTTTCATTTTTGGGAACAACCAGAAGTCAGAAGGAGCCAGGTCTGGAGAGCAAGAGCCTGGCGAATGAGCGAAATGCCTTTCTTTGCCAAAAACCTTGGATCAGTTGTGACAAATGAGCTGGGGCATTGTCAAGGTGCAGCTTCCAGTTTTGCGAGGCCCACAGATCTGGTCTCTTGTGCTGAACTGCATCATGAAGATGTCGGAGGACTTGCTGATAGTACTCCTTTGTAACTGTTTGTCCTTCTGGTGTGTATTCATGATGCAAAACGCCTCGGTAGTCAAAGAAAACAGTCAGCATCACCTTGGTTTTGCTCTGGACCAGACCTGCTTTTTTGGGCCTTGGCAATGTTGAGTGTTTCCACTGTGATGACTGAGCTTTGGTTTCCAGGTTGTATCCGTACACCCATGTCTCATCTCCAGTTATCACGGTATTCTGTAACTCAGGATCCCTGTTGGCAGTATGCAGCAGGTCCTGTGCAACCCCAAGATGAAATAGTAGTTGTTCCTGAGAAAGCAGCTTGGGCAGAAAGTTTGCTGCCACTAGCCAAAATCCTCCTTTAAAATCGCATGTGCAGAATCTTTACTGATCCAAACCTTGTCACCAATTTCCCACACCGTCAAACAACAATCCTCCATTATCAAGGTCTGCACTTTCTCGATAACAACTGCATTGCAGCTTGTTGACAGCCTCCCAGAACGCTGGTCACTCTCCACCAATGTGCGGCCATCTTTGAACCTGTTGTGCCATTATTTTATTTGGGTAACACCCATGGCATTGTCACCAAAAGCCTGTTGAATTTTGCGTCCGCTTGGTATCTCCAAACTTTTGGCGAAACTTGATGCAAGATCATTGCTTCACACATTCCATCATCACGGGCAAAATGAAAATGCGATGAGTAAGTAATACAGAACCTCACATGCTGGCTGCCTGACTGCGACTGACGCATCCAGCAAGCCCGCCAAAAATCACGCATGTGCATGAAAGCATCCGGCTCCACTATGCACACTTTTGCCTCCCTAACGTCATTACTTCCCACGGGAAAAAATAAAGCCAGATACTTTTTCGATAGACCTCATATATTGCTTTAGTGAAATGTGACTTCTGTGTTTGTTAAATAAATTTTTTGTGATTTTATCTTGGATTAACTGTTGATAAAGGTAAATTTAAATTTTATTCATATTCAAATAACTATTAAATTTCAGGTATCTATTTCATTGAATTTCTATTTAGGTGTCCAGAACGATTATTTTTATAAGGATCATTTTATTAAATAAGTCTAAATTGATAACTATTCAAATAAAAAAAAGTTATTAGATGCTTAGTGTAACCATTATTCAAAATAAAAGGCATTCATTAATTAATCCAGGCACAACAATGCCATTAATTCATTAGTGAAAGAGTTAAGTACCCTATGGGAAGATTTGATTTCTAATAAAGTAAAACTGAATCTTTTGTATACCATAGCTTTTTGGTGAAAGTGTGTCAGTATTCATCCAATCTCATCTCTCTGATATTCACACTACTCAGAGACTGATCTTTTACAAATTTCTTGATCCACAGACTAAAGTCACTTTGCAGTGGATACTGAGAAGAGGGGTCATGCAGTATCATAACAAACAATGAAACAATATGACTTTTACTTTCTTAGCAATTTTCATTGGCAATAAAAACAACAAAAAATGATTTCTCTCATCTGTCACAAAGATATGTATAGCTGCCTCCATGCAATTTCTTGGTCAGTTTTTATGAAGTTAACTATATATTTTAGTGAAGATAAAATATACTTTAATCATGAAAAGAATGGAGCAATAACTGGGATAAATTTTTTTTTAAACTTTTATTTGGCTATGCATATGCTCTTATCTTTGCTCCAGTATGTTCAAAATGTAAAATAATTCTACATTAGAAAGAGAAAAACAAGTGAATTTTATATTTAAATGAGAAAAAATTCAAGGAAGAAGAGACCACCATTTAATGATAACATTGATCAACTTTTTTTTTCTTTTTTTACTCTACTGGAAAGATATTAATGAAAAGTAAGTGCTGCTTACTTGGTGCCATTTTATGAACTCTCTGATGGTTTGACTAAAAGAAAGAATTGTTTTTTCTTTTATAAAATTTTAATTTACATATTTTAGTTTGTTTGCCAAAGGATTTTTTAAAAAAATTAATGTTGGCCTCTCTCTCTCTCCAAGCTGAGCAAGACAAAAGATTACAGTTTAAAATGAAAAATGTACCAGAAGCCTTTATGAAATCTGGCTGCCAAAAAACTGTTTGTGTTTTATCAATTACGTCAGGTTGCAAATTGTCAGAGACAAGAATAGCTAAATTTGACTCATGCTATTGATGTGTTCATTGATTTTGATTACAAAGTTGTTCTTCACCTGACAATGACAAATGTTCTGCACTGAGCTGTCACTGAAGTATTCTCATCTAATTAAATTTAGGTCCTGATGAAGACATTTACCATGGTCTGTGTGTGATGAAAGATACTTAAATGATGTATTGTGCATTAAAAAAAATAAATCTCATCAGTGAATTGACCCTCTAATCAATGTCTTTTTAGATTGCCATGAAGATGAAGAAAATTCATTTAGACAAATCATTTTATATATTTTTGTATAAATGTATAGATGGTCTAAAATACACTTGTAATAAAATTATAAGAAGTTATGTTTATTCATATGAAGCTATATAAAGTAATTTTTGAAAAATAAAAAGATGGAGATGATCGTTTCAGTTGTTCAATATTTTGAAATGTTTTAAACTGTAGCTTATTCATAATTTTAAAAGACTATAATTAAAACATCTATAGTAGATGAAAGACATATCAAACAGTCTCCATGCCAATGTTTTTCATGTAATGTTTGTGCATCAATGTTCATTGGTTATTTTTATTACCTCTTTATAACAAAGAAATTTCTTAGGTAATGTATGTGACAATTTTTTTATAAATTAGATAGATTATTTTACTTAGCATTATTTTTATAATGTTCATGAACATCAAAGTAATCTTTTCTTGAGCTGCAACTCATTAACAAGCATAATAGTTGTGAGAGTAATTTTTTCAAAAGTTTTTGTCAGAGATAAATCTTAAGGAGATATGAAAAAAGACATACTCAGTCCTGTCAATTTCCCATGTCATTATCTTATTGCATGCATAAAAAAGCAAATACTAGAATACACATTTTAGATGTTGATACTAGAGTACATATTTTAGGTGTTTAATCATTATACTTATTTTTTTCTTAGGTTTAAATAAGGAAAAAAGACAAGAATAAGAACACTGAATTTTGAACCCTTTTACTGTTTAATGCTTTTATATTCATAAATTTATTTTTAGCAAACTAAAGCTTGTATTAATCCATGTATTAATCATAATCATATAAAAATCAAAAGTAGTATCTTGGAGATTTGATTGGCCTTTAAATCACTGGTGCTTATTTGATAGTTTCTATAGTTATATCTGAGGAATTCCTTTGTAGGTCAATGCCTAGAACTGATAAACCATGTTTCCCATATGGATGATGAAGTAGATAGGTTCATTCTGTTTATTTGTGTGTTTAGCAAATGGTTCTATATGTTTTATCTTTTAAATGAGAGAGTCATTGTTCAGATGGATATTAAGGGAAGCTTTATAGAGTTGCCTTTGTTGCTTTCATACTGCAGTAGCTAATCACATTTTATAAAGGGTATACCTTATAGATGCCTCATTCAACTCATCAAAACTGCCTCAAAATAAAAAAAAAAAGTAAATCAAACTCAAGGCTGATAAGAACAAATCAATAACCTGAATTATTTTTGAGGAGGTTCGTTAAGACGAGTGTGCATAGTTGTTCTGTCTGGACTTTATTATGATACCAGCCTCATCAATCAATACATATACCAGTAAATGGTGACTGCAGATCAAATGAGACTGTGATCTCATTTTATTTGTTCTCATATAAAATTGGCAAAATGCCAGGAATTTTCAACATGGAAAGTATTGGAAAACTAAGAAAATAGAAAGATATCTTGGTTTGAGGAGCTGTTAGATGTAGAATGTTTTAAGTTTCTTGTTAGATATGCATGAAATTAATCAATGAAATACTGTACTCTGGAGAAATTCTCAGTACAGTGTGCTCAGGCAAAAAGATATCATATAGGTAGTAATTTTTTATTGGAAACACTTATCTAACTTGTTATTTTGTAACACTGGGCATTGGATGCAAGTCCCTAGCACATTGCCTTTGTAGAGGGAATTGTATTCTGGTGACAGATGAACCTGTAATTAATGCAGCAGAACACAAACTTCCTCTTGAGATTTTTATTTCAAGATGTGGGAGGAAACTCATACAACCAGGTGATGAAGATGAGTGCCAAGAAACTGCTGAGGGATGTATGCAAAAACCAAGGTTATCAAAATCTGCCTTACAAGCTCAGCAATCTAACTGCTGGGCCACCAGTCAGTCTTATCTAATTTGTTATGAAAGCTGTATGTGTGTACATAGAGGTGCTGCTCCAATACTGCTGTGCAACAATGGACACTAAAATAAATATTCATACAGAAGCCTAATTTTCTCTCCTTAAAGCCAAACATTTGTTTCAGAGAAATGAAAAAAAAAGATAGTTTGACTTTAAAATGGAGATTTATTTAGTCAGATAATGACTGAGTGACATATTCTGTAAGTAACATAGTTCTACCAGCAATGTATCAAAAACCTTTTATGAAACAAGTGGGTGTCTTATTTAGTCCTTATAATCTCATAGCAAAAAATAATTGGAATCATCATAAGATTATTTTATGAGGAATTATTTATTATTTATAAAATTATTACTACTGGGCACTTCCTGAACTGCTTGGTTTAGGGACCTGAGTTTGAATCTTGGTCAAGACCGACTTGTTTTGCAGTATCTCCCTGGCATGTTTTCCTCTTTCTTTTCTTCACTAGTCAGACATATGAGTTTCCTACCACATATAAAAATGAGGGACTTTCACTTGCAGTCTTCCACACTGAGAAGTGGTTGTGTGACTTTCTATGTCAACACACAAACCCTATAGCAAGATAAGACAAGACTGGGATACTACTGCTTATAAAATCACACTTTTAAAAATTATTTTAGCCTGTAATAATGAAAGATGCTTAACTTGGCTGCAAGAGCTTTAACAAAAAGAGCATCAGAAAGATCAAAAACTTTTACATCATTAAAATAGCCCCTGCAACAGCACCTTTATGTAAGTACTAGGGATGTTCAAATGAGACCTAGCTGAAAATAGAATCATTGTAAATGCATCTGGCTAGGTTTCATTTGAAGGTATCTAGTTTATTGATCAAAAAAATTTTTTGTCAGAATTGCAATACAGTCAACCCCCGCATAATCACGGTTCGGCATTCGCGGCCCCGGTTATTCGCGGAATTTTCCCTAGAACCTAACTACTAATTGTTCGCGGAACCCCCCGCATATTCACAGAATTGCAAATATCTTTCACGATTTTTTATGGCTTTTTTCATGGCAATATATATTTTTCATGCTTTTTAACACTAAATTATTAATAACAATATAATTTACTAATTTTGTAATATAAATACCAACGTAAATTCAGCAAAATATCAATATAAAATAAACGCTATTAGCTGGAGGTTTGAAAGTAGCCAATCCGAGTGTGTTATTCATTTCTCCTTGCTGTTGATTGGCTGCTGCCCACGAGGCGCTGTCTCAGGCAGATGCAGCCCAGCATCATCCCAGTTTACCGCGTGTAGCTATCTCAAGTGTTTCTCTGAGTGTTGTATTTTTTATTAAATTATTATTATATATTTACTTATATTTTACGTTATATTTTGACGTTTATAGGCATTTATAGGCATTTTTATGGACCACGTCCAATATTCGCAGTTTTTCACTTTTCGCGGGTGCTCTAGGAATGTAACCCCCGCGAATACCGGGGGACAACTGTACATATTTTTATTATCATATCTCACCAAACTGATGTCATTTATCTTGGGAAAAGCGAAAATTTCCCAACTTTGCTACAGATGTTCACTAAGTACCTGCAATGGACATTGGAAAACAAACAAAGATAAAAAAGAAAATAGATTTAAAAGACATAACTTAAAGCAACTGAGTATGCAGTACAGGGAAGAGGCAAGCACTAAAATTAATGATACTTTTAATTTACATCAGACTGTACTATTAGTTGTAATAACAAATTTAACAATGAATTTTCCTTTCTTTTGGGAATATTCATCTGAATATTGCTCAGATACATGAACTGGTTCCATTACTATTTGTTAAATGCACACTTGTCCAGCATATAACAAAGAATTATTTTTCTCCCTTGCATACTACAACTTTTCTCACAACTTTCACAACATCTAGTTTTCTTAAAAATATATTCACCAGTCAGTTACATGAGGTTTTAGCTATTATAGTATACATTATGATTAAATTTGGTGCACTGATTTTTATTACACCATGTTACCCTGTATACACTTGCAACCCAGATATACTTTCATGCAAGTTGTATTTGGATTAATTTTTTGGAAAATTAAAGCACTTCAGTATATTTGATTTGATTTATTACTATTTACATCTTTGAAAATCTTCAGCTATTAACATTTGAGCATTTTTCATTGGCTTTCTGGCTCCTTTCACATAACATGCTATTGGAACTTCTAGCCCCCTACGCCGCTTATTCTCCCTTCTCCCCATAACTTTTGCATTCAAAGTTCTGCTCACGCAAAGAATATACAAACATGTTTTAGATATGTTTCTAGGAATGTGGCCAATGATTTGGTTCCTCAAAACACACACTGCATATTTGTTGTAAGGATTTTCAGGTTCTCTTTGGGTTATTAGTGTTTCACCGATGATTAGATTCCAAGAATGTTGGTAGATTTAGTAACCTGAATAACCTTGTGCAGTCATTTATACATGAAAACAAATCAGAACACAATCATTTTTTTGTATTTATCTTACTTACCTTTTAGCATATTCCATGTTTAACTGCTATATTTATTTTTTAATATTTTGGTAAATTGCTTGCATGCCAGTGTATCCAGGTCATTTTTTCCATTCCTAAAATCCTAAGGTAAATCAATTTAGCATGTAGCTTATTCCAATATCATCCATGATCTGCCATCATGTCAAGATGAAAAAAATGTCATACTTGCAGATTTTAAAGTAATAAAAGGACAAATTGTTGCTGACTTGGTTAATAAAAAAAGCAAACCTGTCAGCTGTGCTAAGCCAAAGAACATCAAGGTCATCAGATTTTACAGGCTACCAGCCTACCCTGTAACATTTTTTGTATAGCTGCCAGTTGATTCTTCAAGGATATTGTCTTTAACTGTTACTTTATGCATTTCCTTTTCTGCATACAGATATCTTTTCTTCTGTGCAGATATATTAGTTCTCTCCTACTGTTGAGTCTTTCCAGCAAATCTTGGCAACTTTAGATATCACTTATCTCCATTTGTGTTGATGTAGCTGCAGCTTTTTCTTTCTTTTGCCAGTAACATTGCAACCAAAGTCAAACATTGTTCTAATTAAGTTTTACAACTGAAGGAGAGAAAATAAAATATAATACATATCTCTTTGTTTGAAAAATATCACTGAAAGTAACACAAATCAGCATCATGTTCTATTCTTAGAATTTTAGAGGCATTACCACTATGGTGTATTTTTTGAAATAAAAATATTCAACATATACAAATGATGTTTTAGTCCACAGGTAAAGATATAAACAGGACTTAAACTAAAAACACTACCCCCCCCCCCCGGAGATGCAACAAAGATCAGAATAAAATATGTTTTACTTGATGATGATGCGATTACATATATTGTCTCAGTAGATGCTTATTTCCATCAAAGCACAGCCTATATGAAAGGACTGCATTGATATAGTGAAAGTAATGGATGGGCTACCCATCCACTCTCTATTTCAGGTGTCAGTGTACATACCAGTTATGTTTGATTATAATTCCTACATTGCTATGTATTATATTTATGCAGTAAGCTTTAAGATTTCAAAATATATCATGTAAAATAGTTGTAACAAGTAAAATAAGCTTATTATCTTCATACACAAAATGAATGGTCAGCTATTTTATAGGTAAGTACCAGTGAAAGACCAAAGATAAACTGCCAGCCTGCAATGCTCAACCCATCACAGTGTACTCATAACTACTGACAGTTTGTCATCCAAAAGCACACAAAGAGTATTTGTCAATTATATAAAACCAAACATTATTTTACATGATTATTTCTTCAATTTAACTATGTATTACTATGTAGAAGACAAAAGCCATGCAGTACTTACCTCTATCTTTTGAATATACTGTAATGTGGTTTGACACACCAGAATTTTTGGGAGTTTCATTTTACAAAGAGGACCAAAAGCTTTCTTGACATTAGTTTATTGAGCAAACATACAGAGTATTTTCCACTAGTATTGAAGGCTAGCACATTCTTTTAAAAGTAAAGATGTGGACTTGATTTGTATTTTTAAAATATGCATGCCATAATACATGGCAACAGACAATAGATGGCTTTTTGTGTCCTCATGCTGTGAGATGAATCTATAAGCTGATGAAAATCATAATTTTCTACAGTATAATTTATGTTTTTAAAATGCTGCAAGTTTTAGGGCACCTACAGTATATTGATTTTCTGGCATGTATATCTTATGAAATACCTGAGAAGTACTTTTTTGTTAAGTTTATAGTAGTTTGGTGAATATTTTCAGAAAATAGTTTTTTGGAAAAATTATGGGAGGGTGTGAATCCATCATCTGACTTCATAGTAGGCCAGCCATATCACAGTTTTACTTCAAGCAATGTACCATCAGCAAAAAACATTGCACAATTACACTTCTTATAAAGCATCATATTTATCCACATTATCAAATGTATCTGAGTCATTGTTCTTCTGAATTTGCTTTTGCACATTAACTATTTATATAAGTTTATATCTAAATTACATTTCTTGAGACTTGTGATGTTTTTTTGAAGTATTGAGCCACAATTACAGGAAAACCACTATTTGGATGATCCTGTGATTTTATTTGCACAAAATATGATGATATCTCATTAACATCAGCAGTACCCTTGGTAGTCCCTTTTGCTGGTAGCACTGTACCTACTGCAAATAGAGTACCATAAATAGTGCATTGAAACAAAGAATTGTGATGGTTTCCAACAAAAATGAATGTAAACCCTAAAAACCATTCCCGTGTAACTGCAGAACGTGGATGGTTAAGTATAGCTTTGGTTAAACTGCAGTAAAGCATTGGGAGAAAACAATTTTTCACACTGTTTTTTCAGTGGGAAGAGTATGTTGCTATAACAAGAATTGTTTGGAAAGTAATACTCTATTTTTGGGGGCTTCATTTTATGCCATGTTTTATTCTGTGTGAATATAATCATAGTTTTGTCTGAATAGTGGTTTTTCTGTACCTTTAGTACAATCTACATATCTTTTCAAACTTTCCTCATGTATATTATGGAAAAGGCTGACCTAATGCTTAATTTTAAGAATGTTTCCTTACTGAACAAGTGCTATAGGTAGCATTTTGTCACCAGACTTACATAAGTGGAAGTCTTATGATGGTCACTTACATCTGCTGCAAGCACGAAATTCTTGTATTGTTTTTTTGTTGTTGTTGCTTTTTAAATTGGGAAATTTTGAGAAGTAACATTTTAAAAATACCGTATTTTCCCAATAATACTGCATCATTCACAACATTTGTAAATGTATACAGGGTTCCAAATAATGCACAATTATTTTTCTTTTTAAAGTGAACATGAAAACCTGCTAACTTATATCAATCTGATGCAGTGTTAATTTAGACATTTTTAAAATTAAAATTCAGTAATTTAAAATATAGATATTCTGCTTTGAGATCTGATAATCTCTGGTTATAAAGGTTATGACTGATTGTGTATGCAGTTGTTTGACGTGGAAAAACAGCTGCTTTGTTGGACTTTTATTTTTCCCAAGTGTTAACTATTCTGACTTAATTTAGAATATTCCATTCATCCAGCAAAGAAAATAAAAAAATAGTAAGAACACTTAATTCTTGCTATCTGCATGTAAATCCTCTGGATAACAAAAAAGACAATTATTGTAAATACATATTACAACAAGGTTAAGAGAGAAAATGTATTTTAACACTTAAAAAGGAGTGCATTTGTTAATTCTGCTTCCAGTTTGAACCACAATTAGAATATTTATTATTAGATTTTGTGTGTTAAAACTTTTACTGTTTGGTATACTTTCCGTTACATGTGATGTTTGTTTTTTCCTTTTCTGTTTAGTGCTAAAGGGTCATTCACCTACTTGTGATGTTTCTGTTAGGAACCAAAAATAAAGATAGACTTTTATGCTAAAATAAATACTTAAAACAGATAAAACAAAAATTACAATAATACTTTAAAATAAAAACTTAGTTTATTGGGAGAAGAAAAAAGTTTGAAATGTTGAAATAAGGGAGATTTTGATCTGACAGCTGAAAGGCAAAAACATAAGCCAGCTATGAAACTGTGAAGCCCAGTGTAAATACCATTTTGTTTTAAATTAAACATTTTAATGTCTGGATCATTCTAACTCTCTCTTTTTAATATTACAGTTTTACATTTGATATCAACTGTTGTTTCATAATATGTGACACTTCCATTAGTGCAGAAAATTCGCGAGTTGCATATTATTGATATTATAACATTAGAGAGAAAAAATTATTTTACCTTTCATTTTATTTTTTTTTTTAACTGCTACCATAAGACACTAAATAAATTCATCAATAAAATTAAATAAAAAAATAGTTTAAGGATAATAAATCATCTCAGAGGTGTAGTTAACTTGGTAATATTTAAAAAAAAAAAATATATATATATACATTATTTTATTTTTAAAATGTCTAAAAATTTTAGTTCTTTTTATTAAACTATAACTCAGACAGTATGGCATTGCATTTAATTTTAATTATAAAATAGTGATTAGAAGAATGTTAGATATACGAGGTCTGTCCAAAAAGAAACTGAACTTTTAAAACTGTGCCAACCAGCCAGCGCAGTGTGCTCATGACTGCAGTGCTGTGTATCGATGACCTTGACCTTCAGTCTAATAATAGAAAATTTTAAAAAAAAACAAACAAAAAGGTAAATTAAGCCACTGAAAAGTTGTGAATTCTCATTGTATTGTTTAATTTTTTCTTTTCGACATGTTCACTGTATATTTTACTTTTCCAACAAAATCTCTCCTGTATTTAAAAAAGAAGAAAATTTGGAAAACTAATATATATTGGTATAAATATTATCAGCTTAATATTCATGCCTGATAAACAGCTTGTAACCAAATGTCTTGTATTGAAATGTAAAAAAAAAAATTTCATTTCTTGTTATTTCTCTATTTCTCTTTTTTTTTCTTTGTGAGAGTTACAGATCTGTTAAGAGTAATGAAAACCACAGAGTATAAATTTGATGCCTTTTTATCTTTTATTTGACTATTGGGAAGTATTGATAAAGGATGTGTACCATGTCTTCGATTAACTTAGCTGTTTATAAAACAATGGTTTCTATTTTTTCTTTTGTTTAAACAAAGTGCATAAAATACAAAACTAAGCAAGTAATATTAAATATTATTCTAATGGGAATTCTTAAATTTGGGTGAAAGAAAACTCACAAAAGTACTACACTAGTCTTTCATAGAGTAAAAAAAAATTATGTAGCATAGATGATCAGAACTAAAAGTAATTATCATTATTGTTTAATAATGAATACTGAAGATATAAAACTTATTGTGTACAAAAGAATTTGTATCCATTTTTTTTACATAGCTAATTCAGCATTAATATATATAACTAGTATTTAGTGCTTTATTCAACATTTTCATTTCAAAGGTTTTTTTTTTTTTTTTTTACACTGAACTAGAGTATATAGTTTCATACTTTTACCTCCTAAAAATGCTACATGTTTAAAGAACAAGTTGATAATAATTGATACTGCTTGATTCAGAGGAAAAATGTTTGGAATAACTAAACATCCAGTTAGTTTGTATACTGATCTCTCTTTGTCTAGAGATTTTAAGAGCAAAACTGCATTCCAAGTAGTAACTTTTTTTTTTTTTTATTTTAATAGATATAAAATCTTGTCAGTGTCGTTATTTCCAAATTTATTGCTTTAGTTGACAACACATGTAAGAGCTTTCTTCAAATTCATTATACTGACAGAGGAAGTGAACACTTGTTGCTCTCAGTTAATAATCCAGATGATCCAACATGTCTGGTCAAATTCATATCAAGGCTTTGGGGTATCCAGAGAAGAAGTTGAATGTCCTCCAGACCGTGGTCACACTAGAGGTGTGGTCTACAGCAGCACCATTTATCAGAAGAATATGGTATCAATCTCAGTATATCTTGATAGTACAATGGTAACAGAGGTGCCTTTAAAATGTCAATATATCAGGATGAACTAAGATGTCTTTTGACAAACACCAATTCTGTTTTTCTACCATGCTAATTTGCATCCCATGCCACCGCACACTTACCTCTATACTGGCCATAGGCTAAAGATATTCTAGGATCAACCTCCAGTTGTGAATTGCTAAAACCTGGATTCATTAGAGAAGAATACATCCTGCCAATGTCAATTGGTTTTGTCAGATCAAAACTTTCAAAACATTTATTCCCTTTGGACAGAATGTGTCTTTTATGTGCTACAGATCTTCTGTGACAAAAGCAATGCTAGCAAGAGAATCTTGACAGTGAGTGTGTAGAGTCAACTAATCTGTTGTTTACTTTGGCCACACTCTTAACAGCCGATAACAGGACATTTGGTAAACAGAAAAATATTATGGGATCTGTCTGCTTTTATCATGGTGATAATGCACATGGGTTTTACTGCCCACCTAGATGAACAATATATATATATATATATATATATATATATATATATATAATTACACATGAAATATGCAAATTTTAATCAATACATTCTTTTATAAGGATGACCAAATCCTGTTTTGTTTCATTTTGTTTAAATGGAATTATATTATAACTTATGTAATGTGTAAACATTTGTTTAGTTCCTGATTTAGCATTTTATATTTCTTTTATTAAAATAATGTTTCAATGCACATATTTTGTAAAGTTTCCGGCTTTATTATTCCATTGTTGCATCTTTACCAGAAATGACTATATTAAGGAGGATGTTTAGTACAGGGAACCCATGAAGATCTAAACAATGCTTAATTGGCTCTATTATGTTAACAATCCATTTGTATTTAATACATTGTAGTACACAATGAGCAATCAATATTTTCTTTAAAAACATAAACTGATTCAATAACTTTGGCCACTGACAATCTATTCATCTATAAGTTACTCATAATTCTATTGTATTTTGTGAAAGGCATAAAACAAAATAAAACTGTAAAAGAATAAGATTTAATTTATCAAAAGCAGGTCATGCTTGCTGAAATAAATGTTGCTCTCATATGAAAAACAAATTTACAGTAGAAGCATAATAATTTATGAATATTTGAAAAAAACAACAAATTTAAAGCAAATTTTTTGCCTAATTGATAAAATCTTTTGTATTAATATATTGACTTAGCAATCCTATTGAGTTCTGCTATAACACTGATTATATTTTCTACTTCTGGAATAAAACTACAGATCACCCAGGAAAAAAATGATAAACATTGTTTATGAAGAAAACTTGATGCTTTTTATTTTGGGAATCTGGATTTGTGTGTAGTGCTTGAAAAATGTTTCCTCCACTTTAGTAGATTCAATTTGGATACATTTACATGAACAGAATTACCAGACATACAGAGCTTACCCTTGTTTCTTACTAGAAAACATCACTAATTAGATAAATAAAAGTAGTTTCACTAAAATAAAAATCTTGACTGAAATAAATGAAGCTTTGGTAGCTCTAATTTTATTTTTTTTAAAGTAATAATAAAATAATCACTTGTTTAAGAAAGCAAAGAATAAAGTGGATTACCTTTTCTGAAAAAAAAGAAATAAGTTGATAATAAAATGTATATGATAATTATCAATTCTTTTTCAATAGCCAATAGATGTGGTGATCAAAGTTATGACAACTAAAAATGTAGTACTTATTCAAAATGCAGCATACTTATAGCATTTTGTTGCTCAACAAATCAATTTTAGTGTCAAAACACATCAAGTTTTTATGATGCATTTACTGTTCAATTGTTCATTGAACAGTAATTTTATAATGAATATTTAGCTGTCTTGGAAAACATTAGCAAGAATTTCATTGTTTCCAAAACATCTTATCATTAGAGATTAATGCTAAGTGTTTAAGAGCCTGATTCTTCATCTCCAGACAAATGCACAGTAAATTTTTTATGTACACTGTAGATGGTTTGCCAATTTAAGCTTGCTAACAATGCTAACATTTTAAATTATGTTGTATATGTCTTCTCTAGCCTATTACCTATAGACCAGTGTACATAAACACAGCAATCTGCAAGAAACCTAAATTACTTTGAGACTATAAAGAAAAGAAAAGGAAACCATTTTTTTAAGAAACATTTGTGCCCCAGTCAGAGTATTATGGTTATTTCTTAGAAACAGCATTCACTAGTAGGTGATCTTTTATTTGAGATTTCCATTCAATTGTTTTGATGGTTTAATTCAATGAGAAAAATGCTCAAAAGATTGATGCAGCTCATGAGGACTAAATAAAGAATGTCCTGAGACCAGACTGAGTATGTCAACTATTGATTAGCTGCTGAGGCTTACACAGGATGGATGAGAACTTTGAGCAAGCGAGTGGCAGCTATGTTTATTGATTTTCCTATGGTCCCCATGAGGTAGGAAGAAAGGTATCACAATATTGTGTCAGAAATGGGCTGGCAACTTCTTTCTGTGCAGACCTTTCAAAGTTAGCAGCCATGGTGGTATGATTCAAGATCCAACTCTCAGTGGGATTGTTTTTCTAATATCTATACATACATTATGAAAACTGATGCAGTGAAATTTTATATTTTATAGTTTTGGAGGGTTCTTAATGAGTACTAAAAGTTGTTGTCTCTCTCAGGATCTTTCAATATATTATTTTTGTCAATAGACCAGTTGTGTATATTGTACCATATGTATGCATTTCTTTTTTTGTTTAAATTGATACCTTTAAAAATTTGAAGAAAAATCTTTTATTTGATAATCATTAAAATCATTAAACAGAACAATTCTGTTTATGTGTATTCCAATATAATGAATTAATGCATTTCAAAATTTTAATTCAACTTTTTATTTGCCAAATATTCTAGGGAAATAACTAGTATTTTTTTTTTAAAAAAAAAATTATGATTTTCAAAAAAATTACAATAACTAATATGAAATTAGAATCTTATTTACAATAATTACTGTAGCTTTCAAAGTACCTTTTGGCCATGCTAATATATTCTTAATATCAGAGAACCAAATGAAAATTCTGAAGTTTTTTTTTTTTTTTTAAATTTTTACACCAAAGTCACCTGACCAAAAAATCCCTCTCTTACAAGTGCTGGGATGTAGTTTTACTTATGAAGTGGTTAGTAGTAACTGTTCAACAATGTACCTACACAGTTCTGTTATTACTGAGTTTATCATCACTTGAAGCTAGATTTTTTAAACAAGGGAATTTTGTTATATAAAATAATTGCCAGTACAGAACAGGAGACTAATTTTGTTTGTGTTCATTAAAAAGGAAAACAAAAAAATATTTTCCTTGCATTTTGTGAAATTGTGTTCCTAAAACAAAACTTCCCTATTACTCCTAAAACAAAGCAAATTTTATGAGGAATCAAAAATGCTAAAGTAGTGGATAATTTTTAATTAAAAATCTGCTATAAAATGTACCAATTTGTTTAAGCCAGTCAAAGCTGATATAATCCAAAAAAATTCCAAGGAAATACCAACAATAACTGTTCATGCTCATGCTATATTGTTATCAGTTGCTTATAATTTTAATTACTCTTTGTGGTTTCCACTAGTGCAAGAAGCATAGACTAATTTGTTAGTTATTTCTCTTTCTTTAATTATTAAATCTTTATGATTATTTTCTGTCTTTTATTTTTATTTTCTTTTTTCCTGCCTGTATTAGCTTAAGTTTTCTATTAATCCCTGTCATTCAGAATTTTTCTCTAAACATTTCTACCATAGGGCAAAGATGCAAAAAAGATATTGCATGTTTTTTTTTCTTGTTAATATATTTTAAAATATTTAATTACTTTTATTTTTTTCTTGGGCTTGTGTTTTCATTCTGTCCTGTTTTATTATTTTTTTTTATTTTCTGTTCATTATTGTTCACTTTTAAAATTCACTTCATTTATAGTTTCTTTTATTAAAGAAAAGAAAAACAGCATTCTTTTGTTGCTGCTCTTATTTACTTTGTAGCTTCTTTGAGTAAAAACAAGGCAGTATAACTGATAATATATTAAGACTTTGTATTAAAAAGGAATCTACACTATAGATTTTTTGAAATTTCCCTTTTTAAACTCTTAATGATATATAATTTAGCAGTTAGACTAACATGAAAAAAAAAAGCATACACTGGACAGATATAATGACAAAAATCTGTAGGGTACTTAAGTTTTGCATCATTCTTTAAGGGTGAATTTATTTAGAAATAAAACTTGACACATTATTAGTACATGAAAATGCAAACAAGATGGCTTTAATAAAATTAATCAGTTAATGAAAACACTAACAAGTAGCTTATTTAAATCAATTCCACTTAACCTATTTCTTCTACCTGTAGAGTTCTGCCCCTAGGAGAAATGACCCATGTAATTCAGACTTTTACTTGATATGCAATGTTTATATAAAACTTATAAGGATTTTTTGGTATCTAGTTGACTGACTGATCAGTTAATATACAGTTAAGATTTAGTAGATTTATTTCATGTTAATTCCAATGTGTAGTTGTTTTTCCCTGTATGTGTGTGTGTTTAATTGCATGGCTTTGACAGGATTCTTACCAAGGATATTTGTGATAAGAATATTCTTTATAAAAGACACCCAGGCTCTTTAGAAGTGGAATGTGATATTCAATATGTGCTACCTTTAAAAAGGTCTGCCATCATCAGCTCTGCTTGTGCAGTGCTTTATTTACTGAGCCTGATGTAGTAGGTTCACTGTCTTTACTGATCAATACACAACTGCTTTTATATCTCTGCCAAATTTTTTATTGATTAGAGTAAGAAGGTAATTATGAGAATTTATGGAAGATTTCATTAATAATAATTAAAACTGTTGATATTTTGTTTAATTTTAGTCCTGTGTTTTTATTTTTTATAATTTCTAATTAACCAAGATTCCAGCAGAATGTATGTACATTATTAAGATTTATCTGATTGAATCATTAAGAATTCTCTCTGAAGTTTTATGATATTCTTTTCAATCAATACCCATTATTATTATTATTAATCTTATTAATTGTTTAACTATTTTATTCATCCCTTTCCTTATTTTCAGTTAAAGATGGTTTAATGTTTAATGCTAATCTTTGAAGTGTCCTTGAGAATCATATTAGCTTGCATGTAGAATATTGACTGTAATGTGAAAATGGTACTCATTGATGAGAACTCTATTTTATTTCATTTTTGAGAAAATATTGATATATTTAACAGTTTTGTACTTAAGTATAGAGGTGCTAAAAGAGAGTGCAATGACGGAAATTTCATATTTAATGTGCACTAAGGGAACAATTCAGATTACTTGTATTCAGTCAAGTCTTTATAAAGATGCACTTGAAGCCATTATGAAGGCCACCTTAAAGTTATGCATTCAAATATCAATCATGAGTTTCTTAATGAGCATAGAGACATGCAACAATTTCCTCATAGCTCAGAGAAATTAGCATGTTCAACTACCACCTTTTTGATATTTCTCAGATTCTAGAAATTCTTTTTTTTTTTCCTTATGGATATGGTTTTACTACACCACTAATTTGAGTTTTTTTTCTTTTCTTTTTTTAAATAAAAAATGGTGTTTCTTGTAACCTAATTATTTGTTTCTTTCAACTAGTAACATTGTTTTCTGAAAATTTATTTAAAATCATCTCTACAGAACAATTTTTATTAGTGTATATTGTATACAAATATATTCAAATATGGAGTTTGTTTATTGAACTATGACCATTTATAAACAGCAGTGCAAAGCCATCCATTTGTTAGATATACTTCTTTGAGAACAACAACAGTTATCAGTGAATTTGGTGGTGTATTGTTTATACACTAAGTGCGGATGTTCAGTAAAAAAAAAATGCTTCAAAATCAGCAGAAATCTTCTAACTTTAAGATGTTGCACTGAGGATTTTAAAGTCAGATAGTGTTTAAACAATTAAGTTAAAATTTCTTTCTTTTCAAGAACATTGCTTGGTATATTTACAAACCATTAGCTATTTAGTTTAGGTCTTCACTATAATAAATTGTTCTTTCAGAAAAATGGCAGTTAGCAAATGTTACCTATTTTTTAAAGAGTGGTGAAATAGATTATTATCTAATAATTTTAATTTAATTTCAGAGTTCATTTTCAGAGGCAGATTGGCTCATTTGTTACTTATTTTTTAGAATTACAATATCTAATATATTTATATATAAAATTTAGATGAGATGAGGTACAAATAAAGTGTAGTTTTAAGTGCTGTTTTTTCTTAACATCAAAATGGAGTGTGATCTGATGTTTAATTGTAGACAGCATTTTTAGAGGTTATTAAAATTTACTCTAAAGAAGTGCTTCACAACCAGTTTACTGTGGTATTTTTGGAATTATAGGAAAGGAAAGAACCTCACTGTTCAAGCTAGGATAGACAAACTCTCCATGGCATCCAGTGGTAGATCCACCCCTTTCCCAACCTCCCATCATCCTTTCTCTGTTAATTGTTGCACAGTTGGACAAACAACTACTACAAGTGGCATGTGTAGTGAGCAATATTATGGCACAGGTAGGTTTGCGTATGTTTAAAAGTTTACAATTGCTTTGTGCCCTGTGCCATTAGCTGTCAATTTTAAAGAGGTGGTATTTGATTTCTGTTGTTGATTCCAGAAGGGTTAAGCATGACATTCCAGTATGGAAAAATTTTTGCTATGAGAAAACTTATCAGTAGTTTTATCTCAGCCTCAGTGTGCTCAAGCAGATGAACCTGCAAGTAAAAAGTCAAAGACACTGTGCAGGCAGTACAATAAAGGATACTTTTGCTTATGACATTTTATGGTGTGGACATGCAGTAACTCTGATGCTTTAGTGTCTCATTTGTAAAGAAAAACGATCAAACAAAGCAATGGTATTAAGCAAGTTAAAGCATAGCCTTTCTACTAAGTACCCTTCTTACTCCAGCAAAGACATCAGTTCAAGTGATTGCAGGAGCAGAACAAAATGCAAAGTACCTTCACGAATGCCCTTGTGAAAGTTTCTGATAGACCAGTTACAATTTTTATGAAGTTAATTGCCAAAACTTAAAAAAAAAAAGAGGCATGCTCCATTGGTAAAACACATTATACCAGTATGCAAGGAAATTGTACAGGTTATGGGAGGAGGCAAGATTGCTTCTTTTAGCTTACATCATCATGAGGCACTTTGATGACATCTCAGGTGGTGTAGAAGCAGCAACACTGGCGGAGAAACTGAGCAGCTAGAAAATTTCTACTTGAATTTGATGAATGAATAAACATCAGCAGCCATGCACAACTCTTTGCCATTGTGCTTACTGTTGATGAGGACTGCACTAAAAATCATCTTTTTTGCAAGTAACTTCCTCAGCTGCAATGACAAGAAAAATTAAATTCTCTTTTCAAATATGCAAAACCAAAACCTATCTTGGCCAGCTACTGGATGAGCCAAATTAAGCTTTGGCTGAACTTATGAAAATTTTCAATTTCATTAAATCAAAGCATTTCAAGTCTCTCTGTTTCTCTGTACTTTGAAGGAGGTAGGGGCAGATCTCCACTTCCTAATTCTTCTCACAGAGGTTCACTGGCTTTTGTGAGGTAAGGTTCTTTAAAGAATTTTTTAGCTGAGGAATAAAGTACAGCAGTTCCTTATGATGCATCAATGACTTGCAACATGCCAATTTGCTACAACTACTGGCTAGTAAAGCTTGTGTACCTGGCAGACATCTTTTAACATCTCAATCTCAACAAACTGAACCAAAGACTGCAAAGGTTTTTGGAGAACATGCTTACCTGTATGAACAAGCTAAATGAGTTCAAATCAAAACTTCAGCTGTGGTGTAAGGAAATAAGGCATGGCTCACTCAAGGTGTTCATAAGGATCAATGCAATGACACATATCCTGAAAAATAGCTGTTGAATGCAGTGGCAGAATGTTTGAGCATGCTTCATAACAAGTTTAATCAGTATTTCGAGTCATCCAGCATGGAGCAGTATTTTCCAGAAGGTACGAGAGTAATTCACAAATCATGAGTGACTGCACCCTTAAACTAAAGTTCAACAAAATATTCTGGACATATCTCGGTTGCAAGTGAAAAATGAGTACCCAACCATCTCTGATCATGCCAATGACATGTTGCTGCCATTCTCAATATATTTGAGGGAGCAGAGGTTTTAACTCTGATTCTTATCAAGAATGACAAGAGGTTGTCAAAACAGAGATCAGGAATTTTATATACCCTTTCCAGCATGATCCAAACATTAAGCGCTTCTGTTTCTAAAGACAGGCACAGGTGTTGCACTTGTATTAAATGAAAGTGAGGGACTTTCACTTTCTCACTCTGAATGCTGTTGGAAACAATTTTGACTAACTTCTAATTGTGCTAAATCATCTGTTGTACATGAATCACTATTTTCACTCAGATTGACAGATTTTCACTCTTTGAAAGCTCCAGAAAAATTTTGCATGACTTTGTTACTTTACTATTACTACTTTGTTGTTGTCACTTTCCAAGGACTTTAACTTTCTTTGTGAAATCATCTCCACTCATCAAAAATAAGGATTCTTGTCACAGATTATGGTGCCATTTTGATTTTCTTCTCAATATGATAAATATAAAGAGGATTGAAAAATTTTCTCTTAGCTACAATGCATTCCCATCCACCCATCAGAGCTCACAGTGATTTCTTGGCTTGGTGTGCTATGAAAATTGACTAAGCTCAAATGTGTATTGTGAAATAAAAGCAGGTTGAGAGGCACTACTCCAGAGTATAGCATAAATGATAGATTTAATTTTTAGGGTAAATCTAAACAAGCTGCCAGCTTGGTTGAATATGGAAACTGAAATTTTAAAATGTCATTGTAGAAAGAGAGATTTAGGAAGCAGAACATTCAGAATAATTAGTGCGTAGAATAGTCCATAGATATTTGAGATGCAGCATTAAAAAAAAATTTTTTTATGGAAACAGCCAAGAGTTAGCAATATAAATATTTTTATGAATAAAATCATGATTAGATATTGACTGTCTAAGGAAGACAGGGTTCAAAGAGTTGAACATGTAGATAAAAATTATTTTTCATTTATCAAGAATTAAAACTATTAGAAGACAATTATGAATTTACTAAAAAGGTTTGATATTAGTATCTTTACACAATCTACTTTTCAGTTGAGTAACCAAAACTAAAGAAAGTGATTTACTTAGGCTATGGACAAAGAATGAATAGCTCTCTTAAGATGTTAAATTGAAATTAGTAATCAAAATAGGCCAGACATTATTTACTGTTTAGCCTGAACCAAAGATTAAAACAAGTTCTACTTTTGAATTGACTGAAAACCAACATCTACCAAACTGCTTAGTTTTTATGCTATGCATAATATTCTGAAATAGATGGCTCTGTTCCCTATCATACCAGTTACGGTAACATTTAAGATTTTTTTTTAAAAAAAATGAGTTCATAGCTACTGGATTACTTGTGTAGGCAAATAATGTATGAAGGAAGAATCTTATAATTGTACTTTAAAATGTATGAATATTTTTAAGTTAAAGAATAAAATAATGTAATAAGTAATCTGTAGTTCACTCAAAGGATTTCCCACTTAATGCTTGTGGCTGTCAATGAATAAAAAATAAATAAACATACCTGGAAATATTAAGATTTTATATTTTATTTTTTAACTTTGACTGCCCTGTTTTACTGCCTTTAGTATGGATTTTGTCATTTTGTTAAAAAAAAAAAAAAATGAATTTTTTTAGTATTCTTCATTACAATTATCCTGTTTATGGTAAAAAAACAAACTGAAACTGTGCTGCTATCTTTTAGTTCTATAATTGGTGTCTCAAAGCTTCACTTATTTAAAAAAATTACTCTAATTAATAGTACATTTAAAAGATAAATTTCTGAATTGCTTTTTGTTTTGCCAGTTAAAGCATAGGTCAGGAAATAAATATCTTTTTAAATCCACACGTTGATTAGAATTTTTTTAAAATTAATTTTTTGATGTGAAAGCTTAAATGACAATTCTGACTGGTCATGGCTTTTCTTAAAACTAGTGTCTGAAACCAAGCATTTTGCCACATGACTATATTTGATTATGGAATAATGCATTACATTTACTTGCATTCTGAACTGCTCCTTATTGTAAATAAAGTGAACAAATAAAAAGAGGACAAATCAAATACATTTCCTTTTAATACATGCAAAAACACCTCTCTCTATAAAGCTATACAAATCTTTCACTATTGTAGTAGTCGGGACTGGAGTGGTACTGACTATTACATTTGAATATATTCTTGTAACATTTATATCTATTGTTTCTACATTTCTGGGGTGTGTGTGTGTTTGTGTGCATTGGTGTATTCACTTCCAACTATTAAATTGTATTGAATGTTTTTTCTTATTTCATTGGGGGATTTAATATTTATATATAGTTTACTTAATTCAGCGAGAGAGGCATAAGTCAATGTGTCTATTTGTTTTAAGGAAATCTTATTTTTGTCTTAAGTGCCTTGCAAGACTCTACTATGACCTTTTTCAAGTTATATATTATGCTGATTATTTGGAGAAAAACCATTCCCCATCTAGATAATTTTTTGGATAAAGGGAAAATATTTTGATTTTGATCTCTCTACTAAAACACATGGACATGACATGCTTGGGTGAGATAATACTTGTCATTGAGGCAATCAGGGAGTCTGATTCTTCAGCCCCCTACTAACACCCTTTTATCACCAGCTTGGTCAGTCAGTACCAGAAGCTAAATTAAGTTACTTAAACGAGGTAGCACCAAGCGGAAGTCACCAGCAACATCCTTTGAGCCATTTTAGCATTCATATTCATTTAAGTAAATAGTCACAAAAATCAAAAGATCAGCTACCAATTCATCTGCTACATAATTATGACTCATTGCATATCAAAACAAAAAGAAAAAATGTTGGTTTTAATAAATAGTAGCAATGGATGCCACTTAAAGATAACAAAATTGCTGTAGGGAAAGGAGAAAGCTTTTAACATTAGATTAGTAATGAAAATTGAAATCCGATGAAAGCTGTACAGTCATATTGCTTAAAGGTTTGATGGATTCTTTTGGTTCAGTGTCAAGTGAAAAGGAAATCATTCAGTCTTAGATACATTTTAAAATTTACTTGAATAATATCAACTTTTTTGTGTGAAGGTATTAAATGATACTATGTAGATTTTTTTGTTTTTTTACACATGCATCAGGTGAAACAATTGGAGAAGTAACATCTGTTCTATACACTAGTGATTGCAAGTTTTGCTAACAAACCTCTACACAACTAAGGGTAAAAAAGGCTCCATTTAAATTACTGGTTACCACATAGATGTATCAATATTTTTGTTTAAAATTGCAAGCTAGATAATGACCTCCATTAATCTTATTTTATATTAGTTGTTTATTTGTTCTGGATTTTTGCATGCATTTGATGGAAAGTGCCTGACGTAAGGTAGAATAAAACTGAAACCAATTTGCTAATAGAGTATAGAAAAATAATTTCTTTTACTTGCTTAAATACTGTAATGTAGATTTTTTTTTTTAAAAAAAATTTAAATATTTAAACAAACTAGTTTTAGGTAGACACAAAATATGTTGGTTTTAAAAAAAAAGTTATTTCAGATTCATATATCTAAAACCTGTTTAAAATTGCTGTAGCAGTTGTTTTCTTATCTGAGAGTAAGATTTTGAATGATAAACAGAAAAAATTATAATTAATTTTTTTAAGTATGCATTTATAACTTGTACAGAATCTAATGCTATAATCTGTTAATAATTATTAGTTTGTTTTTTTTTTTGCTAAAAATTGCAGTATAATTGATAGTATATTGTTAATTGTTTCAAGGAAAAGTGAAACATCCATTATCATTCTAGAATTAGCAAGGAAATTTTGGAAAATAAAATCCTATAAGAAAAGTTGAATTGTTTATTTTATATATAATGTTACTTTTTTAATGCATTTGTTCTAAAGGTAAAAAAAAAAAGAAAATAAGGAACTTCTTCAAAGTATAATTTATATATAATGACTAATGAAAAAAGAATAAAATAGGTAATGGCTGACTTTTAATGATTAGTAATTAAGCATAAAGAAAGGAATTATGGAAAAATTTAAAAAAAATTTTAATTACATATTTATTATAAGCACATTGAGAAGTGGATCCAGTAAGTAGCTTCATGTAAATGATTTCAATTCAGTTTGTATTTAATTTAGATGTTTAAAGTAACAAGATTTTCAAGGGCTTATTTTATCTCTGTATTTAGCTGCCCCTCAGGAATCTTATTTAAATTCAATGGCAGCTGAAAAATTTTCTGCAAAGTGAATATTGGAAGTTTTCTAAATCTCTGCATAAATTTGAGTTTTGTGCAGAAATCATGCAAAAGCCATTATTAAATTCAGTTTTCTTTTACTGTTTTTAGTATAACATTAAAAAAAGCTTTTAAACAACTTTTAAAAAGTAGAATGTTCTACTCAACAGTAGTTTAACAGGAATTTTTTTATTTCTTGATAACTCAAACCTCACGGTTCCATCTCTAGAATTTGGCTGCAGTATTAAATATAATGGAAAAAAATTAAATACAACCAAATTTAGAATAGCAAAATGCAAAATCATTTGATTACATAGCATACCCTTTTATTTAACAAGTGATGCACATGGGCATAAAGTATCTTAGCATGACTTTTAGCATGCCTTTGCTAGCGAAAATACATGAAGAATGATGAATTTGATCAATATATCATACAATGGCTTAAAGACCTTTTAATGAAGTATAATGATAACTAGCAGATTGTGAGTCTGAGAAGAACCAAACTATCCACTGCCATCAGCTGTGTATGGCCCAAATACTGGAAAGCTAATGTTGTTGCTGATTGCTCTCAATATAGACATTGTAAAAGTGCATGCACCTAGGTGATCTAGAGTAGATTAACCAGGATAACTGTTGCTAATCAGCCCAATGCACATTGTTAGCAACCAACTACATGAAGGATGTGTTAACTAAATAATGAATGTCACAAGCATTAACATTTTCTTCAGGCCATTGCCATGAGTGCATGAAATGCTTTTCTTTGCAAACACATTTGTTACAGTATCAATTAATTTGGTCAATTACAGAATGCTGCAATTAAACATTAAACTGAATTGCTTGATCTGCATCCATGGGTGGTGCAGTGGTAGACCAATGGACTATTAGGTTGACAGCTGAAGTTTGATTCCTGGTCAGGGTTAGCTCAGTTTGGCATACCTACTCCCCTAACATGGTTTATTCTCATGCTGCTTCACCAGTTGGCATCATAGGTTTCCTCCTACATCTAAAAAATGAGTTCTAGCAAGGCTTCTTCTGCCAAAGTTGGAAATGCTAGGGCCCTTCATAGTGCATGATTGGCAACTTTTCCTAGCAGACAACCATGGCACATAGCCATGCTTGACTATACAATAAATTTGTTGGCAAATGTTCAAGAAAACCAAGGTGGTCCTTGAATGTTTGTTTGCAGAAGAATTCCATGAAGATGGATTTTTCTATATAGCTTGGTAATCCAGGTGGAAACCAAACTAAATATCAGGACTAAAACTCCTGTGAATACACTTTAAAAATTTTTTTCTTGAAAGTTATCTGGCACGTGCCACTGATAGCAGCGGACTTGTTCAAAGTCAGTATTGGATCCTTAACTTGGCCATGAGCAGTTGATGTAAAAGTTAGAAGTGAAGCAAAGGTTTAAAATTATTTTGGTGTGACTGACCAAGAATTAAAGTCAGGAGATTGCTTTTTTAGCATTTACCTTTTATACAAACCCAATGTGTGGTGAATTGATCGGCTTAAATGTTTATGGAGAATATTCAAATCAATTAAAAATATTAGCACTTTCTTGTTAAATGTTTGAAAGGAGGTCTAACAAGTTTTGTAACTTATTAAGGGTTATGAGCATATAGAAACAAAGATTTTTCAGCTTATCAACAATTACTTACGAGGGGCACAAATATAAATTAGATAAACCATTTTGTAGGCTTAATATGACCACACATTAACGCTAGAATTATAATGGGAATAAATCTTAGTGATGGTTAGTAGTATTAGCATGAACTACTATAAATTGTGTACATAGATTCTCCTATCCAAGAGCCTTTTATACATAAATGACTTAATATTTTGTCTCTGTCATTAGCTAATAACTAGATCCATTAGTCTGTAGCCTCCAGGTGTTGCATGCATCTAATGCCTTGTCTTTCTGTGAAGTTTTGTAAACATGTACTATGAACATAAGAATGAAAGATTTATGGAATATTGGCTAAAATGACGATTTATAAGATCTACAAGGGATTCCAGAACTTAGCACATTGTTTCATATTTATGCACTATTATTGACTCTGCTTTCATAATTTTAATTTAGAAGGAACTTGTAATAAAATAAAATCTTCAGATTCTTCTTTTTCTTAAAACATTAAAAAGTTCTCAAACTCTCTTGCAGTCAGTTTCTCTGATGCTAGTATTAGATTAATTTATATGATAAATTTTATTAAATTTATTACACTTTTCACTGCTGCTATGTCAATTTCCACATTATCATGGTAAGGACAGTAGGGAGGAGGAATGATTTACAGTAGTCTGATGATCACTGAATTTTAAAAAAAATATTTCAGAATAAGCTACTAGTTTGGAAGATTTTATAATTGAACATCAAGCTAACTTTTATTTCCTCATGTACAGAACAGGGATAACACGAAACTGTTGCTTTTTAAATTATTATTTTAGTATTAATACCTGATAAGGAAATAAAATTTGATATTTTGCTTATTCAGGAAATTGATGTAGGGAATATGTTTTTTTAAAATTCTGCTAAAAGTCACAATTTTAGTTTGGAGAAAAGTTCTCCAAACACTGATCAGTATTTAGCTAGATGGAGGCCAGTTCAATAAATAAGTGCAGATCTATGAGTGTTTTATATTAATTTGTCAATGTCAAAACTTGGGTTTGGATCTGGTTATAATGCTGGAATTATCATTAACAGGAACATAGCACAGAGAAAGCTCATGAAATTCCATTAAAATAACTAGTTTAGAAATAAAAACAAAATCAGGAAGAAATTTTCATTATTTAAAGTAACAATTGATATTTGGTTGCTTGCTCATATTTACTCAGAAATATTTAGAAACACCATTGTCAATCAATCTCCATAACTTAAATATTATTGTATGAGTCCTCAAGACCAAAGTTTAACTTCTACTGACCATGTATTATTTGAATACGAAAGAAAAATATAATTTTATAAAAACAAATAGTATTTTTAACTCTGTGCATTTTATTTTTAACAATCACATATTTAATAAATATAAAGTTGTTTTCTGATAAGAAAGCATTGAAACTACATGTAGACTTGATTTTGATCTAAGGAGATGGTCTTAGTTCCAATGCTTATTTACAATGATTCACTAAAGAAATCATGTCTACAGTGAAAGTTTCTTGATGTGGCATTATCACTCAAGCTGTATGTCTACTAGTAATAATTTGCTAATGAGGACCAAGAGATGCAAACAATATCAATGTCATAATGTACCAGAAGGAAAGCAAAGTTGGAATGTCTATAATTTAAGGAGACATTAATTATGTCACAATGGATTAAGATCTGGAGAATGAATTTGCCACTGCATGAACAATTGATTCCTTCTCTAGATACTGGTTGACTATCCAGGCACACTGTGGATGGGTGCTATCATCCAAGAGAATGAAGTTATTCCCAATAGCATCAGTGTATGGCCTCGCATAAATATCATGTTGTTGTTCTGGAACACATGGAGATCCCTTGTCTATACCATCAATAAGCCAACTACATAGCAGTTATGTTAAAAAAAACTTTAACATCTTGAAATCTCACTGCTGACTTTCTTCACATTCTGGAATGTTGATCTATAAAGTCAGGCAAAATCTGGACTCATCTGTGAAATATAAAGAGATCCAATCTCGTAAGATCCACCCTGGTTAATGGTATTCAGATAGTTTTTTTTTTTTTTTTTTTTTTAACTGTATACCATTAGTCCAAAGTCAATTACATAGTTTATGTCTGACACCTGTTATATTTTGGAGGTCAGATTTTAACTGAACTGCTATCTGGAAACTGTTTCTTTTTCACTTAAGAGAACATAAAGTGTACAATCCTGGCATTGTGTTGAAGATTTGGATTGACCACTACCAAAAGTTTATTGCTGTTGCTGTGTCCAGGCCCTAGAAATGACACTATGGTTTATACTGTTTGCCTGCATCATTCTCTAGTAAATCAATTCCTCTGGCTATTTCTGTGACTGCACAATGCCATCTCTATCCTTGTGCAATTATACATCAACTAGCATTTAAAAAATTACTAATTTGGCAACGAGGTTTAAATTTGAAAATGACAGCATGTAGCATATTGACATCTACTTGAAAATCAGAGGACTGCATATCCATGTACCTCAAAACTTGACATGTTGGAAAAAGTTTGGTCACACTGTGGGTAATAGTCCAAGATGCATCTCATTGAATAGACTTAAGAATGCTAAATATTATATTAAAAATATTAGAATTTCCTTTTACAGAAATCCTTGCATGAAACTTTGCTCCTGTTGATTAGTCAATATTTTAAAGTGCTCAATATTAGGGATGAGCAGGACTATATATATATACACACACACACACACACACACACACACAAGGTACTGGTGGCCACAATGGAGATTTAAATGCAAAAAAAATCATGAGAAATATTTTTTTTTAATGTTTACACTCAGACATGTATATATTTTCTAACATTCATATGCTTTTTTAAAATAATGTAACTATATATACTAATAAATGGATTTATGTGTTGAAATATGGGCTTACATTGGTGTATCTACCATTATGGCCACATGATTTTAAACTTTTTTTTTCTCCCAAATTTACATATGATCTATCACTTTTATAAAATAAAAATTCAGTAGATGAGATCGTTGTAAAGCAGCATATTTGTGAATGGTTTGATTTTACTTGCTACAGTATAGCACAAGCAAATTCTACAACTGTAATATGAAGTTGGAATGTTTATCATCAGGTGTAGTCCTTCATGACAAATTCATTTTAATATATCTCTCTCGTATTATTGAGTTACATTGCTCAATATGATACTCATTAACCACCAGATTATTTAATCTCATGCATGTAAAAAATGTCTTCATTATCATTACTATATAGAACAAAGATGAATTGATATCCTGATTTGGGGGGGGGCATTTTTTGTAGCGCAGTTTGTCCACACATTTTATCGGGTCATCATACAGTGCCGGACAAAAGAGTTGGGACACTTGCTGTGAAATTGATATTTGAGTTTTCTTGTTTTTACATTTGCATACAGATAGCCATCCTATTGTCTATAAGTTGTATAAAACATGCCTTTACAATGTGTAAAAACAACAAATGTCATATAAGTATCTATTGTCTGGATAAAATATTTGAATTAGTATATTCAAATTTGTACCATGACAAAAGAGTTGGGACAGTGAACAGAATCTGTGCCTACATTTATTCGCCTCAATATATTAATTTTTTAAGGATCAAATGAATAGAATCACATCATCTAAGACCATTTAAGATCATTTTTACACCATGCCTGGCAAGACAATGTCGTCTGAAATCAGAGACTTGATAGTTCAGCACCACCAAGAAAATCTGTCTTGTCGGGAGATAGCCGATCGAGTCTGTTGCCCGAAAAACACTGTAAACCGCATTCTGAAGCAGTACAAGGAGACTGGAAACACGAAACCAAAAATGTGAATCGGAAGACCGTGAAAATGTGGCAACAAAATGGATCGACTCATTTCTCACAAATCCAGGGCCAATTGTTTCCTGACATTGACGATAATTTGAGCCTCCCTGACTGGAGTGAATGTCTCCAGTTGCACTATTCAACGTCATCTAGGGGAGAGGAATCTCTTTGGACGAATTGCCCAGAAAGAGTCATTGATCAGCAACAAGAACAGGCGCATCCGCATAGCATGGGCTAAAGCACACAAAAACTGGATCAAAGTCCAATGGGCTAGAGTTCTCTTTTCCGACGAAACGATGATCATGTGCATTCACAGTGCTGGCCGAGTATATGTTCCATGTTACCATGGTGAAAAATACAATATAAAGTGCACCTGACCGATGGTACAGGCCGGAGGAGGATCGTTGATGGGGGGGGGGATGTATGAACGCAGCGGGACCAGGCCCTTTCAAATTGATCAGGGGCTGAGCGACCGCCCAGACCTACTGCAATTTACTGAGGGATGTCGTCGTCAACTACATTGACAAGAACAAGCCAGTCACCACCATTTTCCAGCACAACAATGCCCCCGATCCACACCGACAGAGTCGTCACTTCCCTCACCACCCGACTAGGAATGGATGTCATGCACTGGCTGCCCCAAAGTCCAGATTTCAACCCAATCAGAAATACCTGGAAGCAGCTGAAGGCGAAGGTGGCCAAACACGAATCTCAACCAAGACCAGTTCTGGCAGGCCGTCGAGAAAAGCTGGCAGGAAATGACCAATTCCGACTGCCTTCATTTGGTCGAATCTATGCCCCGTCATCATTGAGAATTGATCGAAAATCACGAATACGCCACCCACTACTAGTCAGTTGATCATTTCCATGCAATTGTTCGATTGTAATTTGGAATGTTGAAAAATATTTATGGTTTTGCTCACTGTCCCAACTCTTTTGTCATGGTACAAATCGGACATTGCCAATTCAAATATTTTTTCCAGAAAATATGTAAACATATAGCATGTGTTGCTTTTATACATTGTAAAGGCATGTTTTGTGCATATAATAAACAATGTGATGGGTATTTAAATGCGTTTGTTAAAACGAGGGAGCTCAAATATCAAGTGTCCAGCACTGTATATCCAAATTAAATTTCATACATTTGTTCAAATTTAAGTAATTAATATTTATTTATGCAATGGTTTTTCTTCAACAAACTGTAAACTATGAATACATAGTGTTTTTCTTTTAGCATTTGAGCTATTGCTATTTTGTTGATTTACAAAAACAGTAGAAATGGCAAAGTAAAAGAAAAAAAAAATTGTCCCTGAAGTCCCCTTTGAGTGTAGTGAGATGATGCCAGAGTATACATGTTGGTTTGTTTTTGTTGCCACTAGCTAAAACAGAATACTCAGAAATAGTTAAATTTTGAAGAATTCTATGCCTGTATTTCTAAATAAATAAATAACAAAGAAAAAAAGACCAGTTATTTATTTTTTTTTCTTTTCCATCACAAGAAATAACAATAATGGGGCAAAGATTTTCCCAAATCAGGGATTACCAAACAAAAAACCAAGAAATTGAACTGGATATATGCTGTGAGAAGACTAACTCCAAATGTATATAAATAAAGTTCATTTCATTATTTCATCCACCAGACTGGGTCATATTCTCACAAAGCATTCATTGCACCATCTACCAAGCCATGTTAGTTCATAAAAAAAAGGGGGGGGGGGAGTAACTGAAGACTTATGAAGACTCCAGTCATGCATAGCATGCAGGTTTAAAAATGTTGATAAATAATTTTTTTTAAAAAAGGAACACATTTTGAGATCAAGTCCGATACATTATTTCAGTTCTACCATACTGCTTATAGCTGCAATTTACAAAATTTATCCGAAGTTGTACACAATAATTTTTTCTCTTTCTATATATAGTGCCACAAAAGAACTCATACTTAAATTCATAGAAAATGGGTTTTTCTTTCTTTCTGAATATAAAAGAAAAAAGACTGCCTAATGTAAAAAACACAAATTACTAGTTTTAAAATTGCAATTATTATACCCATTGATCATTCAACTACTATTAGCTAAAAACAAAAGCAGCTTAAAAATTCCATACCGTATTTCTGCTTATCCACCTGCTTGTACCAATAATACAATTAACAGGGTACAACCATAACATGGAGGAGAATCAAGATATCAGCATGAAAAGCAGTTTCCAGAAAATATGCAAAAGAAAAAAATATAAATATTCAGTTTGGAATGTTTTGAGAGCATTTAACAACATACAGTTTACCTGTTTTTACAATAAATTTTTAGATGTTTCATATGAAAGTGTTTATAGAAATGTTGTATACAGTAGCTTTTTTTTTTCCTATTCTCATATTTATTTTAGTCAATACTGGATTTAATTTTATCTTATGGTCAGAAACAAGAATACAAATAAAAAAATTATATAACCAGTTTGTTTAATTTAAAACTGAAAAAATATATATAAAACTAGGCATTCTGATTATTCAGCATCTGCTGCTGTTATTTCCAAGTGACATTGACAGCAGATGCATTGTTTTGTAGTGTGTGTTAGTGGAAAGAATACTTGATTAAATCATTGAAGACAAGCTTTAAAAAGTATTTGGCCCTGCTAAGTTGAATCTGCAAATAGCAAGTGAGGAAAGACTGGCATTATTAGAATATAAAAAGTGTATCATTCTACCTCTGGTTTGATCCAGTTAGTTTCATCTCTCACATATAGTAGGCAGACTTCTAAATAAATCTAAATACTGGAATGACAAATGACATTATTATTAAGCCCTCTGAAGCTTTAATGTCGGGGGGGGGGGGATTGTATCAGATTATCTTTTCCAGTGTTTCCTAGCATTGATTGTACTGCATGTGCAGAATAGAGTAGGGAGTGTCTTGGCTGGTCTCCTACAATACAACAAGTTTGTTTTTACTCATTTCCCAGGTAGTAGGATATCAGATTAATCCATTAAATTGATTGATATTTTTACCATGTTCTGAGTATTTAAGAACTACTATCCATTCTTTCACAGATATTTGTAAAAAAGATGATTAACATTCTGGTTCCAAATTTAAAGAATTTTACAAAATGGTTAGGTATTCTCTTATTATTTTCTTGGTTTATCATCATTTTGTTTATACAATCACACTGACACATTATTATGTAAAATTTCAAATATAGTTTTCTGAACTATGGTGGAAAAAATGTATCTTTTTTTGCTCTCAGACTCCATGCCTTTCTTTATTCTTTTATTAGAGAAATCCAGTTATTTATTGATGAGGATAGACAAATGTTTAACAGTATATTACTGGTTTTCTTAGAGAAAAAATTAATTAATGACACAGACTCAGTTGTGCAGACAATTAGATGATAAATGGATACAAGTCTACATACAGCTGGTATCCATGTATGTAAAGACTGCAGTTAAAACTTAGCAGTGCATCAGGCAGGATGTGATAGAATTCATTTGAAGTAGCAGGTGGAACTGTAAGCAATAATTGTTTTTGAAAAAATTGCCACAACATTTGTGAAAGTAAAATGTAACAAAGATGCACTGCACTATTAATTATCAATTAAAAAATAGATACCACTAAACCAAGGGTTTTAAAAAAAGGAAAAAATTGTTTCCATTAATTCTTAAAATTTTAATCATCACAACATTCTGGCAAAGAGTACAACAATAAACCTTTTGCATAGTATAATCTCAATGTTAGAACACCAGTTTGAAATAGTAGGAAGAATAACTGAAATGTTTCATATTATTTTGCTTTATAATTTCAACTCACCAGTAATACTTGTATTTACGTTGTTTAAAAAATGAAGGAAAGTTTAATTTTTTAAAAAAAAATGTACAATTGTATACCATTTCAGAGATTCCATAGGACAAACTTTGAAAGAAAAAAAATGGTATTCATCCAATTCTAGATATGTTCTGTCATTGTTTGGACAATGACAGATCTTACTAATGTAGTATAGTAGTAGAAAGGCTACTGTATCATCGACCTCGGCTAAAGCTTCTGTTTTTGCTGGGGCTGCGGCTACGTTCTCTAGATGGGCTCCTGCTGTATGAGCTATAGAAGCTACTCAGTGAGCTTGGTGTAGGTGGAGTGGGACGATGGTATGGTACAGGGCGTTTTCTTGCACTAGAAATAAAATTGTAAAAATTCCCTTGAAGGCAGACAACTTATGTGGTTTCATTTTTCAGTAGATATAATAAAAACTAAATCATAATTCGACTTAACAACAACAAACAACTTAAGAGCAGATTTGATAGTATGGTGAATTTATTCTAAAAAATACAAATAAATAGTAGCAAGCAATCCAGTAATTTTTTTTCTCTAAAATATTTTGCTTTATAGAAAATTTATACAAATCAAAAATATTTGTTAAATTTAAAATTATGGAATTTTCATACTAGTTATAAAAAACGATGACCAAATAATATTCACATATTTATATCAGATTTTTAAGTGTTTGAATCTGGTGTATACCATTTATGTTGAGATGGCTCAGAAGATGATATTTATTTCAGCAACAACTACAATAAAAACATTTTGAGAACAAAGTAACTTTATTTTTATTTTTCAGGAGACAGTTATATTTATAAACCCTGGCCTTATATGACAATGTACTTACAACAACACCCCTTGACTTTTATACCAAGTCAAAAAAACCTCTTTCCTGCACAGAATCAAGGATGAAAGAATTTCAAAGATACTTAACTGTGGTTCAGTTATATATAACACTGTTCATTTTTATAGGGTCCAGTAGTAATTTCGGGTGAAAACAGGTCTTAAATGAGCTCCATGCAATATCATGTCAGAATTTTACATTTTAAGTATATATGCATAAGTAACATTAATAGTTCAGGGTTCTATTAAAGTTCTGCAACTTTAGAAAGAATTTCTTATAAAATTATACATATTCCTTAGCTCATACACACACACAAAGAATAACATTCAAAATGTGAATGGTAAATATACTACCTTTTTTGGTAGTTTGGCTAACTTCTCAAACTCAGTAACAACCTTAGATTACATTGTGGCCATGAAGTAGGTCAGGGAAACTGTTATGAGTTATTATTATTGATTATGGTCCAAGGAAACACTTGGTCATTTTGGACTGCCATTTGAAAACAGAATAATCAGATATAACAAATATGGGCCATTGTTACAGAAGTGAATTAATTTGTTTATAAATATTTGTAGCTTGACTTCTCAGAAACATTCATGATGGTATGAGTTTACATATGGGTATGAGAAAGCCTATGGAAAATAAGAAGTTGAGAACATATGAAGAGTTCAGGTGCAAAATCCGATAAATGCCATTTCTGCTGAAACTGACTTGTGTGTACCATACGATAGCTTATAGTACCTGTTTCGATTCTGAAATCCTTTTTTTTTTTTTTTTTACAAAAGCCGATAAAACCAGTGCATTTTACGGTACAAAACAAGGTTTTGTTTCAAAAATCGATAAGCGCCATGGCGTTTCTTTTCCAAACCCCAATATATCCATACAGCCAATCAGCATACGCCATTTCGATAACGTCATCAGACATGGCAGCACCCTGTTTTATTGTTTTTCTGCCATTTGCATTCTTGATTCGGAGTAGATTTCTCGGCGAAAATTCATTTTGAAAAAGCTTTAAAATCACGCAAATAATGGAAAAATTCGATGAAATTAATGAGCAAGTAATGCAGTCACTGACTGGGCACAAGAGGAAGCACTGTCCTGAAAATTCTGCACGTTCTGTGGCGACGAAAAGCTGGCATAGCTCTATTGGAAAAATTTCTAGTGTAGCATGTGTGCATAACAAGCCTGGTGTTTGCATGGCGTCCACGCTGACAAAACATGAACTGACTCACTTGCATGGCATGCTGTATTCCAAACAGGACAAAGTGAAGCAGGATGCTGTGCTGCTGTCATATATGACCATTCAGAAAGTTCAGTGACGATAAACGATCCAGCTAAGCAGAAGCACAGGGAGATTGATATAAAGTACTTTGTACTGAAGGAAAACAAAGACAAAGGTCCAGTGTGCAAGGCATCGTTCCTGAGTATTTTTTGTGAGTATTTTCTTACGTTCTTTTATGTCTGTAAGTCATGGAAAATTACCGGGAATTGTGCTTGCCGGTGAACAAAGATGCTGCAATGATATAATTGACTATGGCATCAAACTTTTATAAAAGTATGAGCCTGTCATTCATATTATTCTGCTTGTTAATGAGTAAATTGTCATTTTATAATTTCAGGTGTTGGTGGTAAACATCGCCAAGTACTGGTATGAGATTGGAGTGGCCCGTCCAGAGAATAATGGTGGTGCACAGAATGTTGAGCAAAGTAACAAAAAGAGAGCAGCTCTGCAGCAGCATATTGAAATATTCACTTGTTGTGCTAGTCATTATGCATGTCGCAGTGCTCCTGGCTGAAAATACCTGCCTTCTGACCTCAATGTTAGGAAGATACACCAGTTGTTCTGTCGGCAAAATGATGCACAGATAATGCATGCATTCTACTACAGTGTTTTCGTACGATTTTAACTTGGGGTTTGGCCACCCAGCCAAAGATGTCTGTAGTGCCTGCATGAAGTTCCACCATCAATTAAGGGATCCAGAAACGCTCAATTGCAGTGCTGTACCTGCTGCATCATCGCAGGGAACGGAAATTTTATGACCTGCTCAACACAGTTGGCGATACCTACACTGTGTATTTTGACATTATGGAAAACCTTGTCCTCTTTAAGTCTGCAATTGGGCACACTTATTATTCACGGCAACTGTTCGTCACCATCGGAGTGGCCAGCCTCAAGGGAAGGAGGACATTCATGTGTGTGTGGTTAGAGCACCAAAATAGGAAGGACAGCAACATGGTGGCATCTGCCCTTCGACATTACTTAGTTCAACATGTACAACAGTCCCAGTCTCAATACTATACACTGAGGCTGTTTTCTGATTCATGCTATGGGCAGAACAAGAATATCAATGTTCTGTCTATGCTCTTTGCTTTGAGAAAAGAGAAATTCAAGGAACTTAAAATTGAATATAACTTCCCAATCTATGGACATAGCTTCCTCCCACCCAATCGTGTTTTTGGCCGGATTGAAAAAGATATTCAGGAGGAGGACACTATTCTGCTGTCATCAGAATATATCAACATTTTAAAGAAGCACGGATATATGCATGTTTATGGTATTGACTTGGCTTGTTATGATTTTAAATCAGCTGCTGCCACGTACTGCACATCATCTCATTCACTCAAAATCAGCAATGCCAGATTACTCAAGATAGATTGAATCAATGCTGAATTTTGCTACCATGGTGTGTTGAAGAGGGGTAAGAAATGGGGAAACATTTAAGCCAGCTGTCTGCCTAATGGTCAACTGCGTGAAGGAAGCAAAGAAAACTGATGTTCTAAAGCTTATTGATGAACTGAGTGCTGGTGATGCTGTTGTTTCTGTTGTTGAAGTTGAGCAGCTCTGCAAAGGGTTAATGGTTGAGGGGGCTGGGTTTTGAGACGTCTGGAAGGCCGGACGCGGAACTCCATTTCTCCCATATTCTCAGCATGCCCAGTGGGTCCATCGCCAGGGTGGGTGGTGGATGCGGGGGCAGTCGTAGACCACGTGTTCCGCCGTCTCCTCTCCCATTCCGCATTTTTGGCATATGACGTCGACGGCTCGCCCAATTTTATGCAGCCAGTACTTGAGCTCCGGATGATGTCCGCTCCTCAATCGGCACCTCGACAGCGTTGTGTCTGCTCGGCAGTCGAGTTTCTCTCTGCGTTCACCATATACTCTGCAGAGCCTCTCATGGCTCTTCTTATTGCTGCCTTTGCAGAGTCATAGTAGTGGTCATTTCCATCTTGGCTGGCTGCTGCACCTTCCCTGGCTTGCTCGTCCGCCATTTTGTTACCAACTATCCTACAGTGGCTTGGGTACCAGATAAAGGTTATCTGGCACCCGCTGTCACCGAGGTTAGAGAGGAGGGTCAGGATCATTTTCTTGTCTGCGTTCTTCAATGGGTTGGCAGGTTGAAGGTCTTTGATGCAAAGCACGATGGATTGGCTGTCGCTGACTATACGGGCTTTCCGAGGGGTCTCTTCTGCCTGCAAGATCTGCAACGCCTTTTTGATCGCCTTCATCTCGGCCTGATAGGAACGGTGGATTGTTGGATCGCCAGTGGTGACGATGATGCCCCCACCACCTGTAGTGTTACCGTTCGTTGCCGAACCATCAGTGTAGATAGTAAGGTCGAATGAGCTCCAGTCCTCCCGCCCTTGTTCTGTCTTTCTCCGCCTCGCCCGTCTTTGTACCTTCCACCTCGAAGACGTGGTTTCCAGTCCGCATCCAGGGTGGCAGGAGATCAGGAGCCTTCTCTGGCTGTGTTGATCCGAAGATGGACCTCTACGTGTTGCCAGCCTTCACTCGCCAACTTTTGCTTCTTCGTCCATTGCCGGATCTTGGTCAATGCTGTTTGTCGTCTGGGGGACTTCTCCATGGCTATTATGCTGAGCTGGGAGGCCCTTGTAGCAACGGTCGGGAGGTTTGCTTCTGCCAGGATCGATTCAACATGGGTCGTTTTGACTTGTCCCGTGATTGCACGGCCTGAGTACCTCTGGCAGGATTCTAACTTCTCCATTGTTGACGCTGATACCCACGGTAGCCATGCCGCTGCTGCGTACTCAACGGTCCACCTACCAGTGGCGATGTAGGTGGACCGCAGGGTGGTCTTCTTGTATCCCCAATCAGTTGCTGGTGATGCTGTGAGACAGTTTTACATGGATGCCTTAGCTGATGTCGGAGAGCACAATGTTGGCAGACAGGACTTGGATGAAAACAGTGATGAGGAACATTAGACTCAGTGTATGAACCTTCTGGCATTTTTTGTTTGCTTAATGCTGAAAAAAATTGGCTTTGTACAGCTTGAAAGCCTTTTATCTGTCTTGTTTGATCTTTATTTAATATTATACTTGCCATTCCAATGCCACTCTTCTTTGCCTGTAAGTGAAAGCTGTAACTGTCTGATTTTGAAAAAAAAAAACGTGGATTTATCGTCTTTTGCAGGAAAATCTGTTCAAAATAATCAAAATATTATTTTTTGAAATTCTGGCCTTTTATTAGTTTACCTGCCCTTGTTCAAAAACAGCTGATGTCACTTTGATGGGGTATGTATGGAATGCACAGCAGAAAATCGTGATTTTCTCAAAACAGCAAAAATGGATTTATCAGTTTTTGCATCTTAACTCTTCATACATCAACCACAACAAAATTAGGTATGCACATTGATCATCAGGAACAGAGTAGGAAACAAATTCTGGAATAAACCCATAGAACCTTGTTGTATGTTGACCTACTTCCTTCAAATTGCTCCTTGACACAAAACTAACTTCTGGATACATGCATCTTATCTGAGATCAAGAAGATTAAAAAACAGGTTCAATAGAAGATCCATCCATAAGCATCTGTAGTGTGAATGCAAAATCCAGTGAGCAGAGAATTTTCAAATTTGAGGCCAAGTTCAAAATTTCAAATCTTGGCAGAAAAAATTCCCAATTTCAGCCATCTGCTCATAAAGACAAATACAAAAATTTGTTAGTTCAGGTTGAGATGGATACAAAAGATCTAGCAAATCAGACTTTAAGATAATTTTACTACTTCCTATTATACAGCTAAATCGAAAACTTGCAGCCAGGGCACTATTAAAATGGTAACTTTCCAAGTAAAATACTGATGATAGCACAGGATCACATATCGAAACAAAGAAAAAGGTAGTACCAACAACATGGCACATGTCCCTATGGAAAGGTTGATAGTAAATATCTGACTGAATCATGTGATGTATGATATAGCAAAAAAGGTTTTCAGAAATAAGACCAGCAAATTCAGAGCAGATTGTGGGTGCAATGACAAATCCATAAGGATGTCCACGGAGCTGGAAAAGTTCCAGATTGATAAAGAGAGCCAAATGAAGGAGAACAAGCATTTGGCAGGTTGCATAAACTGTGGCAGCAAGGAATAACAATCTTGTTTGTGGATAGACAACATCATGGAATGACCACAAATAAATACAAAATGTTGCCAATCATGAAGCAATGCCTTCATTTCCAAATATTAATTATGACAGGGATTAGTCACAGATGGAAAAACACTGCATCCATATAAAGAGACAAAGTGCAAGAACCCACTGAAAAGGATTTGCTGAGTAAAACCACCAGTTTCCAAGCTGTGTGCACTGGTAAACAATGAATAATTCCTATAAAGATAGCTTAAACAGAAGAACCATTTGAAGGCTTGGAGACAATGACTTAGACTAGATATAGCCAAGTATGTAAAATAAGTCAAAATGAATGAAATCCTATTGATAAACCTTGGATTCCAATGCCATCAAGTCAAAAGGCAATATCTGAAACTGAAAATTTCAGGTTCTAATTATAAAGCAAAATACCAACATTGGTTAAAAATGCTGAAGTACATGCAGATAGATGTCTGATAAGTCAACAGAAATGCCCTAGTGATTACACTAAATAAAGATGTATGGAAATTACTTGTGTATTTTGTGACAGACAGTGAAAGCTCTCCTAAAATGAAGAATTTGCATACATTTTTTAAAAATACCAAAGTAATGAAGGAGCTATTATCAAGAGATATAGTGTGGCATAAAAAGGAATCTGATAATGCCAGAATAAAACAAATGCTTTGCATAACTTTGTTAGCTGAACAGTTTCAGTAAAAGTTTAGTGCATGGTTTGTTCTGAAATCCCATGCAAAGTTAAAATACTTTGACAGTTGAGCTGAAGTAGCCACCAAGGAGTATGAACAAAGTAGTTGATTAAGAACATCATGAAACTGTAGCAAAATTTAGTGAGTTAACCAATGAAGCATGGGAAATGATTCTTGTGAAATGACATAGCTTCAAACTGGTTAAGAAACAGCCAGATGTATTTAGTGAATAAGTGGCAACATACAAATAATGGGCGATATCTATATGAAACCCCTGAAAACCAGCAAGTGTAGTAATAGAATCCAGAAAAAGAAGAGACTGATATAAAATGAGTCTGGGCATCCAAATAAAGGGCTTTCTGATATGTAACAACCAACTATCATTAAAGTTACAGAACAAATGTGACAGATCTGTTCAGAGAAGACAAGTCACCTTGTACACTTGGCACAGGAAAGGATATGAGTCTAAAATATGAAACAATTTGAGTGGGGTGATAGGGAAAATTTGTGTGTAGAATCTATTCCTTTAACAGAATAACTAGGTTTGATGTGGAAATTAACTTGAAAGCTTTCACCAACAAAGTAAGGTAATGAACAGATGTTATGTTTGTTAATGAAATAGCCAAACCTACCACAGGTGGAGAAATGGCTGAGATAGTTTGAACCAATGCCAGAAATAGCTCAAAGATGCTATTCATCAGACTTTAATAGAATATAGTTTCTAAAGGCTCCATTGATTCAACTGCCAAAGAACCCAGAAGTGATAAGGGAAATGCTGCACTGGCAAGAATATGCAGAAGCTGATGAGACAAAATTAGCAATGTATAAAGAGTAGTAAGAAAAATATTCCTAAAGTTGAGTTTGGGTAGAATGATCATAGCATCCCTTGCCAATAAGCTGGAGGCTAAAGATGTGGAGCAACTGGGATAAAACATAAAACAAAGTATACCTATATGTTGAGCAGCCACAATGAAAGAGAATGCTAGAGATCTCAGCACTGTACCCTAGTTGTAAAAACAATTCCCCAAGGGAAGCCAAAACATCACTAGTCTGAAAAAGAGGAGGAAAGGTAGCAGTGAAATGTTATCAAACCTTATCAGGCTACAAACAGTAAATTTAACAAGTCAACATCTGTCACTCCTACTCAAAAAGAATATAGCTGGAGATTGCTGAAAAAAATTGTTATTATGAAATATGTCAAATGACCTAATGATACTGGATATGAATGTGCAATAAGTGATTGATAGAAAACAAATGAAAAAGTAAAGTAAAATAAACTTTTACTTAGCTCCGCAGACAAATCTCCCAGAGTGAAAAATAATCATGGCTTTACATTAATATGGCGAGTGACAAACCACAGATTATCTTTTGCTGACTGTTTCTGAGGTTTTTAAGATTTTAATCCCCCCCCCCTCTTACCAGGGCCAGTCCAACCACAATAAAGGCTATAGGTACATACAAAGAGGAAACTAATGTTAGTACCTTTTGTATCCATATACACATACCAACTCTCTACTATATTTCTAATCTCAAAATTAACAAAATCCATTCTTTGATTCCAAACATCATGTAATCTATCTGTGGCATAATGAGTATTATTACATGAGTTGTTTGTTCTTTAGCTCTAATAACAAGTTGGCACAAAAAATGTATTATGCAAATTTAATTAAATTAATAACAAGAGACAAAAATAGAAAAAGTAAATTGCAATAATTCTCACTAGTAATAATTGAAAGAAAAAATGTATTTACTTACCTATTATTTACTATATGCTGTGTTTTCAAATCTATTCTTTGCTAATTAAAGATCATTATCACAACTTTAAAACAATTCACTTTTCTAAGCAGAGTTGATGTTGGTTGCAAAACATAATATATAACAAGAATGAACATGACGTACCAACCTACTGATGAAATTATATAATTATACTTCAACCTGTACACACAAAATGATTTCATTATATGGAACTGATTCTAACTGAACAAACCACAGATTTTCATCATCATAAACATACATGTGAGAATTACAATATAAATTCTATCTTTTTATTTATAGAGGAAAAGAATATCAAATATAGTTTAAATATATGTACCGACATTAACTCACAAAGTTAAAAGAAGAGAATGAGTATGTGAAAAATCTACATGATCACTCAGAATAATTAAACTCCATCTTAACATTTACAATGAGTTAATAAATTAATTTCACTTTGATAATTTAAATAACTAAGATATGATTAATTTTAGTATCCAACTCATAACAGTTAAGCAAAAGCATCCATTTAGATAAGACCAAGCAAATTATATGAAAGTAAATCAATGTCATTCACAACACAAACTGTCAGTCATATTTATGCAACTGTTACTGTACAGATATATGTACTGGCAAAATTTACCCCCCATTTATGGAGCATGAAGGAACTAAAATTGACAAGAGTCTAAAAAAAAATTTGACAAAATAAACAGTTTTTATTTTAAATTAATTTGAACATATCAACAAAACAAAAAAAAAATCTTTACAGATATATGAAATTCATTCGCACAGATCATTTCTAAATATTATATATATATATTGTTCCTTCATAGAATTGGCAAAAATTTGTTGTAATTATCTGTATAACTAAAAGCACTTATGTAAAAGCAATAAGCAGTGCACAAAAACATGCATTACAAGAAATCTATCTTAAAATGCAAAGCTGAATATTATAATTTAAGGCAAGAAAATTCTGAGATCACAGTAACTGGATTTTCTTGGAATACAACCATCTGCAATTTTGAAATTGAAAAATGAAAAGAAAATGTTTAAGTTCTGTTGTTTATTTTTGACAACTCTAATAGTCAACTCGCTATCTTGTCTTTACAGTTAATGATCAGATAGGTAATGTATCAAATCTAAAAGCTGAGTTCAGTTATGGTGTTTACACATTCTACCCTAAACTCCTGAAGACAATGATATAAAACAAACATTAAAAATGTCAGATAATATTACATTTACATCTATTGAATCCTATACTAGTGACATTCATTCTGAAATTAGTTTTTACGAGTCAAGAACATGATAAGGTTCAAAAAATGTATTTCAAGAAAACCTTTTTAGTTACAAATTGAACAGAGGTAATAAGAATATCTGAATCAAGCAAGCAAAAGCAGGCATGACATTAAAAGAAATAGAACCAAACATTCTTTTAAAACTTTATCTATGCGTGTAAATGATACAATAGCCATTCCCATTAATAGTGATGTAATGAATTTCTTGTATGTAAATGCAAACAAACATTTGAAATATTTAGTCTATATGTTTGTAAATAGAGGCTGTATTGCATGTTTGAGAGCTCATTTGCTAAAATTGGCATGGCTAAAAAAGATATTCAAAACATTTACAACTTTGAGGGTATTTTAGAGCAAAGATATACAGACAGAGCAATTAAGTAAACTGTAACTGACCTATATCTTAGCTCCATAAGTATGCCTGAGGACTATGAGCTTGGGAATCAATGTAAGCTCCCCTTTTCATGTCCAGAACAGTCTAAGCCTGCTAATTAGATCTATCTTCTTCTGGCTTATTTCCCTAAATAAGGTCTATGGATATCAGCAGTTCACAAAAGTTGAGCAAAATCAACAAGGTTTTTTTTTTTTTTTTCAGATGTCTTAAAGGGTTGTTTAACTCTAATAATAGTCACAATCCAGTAGTAATAATCCACTTCTTTTTAAAATAATTTTAAAAAGTTATAGTAACATCTAGACAATTGCATAAGTTAGTGGGTTAGTTTAAGCTTTTCCAGTGACCTATTAGTAGTAATGAACCTACATTTTGGTGATCTTTCACTGTCACCATCATTAGAGATTAGTCTGGGAATTATTTCTTTGAGCAATGTTATCATTTTCAAGATAATCTTTTTGCAGCAAGCTGGTAAAACCTGTTCTTTGGTGATGTAGTGAGCTAAAACAAAATCTGTAAAAACTACTTGAAAACACCAAAATAGAAACACCTGCTATAAAACAGTTTTCCTCAAGACTAAACTCTGATGGTGGTGACAGGAGAAGATCATCAAAATGTGGGATGTTAGTTAGCTGTATTACCACTGATAGATTTCTGTAAAATACATAAATCTTCTAAACAGTTGACCTCTAAAGATAAATATCTTATAGCAAAATTGAGCAAATGGGATCAAATAGAAAGCTCCCCATTTTTAACAAAAATTGTTGTTAGTAACATAGACAGGGAAAAAATATATTGATAATCTTTTCCCTAGCTGGTATAAAGATGTTCTTTTGTTGTCATTGATTCTAGATGTATAATCTTTCAGGATAAGTTCATACAATTCATCAAAATAAAGATGCAACAATGTATAATATTTCTGTTTGTTAGTGACTGTCATAATGAGTGTAAACTAGTGTTTGGGCATAATAAAACCTCTTTAAAACTCAACACCTTTAAACACTAGCAAAAGATGAAAAATGGATAGAGGTTGGATGTGCTGACATACATTGCAGCTACTCTGACAGTTTTAAGTGGTGATTCAAAAGATAATGCAGACATTTTTCTGCATTGTAACATGGCCAAACCTATCTCTGTCACTGCCTGTAGCTCCATGATAGGATACAAATCTGCTTGTTACAATAATGGCAGCTTGATGCTTTTGCTGTCTACTTTGGATATCAGTTTTTTTGCACTTTCATTATTCAAAATCAATAGCAGTTCTTGCAAATAAACAAATGACCCTGCTGCAGAAAGCATGAAAAATGAATGAACAAACAAAATGTACACACCACTCTGATGATTGTGTTATTAAATATTTCTGAACTCATAAAAATGTTGTTAATGTGTAAGAGTAAATATATAATTTCACTGGTATCCTATTTCTTGGTCAGGGTGTTGGGTTTCAAAGTGTTTTATTATATATGGCTTGTATATTAATACACATGGATTATTTGAGTAAATTAAAAACAAAACCAAACCAACCAATACAGAAATAAAAAAACTCCCCTCTGGTCCGCTACAGCCTATAAAGAGCAATGGCGTATTTAGTAGATTATCAATAGAATATGTCTCAATTTTAAGAATTTATACAGAAGACAATGGAAATAGTAATTTCACATGCTACATGCACAGAGCAATGTTACCATCAAAGCATTTAGTTTATTATAGGATATTTCCTTTAGTAATAAAGATTAAAATAATTATATACCAAAGTATTATAAAATTTGGAAGATGCAACAAGCAAGCATTAAAATAAGGTTGTTATAGTAGAAACCAGAAAAATTCTTTACTTCACACAACTTTTGTTAGTTTTGTTTTATTTACCATAAGGCACAAAGATTTTGGATTTAAAAACCTTAATTATAAATTCCTGATATAATCTCACCTGTTATTAGCATTCCATAAAGAAGAGAGAGAAGTATGGCTGATTAAAATATCTGCCATGCCTGTTTGAGTCCATCTTGAATTTGTCATTTATAAAATCTATTAGAAATATTTCAAATCAGGCAGCCGTTGTGTGGCACAAAATAAGTTGAAGAAAATGACTCTGATTTATGCCATATGGTAGTTGATTGGTTATTAACGTCAGCCATACATAACCAATGTTATTGCCTGTCAGTAAGCTAGGAGCACTGTAATTTAGTAATGGAGCCAAGCAAATAGGACACTTTTTTTTCTTTCTCAGGTTGATAAGCAGCAGAAGTTAGAGCAAATTCCATAAAGGAAACAATGCAGTTAGTATAAGAAAACAGACATCTTAAAAATGTTTGTATACCATGTGGTAACTGGCTAGTACTGATCTCTGGAGCTGTGTCGTGTTTGATAATATGGAGACCTGGAATGTGATCGTCTATACCTGCAAGGTCTGTAGCTCCTGCTTCGTGACCTTCTATAGCAAATAGTGGAGAATAGCAAAAAACAAAAAAGAATAAAGCAAAGAAATATAGCAAAGGAGCAAAGAAAAACCATTTGTTTGCTGTTTTTTTCTTAATTTTATGAGAAAGAAGCATATTTTCAACATTCCATTTCCATGATTGTTTTTTAAAAAAACACAACCAAATAAAGTTCTTCTATGTGAATGGATACTCATCTGCTCAATCTGTAATGTTTGTCTTTAAAACAGCACGAAAGATTATCAGATAAAATCTTTTTAACATCAAGATCACATTCAACACTAAATGAAAACAATTTTAAAATGAGAGCTAGAAAAAATAGCAAAAATGTAATATACTTCACAATTATCAGTTTTTTTAAAAAAAAATCTGTTCTCACTGCCTAAATTTTGTTTATAATTTCTGAAGAAAACTATCTGCAAACTAGTGGGATTTCACAGAGAAGATTCAAGAAATATATATAAAGCAAATCAGAATGAGACCGCTTCATTTTATTAAGATGATTTTAAAATATTTATTAATTTTTGGACTCTATTTTCATAATTTAATTTCTTCTTTTTTTTAAAGGGATCTATTTTTGGATATATAATGATTTAGTGGAAACCACATCTTGGTGAATAAATTTTAAAAATCTGGCAGATAATAAAAATATTAAATTTTAAAGAAAAATGAAATAAACCATGATGGAAATGGAACAAGTGTGTGCAAACCTGTTAGAAAATAAGTCTTTCAGTGAAATGGTTTTGCTTATAAGGAATATCAACCAAGGAAACAACAAAAGGAAAACTAAAAAGGCACATGAAAAAAAAAAACTAGTTTGACATTTTCAGACGTCCAAACAAATATTTTTCAGTTATTTTCTATTATGTAGTATTTATTTTGATTAGAAGGCAGCTAAATGAACAGTTATGCAACAAGGCACATTATGTCTGTCATAATTACAAGGATTTGTTCAGAGTAAAGGGATGTCTTAGAATTATTATATCTTACATTCAGGATATTTGTTAGAAAATATTCCCTACATCATCAAACAAATCATTTTTTAATACCTCATTTCTTTTCTCTCTTATGATGTATGTTTAAAAAAAGGATTACAATTTTTGAAACATCATTTTTGTTTTATATAAAACAGTAGATAGCAGTGAATCCTATTGTGATGGTGTCAGTCTATCAATATACTGATCTGAAATTATTTGCCTTCATTCCTTCCCCAGGATTTTATTCTGAAAATTTTATTTCATTTAAAGTAGACATAAAAAATCTAGAACAAAATTACACAATAAATCTATGGAAAAAAAAAAGTTAATAAAGTTATGTTATAGGATGTTTTAAGAATTTAAAAAAAATTGGGTGATTTTAAATGCTTAATCATTTTCTTTAGATCTATTTTCAAAATTAACAAAAGCTTTGCTTGTGTACACTAGTAAAATATCAAAAATGTGTGAGAAGATACAAGCAGATATTAAAACAAAAACAAACCCCATATTATCTTGAATTCTTCCACTGTTTCAATACAAACTAGCTTAGATGCTATGTGCCTCCTTAGTTTAAAATATGTAGAAAGGAAACAGAATACACCAAAAAGGAATAAATTGCACTAAAACACACAAAAAAGAAAAAAAAAAAACTATAACAGGGATCCATTACACCAAGCAAAACAAATATAAGCAAAATATATATAGTGGCCACAAAAATCTAGGAATATTCAAATTTGATATATGTAATTCCACTCATGACAAAACTCAAAGTGATCAAAAGTTACAGAAAACAATTCATTATTTAGCAAATTATCTGAATGATTTCCATACAACATATTAATAGTGAAATTATGTCACAGTTAATATTAAACATGGCCACCTTGGAAATATATGCAGCTGATACATTGTATGCACATGTCTGAAATTAGAAATCTGATCATCCCACCAAATAATGCTTGCTATTCTAGAGTCAAACATCCAGATAATGTTGGTATATGGAGGCAGATTAGCTAGTCTTTAATTTCTGCTAAAGACATCCAGAGAATGAACGAGAAACTGGAGACATAGCTGGCCAGTCCATTATAATGATGTTATTTGTGCAGTCGTTGATGAAAAGGCAAAACTGGTCTCTCAATCTCATCCAGGTAGCTTTGATTAGTTAGGCAACCCTGAACAATAACCAGAAGCATACTCCTCCCAGCCATGATCCCTCCCCACACTATTACATTTCCATCATCATGATGGTTACTTGTGTTCTCTCTTTCTTTGGAATTGCCATACACAGAACCAGCTAACAAACTAAATCAGCATTCATCAGAAAACATTTACTGGCAATGGACTCTTGTCCAGCAATGACAACATTTACCAAGATACTGAGAAAAGCAATGACAAATGTTCAAAGGCAAACTAACAACTGAACATCTTGGAACATGATCCTGCATAATGTTGATTTCTGATGGTATGCTTGAATACCTAAGTACTCCTAACCCTGCCAGCAAATATTGTTAGATCTGCTGAGGAGGGCCATTTCTCTGGTCTGCAGAATGGGAATGCCCTTTGCACCTGTAGTTTGTGTCAGTGGTCTAGAGATATCATATAAAAATTTGCAACAACTTTGACATGCCTGGAATCATTAAGCAGCTAACTTGCTGCAAGGAATTTTTGGTCATGTGACATGTTTGTAGACACTGTTCTGAAATTAGGTGTACAAATGATGTCAGCTTTACATGATCAACATTTTATACCTATTAATGAACATGTACTTCAAAGTCTGCATTTCTACAAATATTAATATTTTTTTTATTATCAGGGTATTGTATGACACCAAATACAAGCATGTTCTGTCAGTGCATTTTTCATGTTTCCTATATCAGATTTTGGACGTATGAGTCAAGTACACTTGTTGGTAGTTTTGATCATTTGTAGTAATTTTGATGAAATGTGCCACTTTAAGATATTAAGATTTTTGTGCTCAGTATATAAAAAAATAGTAATTATTTTGAAGGTTTTGCAGGTACAACATACAAAGATATTCTAAAGAGATTTACCAAATGTTATAAAACACAAGACTCTGCAGATTACTTTTGTGAACTTGAATCATTAAATTCATGACAAAACCTGACTTCATTTTATATATAAATTATTTCTACATTACAGATTATGTTAATATTCCTAACTGCCTGGATAATAACCATACTCTGATGTGCTATTTCCCCCAAAAATCTCTTAAACAATTTATTAATATGTATGTCCTTGGAATATTATCTTTTTTATATACTGGTGGTACTTTATTTAGATTTTATTGCTTTTTTTTTTTTAAAAACATGGTATTACATTTATATATTTCAGTCTTTCCTTAAGCCTACACAGAGCTGAATATTTTTTTATATGCCCATTACAATGATTAGAATTATCTTAACTGTAACATAAAAGACATTTCATCTTTAAGAATTAGGTGGTATAATTCCTGAACTAATCAGAGAGAAAATAAATGTAAGAAACAAAACAAAAAAATATCTTAAACCAGTGTAAGGAGGAAAAATTTCATAAATTGGCAATTACACTTTGTCATGCTCTACCTAAACAAAGAAAAATAAATCAGTACTGATTTAAATAGGTATTCCAGAAAGAACTGGCAATTAGCTAGTCAGTGATTTCAAAGATACATAATATGACATATGACCCATTAGTAATCCAGTGTCTTGTCATGTTCATTGAAATAAACCTTATTAATGTACACTTAAAAAAAATTTTATAATGAATAATCTAAAAATCTATACAGTGCATGAAATCAGTATCTTTTTCTTAAATTAAATTGGACTTCTATAATTATTCAGACTAATCAAGTAAAGCAATCCAATAAAAAACAACAACAGATTTTAAGTATACTACTAAAACAGGGTGAAAAAAGAAAGATCAAAGTTATTAATTACCTGGTTATTCTTCGTTTGTCTAAATGACTGGGTGAACCTGGCCGTCGTCGTATTGAAGGACTTCTTGACTCTCGATGCCGTCTTACTGAAGGGCTGCTGCTGGATTTTCTCCGGCGTCGTGGTAGAGGACTGCTAGAATTTCGTCGTCGTCTTACCGAAGGACTCCGAGATTCATATCGCCGAGAACTCCGGCTTCTGCTTCGGCTATAACTGTAGTGACGATTTCTACTCCGAGACCTGCTATAACTCCTCCTCCTTTAAGAAAAAGAGCAAGATGTGTTGCCTAATTGATATAAAGTAATTGAAATAAAAAATGTGTAATGTTATGTCTAAATTGGAGGCTCTTCATAAATCCATTTGTAAAATGTGTTTTCATACTTTGAAGACAAGTAATTCTTTTAATAATGACAATATCATCTACAACTTACAATAATCAGAGAACTTCAAAGGTCTTTTGTCAAGCCATTGAATTCCTAATTGCAGCAACATAAAGATCAATGGTTTGAATAGAAAATATGTTATGCTGAGCTTAGACATAAAATGATGAAAACATCAATTCTTTCATATTTACTAAACAGGAATTTGATAAATAATGATCAAAGAATTTCCCTTTGTATCTGGTGGTGTAAATAATGATTAGCATACAAAAAGTTTTTTAAAAAATTAAAGAATGGCATTCTTGTTTACAAACCTATAAACAGTTAGCTCTGTGTACTTGAAAATAAAACATCATTGACATCTCTTGTATTTAGCATATACAAATTCATTCTGTTCTGAAAGCTGCAATTTCTTTAAAAATTTTTCTTGCTTTTATTATCACTATCCATGTTTGAATTAATTTAAATAGGTACATTCATGCAATGGAAAACCATCTCGCTACACTGAAGAGGCCACATGCAATTGTAGTTGAAAAATATTACCATATACATTAGTAGTTAGCATAGCTTCTTTAAGGGAGACAAAAGGATTACAATAGACTTGGTGTATTTATTCAAGGAAACATTTTACTGAACAATTATAATTAGTACATGATGTACAGAAAGATTAATGAAAAAAAAAACAACTGCATAAAATGTACAATAAAACATAATACCAAACTTGTTAAACACAAAAAAAAAACCAAAATATTTTCGATAAAAAACCAAACAAGGTTGTACCACACACAATCAAAGAACAAATTAGAAAACAAGTTCATACAATTACAGCTTGTTCAAACTTTGACAGTGATTGAAGATCATGAGGTGGAGTTTTAGAGAAATCAAAACCTATAAACAGGGCTAATACCCAGGAGATTGACAGGTCAGTATATTGAGAACCAAGTCACTGATTGTTTAAGGAGAGAAGAAAATCATAGCACAAGTGTATAATCAGAAAAATGGACTCAGTGATAGATGGATTTTGCGTTGACCTCTTGGGGAAATTCTTCAGGTTATGATTTCAATGGCTTTGCAGCAAACTTTAACACATCTATATGGACAATAGCTCAGCTATTGGAAATGTGCAGTCGGTGAAACCAACAAGTAGATTAGGGAGAGATTCCTCAACCAAAACACATGTATATTTAACCTCTCCATACAAGTACATTATAAACTGGCCCTCCCCAAGAGACTTGATTCACACTTAATCGCTTCCAGTTTACTATGGTTCTCCACAATGCAACTAACACATTGCAAAAAGTAGTACCATAATTACATCTACTCTACTATATAACACCAGCAAACATTCTAATTACCACTAAACTTTTATAGAGAAGCACTAAACTAAAACTAAAGTTGCTTTATGAGAAAAGTTAACAAACAAAAAATTCTTTTGATGACCAGCTAACTATACAAGTGGTAAATAATAAAACTTTTTAACTTTCAGTCTCAATAATAAAATTAGGGAGTATTATTAACACTAAACCAAATAAGATAATATAAGGTCTTCTGGGTAAAATATACAGGAGTAAAATTTCTTCAGTACCAAGGAGTGAAAATTAAAAAGATGATAGTTGAATCTTGTAATGTAAACAGACATGGGCAATAAAAACCTTACTACATTTTTAACACTTATAAAACAAGCAACTAAGCTGGTAGATGTGCACACATTTTTAAAATTGAAAAGAAAATTTTACCTAAGCTGAAGAGTGATAACCAAAAGGTCATGAACATTTTTGTCTCTATTCAATATATAGATTTTCATAGCCAGCTCTATAAACAGTAGCCCAGTTTGTAGTATGTGTCAATACTAAGGAGTTTTCAGTGATGGTAGATAAAATATAGTCATAATCTAATAATCATGTTGCTAAAAAGAACCCAAAATCCCAATATTGAGCCTCTTAGTAGATTTAACCAATTTATACTAACAGCCAATGGTATTTTAAATTGTTATTAGTAAAAATGTGCTATTTATTTTCACACAACTTAATAATAATGTACTACTCTGAATGATCAACATTCAAACCCCTGATTAAAGACATTCTGGTATCATATTTCCTTCAATAATGATTCCACGTCAGAAATTTTATGGTGAGGTTAAAAGATTTTCATTGATAATTGCTCATCCTCTCTAAAACTACATTTTCAAAATAGTTTTATCCTGTAAAGCTGAAAACTCTTCCAAGAAGAAATGAAATCCCTATAAGATTATAATACTGCACTGAATTATGTGGGGTTTCAAAATATATCAGAAAAAGAAATTAAGAAAACAATTAAAAAGATGTTAAAACAACAAATATTTTGCATATCTTAAACATATTTTAATACTAAGATATAATTTTAAAAAAATTGTTTAATATTTAAGCTAACCAAAAAAAATGATGATATGGTTGTTTTGTTATTTCTATTCAAATGATACTCATTCCAATTAATAATAAACTATACAATTTCCAATGAAAAACTAAGGTTAGTTACTTAAACCATCACTCAAAATACTCATGTATTCAATAATTCTGGTAGAGTGCTTGGATTAACTAATCAACATACCAGTCTTAATGTTGAGTTTGAGATCACTTAAATACACTGTTAAAATTAAAATTTGAAAAAGATGTTGACTGCATCTAATATATGTATATAATGTTCCAGTCAATACTTTCCTAACTCCAAAGGAAACAAATATATATAAAAATTATTTGATAACAACAACAAAAATATTGCTGGACTATTTCTTTCATCTTAAAATGTTATTTATTTATTTGTTGTTTTCACAGTGCTTAAATAATTTAATCAGCAAAGATAGTGTTCATGCTGTTATGGAGTAAAAGCAAATATTCTGATCTTTACATTTTCACACTAAAAATATTTGTATTTTTTCAAAAGGAAGCTATGTGCAAATGACACTTTATTTCCAAAGAAAGGAGTTACCATTTGTTAATTAGAATTAGTGACAAGACTACATGATGCAAATATCTTAGAAAATGACATTTTTATGGTTACATTATTTGTGAAAGCATGCAGTGGAATTATGTTGGTAATTTCTGCTCTAACATAGTGGAAATTTTTACAAATTTCCTTCTTTTACATTTAATGAAATTGCAATTTAACTAGTTTTAAAGTGTCAGGGGATAGTAGAGTTAATTATCATGATCATGCTATTGCACCCGAGTTTCCATTGTGTGTGCATATATAATTTTTAGTAGATATTTTATAATCAGGTAGGTAATACAATAACTTTCTGCAAATTTATTACAGAAAATGAATTCATGTTATGCTAAAATTGTTCATTTGCAGACATCCAATATGTGTAGATGTTTGTTACAAGAATATAAGGGTTAAGCAATGTTAAATCACATCTGTCTTCAGGCATCAGCAGTTCCTATGCAATAATGAAATACGCGTAGTTATTACATTCGATTTTCTTTCCATTGAGATACTGTCACAAATGAAAACTGTATAGTAAGATAAATGTTCAAAGAGTGTTTATTTAATTTTCATCAATATTGTAAGTATTAATTAAGGTTTTGTGTGAACATAATACCTTAAAAATAAGCCGTATGTTTAGAGTAAGCATTGTATTTTTATTGATAATTACTTCTAAAGTGAAATAATGGATAGATATGGAAATAAAGCAGTGGGTAAAAAGAGCTATTGTAATCACGAGGAATGAGAGAAAGAAGAATGACTGGCAGAACGCCCAGAAAGATGCTGGGTAAAACATCATGCTACTCACTGACTGTGGCTTACAGGAATAGCAATTAAACCAAGATAAGCATCAAAAATAAAAAAAAAATTCTTTTATTCATTTCTCCTAGATAATTTTCTCTGTGTAACTGAGAATTTTTTAAAAATAATATTGTTGTTTCAAACATTTTTCTCCCTTTAATCTAATAAAAAGCCAAACAATTCTCGTCTTTTTTTTTAAACAGTGTCAGCCAGGTTGCACACTTCTTAATGAAATCAAAATTTTTGAAACATGCAGGTTGTGGAATGCTGCAATTATTTATTTTTCCCTTCAAATTATTTGTAATCTTCAAATATATTATTCTTTTACAGTTATCTTTCATGTATCACACACAGCTGCATTCAATATCACTATTAAAAATATAAAAATGCAACTCTTATACACATGAAGAATTTCAAAATCCTTTGTATCTTGCATCAAACTGGCACAATGTCAGTAGGCACATTAATCATGAGTAATTTTTAATAAAAAAAGAATAGTTTTAAAAATTATTTTAAAGCCATCTTGCAATAGTCTATTTCATACTTTCCCTAGCAGTGTCATGCATCTATAACCTCCACAATAAAAGACCCTTGGTACCTTCTGTGAGAATCGTAACTTCTAGATCGGGATCTTGAACTGGAAGATGATGATCCTGACCAGCTTCGAGTCTGGTGCCGTTTTCTTGGTGATTTGTTGCTTGACTTTGACTTGGATTGGTAGTTGTGCAGCTGAGTTCGTTTGTGTGTGGGAGAGGGGCTTCTAGAACTTGCTGAGGAGTATCTGGCATGGTTAGCTTTAGGTGGTGGAGACAGAGGCCTCTGTGATTGATCCTTTTTTGTTGGAGAGTAGGACAAAGACTTCTTCCTGGCCGGTGAAAGGCTGGATGAAGATGATTTTCCATTTTGTTTTGGAGAGGCTAATGTCCTATGTCTAAGTGTTAATCCATTTTGTTTTGTAGAGCTACAGTAAAATAAATAAATAAATATAACAAATGGTAATAAATAATTAACATGTACAGTAATTTAGACAAGAAAATACACAAAAATAAAAACACTCTTAAAAAAAAAAAGAAATGTGATTTTTATTGAAACTTTCCTTTAAAAGAAAACAAAAACCACTTGACTGATTTTAGTCTAACAAAATGTGCACAAAGTATCGCTTAAGGTGTTTGTAATAGTAAAATTTATACTATATTTACTTGCTTACCTATCTCAGACAACTTATTAATATGAAATGGCAGAGTAAAGATGTATTAAATTCGGGGGCTTTTTTCACTTTGGAAATAAATATCATCAAGGTCAGTTTTTAGAAAAGCAGCTTTGACATACAATTCTGATGGTCTAGGTTATTATTTTTAATAAATTTTCAATGGCACAAGTTGATCTAGAACCCACAATTTTTTGGTTATTACATTTCTTACCATCTGCACCCATGAAATATTTGACCATTCAGGAGTATCTATGCAATATGATCTGTTACCAGGTTTCCTTATATGAACTCTGCATACAAATCTTCTACAAGTGCATATATACAGGTTATCATCATACTGCATGCTGTAGAGTTAATTAAATTAAGAGTTTTTAAAAATTGACAGATGCAGAAAGGTCAAATTTATTAATATATTTATTACCATTTGCACAACAATTTTTTTCCAGAAATATAAAATGAAACCAGTACAAACAAAACGGTTGTACTAGATGTCTATGTTTACTCAGCATCAATTTAAAATGAATGATGCCATGATTTTGTATTGATTTTAAGTTTAAAATTATGGAATCTTTCTTTATTAAAAGAATCTTAAATGAATAGGTTTAATTTTCTATCAATTTTACCCTCTCAATTTCTAATTTATAACAAGTACACAAACAATTATAAATCCTGCTGTAGCTTTTAATATTTCTTATTTTGCCTCTTATATTGAAGATGAATGTTGTATCACATATAATTTTAAAATTATTTAAGGTGTTTATTTCCTGTCCCCCCTTTTTTTTTGTAATTTACTCCTCCCAGTTTTGATGTTAATAACTGCATTTAGATTCAAAAGTATGCCCTGAATGGTATGACTAAAAGTAAATCTGAAAAAAACTTGATGAAAGTTTACAAATAAATCATTTTACAGTAAAAAGGAATACATATATTTAAGAAGACACACATTTTTCAACTAAGATGCATTACTTTCCCTTTCCAAACCAACAAAGACATTACAGAAAAAGAAAAAGGGACAGTGTCTGCTGTACATCTTATGCAACTAATCAGTCAATTCATGCATAATGCTTATAGCACTGTCATGTATGAGCCCCCTGAAGAATTCTGATAAATGATTCATAGCACCTTTATGAACGGTAACAAAATAAAGATCTTCAAAGCAATTGCTAAGAAATCAAAGGAGAGAGAGAGATAAAAAAAAAGAACATGTGGCAAGAATTGATGATGCCAAAAGTTAGTTTGCTTTACACTGTAGTTGTACCATTTGTGCTAGCATCATAACCACTAGGCATTAATTCCGGCTTCCTTCATTTGTAATGTAAATGAAGTTATTTACTGAAAATTTTCCCAGGATTTATTTAAGTAATAACATAAATGATTTGAAAATATTGTTTGGAAAAATAATTCAAAAGAGGGGAAACTTACCCCATTGTAGAAGAATGGTCTTGTGTTTTCTGTAGAGCTAATAGTGGAGATTTTGATCTTTCTTTATCAGAACTGAAAGCAACAACAACAGTTGTTCCTGATTATATTCTACAATGAAAACTCCTAAGATAGATATCCAGTAATGCAATAGGATAACGTCCTATATATATATATATATATAAAAAAGCCAACTAATATTCTAAGAAGAAACTTTCATACAAGAAAAAGTGATAATAGAAAAAATCTGACTGTTAGAGTCCAGTAATTATCTTTTTCAGCATGATGACAGAAAACCCAAACTTGGTCTCTAGACTCAGGCAAGAGAAAAATTCATTACCTACTGAATCCAGAACATTCATTGCATTTGGTTCAAATTAATAAAATATCTTTTAAAAAACTAAAATATAAAACTTTATTATTTTTTCCTATCAACTTAAAATAGCAAATTCATTCATTATCTACAACCCTATTTCCAAGAAATTGTTATAATACAATACTGATGAAAATACATAATGGGTATCACAGCACACCACATGCATCTTTCCTTTGTTTATTTTTTTAGTATTTTGTGCTGTGCAGCATGAGCATTTGTTGCTGATAGCAGCACAAATTTTTGCATATAAAAAGTGTGAATAGCTGCCCATAAATCTTGAATGAAATCTATTTTTACCTCAAAATGTTAAGATGCCAGAACTGGAACAAGTAGATATAAATTGCATCTTAAGAATTTGGAGACTGCCAAAGACTGGTACTAGCTTGACTGTGTGCACAGCTCTAGAACCAATGTCTACAGATAGCTATGCAATCTATGGGAGTACTATTTAACATCAACTCAAAATGCATAAAATGACTTTAGAAACATGAGATGTACCATTAATCCTATTATCATCATCATCAGGAAACTGAGATCAAACAGCATAAGGACATATACTGGGACAATCCTGACTAAATGCCATTGCCACACACCACATATATAGTCTATCATTTTCTCAGAAGTCAGGTGTCTAAATTTACTGTTTGTCCATCTGGTTTACAGTCTGTAGTGAACACAAATTTTTGCAGTAAAGTAGTTGTCCTGAATAAGAATATAACATCCTTGAGCTATGAAAAACAATATCCTTCTGTTCTTGATTCTATGCTGACATGGATATGATTCCAAAAGGACAACATCTATCCTCAAGCAACATGGCTGACACAAACTTAAGCACATTGGAAATGAACTAAGGGATCGATCATATCTTTACCACTACAGACCTATCAGCAACATTATGCAGCAATGCAACAGAAGTGAAACAATATCACTGCAGCCAGGACAATGATGCTTACATTAGTATATGAGTTGTAGACTTTATGCATGTGCCATTGCAATAGATACTTTTACCAGGTATTGACTTTCTGGAAATCTGGTTTCATGTGGTATTATGTCATTCAATGTTGAGGACATAATAATATGTTGCCTTAGATGTCAAATATATTTAAACTCTAATTCTACTTTTTCAAAATGCACTTCTTTGCTTATATATATTTTTAAGTTTTAGAGTATATCATGGAAATAAGTCTCTTAGTCAAAAAACACATCAATGATTATGTGCATTCACTTTCACAATATCATACACTTAGTTCCAAAGTAGTTAATGGAAGTTGTTTTGTTTTTATCTGAAATTCATTTTCCATTAAATTGTTTACATAAAATGGTAACAAGAAAAAAACAAAAAAAAAGAAAAAAAAAGCCCACAGGCTAATTTGAAAGCTGAATATTTTGGATAAGAAAATGCCATTGAGTTGTTGGGAGATATGGTCTATTGCTGAAAGAGTAGATAAAAAAGATAAATCTTAACAGGTCTACTGTTGGATTTTGAGCTTCAAAACAAAGTGTTTCTTTTTCTTTCTTCTACTAATTTATATATTTTAGACTACATGTTTTATTTCTACTAACATAAGTTCAGAGTTAAGTGGTATTAAACTAACTCAACAGACAAAATCAGAAAATTGTTTACTCAATATCCCAGAATAATTAATATCAACAGCAATGAAAAATGACAAAAAACAACCTTACAAATCCAAAAAAATAAATGAGTTAGCCTGTTTCTATAAAAAATTTTTTAAATAATATATTCATAAAGTAGAGACACTGAAAATGAAAAAAGCTTATTTGTGGCTCAATGAAATAGAAATCCTTAAAGATATTCAATAAGGCACAACACAAACATATGCAGATTAAATTAGAATAAGAATGATTGTATAAATAAAATCATTAGCAAAATTTGAGTAAGAAAAATGTAAAAACAATAAAAGATTTCCACTGCTAGTGCTAAGCAGTACTCTTTTAGCACCAATAAAATGATTAGAAGGTAAAAGCTGTATTATGGTGGCAGCAGAAAGAGCAAATTTCCAAACAAAAAAGTGCATATTCTACTTATTAGGTAGAGGTTCCAATTTATATAGTTGAGTAAACATTTTTTAATGAGTGCTGGTATTGATGATTTCTTCCATGAAGTTACTCATTATAATTATCATATAAACAACTAGAAATTACCAGAGAATATAAAATGGTTACTACAACTAATTTAAGCATCTGGTTCAAACAAAATCAATTAAGACAACTTTGAATAGTTCAAAGAATATACATTTTAAATTATAGATATTGCAAGCAAAGATACTATTTGAGATGCAGAATTATTATTGGAATAAATTTTTTAAAATAAAACTTGTTTTCAAAGGATGTGTACAGTTGTCCCCTGGTATTTGTGGGGGTTACGTTCCTAGAGCACCCGTGAAGAGTGAAAAAACGTGAATATTGGACGTGATCCATAAAAATGCCTATAAACGTCAAAATATAATGTAAAATATAATAAAAAATATAAGTAAATATATAATAATAATTTAATAAAAAATACAACACTCAGAGAAACACTCGAAATAGATACATGCGGTAAACTGGGATGATGCTGGGCTGCATCTGCCTGAGACAGCGCCTCGTGGGCAGCAGCCAAACAGCAGCGAGGAGAAATGAATAACGCTCTCGGATTGGCTACTTTAAAACCTCCAGCCAATAGCTTTTATTTTATATTGATATTTTGCTGAATTTACGTTAGTATTTATATTACAAAATTAGTAAATTATATTGTTATTAATAATTTAGTGTTAAAAAGTGTGAAAAAATATATATTGCCATGAAAAAACCCATAAAAATCGTGGAAGATATTTGCGATTCCACGAATATGCAGGGGGTTTCCACGAATAATTATTAGTTAGGTTCTAAGGAAAATTCCGCGAATAACTGGGGCCACGAATGCCGAACCACGATTACGCGGGGGTCGACTGTATAATGCTAATTCTGAATTAAAAAAGAAAATGCAATTCATATAAAACTAAAATTTGTTTATATTATAAAGTATTCAAAGATGAAAAAAACAATTCATATATAATAATACACAAGAAAAAAAAACACTGCAAATTATATTTTTAATATAATAATTAGTAACCCACATATCAGATGAAAAGGGGCTTAAAAAAGAATATTACTATAGCTTCACAATAAAGATGAACCCAATTTTTTATTTGACAGTTGATGCAAACTGCCTCTTCAGTCTTGTCACAATAGTTTATTAACTCTATAATATTATCATCTTTGTTTAGAATAGAACTTGTCTTCCTTCTCCTTTTATGTTTGCATGCAAAAAAATAAATAAACTCTTTAAGACAGTATATATCGTAATTACAATGTTTCTTAATGTTAGATAACCACAGAAGTACATCTCTTACAGAGCCTGTTAACAACAGTTGACTTACTGTGCGGCATTGTTGTGAGGACTTGCAGAGGAGGATCTTGACTGGTCAGTGCACTGGGGATGAACTTTCTTGTTTCTTAGTTCACCCTGGACTAAATTTTGGATATCAGTGTTTTCAACAGCTGATTTTGCTGAAGAGGAATCAGATACTTCTGCAGTGCTAGAAAAACAGAAAGACCAAATGAAATATTCATTAAACATGGAAGAAGAATATTTTTAAGATTCACAAATTTCATTTAATGAAAAAAAAAAAAAAGAATATCACAGAAAAATTCAAGTGAACCCATACCTTGAGTCCTGGTCAATGCATTAGCTAAATTAACATATTAAAGACATAAGAAAGAACATGAATTTTTTTTTTACTTAACCTTTAAACAAAGATTAATATTGTTACACCAAGTGGTGATAAGACATGCTTTTCTCATTTTTCCCAAATTATATATATATATATATATAAATACAATTTTGGTTCAATTTTTTAATTAAAAAGCTAAAACCTATCAATCATAAAAGAAAAAAATTTAACAAAATATTGAAGTTTAAACAAAAGCTAAGACCAAATTGAAATACAAACCTCAGGTGAAACCAGAGCTTAACTTGTTTTTTCATATGCAACAAGCCATTTAATAAAATTAAAACTCATGGCATTTAATGGATCCTTAACAAACTAAGAACTAAGATATTCAAGAATAAAAAGGTTTTCATGTAATTTCTTTGGTTTTTAGATCACCCTTTTCTATTCTATAGAGACATGTGGACATATTTTCAACTGTTACCTGAAGCATAGCCATAAAGTGTACATACACATAACCGAGCAATCACTCTCAAAATATGACACAGCATTTATTTCCTGCAGCAAGTTAATCATTTACTTTTATCTAGGTCCTTCTATGATTACTACTTTTAATTTACTGATTTAACTATGCACTATCCAATGTATCAATGTATTTATTTATTTATTTGCTATGCAAAGACTCTAGGACTTGCATATTCAGTCTAAAGGAAGCCCCTTATACAGCTTTTAAAACATATTTCAAAATATTATTGTGTTTAATATATGCATGTATATTATGAAAGCATATTAACACTTCTTGGATTCTGCTACATTAGAACAAAACTGAAAGTGTAACATCATGACAGATATACAGTAGCATTAACAAAACCTGTCATCTTACTTTTATGAAATCTAACTATAGATGAGTCATTAAAACATATTGGAAAACTCTTATGCTTATTAATTAAAAGTTCCTAAAAGTAAATAGGTTTCATTTCACTGTCTTGAAACATTCAAGAATTTGAGGAATTTCCTGTTATTCTTAGTTTTTTTTTTTTTTGCCATTTGGATAAAACAAGATGAAACAATTTGAGGAAATTAATATAAAATTATAACACATAATTCTAGTGAACTTTTAGTACATCATTTTAAATGTAGAATATGTCAATAAAACAAAACAAAACAGCAGAGTCATTATTGTAACCAAAAAGGTACAGCAAAGAAACCTTAGAAAGTAAAAAAAAAAGAAATTTCTAAATAACCCAAAACACAACTCTTCTTTGACTTTCATGCCCCCAAAAACAAAATGAAAGTATAAAACAGTTACTTGCCTGCTTTATTTTAAAGCATAGTTTTACAAATATACTGCAAGCATGTTCTTTGAAAAATTGAAATTTGTCATCATCAAGGACAGATTCCTGGGAAAATGTTGACACTATAATCAACAATAGCAAAGTTTTTCAGCAATAATTGGATATTAGGAAAGTGCTGACTTTTGAAAACAATATTATGAATTTGTCAGGTAATGGAAGTAATCAGCAAGGATACAATGGACGAAGTGTTTCAGTGAGATGATTTGAGTAAAATGGTAATTGTTAGATTTTGTTGAGAAGTTCTTCACCGAGAAATCCTTTTGGATTTACATAAATTTGACCAATGGTGTTAAATAACTTTTCTGTTAGATTGTTTAAAAAAAATCAACTTCACTACAAATAACACTGATCTAATTCAAGATGTTTTTAGAATGTATCATAATGAATTTCATTAACACTGTACAAACATTTATTTACCTACCAGAAGTCCCTGAATGCTAGCTGCTTATAAAAAGATATCACCAGAGGCAGATGCATTTTTTCAAAAAAGTCAACTTTTAAAAATTAAAGAAATAACAAAACAAAATCAAATCAAAATAATGTGGAAATAAAATATTTTGAAACACCCTGATTAATGAGGGGTCAAAAGCAGCTAAGGCTGTTTCAATTTTTAAACCTTGATTGCATGGATAACTAAATGAAAGGTATCCAAACCAAATAAGGTACAAATTTATACTGTTCAGGCAGGAAAAAAGAACATCAAGCAAAACAATGGATAGATTTGAACCTCCTTAGCAACACTCAAACTTGTTTATTTATTTATTTATTTTTTTAAAATCTTGTTCTGATTTGTATATTTTTTAGGTGATTTATGGCAACTTAAGTGAAGTCAGGTTTCTGTCTTAACAGATACTCGTAGCAAAGAGCCTTACAACAATTTTAACTAAAATTTTTTTAACAAAATGTCTTTGTACTTGTTAGAAAAATAAGACTGAAACTAGAGTGGCAGAATACCAGTAAAAGCCTGTTCCTGGATAATGACAAAGATGGCTTTAGCATAACTTCAACTATAGAAATACATACAATCTACCTTTTTATACAATGTAATACTAACTCTAATGAACAGTGCCTGTATGACACAGCCAGTGAAATTATCTACTGAACAAAGCATACTAAAGAAAATAAAAAGAAACAACAAAGACTCAGTTCTTGATATAAATTGACTTTTGTTAAATTGTCTTATGTTTATTTCTAGGATTATCATATTCCACTCAATACTAAATGTATAAAAGAAATTATTTAGTACAGAAATTCAGTGTAAAGAATGTAGTTTATTTACTAAAGATCTACTGTTAAAGGTTCTCCCAGTATCTGAAAAGTCACTAAGAAGGGGGAAAAAATCTGATAAAAAAAAAGCAGTACTGAAGCCAAATGCAGTAACTTTTTAATTTCAAAGAAATCCTTTAAAATAACCTCTGACTTTTGTAAATTGTACATATAGTAAATAAAAGGAAGGAATCAGCTTTTCAACACCTTTGTTAGTTCTAGGTTCACAGGTTATTTTCCATATCAATTCAACAACTACTTCCAGTATCATTATCCACTTCCTTTCTCCTTGTGACTTGGCTTTGGTAACATTTAGCTAAACCATATAAATTTTTTTTTTGGGGGGGAATCTATCATCTAAACTCACAAATGTGTTTTGCATTCATTTTACTCCTATTTACTTATATGTCTACTTAAAAAAAAATTCCTAAACATGATATTTTGAACCTTTGTGAGTGGGACAAAAAAAGCTGATTTCCAGAATTTTTCCTGTCCAGTTTATTTCATCAATTCACTTGAGATTTATTTTGTAGCATTTTACTGACACAGATTTACAAATAAAAATGATTTCAACATCTTGGAGAAATATTGGACAAAGTAGGGACACCTAAGATTGACATCAGATATCAATGGGCACAGCTTTGACAGTGAAAATATCTGTTTGGGGATGCCAGGAAACTGCTGAAAAACAAGCTAATTAAATTTCTATATCTGATTTATATTTGGCTGAAAGGGATACAGTTTTCCATGATTTCCTCATACTTCAATACATTCTTTAAATATGGCAATTTTGCTGCTAATTTTGTGATTTTATGTTCATTTAATACTGCATCACAAGCATGGGTTTTTCAGCAATATGTACAGACCTGTATTAAATTAATGCTATTTATACATTTCTCAAGTATTACAGCACATGGAAAATCCTGAAAGAGGCAAATTAGTTTTTATTGTATTCACATCACCAGCCGTTATAGAGTGGTGTCTTCCAGGTCTGCCTACTGCTGGAAGTGGTAAAAGTACGCTGGTTAAGAAAAACACCTAGTAGGCCCTTTTGAGTGCAAGAATTTTATGAGGAACTCTTCATTATGTGAGCACTCCTACAAGAAAAGTCAAATCTACCAATTATTGCCACACATTGACCATTGCTTGTGGTTATTCCTGTCCTGTAGCTGGGGTGGCCACTAGTGCTGATACTCACTTCACCTGCACCATAGACAAACTGAAAGGGTAAAAGTAGCAATGCTTTTGTGCGCTCAGCACAGGCTTAGCTGGTTTGAGGCAGTCTTGCAATTTCTACTTCCTTTTTGAGATATAAAAACTTAAATCCCATAATTTCATCCTGTGCCTAGTCATGTAACACCAGCAAACTTATTATTTGATCATTTTCAGAAAAACATTATGCATACCTCTTGACCTACAGTTACATATCAATGGGACCTCAGGTCACAAAATTTGCTAAAACCAATTTTGCTGTGATGCTTTTTATTTGGATAGAACAAACCCCATACAAGTTTGCCATAAGTAGTCTTTTGTGCTTTCGCTCACTGACTATTGAGAAATATTAGTATAAAATATATGGACGATGCATTATTTTCCCCCATTAATTACTGTATATTGTATCTACTACATGTACAAGTTTTCTTAATATCCAAGTGTTTCTGGACATCAGTTCATTCTGAAAACTTAACTATATAATATACAGGGTGTTCCAAAAGTCTTGGGCACATTTGAAGTCCCCATATCTATTTAACTATGAATGGTAGTAAGATAAAAGTTGTGTCATTTTAAAGCTAATTACATTAATTTTTTTGTAAGGCTATTGATTTTTTTTATTTCTTTTCAGATATTAAGATTTTTTTAGATTAAGATTTTTTTAGATATCTTTTCAGATTTTTTAGTTAATGGATAAATTGAGTGAGAAAGAGTCTGGTGACTTCATTTTCCAACAGGATGGAGCGCCACCACACTGGAGCCTCAGGGTTAGACAGTTTCTGAACATAAAACTGCCAGACAGATGGATTGGAAGGTCTGGGCAGAATGATCACGATCTCATGTCCTGGCCACCCAGATCTCCAGATCTCACACCATGCGATTTCTTTTTGTGGGGATTTGTGAAAGGATTGGTATATGTGCCCCCTATTCCCAGAGACGTGGATGAGCTGAAGGCACGAATAACAGAAGCTGTTTCAACCATTGACAATGCAATGCTGGGACGCGTTTGGCAAGAATTGGACTATAGGCTTGATGTGTGTCGTGTGACCAATGGTGCTCACATTGAACATCTTTGAACATTCCATGTAAAAATTGAGATTACAAGCTTTCTGAATTTACCAGATGCGTTTTTATATCCTTAATAGTTTCCGAGATATTCATTGTCAAAATGTGCCCAAGACTTTTGGAACACCCTGTACATGGAAAAGAGTAGCAAAATCACCATATTGAAGTATGAAGAACTGTATGCCATTCAGACAAATTAGCTTGTATTTCAGAAGTTTTCTATCATCCCCATATAGCTATTTTCACTGAAAATGTTGTACTCACTGACTCTGATATCAATCTTAGGTGTCCCTACTTTGTCCAGTATTTTGCCAAGATGTTGAAATTAATTTTATTTGTAAATATATGTCAGTAAAATGCTACAAAATAAATCTCAAGTGAACTGATGAAATAAACTGGACAGGAAAAATTCTGGATATCAGCCCCACCCCCCACCCCTCACAGGGGTGCAAAAATTTCAGGAGCATAACTTTATTATTTTTGTAATATTCCAGTGTGAAAATGCAGAATTTAGATGATTTACTCCTGTCTCATGTTACAATGGTCATTCTGACTGAAATTATTGGCCTAAAGAACTAAAAAATTCCATATGATCTAGTCAAATGTTATTAAAAGCCAGGAGAAAAGGAATAAAAATGAAGGTGGTGATGCTAGAAAGTTCTTAATATCTGGATAATTTGACAACAGAATGATGATTTAGGCCTAGGGGATACAAACAGGGTAAGACACTACTAGCTTGCACACCTTAGCAAAATAATAAACATGATTCTCTCTATGACAATTTTAAACAACAAAAAAGTGGCAACTAAACAAATACATGCACTGATACACACTACTATTTCTATTTCAAATTACTAAAACATTCAAAGTAAATGTTTCATAGTTGTAGACCAAGATGCTTAGAATATATGCTACATAAAATGTAATGGAAAATTTCTGGTTTTAACTAAGTTGCAAGACTTGGGAAATCCATAATGGTCTTTTCTGAACTCTATGCTATGAATAAAAAGATCTGCAATATAATGAAAAACAAGAAAAGATTAAAAATAAATTTCATTAATTCGATATTGCGTTTTCTTTTTAAAGATCTTTCTATAATTTTTAGCTACTGCATTTTCAGGACTGTTAGCCTCACCTAATTATAAAAATCATTTAATTACAGGCATTTTACATAATATCCTGTTACTATAAAGCACATATATCCCAAAAGTAACCTGTACCAGACATTCACTTTCATCACTGATGTTGTAAATGAAGATCCACTCTGATACATGGATGTATGTGGATCATTTCTTTCACAAACATACAATATAACACTGCTTCAATGATGTTAACAAAATATTACCAGATTTTTCTGTTTTATCACCAAACGGAAATTTAACAAAAAAAAAAAAAAAAAAAAAAACAGAAGAGAAAATTAATGCCAACCAACAAATCTAGCATGATTATCACACAGGGCTCACAGGCAACATGCAATAACTGAAAACTCACAATGAGTAAAAACTAGCAAAATTATTCTTTGTATGTAAAATCTGATTAAAGCCCTATAAATATCCAGCCAGTGTTATAACAATGATCATTATTATCATATGACTAAAAGCTAGTGCTTTGCTCAGAACTGATGAACTTCATCAAGACCTGTCTGAGATTAGTATTGAAATCCATGTTCTAATTGTGGAAAAGCAATCATCACTGATTATGCCATACACTAGTTTTTCTAATGAAACAATGTCTTCAAGATAGTTGTGCCAGCAATAATGAACATTCAGCAGTCTTTAGTCTAATGAAGAGATTTTTAGCTATGGAATTGAGAGTGTGTTATTGTCAGCATGAACGGCTTACAGGCTGCTATATATACAACAAGCCAGATTCAGATTCAGCAATAAATGAATTTAATCAATTTCTAGAGCCAGCTAGGAAAAAAAAACATTGACTGTGTAATGCCATGTATAGGGAACAGGATAATGTATGTCCATGCTAAGGTATTCCACCAGGTATTGTACAATGGACTGAACCTCTGTATTGTTTGATCTTATTAACAGGTAATCCCAGTGTTACACCATGCTAAAATTGAGATCAAGTATTATTCATAGAAAAAATAGTACAAAATATCAGTTTCTATGTTTGATGATCATTAAGTTCTTTATCCATCCTGCAGTTCAAGCTGAGATAACCTGATAGCAACATTTCAAATGTTATTAATATTTCTCCTCATTGCCTTTACAGACTGAAAGCTAACCCATTATGTTACCAAAAGTCTTCATATCATCATTACTAAAAATGATACCACTAGAGTCAGTCTGGTGATGTTTCTAATGTGGACTATTACATTTTGATGCAAAATAATAGTTATTCTCCTGATGCATCACAAGCAATAAACAATTCAGACATGTGCTGATTCCACTTTACAACTTTACAAGCATTAAAGAGATGAAATCCAAAAAAAAATTTGATTGCCAAAATATTCTAATATAGACAAATATTCTTTTGCACATAAACAGAAGTCTCAAGGATACCTGTTCCATAGTCACATTCCATTTCAGATTCTGATCATCTGTTGGCCAGTAAGATCAAATTCAATATCCTAGTACTCATCAAATTAAACATTAAGCTCATATTCTTTTTTTTTGGTTTTGTTTGTTGTTGTTGCTGCTTTTTTAAATAAGAAACAACTGCTGTTCAAAAATGACTTCAATAATTTTCTGTAGCTTTGAATCTTAAGTGTAATATTTTACAAAATTCTTTTCTTTTTGATAAAAAGTTTATAATCCACTACAAAACTTTCAAAATTTTAGGTCCAACATATTCCCAAACACAAGACTAAAGCGGAAAAAACTACAGTTCTTATAGGTAATAAGTAATAGGTTATTGTTAATCATCTATTTTATGAGAAAGCTTTTTTAAAGACAAGGATAAATTCAAATTAACTCAGAGAAAAATGCATAAAATAATTTACAACTTTCAGAACAGTAAGTACAGTCTGTAGGTAAAGTTGAAAAAAAAAAGGACAACCAAGCTTGAGATATTCTGGCTATTAATGACTAGTTTTCTATAAGTGACAGACATAGCTATAAAGAAAGAATAATAAGTCATCACTCACACATTCAAAGACTATCTGGTAGGCAGATTAGGTTTAGCTAGTTCTAGGCACAATGGATCAAAATTTTCTATGCCTAAAGACCTCCTGAAACTCAGAATGACTTTGTCTTCTTCAATAAATATAGTTACCAATGTTAAATACAAATCTAAAATCTGATGTATGGTGGTAATTCGAAGTTCTTTTTTTTCTCTCTCTTTCTCACAGGTGGAGCACCATGTTGGCTAATATTTTGATATTGGAAAATCAGGACTATCTGACAGTAAGTAAAACCTTATATACCAAATATAAAGTACATAACTTTAGTAGACTGGTAAGAAATAACAATATGAGATGTATCTTATGAACAACAATTATATACAATTAATTGTTTTCAATTTCTATATAATACATTAAAAATATATATATTCTATACTCTCAAAGCCAATCTTTCTGATTTTTTAAAGAATCTATTAAAAATGATGAAAAAGTAATGTGTTAAGCTGCATCCAGGCATAATAAACATGGCTATGTTAATAGATTTTAAAATGTATTAATTTCAAAAAAAACATCATCTATAGAATGAAAATATCTGTAATAACAAATTGCTTGGACAAACAGTTTATATTAATAATACATCTGATAGAAGAAAATATTTATTATTATTCAACATCGCATTGTCATAGAACCAAGCATTCCAGGCCTCTGCCAACAAACTCAGTGTCAAATTTCAATTTTTTTTTTTTTTATTTTGGCATTTGAGACTGGTGGCATGGTGCATAATACAATTTCCCCACTACATAAAATACTAGCAAGTGCAAATAATGTGTTTTGGATTATATAAAAATTATAATTTTACTGAAGCACTATCTATAAATATAAACTTGATTCATATCATCAGAAGAGTGGCATTATAGCTCTCTGCATGGGAATAGACAGACAAATGTTTATTATATACACCAAGTGAGCATTCCTTCAATGTAAAGAAAACGTGTACAAGCATTTACACAATACTTTTCTTTAATCTCAATTCATTGAATTATTCTCTATTAGATACTCATTTAGACAAAATTTAATATTTCATATTTTCTTGGAATTTATTTTTTAAATTTTAAAATATGATCATTGCTTGTTTTCCATTTGATTATACACAAGGATCTACTCATTTTATTTCAATATATTATCCAGATTTGATTAAAATACTAATTTTTTGTAAATAATTACTTTAGTATTATGAGAGATGCTCCAAAAATAATGCCCTCTATTTATTTTCTCAAAATTCTCTAATTTTTAGCTTAAATAATGTAACATAACACAAAAGAAGCTTTTTCTAAGATCAATCAGTAGTTATTTTTCCAAATATTTACACTATCACAATCTAGACACTTGGGCCAATGTGGAACCAGTGCTGTTACAGTCAGTAAAAGTATGTCTTTGCTATGCAGCCATTGTCAAACAGCATTCTTCATTCATCACCTGTGTTTTCCTTTACAGAACCAAAAGGATAACAGTCTGAGGGTGGAGAGTGAAAAAAGCAGTCCATCCATTTTATCCACTGATCTCTCTCATGTTCTGAGGGCCGTATAATATTTGTGAAACTCACCAAGTACTAACTTTAGAATAATTAAGGTTAACAATAATCATTTCTAAGGTATAATAATGGATACAGTAAATCACACTAAACTCTCATTGTGTAATGTGCTAATCTTTGCAGATAAGTTCATCAACCTTCTGTGTTGCATCATTCAGAGTTGTGAGCTGTCCACTACCATTTTGGAGTTCAGTTTCCTCACTTTCAACATGATTTATCAAGCATTTTATAGTAGTCACACCAACATGTAAGTGTCCATACACATTCATCATGAAACCTGTAGGTAAAGTTCATTTGACCACATATATGTAAGCTAAGTAGAGACCAAACTTATAAATACATAGATCTGATTTAAAAACCCTGGCTGTGTTTAGCCTCCTTTATTGCAGATTTTATTTAATGACACATTACCTCTCTTAGTAAAAATTTCAGAATAAAAATGTCAACATTTATACAAGAATGAAACCTGGCAGAAAACAGAATCACTGTGATTGTATCCTGCAGTGTTTTATTTGAAAGCTATAATACATTTAGCTTTGTTTAAACTGCTAAAGGAATGTACTGTGTAACAATATAAATATTCTAGTTATGCAGAAAAACCTGGAGATAACCACTTCCATTGTTATGGTGAAAAAATACATTAAAAACACTGCAATAGACACTGATGGAAACATAGTGTTTTGATGTAAGCTTTTGCATAATTAATGGCCTTGGAGGTTGGGGATTAATTCTTACCGAAACCACCAGTTTTATAAAAGTGTATCTAAGTACTGCTATCAAAATGATTATGATGATGCTGTTACTTTCACTATATAACCAGTGACAATAAAGGACTAACTATAGTTAACTAATGCTTTTTTGTCTTTTCAACACTTAAGCGTTTACTGGTTCATGGTTTATAAAAGTGTGCTTACTTTACTGATGACTATTTACTACATTAATAATAAATTTGGGGCTAGCCAGTCAGTTACCACTAGTCTGACATTGTAGTTTAACCTCAAGATCAGAAACACAAAAATATTTTAAGAAATTAAATTTTTCATTATTTTTAGAAAAAACAAAAGAGTGGCCTGATTATATAAATACAAAGGCAAGTTAACAATTACAGAATAGTTAAAATCTGGTTCATTTTGAAAAATTGTTCTTACCAGCAAGTTTTCTTTTTTAAAGAATATCAACACTGCTACATAAAAAATAATTAAATTAGTTATTTTTTTAAACTTAAAGCATATAAGTTAGTTAGTTATTCATTCTAATCTGCATTATCCTTTTGGTAAAAGGTGATTGCACTTTAATAATTAATGTAAGATAAGTTAAAGAAACCAGAGAATAAAGAGTTAGGCTACAAAGATTTTAAAGCTGTGGGTTGGAGTTTAAAACTTTCACTACAGACAGTAAGTCCAGAATTATTCTAGTGTAACCTCCTTAAGATATTAAACCCAGTAACAAAAGTCCACTCCTTAAAAAAAAAAAATGCTCAACTGGTTACCATAATAACAATCTTTTCAACTCAAGATCCATTTTTAGGGTCCGATTTCTTCTTTTGACAAAACTGAATAAAACATAATTTATCTAGTGTGTGTGTGTGTTGATGTTTAATAAAAACCTTGGTGCTAAAAATTTATTAAGCATTATTTAGATTATTAACATTTCTTTGGCTAGGAGAAAGAAGTCTAAAGTAGAATGCCAATGCTGATAAAATATCCTGCTTTTCAAACCTGGTTTTAGAGATGTCTTTCACTTGTATACTCTCTAAACGTTAAATCCAAATATTTCCATTAAAAAGTCAACCACCCCTCCCATAATTATAACAAATTGTATTCAAATTTTCCATTAAAGAGTATGTATGATACAAGGAAAAAAAACTAAACAAATTTTTGATTGCTATTAGTTACATAAAAAATTTAATACTTCATGATTAGAATGTTGACAGAAATAGTTGAGTAAAAACAGTTTTTAGACTGATATGCTTTTATTTATTGACTAGATCATCAGTTCAGCCACATGCCCAATAAGTCAAAGTATATATATATATAAAGATGAGCTGGCCACAGGAATTAACCATCATAAAGACATTTATGGTTTTTCTTTACAATATTTAAAAAAAGAAAAGGTTTTTTTTTTTTAAGGACGAGGGTAAGAGAAAACAATAGTTTGCAAATATTCAGACCCATTCTCACAGGTTTCTGAACGAAAGACACATTGTAAGTAGCTGTCCACTTGATGTAAAATGTTCTGGAGTTTTCTTTTTAAACTGCAGTACTTTTAATGTTGTTTTATGGGACAGAGGTACAGATATTTATAAACAGTTAGGATCCAAAAATATTGACTGACACCAGTATCACAATGTAGAATTGTAGAATTATTAATAAAATAAGCAAGTTGAAAAACAGAAAAAGGAAGAAGAAAAGATGGCAGTGATAGAATTAAAAAAGAAACATGTAATAGTTAACAATATGAGAAATTTGTTGGTGTCAGAGTGCATAGGTAGCACTGGGGAACATCGCATCTCTATATTACTACAGATACAGCAGCACAGATAAAACAGCAACACCACCAAAAAAATAAATAAAAAATAAAATAAAATAAAAACATGCCTGCATCCAGAGCTGCAAGAAATATGACACTTTAAAGCTAAAGAAAACAGAACTTTGTTTAAAATTCCCTTTATTAGAATTGCTCTTTTTATTAGGTAGGTAGTTACTCACCATTCTCATCTGATTGGCCAGTTGTATAATATTTTTTTAGGGAAAAAATGTTAACGTAAAATATAAGATAAAAATTTAAAAAAAAAAAAAAGATTTTCTGAAATCTATATTAATTTATAGGCTAAATGGTTAGTCTCCAGCCACTTCAGTGTTTATTTTTAGCAGATCACTGAAATTATTAGTGAAAGTAGCTGAACAAATATATTGCAGTAATATATAAAACACAGGTCAATTAAAGAATAACCTAGAAATATTTTTGATGTTTTGATATGAAATTATACAAACAACTTTCATAGTTAATCACACACACACACACACAAATAAACAAACAGATGGACAGAGAGTTAGCCTGATAGCATACACATTTTTGTTTAAGAATCTTCCCGACAGATACATTTTGTACTGCTAATTTCTTGTTATCTGGAATGAAGAATGCAAGTAAGATAGAGAGAATTCTAGAAACTTGGAATGATAAATAATTATTCTTTGTTTAATAAAAGCATTTTTTTGACAAAGGAACTCTATAAATATTTAGTTTAATATTAGAGTTACTGGAATTTTTTTAACTACATAATTGGCTGCAATACAAAATATTATCTATGATCTTACATAGTATGGCTTTTCAGTAAAACACCCAGTTTGCTAAAGTATTCTATATTATTATTTACCAAGCAAACGAGAACCAAACTGTAAATCGTTTTAAAAAAGGTTTAAAATTTTCTGCCCATCTATTTAAATATATTTACCTTTTTATAATTCGATATATTATCATGATTCTTACCTTTGATAATTTTCACTTTTATTATAACATTCTGTTGAACCTTATCAACAATATCAAGAAAAACAAAATGAATATTAATAAATTATTTTAAGAAAGCTACAAATGTTTCTGTACTTTTGCTTGATAGTTTACACCAAACTTCATCTGCCTTCTGACCTGATGTAATATTTTTTTTTTATTTTTTGGTATAAAAACCAACATAAGAAAAGCAATAAAAATTGAACATTTTTTCTTTGTATTAAATTTCATTGTACAATTAATCTATAAAAGCAAAGGATAAATAACAGAGGTTTTGAGTGTAATTACTTTTTAATTTAATTTATAAATGTTTTGTATCTTATGAAACAATTTTTAAAATAAAAGAAACTAGTTGAGTTAATGTAAACTACAGCCATGTACAAATAGTACATTTACTGATTTAGCAATGAATTGAATTTAAAAGTTAGCAAATATGAACACTATCTGTATACAAATGTAAGCTCTCCATCTAATCACTATTTTCGGTGCACCATCCAGCTATTTTATTGTTAGCTAAACTACTATTTCTGCACCAGATTAATAAAGAGCTAACTCCAAACAGGTCAGAGGTTTTGTCTTTTCTTTTTTAAAGACCAAATACAGTAAAATTAAACAAAGTTAATGTTTAGCAAAACATTAGAAGGAAGTTGTTGAAAAGGTTGTTCTATGCCTTACTTTTGCTCAATATAGGTGGTTTATGTAAAATATTAGAAATAAAAAGGCTAAGGTATATTTTCATTATACCATTTTAATAAAGGTTATTTTAAAAAATTTTTTAAATTTATTTATTGTATTTTCACACAAACTCTATGAAAAAAAACACTGGAAAGCAAAGGTACTACTCACTCTTTTTTTATCCCCAAGCTTTCCAAATTCGTAAGTATTATGTTTTCTATATCAAGAATCACCAATATTCTGGTATGGCTATTCATGTCAAAGTAGGGGGAATGATTAACTTTTTTTTTCAGCTTCAACTTCAACAGTGTAAGCCTAATAAAAAGCACTAATTCTATTTTTGCTGACATTAGAAGAACAGAAATATATTCAAATATAACACCATAAAACTTTTTCATTTCTTCTCATTTACAAGGGGTTTTCCAAAAGTAATGTCAATGAATTTACTTCAAGTTAATCATTACAGCTATATGATTCAAAATGGATACAATTGTTTAACCATACAAGTCCTATTTTTCTACATATCATTGTCATGTTCAACAAATTCTTTCCAGTGTTTAACAAGGACACTGAAGCCTGCACAGTGAAACTGTGGTGACTGCGCTTTTAGTCACTCCAAACCAACATATTTCACAGCCTTATCACTTTCAAAGGGGGCACCACAAAGAGATTCCTTCATACCACTGAAGATGTGGAAGTGTTTAAGTAGGACTGTATGGTACATCAATTGTTTTTTCATCTGATCTTCTGGATGGCCGTTATTATCCCATGCACATCATGAGGTCTGGCATTGCCCTGCATAGCATGTACAGGCTGTTTCTTCTTCAATGCTGCTTTCACCTTTTTTTTTTTCTTTAGAGTTTCAATGTATCAAACAAAAGCAATTATGTATAAAAATAGGACTTTCATAAATAACCTGGCTAAACAATTGTATTTAGTTTGACACATATAGCTGTAATGGGTAACTAGAAAATAAATTCAGACATTACTTCTGGAAAAGCCCTTGTATTTTTGTTACTAAGAGGCTTAAGGAGAAGCAGCCTAGTTATTGAGAATAGTAGAACATTGCTTGATCAGATGAAAACAACAGATTAATCCATGATATAAATATAAATAACATTGGTGAAATGCACAAACAAATCTAGCTTAACTCAAATATCTCAGACATTTCATTAACTAATCAAATGGAAAACTATCTAAAATAAAATATACTGATTAAAAAAAGAAAAAAACAACGAGTTAACCTCAGTAACCAAGCAATCAAGCTTAGCTAGAATACCATGGTTAAAGATTACACAGAAAACAAACAAATAATTGTTGGTATTGCAGACTGTTGCTAGAAAGCACCATTCTACATTACCTGCATCCAGTCTTTTAGACCTATATTGATTTTTTTCATGTAAATGTAATATTTATGAAGCACAAACCATTCTAATGGGATTTAATTCATTCTTTTTAAGTCAGCAATTAGAACAAATTTAAAATTAAATACTATAAACAAAAGAATTACCTACCACCTGTTCAATAAGAACTACATGTTTTACTCCTTGCGATAACATGAAAGAAAGAAGTTATTCATTTAAAAATCATCTCAATTTCTTGACAAAAACATTTTTTTTTTATTGGCTATCTAAAGTGAAAATAGTTTTGTTTGTTTGTTGCATGCAAATCATACATGATACCCTAGGTAGGTGTTTACAAGAAGAAGAAAATATCAAATAAAGATCAATCATTAGGAAACAAGAAAAAAAAAGCATAATTGTGGCTTGCTGTTACAATAAGGAGTCACATTATAACAAAATTTCTATAGGATGACTAATGCATTCCTTTCATCATCAAAAAGTAGTAGAACAAGAATAAATTTTAAAGGGAAAATTATAATATATAAACTATAAAATAATTATTGCTATGATCATGGAGAATAGGTTTTCATACTACATACTGCACAGTTTTATTCAGCAGGTTCAATATTCAGTTTTCCTATAAATGGCAAAAGATTTCAGTAGTAAGCAAGTTTCATTGACTTAACTACTAACAGACCTAAAATAATAAAATAGAACTTTCATATGCAGACCACTGCCATATTATAATTTGAATACCTCAAGAAACAAATTTGTCCAAGGTTTACATCTTTGACCATTATTTTCATTAGTATAAAATGGGTTATGGGCTGGTTTTCCTAAAAAGAATAATGCTGACATAATGCCTAAAAGAGCTATCTACATTTAACAAAAGCCAGTGAAATGGCCAATCTGAGACTGGTTAGTCCATATGCCATATTGCTGCCAATCTTTTGCTATTCATATTGTGCATCAAATAATTCAGCTAGTTAGAGAGAAATTTATAACAACATCTTGCTACTTGCAAGAAAATGAACCAGTCACCAAATCTGTATGACTTTAAATAATCATTAATATCTCCATGTTGTACAACAGAAACAATCGATAACTTATGAATAAGCAGTGCCTGCTTCAACATGCATATTGGTATGCTGAAGTCTTTTCTTCACAGAAGAAACAAACATTTACCAATTCACATTCTCTGGCTACACATGGGTAAGGATGGAAATTGGTGGGGCTTTTGACCCAGTGTGTTTAATCCTTTAAGCACAGCAGATTTTTAGTTATAGTGGGGGGCATTTTGTATAGGGCTAAGACATCTTACATTCATCGATGGATATCTAAATTCTGATAGTCACATATCTACCATTCAAAATACATTCTGGCTACATTTTATGGATTATGAACTGCAAGCGCAGTCTCCTGCAGGAAGATAAGAGCAACATGCCACACATCGCACATGAGCAATACAAACTTCAAGAAAACAACTGGAAAAAAAAACCTGTTAACTTTGTAAAGAAAATGGACCAAATCACTGGTGATAATCTGATTGCTGCCGTGCTTAGATATATTCCAGCTCTAGATGTGCTCCTATCAATTACTGAAAACTAATTTTCAAACAGTTATTGTACATACATCACAAAAAAAAGGTGTAAATATGGGAAACCTATGGCAGGGATCTATGTACACACACAGATAAGAGTTATCCATTTTAATTTCTATAAGATCTATGATGTTGGTAAATACACTTCTCACCACCAAGGCAATTATGAATTACAGTTGTGGCTGCTTTCTACAGTCTTTTCTATACATTAAAAAAAAAAAAGAATGTTTGTTTTGCTTGCATACATTAACGATCACAACCAGGAAAATCCACCATCATGAACATGCTTTTTTTTTTTCACTGTTTACAGAGAAAATTCAGCAAAGGAATAGTTGATCAGAGCGTATCCTATCTCAAGCTGCTGGAAATTAACTAGTTTTTCAAATAATGTTGCCTAGAAAATTACACACTAAGAATGAAATTTTCTTAATAAAAAGATTTTTTTTCATCAAAAAGGATGAGCAGGCTCAAGTGTATCAGTTTATCTAAATAAACAGTAAAGAGAAATTCTTACTCAATTCTTTTCATTGGAGCAGAAGAACAAATATTATAAGTCATTTTCCTGCCCTTACATCCAAAGGCATTTTGTTTGCTTGAACAATTTTTTAAAATTAATCTATAAAAAAAATAATCAGCCCTGCCATACATATCACAAAAAATACACTCAATTAACTATTGCATTTTCTTGAGACACTTGAATCCCACAAAGCATGAGAACAAAAGAATATAACAGATTTTTCTGAAGATTTTTGGAAGGGTTATAGATGAATAACTAACAAAAAAGATAGTACCAACCTGTCAGAATCACTGTTACTTTCCAAACTAGAACGTGCTGCAGAAGCTTTCTTTTTCCATCGCTTACTCTTCTTTTCTCCGTGATGCTCAGACCTAACAAATATAACAAATATACATTTTAGAATAAAAAATAATACAGTTAATGATACATTTACAGAGACTGACAGCTACAGGTAAAATACTGATATTCTTTAATGTTTTAAATATATACTTGGAGCAAACTTCAAGATGAGCCAGAATACAACCTGTAAAGCAAAAACCAGAAAACAAATTCCCCTCACCATGCTAAGTGTCTAAGTTACAGCAGCTGGTCCTAACAGCAGATAGGTTGTTAGATGGATCAGTAGGTGGCAAGCACACTAATAAATAACAAAACAGACATGCATTGCAATTAACAAGCATGCACCCAGGTAAAGGTGTGATAGGTGAGCAGGGATAGCCAAAGTGGCAAGTCAGCTACATAGTTAATAAATAGTTCCATGATGATTAGATCTCTAATAGTTTACTGGCTGGAGAAAGAAATAAAAATGGTCACAACAAAAACACTGAAAAGTTGTCTAAAACTCCTGTTGCTATCAAATGCACTCCCATTTTGTTCAGAAATATTTTTGAAAACTTTCATATATAATTTCACATTAAGAGTTAAAAACACTTACAACTTAAATTTTTTTATTGAAAATATTAATATTGTTTGTTTTTTTTTACCATTTGCAGTCAAAAACAGAAACAAAAAACAGAAACAAAAATTTATTCTCAGTCTAACTTGATTGCCAGAAGTGAACAGAACCAACACTGACTGGGCAAATGTCTTATCAATTCAAACACTACATCAATGACGACTTATGTGGCTGATAACAAAGAATAAATTTTTATTTGTATTTACTACATTTTATTAATGTAAAATAAAGGCATTAAGTCACATACCAACAATAATCTAATGCAGTATATGAATATTCTTACTTTAAAATTTTCCTCGTTTGATAAAATAAGAGGGAAAAATTGATTAAATTACTTACTACACATAGGACTGCATAAAAAGCAACTAACTATCAACTCTTATACATACTTCAGAGACACATGGCCTATGATGACTTTTTTTTCTTTTTGCTTCTCTATCATTTTTTTTTAAATGTCTGCTTGAAAGGGGATAAAACACAACAAACTACTGAATGTTATTAGGAAGAAAAATATTAGACAAGTTTCAGACAAATACATTGACTAAAATCAAATAAAAAATAGATATTCTTCAGAGCTAATTTTAAATCTGAAATTTTAAAAGATAAATCTGTTTGAACCTCCACACTACCAGTTACTATATCAATAACAGATGTCAAACATATCAAGGTTATTTAATGTGGCTGCACATTAAATCATAGTTATTAAGCTATTTCTTCATGTTAGCTATCTTTCTATATTGGGTTGACTTAATGCAACCACAGATGCTCATAATTTAAGGTTTTAACATATGTTAAATAGAATTAGTTTCCAAGAGATAAAGCCACCATTAAAAAAATTAAGCATATTAAATATTATTTAACCATTTTATTATTATTTTTCTTTCATTCTGCTTAGCCTTGTGCATGCATACAAAATTTATGATATGCCATATTAGTAAAATGGTATACCTTCATATGTAAATGGTAAATAAACTTATCATTTATTTCATAACTCAAATCCAGTATATATTTAATAAAAACACAAAGATCCTTCATCTAGCAATTAAGACACTTCTTACTTTTTAAAACATCTTTTTATTTTTGTTAAAAAGAAATAATAATAAGCCATTATTGTTCATCAGTGATACTTTCATCCAGCAGTTAAGTTTCAACATGGGGAAAAAAACTTTTTTAGTCATCAACAATTTTTTTTTTATCTTTCTGAAAATAAAATTTATTCTCTATCATTAAAAAAGCTACATTATTTTTGAAAGCATTAAACTCTTCCTGAATGTGTCAAAAAAAAAGAACAAGACGTGTATTGTAAGTTTCATTGCGTGTATAATAACAATAGATCTCTTTTCTCTCTGTTGACAACCATGTGAGACAGAACATAGCAAATCAATATAGATCTTTGTTGCTCTTAACTATCTGATTGAGTTTAAACTGGTGAATAAAGTTAATTCCAGTCACACAACAAAATGCCTAAGCAAAAATAAGTCATGTTCACTCAGCAGGTCACTGGATTAATTTAATAATAATAAGAAGAAAAAAAATAGATGATGTACTGAGTTTCTATGATGAAAAAATGACAATACTTGAAGATAGGCCTTTAACCATTATGGCGGTGCCATGCAGTCTGTTTCCTACATATACTTGTTAAGGTGGCAACATATACCTGAAGTCAACCATAGATTATCAATCCAACCAGACAAATAAGAGTCCATAGTTAGCCTATTATCCTGCTCTGCTTATTGGCTTGGCCAAGCAGAAATAAATAAAGCATAATTAGTTTGTTTTTTTTAGAGCTAATTAAGACTCACAAATTAAAATAATATTAATACTATTATTGCAAGTGTAAGTCAAATAAATAAATATATTATAATTTACTACAGGTAGCATCATAGGAATTATTCCCTTTATAAAAAAAAAAAAATGACAACAACAACAAAAAATACGGAATTGCTTTTCATTATAAGGAAAAACCCAAGAGCTAGAAAATATCAGGTTCCAAGATAAAGAACCTGACTTCCAAGAACCCAATAACTACTTCATCATGTATTATGTATAGGATGCATAACTGGTACAGTTGAGTTAATTCCTTCACTAAAGAAAATTGTTGCTGATGTTTGTTACTGAATATCTTTGGTGTGCAGCAAATGATGATTATGTTATTCGATACATTTACATTTCAATTACTTGGTTGCAAAAAATATGTGAAACAGTGATTGAAATTTGTGAGGATATTTCATGAAAAAATCTTGTGTAAAAAGTTCCCAAACAAGCAACTTATTCTAAGTCATATGCTTTATATGCATAGAACTGTATCAACTAATAAATTATGTATGAAATATGCTATCTGCTACAATAAGATAAACACGATAGATTTTTACATGTACATTTATTTTTTTAATGCATGCAAAATAACTGCAGAAAATTATTAGTATTTGGTAGGATCATTTGCAGAATCTAGAGCTTTTAAGTACAAAATTAATCAGATTATTGCTAGTAACATGATCCAGGTATTTTCTAGAAAATTTGCAATATTTCTTCATTTGCCGCTGCAAGGTTGGTCTTGGTTGTTTGGTTCTTTGTTGTCTATTGAAATGGTTCTATGGATGGATCTATTATTCAGGTAAAGTAATTGTAACAGTTCTGGATGTATGACATGTGGCACCATCTTTTATAGAATATGATTATGGTTTATAATCACTTGATCATCTACACACTGGAGGGTTTCTGGAAGGCAGATATATATAAGTGGTGGAATTTAAACACCTGTCAAAAAGTGCAAGATGTTTTATTCCTATTTCAGATGCCTCCTCATTCCACTGTTCCAAATCCAGCTTGATAGATGACTGTCTTTAAAAACAATGGGAAAAATTTTTTGCAAATCTTTCTTCAGACCAATGTACATTCCAAAAATGTGAATTACTAAAAGTCTGACTTATCTGTAAAGATAAGATTGCCAATATTCATTTTGCAGCAGTCAAGAAAATAAATGGCATTTATTTACATCTGTCAGCAATGGTATCTGTCAAGTAATCTGACAAATATACCTAATGATATGCAGGACTATTGCAAAATGAGTCAAGAGAGATTATAAGTGACTTTTGGCAGTCACTGAGGAATCTGAAGACAACCCCACATTTTGTGCATGCAATAATAAAGGTTGGATGTCCAGGGACTTTGGTATGTAATGGTTACACCTTTCTCCCTATGAGCAAACCAAATGGACAGTAAAAGCATAGCAGCAATATGGCACAGAAACTAACCAACCAATTACTCAATTTCAGGTAAATGAATAAATATCTCAGCTACTGCATGTTTTCAGCATCACTGTCTACTTCAGCATTATCAGTACTGAAGATTGATTTTGTAAAATACAGATAAACTAAATTTTTGGAAGGTGTTCAAATTATTATGCCAGGTATTTGTATAAATTATCATTTTTCATAATCAGCTAAATAATATTCATTTCTAAGCATTAAAATATGAATACAATTTTTTTCATATGATGTTACTCTGATCATGAAAAGTAAGGACTAAGACAATTTACCATTCAAGTCTAATTCTAATTTCAGAACATGACCACATCGCCTTAATGATAAAAGAATTATATATAGACGTACATACACATATATTAATTACTAAGTTTAGCATTCTGAAAAGATTGAAGATAAGATTTCTTTATTCAGCAATTATCTTTCAATGAAAATTTGAAAACTAAATAAAATTTGCAAATAGCAGCTACATAATGTAATTGTGGATGAGGGCCAAAATGAATGGATAACAAATAAGCAACTGCTGCAATTATACAACAAACTTTATTTATTAAATAACATAAATTTATAAATTCTATAGCATATCTTTTAAAATTAAGACAGCTAAACTAAAATAAAATTTTCATTTCATATTTAAGAATCAAAAAAGGTACTATACAATCAGCAAGACAACCCCCAAAGAAACAGTATGTTCAACTGCAGAACTTTTGTTAACTCAACAGTATGAAATTTTATTAGCTTTGTCATTTTTTTAAAACTAATTTTCAGTGATGACTTATACTAAGATTCACATGGATCTGAATATGGCAAAACAGTGACACTATCCTATTCATCTTCTGTTGTTATTGTTGTTTTTTATATGAATAATACATTTCAGAAAGGTATACATATCATCATATTAGTACTCATAAAAAAATTATGCCCTCTTTTCAATTTTATTGATAAAATTTGTATAAACCTTAGAAATCAAAGTGTCATGTTATAGCATTGTTGATGGCCCCTTGGATACCAACAGATATAACAATTAAGATCAAATAAATATTATGTATTATTATTTTTCTTCTGATATCAGAACTCAACATAACTACCATAATAAATTAATTGTCAATGTTTGGTAAATACAATATATTTTCATTTAAAAAATAACACTGTTAATCAGGATTAGTATTTTTTTTTCCATAAAGAACAATGAAACCAAAGTTTTTGTTTAGTTTAGTTCTTTTTTATTTGAAAAAAATATATATAAAGCAAACAAAAAATGTTTACATTTGTCTAATCAGCATCCTCTTATTTACATTCCATATACTGTTTAAAGTCTATTATTATTTTAAGGAATTTGTAGTTCATATTTAAATATTTGAACTTTTTTATTGGATGAGGCCATTTCTGTCTGTATGCGATCAATCTGTTTGTCAGGTCCCTTACTGCATCATTTTAAATTATTAACTTTCTTGTATAGCTGGTGCTGGTATATAGGGACTGTGTTTTCACTGTTTCTATTTAATTTCTTGCATGCTGCCCATTAGGGTATCCTCCAACCTATTAATATTGAAAAAGCTAAGTAATGTTGTTATGCTGCTTTGGCTATCTCATTAGCAGCTATGAGGACCCTTATTTGCAGCAACCAGTGTTATAAAAAAAACATACTTTTACTTAAGTAATTCATTTACATATTTAAAGCCATTATTTTAGGTGTTTAATATCTAGGAGTTGTTAGTCAATATGGACTAAATCATTTTTAATTTATTTAATCTAGTAAAAAAATATGCCTTGAAGCTACTTTATAATATTATGCTTAATATATTTTTGAAAGGGCTATATTTTTTTTAAAATATAAAATTAGTTTGATATCTGCAATTGTGATGCCATCACCTAATCCTTCATGTATAAAAAACTTCCAAAAGCAAGCTAATTTTTAAAATACTTTTATAAAATCATATTCTTTAAATCTCAACTACACCCATCAAACTTTCAAGAAATCAAATCAAATACTGACCTAAACATATATTTACAACACATTTAAGATAAAAAAAAAGAAGCACCTGTTTATAAATTATTTGGCCACAGTGATGTTAAAGAAACATTTTTTTAGTTTGGTACTTTTTGTTTGAATTCTAGTGTTATGGACAATATAGCAAGTTAAAAACTAAATTAAAAAAATTTTTTTTAATGACTTATACAACAGCAATAATTTGGTAAAAAATCTCTGCATTCTTTTAGTGGTTTCTTTAAATAAATATACTGTTGACAATTAATTAATTGTTTGACTCAGGTGCTATGAAAGTCATTCAACATGAGTTGGCTTCATCAATTTAACTTTTTTATGAAAAGCATCTTATAGCAGACCAGAAAAGAGAAGGCAAGGTCTTCTGTAGGCAGTTAAGCAGATATTAAGGAAAGCAACAGAATATAAAAGTCACATAGACGGCAAATAATTGCCCTTGAGAGATTTATTGATTTCTTTCTTTCTTTGCTGGAAAAAATTAGCATATTAGAAAGAAAGTTGAGATAAATTGCTTTCTATAGTGTATGTAGGTAATGGTCAGCAAATATTTTATATTATATAACACTAAGTCTTGGTTGTTTATGTAACAAAGTAAAAACCTTCTAATTTTACATCTTTTTGAATGTATTTAAATAAAAAAAACAATTAACTTATTAAACAGGTTTAGTCTCTAAATATATCCAAATTCTATACTCAGACTTAGATACCTATAATTTCACAATTTAAAACTTTGCCAAAATGCACTGAAAAGTAATTATGGATTATATATGAGTATATTAAGCAGAAGACACTTCAATGAATAAAGAAAAGCAAATGGCAAGGTCATGTTTAACGTCAAACTTACATTTAGGTTTCTATTTTGAACAGATGACTTTGCTACTTACTTTTTTGAGCAAGAATCCAATCCACATTAAATTAGTAACCACAATTCTAAAATTACAAAAAACTTCTCTTCACAAAGGAAATTAAAGACTTTGGTCTTGTTATACCTTTTATGCAGTTAGCATCAGTTTGCAACAGTGATTCTTTTTTTCAAGCCAGGCAAACTGAAAACATTAGTTGACATCACTAGTATAGATGGCAAAAGTCAAAATTTAAACTTTATTATATTTTTTCATTGATATCTGCCATGTATATAGCAATTAAAATCACAAAATCAAAATAATATGGATCAACAAACAGGGCTTTCTATTTGCTTTTTCTGAAAAATTAAACATACATCTCTTGAACACTTTACTAGTACCTACAACAAATACTAAGTTGAACCACCTTTTTTCTAAATAATAGCCATGACACAATGTAATAAAGAATTCATAAGGTGCTAAAAGGTATCCTGAGAAATGAATATTTCCTCATTTAGTCATTAATATTGTATGTAATGCATGGAGTGAAATAGGTAAAGAATTGTGGTGACATATGTATTTATCAAGTTCATCCAACAGATGTTCATTTGGATTAAGTTCCAGAGATCAGGCTGGCCATGAGAGATACCTGAAATTTTATTCATATTTCACAAACCAAGAATGTACAATGGGAGGAGTGGGGAGAAGCTGTCCCCATCAGAGTACACATAAAGCATTGATGTATACACTTGATAAGTTTTGGCATTCATTGTGCCTTCGAAAGAGAATGAAGGTATGTTAACATAACATGTCCCAAACTATGACTCCACCTTCAGAGTCCTGGATATATATATATGATGGAGATGGAGAGAGAGAGGGGGTCTGTGTTCCTTACATCACATGAAGTATATTTTCATGTAGGTAACTGTGATCAGTGGTTTATGCATTGGTCTCCTACTACCATAGTCCATTCATTGCAATATTCCTAGCAAGTTATAGCTGGAAATGGGGGTGGATTCCATTGCATTGAATGTCTGCCAGTCAGTCTATTGTTTGATAATGGCTAGACTTTAGTAACCTGCCTTTCTTCTTTTTCTGTTACTGTGTTTACAACCACAATTATCCCTTGCAGCAGACATTTTCTTTACCTTTTGGTTATGCTGATAAACTCAAATGGCTGATGTCTTGGAGCAGCCTACCAATGAAATAGTCTTGGCCAACTATTAAGCCTCTTTCAAATGTTGTGATGTCTCTTTTTCTTTTCCCATATCTGTGAGACTGCAAATGTACTAGTCTGAGTCAAACAAAAAAAAGTGCTGCAGGGATCACTTGTTGCATCAAGTGGTTAACTTAATTTGTATCTGCAACTTAGGTTAAGCAAAAAGTTTAAAAGGGTACAAGGCCCTAATAAGTGGCCAACCAGTCTCTCTCTCTGTCTGTCTCTGTTGCATGTGCACGCGAGCGTGTGTGTGTGTGTGTGCGTGCGTGCATGCGTGAGTAAATATTTTTTAACTCTTAGAGCATTATGCAAAAAAAAAAAAATCTGGTTATCTTTTCAACATTTCCCAATAATATCATTTAATCTGCTACTAAAATAATAATTCATAATACAATTTTATAAACAGTAAATATCTAAAGCATATATTAAATTCTTTATTAAAATGTAAATATCTGAAACATTTCGTAAATATGTAAAAAAAAAAAACAATATTTTCAATCATTTTCCATAATTTATTTTAGAGAAAACACAAACCATTAAAAACAAATACTTCATATTGAAGAATGTATGCAGAATAAAAGTAAAGCTAAATGCAGGTAAGCAAAAAGATAGGAATTTTATGAAATATCTTTTGTTCTAAGCAACATTTATAAATCCCATTCTCTTAACAGATCCATTATTAACATTAGAAAAAAATCAAAATCATATCAATTTTAACAAACAAAATAGGAAAATACAAAAACTAAATCAAGATTATTCTATATTAATCATATTAAGTATTTTTAATATATAGGAAAAAGTAATACAGTATAGCAGGAAAAGTGATAAAGTAGCTGCCTAGGTTCTATAATAGCAATGAATCAGAGCTCCAACACCAAGCTAAGCAGAACTACATTATGCTAAGTCACATTTAAAACTTTTATGTTAGTTAGTAACACTAAAATCACAAAGATTTTGATTTTATGAGGAATATTATAATTTTTTCTAAGAGAATACACTATGTTCTACAATTTTAACCACCAACTGAATTACTCAGGGTTCTCAGTAAATAAATTTAAGAATATGTAGTTGCGGAGTCAAGGCTGATGATTATGAAGTGTGAAATGCTGATGGAGTAGAGGGAGAGCACGTGGACAGTAAAAATATTGAGTGAAGTTGCCTGGTTTCACTTTTCTGGTTGCTAGTCAATCAGTAGCTTATTGAGAGGCCTAAGGAAGATAATGGTTTATGACCAATCATGAATGACATTCCGGTGATTGTACGCAAACTTCAACAACATGTGTTGCTTATTGCTCAACCATGTCTATATTAGCCAAATTATAACTGTTTCATTCTTTTAGTTAAATTAATTCTAACTTAAACAGATAATTATAAAGCTTATTCTTAATTGATAGGTGGAAGAGTATATTGAGAAGAAAGAGAAATTCTTGGTTTATTCTTTTTCCTGTTAAAAAAATATGATGATTTTAAAAAAATTATGTTGAGAATGTTAAGAGTTATTTTAAACTAATATCCATCCTTTTAGAATAATTCATTATTTCTTAAATAAATAACATTTTTTTGTTTTTATTAATTCACTGTTGTGCTAGGGTTGTAGCCACACGCACTGTCATGGGGGATCTTTGGTTGGTTTGGCTTTTAAATCAAAGGTGGTCAGCCTGCACCATGGTGCAAGTGCAGTAATCCTCGGTCATTGGATCTATCCCAATGACATCTCTAAATGGAGAATCCTTAGTAGAACACATCTGTTTAGTTATAGGAGGAAACCCACGCTGATGGACTGGGAACAGAAGAGACGAAATCATGCTATAGATTTAACTATGCACTTAACCATACACCATCATAAACAACATCTTCAAAAATTAAAATTCAAACTCCTGTTAAACTTTATAATTTTTATAAATATTGAACAATACCTTCATTAGAATGCACTTTCTGAAAACAGTATACATTCACATTAGTGTTGTTAATACTGTTCAGAATTTTCAGCACAAAATATTATCTCTATGAATAAGTCTTTATCTTTAAAGTGCACCAAAATAAAATTTTCTACAAAGCTTTCACTGTACTTTCCAAAAGTTTAATTTTCATCGAGGTAATTCTATCACTTAAATACTAGTCACAAAAATCTAAGGATGTTGGAATTTGACATATTTCAATTCCATTTGTGAAGACAAACAGAGTGATTGGATGTTATAGAATAGTTATTCCTTAAACAACAACGGATTTCATTAAAGCATACTAATGGAGAGCAACAGTATGATTTGTATAGCAACCTTACAGAGTAAAAAAATCACATGATGATTGGCATAGTGATTAATGAATGTAGACATTTCAAAAGTGTATGCAGGTGGAATATCATCTGTGCATGCTAAAATAAAAATATACTTTATTAAAAAACATGTTGCCTGCCATTTGATCCTTGTCCACTTTGCTCAGAATAAAGTGATGATGGTTGTTCAAGGAAATCTAAAAAAATGTCTGCTTAGCACATAATCCTGCATGAAGTTCACTTCATATAGTCTGTCTAAACACCAGAGTCATTATGACTGCTAGAAAGTGTTGTTGGATCTGTGAAGCAATGACTACCCTATTTCTAGGGGCATTTCTTTGATCATCCATTGATCATGAGCAACTGAACAACAGGAATGAGTTGTGACATCATTAGTCAGGAGGTAGCATGTATACAGTTGGCTAATACATGACTGCCAAATGTCATAAATGGCAGCAACTACAACCTGCCAGATGCTATTTAGAAACTAAACTACAAAGAGTTTCTGACCACATGACATTTGCTAAATACAACCTCTAGAATTCACTAAACAAATGTCATCTGTTAGCGTGTACCAATACTTTTATATCTATAAATGGACACAGATTTCATCAAAATGTGATTTTTTTTTAAAGATTGGAGGTAATTTAAAATGCAAGCATGTACTACCTGTGATTGTTTTTCATGTGATTCTAACAAAAGATTTTCCATGTATGAGTTGACAATATTTGTCTGTGGGTTATGCCCTGGTCATTCAGTATTAAAATATACCCTAAACTCCAATATCCATAGATTTTTTTACCATTATACATTAAAAAACAACATTCCCCAAACTTAAATCTTTCAAACCACTATATACTAAATACAAAATGGTACAACCAAACAAAATAAAGCAAATGACAACAAAATGAGAGAAAAAGAAAGACAAAGCACCCCAAATTATATTATTTTCAATTTTTGACAACAGCGTAAAGTACAAAAAAAAGTAGTGAATTCAGAAGATAGTTATTTACAGAGTTTCACAATGTTTGCTAACATATGAATGAAAAAACAAAAGTCATGCCTAGGTCCTACCTGTATCCTTCTTAAAGATAAATAAAATAAAAAACAAAAAAAAAAAAAAACAAAACATCATTTACAATGCTTTCAATACAAAGCACTAGTGAGTATAGGCTGTTGATGTGACAGAAAGTCAGATAGACACTTCTCTTAATATTAAACTGTTTTTTCTTTTAATTTTTCTATCAATTATAACAAATATACTTCAACACTTTAAAATGCAACACCTAGTTTTGTTGGCAATTATTAATTATGTAATGGCCATTAAGTGAGATAACTGTAAAATCTGTCATAAGCAGAATTTTGAATTTTACTGAATAACCAATCCACGAGAACACAGTGCACAGTTTGATGTCCATGTCTCTCAATGTCATATCATATGACAAGAAGCAAGATTCTAACATATCAATAGCTAGGTATGACCATTTCTTGCTGCAGCACATACACAAAATCTACATTTCATGGACTGGCATATATGCTATATCCTGGCTGCTGATGGGTTTATAGTATGACATTAATCGAAAATCTAAGAAAAATTATTATATGCTTATGCTGCAGAGTCAGAATTTTCCAAAAGTATGGTCTACTGCATCTTATGCCATCTGATCTCAGGCTTCTGATGAAGGAGATTGATTGCACAGATACACCTGGTGTTTCTACAGGTATTGTCACAATGAGTTACTGTTAAGTAGTAATTCCATAACAACATTGTTAAAACAAAAAGTTTTATAAGATCTAGCATATATCTAGAGCTGCTTTGATAGCCTCATAACATAATACAAGGTGTCTATTGGTCATCATACCAGCTGAGCATTGACCAATCTTTAGAAAAGAACTGAATCCAACATGCATAAGGTGTGGTCTGTTTATTTCAGTGGTGACAACTTTATACATGATAAAAGTGAAACAAGATTTATTTTACAAGCAATCACTGATACATAAAACATAACTAAACTCAGCAAGGAATGCTCACTGCACATAATATTAAAAAAGACAATTTGTATGTGGCATTCTGTTCATCTGATGATATCAAATCTTGTTGAACAACTGGAAAACTATGTTTACACATGTTTAAACAAGATTTTTTGTCAACATCATATTATATTTCTTGAAAGAGCATTGCATTTTAAGTGTTTAAGTATATCTTCAAATGTTGGTTTACATATTATGCTAATACAGATTGTTCTATCAAATATACCATACAATGTTATATACTTGTTCAGAAGTGAACTATCTGTAGTAAACAAAATAACTTTCCTTCCTTTATTATCATATCCCCCCAAAAAGTTTCGTATAATCTTATAGCAGTTCTATTTTAAATTTTCAAACACCAGTTAATTTCTATTATTAAAAAGTTCTTCACCTACATTTAGAAATTTGTTATAAACTTGGTTCTTGCACTAAGCAATATATTTAATTTACAGATGAAATTCCTATCCCAATTAGGTCTCACAATATATAAAATTATATGCAAGGACTGTCAGGTTCTGGGTATCTTTTAGAGAATTCGGAGTCTCCAATTTTGTCTCATTCAAAATTAAAGGAAGGTTATTATTTATGGTGTTTCTATTTTGACAACGTGTGGCATCTGACCTCATTTTGCTTCTTAAAAAATCCAGTGATTTATTTTCAGATCCCTAATTTGAATAGTAATAGGTCTTCAAAATCATTAGTTGCTGCTAGTTACTTGATTTTTCTAGGTTATTTTATTTTATTGAAGACTATTTTTTGTTTTAAGTTGATGGAATGCCTCTATTAAAATGTTCTTTTTACTAAATTGTCAGTGTCGTAAATTTATGTATAACACTGTTAATGTAGGCAAAGTCCACCAAAATTTTCTTTCCAACATTTCTGGAACCTTCCCTTGTGCATGTGCTTAAAGAAAACGTACATATCAACATTGCATGCAGTGTGAAAATTCTGATATTCTGTTACATCAGTGGTTTCCATTAAAATAAAAAAAAAACCTGTTAATCATAAGTAATCAGCATGAAGTACTGGAAAACAACAGTAGTGCAATAAATAAATAATAAAGATGGACTCATTACCAACAGTATTAGAAAAACGTTCATCTATCAAAACTAACATCACAGTTTGCTGGTTAGTTGTGGTATCTTAGCCATGAGTCAATACTGAATATAATTATGAGGTTACCAACATGAAGATATTAACACATTAATAGACATTTAATTTAAATAAAAAATTTTTTTCATTTAAAACAAACATTTTTTTAGAGCAAAGGTAATGCAATTTTTTCATTATGCTACAATTTAAAATGATTTCTTATTCCAACTAAATTGTTTTACAAAAATGTAAAGAAATCTTTGGTTAATGAATTTTAACCTAACTACTGTTTCAAACATGCAAAAGGAGTGAGGCAAGATTTGTTTAAGCAATCATTATCACATAAATAAGAAAGATGCTCCTATTTCAAACAAAATGATGACATATTTCCCAATGTTCAGTAAAATTAAATTGTTTACCATACATGCAAAACCAATACTGAAAATACAAATCCAGAATCTGAATTAAAATTAGCTATAACTTGTCACTGATATTTGTTTTTTGTTTTCCCATTTAAATTTTAAATAAACTATACTTGTAACATTCATGCTTAGTTAAACATAAATATATTCCTATTTAATACATATGAAACTGGAGAACAATAACATTTTTTTTTTGTAATTTACTTCACAAATAGTTTTAATGTATAATTTTTATAGTTATCCACAGATGTTTGAGCAGAATAATCTTTTTTTTCCATTCCTTTCTTAATTTAGAGCATGTGTGTGCCCAAATAAGTTAAATATAAAAGCAGTACCAGCTGCATCTGTGAGTGATATTAATAATTCAATCAAAATTGGAATATCTACTTTGAAAATATTGGAAGCCTTTTACATGACAACCACATCAAATTAAAGATCAATAATTAATTTTTTACTGTATGCTGGATTTTATGGTACATAAAGACTAAAAGTGTTGTGTGCTCTACTAAACATGATAAATATATCTGAAAAAGCATATGCTCTATTACAAAAAAAAAAAAAGCACAAACTTTGCATTTCATTTTATTTACTCTTGCTTTGAAATCTTAAAGTCTATAAATATAGAAATTAACTAGAATATGGCAAGCTTTCATTTTGTAAGCTACATAAAAACTAGTGTTTTCAAAAGTTCATTTCACTAAATGTTAAAACTTAAAGTATTCAATAGATCTATTTTAATAAATATAGCAAGCAAGAGTTGTGCAGATAACAAAGTTTGTGATTAACTGAATGCATTAGTTTTGCTTATTATTGCATTTGTGGTAATTTTAATATTCCATATCACAAGTTATATTGTCTAATTTTGTTTTTCTAGGTCTTTCTGAGAATGATACCTACAAGCATTAAAAACATAAATTAAAAAAAAAGACATTGTTGAAAAAATTATTATATTTTCAATTGTCAGGCTTTTAGATTACACTTTTTCTTATCATTCTATTATCACATAAATGACAAAAAAAAACAAACATTTTTTTCATTAATTTTACAGATAAGATTACAAAATTGCATCATCCAAATACTGCCTAAAACAAACAATACTTTGAATTTTTCAGTGAAATCTAAAAAGATTTGTAGATTTTTTTTTGTCAGTTTTACAAAACCAAAGCTTTGATAAGTTACCTAAATCATATTGCTTTTTATAAAATCTCATTAAAATTTGGCCTTCTACAAGTAAACCTCATAGTTATGTCCAGTGCTCAAATTCATTCATATATAAAAGCAAAACAAAATTGTTACCTGAGTGTCAGCATTGGTGCCCTGTGTGTAGCTTTTGTTTGACCAGAAAACTGCCCAGTAACATATTGAATAAAAGCAAATTTAAGGATCCTCTACATCATCCTTACATACACACATCCAGGCAAACCCAAATTTAGAGAAATAAACAATGTTAAATAGCACACCCTGCAAACACTACAGGAGATCTGAATAAATACCATACATTCCCTAATAAAAAACTTAGTATAACAAACATGTTATTTTGGGCAAGTCATGTGGCATTTGTTATTCTTAGCCTTGGAAACCATACAGAATCAACTTAATATAAAATCAGTAATCATCATATGCAAATAATATCCTTTTTTATTGACTATCTAAATAAAAAAAGAAAAAAGGCCAAAGAACATAATATAAAATCTCTACTTTTGTAAATAAACTAATCTAATTGAAACAAAAAAACCAATTAATTTCTTTTATATATATATATATATACTGTCTTACTAGGCAATGTATGGCATTTTTCTTTTTTATTTTTTTAAGAAAACAAATCTGGAGCAAGAAGATATAGTGAAAATAAATTCTGTGTATGAATAACAGAAAATAATTCAGAATATAAAAATCAACAGTATTCCAGTAACAATAGTTGATGGATTTTTCTGCCTGCCAATTTGTGACATTTAAACCAAACATCTTCAAAGAATTTTGATACAGTATGTGATTTTAGATTATCTAGCTGTCACCACATCTTCAAATATGTGTGAAGTAGACCAGATGAATGCAGGGCATACTATTTAAATATTATGGCCCAGGTAAAAACTGGAAAAAAACTAGGTAATATGTGTGTGTGGTCAAATCCCTTCCACATTATTGTTAAAACTCTTAACATTTCTCAGCCATAGAAAGCAATGTAATGTGCAGCAGACACAAAATAGAGGCAAGGAGTCCTTACCAAATATGGTGTTTGTATCCCAGTGCTAAAATAGTGATAAAAGAAAAGGAAAAAAAAGAAAAAAAAAACAGGAGAAGCAACCACATAAGATAGGCATTGTGAAAAAAAAACAAAAAAAAAAAACCCTAGATAAATAACTCGCGTACAAAGAACGGCAATGCACTTTCTGTCCACACAAGAATGGCAACGTGAATAAAACACATGACACTTGACACTTAATCTGCATTTCAAAAAGGTTACTAACCTACTGAAGATTAAATAGATTTGAGTTTACTGAAAAATATTTTTAGTGTAACAACAAAAAAAATAAATAGATTCAACCGAAATTTCTTAGCTAAACACAATAATTGAAAATAAGCTTTACAATACACATGTTTTTATTTGTATATATAAAACTGAAAAAAAAACTAGATAGTTTAAGTCAACAATTTCTTTCATCCTGTAATAAATTATAAAAAATCTAAAAACTGAATTATTCCATTCAGAAAGGCTTAAATTTCAATAAGGTTACAGTAAATAAAGTTGCAATGGACAGAAAGACCACAGCCGGCACATACCCTATGATTAAAGCATGTTTCATTAGAAATGCCAACCATAACTATTAAAGTCAGTGCAAAATTTCATATAAATTTCTATTTTTCTTCAAGAAACAATAGCATCATACCAACTTATCTCAGTGTGTGGGCTGTTTTTTGTAGAAAATACTATGAAAAATTAAATGCAGTAAAATAAAATAGAAAAATTTAATAAAATCTGAATAAGAGAAAGCAGTTTTAATAAGTGGTTTGATATGACTGCAGTAATAATATTGTTGAAGGTGTTGTTATTTGCAGTTTTATAAAACATAAGTTAAAATGAATAAATCTTGGTTTTTTATGGATAAAATTATCTAGCAACTGTTATGCATGGTTTTCTTTTATTTTTAAAGTGGCAAACTTGTTACATAGTATGTCATCATATAACCTCATCCTTTCTCCTTTTGCAATATTCTAATGCAGATTTATGATGACTTTAGCACTGCATCCACTCTAACTTAAAATACTTTTTTTTATAAAAAGCTTACTTTGCTTAAAAAGATTTTTTTCCCCCTCAAACAAACAAGAATTATCATTAATGGTGCATTAAGCAATCAAAATACTCTGAAGAGTAGTTTTTGACTGAAAACTTCAAGAAAAAAATAAGACTTTTTACCTTAAACTATATTTCTACCTCTTATAAGTAACTTTTACAAGAAAAATGCATGTAACCCAAATTTTTGCAATAATAAAATAAAAGAAATTTTGACAGTTGCAGTAAGGAAGTTGGAATGATGCTATTGATGTTTTTATTTGGACACAATAAATTAATTTTACTGTGTTATGTGCAAACCATTTTCCATATTCCCTCTAATAGTCATGCCCAAAAAAACATAGTAAGGCAGAAAAATGTAATAATAAAGCTGATAAAACAAAAGCAAATTTTAGTTGTATTTTATTATTATTGTTGTTGTTGTTGTTGTTATAAAAAATGTACAAAGGTCATACAAAGTCTCAAAAAATTTACTGGCCAAAGATACATCCCCCTTCCATCCTTCCATTTACTTAGTGATAAAATCATCAAGAAAGAAAGAAAGAAAAGTTTATTTACCTTTTCTTGTGCTTCCGTTTTTCTTTCCTATGTCTTCTGGACTTTCTACAATTAAAGAAAAAATAAATTAATATGAATTTTAATTAGAAGGTTTAGTGCATAAACATTCAAGTTAAAATAAATCAAGTTTTAGTATAAATGTAAAATAAAGTAATGGATAAATTATTTTTAAAATAGACGTTTTTTTTTCCAGAATTGTCACATGCCATCTTTGATTACAAGGTAGTTTTTTTTGTATAATTTTAATAATAAGAAAAATATAATGTTTTATAGTTGATAGCCATGCTAAACCAGCCAAATATCTATCTGCTAGGTTGCACAAAATATCAATGTGTGATAACAGATCTAAATAATGTACTGAAAATCAGTACTTTTTATCTAGACTTTATATTAAAGATTTTTATCAAGGGAACTGTGTTATTCCATGCTGTGGTATTAAAAAATTCAAACCTGGTGCAAGTCAGACATTTGTAAATAAAGATTCCTCACCAATTTTGATTTATATATAAGTACTTTTAAAAAGTTGAATATTACATATAATTATCACTCAAACCTCTAGGTGCTTGAACAACAATTGGAATCAAACCAGTATCAAGTATCAGTGCTAATTAATCTCTATTTGATAATGGGAAGTCTGGACTGTGGATCTACATCTACATACTACTAATATAAACCACAAAAAAAGGCAGAAGACATTATCTGAAAATGGTTTTAGTTTTCAATGCAAAATACCCCCAAAACAATTAAGCAAAAATGTATAATATTTGCTTAAAATTAATTACAAAATAAACACTTCCTTGATGTGAATTTGCCAGTAAAATGCATTTATTTTGTTTTTTTTATTACTATTATTTCAATTAAAACACTCAGAAAATTCAGCAGCAGCAGCCAGTATAAACAGACAGTATTTTGTTGTTTGCTCTCTAAAAAAATCTAAACATTAAATCTCAGATGCAAATTATGGAATAAAGTTGTCCGAAAATAAAGCTTCAAGTTAAAATATATTAATTGTGAAAAGACTCTATGCCAGTGTGAAACTCACATGTCTATAGTCCAATAAAAAATAATCTGAGAATAAATGTTTTCCCCTCCTTTAAAACATGCCTGTTGTTAAGATCCTTCTCAATATTGTATTTAGTCATTTCAAAAGAGTGATCCACAAAGAATCCACTAAAATGTAAACAGACTTAACCAAATATCTTTAAATTATTTAAATAAAACAGTGTTATGAGATGTTTTGATGATATTGGTAGAATTTTGTAGTCACTAAAACAGACATTTATAAATAAATGTAACCTTACAAGTTTTAAGACTGCCTAATAAAAAGTACATCCATTTTTATTTAACTTGGTTTATTACACATATAAATCAAATTTGTCTCAAACTTTTCGTGTAACATATTTACTAATAAAGTACTTCAGTGAAATTTCTTCACTTAATTACTACACTCTGTAGAGTAAACTCCATCTTTCACTAAAAGAAAACAATAAAACCATATGTTATAAAATTTATCAATTTATTTAGAAATAGTAAAATAGAAAAAAAAAAAAAAACCTTCCAACCTGATGATTAAAACAGTGTCTCTCAAAACATAGTAATAAAAAGCTACATAAGGAGATATAAGCTGAGTACTCGATGTAAAGATATTAAATGATTGCTGAAAACTAACTTCAAAATCGGTTGTTACATGCCTACCCTTCCAAGGTCTGAACTATAAGAAAAGTATATCTACAGAAAGTGTCTGCCTTGAACTGGTCAACCATAAATGTACAGAAGAATTACTTCACAACTAAATACTACATCTGAAAATACTCCTTAGTGTAAAACTAGATGATTTCAATTCCTTGCCAGTAAATAAGTACTATATTTACTGGGAGTAGGTCTTCTATTTAGGTATTATAGTCATTTACCAAAGAGCTGGATTCTACTATGGCCAGTAATTTAGAACCCCCCCAACCAACAAGTTTAAGTCAGATCTAATGATCATCCATTAATAAAATTCCTTTATCAAGCAAGAAACCTTAAATATGCCAGCAGCACTGTAATTACTGGCAGAGGAAAGCAGTAAATTTGTATTAATTGGCTGAACAGCTGTCAAATTCACCAAAACATTTCTTTCTTTTGAACAACTTAACAATATCAAAATACTAATTTAATTTCAAAGTTAGCTTTTACTAGAAGCAAGTTCTTTTTATTTTTATTTTTGAAAAAGAAATACAGTGTTCATCCTGGAATTTCAAAAGACAAATTCTAAATTTTGAGTAAGAGCAATTTAAATCAACATTAAAAACTAATACTTAAGTATTTTAATGAAAAGTTTTGAAACTGTAGATGCTTCTCAAGTTTTATTATTCTTCTTCATCTTCTTTTTATATTTATCATCTTAGAAACTTAATTAAAAATTTTTATCTTATAAAATTTCTATTAAATATTGAATTTGGAATTACCACCTTTTATTTATCATTGATTTATTTGCATGCTATATTCAGTGAGTAATTAATAAGAAAATTTGTAGACTTTTAAAAATACATCAATATCTGTGATTATTACTACTATTGCTAATAATAATGGTGATGACAACAATAACTGCAATAATATGAAAAAGCAGAAAAGCCAATTAAGATGAAATTAGTGAAATGAGTGCCATCTGAAATGCACAATTGTCTCCAATTTTATTTAAGAGATCTGCAACAAAACAAAATTTCAGACTATCCATTTAAGCAGAATCATTTCCAGTTTCAGTACAGCAATCAAGAGCAACAGCTGGCTATATTAATTGCATAGAGCAAAACTAGAAAGCAGGTGACTACTACTAGTAGGCCTTTTGGCAAAAACAGGAAACTTAAATGAACCACTTAAACTGCTACCTAAGATATGCAGAATATTGTTATAACTTTTTTTTTCTTTCAAATTTAAGATGATGCGATGGTATGACAAAATAGATGTTTAGCAAATCTGTAAAAAACAGCCATATATTTACACACACACAATAGAAATATCAGCATTCCATTACATCATAATTCTTCACATATACTATTCTCTTGTAGAAACATTTTCATTTATTTTGAAAATTTGGGGAAAAAATAATCAAGGTTTGACTAGGCTACTAGCAATCATAAGTTAGTTGCCTTTTCTATCTTTTTGTCCAATCATATCAAAATTTGAAAAGTGTTTTATAGTTAACTTTCAAAGCTGTCAAAAAAAAGGAATCTATGTTTGGAAACATTTACCAAAAATCATTTAGATAATCTAGAAGTGCTTTATAGAAAAATATGACAAAGAACAAATTGGTTACCATAATTTAAGATTGATTTTATACAACAATAAGAAAAATTCTATTAATCCAGAAATCAGAAAACAGTAGACTGCAGTTAAGAGGGACATACTTGTGCAAGACAATTTATCCCTCTTAACTGGAATCCCTACTTCAAAGTTAATGCATTACAAAAGCATCCCGATGTTTGTATTGGGTAAGTGAAAATTAGGCAGCCAGAGGCCAGCTATGTACAATAAAACCATATTTAAATGAAAAACAAATTTTTTTATTCAGAAATTATAATTGTTTTAGTATTACTATAAAAATATAAAAACTAACTAAGCAATCACACAAGCACAAAAAATAGTACTTGTAAAATAAACTTTCTTGAAAAGATCTTATATGGCCAAATGAACAAGAGCAATACCCCAAGTCTTGCTAACAACCTTTGGAAAATGTGTTAGCTCATCAGAAAATGCATTGTACTAACCAATAAGGTTATGCCCGCTGTAGTATTGGGGTCATATCCTCAATAACAGGTGCACCATTGCTGATTATACTGTCTGGTAGTCTGTCTGATTCTTTTTCATAGTAGTGTTTGCAGGTAAAATTAATCTACCCTTCCTAAAGTGCTGGATATTGTTGTTAATATCCAATATAAGCCACAAATGCTGAACTATTGAGAACACATTACCAAGTGCTTATCAATAATGTGTTTTTACACTCACTTTTTTTAAGTGGTATTTTAGCAATGAACTCCTGATACCAGTCTATGGGCAAGACTCACCATGGCTTTTAGAATAATCCAATCAGCAATACCCCTTTCTCCACCAACTTATTTAATGATAGAAAGAGCACCTCAATGACATCTGAATCCATCCTTCTTGTTAGTGATCTCTCTGCAACATTGGATGCTGTTTTGCACAGATCATCTTTTGTGGCAATAATGCAAATGAAGGGGTCCTTTTATATGCCTAGCTTGCTGACTAGAACCCACACAAGCAAGTCTGGACAATTTTCTCTAGCAGAGTTAGCTTGTTGTTCAGTGTCAGCACCTTCATTGCAATGCAAAGCCTTCCACTTTTAAGGGTGTCACTAAACTCATGTGCAGTCACACATTTTATGCCTTTCCATTGTTGTTAAGAAAAACAAAAACATACTAATTTACATACATTTTATTTGCAGTGATTAGTTGGCAGCTAGTGCAGATAAGGTCAGGCATGCACAAGCAAAACAATGTATAAGTGGACCCCACATTTATGATTAAAAATATTTAGAATTTTCATAGATCCAGTGTATAAGTCCACATTTTATAATGATCCATTTGTAAATAATTCCAAGTATTCACTCATAGCAGGAAGAATTCAGAAAAATCAATAGTATCCAAAGTGATAAGGACAAATAATTTCTGCCATAGTTGTTTCTGACTGCACTCATGCTAACTACCAGAAGAAAACAAACAAAAAAGATTAGATGATGAAATGAAATAAAATGTCAAGCTTTATTTATTCATGGTATATTTTAATTGCAAATCTAAAACATCAATGTAAGATAATTAAAAAAAAAATTGTTGCACTTTTACACAAAGGAGGACAAACAACAATTTGATCATGGATGTGAGATTACGCTAATTTATGAAATTAGTGCAAATGCACCTCATGCATTCAAACTATCATCACCAACTTATTGCGCAAGTAAATGTAACAAGTTACAATTCAAATGTTTGCAATCATTCTTTTCTTTGATGACTGTTATAAACCATTATTTGTAAAGAATAAAATTTGAAATACAATACTTTTTTTTTTACTTCATGTATCTTTTTAAATCAACTTTTCAGTCATAAAGTTAAGGATCTTTATTGTTTTCTTGACATGGCATATGTTCTTCTGTGGTCCATTTGCAGCAGTCACAAGCAATACGAAAGTGAACTGATGACTTGACAAAATTGATTTAAATTCTTTACAATTTCATCATCAAAAGGATTGAAAGTGGAAATTTAAAGGTAAATAGTAAATATAAATTAATTCTATATTGAAATATTCATGAAGGTTTACCAGCAAACTTAAAACAAAAACAAATTCTGAACACATTTAATTCAATATCTTTAAATGTATTTAAATTATTAATTTATCATTTTTAATAAAACATAACAAAAAACATCTAATGTTTAGATAAAAATGAAATAGTTCAAGTAATTCCACCAATATTTGACTGAACAATCCAGTTTACATTAACTTTTATTTTGACATTAAATCATTATCATCACTTATCACCTTTTTTCAAATTATCTCAAAAAATTGTCTTTAAATGTTTGGTTAGTTAATTTTCACAAAAAGTGATTGAGAAACAATCATAAACAAACCATGACAGAAAAAGTTCGATAGTTTTTCTTTAATAACATTCAAATAGATAAATGGTGCTATGATGCAATCCTATCACAACAGCATAGTTTGAATAGCATTACATATATGTAACAATTTCATTTTTTTGGTACTTACATTTAACAATTTTCAACCTTCATATTTAGTAGAGACATTCTTTCAAAATAATAAATCATCTGTCAAACAAGTAGGCAATTAATTTTTTCTCCCTTCAAAAAGCACTGAGTTTTGCTTTCAGATGTGCAGATTTTCCCAGGATAGCAATTTATTTGTTGATTCTATTGTTCTGTCCACTGAACTCATAATTCAATAAATATGGAAAGACCAAATAATCAGAAAGGTCATACAAAAATATCAAAATAAATACAGAAATAAATGCCTACTCCTGTCAATTTGGAACACCAGTGTTGAACAAATGGAAAATGTAAAGTAATAAATATGCTTATGGTTTTTAGTTTCAGTTAAACTGGGCTTTCCAGAAACTTTTTAAATATGACACTTTCTTAATGCAGCCATTCAGATGATAGCATTGTATTTAGACGAAAACAAACATAATAAGTACATTGTAATCAAACTTTTTCTAAATGCCAGCAGTAAAACTTATTTTTGACTTATCTCCTTACATTAAAATTATCTACTTGGATAAAAAAAAAAAAGAAAGTTATGCATGCTGCGGGTTGAATTCTAAATGCTAACTAACTATGATAAACAGCTAACCTTCAAGAAAAGTTATCATCCAAAGTATTCATATTTCCATTTGACAACTATAAATTGTTACTATGTACTTAGATTCAATGTTAGATTCATGAAATTTTACCTTTTATTTGAGTCATTATACAAGATCTCTTTGACAAGTACCATCTCTGGTCAGCTTTGTTTCACCAAATTTCAGTTGTATTAGTAAAAAGTAACAATTGTGAATACTTCTATTTGCAGGCTATATAACTCCACCTGCATGTAGAGAAAAGAATATTTATATAATCATAAAACATTTGGGCTTTTGATTTTTTTCATTTTTTAAATTTTAATCCTAAGATTATTTAGTATCTGTTTATAGTTGCAGTAACGTATTGTGTTGATCAATAAAAAAACAACAACAACAAAACATGACAGATCAATATTTTAATGGAATAAAAATTTATTGCATTAAATTTAATCAATTTTAATAAATAGAGTAACACCATATGTAAATGATTAGACTCATTTTAGACATGTGATTCAGGATAGGATAATGCTCATATTTATTTTAAAATATAAAAATCTTGGAAAGGGATAATAATATTAAAATATCCATTTTGCTAAGAAACATGTAATTTCAGATGTTTTCACAATGATATCATTAATGTTAAAAAACCTTTTGAGAAGGAATGCATCAATACATGACAATTTGATGTCCAAATAGTGTTTTTCCAGTAATTAATTATCTAGGGCTCATTACTCTCAGTACAATTACCAGGACCAGACATATAAGATAAATAATTTTAAAATGCTCTCAATTAGACATTACAAAGAAATTCTTTTCTTAAAATAGCAAGCATGTAGTCCACTTGGAATGCTTTACCAAACAAGGTAAATATTTTAAAATAAATAAATAAATACTGGATGCATATTGGTGAAAGTTTTTTTTATAAATTTTAAAAACATCCTATCTCCAGGGCTAAAAGTTGCAACAGTCTAATAAGCTATCCCTAAAACGTAAAAAAATTTAATTAACAGTGAAAATAGATGATAAAAAGTTGGGGGATTATTTATAATTAAATGGAAATATGAATTAAAGTAGATTTCATGGAAAGTTATTTCCTAAAATAATGTCATTCATGAAATTCAAACCTTTATTATTGTTCCAAAAATAAGAATAGACCAGACATCAACTCCACACTTGCAACCCCTATTAAATGTTAAGCAATTGTGGCAATTATTGCTGATAGAATGAAAAATGAAGATTTCAAAGCCAATGAAAACAAAAAATTAATATATTCCCTTCATACTGATTTGACAGTTACAATGAAGTGGGTTACACAGCCACTTCTAAATATGAGAAGCCATGAGTAAAAGTAAAAAAAAAACTTTTATCTACAAAAAAAGTAAAATACCAATTTTTTTATAAAAAAAAATTGAATTCAAGTATGCAAAATATGAGTGCTTAACTATCATAAAATTCAGGCTAGATCAGCCATTAGATGAAGGAAATCTAAAGGTATTTTAGCTAATCATTAATCAGCAGGTAAAATTAGGGGAAAAGTCCTGTAACTTACAAGGAATGATTCTGAGAGAGAATGACAAAAATACTATGAAAAAGTTAATCAAAACAAGTATAACATATCTGCAAAGATATCCAAAATGTTTTTTTCCAATCTATTATGAACAAAAGAAAACAATGGAAATGCCATTACTTCTCAAGTGATAAAAATGTTAATTTTATAAATACTATTGCTTATAATATTGCAACCTTTATTTTATAAAATCTTCTACACCTGGCTAAAATGATGATGATACTTCTAAGGGCTTTTGTCAAGGATGGTTAAAAATTAATCAGAAATCTTGCCTGAATGTTGATACCACTAAAGATTTCGCAGAGATATCAACCAATTTTCCAAAAATTTACTAAATTAACACCTCTTTGATGATTCTTTACACATACAGTTGTCTTTATAAATATAAGAGAACATGCAAAATTTTACCATATAAATCTTATTCCATTAAATATGGAGAAGAGTTTTGCAACTTCATAACTCTTCTCCCATATTTAATAATGTGGTAATAAACTAAATAAAAGCATAATTATTTAACCTTCTCTACTGGATATGTGGTACTCAAACATTTAAAAAATGAGCTCAAATCAGTGCCAACCCCTTTATGCTTCTAGTTTCAAATACATAAATTAAAATTTTGACAAATCAAAAACATTCAATCCATTTTTCAAAACTCATCATAACCTGAGATGTCTCTTTCATTGTGTTATAATAAATGAAAATGATTAGAAACACCATTACAAATATAATAACAGAAAATTAAATAATGATAATATTAATGATTTTATAAAAGTTGTCTCTGCAAATCAAAATGGATTTCTACATTTTATAAAATCCGACATGACTTCTAACAAGTCAGTCTGTAAAATGGGGAAAATTATTAATTTAGTCAGTTTGCATTAAATTGTAATACACATCAACATAAGTTTTTGTAATGTCCCTTTTTGTTAGGTAGCCTGGTTGTTCAATAACTTATATTATATTTTATTGTTCATTTCTTTTATGTGGATTACAGTAAATAAAAGTATGAGAGTTATTGTTTACAATTAATACTTTTTCATATGTAAAATGTCACACAAATATATAAAATGAACAGTTGTAATTAATAATTTTTTCTATACTAGATACTTAAACACCTCAAGAAAGTATGCAGATCATCTAATTTTTATGAAATATACTTTTGCTTTGAAATTTTAAATCACAATAATTTGGTAACCATTCATAACAGTTACAAATTCTAAACTTACAATTTTTCCCATTTTGTTTTCATTTTAAATTCTATTTAGCAAGTTCTTTATTGGCTTTTTTACACCCTCAATATTCAATATTATGACCATATGCAATACTAACTGATCCTTTATGGGATTTTCTATACTGGATCTTGCAAAAGTACTGGTTTTAATCAAATGTGTCTAAACAAAGTAGTTAGGAAGATAACTAAGATGTTATGCATTTGTAATTAATCTACTAGTATTGAAAAATGGTCATTAGTGAAAGTTTCAGATGGTAAAGGATTAAGTGCCATTTCAAAAAGAGACTTCTCTAGATTACCTACACAAGGTAGCTTACTTTTTATGCATCCGATGCTGACTGTCCAGTCTTTAATGCAGTGTCAGGATAATTACAGTAGGGCTTCTGCATAACAATAAGGATGTGAACTTTATACAGCTATACTGAGTGAAATACTTATTCCAATGATAACATCACTGATGTACGCAAGCAGTGTTTTATTTTAGGACACTATCATATATTGGAGAACTTCACAGCCAAGCATACAAATAAGAACCTATGCAAGACATTGTTCTCATTTAATAACAATGAACATTCACGAGTCTTGATTAACTTAAATTACTCCTTTTAGAATATCTGTTGGCATGTTCCAAGTCATAATTCCTATAAATCTCCATAAGTCAGTCAACAAGGTATATCTAATGACTGTTCATTTTGAATGCTGCTCAAATCATTTTAAATAGTATTGATTTTTTTTTTCAAAATTAATGGTTGACTGTACAATGTAAGTTGTATTTCTACATCAGATGGCAATAGTTACTAAAAGCAAGTTAATATCAAAATCTAAAAATAAATAAGTCTAGAAATGTCAACATTTTCTTTAAACCAAATATATGTCATTATTTAATATAGCTAAATTTAACTCAGTTTATGTTCTTTTATTCACTGTGTACCAAAGAGAATCTTGAAGCTAAATTTTCTAAATTGGACTAATGTTATTTAATAAACTTATTTATTAGTATTTATTAAGTTGTTACAAAAGTTTCGACAGTTTTTATACCACAACAATGAGACTTCATATCATTGCTGAATGTAAAGTTTATTAATCAAAGTAAGTTCCATTGCAATCAATACACTTCTGCCAATGAGTTATAAGTGTATTTATACCATTTTGAAAAAATCTGGATTTCTGGATTTGATAAACTGTTGGAAGGCAGTTTCAATTGCTGCTTGGTTGGAGAAGGATTTTATATGGACAAAGTAGTCAAAGTGTTTGAAAAGGTAGTAGTCTGTGGGAGAAAGGTCTGGTGAATAGGCTGGGTGAGGGAGAACTTGGTACCCCAATGTTCAGTTTCTGAAGAGTCACTATTGCAACATGAAGACAAGCATTGTCATGGAGCAGGATTGGACCTCTTCAATTCACCAATGCTGGATGTCGTTGGGAGTTTCTGATGAACGTTTAATTCACAACAGTATCTTTTAGCTATGATGGTTTTGCCAGGTTGCAAAAAGTTACAGTGGATGGTCTCAGTCACAGTCCACCAGACGATTTTGTAAGGCTTTAGTTGTCAAGCTTTTTCACTTTGCCAAATGTGTCAAGATGCCAGGAAACAGTTGCAGTGCTTACGTCAAGTTCTCCAGCAATTTCTTGCACTGTTTTTCTTGGATTGGTTTCAACTGAGGATTTCAGACGGTCGTCATCACTGCTGGAAGGACATCTGCTTTGTTCCTTATCTTAAAGGCTCACATCTCCTGATTGAAACTTTGCAAATAATCGTTGTATTGTGCGCTCATTTGCTGTGTCCTAGCTCCATGCTTGCTTAATGTTACGAGTTGCCTAACTCGCTTTATAGCCTAGTTTGAAATTGTAAAGCAAAATGGCATGAAAAACTTTTCTATCAATGCTTCACTCAGAACCCTGCAACAAATATCCATTTAATGATTTTTAAAAAGGTAGATTTTGCATAATGTATGTCAAAGCACATGCTACAAAACAATATATGACTTATCTACATACACCTTCACAAGCATGCAAAAAATTAACCACAAATTAACATATAAAAATGACAAAACATTTGTAATGACCTAATATTTTTCTTTGTTTGACTAGTTTAGATACTACTTTTATTCCTAAATGCCTTTTTAGTAACAATATTTATATTAAAATGAGTGTTATAATTATATATGTTCACTGACACACTAGATATAATAAATGGGTTTAATTATTAGAATTTACTGCTGCTTTCCATGTTTCTTCTTCATTCAAAGATATTAGGAGTGCAATCACTGTTTTACCATGATTTATTATTTACACCTGTGATTAAACTATTAGTTCGCTACCTAACCACTAGCATGTTGAATGTTACATCTGTAAACTAGGTGGAAATAATGAGACAGCTTATTGCATTAAACTTAGAAATTTGTCTTTACGTTATTATTTATTGCATTTATTATTTACCCTCTATGCAAAGCTGCTGGCAAATCATATAAAGCATAAAATAAAGAAAACACATTTTTATGGTAGTCATTATCAACTTTGTTTTTCTTTGCTTCCATAAAATGCTTGTTTCCATTCATGTTTACCAGGAATATAAAATTTACTATTCATATACCATTTAACACCAAATACAAAACTGTCAAACTACTAATGATGAATATTTTCCCCTCTAAACATACAGGCACAAAGTACTTAACAAAATGTTCTGCTGCAAACATGCTATGAATCTGTTTTTCAAGAATATTATATATATATTATAATGCCTTTTTTTTCTTTTTAAGGTACCTACAGCTTTAAAAAGGCAATGAATTATAATTACTTCCATCTATCTATTTCATTAAAGGTATGCTTCAACATCAATGCTAGATTGGGACATATATTTTCGTTTAAATACTGTATTCCTACCTCTGAGAAATCATTTGCAGTTTACTTTAAATATTTACAGAATGCTGGTTTAATAACAAAGATATCTGATGTGATAATTTTATTTTAGCTTTTACCACCATTTCTGTTGTTATAAAATTATTGGCAATTTGAGTAAACTTTACTTGTTGCCTTTGTCAAAATAGTCCTGATAAGACTGTTTGGTTTTGTGATGAAGATAACTTTTGCTAACCTCAACTTCACTGAAAATGATGATGGTATGCTAGACAGAAATCTTCATTGTTCAAATTCAATCTGCACGGAAATAAACTACTGGTTTAATAAGATGCTTTATCCACTGGATTACAAAGGCTTCATTTTTTGTGATAAGGGCAGCCACATCTTATTGATCTCCACATTGGTATACTAGGCAGAGGAGCTAACAGTAAGGTCATATGTAAGTGCATGAAATTCTCTACTTATAAATTTTTTTGAACTGCCAAAAATGTATGTGTTAATTACAGGACTAAGTATAATCTTCTATAGCTGATTTCTCTAAATGTCCAAATCGTGCTTCTTCTACACTCTTCAAGTATCTGTTTCTCTAATTTACTGTTTCCAAAGTCACAAGCCACTCATTCATGACTTTTGTAACATATGATGGCTTGATATTTATTTTATTGGAATGTTAATATCAGATTTCTTCTCAGCATACAATGGTTCACATGTTACCAGCTTCCACGGACATGCAAAATTTGTTGATTCGGTTATCTTATCTACTGATTAGCATTTTAAGGAATGACAACTGATTATCATTCTCCATTTCTATGGTAAATGTTGACAGCTGAGTGTATACAATTTCTAAGTTGTAGAAATACATTCAATTTGTCCAATGTATGTGGTCAGACTATTATGATTCAGAATGTCATTAGTTCCATAATCTTGAGTTCCATAATCGTGTCAATCTTCAAGGTTTTTCTTTTAACAAAGTTATCACCCTTATGCAGTTTGTCCCGACTAAATGAAGTAGCTCATTTGTTGGGACATTAGTGAAAAGATTCACTATATCAAAGCTCACTAGTGTATCTGAAAGCTAAGATGTCAGGATCTATGATGATTTTGACAGAGTAGAATTTTGGATGTGTGAATAAATCATTCCTGCTAATGGAGTCTGAATTTCTGAAGATGTTTAGCAAGCAGATGACATCTGACAATGGATCGTAAAGGATTTCCACTCTAATGAATTAACGACTGACCGACCACTTTATTGAAACGTACCTAATTAGAGATTGGGCCATCTTTCGCCCAAATAATAGCTATGACACAATGTTGCATAGAATTTACAGGTGCTGGAAGGTATTCTAAGTGATTCAATAATGTGTCTTTCAAGTTCATCCTACAGATGTTCAATTGGATTAAGATTCAAAGATTGTGCAGGACATAAGGGATGCCTGAAATCTCCATCATGTTGTTCAAACCATAAACGACAATGTGGTACAGGTGAATGGGAATGTTGTCAACTACCCCATCAGGGTATTCTTGAAGTATCAATGGATGTACTTGATTGAAAATGCTGAGATAAGCTTTGGCATTCATTCTGTCTTCTAAAGAGACCAAGGGTATGCCTGCAAAATAAATCCCTAAACATGGCCCCACCAATAAAGACCTAAACAGTTTGGACCACACAAGAAGATTCAGGTCTATTGATTTATGTGGCTTTCTCCAAATCTATTTTCTTCCATCTGTGCAAAAAGAAGGTGAAGACTAACTGCCTTTCTCCTTTTTCTGTCACTATGTTTTTTTTGGCCACAATTTCTCATCACTGCAGACATTATCTTATGCCATTGCTAATAAATTCAAATGCAGTCTACTATCAAAACTGTCTTGGCCACTGTAGCACTTGCTAGATGTGCATCCACTATCAGCCTCTTTTAAACTCTGTAATGTCTTTGCTTTTCCCCATATCTATCAGACTGACTGCAAATGTGTTTGTCCAAGTTATATGTAGGGCTACAGGAATCATTTGTCACATCATGTGGTCAACTTAATTTGCATATGATCAAATTATACTTACAAATGTTTATGTAATGACACTGAAGGCTTTTAGTTTATTCTTCCATCTCTTCTCAATCAATGGTGTTGGAACTTGTGCAAGTTTTTTGTACTTTACAATCATGTTATTCTTTAAAATTATTGATGCTGGAGAGTTTGTGCTGCGGAAAATAAACTTAGAATTTACTTTAATTTACCACCAGCTATGAGAAATTTTCAAAACATCAGGGCAAAGTTGCTCTCAACATCTTGGTAGTAGGCATTCATTCCCTCTCATAAGCAATGTTATTTCATTTAAAGGTGTAACTTCATTGGGAAAAGTCTTCCTACAGAGATAATGGTTGATTCTTTCCCATGGAAATTTTCTACTGGCATTAACTAAGATCTTCCTGGTCTTATTGCTATTTACAGGCATCTTTAACTGTAGGCCTATAGGTGTAATATTGTAGAACTTATTTTGTTAGAAATGTGGTTAGATTATCCTGCTGACTTACTCTCACACCCATCAAAAACAAAGAATTAATACCACGTCCATATAGGTTGTACAAATATTTATAAAATGTTGGTTGCATAATTAACTTTTTAAACATTTTTTAAAACGTTTTGATCACCATTTCTTTTGCTATAAAATTACTTAAGTTTCAAAATATTTTTCTTGCTTTCCTCAAAAGTCCTGTCAACAAAGTCTGTTAACAAAAGATGTCCCAACAAAACCTCATCAAGACTATACTGAAGATAGCAAATGGAAAGGTTCACTAAAACATCAATAATTTTATTAGAAGAGAGTGATAATAAAAGCTAAAAAAATAACATTCAACAGCACAACTCCATTTGGCCCAAAAGTTGGGCCCAGACACAAGAATATTCTCTGAGTTATCCCGAACCAAGAAAAGACAGATTGTTGAGCAGCTCTTTGATGTTCATCTTGTTGTTTAGGATCGTTGACAAAGATGGTGGTTTAATGTCCCACTCCAGAATGTCTGCTTTATGTCAAGTGATGCTTTGTATAGCATTGGATCTGGATTTCTTTTCATGGATGTCTGACTGCCAATTAGCACATGCAATCATGTATACCTAAATGATAGTGGCAAGCCCTATATATTGAGCACACTGCAGTGTAACTCAATGAGTTGTTTTTCTTTCAGTGTCAAATAGAATTCTGTATATTCATCCAGTTCAGAAATTCATGTTATTGTGTGTTGGATCTATGGCCTTTTATATTCATCCTACAGAAATGGCTGACTGGTTTGTACAAAGTGGATTTTTTAGCTAAGTTTCAATTATCAAGATTTCACTGTATTTATTGTTTGCCAGAAAGTTTGTATTACTACACTTTTGTATTGTTCTGCATACATGACATTAAAATCTGCAAATAATTTTTTTTTTAAAAAAAAAGATGAAGAACTCTAAAAGATATAGTGGCATTTGGTTAAACCAACAAAGTTGGACTATAAAAAGGTAAAAGCATTTTTACTTACAGTGTACAAAAATTGTTTTACAAACAATAATGAAACATTTATTTTTTCACAAGACCTACAAGAAATATAAACCAATGTAATCTTCAAGAAATGTTTGTACATCTTGACACAAAAATACGTGTGTTTACAGTACCAACTAGCCCTGTGTTGTACCTAGATCTGCCTGGCACCTCCCAAGCATACTGTTCAGTAGCTTAGCATAAACACCAGACTCTGCAATCTGTACCAGATATTTTTGATCAAAGTGATCAAAGTTTCTTTTTGGCAAGGTTATTTGACATGTATGAATAAAATAATTTTTCCATCGTAAGAAAATAACACTATCTACTTTTCTGCATATGTATAGCTTACTCTATAAGTTACATAACACCATAATATTGTTAAGTATCATATTATTTCTGTGATAGTTATTTCCAAAAAATAATGTTACACATGACCACAGCCATGTTAATAAAGACGATTATTGAAAAATTCAGGTGGATTATATGATCCAAAAATATGTGGAGCTAAAGTAGGTTGCTCTTCAGATAATTCAATGCCAAAGAACTAGCTCTTGGACATAAAGCACACTAGTAGATAAAATGAAAGATATAATAGTAAAGAAAATGAATGCTGGCAAGGCTAAGCTAAGCAAATCAAAAGTAGACAGATAATGCTAAGTTCAAAGTGTACTTTGTAAAGAATTTTTAACAGTATAAATAAAAGAAGAGTATAATTATACAATTTCAGCCAATATAAACTGAATATACATAAGAAAAAAAAAAACAAAGGATCACGGACACTTGACACAGCAATTTGATACTTGAATTAAATATTCTAATAAACTGTTTATGCACACCTTATTGTAGTATTAACAATAACATAAAATTTAGTATTATCTGAAAACTTTATTTGTACATCAGTTACACCATCAGTAACATTTATATAAAGCAAATATATTTTAAGAAAAAGAATTCTGTGTCACTTAAAATTATAGTTTTTACAAATAAACAGTGAGAATGATGTATATATGTAGATTTTTAAAATAGTATAAAATTAAACATAATGTCACTGTATATATATACAATATATATCTGACAGATATCAGGATCCAAGAAAAAGAAAACAGAACTGCCAATAGATGTGGATTTTTTAAAAAAAATTAAAGAATGCTAGATACTATTTATTTTGAGACCATTATTACTACTATTAACTGTATCATGTAATGAGAGAATAAAATCATCTTTAATTCACCGATTTTGTGTTGGATGAATATTTATCATGCTGAAGAGACATCAAGTCAACATCATCTGCTGATATTGTCATCAGATATTTGAATACAAAACATTATTATGTTTGATCAGTATATACATGTAAATATGAGGTTGAGTATTGAATAGATATGGATCTCTAATGCTAACTAATTGAAATTTGAAATTTTGCATTAGGACAAAAAAATATACTGTATTCACAAGCCAAAGAAGAAATTTCATTTGTAATACCAGGAATATATGGTAATTTAAGAGAAACTGATTATTTTGGGATTCTTTCAGCATAAGATGCAGGCAAACTTATTTAAAAGATACTAAGACATTATTGGTGGGGTCAGAGGTATGTGCTGCTGCTGAGGGCTAAAAGTTGGAAACAGCTATACAGCCCTCCTCTGGACAATGACATTCACAGAGGGATGGGCTTTGCCAGGTTGTAAAATACTTTAAACACACCTCTCAAGGTATCCCAATGACCTATGGGTTATGGAACAAGTGAAGTGAAGAAGTGAATTATGGGTAGCTATTGATTCTTAAAGTACCTCTTATAACTTTGTGTTTCTAGTCCTACATCCTGATACCTGTTGCATTCATGAATTTACTTTCATTTCAGATTTAGTTTTTCATAAGGAAAGCCAGTGAAATATGCTTGTGAAAGCTTAGAACTTTTCAAATAATTTTAGTCACAGCCCTGATGTATGGATCCTGTTTAAAAACTTTTCTATTTTATAAATGACCAGTGAAAGATAGTTATCAGGATCACTTATATTATCCCTTTTTAAAAATAAATTTAACGTTCACTGCTTTCAAATAATTGAAAGGACTTTTTTTGTAATGAAAACATACAAAATAGTCAAATATTAAACTGTTTCTTTCTGTATTCTTGGGAAATGGTATCCGAGCCTTCTGTCAAATCAGATCTAAACAATTTTACTTGCTTTTAATCATCCTTTCTGTAATGACTATAGTATTCATTTATTCTTTATATGCTGGATCTAAAACTGCTATATTGTGGCTGTTTTATGGAAAAAAAAAACAACCAAAAGTATTCATTTAAGATTTCCATTTTTTTCAACATGAATTAACAACACAGCATTTAATTTTTTTAGTTGATTCAATTGTTATTTTTCATATAGAGTTAACATATGAAAAAAGTATATGCAATCACTTTTATATTGGTGGTGGTGGTGGTGGTGTGTGTGTGGTGTGTGTGTGTGTGTAATGGCAAGATCAGCTTAGTTACGGATATACTGCAGCACTGGGTTGGGCATGTCGTTGATATGAAGAACTTGAGTCTCCCAAAATAGACACTATATGGTGAACTGAGTAATGGTAATCGCAAGCATGGGAAGTAAAAGAAAAGATGCATACCAAAGGATTTTCTGAAAGATTTTGATTCTTGTCAATAACTAGGCAGTAGTGGCACTTAACCATGCCCAGTGGTGAAAATTGCTAAATAGAGTTTTTGAAATTTAGTCCAATAAGTTTGCCAGACAACTCAATCCACATCATTCATCAATTGAGACAACAGCAGCACTAGCAACTTCCTGTGCTACACTGTAGAAAGACCATGTTGGCCTGTACATCTGAGGCAGCATAGATGAGCTTCGGCAATCATCATCAGACTGCGATGTACAACTAAGAAAAATTGGTAACTGCTTTTCTCTATAATAACTTTTACATTTTTAATTGCTTAAGCACAAACATTTTGGATGCTTTTAAAAGATAAATAATCATCAAAATTAGATTGTTTAAGACCCTTTCTTGTGTGATTTTCTTCAATGTAATTTAAGAATTTCATAAATTATCTGTTCAGATTACTTTTGCATTTGTTAAAGACTCATGGAATAAGTTTAAAAAATTTTTAATATTGAATGAAGAGTCTTTAATTAATTGTTATCATCTAAAATGTTTTTATAATGAACTTTTATTTAGTTAAATCTAATATGTTCTTTATATATGTTTAATACTAATAATTAAAAAACTATATTATTTTTAGTGTACTATATATTGTTAGTATTGCCCAATGGAACAAATATCTATGTTGTTTATCAGGTCAATGTCAAAACAAATGCTAAATCCAAAAAAATCTGTCCATAGTTTTTTTGTTTATTATGTGAACAATGCATATTAGAAATAAAACAGAAACTGTGTGCTTTTAATTTCACTTTCTTATATTTTGATTGCATCATTTTCAATAAAATTCTCATTAAATAAACAAATACAGTGATGGTGAGGGAAAAGACATCAACTTGCACTGTCACAGAAATGATTGCCTGCAGCTTTGTCACTTCATCCTTTAATAAATATTACACCTGCAAACATGGCTTTGCTGTGTTGCAGTTGCTTCACCATGCAATATTTTTGGTTTTTCATGTTCAATGCCTATCATCACTTTTTATCCTACTTTTCTGTTACTGCCATTAAAGACATTGTCTGTTGTCAACCAATGCTTTACATTCTCTTCATCCACATCTTCATAATCCTTAAGTGAAGTGAATAGGGAACTCCATGCTTATGTTTTCGAACACCTTAGGTTTAAATAATTTGACTACTACCATTTGTGCCAGCTTATGAGAGCCTAAAGCATTGCTACATGCAATAAGTGATGCATTCTTTATTACTTTTGACATCTGGTAAGGTTACTTCATTATAATTTTCCAATGTTTTCATTTTTAACATTTTGAAATTCAACCTTGTTTAATTACACTTTTTTCAATTGATTAAACAAAAGTTCATCAATTATTGCTTTTGAATTCATTGATAATTTTTCAATGCATACTATTAGCTGGCATATTTCATGCTTTCTTTTCTCACCAGTTAAACATTCATTACTCGTTGTGAAAGTTGATTTACCTGCTAACTTATAACTGAGGAGCTTTTTTTGTAATGGCCCACTCAACAGATTTTTGTTTTCTTGTTCTTGTATAAACTACATAAGCAATGTTTGTAATCAAAGTTTTAATTCATCATGTTTAATCCTTTCTTTAGCAACTTGTCAAAAACAGCCAGGAAAGTCAGCCACTTCTAAGGGCTAAGATGAATAATTTGATGATCACTTCTGCTTTATACTATAGATAGCATACAAAGCTAGAGGAAGTGATAGTGGGTCAGCATTCCTCTATTAGGTATTATTTCACTTTGTTTTAGGTAAAAGTGTACCTACCTGTGAAAGCTTTGTTGTAGTGATTGTATTTCAACTATGGTATGCAGTCTGACACTGAAACATTTTCTTCTAATGATGAACGGTTTTCAAGCATGTATACTTTGGATCTCTGGTTATTCAGCTGCTCTGATAGAAACTCAACAAGTTGTGGAATGAGTCCGATATCAATAGCGACCATCAGGAGATGGTAAAAGTAAAGTTAAAGTCATGTGTAGCGATCAACACACTGGCATTTTCCCAGTCCATCAGTCTGAAGGTTAACCTGCCTGATGATGCTTAGCCTCATCAATTTCTTTTATCAACTGAACAGAGGATTTTCAAATACATGGCAGAGGAAACCAACTGGTATGCTATGCAGAGAGAGGAAGCCACACCAAACAATACCTGGGCAAATGCAACCACCAAGAAGATGAAGGCTTCTAGAGTGATAAACATCTTGACTGTTGATTCTGTTCCATTCAGCAACAATTTTTGGAGTGTGGATGACTGAATGTGGTACAGATGTCAGAAGTCATAAAACTAAAATGATTTAAAAAATTGAATCAATATTGGCACCTCTGCAACAATAGTCAAGCACCTGCTTCTGATGATCCTAATAGACACTAACTGTCCAAAATTACACTTTTCCTTGATGTGGCAAACAGGAACTTTCAGGCCAAAGTACCAGTCACACAAGATCAGCAATGATAAAGTGATGATAGACTTCAAAAGCAAAGTGACAACCAGATATACCCCAACAACCAAAGCCATCACATTTGGTGAGTATATAGAAAAGAAAGAACTGTATGCTGTGTCACAAAACTCCTTTTAGTCAAAAGAGAGAAGACTTGCTCAGTGCATGTTGCAGTGGATAGTGACTGCAACAGTTAGTGACGCTTTCTTGGAAATGAATGACTTTACTCTAAATTTCTTACTTTGTGCACTATAAAAAATACATTATTCCTTTTATTTTCTAAACACTTTCCTCAATTGAATTACTGAATTGTATGCTAAGTCATTTAATATACGTTAGGCATTCAGTGCCCTCTTACTATGCTTTTTAATAATTTCAATCAGGTGGACGCATTTTGTGCAGCCACATTGCAAATTGTCTGTCCTTTTATGTATATAAAATCCAGTGTTGTCTGCTCTGGAAAAGATTAACAGTTTTGCTGCACCAAGCTAAAATTGAGGCATGATTTTTTTTTCCAGTTTGCACTTGTTAATTTCTCACACCATATTTTTCAGCTAATTTTGTTGTAGCTTCATCTTTATCTAGTCGTCTTTACACTTAGTTTTGATTCCAATTTCAATGACAATTTTTGTTTATTAGACATCATACACTACACATATATGCTACACCTGCATAGACTAAAACGTGATCATTAGAAATGAACAAATAAACATAAACACACCACTGTGATTCACTAGCTAGTGACATTAGCAATGCAGTTCAAGTCAAGGTCAAGTCAACAAAATGCCATTATTCAGATTATACAGAACTAGATTACTACTGAGCTTAGGATGGGCAGGTTCTACTGTATCTAATTCAGTAAAGTAATTACCAGTTTACTCAGTTTGTTATCTAAGTAAACTATTTTACACGTGTAGTTTTCTACCTTCAAGTAATACTTGCCACAAATCTGATTATAGTTTTATATGGTAAAAAATTTTATGCATATTGGAATTTGACATATGTAATGTAACATCAGTTGTTTGGAATAGAAAATAATCAAATGAAACTTTGAAGTTTGCAGCAACTGCCATAAGCTTGGCATCAATTTTCAAATAACCTGCTATAATGTGCCTTTGTTCACTTGTCTGCTATCATTTTATTGCAAAAATGATATCAGCTTCATTGTAACCACATTTTTATATGCATTTCAAAAAAAAGTTCTTTTAAATATGTCATGCAATTTTTTTTTTAAATCAGGTAATAAAGGGTCATGTTTTTTTTGTTTCTTAACAAGAAACAAAAAATATAATACTTAACTGTATGAAGAATATGATAAAAGTCTATATCAAAAGTCCATTATGCCAACAAATGTGTAATGTAATTGACTTTATACATCATGTTCTCACAGTGCCACTTATAACCATGGCTACTATTGTTCAAGCAGAAAACTGAGTGAATTCCTAGTGAATGGTGTCCTGGCAGATTGTATGTAGTTATTTAAAAGCAATGTCGGAAAATGTCTCAAGAGATTCAAAGATGATGAAAGGGTAAGCTTAGGAGCAGCAAAAACAAAGATAGCTGAAACTGCAAAATATATATGCCAATTATTTATGCCAACCAATTAATTACAGTTAATGATCAAAAATAAGCCCACAAAATAAAACAGATTCCAAACAGCAAAGCAAAGAATACCTTTACACCAAATCACCAAAAATAAAAAATTCAAAGTTGTACTCTTTTCTGGTAAAAGTTTTGCAAATGTTTTCCGTCATGCCAAAAGTTGTATACCACAATGAAAAATTATCAATGCTGATTGGTATACAGTCAACCCCCGCGTAATCGCGGTTCGGCATTCACGGCCCTGGTTATTCGCGGAATTTTCCTTAGAACCTAACAAATAATTGTTCGTGGAAACCACCGCATATTCGCAGAATCGCAAATATCTTCCACGATTTTTAATGGCTTTTTTCATGGCAATATATATTTTTTCACGCTTTTTAACACTAAATTATTAATAACAATATAATTTACTATTTTGTAATATAAATACTAACGTAAATTCAGTAAAATATCAATATAAAATAAACGCTATTGGCTGGAGGTTTGAAAGTAGCCAATCTGAGAGCGTTATTCATTTCTCCTTGCTGCTGATTGGCTGCTGCCCAAGAGATGCTGTCTCAGGCAGATGCAGCCCAGCAGCCCCACATCATCCCAGTTTACCGCGTGTAGCCATCTCAAGTGTTTCTCTAAGTGTTGTATTTTTCTATTAAATTATTAATTATATATTTACTTATATTTTTTTAATTATATGTTACATTATATTTTGACGTTTATAGGCATTTATAGGCATTTTTATGGACCACATCCAATATTTGCAGTTTTTCACTCTTCATGGGTGCTCTAGGAACGCAACCCCCGTGAATAACGGGGGACAACTGTATTCAACTAGCAGAAGAGAAATTTTTTGTTATCTTGGAAGTGATTAGTTAGCTTCCATGAAATAAATTGGCACAGTATTCACATTCTACTAAACATATTTTAATATTAAAATTTTGAATTAATTTCAATAAAAGTGATAAATAAAACATTTTATTGGGTATGGTTGATAAAAATTAGTTTCCTAGAGAACATACAACATTAATGAAACTGCTAGTCTAACATTATTATTAAATGTAATCTAGAACTGATAACTATCTGGTTTTTAAAAATTGTATTTAATTTTAATGTAAAAAATTTTTTCAGTGTTAAGGCAAGTAAGTAAATGGATGCAAAAAGCATTTTAAAAGTGGACACAAAATCTCTAGTTATACTGAAGTACTAAATGATATGAAGAAAAATATAAAATAGAAAATATAGTCCAAAAATATTCAGGTATGCAAGCCTTGAAACAGAAAAACAAAATAAGTTGATTTAAAGATGGGAGATGTGGTGTTTTGTTTGAAACTAAAAATGTACAAAACCAACAATATATACGAGAGCATCTGGCAGTTTTATACCAAGAAACTGTGTATACATATTTTAATGTAAAAAGTTTAATTAAAATGCTTTTAAATTCTATAAATTTAAAATTTCTTGATTTCTTTAACTTTTCTATACTCTTCCAAAAATATGATTTAAAATCAACTGATAAGAAATTATAATTGACAGATTTCTAATGCCAAAAGTATATTCAATTAAATGATTTAACTATACTTTTTTGAAATACTGGAGCATTTGCTCATGCCAATTCTACTACAAACAAATAATCTAATTTACTAAATTCTTCAGAAGTAATTCCATAATCTTTATCAAACAGACAAGTAGAAGTAATCTATTCAGCATATTTTTTTTTAAATTCTGTAGTTGACCATACAAAAGAATCAAAATTTGCTCACTTCTAAGCTAAAATACTTTTTCTTTCTCTTTCCAAAATACAAATTACTTCCTCTCTTTATGAAATCAATTGAAGTTGAACAAAGAAATTTTAGGTTATATTTCTCAGCTTTATATTTAATTTATTCAGTTCATAAAGTGGAATAAAAACACTGAACATAACTGGAGAAAATATGGATTTAGTAGTACCATGGCTATCCGTATTTCCCACTGCATTTTGCTAAGTATGATATTTTACATTTTTATCATTTTCTTGATTTTTTTCCATCGAAATGCTATCAAATATTGTGATTCACAAAATTTCTTAAGAAAATGGCAAAAAAAAAATAAAACAAGCCAAAAATATGAAAAATTATTATGACATTGCATGCAAACCAGTGTAAATTAAAAAAAAAAAAAATAAATTACTCATTTCTAATGAATAGTTAAGAAAAAAATTGTTGGTGCATTTTTACATATTCAATGAACTTGCATGGTTACCATGGCAATAATACAGATAAAAAGTTAAGAAACCACATATCTTGGATTGAATATCAGATTTATCATAACTTTTTCTTCTAAGTTAGTTTCAGATGCCAGTTTTAAGAATTCTCCTATGCAAAAATTCCACGTGTCATCATCACTATTTACTGTGATCCTAAGTGAGCTTAAAAAACACAAAACAACATAATCAATTGTGTGGGAAGAGCAGTAGTCTACTAAGATTGAGGGAGACCCAAATTCAGTTCCCATGTGAATCAGCTCTGTTTGGCATACTACTTCCCTGGCATGGTTCGTTCTCAAAACTAAAAATGAAGAATTCTTTGCTCTGCCGCCCAATCTGTGGAACTCAGAAGTTCATACAATCTGAATGAGTTTCTGTTGGAGAGACAGTCTACACAGTTACCAGCACCATTGATCTCCTGTAATCTATCAATATTATTTTATGCAAATAGAATTTTCTTAAAATAATTTCAAATTTAGTGAAATCAGTACCACAAATTCTTTTTAAATACAATTCTTTGCTAATGACAGCCATTTTCTATATTTGTATTATTTTTAATGGTTTCTGCATTGAAACTATTTTTAATTTTATATCAGCAATTATTATGGATTTTCTACTTCATTCTGTTCTGATGTATCCAATGTAGCTGATTTGGTTTATCAGTGTTTTAATACATCTTCTAATATGTAAATACACATTAATATTTAAAATATACAATATACTTTAAAAATCTACTGGTAATTTTTTAACATGCTTTAATACACTTAAGTATTTAAACTAACTTAGTATTAAAAAAATTATTTTACATGAAAATAAGAATAGCTTTTTCTAATGGTGAAAGGATGAAAAGAATATATTTAAACACTCAAAATAACACATTTTAAATTGAATCTTAATAATCTTAGTCATTGTGAAATATGATAATTAGATGACAAAAACAATAAAAAATCTTTTTTCTTAGTTGGTGCATACATCTTTAATCTTTGTTCAGTCTAACTTTTAAGCTCCAGTATCATTAGTAGCTGTTGTTGATTCTTAGAGCAAGATACTGAGAGAAAATAATTATGAAATACTGGCTAATACTAAAAAAGATTAATAAAATACAGAAATAATTGAACAGAATCTGACTAATTTAAAATCAAACAAAAGGCTGTTTGTCTTTTTTGAGATAGGAAATAGTGATCATGAAGCTGGATTTACTGAAAGAGACAAATCCATATGATCCTACTTGAAGTAGTTGAAACACAAATTAATGCCATTTTTTCTAGCATATGGGCTATTTCACAACTCTTTTTCCAAGACCCTTATATCCATATCTACGTGGGCAAATATGAAATTCATTTACCTACCCAGATTTTAATGTGATGTTTGTTAAGTTTCATAGAACAGTATTACTTCCAAGAAAATTTCATTTAACAATGAAACCTATCAATGGTTTATTGTCAGGGTTTTAAACATGTAAAATCAGTTTTAACATTTGCATCATGATCCATATTTCCAATATAAAAAGACTGGTCAACTTTTCAAATTAGAGCTTTGTTCACAAATATTTTTAAATACTGTCAGTTGTAAAACTATCTGTAATTTTAGGAAAATTAATCTTTGTACAATGAATAAGGAGCAAAACTCGTGAATCTAAAAGCTGATACATTCCAAATTTTGTATGTTCTTGCCAATTAGCTTCCGGTGCCAAATATATTTTCTTTTTAGAATAAACATTTGTTTTCTCTCACACATTTTGTAATAAATAACAAGGAAAAGTCCATCTTTTTGCAGTGCCTAGTAGATATTTTGATCACAGTTTTTAAAAAATCATGATCTATGGCATGTTTACACAGACATTATGATGCCATAAATGTCCCCCATAGTCCAAATCTAGTTCATATCCACACACTGAACTATTCATAAGTCATCACTATCTCCATCTTAAATACCACCAGAAAAAAATTCTTCAAAATCTGTGGAATCTTCCAAGTCACTAGCCATGCGAATTACCAAATTGCAAATGAGTATTTAACTGCATGTATAAAAAAGAAAAATCACTTATTTGCTATATAATGTAGTTAAAAAAATATGGGCAGCTTGAACTATGATAATATTTTATATTTACAAGCTATTTATTCATTTGTTACTTGCGTCACATATGTCAGACTAAAACTGTAGTGAGCATATTTCAGTTGGTTATGAGGAAGTAAGTGGCAGCACCTCAAGTTAGATTGGAGGCTTAACACTTTAATATTGAATATTTCCACCCAAACAAACAAACAAAAAAACAAATTGTGTAGATGCCCACTCGTGTACTGGAATAAGAGTATGATACAGATATTTTTCTACTGAAGGAATCATTTATTATCTATCAAACTTCTTTTTACTGTTTAACTTTCAAAGCATAAGATATGACACACATACATGAGACGCCATTAACTGTTTCATAGTAGACAAATAATATTACAAAAGATTTTGTTTAACAATACATTTTTGTAATCAATCTTTTAATTATGCAATAAGCTATGTAATGATAAAATATAATGCATAAATGTTTCTTTTATATAAATGGCTCTTGCATGCTAGAATTTATTTTTTTAAAAACTAAGACATTAATCTGTTAACTACCCTTTTTCATAGCACTGGACTAGACTAGGCACAGTGAGTATCATGCCTTGTCAGTATTCAAACTAAATGTAGGGATTCAGAAAATGTGTCAACTTATGTTAATATTCTGACCTCAAATTCAAGAAAAAATTATCAATGCATAGAATCAAATGGGTAAAGCTGAAGGTATAAGGTTATGGGTATTATAAGGTTCATCTCACAATGCTTTAAAATATAGGATATTAAAAGAAAAAATGTTCAATAATATTTTTTAGTAATAAAAGAATACAAGGCATTATGTATAAAGACAAAACAATATTAATAAGTGAATAACTATTGAGGTTTATTGTTTTAAGGACAGAGAATGTAACATTTCAGTTGTAAGTTGTTGGGTATCTTATCCACAAGTTCAAGTCATAGTATTGCCATGAAAACACATCCATAAGATAAAGGACACTTTGAATATTTTAATTGTAGTAATTCATGATATTTCAACTTTTAATTCAATCATTTATTAGCAACATCTGTTGGGGCAAGAAAGAAAATTTTTATTTAAATAATAAATCTAATGTCTTCATATGAAGTTCAACTTTACACCATGATGGATGAGAATTTAAATACCAGCACCAATGAGAATGCAACAAATTAGACTTTATCTTCTTGTAACTAACCAGAACAAATTATTTTATCATTTGTAACAGCAGCATGAATGGTGCTCAACACTTCAGATTTTTAAATATTAAAGTAAATGTTAAATTTATGGGATCAATACTTAACTTGTTAGATGATGACCTTAGATCATAGTTAACAAAGACGCCCACCATGTTTCATTCAAATCTTCATAAACAGATAAAACTTAATTTAATAGCAACCTGAATCCAAACACCATCAGCATCTACTGATTTTTCTATTGCATATTTTTTACAATAAAAACTTAATGCTTTCTTTTAAACATCTCTTAAAGGTATAGGATGTAAATGAATTTGTGTTTTTACAAATAAACGATAAACGTTTAGAACACCACTAAAGTAGATAGTAGTGTATTTTTCAACCTATAAATCAACTTATCTATGGGTATAATCATTGGAATCGTTTAAATGAAAAATGATGAAATGCTTTATTTTCTGAAATAAACTATAAAAATTATTGCCAGAAATTTTTGGCAATTAAGTGAGCAATTCACCATTAATATACTCAATGAAGCATACAAATTATTCAATCAATAACAAGCATTCACTCTTAAATTGTGTTCTATCTATTATTTTTCAATTCTAATTATGTAAAAGTACCCCCAACAAATTCCCCACCTTATCTCAAAATGCCTCCTGTAAAGTCATGCAAATCATACAGAGGATCTCTTAATCTGGAAGTTATTAAATTCACTGAAGATAATGGTGGTAATATGGCTGCATACAGAAAATATGGTGTCAGCAAGAAATCTGATAGGAAACTGTAAAGCAAAGGATAGTTGATCTAACCTCATCTTATACTTCAAATTGACTAATCTCTGAATGAAGGAAAAATAAGAAAATTAGCCAATTTGATTTATACTCCACATAGGCCAAAAAATATGGTAATTAAGCAAGCAAGTTTTTTTTACTCAAATTTTATCTTGTCCCTCATTATAAGATTATGATTTATCTGATCAGAAAATAAGTGTTACTAGTCTAAGTTCTATGAAGAATAGCATACTTTATAATGATAACAAATGAAGAGCAATCCTGATATATCTGTAAAAACAGGAAGCTTTATTAAAATATTACTTTTCAAATAAAAATATACTTTAACATAGAATGCACCTAAAGATTATTTTTTCTTAATTACTCAGCTTTTAATCTTGAAAAAACAAATCAATGTGTTAAGAAACCCTTCAGACATAACTCGTATTAGTTGTTAATTTAAAATAAAAAACCTGATAAAAAATATGTTCAAAATTATATCCATTTAAGGATTTAAAATTGGTTTTAACATATACACTATTGAATCTTTATTTTCATTTAAAGATCAGATTCCAATCTTCAATAAATCACTTGTAGTATGTTTTATTAAATGGTAGTCAGGCAGGCTAGTTATATCAACAAAGGAATCTGATATATGAAAAAATGCTATTGAGACACAAATCTGTTATAAGTTTTACTGTCTGCAAAGAGATTTTCTTTTTTAAAGTTTGGGAATGATCTGGGAAAGAAAAAATATCAAAATTAAGTTTAAAATGTGTACAAAAAAGTTGAAATTTAATTAATTCTTTTATAATTATATGTTGACATTTTTTATTTCATTTTAAAAAAGCATTAATGTAGCAATGCCAAAAAAAAAAATTTTTTTTTTTTTTTTAAAAAGGACAATTTCTTGGAACATTCCAATTCTGGAATTTCCAGATAAGGGTCACCTACCTGTACTCATACCTATACTTTATCATAATTTTTAAAACTGTGTATTGAAAATAATCTATCAGACAAAAGCGACTTATTCCTTGCCATAGAACACATGTTTGAGTAATTGGAAATATTCCATTCAAAACTAAATATGGACTTTATATTTGATAGTTCCTTTACCATTTTTATTCTATGTTTTAGTGCATAAAATGTTTTTAGTCTTTAAATATTTAGAAATTTTAAAGCAAGTTAGTGGCTGGTCAAAAAGTTTGCAATGAATTTGAAAATGAAAGCGGCATTTTAAGTACAAAGTAGGTAGGACAGTCATTTTTAGCAAAGTTAAAAGGTAAAAGATATACATTAAATTTGAAAAAAATAAAATTATTATATAGGATACCTTACAATAAGCCAAACTTCAATTCAAATTTCTTAGTGTCTCATTTTTGTTTTAAGATGAAATAAATCAGTTTCTTTCATTCTGAAGTGACTAAAAACATCAGTTATACAATTTCAGTATGAAAAAGACTCTACAGACAAATTAGTTTTTTTAAAAGGCATATTGTTGGATGTTAAATAATTTTATGAAGATTTAACATTTTTACAAAAAAAGCAACTATAATGTCCAATGTATTGCTTACACACACCATCAGTTTTTCATTGCAAAATATACACAATGCCTGTGAATTATATGCAAATTAAGGTAATACACAATAAAATACCTAATAAAATTTTTTTAAAAAGATAACCAAGTAAATATCAAAATACAAGAATAAAATCTGAAACTATTGTGGACTATGGCTTAGGAAGGTTTTATTCAGTTGCTTGGTAGGTGCAAATGTATAATTTTGAATTTAGGAAGACAAGACATAACAGTTAAGATGCTGCAGTGGTGCATTGTCTTTCAAATGGTATAGCTTAACATCATCCATTATCATCTGCATAACCAAAGAGTGGGCACCTCCAGAGGGGTTCCAAACAACTTATCATACTGCAAAGATCCATTAGTTTTATAAACTACAAGTAAAAGAAATTTTTTATGGCAAATAGGAACTGAAGGTTAGATGAGGATCCATCATTTCATTTCAGAAATGAAGTGGTTCAGTATAATCTGCAAAATAATTTGAAAGCAACTGCAGAAAAGGTTACAGTAACTGTATTCTTGGACTATATGAGTATTTGGTTAATTGATTTCATTGCTAACCACAAAAGCATCCTTGTACCACAAAAAAACTACAGCTGTTAAAGACTACAATCAGATGCAAACATTAAAATTTTGGCAAAAACAGCACCATTTTGCTTGACAAGAAAAGCATCATTTGTGTGACAGATGTTATACCACATCCTACATAAAGTCTTGAATTTGTACCTAGAACTTTTAACTTCAGAATAATCACCTAATTGTTAGATACTTTAGCACAGATGAGCAAGAGATCACACCCAAGCATCACTAGCAATATTAGCAAAACAAATGCATTCTGTGAGAGAGCCTTGAGGAATTTGGTATCATATAAGGCTAGATGCATCAAAGTGTATAGAATGCATGTTGAAAAGTAAAAAAATACAATGCAGTCATGCCCTTATTAGGTGTTCACTATAATTAGTGTATTGTCTGTAATAAATATTTTGACTATTGACTACTCTTTGATAAACCACTGCACATTAAAAGTAATATTTATAGATATTTTTGAAAAATTTATGTAACAATGTTATTTAATAAAAGTTTGTTATAAAAAGTAGCAGATCTAGGTCTAGATATACAGTAAATTTGCACTAATCTGGACTAATTGGGAGGAGAGGGTATGTGAATTATTCAGAAGTCCAAATTATCTGATATGTATATAAAAATATATAGAAAAATTACACACATGAATGAAGCATAATGAACTTATAAAATCCAAAACACTACATTACTTACTTGTCTTATTACCAATGTACTCAACAGTTTGCTTTATTTTCCTTTTATAAATGTCTATTTATAAATGTTTTTTCATACCATTTTTCACTTTTTATTCTTTTATCACATAAAACATTTTATTCTGTATCAGTCTCAAATATTTGCAAAGGTGGCTCAGGAGTTAATGAACTGACATCAGAAAGACTGCCACCGGAACCACAAGGCAGATGAAAAGTTGTTCAGGGGCCAACAAGTGACATACATGCTGCTGTCTGTAGACATTGATCTACGAGGTGCAAAAGATTTCAATTTTTAGTTGAATGGATCTCTGCAGTTGTTCACATATTATAACCTCCCTCAGTTTTCTTAAATGTTCATATTAAGCCTGTACTTCCTCATTAAATGATTCATCAATAAATTTAATTAAGGTATTGATACTGTCTCTGGCCTCAAAAAGATTTTTTTCCTTTTTTTTGCGATTTCTCATTCTTTTCTTTCTCAGAACTTTCATCTATAAATGTAGTAGACACATTGAGAGCAATTTCTTCCTCTGTAGTTTTGGTAGCCAGGATCTCCTTCATCAATCTCCAACCACTCTCAAACATTTTCTACTGAGTGAAGTTTCTCTGGACAACTTCATCACAGTTTGATAGACGTCAGGTTTAAACCTTGAAAATTGAGATGAACTTCATTGTCAAATAAGAGTTTCTTCCAGTAACTTACAAAAGTCTGCAGTTTAATTTTCTTCTATACACTTGTCCAGCTGTAAATGATAGACTTTATGTTGTATGCCTTGATATTTGCAAAGGTTCTGCATTCTCCTGTGTCCTCTTCATTATCTTCACTGCCCTCCAGCACCACCATGACTTCATCCAAAAAGTTCCATTGATAGTCTCTCTTGCAGGCCATTATAATGCCTTGATCCATTGACTGGATTAGCAAGTTTATATTAGGTAGGAAAGCAGGACACTTAATTTTGCCAGCATGACTGCAAAATGTTTTAATGTCAGAATGGGAAGGAGCAATATCCAGGATCAAAATTGCCCTGACATCTTCAGGTGCAAGCTTGATGCCTCTTAAACTCAGGATCAAAGTAATGGTGAAACCAATGTTTGATGATGGCTTCTGTAAACCAGACATTAGCAGAGTTGTAAGAGAGCACAGGAGGCTTGTTCATTCCATTCTTTAGAATTTGTGGGCATTTTCTTCAGTCTATGGTTGCTATCAGCACTTACACAGATGAGAGCAGTTAGTCAGTCTTTTCTTGCTCTTTCTGTCTGGAATTGTCTCCTCACTCACCGCCTGAATATTTTCTGGTAAAAACCTCCAATATAGCCAAGTTTCACTCATTATATTGTACAGATTCTCTCAGAATGGCTCTAAACTTTCAATGTTACCACTTAGAGTCTCATCACAGATTTTCTTGTTTGAAATGTTACCTCTTTTCCAAAAAAGCCATAACCACTCACTGCTGACAAAAAAACTAGAAATACCTACATGTTTAGAAAGTCATGCGGCGGCTGACTAAAGTTCACCACCATGAACACCAACACAACTTGAATGCTGCTGCGGCACATATACATGTAAACAGCTTCTTCCAGTTGTATATGCTCTGGTTATTTCAAAGCCATTCTTGTTGAGACAGTGCTGATATTACCAGCAGTGACATCAAATTTTAAAGAAAACTGCTTTATTTGTCTTTGCTTTTCTTAATATCAGACTGTTTTGAAATGCCAAACTTCTCTGCGATCCTTGCTGCTGCCACACTTTCAAGCTTCATTATTTATTTTTTAACTTTTCTGCAACCTTTATGAACATATTTCTTTTTCTTTGCACTCTTTTCTATCTTTGGACCCATTTTAAACACTTTATAGGGTGCTAAAAGTTAGTAAAAAAGAAAGCATTTGGAGACATTGCTTCAGACATCTGCTGCTCCATGGGTAAACAAAAACTGATGCAACAACATCAGATGGTGACTCCAGGCCAAACTTTGTCCAGATTACATAAAATCCAGACCAGCGGGGTTGGTATTAGCAAGGGTTTAATGTATATATGAAATTATATAAACATTCATTGAAGGAAAGTATCCACTAGTCAATTAATTGACAATGACTCTTAATGATTTACGAAAATATCAATTCATATAACTGTTTATATATTTTAAAAAAAAGATAGATGTGCATGAATAATTGGAAACACATAATTCAATAGATTTTCTTATGGATAGATATCATAATCTAGAACATAGCCATTAAGAATGGTATATCACCTTGACATACAAAACTGAAATAAAGGGAGAAGACTATTAATTGGTTCATGAACTTCTTCACTAAGACACTAATCAGATCAATCAACCATAGAACAAGCTCTTTTTAGATTTATTGGTAGATTCAGAGTTTTGGTTATGGAACTGACCCAGCTTGCAATCTAACATATGCAACCTCACACACATACCCCAAAACTTTGCACGACACCAAAAAAAAGGGGGAATTCAGGGCTCTTGAAACCTTAAATAAATAAATAATAGGAATAATGAAAACAAAATCTACTTAGTACATTATTTAATGTAAGCAAACCAAATTTACTTTTAGACAAAGTAGTATCAAGTTTTAGTCATTTAAATCTTAGTCTTATTAAAAAAAATCAAGATTAAATAAAATGTGCTAAATAGTAAAATGCTTGCAGAGACATAGCTCAAATCTAAGATACTCTCTACCTTTATCAGAGAAACAAAACTGGTGTTAGTCTGGTAACAAACAAAAATTAGAACTTTTTATGTATTAAAATAGAGAAAACTTTCCAACTGGTAAAGTTTCTTTTGATTGCTAGACAGACTTTATAAAGAATTTAAAAGTTATGTCAAGGAATGATAAGTATACTATATAGGGAATACAATGGTTTTATTGATGATGTCAAATAGCCTGAAAATTTCTTTAATGATTAGTTTGCTATTGTTTTTGTACATTAATATCTATGATTAACTCTAGAAGCAGAATTTCAATTGAAAATAAAGCAAGAGGAATATCATTAGCTCCAGATGATAAAACTCTCAAAATAATACAAATGATAATAGCCAATAATTTTTTTTGCCCATTTTGTAACATTTAAAATCTCAATGGAAAAACCAGCTATATTCTAATATTTAACAGGAAAAACAAGTAATTTTGAAAATCGAGGATGTCAATTAGCTCAACATTAGTTTTAAGGAAACTCTTAGAAATTTCAAGCAAAGAAAAAGATGTTTTTGATGACTGTTTTTAATTACTTAATGAAAGATGGACAATCTTTTTTCGTATCTAGAATTTTTTTCATGCTTGATAAAGTGGTTTATATTTAGATTTCAGTAAGGCTTTGATATTATTCTACATAAGCAAATGAATGTAACATAGGCCAATAAATAAATAAATAAATAAATATAAAATATATATAATCATTTTTATTAAATAATTTATGATTGTATACACATTGATATTTCACATTTGTGCAAGATAATACAACTAACAGAGAACAAAATTTAAAAAGCAACATACAAGTTGGTATATTTAACATATACAAAGATACTGTGTTAAACACATTTTTAAATATTTGGAAAAACTCAAGGTTAAAAATTATCTGAAGATTCTAGAAAAGATTTGTATGTCATAAAAATAAAAATTAATAAAGTTGCAAGTTTTATCCTATTTTTTATAAATAATATTACATAATGCAAGCATAAAAATAAACAAACAAACAAATAAATTAGCCATGAAGCATACAGAAATTCACATTGGCATTATTTGGAAGGATCTACAGCATTTAAACATCAGAAATACAGTTTCTGTTTAAACCAGGTATAAAAAAATTAACTACTCTACATTACAGAAAATCAATTATTACTGAGTATACAGTGAATTCAAAGCCTCTTACCTCAAGCTTTCATGTAACATGAACATGAATTCAAAAGGTGTTGAGCGGTATTTAATGGTAAACTTTATTCTAAAGAACATTTATTTTGACAAAATATTTACACAAGCTTTTATTTTAAGAAAAACATTTCATTAAAAAATGAACAGTGAAGGAAGGGTACATTTTAAATTCCAAATAATTTTTTTCTGATATATTAAATGAAAAAAAAAAAAAAGTGCATCTGCATCAGTTAAACGGTAGAAGAAAAAGCATGTTGCACGAGGGTATAATATCATGTCTCACTGTAAAATTAAAGTGAAGATATATAATAAACACACAAAAATTGGATTTAAAAATTTAACTCCCCTCTACAAAAAAGGCTTTGTTTACATCATACTTCAGAAATGATCATTGACAGTAATTATTACCAGACATTAAAATTAGGAGACAACAACAAAAAACATTCCAGAAAAACAATCCTATCCATAAAACGAAATAACAAAAAAAAAAAAAATTAAGAACAGTAAATTGGTCAAACTTAATATTATACTGATAAAAAATGCGATCAGTGTTTTCTGAAATTTCATTGCATGCAAATTATTGAAATTTTAAAATGATAGTATATAGAGAAATAAATTTATTTTAAATGTAATGAAATGAAAATAAAAGGCAATACTTTAAATTAAGGAAAAAATCTGAAAGTTGACATCTTTAATGACTGACAATGATCATAAATTTGTTGTTAAAATTTTCTCAGATGATTCTGAAAAGTAAAAAATTAACGGAAGCATAGCAATTTGAACTAAAACAGCTAACATGCAAAAAATCATATAAATATATATAATATATAGTTCAGAAATACAAACCCCGCACAGTAACACTACCATTAATGAGCTTAGTAAATCTTTACACAAAAAGTTAAAAGATGCATGAGCAACCAAAAAGAATCACTTTGCTCCACAAACATTTAACAATGAAAAATTAATTCACAAATGTCTAATTGGAGCAATTTATATTTTTAAACACAATTTTTATATTCTAACAAGAATAAACTTACAAAGCAGAAATGTTTATAAAAAGTGACATATTTACAAACTAAAAAATACAAAATTATTTATGTATTTATATATATTGTTTACTTAAACAAAATAGCATTTTTAGTATATACCCTTGTAAAAACTTTATTGGTATCTTAAATGACATTTAAATAATCAAAAGTACCAGGTTGAGAAAAATATTTTTTCATCTGTAAAATGTATTGCTTCGGAAGCAAACAAAACATTATCAAGATTTCAGAATAACCCAATGATGCAAGTACTCAAATATAATCTATAAAAAATATTAAGTTTAAACTGATCACATTTAAACCTTAAAAGAACATTGAAACCTCATGTAGATGATCAGAATTTGTATTCCAAATTAAAAAAGGTATAAAAAAAGTGTTGCATTTTAGTACTTACCAAAACATATTCTTCACCAAAAGCAAATTATGTTAAAATACAGTAAAATGCATTTATTCTTTATTTTTCTTATAGTTAAAAGAAAAATATATATATACACCAAAGTAGTGCAGAAGCTACTAGGGTGCAACTTGAATAGTATGGAAAATATCAGAAAAGCACTACCTTACACTTGACATAGTTAATCCATGAAGTAGCATAATATAAGTAGTTATGGATCGGATGCAGGTAGAATTAGACTTAAATTTTGTTCAAGTTCATCTCTCATGTACTGTATTGGTGAAATGTTCAATTAAAAAAATGGTGAGGGATGACAAGAATGTTCTTTGATCCAAAAAATGGTACAAATGCTCTTCAAGCTATTGCCAGAACCCAACAGTTATTCACATTTACAGGTAACAATATGGCCCAATATATAAAGCTGTTTAACCAATGAAATTGACAATAGTTAATTCTATGCTTAAGATGTTTAATAGACATCACAATGGTGTTTAATTTTCTTGTCCAACTTATTATTTTTTTTGTCATTCTTGTAGCATTTATGCAACTTGTAACCACCAGAAGAAACCTGCCTTAAGAATAAGTATAAATTTGGCAGTCTAACAAGGATAGCTTCAGGTACATTTTGTATTATGAATATTCAGGAAAAAAAAAAATTGCTTCTCCTTTTTCAATCAAATCTGCATTAATCATGCTCACGACATTTTCATTTTTGTTTTAATGATGCAAGTCTAAGTAATATGATTGCCTTTATCAGCAAGAACAATTTTACTTTTTTTTTCTCTTGGTTTATATGATGATAAGTATTGCAAATTATAAAACTTTGCTATCTTTTGATTGTTTCCAAAATATTTATAGACAAATATTATACTTTGTAACATTCTTCAAAACAAAAATAGGTTAACATACAGTATTAGAAATAATTATGGAAACAGGAAAAACTGGGTATAGAGTGTAAATAATATGATAAAATCACATCTCATCTGTCAAAATGAAATGCTCCCTAGTACAGTCATGTTTTGATATAGTACTCTGACAGATTATAATTGAAGCAACCAGAAAATGCTACACCTGCAAAAAAACTATAAAAGTATAGGCTCTTATGACAATGTTATGTGGTGAATGTGTGGTGAAAGAAATCAAAGTCTTAGCTGGTGCTAGCATATGGCAAAGGTGTTGAGCTATAATAACAAAGTATATTCATGTTATGCACTCAACATTTATGTCAGCAATCCTGCATAATCCTTAGCACTAAGAATTAGCTTTCTCTTTATCAGTTGAGGAATTAGGAAACCTGCAATAAAAGACTGAGGAAAAGAAAAAGACTCCATTTAAGTGGGGGTTTGACCATTTAGGGTTAGCATGGGTACCATTTTCAGTTTGGTTTCTTTTACAAAGAAGAATGTGTGAAGCTGATAATGTTGACAATAAACATGGTTCAGAAAGAAAGCTCAAACTCTCCAAAATCAATTTTAAGTACCTCAGGATCTGTTCACTGATAAATGACAAGCCAGTTTGCAAATGACCCAGCTGCAAGTACAACAAGCTTTAACATTTATTCAAAAACAATAAGACACATATTAGCATGAAGTGTTCTCAATTGATGTGTATCTGCCTGAAAATCTTTGTTAAGGAGTGACAACCAAACAGGAAAGCTGCAATGGACAGCAGAAATGAAACAATGGGATGACCAACCTGGAGGCTGCTCTTTACAGATGAGTCCAAGTTTGAATGGTTCAGCAATAATCAAAACAGTTTGTTCAAAGGCTTGGCTTGGAAGAGTATAACAGTCAATATACAACAATCACAGTGAAGTATTGAGGTAAATCAATACAAGTGTAAAGCTCCAAATCAGGCAGGGTATCAGAGATTTGTATAAAATCAAAGGCATACTGACTGCTGATAGGTACAGGCTTAAGTTCTCATCTATTATGCCATTCTCTCAGAAAGACATCTCTTGGATAGGGAATTCATCTTCCAACATGACAATGCCCCCCCCCCCCGAGCATATAGCCAATGTGGTTAAATAATAAATAAATAAATAAATAAAAAAAAAAAAAAATTTCCAAAATGTAAAGTAGCTGATGGAGCACTCACAAGATGCCTGGTTGAGCTCAACATCCTGACTGAAAATCATGATGGCTATATATGGTTATATGACTATCAAGAACATCAAACAGCATAAGACACCTTGGATGAGTTGTGGAAAGAGCTACAAGATATTTGGAACATTCCATAGTCATACATTGGTAACTTATGTTGAAACATGAAAACAAGATGTGATGCTCTACATTAAAACAAAGAGTTCATCTACTAAAAACTAATGCAATGTGTATGTATTATGTGTCTCTTAGTTGCATTTACTCATCATTTGTGCATATCCTGATTGTGTTTTCATAATTATTTCCAACACTGTATACATTTTTAAAAAAATAAATTGAAGCTATAGTACATTAATGGGAATGTGAAAAAGAGTACATAATAAAAGCTGTTCAGTATACTCATTTATTATAAGTTTCTTAAACTCATATATATTGACATGTAATTATGATTAAACTAGATCATTGAAAGAGCTATACCAACTTTGTACAATGAAAGTGGCAATCTTAACTAAAGAAATTTACATGCTAACAGCATGCACTCATAACCTTTACTACAGGTCAACATTAGACATAGATGAATGTATTATACCTCTAAATTAAAAAAAATATATAACATTATAGTAAACATTTTTTAACAGACGTTACTTAATGTAACATCATTTTACAAATGTTTTACAAAACAATCTTTTTAAAAATTATGTAAAACACTGAACTATTACTGTCAATTTTATTTTTGTACAATACAAAAGATACATTTTTGTAAGGCATTTTGTTGTTTTGAAATTCTAAATAAAAAAAAGAGCAGCAATTTATTGCCTTCTCTCCCCATTTCAACAAAGAATATTAATTATGTTACAAGTTTAATTTTTAAAAAATTTGTTCAGGAAAATAAACCAATCATAAAATTCAGTACATTAACTAAAAATATATTGTTTTCTTTAATGTATTGGAGTCTTGGTTTAAAAGAAAAATAGGCAAGCCTTTTCTCCTCCTTTTTAAAGATTTATGAACATCATTTTAAAATTTCACTAAGTATAATAATAATAAACAATGGTAATGCCTTGTAACTTATTCCTATACTTTGGGTAAACTAATAAGTACATTAATCTAATTAACTTTAAGTGTTGAGTTAACTTTGCATTTTCTACATATAAATTTTCACTAAACTATCTTCAATGTGTTTTTTAAACTTTGATTTTTTCCAATTATTTGATAAACTATCCATCTAAATATCATTCTTATTTGCACAGAATTAAAAATGAATATAGAATAATTGAAGTACTTGAAGATTTCAAAAGTATTAATAAATTTATTTACATTAAAAATTTGCTTTTAAAATTAATGGTAATAAGAATGTTAAGCAAATATAACAAGATTAACTTTAATTTCTTCAATAAAATCAAACAAGAAATTTTTCTCCATTTGAATTACTTTACATTCTCATCATTTTCACTGACCTTACTGATAACACAGATTTATCTGAAAATGTCATTCTTAACTTATCATAAATCTTGAAATTGCTTCAAAATACTTTTATTTTACATCTACAATCACATTGCCATAAGCAATTTCAGTTTGGTTTAAATAATATATTCTATATTAACAATCCTATCCATTTTTTATCTACTTTGCACAACTGTTATATTTTAATTTTATCTTGAATATAAAATAAAATATACTTCTGAGACTGATCTTTTAGCTTTTCATAGAAGTCTTTCCTTTGTTTGATACTCTTAAACCTTTTTGCTTCTTTGTTATATATAATGAACTTTAGAAAAAGAAAGTTAACCAGTCATTTAAATTTATGGAGAGGAAATAATGTATTTATCTCAACTAGCATACTCACTTTTGTTCAAACTACATTTCTCTCTTTGTGAGTTTAATTTATATTCAACAATAAAATGAAGATTATAAAAACTGTGATTACTAATGCATAAGTCCATAATATCTGCCAACAACTAAAATATATGTTAAAATGTATCTTTTAAGAGTAAATACTAACCAAATATCTGGTTAGGTTTAATAGGTCAAAATCTATTTTAGGTGCAAATCTAACCATACATTTCTCTATCAAAATATACCATAAAATAGTAATACGTTTAGTGATGTCCCAATGTCATTTAATATCTAATTTAATTTTTTTAAAAGTTTAACGCATTCAGTTTCTACATAGAAAAATATTGGTTGTATTTTAAAAAATAGCTACAAAATCTGTTTTTGATCTCTCTCGTCTTTCCAAAGTAACTAGAATTCAAAATGAAAGAAAATTAATAGTAGCTGTCAGGTGTAGAAAACCCTTTCAGACTATAAAGTGACATTCCAATTAATATAAATACATGTATTAAGCTTAGCTGATTCTACAGATCAAATATGTCAGTCAATATTTTTCTTTCCTTTTTTAAAAAAAAATAAAAACACCAACATTTTTAGAATAATTTCAATCTTTGATAAACCAAAGTCCACATCAGACTAAATATACTTATTTGACAATTTTTTTTTTTTCTTTCTAAAAGTCCGATGGCATGGATAGTCTAAGCTGTGCTTTGTCTCTGGTTTTCCTCACTTTTTGAATAAGCCTTTTTATATGGGTTTCTTCAGAGTACTCTGGTTTCCTCCATTGACTAAATTAAATCATAAGACATCCAGTAGATTCAGATCTCTCAACTTTATCTTCTACCATCATGTGTTCTACTAAGCTAAATAATAAATTACCAGCACAAGAAAAATCCCTACCAATATTAAACTAAATTTTAAATGTGTATGCTTTCATATATTACATAAATTATGAATAAAACCTCTGTCTCAAACACAAACAGTAACTAATATTTCTCTCTTTGCAAGGTCAGCATCATTAACAGCAGTTATTAGTTTTACCAGCCAAAGGTTAATCAAATTCTTACCAATCCTTGTAAAAAAATGTTTTTTAAAAATTTTTGGCCCCTCCCCATCATTGTTGGCCTGAAATAATGCTTTTCAGTTTCTTAAGGAGAGATAAAGGTGTTGCAATACTCAAGATCAAATTTTCCTGAGTTTTAACATTTTCCAAATGGTGTAACTTTCATATAAGAGAGCAACATATGTTGTCATGTATTTCCGAAATACTCTCCACAAGACCTCTTCAGATCTGAGTGCAGTGTAATGGTTTCATTCCCTACAAAGTTTTTCAAATGTGCAATATCAACCAGTCAGGTGTTTCTGTATCATCTAAAAAAACACATGAAGTGCCATATTGCAAGTCCTGCATTTTCTCTAGAATTACATGTGTTTTCAGAAGTCATTCACAATGTTAAATGTCAACTCCACAATTGCCAAGCCATTGTTGAAGGTCTACACAATCCCACCTAGCTGAAGTAGGAAAGTGAAATGTTACACATGTCAGTTCCAACTGTCATAACATGGTAAGGCAATGATTTTGAGCTTAAGCACACCATTTTTATTTTCTGAAATCTTTAGGAATACATCAAAGATATGGGTGGCACATTTGGTTAGAAGTTTTGGTGCCAAGTTAATGCACCAGATTTGGATAGATTTCAGGAAGTGCATTTCAAATATACTTATGTCAGCATATTTTGATCCTTTATATAGAAAGTTACACAAATTTTAAAAGGTTGCAAAAAATCAAAATATCAACAGCAAGAAAGAAAGCTTTAAAAATTTTTTTGCTTACATCAGATTGTTTACAACTCAAGATAACTTATCTATTGACAAAGCATTTAGATTAAAATTAAGAGTTGGTGAGATACGCCAAATGCTACACCTTACACTAATAATAATAATATAATGATGCTCATCATTTAAAATAATTTTATTACTCTTTCAGTGCATTAGATAGTCACTTTTAAAAAGTGAAGAAAGTTCTAATACTTCCTGCCCCTCTGCACATAATTTAATAGCCTGGTTTCATAAATGCTTCTTGTAGTAATGTTTTCTCACAATTATAATAGACAATAAGATAAATTAGAAAATAGTACAGAATAAGATTAAGAAACAATATTTGAAAATATAAAACAACATCATAGGAGAACTGTCAATTTTTTCTGCCATCTAGCTACAAATTTTCTGATACCTCTAATTTAATTCCACTTTCTATGCACTTAAGCAATCACTATACTGCTAACTGGTTACCAAAAGTACACTTTTTCATAAACTGTTTTGAAGATATTTTTCAGTTTTCCCTTTCTCATCAGCATCTTCTACAAAAAGATAAAAATTAGAGAGCATACATAAAAAACAACAAAAAATAAAAATATTCCATATCTTGACAACCAAGACTTTAGTTTCAGGGTTTCTCTTTCAGATATTGATCTAATTTTTTTTCTATATACACAAACAACATAAACAAGAATCAAAATTTTCATTTAAAAATAAAAACTGGAGAGAACAGCAGCAATCCATTACATTCCATCAATCTCTAAATCCTGTCGCAGCAGTACATTGTGAAAACAATATGAAAAACAAGCATCACTTTTATCGTCACCATCAATCCCTATAGTTTAATCATTTTTTCCCCAAAAGAAAGATTCTAAAACTAAAAGGATGACTTTTTTCATAGCAACTAGTAATAAGAAAGAAAGGTATATCACATCATTACACTTTTTATAAAGTAATGGCTAAACCATTCCAAAATACTCTCAAGTCTAAAATATTTTGATCAAAAAAAATTTTATTCTGCTAAATCTAGACATTGATTCTTTTCAAAAAACTTGGTTTTTTCTTAAATTTTAAAATCTCAACTATAATTAATTCAAGCATTAACTGATATTGAATGTATTATCGTGATTGTACTGGCTTTTTTATGAAAGCATAAAACAAATGAGTGTTTTTCTTAATGTTAGACAATGCAAAAAATATTTGTTTTTCTCATTTAACTAGCAGTAAGTCACCATTTAGAGACAAGTTTTTTTTTTAAACTAAGCAAATACAGTTATTAAATTACAATTTTAACAATAAAATGAGTGTCTTTATTGTTAAAATTTGTTTAAAATATTCAATGTGTTGCTATTAAATATAAAATTTTGAAATTCACTGGTAAAAACCCTATTAAGAATTTGCACACTACCATAAACTTTCAAAAACAATTATTATTATTATTATCATCACCACCACCATCAATAATTTAAAAATTCAAAACTTCCTGCAAACCTAATTGCAAACAACTTGAGAGGATTGTTTCACAAATTTTCATAAACTTTGTTTTAGTATATTTGTTCTTCAATTTGCTTTAAAACTTCACTAAAGATTATTTCAAAAAGCAAACTGATTTAACACTTTATCAATTAAAGACACCAATGAAAAGTTTATTGGACAGTTTGGAAGTTAAAAGGTTAAAAGATACTATAAAAGGAATTTGCTTTGATAACTTAAAAGCATTAATTATAAAAATTACTTCACAATTACTTTTCAAAACAAATTCATTTTACTTTTTTTTTTTGCATCGTTGATTTCTCACATTAGTTGTAACATGTTTTAGATCCATTCACATGCAACTGCATGTTAAGTGTAAATGTACACCACTCTTGATTATATTCAAAAGAGCTGTCAAGTACTATATAACTCTACCTCTCAACATTTACATATTTTTTTTCCTCTTTAAAGTGATTGAGAAGTATTCTATAACTACTGCCTATTTCTGTTTAACTAAAGAAATAAAAAGACAATCTCCATGTTTAGGAAGTTTACACATTTATTTAATACAATTTGCGTCTACAAAAATTAACTTTTAACCTTTCCTTTTTGTACTTTACTGAATTGAAAGGTTAAGTTTCTTTAAAAGATCCTTCTTTAAAATGTGTAACATCATAAAGTTTTTCAACCATCTCATATTCATGTTTTGTTACACCTGATTGCTACCTTGGCAAAGCAAATTATTGAATGAATAAATTTAATTGTATATAATGATTAGAGTATCTTTATTGATTTGTATTATACCAATTCAAGAAATTGAAACTACTCCAAGGACATCTGGCAGTCTAGTCAAGCTATTAATTTACTGACTGTAGTTTCTATGTACACTCGTCTCAATGAGACTCTTCTGTTATTACCGATACACCTATTTAAGTTGTTTTCTTTTGTCTCCTCCCATTTTTTTGCTGTTATGGTCTTGTTTTGTGATGGAAAGATGAGAAAACTGTACTAGAAAAATATTTCATTAACAATTTTAAGACAATTTTCACTAGTCAACAGTTTGAGAAAGAAAACGAACAAACTTACTGAGCATGTCATCCTATACTGGACAGAGTTCCATAAAGTCAATGAGATAAACTAGTTTCTAAACTCATAAAAGGAATTTTAAAAAATAAATGATAGAATTGCCCTTTTAAACATTTACATCAAATTTTTGTAATAGTAAAGTTATTTTACGAAAAATTTGTTTTGTGAATAAAAGATAAATATTTGATCCGAAAACCAAAAAAAAAAAGAAGAAAAGATTATTATACTGTAGTATTAAGGCAGAGCAAATAAAGTATCTCTTATAGCAATGATAACTAAAAAATAAAAATAATTAGAGCAAAAACAAGACTTTACAGATCAGTTTATGATTTTATCTTAGTGCCATTAAAACAATTTTCAATGTATGAAGAAAGCTAATTGTAAAATTTATGCTAAAAAAAAAAGCAAAGATTCTTGTTTATTGAAAAATAGCAGACAGCTTGCAACAAATTTAATGTCAAACAACATACACTTTAATTTCAAATGTAACAAACTGATTTCTAATCTAATGATATATTCTTTGTATTTCCTTGAACTTATGAAGCTTTCCCATTAAATAAATTGAATAATTAGAATACATAATGAATGAGAAATACCAAAAAATTTTAGTTTTACAAAGACTAACAACATTTTCAGAAGGTTATCAGTTTTTGTAAATAGATTATTGATTCTAATGAAAATCACGAACTACAATTATTTTCAAGAAAAATAAATTTTAGTAAATAAAATTATACAAACTTATACTACCGTAAATAAAGAATATTCAAAAGTAAAATGGCAGTGTTGAATCAGTTTATCCACATGCATTTTTCTTCATGACATAGCAATTGATATGATATGCTGCAGATTATTAGATTAATTGCATTTAATGCATGTATAATTTATGCTAAACTGTGTACCTAGCTTAGCTTGAAAAAAGCTATCCATGACAGATGCTAACCATGTTGCTGCCACTTAAATGTAAATAAAAACCCACTGACATCTATGGATAAAAAAATGTTATGTACGTAGTAGAACGTCTTTTTTTTTTTTCCAAATAATCATTTTCCTTAAACAAGTTTTTAAAAAAAAATTAAATTAAACTGGTAGCCAAAAATAGTTTTCAAAATAAGAAATCAATATTCCTAAATCATAATTCCAAAACAATTCACTAATTTGCTGACAAATTTTATACCTGTTAGAATAAATTCATGATAGTGGGTGCACATCTAGCAGGTGCCACAATGACCAAGAGTTTTTTTGGTAGGCTGGTCGAATACATCGTTCATTTTAGTTTATGAGCAATGGCAAAAAGTGAAGAAAATGTCTCTCTAATATGATGGGGAATTGTGGCCAAAAACTACATAACACCAGAGAGAGGCAGTAAAGCTATACCATTTTTTTTTTTTCTACAGAAGACAGATTTAGAAAAGGCCACACAAATCACTTAACTCTCTCTTGTTTGGTCCTAAGGAATCATGGTTTAGGGTATGTTTTTTTAAGGTACACCCTAGGACCCTGGTTTTTTTAGAAGGAAGAATGCTCTAATCAAGTGCATCCAGCAATGATTCGTGTGATGATTTGGGATAGCTAGTTGCAAGATCTACGGTGCTGTCATTGTACATTCTTGATTTGAGGAACATGACAGAGATTTCAGGCATATCCCATGACTAGCACATTACATCACAATTCTCTGCCTACCACACGCATACAATAATGACTAAATAGAGAAATATCCCTCAGGACACTTCCATCACATTGTGGATTCTATGCTATGTCATGACATGCTATAGTTGTTATTCAAGCAAAAGGTGGTCAAACTTGTCATTAGATGTATGTCCAAATAAAGTGGCTAGCCAGTGTACATGGTATTAAGTAATGCTAATGCTTTCATATAGGTTAAACCCCCCCAAAAATTTTTTTTTACAGGTGAAACATTTCCACTGTAGATATTGATACAAACAAAAGAAAAAGTGACAAATGTATTTTTGATGGACTCTATGAAACTCTGTTTACTGAGTTTTTTTTTAAATACATGACAGACAGGAATACTGATAATATAAAGCTTTTTTGTTGTTGTTGCTGTGTGAGTATAAGATGTGGTCAGAATATGCTGTACTGCTCTTTTTGGAGCGTGAGTGAGGACTGAATCCAAAGATTCCTTTTGTAGCAGGGCCTCGGGGTTTGCCATAGTTATGATCTTATGACCCCCAACAGTAGTTGAGGACCATTCTGAGCTCTCTCTCCAGTAGGGAACCTACAATACAGGATCCTGTACCTTTGGGCCTACCAGTTCAGCAATGCCAATCCAGCAGAAGCTCTAGCCCCTAGAGTGGATAAGCTGAACCAGCCAGTAGAAAAAAAAATTAAGTGTCATGAGAAAACTGATGTGCTATATCTACTGAACAGAGGTGTCATACATGTATACATTCTTGGTTCCTTTTGAAGCTATTTTAGAAGTCTTCAAATGAAAGAGTAAAATAAATAGCAAGATGTAGTATATACTGTCTGCTGTTTTGAACATCTTGTGAAAAAAAAATGACACACTTGCCTAAAAATCATAATACTAGTTATAGCAGTTCATTATTTGGACAAGATGCTTAACTCATTTAACAAGTCAACCTTCATTAGATTAATTATTTAAGAAATCACTGATACACCATGATGTGTTTGTGATCAGACTAGAATAATATAGCAACAATTTAAAAAAAAAAAAAAACAATTTAGACTTCTTATATAAAGAAAAGAAATCACCACTACAATATTTTCACAAAGCAATTATCAAAGCATACTGATGAGATTCAGAAAATTAGTTAGTATGCTGATTACAATAGCAATATTCTCCAATCAAACTTTGGTTCATGTTTAAACCTCCCCCCCACCACAAACCTACTAATGACAATAAAAATTCATTTTTCTCAAAAGTCAATTTTTTTAAAGTTTTAAATGAAACAAAATTTTATTATTATATATATATTTTTAAATTAAGTAGATACTATAGAAATTTTAATATTTTTGTGTAGCACACAAATAATATATTACAATGTTTTTATCTTGAAAAGCCTTGATAGCATGCATGTGTTGTCTCAATAACTACAATAAAAAAGAAATCTAAATACAATACAGTAAAGTGCAACCATTAATTCACCTCAAAAATGAGATTTTGCAAAACCCAACACAAGCAAACTATTGGTCATACTTTTCCTGGCAAAATTTTTTCCCACCGCAAGCTGGGGCAAAATCAATTTGTGAACAATATTTGCATTTGTACATTGCGAATTTCCCAGTTTTGGCATCTCAGGTACTATGTATCTCGCTCCCTCTGCTTACACACATTGATCAGCATTGCCTCATGAAAAACATGAAAAATGCAATATTTGGATTTTTTTTTTCAAGATCCAACCCAACTCAAGAGCAAACTATTGGTTGCACTTTACTGTACCTTTACATTTTTGAAAACAACTGAACAATGGCTACATATTTTGCTTTGATCATTTACTCCTTTTCTTTCATGCGGTTTTTCAACTTACCTACCCAAAGCATTCTATATATGGTCAGCAAAAAAATCATCTTGAAAAGATTAAAATCCCAGTTGTCTTTGCAAGACTAACAATGAAACATAAATACATTAGCCAACCTTGTTCTGTTTTCTTCTTTTAAAAATAAAACATTGCAGACAATTGAGAACGTAAGTGACCCAAAAAAAATTAGAAATACTGACATATATAGGCAAGAAACACAAGAAAGAAAAAAACCAGAGCATATTCCAAAAGTACATTTTTAATAATTCTTTTCTGTAAATTATTTAGAAAAGCTGTATTTATTTATTTATTTATTTATTTATTTTAACTTGGTAAGACATGCATTTTCCAAATTTAAAAATCACTTTAAAAATTTTTTTATTGGAATTTGTAAAGATAATGCTTTGAAATAAAAGTTTCTTATTAATTCTATTCATATTCTTAAGAGAGTAATTTCTTTGGTTTGAAGAGTTTGTCCAAATTCATGGTAGCATCTATGTAACTATGATCCATTAAAGTCTCAATGAGTACATGAAAAGCAAGGAAAACTTATTTGAATTTTATTAGAATTAGTGCACTGATGCTGCCAAATTACTATAGGATTGTTAATAAATATTTTAAGAAAAATGTGCGTGAAAAGAACCATATTGAAAAAGATGTATTTTAGATATTTCTAAGTTAAAATTTTAGTAAATTAAATGAACTGTATATTAAGTATAAATCAATATAATAATTTATTTAATTATACCAGGAAATTTTAGGAAAACAAATTTATTTTTTTTACAATAAAAATTACAAAACTTATTAATTAAATGGTGTTTCATAAGTAAAAATGACAACTAAAGCATTAGAAATCTGAAGCAAATATTCTACCACAGTATCTGTTCATTGACATCATTTCAAAGAATGAGACAGACAGACACCATAACACTTAATTTCTTAACACTATTTCGGGAAATTAAGCTCATTAAGTTTATCTTCTTAGATCAGAACTATTTGGTGTAAATGATTTTTTTTTTTTAAAACTCAGTGTGAAAAGTATACAAAGTAAATATGCACAGTAAAAATATAAAGAAAAAAATCATTTTTTTAAAAAAAAATTACCTTCTCTTCAGTGTTTTCTAAACTACACTGCATTCTCTGCAGGGTCAACATGTGTCAACTCTTTTATTTTCATTAAAAAAAAAAACCAACTTCACCTAAAATTAAACTGATTATAGCAAAACTTGTAGATTATAAATGTTATTAGCTTTTATCTGTAATTGCTTAAAAAAGGTGCTATATTATAATATAGTTCATTTTAATCAGAAATACAGCTATGTTTAATCATACACAAGTAATTTTTTGTGGTTCTACAAATACTTTTGTTGTGATACCTCCAGAACAATTTTAGTTAGGATTTGAGAAAATTAACACTAGCATGAAACTATGTAAAAACTTTTAACATTCCTGTAGCACCAATTAAAAAGGAAAAGTATAAATACAATAGATTTTTTTAGAGAGTGTCAATACAAAACAGGAGAAAATGTGCCAAATATTAAAAACAACTTTGCACACTGAAAATCTGAAAATTGTTTTTGTTAAATTTAATGAGTCTATTTGAAAAAGAAACAAAAACAGTATCACATTATATCAAAAAATTATTAAAACAAAAAGTATGAAATTATTTAAGTCTTTTCCAAATTTAAGAGAACTTGTTAATGCTGAAATAAGACATAAAACACTTTCATTATCCAACCTTCAAATCTTTCAAAGTAATATGACTCAAATTTTTTTTAAATCCTTGCATTAATCAATTATTTCATGGAAGAAAAGCATTTAAAAGAAAAATGACAATATGCAATTAGATGTGAAAATATTCATTGTGTTGTTGCATTCAGTGAAATTTATACTACATAAAAAATATTTGACAATGTACTGCCATCTTGACCTGCTTTTCAGAATAAAATTTTTCTGACTCACTGCATAATTCACAATCTTGAATGATTTCTTAAACTTAGTTAATGGTCTTATTTTTTATTGTTTTGCAGTTGTTTTTTTTGTTTTGTTTTTAATCAGGATGACATGAGGAAATTGAGATTTTGTTAGATTTTTTTTTCTTTTTCCTAAAAAGAGGTTATTATATACAAAATTGTTATTTTAAAGGTTTGATCATTAGCTAAAAAAATTATTCAAATGAAAAATATTGAAATTGTTATACTTAAAAAAAAAATAAACATTTTGCTAAATCTAAAATTTTGACAAAGTTTTCACATCAATAAATTTGCTAAAAATTCAAACACTATCCGTTGATTTCTATTTTCATAATGCACAAAAGTTATTAATGTTTTTAATGTAAACGTTCCTATTATCAACCTAGTATACTTTGTTGGTGTTAAAAATAAAATAACTGGAAATGCAAGCTAGTTGTTTTTTTCTTTTAAATAGCATTAAATGCTTAGAATGAATGCATTTCTTTACAATTATTGTAAGTTGTTTCCTACTTCATTGCTTGTTTTAAGACTATCTCCAAATTTATGCCAATGTTTAAATACACAGGGTATGTGCATCAAACAGTCATCATTTGCACATTCATTCTTAAACAATAATACTTTGAAATGAAATCCTTAAAACATGTTGTCAGGAGTCATTTATGTGAAAATACTGAAGGTGATAATCATCAAACCATTAACATAAAGCAAATTGTTGAGCTGTTATGCGAGAAAAATTAAAACTAAACCAGAAGTCTTCTAAACATAAATTTGTCTAATAAACTAACGTTGATATATAGTATAATCTGCAGTAACTTCTGCTAAGCATTATTTAGTTTGCATCACTGTAAAAATTGCAATGAATAAAAAAATGTATATTCTGAAAAACATTTCACAAAGAATTATCTTTAGCTTCCAAACATGATCAAATTCCAAGTTAAAAATTATTTACTGGCAAGATATTTCTAAATGATTTATATTTCTTATAACTATCCATTAATGTAAAAATAAAATACTGGCAGTAATCCAGTAAGTTTAAAACTTCTATACTATATATAGATTTTTTTTTTTACATTATTTAACTGAGAGACAAAACATTGTAATACATCAGATTATTTTGGTTATATCCATAAAAATGTGTAACCTGTAGTTTAAAGTCATATATATATAGTTTTTAATCACTTTCTTCACGTAACATTAAAAAGATTAAAGTTAGGTGTTGTTGAATGGTAAATAATTAATTATTACTAAGAATAGTAATGTTCTAAATCTCCATAGAAAAGTTTATTTTAGTTAAGTCAGCTGTACAAAATTGTAACAGCTGCTAACTAGAATTTAAGTACCGACAGTTCTAAATTTTAAACATCTTATTCAGCATGTTTTCAGAATGTATTTTTAAAAGATTTTATTTGCAATCTTTTCCCTTCACAAAATTTTTTAAAAAGTTTTTTTTTTAAGTTTATCAATAAAATTATTATTGAAGGTAATTTTTTCTTGAAATCATGTTTGTACCTGTTGATTGGTATGACGCAAAATAAGTCCTAGAAATATATTTAGTATTACTATTTTATAAACAAAATTTGTGATAATTTCTTGATAATATTAAAAATTAAATTTATTAAAATATCTAAAAATCTCTCTCTAAAGCATATCTGAAAATTCATTAATTTACAATAAACTGCAAAAATCAAAACTATGGGTTAAAAACGAGAAATTATCATTTAAAATTTAATCCATACATTTTAAATGCATGAATTAGTAGAAAAATATATAGTTTAAAGTACATTGGAAATAACCCCATGATAGGATAAAGTACTCAGAAGTTTCGCCAAATATATTCTGTTTCCCAATATTAATTTTCTAGCAATCATTGCTTCAATAAGGCACACTGTAAAGATATTCATCATCATCATCAGAAAACTTAATCAGCTGGTAAAACCAGATACTTTAGGTTTGCTAATTCCAAAAACATCTGTTGTACTGGAGCATTTTTCCTCTTCCCTTTAAAATTAATGCTGTTGTGTAATGAAGCTCAGTACAACTAAAACAAGCAAGCAGTGTTAAATGTGCATTAAAAATATCTGCAATAACTACTGATATAATCTAGTAGGTTGACAGAAAAGAAACAAAGAAAAATGAAGATAAATACATAAAGACCAAAAACAAAATTAAACAGCTCTTTCTGATCCACAGAAGACAATTTAGGGAAGTATTCAATCAGTGCCTAGTGTTAGCTTAAGTGGACTCAATAAGGGGCCAGATAAGAACCTGTTAATGTCTGACTAGAAATAAAAAGCTTGCCCAATTAACTAGCCTGGCTTTTCTATAAGTAAATTGTTCTTCTTGAACATAAATCAATAAAACCAATTTATGTATTCAACTAATTTTCACAACAACAAAAAAAAGTGGGGGTAGAGGCTTTGCTGATGAGTGTTTCAGAAGTTAACGTAATATTTTGGAAAATTATACAACTTCACTATAGTCTGCATTTGTATTTTGTATCAAAATCATTTTATTAAAATAGAAGTTATTGCTTAAAAATAATTTTATTTTTTGCACAGTAGAAAAACTATTAAAAACCAAATGTAAATATTAATAAAGGAAAATGTCATGCTCACTAAAATGTACATAAACAAAGTTTAAATGGTTTGTTTTTTTTATTAACTCTGAATCATTTAGTTGAGTTGCTCTATTAAAAATAAAAACTAAGCAGTGATCAGCAGTTGATGATGCCCTCTATTATTTATTAACTTTTTTAAAAAACCAAACATTAAAGTCAACAAATGACATTTTCTATTAGCAATTAAGAGTGCAAACTTTCAAATATAACGTTCTTCTGTGAAAATCAAATAAAGCATCATTTTATAATTTGTACAAGGCATTCGTATAAATCAGAATATATAATAATAATAATTTCAGTTGACAAAGATTCTTCATGTCAGCTGAAATGCTTTAAAATTCTATAGATTTTAAATGTCAACAGTTTACCAACAAAGCAAATTGATAATTTATAAACTGATTTTATCAGATAAGAAAACTGCAATACTGATTATTCTCTCCATCTCTCAACCAATATAGTGTATCACAAACCTTAAAATTAATTTCAAATTTTAAAAGCAAAGATGATGCAGCAAAATGAAAATGTAAAACCAAACAAATTTCATACTGAAATAGCATTCAGTAAACAAAGCACCACTAATACATTTAAATTTTAGCAGTGAACCTGCTATCAAAGGAAGAAGATAAGAACTAACAATGTTTAGGGAAAACAACTTAAACATACCGATCACTTCTACGTTTTTTGGTTTTCTTTTTCTTCTCTCTTCTTTCAGGAGAGTTACTGTCATCTCTGCAAAGAATAATAAAAATAATGACTTAATAAAAGGCAACTATAAAAGTAACTAAGTAAATAATGTACATACATTTATACAAATATTTAATTATAAATTTTAAAAAATTCATTAGTGATGAGGAATTTATAATGCTTTTTTAGTAATCTATATTATGTTATATATTATATAAAAATGCAGATAATTCTATAGTACACAGATTTTATTTGACAATTTTTGGATATAAACAAAATGCAACAATATATATTCAGCCAAATGCTTTTCACAGAATTTAATAACTTTTTAGTTTGTTTTACAGAATTTGGTTAATAACAAATCGTATATAGGATTTCATTAACAAACAAAACAAAAATACTCATACATTTTAAATGCACAATACACTTTGCAAGAAATATATTCATAACATGCCACTAATAAAATTAGTTTTCCTGTCTCACACTATTTTAACAAAGTTTAACTAAATGTGATCATTTCTGTGGATAATATATAATATATATAATATACATTTTTGGCCATTTATCCATTTATTTGTATTTTATACAGCAAGAGCATTTGCTAGTGAAAAACAGATATAGATTTTAGCACATGGAAAGTATGATTGCCTATACACTGGATTTGTTGCAAAGCTCTAGCAAGATGATTTGACTGAAACAAACAACTGAAGACAATGACTTAGAGATTATACATGTATACCTTTCACAAAAAGTGGTTGCAGCATAGATGACTGCTCACATGCATAGCTATAAATTACGTTATATCTGGTGTGAAACTATAGACAACACCAAAAACAGGTCAGGACCTGACTAACTTTGCATAAGAAAAGTAATATAACAGCTAAGCCATTTAAAAATTTGCTATAATGGTATGTCAGTGAATATAAGAACATGAAGCAGCAGTGCATCCCACCAACATAAAGTGATTGATGTCACAACAAAATATGTAAGAGACTGTATATTGGGATAATCTTAACTGAATGGCATCACCACATTATCACTGTGCACAGACATACACATATAATTGCAGATTTTCAATTAACGTTGTTTTCTTATATAAGTTACAATTTATCATATGCTGCTGCCAGTGTCCAGGATTACTGCCATCCACACAAAATTTTAGTCTACACAAAAGACCAAAAGATGGTACTGAAATGGTATGGGCTACTGTGAAAATTAATTTTGGGAAGTTAATTAGTTGTTTTGACCTGGAATGTGAAAGTCCAATGTTATATGGACAACATTTTGTGCCTGGTTTAGTTCAACAAAAAATGTGGACTGTACCGAAGATTTAGCAAAATAATGTCACTCCTATACATACAGCAAAAAAAAAAAAAAAAAGTTTTTGCCTGAGAGAGAGAAATCTGCCTGACATCATTCAGCCCTACCCTAGTGAGAATGTTTAGGAGAAGCTAGAGCACAGCCTTCACCATCATAATTTGCACTACACTTCTCATCAATAGCCTGTCAAAGCAATGCCATACAATAGACCATTATCCTTGAAGACAGAATGTGACAGATAAATTTTATGCATGCTTCACAGTAAAGAGAGACCATATCAGGTACTGCCATGCTGGAAGCCTGATATCATAGTATTACAACATTCAGAAGTGTGTACTTCAAATGATATGAATGTTCAGTAGATTAATGTACATTTCAAGCTTTTATCACCACTCATTTCTGCCAATTTTCACATTTAGTTAGTGCTTATTATAACCATAGCCAACATATTTAGGTGTTGCATTTTTAAAGTGTTTAAATTTAGTATTTTAACATTACAATAGCTTATAATTTAATTTAAAGTCTAATTTGTGTATGCATAAGTCCATAAAAGTGAGACTATTTAGATTAGCATAATTCTATATTCTAATTTTTCCCCCTAAACATCTAATAACTAAAAAACTAGTTTCAATAAGTACTTCAATTAAAAAATAATCGTACAAGACAATCTTAAAAGCATATACGGGCCTCAAAACACAGATAAAACAAGTAGCTGTTTTTTTGTAAAATGGATATTAATCTTACTATTTCAGTTATTCTAACTTTATCAAAACTGGCTTGATTTCAGTGACAAAAATGTTTTTAAAGGATTCTAAAATTTCTCTATCATTTTCTCTTTCTTCTACCCTAGAATATTTTTAAAAGTTGTAATCACCACTTGAATAATTACAATTTTATTGATATTTTAGCAAACTTTTCTTCATGCATTTTTCAGAAAAGTCCTGACATAGCCTATTTGTTTGCAGGGTTAGTTAATTTATTAAGAGATTCAACTTTCTGATAAAATAGTCCTAACAGTCAGTAATCTGGAATAGTGTCTAATACATTTTACTATTGTTATTATTATTAACTAACAGCCTCTTTGTTGAGAATCCAGTGCTGCTGCCTGCAACCTTTAGTAAAATCAGTGGATACTGGTTTAAAAATGTGAGACGAAATTACCAACTTTATCTTAACAAAAAGAAAAATGTTGAGGTGGATCAGCTAGATATGGGCAGAAACATTAAACTCTAAATTTTGTGAGTGTTATAATATTAATCTTATTACAGATTTTGATAATATTTATTTGCTTTATGAAGAACATAAAAAAGTTTGAAGATACTTCATACTTAGAATCTGAGAATAATTTTGCATTTTTATGCTTATTAAAAGAAAAGTAAAACTTAAATTTATTTACAGTACATTGGTAACCATTCAAAATAGTGAATGAGTTTTCTTTTAAGAAAGACTTAGGTATAAACAATTAAACAGCAAAGCTCTTAAAAGAGCAACAATATGAAAGGAGAAAGAAAAAAAGGAAAAAATCCTCAAAATATAAAAAGACCTCTAACACCCATCCAAGAAGTATGTTGTGTGTGCCTGCCTAAAAGAATATTGAAAAGTGAAAATGAAACCTATATTTATGTCTTATTTGTAAGTTAATACAGGAAGGTTTTGTAAACACATCTAAACCAGAATCAGAGAGAAAAATATCATAAGATTGAATAAAGACAGGAACAAAAAAAAAAAAAACCTACCAAGGGCCCCCTATAAAAATGTAAGTTTTGGCAAAGGTAAGGAATCAATGGGTTGAAATGAAATGCCTAGACTGGAATGTTATTTTTACTTGTAAAAATCACATTAATCGAATGATTCATATGAAACCAACCCCTTAGAATATATCAGGCTGCAAATTATCTGTAATCAACCACAATTTTCCTAAGAATTGGGAAAACCCCAAACAAGATCAAAACATGTTGCTAAATATGCCATAACAATAAACTTCTGCTCCAATAAAAGTTCTACATTTAGCCTAGTCATCAGTATTCAACATGATTAACGTTTTTGTTCCCCAAAATACACTTGATTGCTAGTCAATCTTTTATACTTCTTTAAGAAATCCAACCAATTTTTGTAGTAATATACAGCAGCAAATGGTTCATAGAGGCTTATAAATTAATTATACAACTTAAATTTATCATCTTTTTAGGTATACTCGTTAAATCAAAATAAGGAGATATGGAATTTATGAGTACCCTGAAAGTTTTAGTAACATCAACCATTTTAATATTATATACAGTTGGCTACTGATTATTATTTACTAATTATAATGAAACACATTTAGAAAACTTTGGATGTAAATTCAACTTAAAATTTCAGTACATCACTTGGAAGATCTAAGTGTTAAATCCTTTAAGGAACTAAATATTTTCTCCTAATTTTGAAAATGGGAAGTGTTTGTGCAAGCCACTCAGTATGTAAACACACATACCCTAATCTTGTAACCAAGATAGAGATTGGCCATAACTGGAGAAATGTGCTATGAATAAATGATTAAAACTTGTAATTAATAATTGTACGAGGTCTGTCCAAAAAGAAACCAAACTTTCTAAAAAATCAAATTTATTGCTTTACTTACAATTTAATCAAACTTGTATCCAAAATAGTTCCCTCCACTGTTGATACACTGCTTCCAATGTTCCAATGGTTGTTCCAGTTTTGGAACGTGTCCTGGAACACATTTTCAGGGATAGTGCACAGAACTCAAAGCGAATTTTCTTCAATCTCTTCTATTGTCTGAAATCGGTGACCTTTCATGGAGGATTTCAACTTAGGGAACAAAAAAAAAAAGTCCACATGGGCCAAATCCAGAGAGTAGGACAGCTGGAGGACGAGAGTAGTCTTATGCTTTCCAAAAAAGGTCATGGATAAGGAGTGATGCGTGAGCAGGTGCATGTGGTGCAGCATCCAGGTTTTGTTTTTCCATGCTTCAGGCCACCTCCTTCACACTGCCTCTCTCAACTGCCTCAGTATCCTAGTAAAACTCTTTATTGACATCTGACCACATGGAATAAACTCATGATGAACAACGCCCTTCCAATCAAAAAAGGCGATCAACATCACCTTCACATTTGAGCGACTCTGCGTGCTCTTTTGGTCGTGGTGATGCTGATCCAAACCACTGCAACGACTGCCTTTTTGGTTCGATATTGTAGCCGTACATCCACATTTCGCCACCTGTATGACACTTTTCAGAAAGCTTTTGTCAGCATTCGAACGATCAAAGAGCTCCTGACTGACTGAGACTCTGTTCTCTTTTTGTTCATCTGTCAGCAGACATGGCACAAATTTTGCGGCTACACGATGCATGTTCAATTTTTTTTTTAAAGTCATATAGCACAAACTTTTACAGATGTCTACTTCTTCAGAGACTTCACGGACAGTCAGGCGACGATTTCCACAGATCACAGCACGCACTTTCTCAATTTGATCATCGTCCGTTGTCGTGGAGGGTTGTCCAGGTTTGGGGTTGTCTTCGGTGGATGTTCTTCCCGATTTGAAACGCTGGTACCACTTGTGACATTGCATACGGCTCAAACAAGCCTCCCATACGCCTGTTGCAACATTAGAAAAGTCTTCATAAAAGTTTTCCCAAATTTGAAACAGAATTTCACACAAACATGTTTCTCTCAAGATCCTTCATTGTTCAGCTTGCGACAAATCGCCGTGCACTAAGCATATGTTCACTCTAGCATGTGTAAATCGATGACTAACTGATGTGGCGTGGTGCGGTTATTATTAGACTGAAGGTCAATATCACCGATACACATCATTGAAGTCGCAAGCACGCTGGGTCGACTGGTTAGCGCGCTGTTTTAAAAGTTCAGTTTCTTTTTGTATAGACTTTGTATTTATATGCAATACTAAACATTGCATTTGAAATAATTGAACTTTTTAAATGCAGAAAGAAAAAAAATTATTAATGTTTCTGGTAATAATTGTAAATTAAAACTTTCATATTTAATGCTTTTCTATTTTATTTTAAACAATCAAATCTATAGAACAAGGCATTGAATTTTTGTGATTGAGGTGGGAGACAGAGATTGGGGGGGGAGAGAGATTAAATTAAAACTGCATTTTTTATATTTGGACAGAAATCCACAAAGCCATCTGTAAAGAATAATGAGAAAAGATCAGGATGTTAGCCAAACCGAGTTGGTCTGCTATGAGAATCAAACTCAAGCTTTTGGCCTTAGCAGACCAATAGTCTAAACACTAGACAAAAGATTAATGAGCATTACCTGTTCTATTAAATTTTATAATCATATCACTTTGTATAATGATGATCTTTCAGAAAATATTTAAGTCCCTTAGAATTTTTTTATGTTAGCTAAGCCATTTTGCTCGATTGTTTTCAGCTAAATACTTTCTACCAAAAGTTTAAAATTGCCATAAAAGTTGTAAAAATCAGGGAAACACTTTGGGAAAGACCTATAAATACTGAAAGACGACAAAACATTTTTACAACTGAGTCTGGCAACAAAAAATAAAGCCTTGATTTACTGTTGTGTTTAAAAATAAGTTTCATAAACACTGAGCTAATAGAGCCTTATCACTTATATAAATGATACTGATAGTAGAGAACATTTTAATAGTAAAAAAGTCTCTAAGTTATACTAAAATATATGATAATGCTAATGCTGAAAAAAAATTTTTTTTCACAAAATCTGAATAATTTTGTAGATTCATCATTTAAGCAAAAAAATCTATTAATGTTAAAATTATCCAAACAGGCAAAAGAAAATAATATAATCAGTATTAAATGCAAGTCAGTAATCTGAAAAATGTAGGTTCACAAAAAGATCTACGGTTAACTGTTAACCAAAATCTCAATAACATTTATTTTATCTTAATCAATTATCATTTAGACGAAGCAAAATATATTTTGTTATTGTTAATGAAATAGCTCAGGATGAAATATTGTGGAAATACAAATACAGTAATGTGCTAAAGTTTCATGTTTATGCATGAATGAACAACAATGAGGATAATGGCTGTTAATGCTGAAGTTCGATACTGATATTAACCAACACTATTCACATGTGGTTTTGGCATAAATTGTCTAATTCATATAGCTAGAGAATTCATTATTCAAATCAGACAAGTTTATATAACATCATCATGCACACAGTTATCTGCACTAACATTCAAATATATATTGTCATAAAAGCTTTGCAATTGCTAATATCATAAACCCATGTATTGTTATATATTTGTTTATTTTGTTGCTCCATTATTATCTGAAATCATGATTGCAACACAAAAAATAAATCAATATGGCTTTTTAAGGTATATAAATATTTGAAGCAACAACATAAGATCAGTGCAACACAACCAAACATTAATGATTTGTTTTGCAACTATGAAAATAGTTAACAGATGTAATGAAGAAGAGAGAATCTAAGAGATTATCCCTGTCAAGTAGCAACAGACCTTAAAAGATTGTGCCGATATTAAAAGAAGTCCTTCACTGGCTTCATAACAGTGGATCTGACTATCTTCTAAGAAATATTACCTGAGGGATACAAACAAAACAAAATAATACAAATTTGCCAAAATCTATAAAAACTTGTCTGACAAACAAGGGAAACAAATCCCATGGTTGAAGAATCTAGTTCCAAGATCTAGAGGGCATCAGCTTATCTCTAAATATCCTGGTGAGAAGGAATTTCTTCAATGTTTTAAGTTTCATTAATATTTGGGGTTGAATTATAGTTAATGGAGCAGCTGACTCCTTAGAATTGATTAAATCTCTAAAGCACTCAAATACAGATGCATCTTTCAGTGTCAATGCCATACCTCATTATTTCATCTTATCACCAGACAATGATCCCAAACACATTACAACCCTGTCATTAAAGTTTAATTTCAGGAATAAAAAAGGGAGGGATGCTGGTGTCCTACAAATAATAAAAATGGCTCCACAAATTCTAGACTATAATGTCAGCAAAGTAATATGGGATTATTTATTACGATCGTGAGAAATTGAAACCTTATTAAAAAAACTTGACGAACTTCAAATAATATGACAAATGAAAAAATGTACAAGAAATACATTTAAAACATTGATTGCAGAAATTATTGTTATCATTAAAAATTAATAAATATTTATAGCACAAAAAAAAAATTTACAAATATCTTAGATGATTTCCTTGAGGTAGCTTCAAACTTTTGCACACTACTCTCACAAATTCTGTTGAAGAAAAAAATTGCCATCTGAAACAAACTACTTGCATGTGGCACAAAAAATGTACAAAAATAATTAAACTGCATTTTACCTTCACCTATTACCAATATTAGTCTGATACATTTACCATGGATCATAGGTTTTAAATTAGGCAGCAAAAGTGCAAAGAAATAATTGATATCTATTATCTAGTTAAGTAAGTTCATTGTTTTTTAGATTACAGAATTATTTTGAATATTATGACAAACAAAAATATAAAATAAACTAACAGTCTTACATAGATTACTAAACAATATGGTAGATAACTCAAAACAAAAAAAAAGCAATTTTACATTTTATTTTTTGCATTAATATACTAAGAGCCAACAGTTTAGAAGAAAACATGAATATGGGTACAATTATTTCTTTTAAAATAGAACATATAACCAATTTTAGTGAATGTAAAATATACACATCTACTAAATTTTGATTCAAACATTTGTTTAAATTGCTCCCAATGTCTGGTGCCTTTGCAGTATGTCAGGCTTTCCTTTCTCAAAGTACAAACATCAGGTCATATTTCAAGATCAATTTGCTTTCTTTTCACCATCCTGATATCAAAAAATTCAAATAACTGTAACATGTGGCACCATCCTATTGGCCCATTTCTCATCCAGGTGAAATTATGCCACATTAATAAAAATATGCCCTAAAGCACAAAGGCGAGGGAGGATATTTTAATGAAACAAGAGTTTCAATCAAAGATGATGAGTGTGTGTGTGTGTTTTGTTTTTTTGCATCCTTGTAATGAATCTTACATTCACTGTTAGGTGGAAAATAAATTAGTTTTTTTTTTTTTTTTTTTCAAATTGTCTCCACATTTGTGTTTGTTCCCAGAGTTTGTTTGCATGTTTATTATTGGCATTTAATTTTTTTTTTTAAATATACAGGGTATTCAGAAATATGTATACACACTTTGAACATGTGAAAACAACATACTATGTTTATCTTATGGCAAATTTTCAAAAGTGTGATGTGGCATACCTCCAGAACAGTTACTTCCTGTTTATATAAACCCTCAACATGGCAAACAAAAAGCTGAGTTTCAAAAAGAGGAAAAACATTTTAAAGAGGTATTCTAAGTATGAACATATAAAGTAAGTGCATCTTAACTGGTTAAGAGTATGGAACATCAGCTTCCACACATTTATCAATTAGTCATATACATGATAAATTTGAAAACACTAAACTGGCCAAAATGTGAATAATATCCAGAATGAGATAAAAAGGAGAGCATGGATGTGAAAACTGTAATAACCATGTGCCAGAATTCTCCAAATATGTCACCAAGGCAATGTGCACATGAAATGAAGATCAGTAAACCTACTGTACATTGTGTTATGAAAGAATTGAAGTGGAAACCATATCATACCTAGCTTTTGCATGCTTTGAACAAAGATTATTTGGATAGAAGATTACAGTTCTGTGAGTGGTTCATAAACATGTGCAATCAGTATAGTAATGTCGAAGATGGGATAGTTTGGTCTGATGAGGCATCCTTCAAATGGAGTGGGCACATTAATCATTACAACTGTGTCTTGGGCAGTGCAAAATCCAAAGGTACTTGGAGAAAGACATTAACATACCAAAAGTTACAGTGTGGGTTGGGCTATCTTCTCATGGCATTGTTGGGCCATTCTTTTTTAATGATACTGTTATGGGTGAAAATTATCTGAAAATGCTACTCGATGCTGCTGTTCCTGTCGTAAAACATCTTTATGGAAGCTTTGAAATTTACTTTCAGCAAGATGGTGCATCACACATTATCACAGAGATGTTCAAGCCTTTCTTGATATGGAGTTTCTTTGGATGCAATTAGGTCATCATAAAACTGCTCATGAATATTCCCCAAGGTCACCTGACCATTACACCTCTGGACTACTACCTGTGGGGGTCCTGAAGGATAAACTGTATGGTGCTGAAGCTCAAGCACTACAAGACTTGGAGGAAAAGATTGAACAGGAAGTATGCAATGTCTCAGTTCACATATTGTGCATTATTGAATGCTGATCTGTCTCAGAAAATTGTGGTGCATATAAGCATGCGAAGGGTGTATCTTTTGAACATTTGTTTTAAGATGAACATTATATGCTGTTTACTCTTAACAAAGTTTTGTTTATTCAGTGATATAGGTATTAAAAATACATAAATTCAAAGTGGGTATGCATATTTCTGAATCATTTTGTATATTTTCAAAAGAGTAAACATTCAAGATTATTCAGTTGTCTTAGAATAATTACCCTTTATTCAATTTTGTTTTCTTTTTCATCTATAAAACTATTATTGTCATATAGATATAGAATAATAGTTATTTCTATATAAAAATGTCATACACATTTAAAGAGTTTTATTACAGAAGTACAACGAAGAAATGTTCCTACAATTTCATCAAATGTTATCAAACTTATTTCTAAGTCCCAACTTTTTCATTTTAATAGTCTTCAACTTCCTTGGAACATTTTTCCATTCATCTATGGTGAAACATCAGGAAGTATAAAATATAATTCAAGAGTTTTTATGAATTTCACTTAAAAAGTTAAATAAGTAAAGATTAAGTTGTTCAAAATTTATAAATAAAGATGCATAAAAGTATTAAATAGTAAAACAGAAAAAAGTTAAGTATAATCTTTCAGCTGCCTATTTATCATAAAAAGAACTACATGCATGATAATGCCTTCTACAGCACAATCACAATAACCCATGTTCATAATGACTAAACAAAAGATATGAGATAGAAAAATAATGTAAACCAGTGGGGACATTCTTGCAGGCCAAAGTAAAATGACAGCAAAATCTGACCCTAAATCTAATGTTGAAAATCACAAGTATGCACACAAGAGCTTTTGTGGCAAATAAGGGGTAATTAGAATGAAACCAACAGCCTCAAATGAATTCTGAACCAAATTAGCTCAACTTATGAATTCATAAATTAACAAAACAGAACCACTTATTATTACTTAACTAATTTATTTAAAATTCAAATTTACTAAGATAATAAAGAAGTGAGATAAATTTTTAAAGATTAAAGTTCAGTTTTAATATTTTTTTTACTTCACAAATATTTAAAAATTAAAAAAATGTTTAACCTTTGTGAGAGAGAAAAATGGGCCTGTTTTTCACCTGACAGCTTTTCAATGTTTGATGTTGTGTTAGTTACCTCAATCCTCAATACGCAGTTAAATGCTGATCAGTCATGCAAGAACAATTTATTTTTTAGAAATTTCATTTTTGAGAAAGTTTGCTTATACAGAAACAGCCCGCCAAAAGTTGCAATGAACCCTCTTGAGAAAGTTTTAACACTGGTGTAACTACTTTCTAGTAAAAAAGAAAAAAAATAACAGATTGCTTTTTTGAAATTTGTTGTTCAAAAAGTTATTGGCCTATAAATCAATTATCCCCAATTTTACATCTTCAGATGCATCAGTTACTTCTGAGATCTGCAGTATTTTACTATGTTTATGGAGGTCCTAGAATCTTTCCAGAAATTTTTATAGTAATTTTTCAAAAAGCTTTGCACCTCTGTTGGCTGGCAATTCCACAGTGATGTTGTTTCTTGATGTAACATCCTTGTAGCACTTAAAGATACAAGGTTAAGTTTGTAAAAAAACTTTTAGTTTAACTTCAAAAGATTTTATGTTGCTGAACATGTCAGAAATAAGTTTGTTTTTTATCCTGTAGTTTTAGATTTAGGTTGTTCAAGTAAGTTTCCTGTCCACCAAGAAAGCAAGCTTCCAGACCCAAAATGAATCGGACAGTTCATGCAGTTTTGATTTTTCTACAGTAAACATTTTTATTTTATTTCTTATTCCAAATGTTTAAGACTGTTTCATGACTGAGTAAGTCCACTTCAGGATGGTACAAAACATCAATGTAATCTGCCTTGATTTGAGATAGAAAATTACAGAAATGGTGATGATTAGGCCCATGCCTGTAAATGAAACTGATGCAGGATTCTCCAACTTTTACAAATTCAATGGTTTTCTATACAATGAGTGTTAGTAAATAATACCATGAAACTACATTCAAATTTCAGAATTAATTTCTTCCATGTGTCTATCAATACATAAGTCCTATATTCTTATCAGCAAATTTTAGCACTGTCAATTGTGATACTTTTCATTTGGTTCCAGTTAAGGTTAAGATCTTCTATTTTCTCAAAAACTTTAAAAAATCTTCACCAGTTGTTATATCCTTGACACTTTGTAATCCTGCCAACAACTTTGTTAATTACAAAGCAGAGTCAATTCCTCTAATGAAGGTAAGAAGTTCAGCAGACATGTCATTACTTTCATTCATTGCTAAAGAAAATTTTTCAAATGCCTTTCCTTTTACCTTAAATTGTGAGCAAATATCTTGTCCAATGTCTTCAAGTTTTCATATGATTGTTCCAGTGGTTAAGCTTACATTCTCAAATACATTTTCTGTCAGAACACATTTCACATTCAACTTTCAATAAGCACTTCTTAAACTATTGCTCCATTTGTAAATTCTTTACATTGTTCAGAGATTAATTTAGTTACCCTGTTGCTTGCTTAGCAGATGCAATGTTTTCTGTAGCATGTTTCATGAACAATTTTTGCTAGCCAAGTTTTTTTGCAGAGCTTCCACCTTTTTCAGTTTGCAATTCGCCTTCAAAGATGTTAAACTTGATCATTTTGTGTCCCAGTGGTACCTGGCATCATACTCTTTAAAAACAGCAATAGCCTCTTTACACATTAAGCATACTATCTTATCTTCACACACACAATGTTTGTCAACTGTTCATTGAAACCTTGCCCTCAAAATCTACTTTCCTTTTATTGGATAAAGACTTATTACTTGCCAGCATATAGTTTAAAAAGGATAATGATCTAAAAAAAAAAATTTTATTTCTTCTTAGCAAATTAAAGAGCATGCCATAACCTCAAAGTGAGTGTTATTTGTCTGAATTCAGCACTGTGGGAGTAGATAAGAGGGAAAAGAAAGTACAAAGTTTACCACCCATCTACAGTTTAAACCAAAGGTGGCCTTTGTTTTATCATTAACTTAAAAAAAGAAATATAAATAAATGCAGTGAAGAAAATCCAAGCAATAGTCAGTATAGATTAGGCACTTTTTAACAATGTTCACAGTTTTTTTTCTGCTAAGGGTAATATTTTATGTTAATAAACATTTCATCATCTAGCCAGATATAAAGACTAAGCGACCAGATTTAGCTGTTAGGCTGCATTTTATGGAATGAACCCTGATGTAAAGTAGCAAACAACTAAACAGTTTCTCTCTAGTATTATGAAAATTTGGTTAGAAGTGAAAGTTTAGATAGTAGATTTATAGTTGTAAGCATTTTTTTTTTTTTTTTACTGATCTTCCCTTAAAAAATTCATGAGTACATTGAGGTATAATTGAAATATCTGGATCTGCAACCATATTAAGCTCTCTCCTTTTATATTAAAAAATGCATAATGAATAATAAACAACACTTTCCATAACCTGCTACAAAGAATTATTTGAATCTTCTATATTATTATCTTTCTAAATTATTTATTATTTACACTTATTTAGTATTAAAAAAAATTTGAATTATCTTATTGACAACAAAATTGCTTGTTAAACAGTGCAATAATAATAAAAAAATAAAAAATCATTTCTCCTTTACAACTTTTGAAGTAATCAAATAAAATGTTTGGTACCACACAATTTAAAAGGTATTAGCACTAATGTTAGCTGTAGGACATATTTTGTTGTAAAGTCCATTTATAAAATAAGATAAAATCAAAATCTTTCAATGAAACACATTATTAAAAAGTGGCAGAAAGTTGAAGTAATATGCAGGTAGACAGGAAATTCTAATATGCTGATATTTTTCCTTGTAAAATTAAGTTTTAGAAAACCAAAAATTCTTTGAAAACAAAAACACCAAAATCTTTTTTGCCATTATATTTAAACAAAATATTTCAGAACAAGATGTTGGCATATGTACCTCACATTTTTTAAAAAAGAAAAAGAAATTGACTAAATGCATATTCTTGAGGAAAAGCTTTCTAACAAATTTGTCAAAAATGCTTAATGCATGTATTACAAAAAAATCTTTAAAAATAAAATCAGAAAAAAGAACCAGATCAGAACAAAATGACATAAGTTTGATGTAACATTTACACAATTCTTTGTATGCAGATATTAACTGTTCACTAATATTTGCAAAGTTTGTTTTGTATAGGTATTCTTTTCATTTTGCATGTTGCTGATAATAAAAACAACTGCAAGTTGTTCCTCTAAGAGAAGCACATTCTTTTGTTTCTTCTGAATGATCTATTCTTATTTTTTGTTGTAGTTTTAGCAAAACTAAAATATTGAATAAAATGTTTTAAGATCACATCTATAATATGCAAACTCAGAATTAATTTGGATAAATGGAAGACAGTGTTTTTCACACTTTTGATATATAAAAAAGTCTTCACAACTTTTCTGAATTGGAGCAAAGAATACAAGATGGCATTGCATTTTCAGCACAATTTATGCTAAGCATTAAAAGGGAAATATGAATTGAAAAAAACACCATTCTCCACAGTGTAGCATTATGCTTTGTATAGGCTAAATTTAAAACAAGTGCACAATATTTCACAAAAAAGGGAGGAAAACTAAAGGGTCAGCTTCAAAAAATATTTGAGACTGATAAGTTAACAAGAACTTTTTATATTTTGGTAGTAACTTTTAAATCTTTAATTTGAAAAGTTGAAAAGGACAACAAAAAATACCCCCAATTCATAGTTGTTATTTTTTTTTTATAGTTGCATGTTAAAACATTTTTTTCATCAGAATGCTTGGCCTAACACATTTTTAAAAGAGAAATTCTTACTCATATCAAATTTCATCACCTTTTGTGAAAATTGACATTCATATGATATGGCAATAAAAACAGATCTTCACTGGAAATTATCTTCATAGAATACCTTAAATTGTTCTCAAAGAACACCTTAATTCATAAAAAAAAATTATTGTATATTTTATTTATAAAAGATATTCATATTCCATTACAATTGATAGAGTCCTAATTCACTGGTTTTGTTTAGTATAGTGTTGACAGAAATGCATGGTAATTCAACAACCCAAATTTCAGTATTAGTGGGGAGTTACTATACATAAACTCTGCAATAGCCCCTCACCAAGTTTTTTTGTTTTAAAAATTTTCTTTATATATTTCCTTTTACTTTTCTAAAATAGCTACAATGTATATTTGGACTGGCAGTGATTTTTAGTATATGATGTGACTGTCTAATTCCTGGTACCAAACCAGTGCTGAATGCTGAAAGCTAAACAACCCTACTTGGAAAAATTTGTATAGTGGCCATTTTGCTAGCAGAAAACCTTGCACCTAATTGTTCTGCTAGATTCATTTCTGAAAAGTCAAAAAATTCCCATAACCATTTATACTAAAAGACACTCTGTTGCCATAATTTTATTGGATGGTGTTGGTTCATTTGATTCTTTTCCAGAATTGGAAGAATTCATGCTCCCTTAATCAAGGCCAGATCTTTTAAAACCAAAAGATGATAGCAGTAACACCATATTGATGTTACAACCAGATACACTGCCAAATGTGAAGCAACATTCCTAGATGTTGACCTTGAGTAAATAACTAGACCAGTGGTTCTTTTTTAAATGTTTTTGTGGCGCTTGCGTGAGTGGTGAGTGTGGAAGTTTGTGTATGCGTGTGTATCTCCGAGGAGAAGGGGTGGGGTATGGTGGCTGAAGCTGTGTAGGGGCGCCAAAGCACCTCGTGTAACTGGCCTCCTTGGCGGCCAGGGTTGGGGGGGGGGCGCAAATGTCCCCCGTTAGAGTGACCAGTTCCCCAGCCAAAAACCAATCTTGGGAAAAAAGGCCTCAGAACGTTGTCTGAAACCAGTCTTGACGCACCTAACCTTCCTAGCCAGACAGGCAGGCCAGAGGCAAAAAGCGCCCCTCACCTCCGCTCTTTTCATGCAGAGGACTTTTCCAGGGGTCCCTGGAAGGGCTTCAGGGGTCCGTGAACCGAGAGAGTAAAATTGACTTTTTCTTTGTGCCATCTTGTTACTTTAAAATTCTTTTTAAAAATTCAATTTTATGTTGAATTATAACATCCCCATTTTTATGTGATATAAAACCTTACAAGGTGATTTGATTGCTGAATAAGAAAAATATGCAACCGAAAGGTTTCCAACCATTTGCAAATTCAGTATTTTTCTGTAACTGTAGCTTTTGTAATACTAAATTACTTCAGATTGATAAAAAAAATTTTAAAATGGTTACAAGCAATTTTTAGTGATGAAAACTCAAACTGTAACTGAAAAAAAAAAAAATTGCTAAGATTTTGTTTGGAGAAAAGCTAATAAAATATTTTTTGTTAGAATATTTTGGTACTTATCGGGATTCTGAATAGTATCTGCATCTTTTTAACAATGTATTTCTTTTCTTAGCTTTAAACTTTAGTATCATATAAAGGTAATATGAATTCAGGGATTCTGACTGATTGTTACAAGTTTTGTTGTTTTTTTTTCTCTTTGAACTCATTTAAATTTTAATGATGAATGCCACATAGCAATTTTTAACCAGATGCACTTAACAAACAAAAAATTATAAGTGAATTGAATTGAATTCAGTTCTAAATTAAATGCTAGGAGAATACCGAAAATAAATAAGCAAAAACATTTGGATAACATTCACAATGCAAATTATTTATGTAATAACTGAGATTCATAACATAATCTTATGTTAGAAATTTGCATCATGATCCTATGTAGACATGTACATGTAAAATCAAATACTCTCAAAATTATTTCTCACACCCCTTCCCTCCATTGGTTATAAGGGTTTGCAAAGCCATATGTTCTTTGGGCCCATACTATTTGGTTGGTGGTAACATATTTTGCCAAATACTGACAATAAACAAAAAGATTCTTAAATAAAAGAAATATCATATTTCCTCTCTCTCTCTCTCCATACACCAATTATGTTAACTAATTTAAGAGATTATATATGACTAAGGCAAATAGTACACAAGATTCATACTCCTAAAATGAAATTTTTTTAAAAGTAATATATACCTAAGTCAACTGTTATAATTTTATGAAGAAAAAAAAAACCTGGTAGCAGTTAGCAATTTAGATTAAATCTTATTACAACAGCAGTATTTATTGTCTATAAACAAGTTCTGAAAATATAGTTAGAATAGAATTTTCAGAAAAAAGTACTATGCAAAAATCTGTAAAATTAGTTGTGATTGCAGTTTTGTTAATTTTACTGCAAGTGACTTTTGATAATGTTATCTATTCAAAATAAAACTACATAAGTATTAAGCACCTGTAAATAACTAACATTTTTTGCTTATTCTGAGAGCTACAAGATACACAAGTTTTAATATAACACAATAATTCATAAAATCACATCTATTTCAGCTCTTCATGCAAAATAATCTTTAGAAATAGTATGGCATACAGTTTTTATTTTATATAATTTATCTCAAAATATAAACAGCATCCTTAAATAAATCATACATTAGTCAAATTTATTCATGTTATTTCTGACACTAAAATAATACATTAATATACCATGTGCATTCAAATGAAAACCATTCACACACCATTACAGCCAGGCTTCATTTGATTACCTTAGTAAATATTGTTTTGAATTTAATCTGCTAATTCTAATTCTCTCTCTCTCTCTCATATGCATGCACAAAAAAGAAAACATGTTTTTATTTAATGATAGTCATTCAACTGCATAGAGATATTTGCATAAAGATGTTTTATTATATTTTTCTTACATTTTGTTCTACTTTACTGAAGTTATTGTATATTACCATACATATAAAAATGAGAGAAGTCCATAAATATATCAAGTCAACGATAAAGACTGACTAAAAATTGATTGACCATTTTTATTATTACAGTGGAGCTTTGTTAGTCCTGAAACTTGGCAATCCAGCCATAATCCTTTGGCAATGGAAGTTTTCTACCTAAATATTCATCATTACTCCAGAAATTCACATTCTAGATCCGGAAGTAGAAAACTCAGAACAATGTATATATAATATGAAAATTAACCCAGTAATCCAGAGATTTATTTTAAACTAAAAACTAAAATTCAGCTATTCGTAAACTGTACATTGAGCAATGTGTGTTGATCATGAGTAAAACAAGTGTTCCTTGTTTACCTGTAGATTTTTTTTACATGGCTGGCAGGTGTTAATTCTTATGTAAACAAACTAGTTTGAAACAGAAGAAAAAAATAGAAGTAACCCCCCCCATTAATTAGGTTTGATGATTGCATAGTAATGTGTGCATCTTGTGTATCATGTATGCCTAACTGTCTATGTGCTTTTTTTAAAAATTTTAAACTGAAAGAATGTTTTCTTAACTAAATGAATTATCCAAATTCTAATTGCACCTAAGAAGCACTAAAGTATAACCTCAAAATTTTAAGTATTTAACTGTTTTCAACAAGTTAATTAAGTTTCTTCCCTTAATTATGTAGTATACATACATTTTTTAATACTACTCAAAAAAAAAAAAAAAGCAACAAGCATCTGCATGGCCTGTATAGTATTTATGAGAATAGAACCTCAAAGTCACCTTCTCTGAAACTTAGTGACATTGAAAACTCACATGTAAATTACTCCTGCTTAATCTATGTACATCTTTGCACATGACCTTTTCCTCTATAAACTGGCTACACATTTAGGGTAAGTCACTAAAGAATGTCTAGGCATCAGTTAACACAAAATGAGATGGCTTAGACTATCAGACTGGCAAGTTCCCTTAAAGACGTCATTCATTGGTTACAAATAAAACCATTATCTGTTATCCTTGTCAGAAACCTTTTTTTTCCAACCTCTTAATCTCCAAAATAAAGTCAAAAGAGCAAATAACCAAAGAACTTAACAGATGCAGTTTGCAACAGACTACATGGTAGTGGAATGCAGTCCAAAATATTGCTGCTGCGAATGATTTTAACATGTTGTCATCATCAGCTGGGCATGTAATTAGGCAGCAACACTGCAACTTGTTGGTATCCTGATCTTTTCATTGATGAGCCTAGATTCTATCTATCCATCAATGATAGATGGGCTGAAATCTGAACACAAGTTGAAAGATGATTTGATAACTGAGCCAGAGTTTCCCACAAGGGGAGGAGTCAGTTGGCTGAGCAGACCATGTGTATTCACCCATTAAAAAAAAAAGTTTTTTTTTTAAAAGTTTGTTTTTTGTGCATATTTTGGGTGTTGAGATTACAATTGTTGCAGCTTAAGGGTTAATGGAAAATTTAGATCAATATACAGATCTCCTTCAACTAGAATATAAACATGTATAAATATACCATAAAAGCAATACAGACCAAAAGATGTTGCTTTTATCTCCTTTTTTTTTGTGAATAAATCTTTTGCAAATTTTCACTTTAAGCATAGTTCCCCGATTCCCTTTAGATAACTGAATTTTCATTTAAATAAATACATCTATTAACTAATGAAGAGTTGCTACCATTAACTGTGTACATCAAGCCATTTTCTGAAACTCCTGCTGTAGAAAGACACTTCCTAAAGAACGTTGTTTATAAGCAAGTCATGGCAGATCGGGCATGTAAACATATGCAACATATTGTGACAAGTAATGGGCATGCTATGGCGGTCCAAATCACAGAAACCTTCAACATGCATCAAAAGCTATGAATTAGCTATGATTCAATGGCAATTCAGTTGTATGCAATCTTCTCCTTAATTCAAATAAGTCCACTGGCAGTGGTGACTGGAGAAACTAACTATGGATGAAAATTGCATGGTCACACAAATCATTTTTTGTCCTATTTGCAATAGACAGAGATGCAGGTAGGACAGATATACCAGGTTATGTTAATCTAGCATGGTTGTGGTCTCCTAATCCAATTATACAGATAAATGGCTATAAATACCTACACATTATACAGGTACAGGCTACAGGTTCTGTATCAAAATGAGGATGAAATGTCTTAGAACGACAACCCCAGCATTAAGAGAGCTTTCATTATGTATGAATGTACAGAACATGAATGTGACTTCACACATCTTTCCAGTCCAGCCAAGCTCTTAATATCAATCTCTTTAAAAATTTGAAGGATGCATTAAAGCAATAAATCAGAGCCCAATCACAATTCCGTTCTTTTCAAGCATAGGAACATAGCCAAATGGGCACAAAACCTGAGAATATCCTTATAATTCATGACATGGAATGGCATGCTAAAACTGTCATTCTGGCATCATAAGCTCCATACATGTGTGTGAAAGAGAAATATTTTTATAAAGTATTTTCTTTGTATTTACATATATTTTATATCAATATTTGTGAATTTATAATATTTTTGGCATATTTCAGTAATTCAGCAAAGTCTAACTGGTTAAAACCAAAGAATAATGTGAAATCAATTTTAAATCATCAGTGAAATAAGATACTAATTAATATACATGATTCATATTATTTGCAATACCCATCACCTTTCTTAAAAATGATTTACTGTATATTATATGTTAATTTTTCAATACAATTTTTGCATAACTATTCTTACAGGTCACATTAGAATTCTGAAAAATATTATTTTTTTTAAAAAAAAGAGAGATATTTGAAATCAAAATTACAATGGCTTATATTTAAAACTAAGGTGAAAAGTGGTAATCCATCCTTTTTTTTTGCCACTGTAAATCATAGCAAGAATTTTTTTGATTTCGTAGAAGTTATTTTAAAAGATACAAAATTCCTGTTTTCTTAAAAATGTGGCTATCATAGGCCAACTAATATTTTTAAAAATTCCAATTAATCCAGAAACGAAATGAATAGGCCTTACTTATTGGAGATGTATGTGAAATCAGTTTTACAAAGTCCCTATTGTTCTGACTTTCTATATCTTTATAGTAAAATGAAATGGCTCAAATTACAAAACACTGAAGATACCATTTTATTCACATTGCAGAAGGAATAAGCAATGTAAACATTTTAATAGATTAGTAGTGTGCAGTTTATAAGTAATCAATCTAAGTCAGTCAACCAATATATATGATCATTGTGAAATCTAACTACTAATGTAATTTCAATATATAAACATTAAAAAAATGTCAAAATTCAGGAATGGTACAATTCTAGTTAAGTGGTATGTACTGTATGCAGCTGCTATTGAGGGTGGTGTCATGGTCTGGAGGTTTTGATTAGTTTGTAGAAATGGCACAAAATACTGCTGATTTAAATAATAAATTAAGACAAGTAAAGTTTTCAAACATTATAATGTAAAGACAACGAGACATCTTTAAAATCTCACTTAGTTCTATAGTCTGCAAATGAACAATCACTTATTTAGGAAAATGCACCTCTTTTCCCTTTGAATGGGAATCAGATTTTCATAAGAAAAATCTTTATATAAAAATTAGCCTTTCTTTGGCAAACACATTTTACTCTCTCCTTAATAGAACATAGAAACTCAAGCTTAATTTAAGCTACCTCCTTTTAACTACACAGTCGACCCCCATGTAATCGCGGTTCGGCATTCGCGGCCCCAGTTATTCGCGGAATCGCAAATATCTTCTGCAATTTTTTATAGCTTTTTTCGTGGCAATATATATTTTATCACGCTTTTCAACACTAAATTATTAATAACAATGTAATTTACTAATTTTGTAAGATAAATACTAACGTAAATTCAGTAAAATATCAATATAAAATAAATGCTATTGGCTGGAGGTTTGAAAGTAGCCAATCTGAGAGCGTTATTCATTTCTCCTTGCTGCTGATTGGCTGCTTCCCATGAGGAGCTGTCTCAGGCAGATGCAGCCCAGCAGCCACGCATCATCCCGTTTACCACATGTAGCTATCTCGAGTGTTTCTCTGAGTGTTGTATTTTTTATTAAATTCTTATTATATATTTACTTATATTTTTTTATTATATTTTACATTATATTTTGACGTTTATAGGCATTTTTACGGACCACGTCCAATATTTGCGGTTTTTCACTCTTTGCGGGTGCTCTAGGAACGTAACCCCTGCGAATACCGGGGAACAACTGCATATAAAATTCTATTACAAATTTAAAAAAATTTTTTTTTTAAAATAAGCATATGAAAAAAAATTCTAATTTATTTCTCTCCTTTAACTATTTATTTACTTCATATAATTTCTAAATAATGCAGTTCTTAAGATTTTTTCTGTCTCTCTCTTTGAGAATGGTCAATAAATTCTTGAACTAATTTGCTTAAGTATATTTACAACCAAAGCTTAATGCATTTCATGCCAAATTTCATTATCACTACTAAGAACAAAAATAAAATCCTTTAACCAGGTTAAGTTTACCTAGAACCATTTGACTAATCTGTTCAATGCAATCTAATTACCTGATGATTATGAAGAAAAGAAAACTGTTTGTCTCTAACTTTTGAAATCAGTAACACCAGACAGTTTCTCTCTAACTACCTGCTGACAGTTCACAAAGATGACATATAAATGTGTCTCTAAAATGGTCAAAGATTTATAGAGATGAAAATTATTAGAAAATAAAAATAATTTGCAGATGATGAAAATAATATGGAATTAATTAAAGTATTTAGGCAATGAAATGATTAATATTTGGAAATTTAAAAAAAAAACAAGCAAAAATAGGAAAAAATACTTTTCACTATTATCATCATCATCATTGTTTCCATAAAAGAAAGTTACACTCGAGTCAAAGTAAGTAGAATGTGATACAAAATTTGTTGCATTTTTATGAAAGACAGTAATATACTGTATTATATGGAAAGTTGTTTAATCTTTTTTTCATTTGTTTGTTTCTAAACAAAATATTGACTTGAAGTAATCAGCTTGAAAACTTTTGCAAGTTGATCCTGTTAAGGATAAGAAAAGTTTTTTTGTTGTTGTTGTTGTAAATACATATGATTAATACATCTCAGGAAATTTCTAAAAGAGCCTCAAACTGGGGATTTAGTGATTCAGGAACATTTCAGACAATGGTTTCATAAAAATACCTTTATGTTAATATATAGTTTTTGTCTAAAAAATTACTTGGACCATACCTTTTAGCCTAAATTTTAACATTTGTGAAAAGCAGCATAAAAATAAAAATAAAGGAAAAATCTAAAATGCCCAAAACATCCCACAAAAAAAGAAGTTTGAAATATCCCGAAGGCCAAAAATACAGCTCATAATCAACCCAGTTCTGCAATCTCAGAAAATTCCTAATCAATATTTATTCCATTAAAAAATACTCAAGAATAGTATTAATGAGGAAAAGACAGCAATCTTTGAGCTGATAGAAAAAGAAAATCTGCTAGCTGAATAAAAAGATTATCAGATAAATTACCAGAAGATTGTAAGTTGTAGTATTATTTCATGCAAGAGCCAACTATTGGAGAGAAACTTTCCATAAGAGCATCCAATCAGTCATCTTTCTGTTACTTGCAGCAATATCAAAGATAAAATGTTAACCAAACAAGGAAACTTCTCAGTATCATAATTACTTTATGTTTGCTGCAAAAGTACCTGATTCTGATGGTGATATTTGTGGGTTTTTTGGTAATGCTCTGAAAGAGGTACACATACTTAGAGTGAGATTAGCCACACTGAAAAAAGACAAAAGTGCAGATTATGAGTGTGTATTACTTGTTTTCAAGATTTCCAATAGATTTTCTCCACTAGACATAGATAATAAGGTGGTAAATAAGAGTAAAAAGCCAAATAAAAATTGTTGAGGAATTTTTCATGATTCTGTTCAAGTTTAAGAATTGACAGTACTTTAAAATAATTTATCTGATGAGTGAACAAGTGCCAATTTCATCTGTTTTTAATGTAGGATATCCATTATGATGTTAAGGGGGTCAGATGAGATGATAGATAAGTACTGAAAGTTTATTAAAAGCTATGGAAGTAGAGGTTCAAATTTATAATTTCAAAGCTCTAGGCAATGTTAAGAGATACTAGTAAATTCATGTTGTATATCTTTTTGATGAAACTCAAGCTAAAGAATTACTGGGAGAGTTTTCCAGTAACTAAGATCTGTATGGAAGAGATTGAATGCTTATGAATCAGTGGCATACTAATTTTCTATAAATGCCTCCTTATGTTGAGCAAGAAGAGTATAAAGATCAAAACCGTAATCATGAAGTACTTTTTCCTATTAAAATTATATAAATTAAAATGATGTTTATTCAGATAAGTACTGAAAGCTTTAGGTACAAAAGGAAAGGACAATTATTTTTTACTAAAATCATAGTAATAATGATAAAAAATAAGAACAAGTTCTAAGCTTAAAGTAAATACAAGAAATGATGCTGAAGTTGTAAACTTCTGAAAAAGAAATAATCAAAACTCCTGTTTATTATATCAATACAAGAACTTAGAATTGATGAATATTAGTTACACAAAAAAAATTAGTTAGTGGTGATACTATATCATTTAAGAGTGGTTCAAGTGAAAGTTACACTTTTGATCAACAAAAATGAAACATGAAGAATACCATCCAAACTATTGTTATTTTTCAAGAGATATGCACATCCTATCTAAGCCTTAGGCCTTTGTTGGCTTGATAGACTCATTCTCAAGATGTAGAGTTCTATGAAGAATAACTGTTATAGTGCTGTCATCAGTTTTAAAATCCCCCTCAAGTGTACTTTCAGTAGTCCAATCAGGCGAGAATGGGATCAGAGTATGGCTATAATGAAGGTTGAGGTATACTCTAAATCAAACCTTTGTATTATCCTGTTGCAGAAAGATCCCTTTGCTGATCAGATTTGGCCTTGCCTTGTGAATTGTAGCTTACACCCTTTGAAGAACATTACAATAATACACTACATTGACTCTGGAAACTTTCTTCAGAAAGTTGGTGAAAAGTATGCCTTGTGTCCCAAAATATTGTGGACATGATTTTCTAGCTTCTATGGGATGGATAGGTCTTGAACTTGCCATGACATTACTTGGATATGATGTCTAGCAAAACTCAGGTGCTGATGGAATGTTGATTCCATATTTCCAAAACTAATTGACAGTTCTTCAGCAAGATCTCAAATTTATATATGATGGTCTTCCATGATGTTAACTCTCTCGCTAGTTATAGGTATAACTTCATTGGCATCGCACCAGAATCTTCATTATTATCTACACTGACTGCTTAGAGTGTACACCAGATTTACAGTTTTCCGAGATGATATCATCAAATTGTGTTGAAAATTTACAATGCATTTCAAGAAAGATATGCAACTCCTTAGTAAAACAAACAAAGAAAATGCAGATATCTGCTGTGCTGTCACATTCTATCACTTAAGCCATTAACTACCATCTTGGTTCTAGTACACAATGATGCCACAAGATGCATTTCTGCATGGCAGTCATCCAGCAATTAAGCGAGGCTATCCCTGTGCCAAATTGGATATGTTCTATACACCAGAGATATCAACAAGAGTGTAACTTTTACTAGAACTATCCTTGCAAAACAACAAAAAAATTTGTGCAACTTCTCTTATTCTTAAGATGGGATAAAAGCATTTGCATCAAATTAGTAGTGTACACCAAATTGTAAAAAATGTTTGTTTTTTTTTTTTTGCTTAAAAAAAAACTTTGCAATGTGTTAAACAAATGAGATGATAAATATTGTCTGAGAATGGTAGTAATATTAAAGATGATTGCAAATTAAGAACCTTATCTTTCGTTTGGATGAAAGTAATTTGATTAAAGATAGTCAGCATTTCTGATGTGTAAATTTTAACTAACCAATTTATTTGAATGTTCTTTATTTTGATAAAGCATTTGATACAACTCTGGATAGGTGCCTAGAAGAGAAATGCTTCAGCATAAGTGATAGTAACTCTTTGTCATGGATTGTGCTCGGGGCTATGCCTTTTAAAATAAATACTGATCACATTTATATGGTAGAGATAAATAGCAATGATATTAAAAGTTTAAAATCTGATTTAAATTGTTTAATGGATTACTCTAATAAAGGAAAATAAAATTTAGTAGTTTCAAGTGTTAAACATAGGACTCAACCATCCACTAAGTACTATTTTTCATCCAGTACACAATGCTGAGGCTGTGAAACTTAAGAAAGAAAGGAAGGAAAGATCTAGACTCAGAAATGTTGAAATAAACTACTTGTATGAACTAAATGGTTTTATCATTACAACACCAACTGTGTGTGTGTCTTAAAGCTAACAGGAACTCAGGCATGCTAGATTATACTATAAATAATGAATCTTTGGAAGTTCTAGTTGCTCTTTATAAGTTATTAGTTAGACCCCTTTGTGGAATTCATTATGTAAAGGATACTGATAATTTAAAGATCAGGGAAGGTTTACTAGTACAATTAGTAATATGCATGATCTTGTCTCAGTTATGAAAAAAGGCTTTTAAAGCTTAGTTTAGCCTACAGATATTTTTTTGGATGATATGATTGAATAGTATGACAAAAAAGTATTTATGACTCCTAGTTATAAGTAACTGTGTAGTTCTGCCTAGAATACAAGAATGCTTTGCCAAGTCAGGTGGTTGATGCAGATAGCATAAATATTTTTAATAAACTTTTTTTTTTCAAAACAGAATATGCATGTTTTAAAAACCTTCTGTCCTTCTGATTTCCTTCTCTATATCTAATTAGTAGAAAAGGTTAGAGAAAGGGTAAGTTTGTTTCATGATATTTAGAAAATCACTTGTGATATCTCACAGTTCAACATTGGGTTTTATTTTGTTCTTTATTTGCATAAATAATATTGATAATGTAGTAAACATAAATGTTAAGTTGTTTGCAGATGATACTAGAATTTAATTCAATGAATATAAATTCTACATTAATATTAATAATATATCAAATTTGTCAGTAAAATGAAAATGATCAATTTTAATAATTATAGTGGATACAAAATTAGAAAACATTCAGAAAAGAATCTCAAATTTTATTAAAAATTGTAAATTTGCAGAAAAATTATGTATAATGCTAAAAAAGCCAGACTGCTACAAATAATAGGTTAAATTATCAAGCATAAAACCAACAGAATTTTATTTGCTTGATATATATCTTTAGTTTGTCCACACCTTGAATATGCTGTGCAGACATGGAATCCATACCAAAGAAAGGAGTTTAATGGATTCACTATAAAGTATATTCTCTATACTTAAAATCTAGAAAACAGAGTTATTAAAAATAAGATTTACCTAGTTTGGTTATCAAACATTTGAACCGAGATCTAATAGGAGTTTTCAAAATAATTTAGAGTTTTAAGTGTAAATGGACAGATTCTGGCTACTACCACCAGAAATACTTGAAGTTACAACTATAAAGTATCAGAATAGTTTAATATATATATATCAATAAAAATTCTAAATGAACAAATAAGTTACCATTAATAGTTGCTACCAGATTACTGGTAAGTGATAGAAGAGTAGCAGGCACTAACTTCAAATTGACTCTCACCCTTTCAGTAACTTATACCTGAAAAAAGGTGGTGTCACAATGTAAAGTATTACTAAAACATTTCATTTTTAGATGTGGGAGGACATCATGCCAAATCAATTCAGGTCTTCAACCTTGACAGTCCAGTAGTCTAACTGCCAGGACACCAATTGGCCCCATTAGTTGTTAATGTGCAAAATATCTGACTATAAGTCACCCAAGATGACAAGATGAAAAATTCAGTACTGCTGTGTGTACTGCATCACATTCTGGATTTTACCCAATTTAGAAATTCACTATGTAGATAACCATGTGTTGATAGATATTGTTTGTTTGTTGTTGATAGTACTGTAATGTTAAAAAAAAAAAAAACTTTAATATATGCTTATTAACAGAATTGAAAATACTCATAAGAATCTTTAAAAATTGTTACCTACACAATTTTAATATTAAGCAAAGAATACTTATTTTTTCTATAATTTGCCATGTTTTGCTATGCCATCCAGTGTTGGCTATTAATTAAAGATCCTATCAAAGAATGAAAAGGGGGAAAATCAAAACATCATTTATTCTAAATATTTAACTATAATTCTGCCAAGTTATTGCATTTGAAAAACTAAATACATACACTGTGAATTTTAATATAAAGGAACAGCTGCACTACTAAGTACTATTTATGAATTTAAAAAGACCGACTTTTAGTATTTTGATTTTATTTTTTCTAATCATAACAACAGTCTGTTCACCATATATGCCCATGGAATGTTTGTTTGATTTTTAAAATATTCTACACAGAAGGCACTTTCAGGTATTTTTTTTAACTATTATAAAATACGAATGAAACAACAACCCACTAAAGTAACAATTTGCTTTTTATGCTAGTTAAATTAAGATTTAATTAATAATAAACCTCTCTTTTCTTTTTTAAAACAAAATTTCAGCAGGAATAACACTGGTCAACACAATTTTTGCTAACATATCTGAGACTTGTTTTTGATTAATTTGGTGGCACTGAACTCAAGTATCACATTGGTTTTTGCCTATCATGTCAAGTTTTTGCTCTACAGCATACCCTCATTTTTTATCAATTGCCATAAAAAAGTACCCAATTACAATGATTTCCACAATCACCTGAATCCTATTCTTATCCTTTCATTTAGAATACCATACAAACAAAACAGTGACAGACATGGGTTTATTTACATTAACTGATATCAGTAAATGACACATTCTTCCTTCATGGATTAAATTTTCATTCATAGGCTTTTCTGGAGTGCTTCATTTCCAGACAGTCTCTTTTAATACTCCAACAGTAGTCAGCCATCATGTAAGTATCCCACCTTCCTTGGTATCACTCCTTCATAGCATGTATATTTTGATGGAACTTTGCTCATCACTTACATCACCTAGATTTTCAGGAGATTTATCAAGATGACTGTTGAGGAAATGAACCTTTATGTTCATGTTGCAACCCAGACGATGAAAATTCTTAAGCAATGTTTGAATAAGATCTTTATAATTTTCAGCTATTTTTTGTTTCCAAGGAAATTTTTCACAACAACCATGAAAGAATCCCATGCTCTTTTCTCCATATCATTCATGGAGCTTGTGAAATGTTGATCACTCAACATTTTTCTGATTTTTGGCCCATCAAACACACCAGCTTTTATTTTCTCATAACTGAGGCTAGGAAATGTTGTGCATATATACTTAAAACAGTCACCTTCTATGCTCAGAGCTTTAACATACTGCTTCATTAGACCCAGTTTGATGTGGAGATGAGGAAAGACGATTTTTACCCAATCCACTAATGGTTGGTTTTTGATATTTGGTTCTCCGACATTTAAGCATGTTCTCACCAGCCAGTTCTTCTGAGTCAAATGCTTGTCCTTAGCTCTACTATCCCACACGAACAAGAAATATGGATATTTTGTGTATCCTCCTTGTTGACCATGTCAAACATTAACCATTTTAAGATTCCAAAGAACAAAAACTTGACATGATAGACAAAAACTGATTTTATTTTTGAAATCAGCACCCCAAAATTAGTTAAAAATAAGTGTCAAATCTTAGTCTGCAGAAAAAAAAAGAAGAGAAAAATTGTTGGCCAGTGCAAAAATATTCATTTTGAAACAAAAATAAATATTTGTATTATTAGATAAAGTTGCATAAACACATGGCAGAAATAAATTAAAGGGAAAAAATTATAACACAAAGTTGGCAAATGGCCTGTGATCAACTGAGCACAATAGTTCAAACCAAAGCTTTACCCTGATACTTTATTTAATATTGAAATTATCTATTCTTTAGAACCTGTACCTCTAGAAGCAATTCATTTGATTTGCAAAAGTCTCAAGTAAAAACAGTCATTAGCCAAAGGAAAATGCGGCTCTTTTTCAAATCAAATTAACAGACATAGTTGCTTCATTTGTTTATCTCAGATACAGCAAAGTATGCTACTTCATCTGCTGTCAATATACACAGCACCAAAATGCTTTCTGAAGAATAATGAAATCTATCATAACTACAAGTTGTGTTGCAAGAAAGAGGCAACTGTAACCTTTTGATATCCAGCTTTTCACTTCATTATTTGAATTTGTTTATAAGTAAAAATTCTAGCCTCATCTTTATTCGCACTTAGAATTAAAGTAAATAATCTAATCAAAACTACTTATTTTATTCATTATGTTTGTCCATGATAATCTACAGGTTTATATAAAATGTTGCATTTAATTAAAAAGTACTTCATAACAAAGTCAGATCTTAGATCAGATAATTCAGCTTACTCTGTGCTTTATTTTTAATTCGCTCGCAAAAGAAATCGAACAAATTATCTTGAGACAAAGAGAAAAAACTCATCAGATTTTACTTTTATGATAATTTACTACAATTCCAATCAGTCTCTGTAACTTTCTGAAATCATTATATAATTTTTCTTATCAATAATGTTTCTCAAAGTTTTACAGAAAGCTAAAAAATCTTCCAAAAAAAATAATAATTTGATGCAATTAAGTATCTGTATATTAAAAAAGTTAAGCTGCCAGCTATGATGATTTTTTTTTCTATTAGCAACTATTCTATAATTATTAAAAAAGATTTCTTAAAAATAACTTGTACATTTAGTACCAAAAAGCTTATCCTCCTACTGATGTATAATAATATTATACTATATACGAGGTGTAGTCAAAAAGTATCCGACCTTGAATTTGTTTGAACAAAATAATAACGCGTGAGCAAAATCCGCATGGCTATTAGGTGGCCACGTCCTTCCTGAGCATGCACAAAAATTTTTGTGTCTGTAGGTTGCGCCAGTTGCCTGCAGTGACGCGTTGAGCACAGACATGAAGAGTGTGCTGTGCGATTTTTCTTTTTGAGTCAAGATGGCCGAGCGCATTGAGCAAAGATACTGTATCAAATTCTGCCAAAAACTTGGTGATACTCAAGCCCAGACTATCGAGAAGATTCAGAAGGCCTTTGGAGATGATGCAGAAACTACGAAATGATTGCAAAGGTTCGAGGAATAGTCTATGAAGACCGTTGTATGACTATTGAGGAGATTGTTTCCGAAGTTGGAATCAGCCATGGGTCAGTTCAGTTGATTATAACAGAAGATTTGTGCATGAGGAGGGTGTCGGCCAAATTCGTACCAAAGTTGCTGTCTGACCAGCAGAAAGGAAATCTCCCAGGACATGCTGGAGTGTGCTAGTCAAGATCAAAACTTCATGAACACTATCATCACTGGCGATGAGACATGGGTATACGGCTATGACCCTGAAGCAAAATTGCAATCATCCCAATGGAAGCATCCATCCTCGCCAAGACCAAAGAAAGCAAGACAGATGCGCAGCAATGTTAAACTGATGATGACCTGTTTTTTTTTACTACAGAGGTATTGTGCACCATGAATATGCACCACAAGGTCAGACAATTAACAAATACTACTACCTGGGGGTTCTTCGTGGCCTTCGTGAAGCTGTGCGGGAAAAACAACCTGACCTGTGGGCAGCAAAGAACTGGCAACTCCATCATGACAACGCACCCGCTCATTCCACCCATGTTGCCCAAGCATTCCTCGCCAAGCATAACACACCACTTGTTCGTCAGGCTTCCTACTCTCCAGACCTGGTTTGACTTTTGGCTATTCCCAAAGCTCAAAAAAACACTCAAAGGGAGAAGATTTGAGTCAACAGAGGACATTAAGCAAAATTCGATGGCACAGCTCTACAGCATCCCAAAAAGTGATTTCCAGAAATGTTTCCAGCAGTGGCAGGAACGCTGGAAGAAGTGTGTAGACTCCCAAGGCGAATACTTTGAAGGACACTAAATCAAAATGGTGAGTTTTTTAATATTACTTGTTTTTTTGGCCAAAGGTCGGATACTTTTTGACTACACCTCGTATATTTTGACCCTGTAAGTGACACCTTAGTAAAGAATTTTTATAAGTAATTTTTCTTCTTTTTTTAAATAAATGTTGTTATTTTTTGAATGAAAAATAAATTAATCTTGTTGAGAATATTCTTAAAAACATTCTTATTCAGATCTTTAAAAATTTTCATGTAAAACACTTAAATTAATACAAATATGGTTTAAAAACGGAGCTATATATTACATAATTACTGTCCAATTATAGTCATATTCTTCACAGAGGTATGATAATCTTTTAAAAATCATAACAAATATTCTTAAATCTTAATTGATGTCATTTCAGCTTTGAGCATTTAATAGCAAAAAAAGAGCTAAATGAAGCATTTTAATGGTAAGCAGGTTCATGTATAATGAAAACAATATTTTGGCAATCTGAAATATTAATATAATTTTTTCAACACATTTTCTAATAATTCTAGCCTTTTTTAAAAAAAAGGTAGGAATATTATATATTCTATAGTATAAATTTGAAATTTGACATACCAATATAATTTGTATGTTGATATTATTTTAAATATACTACAGTGCCGAAGATCATCACTAATTAACTTGTAAACATTCCCTTGTAGTTGGAACATAACATTTTACTAAAATTAATCACATTGCTTTTGTAATTTATCAAGAATAATTCATTCTGCTTTCCGTTTCAAATGCATATTATTTTGGCAATAAACAAAAGGGACTACAAATTACATTTGTATAAAAAGTGAGGTTCAAGATCACTTTTTATGACTTAAAAAGAAAAGAAAAGCATCTGCTACAGTAACCACACAAAGGGTTAAATTTGATAAAAGATGAAATATTCTTTTTATTATTTATTATTGTAGCTAAAGTACATAACAAAACTATTAGCAACTTCCAAATCAAATTAAGATATTGATAAATTAGTTGATTAACATTACTTTATTTTTAGGTAATACAGAATAGTGCTTGCTTGTATTTAACCTGCAGACTTAAAACATTTTTTTAAGCATTTTTATTTTTCTTTACTTCCTATAAAAAGAACAAATTTCTATTAAAGTACATCTGTAACAATAAATAAATTAATGACTACCAATCAGTTTACATATTTATTTTTAACAAACAGTATTAAATAGTTACCACTAATAAACAAGCTGTTGAGTAAAAGCAATGCTAAATTATATAATTTAATAAAATTATTTTAAAATTTTCACTAACAAAATATAAAATAATTCTGTAAATCCAAATTAGAATTAGTAAGCATAATTTTTTAATGAAATTGACAGAAAAAATATTAGTCTCAGAAAGCATTGTTTTCCAGTAGCTATAACACTTGTTAATATGATACCAGTAATGTTGATTATTTGAAATTTTTTTTTAAACCAATGTCTTGGGACAGATTACAAGAGACTAATGAAACAACTGCAGCATGTTTTGGCTAATTAGAAAAAAAAAAAAAAGTTATTTGTATCTTTTTTCTTGAGTCTGCAAGTGCTGAAAGAGTTTCTTATATGAAACATGTTACCAATAACAACTCCATTCCTCTCTCCATAACATACACCACACAAACAAACAAAAGCAAATTTGTGAAAAAACATTCACTATTTGGTTAATATAAATTATGTAAGTTTGGGGAATGAACACATCAAGCTATTTTTCAGTGTAGAAGAGATCAAAACCAATCCTAGTATCTTCTGTGCTACACAGATCGTTCTTCAATAAGATAAAAAATTCTAATAAAAAAATTTTTTATTCTGCAGAAAGTGGAATTTCTATAAATGAGTACAATGCAACAAAATTAACAGTTCAGTAATATAAAACTCAAAAACCAAAAACAAAAGTATTACTTAATCTTTTAGTTCATAAATCAACTGGCAACCTATCCTTCCAAGTGTTAGTTTATTTAATAACAACAAGCAACAATGTTAGAGGAAATATTTTTTGCACTTCACAGTAAAAAATTTGCTAAGCAAACAACATTCAGCACTTTTTGTTTGTATTAATTAACTAAATATACTAATTTTAATTTTAAAATTGTTAAAATTTGTAGATGCCATCTTTTAATACTGGTAACTGATTCCACAAAAGTATTATTTTGCTGTTTTTAATTTGGGTGAAGAAGTTTTGACAGAAACAGAGTTAAGTGACATTGAATTCACAGACTGAAGTAAACATAAATTTTTAGCAGTGACTTGACACTGTTTTTAATTTTAATGTTGAAAAAAAAACAAAAACAATCACCCTTCAGCAGACCAATTAAACAAAATCTTGAACATAATGACAACCTATTTTAGTAGTAATTTCTTATGTATTTGCAATTCTTGTATTAGAAACACCAAAACAAACTGCTTTGTTCTGCAGTTAATTTAGAACCCAGATGGATATTAATGTTAAAAGATAGTAGTAAAACAATTGATTTTATCTCCCATAAATCTGATGTTTATTATTCATGATATTCATAATGCTGGCCTTATAATCTTCTAATGCATGTATTGGTAGTTTGTCTGTTATGACATGAAGCAGGTACAAGATAGAGAAAATTTTGGGGCTAAAAGTTTCCAAGAAGAGTATCAATTTACCTTTGCATATGCAAAAAACAATCAATAAACACTGATATACTGACATCTCTAAAAGTACTAACATGAAATTCCAAATGTTCAATCACTTTCAATATTTGTGTACCATTATTTTAAAATAGTCTGAACAGTTTTTAATTATAATTAACTCTTTATTCATTTAAATATTATGTTTGTGCAACAAAAAAAAAAGATATATGGAAATTTTACATTCATTTTTTACTCTTCTACTCCTATAAATCTACTATAACAAATCATTTGGATATGCAACTGCATTAGGTTATTTTTCCCTTTTCAAATGTTTTCTTTTTTAAATGTATAATGCAACAATGTCCAAAAGTAAATTTTAAATTAAACATTATCATCATCATTAATTGGCATGCTTAGCTTAAGATAAACACAGCTGCTGGTCAACAATTTATATTTCCTATTTATTTTACTTTCTTTGATTGCCTTTTATGCTTCTGTTTAATTATTATTATTTAAAAACAATGTACATGATGGAGTAAAAATATGATCCAATAATATAATTAACATTTTAAGAATATCAGTAAACAAAACAGTCAGGAAAACAAATATGATAAAAAATATTATTTTAAAAGGCCACCACACATTAATAAAACAACTTTAAAAAATTTCAAAAACCTGCTACTACAAGTAATAGTTCCTTTACATTAATGACATTGAACATAGCAGCCTGTGTGTGTCTTTACCAAGAAGTAAAACTTTCTATCTAAATTATTTGAAGATTAAACAAAAATTTATCAATAAGTTTGCTAACTTTCCAATAATGTATAAGCAACATCTAAATTTTAAAAAAATAAAAGCCCTTTAAAACTAGTTTTATTTTCTATTAATTATTGTTTTTGATAACTACTGATATTAGCAAACAAAAAAATTGTTTTAGTGTTCAAAAATAAATTCAGCATTAAAATATACTGGGAATAAAAAGTAAGTATAATGGAGTTTAGGGTGGATTTTCTCAAAATTATTAGGTGAACAAAATGTTGCATACCATCAAATGTTCTCAACTTGAAGATTTAGAATTTAACAAAAAGAAAAAGAAAAACACTGACAGTACATGAGCATTCCTGGTCTAAAAATCACAACATTGTGTAAAAATAAATTTCAGAATACATGTTCATTACTGAGTATTAAAGTGTGAATAGAATGTAGTAAAATACAAAATGGTAACTCCAGAGACTCAAATGTCCAGACAAGCCACACCATAAAGAATTAAGCACCAATATCCACATATAAATTGGTATCCATTTAACCAATCATTATTGCAATACTCATGGGTAAGGTTCAAAGTGTTCAACACAAGGAACCAATGGCAGCAAATGATGCTTTCATCAGAAAGTTCATTTAATTAGGATCTCTGGTGGTAACTGGTTACATGTATGGCAAGAATGAGGAGTGTGCATTTTTGATGCCAATATTGAGGCATAATCACTATGGTTGCATTAATGTATTGGCATGAAAAGAAATAACTGGCAGGACTGGCAACTGCTTGTTTGATTGGTCAAAGATATCTAGATGAGATTGAGAAACCAATAATCCTGTCTCTTCATCAACAAACAGCACAATGGTTTCTTTCAAGGACAACAATTCCAGGAAGCACAAGATCAAAGTCTTTACTGTATTCCTTAGGGCCAACAACATCACTACATGGCCAGTTATATCCCAGATTATTTACCCATTGCACATATTTTGTACATATGTGAGAGCTCAGGAATCCATCTCCACATAATCTACACAATCTTAGCATGGTCTTGACCTATGAGTGGCTGGTCAGGTATATCATTTCAACCCTTTACAAACTGCACCAGATGCATATAGTCACAAAGTGGCCTTACCCAATACTAACTATGCCTGTCACCAATAACACTGGTCAACATACTCATTATGAATGCAAACCAACTTTTTTATACTAATTTTCCATGCTGATTTCAAAATTTCACTCCATTTGTATGCAGCACGTATCAGTTTTTCAGTAGATACATGCAAATATTTACATATTTGTATATATGAAATCATTAACGTAATAAATAGGGACATATTATTTTTAGAAAGTAAATTAGTTTATTGAGTTAAAAATCATCACTATCATTCTACAAAGGCTGAATACACAAAAAATGGGTCAGACAAAGTTAGAACAACAGAGTTAGAAACATTGTGATTTGGATTTCCCTCGGTGTTCCTGATATGGTTGATCACGGTAAAGTGTCCAGCAGTAGTCAGCCAGCATACTGTCATTCCAGAAACCTTGGTACCGTTTCTCCATAGCACTAATGTCCTGGTGAAATCTTTCACCATGTTCATCAGACACTGCTCCAAGGTTATCTGCGAAGAAATCCAGATGGGAGTCCAAGAAGTGAACTTTCAGTGACATGCGACAACCCATTGCTGAGTAACATTTCAGAAGATTCTTGATGCCATCCTTGTAGTCCATTGCCTTCTTGTTGCCCAAGAAATTCTCACAGATCCAATTGAAAGCATTCCAGGCAGGCAGTTCCAGTTCATCCAGTGTTGTCTTGAAGTTGACATCTTTGAGTACTTCTCTAATTTGGGATCCGACAAAGATACCCTCTTTCAACTTTGCCTGTGTTATTTTGGGAAACTTTTCTACAATATACTCAAACCCTCTGACATTTCTCTTCCCTAGTGTCTTTACAAACTGTTTCATCAGTCCAAGCTTTATGTGCAAAGGAGGCAACAGGACATTACATGGATCTACAAGAGGTGTATTCTTGACGCTAGACAGTCCTGACTGGTATGATGTTCTTGTCTGCCAGTTTGATTTCGAATGTCTGTCAGTTGCCCGACTATCCCATAGACACAAGAAACAACAGTATTTTGTGAAACCTGACTGCATTCCCATTAACATTCCAATGACTTTTAAATCTCCACATATTTTCCATGAGTATCTTTCATAGGCAATGGCATTAAGTAAAAGTTCAATATTCTCATGGTCTTTTGGCTCCCTCCATATCATTGGAATGGCAAAAGGCATGGACTTCTTCCTCTTATTGAACCAGTCCCGTAAGCCATTTGAGCAAGCTGAGCAGATAAAATGTGGTGCCCATAACTTGTCCTGATCTCCAAGAGGACAGTCAAAGTATAGCTTATAAATCTTCTTCATCTCTGGTGTTATTGTACGTTTTTGAGCTTTCACAATAAATTGTGCACAGACATTGTTAACACTGTAAAACAAGTAAGGAAATAGATACAAACGGTTATACTTATATTGAATTTGAGATGATGTAATATTTCATCAGACCAATTATGACTGGACAATTTGAGATGTTTAAATACCTATTTCATCAGAACTTGATTGGTTAATTTAAGATGATGAAATATTGCATCTGAACTATGCAGCAATGAATAATGTAGTTTATTTTAAAGGTATGTTTCCATGATGTAAATGAAATACATACATACACGTCATTAATTGGAATTTCTATATAATGCATGAGCTAAAACTAAAAAAACTTTCTCATCTTGAAAACTGTACGTGATGTCAAAAAACTAATTGTATATTTGAAATCAGCATTAAAAACTACACTAAGTACACCTTGACATATGCTTGATGAAAAATACTTGTTGACCAGTGTAATCAACGTGATTCTTTGAAGCAGTAGAGTACTGGTAGAAAATTTAGCATCATTCTGCCTTTAACATGTTGTACTGAAATTCTTGGGCTAATTCAAACAAGTTATAAATTATTTTCTATAACTTCTGATTACTTTATTTTTTTCACATGAAATTAAATATATGTTGAATTCCAATAACCCTAGAGGCTTGTGATCTATATATATACATACGGGGTCTGTTCCAAAAAGAAACCAAACTTTTAAAACAGTGTACCAACCAGTAGGCGCATCCTGTTCATGACCGCAGTGCTGTGTATCAGTGACCTTGACCTTCAGTCTAATAATAAACGCATCATGCCACGTCAGTTAGTCATCGATCTACCTGCACTAGAGTGAACGTATGTTTGGTGCACTTGGCAATTTGTCGCAAGTTGAATAATGAAGGATCTTGAAGAGCAGTGTGTTTGTGTGAAATTCCGTTTCAAATTGGGAAAAACTTTACAGAGACTTTTCTAATGTTGCAACAGGCCTATGGGGAAGATTGTTTGAGCCATATGCAATGTCACAAGTGGTATCAGCGTTTCAAGTTGGGAAGAACATCCACCGAACACAATCCCAAATCTGGACGACCTTCCATGACAACAGACGACAATCACATTGAGAAAGTGCGTGCTGTGATCTGTGGAAATCGTCCCCTGACTGTCCGTGAAGTCTCCGAAAAAGAAGACATCTGTAAAAGTTCGTGCCATGTGATTTTAAAAAGAAAAATTGAACATGCATCATGTAGCCGCAAAATTTGTGCCATGTCTGCTGACAGATGAACAAAACGAGGACCGAGTCTCAGTCAGTCAGGAGCTCTTTGATCATTCGAATGCTGATAAAAGCTTTCTGCAAAGTGTCATAACATGGCTACGATGTCAAAACAAAAAGGCAGTTGTTACAGTGGGTTGGATCATCGTCGCCGTGACAAAAAAAAGCATGCAGTCACTCAAATGTGAAGGTGATTTTCATCATCTTTTTTGATTGGAAGGGCATCGTTCATCATGAGTTTGTTCCACGTGGTCAGACGATCAATAGAGTTTTTTACTTGGATGTCTTGAGGAAGTTGAAAGAGACAGTGCAAAGGAGGCGACCTGAGGCATGGAAAGACAAAACCTGGATACTGAACCACATGCACCCGCTCACGCATCACTCCTTATCCATGACCTTTTTTGGAAAGCATAAGACGACTCTTGTCCCCAAGCTGCCATTCTCTCCGGATTTGGCCCATGCGGACTTTTTTTTGTTCCCAAAGTTTAAATCCACCCTGAAAGGTCACCAATTTCAAACAATAGAAGAAATCAAAAAAAAATTTGCTACAAGAACTATGCACTATCCCTGAAGACGTGTTCCAAAACTAACAAATTTGGAGCGGCACATCAACAGTAGAGGGAACTATTTTGAAGCAGACAAGTCTGATTAAATTTTAAGTAAAGCAATAAATTTGATTTTTTAAAAAGTTCGGTTTCTTTTTGTACAGACCTCGTATACTAAATTTCAAGTCTGAAAAAAAAAAAAAACACACACACACACATACAGAGCGAGAAGACAGACAGAGAAATCCCCTGTATAACAAACACCCAGTTAACGAATATTCGCTATAATATATATGGTGAAATTAACACAAAAAGTTCACTGGACATATACATGGTTTGCTATAATGAATGAATTATCATTGACAAAGTACAAAATTTTGAGTTGCACAAAAAATTCTCAGAAAGAGTCTTGAATTTAATGGATGTGAACAGATACATTAATTGCACAAGCAGAGTGATCTATGAGTACATTCAAACAGCATCATTCGGCCATATTACTTTGTACAAGCATTTTGTTTGCACTGAACTTTGTAGAAATTATCTTACAAATTTTTCCCTATTACAATTCATGATGACTGGAAAAGGCAAGCAACTATCAGTGGTGCAACTGCTCCTAAAGCAAAGAAGAAGTGTATCTCTGGATATTAAATTGGGTGTTTTGAGGTGGTTTGATGCTGGTGAGAAGTGAAATTTTTAGATCATTGGACCTAAGTCCATCTAGTATCTGCATGATTCTCAAGAACGAAAAAACATTTAGAGCAATTGCAAAGTCTGTGGTGCCTCTAACAGCTACTAAAGCAACACATACAGTGATGTAATGGAAAATATGGACACATTACTGAATGTTTGGATAGAAAGCTAGCATGAATGGAACGTTCATGTAAGCACCATGGTTATTCAGGCTAGAAGTTTATTTGATGATCTCCAACAATGGGAAAAGGTACTAGTGAAGAAACATTTAATGTTAGCAAAAGATCATTCAATAGGTTAAAACAGCAAATCATCTACATAACAAAAGTGATTGGTGAAGCTGCAAGTGCAGACACTGCAACAGTTGGGTCTTCTCCAGCTGCATTAAAGATGATCAGTGACAAAGAAGGTTATACATCCCAACAAATTTTCAACGTCGATGAAATGGGGTATTTTTGGAAGCAGATGTCAGCCCATGCTTTCATCGCCAAAGAGAATACGGCTCCTGGATTTAAGGCCACAAAAGATCACTTATCCCTCCATCTCAATGGAAATGCTGGAGACTTGAAGTTGAAACCTTTGCTAGTCTACCATTCAGAAAACTCTAGGGCTATGAAAGGTAATGTTAAAGTTGGTTTTCTGATAGGTTGACGCTCTAATAAAAATGGCTTGGTGAAAATGGCAGTATTTCAGCACTTGTTTTTGTCATATTTCTGTACTGCAATTGAAAAATTTTGTCAGGATCATAAACAGTGCTCAATGCACAATGCCCCTGGACATCCAGTCAACCTGAAAGATTTGTCACCTGATGCATGCATTGAATTTCTACCATGCAACACAATGGCACTGATTTAGCCAATGGATCAAGGGATTTATTTATTATTTTTGCCGCACATTCCAAAAACTGATCACAATGATTGATGGAGAAGACAAGCCTACAACAAGGGACTTCTGGTGTGGCTTTAAAATTATGAATGCCATTGAATATATTGCTCAGGCATGGGCAGAGTTTAAACTATGTACAATGAATGGTGTGGCAAAAATTGTTACAAAGTTGTGTCATGACTTCGAAGGATTTACTACTGAAACTGTCCCAGATATCCAGCAGAACATTGTGAAGCTTGCACAAATGAGGTAGAGTCATTGAAATCACATGAAGAATGATTGTCAAAGATTTAATGGAAATGGAAATACGATGAACTGAATTAAAAGATGATGAAGAGGAAGACAAGAATCCTGTTCAAGTTCCTAGTTTATTAATGTCAGATCTCTCAAAGGCATTTGAATATTCAGAGGAAGTAATGGAGATCTTGCTGAAAAAGATCTACTCAAAGGAACATGGAATTTTCTAGGGACTGCAGAGCAATATCAACTTGTTAGCAGATAAATGTATATCTAAAGTAAAACTGTTATCTCCCTTGTACTGGAGTTTATTTTTTTGTCTGTGCACTTTAACTTGTAATGATTTCATTTTAAAGCTTAATTCTTCATGGATTTTAGTTTTTATATCAAGACACATTTTATAAAATCATCTCTCATTGTTTAATTACTTTGTAAAAAGGTTACGTGTAACCCAATGGTGATTTTAACTGCAACACTTTTTTTTCTCTGAAGTATGCATCAAATTTTCCTCAGGCCTCCCCAAGGGGTTAAGTACATTAATACACGAAACCTAACAAAAATGAGATGTTTGTTATGTTTATTCATTAAATAACATTTATTTAAGAAAGTTTGTTAATCCTTTGGAACAGATCAAGGTTTATATAATGTAAGTCAATGGAAAAAAGTTGCTCACTTAACGAATATTCGTTTAATGAAAGGTATTCACAGAACATATTCCATATGCTAAGTGAGAATATGCTAAAGCACCGTAAATTAATTTATTGATGATCTTATGATCATAGTTGTTAACTAACACAAAATCTACTTATAATTATGTGAATATTTTAGATGAATAAGATTTAGTTTTTAAAAAAGAAAAACAAAATTAATACTTTGAAGGAAAAAAAAGGTGTTTTTTTTTGTTAGGGGATGTCTTTTTTGTAGTTATAACAAAAATTTGTTGATTTATAATTTTAATGCATTCACAGCTGCCAAAAGGCCTGTACTATTATCTAAAAATTCACACTTAAGAGAACAATATTATCATTAAGACTACACTCCAAATAATTCCAACTTTTCAGTGAACCCAGACTTATATAAATTGCTTTAAAAAACAAAGAATAACATTCCAATCATTTTATTTGACATCCAAATTTCATGAAAAATCTTTTATAATCTAAAAATTAACCATTTTTAAACACTTGACTCTGTAAAGGAAAAATTTGAGCTAAAACAATGAAATGCTTCAAATGGCAATATAAATCAGATATGAACCAGTTGATAAAATTGTAAAAATTATTATTATAGTAAGTTTGTTTTTTTTTTTAAATTAAACTAATATAACTGTAATGAATTCCAGAATTTTATTTGTACAGATAGCTGGTACCTTTTCATATTTTTATTTTATTTTTGATGTAAACAATTTTTTTTAAAAAATAAAAAATTAAAAATTAAAAAACAAATCCAATCTTACTTAAAATCAGCAAAAGTGAGGAAATAAGTCAAGAGGTTAATTCCCATTGATGCATGTGCCATAGTCCAAAGAATATAAGCATATGGTGGAAAAGCAATGCAATGCACAGAAGTAAAAAAACTGAGGAGTGAGATACTTTAGAAAATCTACATAAAATCTGGGATATTAATTTTATAGTACATATTAACAAATAGGAGAATCATTTTAAATTGCCATTTCTAGTAAGCAAAACAACAAAAGTCAAAAGGGCAGATATCAAGAGCATTTCCATTCCATTGCATTTTTAATGATGACATGACTAATGTAAGAATCATTACTCATTTCTCAATATAAAAACGAGGCAAGTTCAGATGGATTCTATCATGTCCATAATATTTTAATTGTCACATCTGAAAATCTTTAATTGAAGTTCTTAATCTTACAATATTATCAGTGCCTACTGGCAAATAAAAATGGTTACGATTTACTTTCAATATGAAAACAAGAAAAGAAATTTCACTGATTTGTTTGAAAGGCCTGTTGATGCAGTCTACCTGAATTAAACTTGAAGGAAAAAAATTAAAACAAACATACCAAATTAAGAGAGTTAATATTTTAAAAATTCAAAAGAAAATTATTCATCTGTAACTTTCATGGAATTGAATAACTGGTGTTTATTTATTAGAATCTTTTTTGCCTACAAAAAAAAAATTCAACAAGTACATCAATTACCATTTAGTATATACTATCAGTAATAATATTAATATAAAGTTACACTAAACTTTATAAGACTTAAATAATATTTATTTATGAAGATTTACGTATCTGCTGCTAAGTGCCAAGGCTAGGGTTAATTTAATTTATATGCATTAAGTCATCAGGAAAGTGTTTTGTCAAAGAGACAACTATTTAATTTTACTATACTATAACTTATATTATCATTGTTGTCATTAGATTATTACTATTTTTTATTAAATCGTTTCATCTTTTGTGTGTGTTCAGAATGGTTTTAGTTGAGGAAATCAGGGCATAGCTACTGCTCCCACTCTTCTGGACTTATCAGGGTTAATAAAGAGTTTCCCAACTGAAGTTCAAAAACTATACAAGAACATTTTAATTTTGAAGGACCAAAAAATTAGAAAACACAAAAGAATACATTAATTTGAAGGAAAAAAAACCTAACTTTTATAATTTTTTGATCCGTGCTTCATTGCAGCATATTATAATTAAAACATTGCATATATATTTTGGGATTAAATTATTCCAATTTATTTACACATATCTTGTACTAAAGCTAAGTTCCTTCTAATACAAGACCAATAAATTTGCAGGCATCTCATTAAATGTATAGATGTTAAATTTGTTTCAGCATATCCCGTGTGAACTGCATCAATTTGTACATTGATTCACTAGAATATTTAATAATCAGACTATAAAAATATTTTTAGTCTTCATTACAATTATAATTGTTTTATAATGGAGGACAATACTGAGTTGGTAAAAGATTCAATGTGCAGCTTTATTCTTTTCTTTTGCTCCTTAAACTCTCTCAATTCAAAATGACACTCTTGTTTTTTTCTTCTTTTCCTTCCCATCCTAGGTCTTTTCATATCTCTGTCTTTACACAGGATCACTTTCTCACAATTGCCTTGTTGTTGATCAGTTTGTTACATACAGAACAGTTTGTCATATATTCGTCTCTTTTAAATTATCTGATCCAGTAAAACTCAGGTTGGCTCAGCTACTTTCAGTTGGAGGTGCATTCACCTGACATTATAAAAATCTCATTTTAATGGCATGCCATTAAGTGGGATAACATTCTAAATACAAAAAATAAGTTATTCTTCAGCAATAGCACAAAAATAGAGTTGGTACAGTTCAGTATAATTTACAAAGCAGATAATAACTATTTTCAATAAAACATTTCAGAATTTATTCCTCCTTTTTCACCACCTTCAACAGAAACAATCTAGCCATCAGAGCCACTCTTACACTCAGAAATTGACTCAACCAATTCAAAATCATGAAACAAGGTCATGTTTGAAAAGTTGAATTTTACCCAAATACAGTCGACCCCCGCGTAATCATGGTTCAGCATTTGCGGCCCCGGTTATTCGTGGAATTTTCCTTAGAACCTAACTAATAATTGTTCATGGAAAACCATGCATATTAGCGGAATCGCAAATACCTTCCACGATTTTTTATGGCTTTTTTCGTGGTAATATATATTTTTCACGCTTTTAACGCTAAATTATTAATAACAATATAATTTACTAATTTTGTAATATAAATACTAATGTAAATTCAGCAAAATATCAATATAAAATAAACGCTATTGGCTGGAGGTTTGAAAGTAGCCAATCCAAGAGCTTTATTCATTTCTCCTTGCTGCTGATTGGCTGCTGCCCACGAGGTGCTGTCTCAGGCAGATGCAACCCAGCATCATCCCAGTTTACCGCGTGTAGCTATCTTGAGTGTTACACTGAGTGGTGTGTTTTTGGCAGCGTGTTTCTTAAAGTCCTAAGATGCCACCCAAACGCCCTGCACCTTCTAAGGCTTCTGGAAATGAACCTAACTGCCAGAAAAAGGTTATGACGCTCCAGGATCAAGGTGTGATCCGTGCTTTCAAGGCATTTTACACTCGGAACTCTCTCCAACACCTTGCGGATGCAATGGACTCAGACGAAAATTTCACGCTAAAGGGGTATTGGCGTAACTTCATGATTGCAACGAGCCTGTCAATCATCAAAGCTGCTCTTAAGGACATGAAAAAAGAAACCCTCAACACATGCTGGAAGGTGTGGCCAGTGTGTGTCCATGCCTACAAGGGCTTCTCACCTGAAGAAATTCAGCACGAGGCTGTCGACTAGGCAGTGAGACTGGCAAAGGTACTTGGTGGCATAGGTTTTGATGACATCACGCAAGATGAGGTCACCAACCTCATCAATGCCCACTCTGAACCCCTGACGGACAAGGATTTATTGGAGTTAACAAAGTCTGCCAGCGAAGAGGATGATGATGAGGGCCTGACACTGGAACGTCTGTCCGACCTTATGAGGACAGCAAAGGAGTTGCAAGGGAAGGCTGAAGCATGGGATCCCTATATGGTTCGGTCTCTCCAATTTAAAAATGCCATCGATGCTGCCATGCAGACATATAAAACCCTCCTCACCACCATGAAGAAATAGCGACAGCAACTTCCCATCACAATGTACCTCAAGCCCACCAAGAAAGCCTTGCACAAAGATATGACTCCTCCTGAAGCGCCTGAAGAAGAGGCGCCACCTAAGGAGCTTTAAATACTCTGCTTTGCTGTGCAGTCATTATCTTCATCGTATTGCACAGCTTATTCATCATCATCACCTTCAATCAATATCATTCATTATTGGTGAGTACCCGTACATTTTACTGTATTTTTTATTAAATTATTATTATATATTTACTTATATTTTTTTATTATATGTTATGTTATATTTTGATGTTTATAGGCATTTATAGGCATTTTTATGGACCACGTCCAATATTCGCGGTTTTTCACTCTTCACGGGTGCTCCAGGAACGTAATCCCCGCTAATGCCGGGGGACAACTGTACCATATAATGACAAAGCTCAAAGTGCAAGGCCTTTGTTGCTCCACTATAAAAATGTATCAGGCTCAAGACAAAAAAGTCTATTTCACTTTTAACAGCACCTAGCTTATAAAGGCATGAGTGAGATAATACAATACTGTTTTTTTTTTTTCTTCCTTTCACATCCAAAAATGAAGTTCTAATATGAATTTCTGATAAAGTACTTAAACTGCTCAAAGTGTACTGGACAGCTTTGTGCTTCTTGTAATCTTTTGTATCACTCAGACATCTTTTCTGCCTAGCCAGTATTCTGGGTCCTGGCCTATGGTAGGTTGAGTGCAACAATAGATACAGTGATTACAATTGTGTTCATTCTGATAGCTCCATTAGCATAGAAAGAATAAGCATCACTCAACCACAAGTGAGTGAAAATAATTAAATCTCCAGAAAGTTGTATGGAGAGGAGTTTCCCACATAATTATCAGGTATGGAAGCAAGTCTATAAGCAATGAATTAATATTTACTCATAAATATTTTTGCTATATTTGATTGTTTTAATGTTCACTTTATTCAATTTTATTCTGAGGAATGAATTGATAAGAAAATTCAAGAATTTTTCAGAATTAACTGTGGATTCAATGACTTTTTAGGACTTTGTGAACCCTGCTTCTTTTCCAGTTCAGTATAAAAACCTATTAAATGTATGGTTGCATAATTTTATATTTAGTTCATTCTGAAAGCACGATGTTATTGTCTTCATCTGATATTGTTTCTTTTCTTAACTACTAATATGAATAATTCATAGTTTAAAGTATGCTTTTGTATAAAGGTTAATGAAGCTTATAACTGATAATTGCTACTGCTTTTTGGCAAATTAAAATGGCACCTAAAAATAAAATTCCATGGGAAACAAGATCATCTATTATTATCCTTTATAAAGCTAGATACTTCCAAAAGGGACTTGACTTAACTCAACTAGTAAATACCTCAGAGCAACAGCACAATGTAGTTGTCAGATAACAGCAACTTTGAAATATCTGGTTCTCAGCAAGAACAGCATATTAAAAGAAAACATATAAGAAAGTACTAGGGACATTAAAATGAAATCTGACTAAAACAGAATCTCTGTAATTGTATCCAGCCAGGTTTCATTTAAATATCCCTGGTATAAATAGTTACACATGCCCAGCAGTTAAGAATGGTGATGGAAATGTAAAAGTATAGAGTTCTTTTTGCTGGTTATTTAGCTGGAGACTTGATAAAATTGATGGGATTCTTATAGAAGAGATATATCACAATATTCTGCAATGTTAAATAACACCATCAGCATATCATTTTATCAGTTATGGTTTATACTGCAACAAAGTAATGATCTAATGCACACTGTAAACCTCAATGCACAATATCTTTCAAGAAAATTACTTCTTAAAACTATAGTTTGTCCTCGTAGTCTCCAGATCTGAATCTTTACGAACTAGAATGAAGTGCTAAAAACGAGAACCTCTAACCAATGTATATAAACAAGGAAACTATTTCACAAGAGAAATTTGGGTTATTTACCAGGAAATATTTTGAAACGTTCCTGAACAGGATGGCCAAAATATATGCAGCAATTTAAAATAATAAAATAATACAAACATGGTTAGAATAATTTGATTTATTTTAATCTAAGTTAGTTAAGAGAAAAATTGGTGAAAAACATTTTAAATCTCGATATAAAAAACAAAGCAATTAACATAGGTAATACAAGGCAAAAAGAAAAAAGACTGTTCATCCTGAACAAAACACTTCCAAGAAACTGCAGATGCTACAGGTTTGTGATATAGAAGAGAGAAATATAACATGAAAGTAATTCATGACTATGAATACTTAACATTATGAATGAAATTTTTAATAATGAAAATTTCATGATGTACAGTTTGAAGTTAAAGTACCTGACCAATATCACTGTACCATTAAAAGAGACATTCATGAACTATATCCATAGCAGCAGCAGATGTTTCTTTTCCAAACAAACATAGTGTTGCATTTCCTTCCTACAAAATTACACTTTTGCTAATACATAGTCATACAAGATTGATATTTTATATACCACATGTAATTTACCAAAGAGTGAAATTTTACCCTTAAATAGGAAACAGATCTGAAAACAGAAAATCTATACGATAATTTAATAAGTTATTTCCTAAATAAAGTCGTCTTTTTTTATACTGTGCATAGTAACTTTAACTGAAAGTACTTTAGAAAGAACCTCACAGGTACATGCATAAATAATGGATATCAGGAAATCCAATCCAAGATAACAGTTTAATAAACTAAATTGCAACAGTAGAATTAATGTGAGATGATGAAAATAAGATCTACATAACATAACAGAAGTAGAGTTAAGCTTACAGAGGTTTTCAACTCCATAGTGAATCCAATGGATATAGATTTCCAAAAAGCAGAAAAATTAATATTGTTTAAAAATATAAATGTCATTCCATTCAATCTTTAAATTAATTTAAGATGTTATATATTGAGCCATAAATCATATGCTGATTCAGTAGTTTAAAAAAGAAAAGAATATTTTGGAAATTCAGAGTATAAATTAAACTTATAAAAAAAACAGTAAAAAAATAATAAAATTGGCCCAAGGGATAACCATGGCAACATTACCATGAAAAAAAAAAAAAAAACTAGATTTAAAAAAAAATTTTCCCACTCAAATAAACTACCACACTCAGTAAGATCCCAAAACTGTTGCAAATTAATGGATCATATGACAGACATGATTTTGTTTTCATGAATAAATTTCTGCCCTATTATGTTCACGAAGTAATAATCTGATTTTAAGCTTTCATGGGTCAAGTCTGCTGTGTGAAATTGGCTTGAAAAAACAATAAACCTTGTCTCATTACAATTTTTTTCAAATGTAATGACCAACAGCTTGTTATTAAATCTCCTTATTTTTTAAACATGTTTGTAGAAAAAAAATTAATATCTGCATGATTCAGGAAAGACTAGAGGATATATTTATTTTAAAAAGATAGATTATAGTTAGCCACAGAAATCAGACAACATTTAAATATCTTCAATAAAAGGGGGCAGAATGTAGCAATTCTGTCTTGTGAAAAGCCTTAATGCCTTCAGACATGAAACTAATGGATAATTTAATTGCTAGGCAATGCTGTAAAATAGCTAAAAATACTATAAAATTCCTCGTTTCAACAATAAAAGAATTAATTAAAGATAATCTCTAGCTTTTTATGTAACAAAAACAGCAAAGTAATAATTTTCTTCTTTTCTTATTTCTTTAATAAATCAAACTATGCTACTCTTTATAAATATCTATAAAAAGTTCTCTCTTAAAAATTTAGAAAACAAATTGTGAATTATTTTCTTGCCTCTTTTAATTCTAGAAATCCATTCTGATGAATTTTTTTTAAAATTCTCTATTGAATACTGACAACCTTAATGAGCACCACTAAAGCATGCTAGAAACTTACAAACAATAAAATACAACTATCAGAAAAGATAGAATTTGCTAAAGTAATGTAATGTATTTAGTCTTCAATTATACATCTTAAAAATTATGAATGTCAACTTTGGTTTAATTCAATTGTAACATAATTTTCTCTCTTTAAACTGTATCTAATATATTTGGGTTTCTGATGTTCTATATAATTCTAGTTTCAATAGTATATCACCACCTCACAAAAAATGTAAACTAGTGCTATTAAAATAAAAAATATTTCATAACAGAATGATCCATTTTATGTTGAATATAACCTTGTTCACATTTTTACTCAGCTACCACAATCTATTGGGAAAAGAAAAAAGAGAACAGAAATTGTTTATATTTATTATTTAAACATGAATATCAGTTAAGTCTAAAGAAAAAAAATACAAAGCATTATTACATTCACCTTGCAATTTTCCAAAATTTTATTAACATATATATTATTAACAGCAACTGACTCTCAGAAAGTGAAAAGCAACAATAGTCTTTTTTAAAATTTTCTTTTAATGTTTGTCAAAAAGTAACCAAACTTCATATTTATTAAATATATACATTATATAGGATATCGAGTTTAATAAACATGTTCATTCAGCTTCACAAATCTTTTCATCAGTATGACCTCAACTTCTAGTATCATCAGCGTAAGCTGCAGGCATGCACCCTTCTAGGTGGATGGGGGGTTCAGAAATGTTTTACCAGAATATTTTTTGGGGAGACAAAAAAAAAATTGAAATAATGCAATTCCCACATTATAGGCCATGGAATGACTGTAGCTCAAGGTTTTGGTGTTGTGCAGATGTTATACCATGAATACATCAACAGTAGTCAAAAGATTAAATGTTGCAAGAAGATAATCATGAGAGTGGAATAGTTTTGCGACCCCATCCTTTCTTGTTGCAAACCCTAGTTTGGGAACTGCTCGCCTAAATCACACAATAAATGGTGCAAAAACAAAAGCTAAATTTAGAAACTTTTTCTTTTTGTAGAAACGTTGAGTTCTATCATTAATGCTGCCACTTTTACCTCTATTAAACTTTTTTAGTACAAATACTGTCTGTAATAATTTCTTTAAAAAAACTATTTGAAAAATACATATTCCGTTATAATTATTATGCCTAAAGTAATAGTTACACAAAGGATATCTATATATAAAAGTTGCTAACACTTCCATTCACTTAAAAAAATAAAAATATAAACAATTCAGTTCAAGCAAAACTCCTTGATTTTTAAAATTCTTTTTAAAGCAAGATATGCTGTCAGGCATAGATATAGTAGGATCACAAACAAAATCCATATTGTTTGGCAGTTATAGTTGTTATAAATTGTATAAAGCAAAGGAAATATAAACAATAGTTCAAAGCCATATTTTAGTGCATTAAATTACTTTTTTTTTTACATACATTAAAAAACTAATAATCTTACTGAATGCTTAGTTCATATTTTGTTTTGACATGTTATAACTATGAAACAAAAATCACTACATCTTTAAACTATTTTAAGCAAATGTTAAATACTATAAAAGTAAATTTAGAAAAAGCCAAATTACTAAAGATTTGTTTTCTTACTAAAATAAACAAAATACAACTCAAAGTTGATTCATGCAATTACTCTTAGTTCAGAAAGTTTTTGTTGCCACAATATTTAAGCCTGAAAATAAAAGTTAAAAATATTTTTCCTAGATGTGCCAGCAACTGCTTATATTATAATGAATAAACAATTTTTCAAATAGAAAATAACGAAACTATAAATACAATAATTATTTTTCCTAGATAATTTCCTATATATATATTTGTAAATAATAAGTTACGAAGTTTACAGTTCAGTCAACAGCAATAAGCTTACTGTAGCCATTATGTCTCACTGTCTTGGAAAAGTAAATGAAGTATAATCATTATCTGTGACAAGATTTGAAATAAGCCATACTGAGTTGGGCCAAAAATAGCAACAAAATCTTTCTCCAAGTGCAAATATGAACATGCATATTGAAATCTATGCTTGGAATTGAAAGAAAATAAATGTTGGATGAGCACTGCTTATCACAGAGTTTCAAGACATTTTTCTATGCATACATACCAATACAACTGAACTTATCCAATAACTGATCAGCTATAATAAATAGTGAGGGAAGTCTGATGAGACATGAGCACAGACCAGCCATTACTTATATATATATATATATATATATATATATATATATATATGTATACATTTAATTGGCAATTATTATATTTCATTAAACTGAACAGATTTAAAATACAGACCAGCCTGGCTGCTTTATTGTTAATGAATTGTGCCATGATTGATAGTGACATTTAATTAATTCGGCTAAATAAAAACCGCCTAGGAGTTCACAGTCTGAAGCTCCTCTAAATTGTATTGCCAGTTCTCAACAAAAAACTCATTCCATTATACCTCTTCTATTAAGAAATATTTTCTTCTAATGAAGCTGCACTCATATCCTCTAATGTGGTACAGTTGTCCCCCGGTATTCATGAAGGTTACGTTCCTAGAGCACCCGCGAAGAGTAAAAAAACCACGAATATTGGACATGATCCATAAAAATGCCTATAAACATCAAAATATAACGTAAAATATAATTAAAAAATATAAGTAAATATATAAAAATAATTTAATAAAAAATACAACACTCAGCGAAACACTCAAGATAACTACACGCAGTAAACTGGGATGATGCGGGGATGATGCGGGGCTGCTGGGCTGCATCTGCCTGAGACAGCACCTCGTGGGCAACAGCCAATCAGCAGCAAGGAGAAATGAATAATGCTCTCAGATTCAGATTGGCTACTTTCAAACCTCCAGCGAATAGCGTTTATTTTATATTGATATTTTGCTGAATTTACGTTAGTATTTATATTACAAAATTAGTAAATTATATTGTTATTAATAATTTAGCGTTAAAAAGCGTGAAAAAATATATATTGCCACGAAAAAGCCATTTAAAAAATCAATGAAGATATTTGCAATTCTGCGAATATGCAGGGGTTTCCACAAACAATTATTAGTTAGGTTCTAAGGAAAATTCAGCGAATAACCGGAGCTGCGAATGCCGAACTGCAATTACGCGGGGGTCGACTGTATACCAAAAATTTCAACTAATCTACTCTACTACCTCTTTTCCAAGTCAGCAAATGTTATTCTGCTGATATCAAATTAGACTGTGTAAGATTACATTTAAGTCCTGCCTGATGTAATAAACAAATAAATGGCTTCACTATAACAGTTGTCTGTAAAATAATAAAACTGATAACAGAAATCTAGTTTTACTTATGGTAAAAAATAACCTTGAGACAACATTTTAACTTGAAGTGTTTTGTTTATAGTCTTTGCTTATACCAAAAGTCAACTTTATCTATTGAGAGTAAAATGGAATAATTTTCTACCATATAACACATGGGTTTAATTCATTTAAAAATTATCTTAAGACAAAGCAATACAACAGCAACATCATTTGGTTTTGTAATCCACAAAATCCAGACCATTATAAAAATATTCAATCACTTAAATAATGATATATTATATACATTTTTTTTGTAATTATCAAAAAACTAGTTTGTTCACTTAATGCAAATATAGGTAAAGCAGTTGTGGACATAACTAATAATGTCAGATATAAAACAAAAAATATTATATAATTTTGGCCTGTTTAGAATTCCACAAAATGATAAAAAAATAATGTCTCTCTAATATACAGTGACAGCAAAAATTATAAGCAGATTTGAAGAAAAATTTTCAGATGTTCATAACTTTTTTTCTAAAATGACCAATAAATAACAGTGCATTTATATATAAGACAAAAGGTAATTTATCAGTGGTTCAGATGCTTTTCAACTTCTAGCACAAATTCACATTAAAAAGATTTTATTTACAAAACCGCAAAGAAATCATTTTTTTTATAACAGCAAAAATTATAAGCGGATTTTAAATAGTTAAATAATTTAGTATGATAGTTGGATTTTATAGTCCTAGTGGTATTTATCACTTGTGTGGCTAATATATGTATAATTAATTATTTTCTTAGAATGGGTAGAAAGTCTAGTCTTTCTCCAACTACTCATTCAAGAATTTTTGAGCTCCGAAAGCTGACATTTCCTTATTCTCGAATCTCCAAGGAAAACCAAAGAAGTGAAACAGCCTGCAAACAAGCCTGAAATCTCTTCTAAGCTACTGGACAGTATAGCAACTATCCACATTCTGGCCAGTCTAGAAACACTAACCAAAGATTGAAACAGCGCAGCCATAGGCTATCTGAATCCGATGACAGCTGTGGGCATCCATAGAGAAATTCAGCAGTGGAAAGATGATGGGGGGGCAGTGTGTGGACTGTCAGGAACCAACTGTATGAGTTTGTACTGAATGGGAGGGTTGCCAGGAAGAAGCTCAAGTTCACACAGGAGCACATTGACTGGACCCCAGAAATGTGGTTCAAAGTCATCTGGTCAGACGAATTCAAGTTCAATTTGTTTGGTTCTGATGGTGCATAATGTCTGACACAGAATCGATGAAGCGTTTGATAAATGTATTCTTCTACTGTTCAAGTGGGTGGTGGTAGCATTATGATTTGTGGCTGTTTCTCCAGACATGCGATCAGTCCAATATGCAAAATTGAGGGAAATTTTAACACAGATATTTGCACATCCTGAGAAATGTCCTCGAACCATATGCTGATGAGAATTTGCCTTTGACTTGGATCTTCCAGCAAGCAAGATGATGCACCTATTCACACTGTGAATATCATTGAACAATGGTCACAAACCACAAAAACTCCTCTTCTTAAATGGCCTCTCTCTCCCGATTTAAATCCAATAGAGAACATGTAACATACACTAGGTAGAGGGATTAGAGCTTCAAAGATGGCAAAATTGAGTGAGTTGTATGAAAATATTGAAGAATTATGGGGTAAAATTAGAGCTGACTATTGCAACAAACTTATTAATTCAATGTGCTCTTGCTGTTGTGCCATGATCAGTAATTTCAGGTATCCTACCATATACTAGAATGTATTTAATGATTTGGATATCAAGAAAATGCCTTATTTTGCAAATATACGAGGTCTGTTCAAAAAAAGACCGGACTTTTGTCATACAAAATTTATTGCCGGAATTACAGCATTATACATGTTTATCCCCTTCAAAGTACCCCCTCCCCTGCTTGCAACACATCACTCCCATTGTTTCTGCCACTGTTGGAATGCTCCTTGGAACTTATTTTCTGAGATGGCTCGTAACTGTCTCAGCAAATTCTGTTTAATCTCATCTACACTTTGGAAACGACGTCCTTTTATAGCGGTTTTCAGCTTAGGAAAAGGGAAAAGGTCTGCTGGGCCAAGTCTGGAGAGTACGGAGGGTGGGGAAGGATGACCGTTTCTTTGGAGTCCAAAAACTGGCGGATAAGCAGAGACGAGTGACTAGGCGCGTTGTCGTGGTGCAACACCCAGCTCTTGTTTTGCCACAACTTGGGCCTTTTCTGGCGCACATCTTCCCTCAAACGCTTTAAAACTTCTACGTAGAACTCCTTGTTCACAGTCTGACCTTGTGGCACGAATTCATAATGGGCCACTCCTTGACAGTCAAAAAACACAATCAACATCGACTTCAAATTTTATCAGCTCAAGCGCACTTTTTCGGTCGGGGCGACATTTTCCCAACCCACTGTGACGATTGTGCCTTGGTTTCTACATCATAGCCATAAACCCAAGTTTCATCTCCTGTGATGATAGTTTTCATTTAGTTTGCGTTGTTTCTTGAATGATCAAGCAGCTTTTGGCTGATGATCACCTGGTTCTCTTTCTGGTCGTAGGTCAACAGACGTGGCACGAGTTTTGCAGAGATGCGATGCATGTCAAGTTTTTCGGTCAAAACTTCGTGGCATGACCTGATGCTGATACAGACTTCCTCAGCAACCTCTCAAATAGTCAAACGACGATTTGCACGAATCACAGAACGAACAGCATCGATGTTTTCATAATTTGTTGACGTCGAAGGTCATCCTGATCTTGAATTTTCCTTAATCGATGTTCTGCCTGATTTAAACCGCTTAAACCACTCGTGACATTGTGATCGGCACATGCAGTCCTCCTCAAAGGCCTGCTGGAGCAATGCCCATGTTTCAGTAAAAGTTTTGCCGATCTTAAAGCAAAATTTAATACACACACGTTGTTCCATAAGATCTTTCATCTTCACTTCGCAGAGGGGTTGACAGCACGTGTTACTTTCAAAGCTCTAGACGGGTAACTGATCTGAATAGCAAGATGCCCCAGGTGACGTTATGTCACGGAAGGTTGTTGCTACATGACACAACTTGTCGGAGCTCGATCGTTGCAGTGGTTCATGACCTATAACAAAAGTCCGGTCTTTTTTTTTAACAGACCTCGTACATCGTCTAGATCGAATCATGAAATCCACTTATAATTTTTGCCTCTTTAAAACGGTAATAAATTATTTTCATACACAATTATGGTGAGGCTTAAAAACCATCTGAAACACTGATAAATTACCTTTCGTCTGATATACAGATGCGATGTTATTGGTTATTTTAGCAAAAGTTATGAACATCTGAAAATTTTTCTCTAAATCCGCTTATAATTTTTGTCACCACTGTATTTTGCTGTTACTGTCCTTTAAATAAAGGGTTGTTTTTTTAATCAGTTAATTTAAGATAAACAGATGTAACGCACTATATTTTTCTACATATCTAATACATACTTTTTAGCTTCCCCAGATCTGAGAAAGAAAATCTCATTAATAAAATAACTGAAATCACACTCAATAGTGTTACACTTTCTCTTTTAAATGCTTTTGAATTTTGCCTTTGTCAAAATAATTAAAAACATCTTTGTGTCATTTTCACAAGTATATTAGTAGATTTAGCTAAATATTCATAAGTAACATTTTTAGGAATGAGTGGTCTAAAGTAATATGCTGGGTTCAATAAAATCATAAATAACAATAGTTAATGAGCTTTTCTACACAACTTGTCACCCTGTTCTCCAGTTGGTTAAGAAAACTAAAATTATAGGGGGGGGGGGTCATTTTCTTATGTGTAAATGTAGCTTACTGATTCAAAAGTGAAAAAGAATAAGCTTTTTAGGGATGAAAACTTATGAATTTAAATTAACTCTAAAGAAAATACCTGGTACACAAAGCTGAACATATTTTTAATAGATTACAAAATTATTTAAAAACTGTCAATAAATATGTTCCAGTATCCCAATTTACAGGCCTTTCATTAAATAGGAGACAGAAATATAAAATAAGTAGTAAGCCTGAAGCAAATACAAGCAAAAACATACTTAATTTTTTTTTAATTCTAACTTTTTTATTTTTTAAAAAATTAAAATTTTAAAAGCAGCATTTAAGTATGGTAATATGTCAGTTTCAGAATTTGTTTATTCTTGTTTAGAAATAATTTTAAAGAATAAGTCTGGAGGTTATGATGACCAACCTTGAACAAATCTTAGAATAATAATAATAATAAATAATATCAATCAAATGCTTTAGAAAAAAATAGTTTTGAAATTAATTCTGAACTTGTATATTGTACTTAATATTAAATGTTATGAGCTGGATTTGTGATTAGTACTGTTAACTATAATAAAAAATAACTTTCTAATATCATTCCTAGCTTCACCATATACAAGTCAAGCCTAGTTTGCATGATACAGTACTCATGCAATCTCTCTATTTACAGCAGCAGCACTAGTAGTAATAATAATAATAATAATAATGAATACAACTATTTTCCAAGACATTTTTTTCTTCAAAATTTGTCTCAAATTAGACTTAATCGAGAGATAATAAGGACGTAATCTTTCAAACAAATGGATTTGGCTATCATACCAAAAGAAAACAACCCAGAGGGTGATGAGGCCCCTAGTTGGGAAATACTACCCCAAGTTGGTTTTCAAGTGGATGAGACCCTTCAAAACTGTTGTAGCATGTATAGCATCAAAGTCAGATAGATGCATCATCATAGCTAAGATTCAGATATTCTTACCACAAATTCTAATTTCTTATTTGGATACTGAAAGCAAAAAAAAAAAAAAAAAGGATAGTATGATGTATATTTTTTAAAACTAAGACCATTCAAATGAAACCTGGTTAAATAGCACTGCCAAAATGATACCCAACTAAGTCTCATTTTTCATTTGAACGCTCCTGCTATGCAAGTTTTGTTATATGAAATTGCGGTATTTCAAATATAAATAAATAAACATGGTTTGCTATAAATGAGCAAATTATAAACATTTTTAGCCATAGAAACTAGTGATAGAGATGAATGACTTTTATTAATGAGATTGTCACCTATCTACCTGTTTGTTGGAATTAATCACAATGTTAGTAGTACAGTAATAATCATTCTTTCACTTCATCAACATAATTAAAGGTAGTTGCATTGTAGATTTATCTATAAAAATATTTTAATGATAACTTCATATAAAAATATTATCTATTTATAAACATACATAAAATTCTTTTAAATTTCATGTTTCCTTTTTTCTTGAATCAATACATAAAAAAATTATAAAATTATAGCTGGTTTTTTGTTTTTATTTTGAAGTCTTCACTGCATCAACTGCTTTATGCTCTTAAAAACAAAATTCAATCTGTTTTGTTAGAGAGGGAGGTGGTTTTTTTCGTAGCTTATTTTTCTTTTATTTCAAGTAATTTCTTTTTCTTTTCACTAGAAATGTCTCAAAGTTAAATAATAGATAAATAACGAAAAGCATAGTCTCAACACTCTGAATGGTTTAAAGAACCTTTCAAGAAAGTTACTGGTTTGTACCTTTGTTCTACAGGAACAATTTAAATATTCTTGGTAGTTTTAAAAGTGAAAATTATTAAACAACAATATGCAAAATCTTCTGAACTATAAATTATAACAAATACTAAATGATATTATCTGTTAAACCTGACTCACTCAATTCTTTTGTCACAAATTTATAAAACTGAAAATGTCAAATAACTTGCTTTTCCATTTACTTATTTATGTCAGGCATTTCTCATCACCTTATTAGTAGTCACTCATACTTCATTAGTTTAGTTAATACTAATAAAAGTATGAAATGCCAAAAATAACCATCTATTTTCTGTAAATAACACATCACCATTAGTTTCTCATTCTTTTACAGGTTGGCACATGAAATAACCTGAGAGGAAACTATTCAGTCCATCAACAAAACAAGGGTAGGACATTTTTACTACTCAATGAAATAAAGTGTGATGCTAGTGCAATAATGCTTCAGTTTTATTTGAGACAAAATGAGCATGATGCAGAAATGCAATTCTTCAACTTCACTGATAATTTTGAGAAAAACACTATGCTTGAATCAAAGAAGCCTCAGAAACCATCAGTATGCATATCAGAGAGGGCTGAAGAACTTCAAACTGCAAAAGACAGCAATTCAAAATTTCTAGAATGAGCATTCAAACAAATGTTGAAATGAGGCCTACATTCTTTAGCTATGCAAGATCCAGGTGGCACAGGACAAAGAGCTCTGTTGGTTTGCATACTGATGAAAGATTAGAATGTTTCAGTGAACATCCTGAACTCTTGTGCAACATCTGCTTTTCAGATGGGGCCAAAAACCTCTTGAATGAGATTGTTAGAACAGATGTTCTGAAAATCCAAAAAGGACACCATATAGTGAAAAAATTATGGTTTAGTGCACTATCAAACCAGATAATTCAGCCCAATATCTCACCCTGCTTCAACATGAGCACACAATGGTTTATATAACTTTAAATATCGCAAGAGTTGTCCTTGACTTTCTTCATCAAACTTCTGAAGATCACATTATTTATCTCAAGTTTACAGATAGGCACGAACATGGAATGACAGACCACTTGTAATCCTGGTTTAAATCCATGTGATTTTTCTTCTATACAGACAAATGAAAACAAGTCTTTATATAAAGGTCTAGAGCTAAGGGGGAAAGTTGTGGAATTGTAAAACTTAATCAATGAGGCTTAAGTACATAGGCAAAATGGTGGCTACAGTGAACATGTTGTTCATGGCAAATAAATGTCCAAAGAATACTGCTCATATCTAACAAATGCATTTTCACTTTCTACACATTAAGACTTTTCAATCACAATTGTAAATGTATCATCATTTTGTAGACCATATTCCATTTTGAAGGTGTACAAAAAAACATCTTTAGGTAACAGACCCATCCTGTAACTGGGTCTTTGATGCATTGATAAGTGGATGGTCAAAGTTACTTTTGACATTAAACTTCCAGTAGACTGTGTAAGTTTGTGTACACAGTTCATTCTAAAAGAACCTTCTTGTTTTGTTTTTCTTCTGAGAAAAGGTGGGGACATTTTTCTAAAGCAAAGTATGTAGCATTACTCACCGAAACTTTCGTTTACGTTTGTGCTGTGGTGAAGGTGATCTTGAAGATGAACTGGAACCTTGAATAATACTGTTAAAAGAAAAAAAAAATTCAACATAGCAAACAACAATGTCAATTAAATGTTACACAAGTTATTTTCCTCTCAAACTTAAGTTATAATTCAGACCATTTCTATGAAAATATCAAAATTCTTAATGGAAAAATAAATACTTGTACATTGTTTAATATAATTGCTTACACCATGCTTTCAGAAAACTATTTTGACAATTTTATGGACAATGCTATTTCAAAAGCAAATGATAAAACTATCACTTCTAGCAAGCAATATCCAAAAAATATTTTGGTTTACTTATCTATTAGTAAGTCTTTTTTTATTAGCTTCTCAAGCAGAAATACTAAATAAAAACTAATGAAATTAAATTTTTGTTGTTTTCACAGAAATAATATTTAATAAATTCTTGTGCTTGAAACAAAAAAATTCATAACTAATGAAAGATGCAACTTTTCACAGATTATTTTATTTAAAAAATAGATTTAAATGGAAAACTTAACTTCAGAAATCAAGGATGGAGTTTTCATTTGAAATCCATATTTACTATCAGTTATAGATTTCATTATTTCAACCACAAAATGTAAATATGAATATTAAAACACATTTGCTAAAATGTTCATTTCAAACACAAAAACTATTTGGTATAGCAAAACTATTTGATTTCAAGAAAAAACAACTTTGAGAGAGTTAAAACTGCTTAAAATAACTTCAACACAACACACTAGTTTTTGGGTAATAGAAACGAGAAGAATAAAAAAAAGCTGGAATGTGTGAATTCAACAGTGCCTAAAGAAAAAAACCTGCATGATTGCTGAGCTCAGTAAACAGGCAGTTGTTTTCATAAATGACAGAGAACCTAATGATGTGCTCTATAAACAAACCTGTTTCAAAATCATTTTCATGTAGTAAAGTCTCACAGATTAATTGTCTTGAGATCATTTCTGGCCTAATGAAATGTGCATTTTCAAGGCAGACTTTATTATATTCTAAATGTTTCTAAATCATATGTAATATTTTTTTCTTAATTTACTTTTCATACTGGCTAGTTATCTTTCATATTTTCTATTACCTTAGTTATACAGTAATACACTTTGTTATAATTGATGGTTCTTTTTAATGCATCTAAGTAGGAAAGAAAATATCTAATTAAAATCATTTAAAAAGTTACATTAGATCTTAGACCTGAGCAGAGGTTGTTTATATCTGTAAAAATATCAGATAAGACTAACTTTTTCTCTCTCGCACCATATCCACACTTGCCCAAAGTAGTGTAGAATTCACATTTTTATAAATGATTAATTTTAGCTCAGAAACTGAGATTTTGACTTTGCTCAAATAAAAAATTTAGAAGATGACACCTCAGGGTTTGGCATAAGTTTTAATACTATAATTCCTGATTAAAGCATGTATACAAAAAATACCTTTAGAAAAATTTAATAATGGGAGAGAGGAAAAAAAATAGTTATTTCTCCAGAGATACCAGGGTTCATATATAGTCAGTCAATGAAGTACTTCCCAGACAAATCAATGTTAAAGTAATTGACATACTACATTAAAAAAAAGAGCAGCCATTTGAATTCCAGTATACCATATTCAACATAGGAAATCAAATGTGGTTTAACAGAATGTTTTTCACTTCTTTTCTTTAAAAAAAAAACTTTAAATCTCATTTGGTAAAAGCTAGCAAAAACTTATTTATAACTGATATCTGTTAGAATTAGCTTATGGACTAACTAAACATCAGAATTACCTACACAATTTCTAGACAAAATATGCAACTTATAAAAAATTCCAAGATCTCCTATAATATGCAAATTTACATGTCCATGCTGCATAATGTGTTCCATTAGCACCATATAAACTAATCATGAAATGCTGAGAGGACCCCCACAAATGCCTAAGAACAGAATAGTGTGTGGCTGTGCAAGTGACTTGTTTTGCAATACAATGATTGTATTAACTACTATGCCTATCTGACTGCTCTTCTGGGTATGGCATATGTAAAAACTACTACTAACATGTACAACTTTGATCACTGTCAAAATGAGTTTGCAGCTATGTTCAACATTCTGAAAATAATTAACTAACCATGAAAGCCTAAATTACAAAACAATGCATAACTTATTTCATCTAGGCACCTTTAAGATGGTTCCAATAACCTATACTTTTAAATCATGCATCACAGTTGCCAATATACTTCAACTTACAAAGCCAGATGATAGCATGTGAACATTCAAGATTGACATTGTAGCGGTTCATCATATCCATCTATACTAAGCCAGATTGGTTTACAAAACAGGATAGTCATCACAAACCAACCTAACTTAATCAGAGATATCTTGAAGCAATGCATCATTTTTAAATCCACAGAACTTTCTTCTCTGACAATTACTTGCAAAATGTTCATAACAAATGGTTCATATACTACATCTTTTAAATAAAAGATGTTCCTAAAATCAACAAGTACCAGCAAGGGTTTCAAGACTAAGCATAATTTAAAAGAATGATAAAATATAGTAATACTTACAAAAATGAAAAAAGAAAAAGATTTCATTTCATAGATATGAGCATATTTTAGTTATTTTTCAGTTAAACAGATTGAAATAAGAGCTTTTCAAAGTTGACTAAAAAGGCAAATATCAACTTTTTTGGGGGGGTTTCTCAATTGTATCTGAAAAGTATCAAATTTCAATAATAATAATTTCTGAACATTATCCTCAATATATATATATATATACGGCTGCTTGTGACTCTATTTCACATGGCCTAAAACCATGAGCGGCCTACCCCTTTAAAATGATCTGGAAAAGATATTTTTCTGTCACTACAAGCATATTAGCTGCACTAATTTTTTAACAGAAGGAAATAATTTCAACCTGGAAACACTGCTCAATCATTTCTGTCACTACAGGGGCCTCTTTATACTATCAGCATGCACATTCAGCTTGCTTTTTGTACATGAGATTTGTGCATGCACATATTTCACATATTGCAATAATATAAAATGGCCAGTGAGAGTAACAGAAGAAAGGTAGATAAGAAATTCTGCATATTACAAGAAGAATAGACTCTGGAATATTTCTTTGTGGAATTAAATAATGTCAGTACACAAAAAACCATGGAAATTACGCAGATCTCCAGGGACAATCAGTGTTGACAAGATTGAGTTCTTGAAAATATTGCTCAGCTATCTGTCAATCTGTATTTACTAAGCAAAATAAAGAAATAGATAGCATTGTGCATGCCAGCTATGTAGTGGATGAACTGATAGCATAAAGCCTCATCCATATAGTAAATTTGTTAAGAAGTCTAGTAGTGGCTGAAAATATTTTGTCCAAAGAAGAAAAGACTTTTCAGAGTTTCTGATCCAATTCAGACTGTCATTAAAAGAGCATGTGAAAAACTTTGGGGCCAACTATTCTCACTGTAAACAAGCAGCTGTCACCAATATAAGTCAATTAGACATCTTTACTCATGGTGTCTCAACTGGTTTTGAAGTCACAGAGAAGTTGGTGTTGAAACACATGGATGAAATGTTAACTGAAGTCAAGTCCACAATGGAAGAACTCAACCTAAAATTTGGTAAATTGAGTGGTATCAATATGGACAAAGCCCCATCCATGACAGGGTCACCTAAGAAACTAGTAAATCTACTAAGGAAAAAAATGGAGAAGCTCAATTTGAACACTTTTAATTTGTGTGTCATTGCATAATTCATCAAGAGAACCTCTGCACACAATCTTTCCAACTGAAGAATGTGATGTCAGTTGTGGTATCAATCATAAACTTCTTCAAAAGTTTAATAATTGCCAGTTCAATCAAATCCTGAAACATATTGAATCAGAATATGGCAAGAGCTAAATTATGGCAGAGAGAGTTTCTTCTTTTCTTTTTTTTTTTTTTTTTGGAGGGGAAGGAACATAGTGTGTTATGTTCCCAACAACTTTTCATTTCCGTGTTTACTAATTATTAAGATATATTTCCAGATGTTAGAGGAAAAAGAATTTCTTTTTTTGAAACTCATGACAATCTAAAGTTTTGTTGTATTTACATGTTTACTTGTTGAAATGAAGTAATTACTGGCAAGAAAATATTATGCAAGTTTTGTGCCAATCTGGTTGGGGTGATACTGAAACAGAAGGCCACTGAAAGAGTGGAACACATCAAGGATTATAAGAACTACAGGTAAAATAATGTAAATGATGAATAGTAGATACAACTTTGAGCTATGGTTGATACATATACTACTGAAACTCATGTATAATTATTAATAATAATAATGTAGTCTTTATCTCCGTCAAGTGTCCCCCCAAACACACACATGCAGACAGACAGACAGAATGTAACCACTAGAATATGGTGACTTGGTGTAGTTTTGAGCAGCAAAAAGGTGAAATAATTTTTTTTTGAATCGAGAGAGAATTAAAATTGTTTATGAAGGTGAAAGACATGCCTGTAAGAGAGTTTGGTGAGCACAAAAAGTTAACCAATCTCTCATTCATGATTGGTATTACTTAGTATTTATCAGAGCTGCATGTGAGAGCTGTTGAGTACAAAGCTGCTGGTAACTATGTTGTTCTCATATGCGAAAGCATTTGAAAACAAGCTCCACAAGACTTGTGGAAAACCCAGCTGGTTGAGACATCATTGCACATTTTTCAATACCTCAATAAACCAGCTTCAAATAAAGAACATGCAGATGAGTTGTCAGCTTTCAAGTAATTTAGCAAGTGATTCCAATATTTCAAACAAAAAGAGAATATACTGAAAATGCTTTAGAACCCATTTGATATAGACATTGTCAGTGCTACTAAACATTTGCAGCTGGTACTGATTGAACTGTAAGCCAACAGTGATTTAAAAACAAAATACAACAGCCTACCGCTGATGGACTTTTATAAAATATGTGGGAAGCCACAATTTCCCATATTTGAGAAAACATGCAATGAAAATTGCACCATTCTTCAAAAGCACTTATTTATCTTCTTGAAAATGAAAATCACAAAATGAAATACTAAAACCAGGTTACTGAACACAGATCTAAAAAAAAAAAAAAACAATCCCAAAGCTACTTCAAAACTGTAAACTGACATCAGTTCATTATGGAGAAGAAAGCAGGTGCAGACATCATATTAGTCAGTAAAGGTGACCCCAATTATTATTCACATTATTATTAGATAAAGCTTAGGTGTGTATTACTGTGTATCCTACCAAAGATATTTGAAAGTTCAGTAAAAAAATGTTTGCCTATCCTGAATTTAAGCAGACTTGATTTCTTGATTTAGCTAAAAAATTTTCATTGTCAGTAGCCACTATATATATATACATATATATATATATTTTACTAGTATCTACTATATTTTATTTTATTTTAGCTAAATAAATGATTTACTTGCACATGAAGAATAACTTGTTACAGAGGGATTAAAGTTACCATAATCTTTTAAATAATAATAATAAAAAAAAAAAAAAACCATTCCCATTCATGCCATCTGAAACCAGTCTTTGCATCAGATTTTCAAGTCAGCTGAAACTGGCCAAGAACTGAGAAATCATTTAATAACCACTTTACATTAGAGATAATACAAGTAGAAGAATGCTGGTTCACATTAACACTTCCTTTGGCTATTTATATCACTTTGTTTTCCTACAAAAGTGGTTTTACTAATGAAGCTAAAGTGAACCAAATGCATTACCTAGTTTGTTTATTTATTTGAAAAGTGATGCAATCAAACATTGAATTCTTTCATTCTATTGGTGGCAGTGGTCTCACGTTTTTATAACTCAGATCTCTCATAATTTAGCTGGTCAAACAGTGATGGGCTTACATCAGATGTGGAGAGTAAAAGCAAGATCTTCAAGCAAACTTACAGCCATCTGCAATCAATCATGCTCCAGTGTTTTCACAGTATAATGGCCTAAAAATTTTCCTGACAATGCAAGGCTCGAGAATTTCTTCTATAAACTGATATCAGAAGATTTCTTCCACCATGTGGCTAAGGAGACAAACTGCTACTATATCATAAAGACCCAATGAGGGAACCAGCCAGAGCTGACAACACCTGGATGGATGCTACCAAGGAGAAGATGAAAGCATCTGTAGTGGTAAACATAACTATAATTCTGTGCTGTCCATTGAGGATTACTGTAGTGAGGACAACAGACTTTGTGCCAAAAGCAATGATAGTGAAAAGATTGAAGAAATTGAACCAGTATTGATACCTGTAACAATCCACGTTTTTTTTTTTTTATTTTCTGCACTATAAATTAAATTTTTCCTCTCATTTTATGGACATATTTCCTTTCCATTTGGATTATTGAACTGTGTGCTAACTTATCTGTGTTATTTGAGTCATTTCATGACTTTTTAATATAGTTTTTAATAATTTTAATCTGGTTGGTGCATTTTCTGCAGCCATCTTAAAAACCATCTAAACATTTGTGCACTTTAAATATTTCTGGAACAGTAAAGAGTTATTAAATGGTGGTATAGACTTTTAAAAAAGCAGTTAAATTCCAATTACAGATGCAATCTGTTCAAAAAATTAAGTTAAATAATTTTATTGCTTTGTTAAAATGTAACTTTTCAAAGTCAGAAAGTGCAGAAAAAAGTTATGAAATTCTGATTATAAACTCAAAAAGCAATGTATTTCTAATGATCTATACTGACATCAGTGCAAAACATAACTACAAGCCAGTTTAATGATAATGTTTTACTGAACTTTTAAATATTATGAAAAAAACTGAATTTTTTATATAAAAAACAACTAAAATTACATTTTAGCTAAACAAATAAGCACTATTTGTAATCCTTTTCATTAAACTACAGCTATCAGTAAATGAGAGAAAAAGAAAAAGTTCACTATAAAAATCTAGCAATAATTGATAATGTTGTGAGAAAGAACTCATAAGTTACTTCTAGTGCCTAAATATTCAGTTTTAAGAAGGATTTTGTTTTTAAAATAAACCACTGTATTTGGGGGAAAAGCTTCTATGACTCTATATGGTCAGATGCAATTAAAGTAACACTACATTCAAGAAAACAAACTTTCATTAATATTCATATCCTCTTAATAACCTTAATCTAAATGACAGCTAGCAATTCTTTGGTACCTGATATTTTTTTTCCATTATACCTCCCCCAAAAAACTCATTAAGCCTTTAAAACAAAAATTGAAAGTTTCTAGATATTTGGCTGTCTTATACAAAACAAAAGTAATAGGTATCAAATTTATCTACTAAGCAATGATTTAAAATAAATAAATTTAATGAGTTCTAGATCATTTGGTTTAAATATTTCATCCACAAAAATTTTCACTTCTTAAAACAATATGACCCTATTTGCACATCTTTGAAAACTGATCATAAACAACATTTCTCCAATAGTTAGCACAGGCATATGATACCTCAACTTGACTGTACTAAGCAGCATTTCATTTTTACATGAGATGTGGTTTTATCACAAGTTATTTGCATTAAATAACCAGATTTTCCTGCTTCCTTTATACTTTCTAATAAGTGCATATATATATATATACACTTAAAATTATGTACCAGTAATTTTAATTCTCTTTTGCATTTCCAAACTTTCTGATTTTGTTCATGCAAAAGAAAACAAGAAGGAAAACAAACTCAAAAATTCAGCTGATTAATTGTTGTATGTAGGAGACTTTCAGTTTGTGAGCATTTACAACTTTGTTAAGATCTATTTATTTTCTTTATAGATTTCTTAAACTGCAAAAATGTATGATTTTCACTGGAGTAAATTTTTTTTCTGGCAAATGATAAATTTGCACCAGACAGATGATGACCAATCACTTTTTTGAAAAAAGCAAAGATTCACTCTCAGTGTTGAATATTTCAGAGTTACTTTATAGTAGTTGTCAACAACTGGAAGAGCTCATGGCCACCTTTGTCTGGCCCACATTATCTCTAGGCACATTGTCACAGTGAGAAGCAGCATTGCACTTCCCACTATGGTAAAGCATAGGCAAATCTCCAAAAAGCCTTGAGAGAGAGCTTGTTATGAGCATCAGTTTTGATGGCATTCATCATAAAAAAATTTTAAAAAATGTAACCTCACATGTAAGTTGCTTAAGGTTCGCAGTTCTTTTGACTCACAGAGGTGGTCCAGAACATTTCTACTCCTGCAATTTTAAAATTCAGTCTTCATCACTACAGATGCATGCAGAGATATATATGAAGTTTTAATTGCAGTGCTGCTTTGCTGATTACAGAAAGCATTTCCTTCAGACAAGATAAGAATTCACCATTGTCGAGGATTGAAAATGGATCATAGATGAAAATGATGACATCTTTGTGAATACAGAAAAGCAAGATTTGACAATTTCTTTCAACTGTACATCAAAGTCAGTTATGACGATAGTCAGTCTCATGAATGCCCATTTCTTCTTAATGTTTATGTAGCTTTCTTGATCTGAAGTCTGATGGTAAATAGTTTATTTTCAGATTCCAACTTCTCAACTAAGTCTCAGAGTTTTTTCCAGCTTCGTAGTTGGAGACTGAGAGAATTCAAGTGGCCAAAGATGTTGCTCAGAAACTCTACAGTAGGCATGAACTCACTATCATTAAGCAAGGTAAATACTTAGTCAACTTGCTATGAGATCTTTGCTGCAGAAACTCACATACTTGGACCTTGAGCTCAGAATCACTCCTGCTCAACCAGCATATTTTTTGTTGTGCAAAAGCAGATCATTGTGGGTCTCTGAAATCTCTGTTACCAGATCTCAGAAGAGGCATGTTGATGTGAGGTGAATCTGATAAAAATGATCTTTATAATCTTTTCATTATTTCTGTTAGCTCCCCACTTAGCCAAGCATATAGTACATCTTTAAGAATAAGGAGGCATAGACAGAGCTTTCATCTGTGAAACTACTGAAGAAAAATAAACTGCCAAACTCTTCTGTCTTTCATCCATAACAAAGAGATGACATATCTTGTAGCAATCCATGCCAGTCAAATAAAGTAATGACCTCGATGAAGATTATAGTGCCACTGATAGTGCTCTAAAGAAATAAAATCCAACAGCTCTTCTCAGAAAACATTCTCATCAAAGTAGCAAACCTGCACACACAACTTGGCTATCAGTGTTAAATCATCAAATACCATAGATGTATACTCACTCATTCCCCTTTAATTGGTCCAAGTCTAGGCATATAACATCTTCTCTCTGACTAACCAGGATTTGCTTCACAATGTACAGAATGAAAGATTTAACCTTCTTGTCTATCACCATTTCTCCAAGAACTCAGCCTCAAAGGATTTTAATCCATAATGGAATTTGGACCTCCATAGTTTCTGGTTTCTCAACTAGTGGTTCCCAGTTTTCTTGGTCAATCTTACATGTTTTACACATATTCTTCAAGTTAACTTTGTATTTCTTCTTTTGGTCATCTAATTTTTGTTGCCTACAGTTAGTTCACTATAGAACACTTGCTTTTCAGACTTAAATATAATTAAAAGAATGAGATTATCATATTCAAAAATAGTAAAATTTTAACTTCTCCGATCATTTAATATCAAACATTATCAGTACTTGTCAATTAAATTTCAGCAATACATGTACAGAAAAATCAGTAGTTCAATGTTTTCATAAAATAGCATGGTTAAAAATATTTCAATTTTGAAATTTAACTTGTTTCACTTTATGATGCAGATAAAACAATAAGTTTTACAAAAGAAAGAAACTTAAAAATAAATTTGTTTCATCTGAGCTTTTTCTTTGCTCCTTTTGCATAGTAGAATGGATCAGTTCAGCTGATAATAATTACTGAAAGGCTCAAAAAAGTGTTTTTCACAGCAATAGAAAAAGGGAAAGGTATGTATATCAATAAGCATCAATCATACAGTTCTTCACAATAATATATTTTAAAAATTGTACATTTATTATGATAAAATAAATATAACTTGACTACACTATTTAACTAAAATGAATAAACTATAAATTATAAAACAAGAGGTTTCTTATTCCATCATTTTAAAAAAAATTTAAGATTAATTTGAATTTAACCTACTATTTTAAAAAATGTTTTCTCTGTCACAACTATCATCTGATAAAATTTATTTGTCACAAATTTTATATTTCATAAATACACATATAAAAGCCTAATATACAAACATATGCTACTGTACTGTTATAATGATAAAAGTATATATATGAGGTCTGTCCAAAAAGAAACCGAACTTTTTAAAAAACAAATGTATTGCTTTACTTACAATTTAATGAGACTTGTCTCCTTAAAAATAGTTCCCTCCATGTTGATACACCACTCCCAACATTTTTTCCACTTTTGGAACACGTGCTGGAATGTGTTTTCAGGGATAGTGTGCAGTTCTCGTAGCGAATTTTCTTCAATCTCTTCTATCATCTGAAATTGGTTACCTTTCATGGTGGATTTCAACTTTGGGAACAAAAAGCGTCCGCAGGGGCCAAACCCAGAGAGTAGGGTGGCTGAGAGACAAGAGTCATCTCGTGCTTTGCCAAAAAGTCAAGGATAAGGAGTGATGCATGAGCAGATGCATTGTCGTAGTACAGTATCCAGGTTTTGTTTTTCCATGCCTCAGGCCTCCTCCTTCGCACTGTGTATCGTAACCGCCTCAGGACATCCAACTCTTTATTGATCATCTGACCACATGGAACAAACTCATGATGAATGACACCCTTCCAATCAAAAAAGATAAACATCACCTTCACATTTGGATGACTCTGTGTGCTTTTTTTGGCCGCGGCGACGATGATCCAACCCACTGTAACGAGTGCCTTTTTGTTTCAACATCATAGCCATGCTATGACACTTTGCAGAAAGATTTCATCAGCATTCAAATGATCAAAGAGCTCCTGACTGACTGAGACTCAGTTCTCTTTTTGTTCATCTGTCAGCAGACACGGCACAAATTTTGTGGCTACACGATGCATGTTCAATTTTTCTTTTAAAATCATGTGGCACAAACTTTTACAGATGTCTTCTTTTTCGGAGACTTCACGGACAGTCAGGCAACGATTTACACAGATCACAGCACGCACTTTCTCAATGTGATTGTCGTCTGTTGTCATGGAAGGTCGTCCAGATTTGGGATTTTGTTTGTTGGATGTTCTTCCCAATTTGAAACGATGGTACCACTTGTGACATTGCATACAGCTCAAACAATCCTCCCCATACGCGTGTTGCAACATTAGAAAAGTCTCCGTAAAGTTTTTCCCAATTTGAAACAGAATTTCACACAAACACGTTGCTCTTCAAGATCCTTCATTGTTCAACTTGCGACAAATTGCCAAGTGCACCAAACATACATTCACTCTAGTACAGGTAGATCAATGACTAACTGACGTGGCGTGATGCGTTTATTATTAGACTGAAGGTCAAGGTCACTGATACACAGCAATGCAGTTGCGAGCATGCTGTGCTGACTGGTTGGCGCGCTCTTTTTAAAAGTTTGGTTTCTTTTTGGACTGACCTCATATATAAAACTAACATCAACCACTGGAGACCATTCAAAATAAAACTGAAATAGTGACTTTGTGCTCTGCCTCCAATCCAACAAAAAAAAAAAAAAAATTTTTTTTTTGTAACCAGTATAAACTTTAATGCTAGGCACATTTACCAAATGTCAACACTGTCACTTTCTTTTCTTGTTCTTTTTAAATAAACCTTGTTGATGTAACAAATGGAAATCAAGTTGAGTATGGACCATAGTCTTTTGGGAGCAAAAACAAAATTATTATATAAAACAGATAATCAGAAATGCCTTTCCTTAAACGGTATACTAATATATTGTGCAAAGTTTCAGTCAAAATATTTATAAAAATAATATTATTATAGTAACAATAATAAGAATAACATTATTTAAAAAATACTACAATTGATGACAAAATCAGCTGATAGCCGAACCATCTAATTTAAGAACCTAAACCACATTCTCCATCAGACAATAAGGCAAACTGCAACCAGACTTATTAAATGAAAATTTCCATACACAACTTAACTTTCAAAGAGAACAAAGTACAAGAACAGCAAATAAATAAAACACATTAAAAACAAAGAAAAAAAACACATCTAAGGATTTCAAACAATGCACATTCTCAAAATAGTAAACTAACATAAAACAAATTAAATGTAAAAGCTTCAATTCACAACTTTCACAAAAATGAATATATACTTAGAGGTACAAAATGTAAATTTCAAGTTGACTAGAAATCATCATCAAAATATTATTTTTAATTAATTTAATTGTAATGTTGCAAATCTAATAGTTTTAGTGAATATGTTTGGGATGAGCTAGAGTGCCATCTTCATCAAGTAATATTATACCATAGTACTGCAACGCAAGGGTATACCTTGCTGGAACCTTGGTGTCATGTACAGAAAATCAAGAACACATTCAACTTCATCAAAGTAACAGTCTCTTTACATAGTTGCTGAAATGTATTTACATACTTATAAAGTATGTAACCAGATGTTTTCATATATAACAAATTAACAAGAAAATAAGTGCTGAAAATGTCTTCTCTTCCACATGTTAATTTTGTTTTTGTTTACTATCTATCAAATTATTCAAGAAAATTTTGAGAATTTTAAAAATTTGAATATGGAAAAGATTTATCCACCAAGTGTATTTTGATTAAATAATTGCATATAAAAAATTTCTCTAAAGAAGTGATCTCAATACAGTCTATTTATTTACACTCTTAACATGAAAACAGATACATAGCACTGATCTGAGAGAACGAGTAGTAGTTCTGAATAAAAGTCTTCAAAGAAAAATGTGGATGCACCATTACAATTAAACAGTTCAACAGTACACAACATTAATGTGACTACATGTGATTAATAAAGCTTATATAAATGGTTGTCCAAGAAAGAAAAGAAAACAGGCAAAATTATAAGAACAGAAAGTAGAAGAAAAACTGTTGCCATTTATCTATAAGAATGTGGTAAAGTCATCGTTAGTCTTCAAACATTAAGAAATAAATTGCCAGACAATGGAATTCCTGGACTAGTGGCCAGACAAAATCCATGTATCAGTAAGCGAAGTGAAAAACTACTAGTTTGAAAAAGATCATTTAAAAATATTTCAAGGATAAGGTTTCATAGAGTGAGGATTCACCAGATAGGATAATGGATTTGAGAGTGACCTGGAGAAAAGTTTGATGAGAAATCTATTGTGTCCACTTTTAAGAGTAGTAATCAAAAGGTCTGTTCTATGGTTGTACACCTCAGAAGTTGTTGGTCAAATAGAATTAATAGAAGTAATCATGGACATGTGTATACAATGAATATGGAAAGAAAAATGTTACCATCAGCCAAAAGACAACAACAACTGTTGGGACATCATTATCTTTTCAATCACTGGAGAATAGGGGAGTGATCCAAAGCATATCTCAAACTGAGTGAAGGAATTTAAAAAAGAAATGAAAAAGTGTAAACCAGTTGAATAGAAATGGGAAGATATATAAAATTTACTATGTGCACATGAGGTTTAATCACTTACAAGTTATCTGGATATCTTGTTTCCTTTTATCAAAATTAAATCAGCTGTTTTCATTACTTGTTTTACTATGGTAACTACATTTCTCATTATATTATAGGTCAGAATCATTTCCAGAAGGAAAGAGTACCTGATATCATTCTAAAAGCAAGATAATTTTTGGACAGGTGGCTATAAGCTAATTGTATGAATTGTTCTATATACATTTACAAGATATCTATTAAGATGAATAACTTCCTAGGAGAATCAAACATGAAAAAAAAAATCTTAAAATTTTTAAAAGTAACTTTTAATTGAAAGAGACTTTTTTTTTTGGCTAACTAGAAAAAAATCAATTATTTAAGTGTATGTTTATACTTTAAGTAAAAATGAGTTATGTAAAAAATAACAATAATGATAAAACAAATCACTTTAAAACATGCCAAAATTTTTCTTCTTATTGCTAATACATACAGATAGCTATTCTTTCATTTTAAAAAAATAAATATGTATATTTATGTATGGGGTTTGAAACAGTTAAATTACATTTTAAAACTTCTAAATATTAATAAAGTTGTTTTCAGTAGAACAAAATGAACTGCTATCTTCTCCAAACTCTATAAGAGGGTATGGTTCCATCGCATTTTACAATAGGCAAACATATTACATCAAAAATTTTACTAAATTTGTTTAAATTTACAAAAAAGAGATCACTTAAGTAAAATTTTATTTAATATATTTTCTATATGGAAGAAATTTATTGAACATACATATATTTTCTAATAATTTGATATGGAATTTCTTTTTTAAAAAGATACTTCACTAGAAATTACCAATTTTAGTAATAAAAAATAACTGAGTTATAAACAAATAAATAAAGAGTATTTGTTACTCGATGCCTTAGATTGATGTCTAGTATAGTTTAGAACATAGGCAAGTAAACAATTTTGGAAACAATCAAGAAAAGAAAATATGCTTGAAAGAAAAATTTTTTGAAAGAAATATCCAAGGATGACTGAAAAACAGTGGTCTTGAATGAATGTACCAGTAGTTGTATTGTATTAGCCCTGAAAATTATTGATAATTATTTTCAAAAAATCATGAATTTTAATTGGTTTAGTGCGGGTGATGATGTACAAAGGAACTGCAGAATACTGGGAGCCAACCTAGTATATTACTAAAATAAATAACACATTATGAATTTTCAAGCAGTAACAAGTCACTTTTATTCATGAAGATCAAAATATAAATTTTATCTTATTTACATAGAGTTGCTAATTAGCTGTCAAACTACAATAAAAACATGATAAATGAGGTCTTGCTAACTCTTTCTGACAATTAAGCCACATTTACATTTTCTAAAACTTCTATAAAAGTGTTAATATGGTAAAAAAATAAAATCAATTTCAGCTGTAGTTCATTAATACAGTTAATTTTATTATTCACTAGAAACTTTTATTAAAAATCCTTTCACATGATAATGCTATTGAAAATAATTTACAAAACAAGAATATACTATAAAATTGTTTTCTTTCTTTAATATGAATTTACTCCTATTCAGAAATTCTAGAAATTCATTATATCTTAATTCAATAAAAGCTCTTGCTTAAAACAAAAATCAAACTTAGAGCACCACTGAGGAGAACAGGCTTCTTTTTTTAAAAAAATTATTTATTTTATTAACTAAGGAAGGAAGAATTTGATTTTAATTAAAAAAAAAAAAAACTAAATAAATAAAAAAATTCATTTTTAATACTAATTAGGTTAGATGGATCAGAAAATTCTAAATTCACAAAAAAAGAAGATTTAGTGCTTTAAAAAATAAAAACAAAAAACTAGATTTTCTGCATTGCTGAGTATCTTGAACCAATAAATTGATACACCATTTACAGGAAATGAAAGTTATTAGCAATTCAAGCTTAAAATTTGAGTTGCTCCTTTGTAGAAATTGCATGCACTCGGGTAATAAAAAAGAACACAGAGCTTAAGTTTGTGCCTAAGGCAAAGGGAGATTTTTGTAGCCATAGTAAAGATGATCATACAGAGCATTCTCTCTATTACTTTCACTTTAAAAAAACAAAAACTCAGCAGCAAATAAATAAAATCAGATTATGCAATTTTAATTTTGTGATATGAGCAAAATAAATGACATTACTCAATTAGATTTATACAATAGAAGAAAACTAAAGTTATTTAAAGAAAAACATTACAGATGTGAAATTTTCAGGTGATACAATCACCAATCTTTAAAACAACAAGAAATCCCTCAACCAATCAAACAAAGAGATAAAGGAAAAAATTAATTAAGTAATAATAATAAAAGAAATAGTATTAGTTTAATTACTGTATACTAATCAATACAGAACCTAGCCAAGATCCTGATGCCAACCACTTTAAATTTATGTCCAGTTAATGTCCTGGTTAAGTAAGGTAGAGACCTCAAGCTCAAACTCAAGAGAAAAAACTAATGAGACCTTGGATGATCTTCCCAATACATTCAAAACTAAATTTCTAACATTTTATAAAATAAACCATATAAATTTTTATCTGGGATAGAAACTATTTTTAAATGGGAAATGAAATCCCAATCATTTATATAATAGATGCAAGATTGACCCTCAGTGAAACCTGAGGAAATCAATTAGGAGGTAATTTATCAAGCTACTTTTGAATACCAAGTAGTATAATAGATGATACATAGCTTTCTTAAGAAGAGTAAGTTTTACCAAATGAACTAATTTTGTTTAGTACAGTACATACATATACTGTACTTGTTAACAAATGAATTTAATTGGGCAACCACTTGTTACTAATAAATTTTAACATAGAATTTATTTATAAATGCTAGTATGAGAGAAAAAAAAATTATATAAGTTTCTTCTTGAAAATTAGAAGGGCAAAAGAATACCATTTAATTTTAAAAAAGTCGGTAAATGTGAAAGAATAATATCCAATCCTTTATCTGGTCATATAATTCTAGTTTTTAGTTTTAGACTTGTATTGTAAAGCAATTTATTTAGCTTTATAAATGAAGCAGCAGCATTCAAAATTATGAAAAATCCACCAAAATGTAACTTTAAAAGAAATCTACTGCATTTTATTTATTCCCTTCTTTTATTATTGTTTGGATGAAAGATTTTTTGTGTTGAAGATGGATATTTCATATTCTAAAAATTTAACTTTTATTTAGCATGTCTTTGATTTTCACCAGGTTTTTTTTTTGCATAATTTTATTCACTAATTAATTTATATAATTATTAAAAGTACAAAATGTTTATAATCTATGTAAAGTTGAGTTTCTATATTTAAAAAAAAAAATCCTGTACAGAAGTTTACCATCTGCAAAACATTTTCAGATGCTTTCATCCATCTCATTTTATAGTATAAGAATTTTCCTATTCAATCTTCATTTGGGGGTTTGTACTGGGTAGTGATAAATGTTTGTTTTAATTTCAATTTTCTGTTTACTTAAATACAACTCTGAACCGTTACTACATTAATTGTATGAAAATATTCAACAGAAATATGAATTTGAAATTAAATGATCCAATATGATGTTACAAGTTGTTTTTACCCAGGATTCAAATGAAAATTTGTTTGAGATTCAAAACTGTGCATATCTTATGATATATATTTCAATCAAGCTAATTCATTGATGTTCTTATTTTTTAATTAGAATTCTAATTTTTCTTTCTTTTTGTGGTTTTTGTTTTTAGATTTTTAAATTAAAATGCTCCATGAAATAGTTAATAAGAGCACACAGGATCTTTAAACATCTAACTCCATATATGCTTTTTTTAAAATTATATCTTAATTAAAGAAATCTTGTCAAAATTTTAAAATATAAACAAAATACAAATGAAGATCTTTAGTAAGGATGTGTACAATAACATTTCAAAAAAGTTATAGATACTACATCCTTAACCTACATTTCTTAGATTGGTGTCTCTCAATTACTGTTAAAATACCTAAGTATTTTTTTTAAATTATTACAGTTGATAAGTAAATTTTAACTACCATACCTATATTTCTTTGTAGCAATAGCAGCAGCAGCATCTTCCTTTGCTCTACGATTAGAATCAAATGCACTGCCATCAACATAGTGTTCACTTAGGCCAAATGCTTCACGTAGCTTATTGTTTTTCTCTTGATTTGCTTCTGCCAGCTGATGGGTTTCTTTTGCCCTGAAATTAAAGATGTAATATGTCAGATGTTAAAAAGAATATTACATTAATCCTAAGAATTTATAAAAAGTTTACTGAGCATATTAAGATTTTTTGTACAATTTCCTAACAGAGTAGAAACATAGGGTATGCATCAGTCATGTGCACATGCATGCATGAGAATGCTTCAACCCAACAAAGATGTCACTCCATTGTCATTCCAGTTGTAGAGAGGGAGTGAATTGACAGCATGTTTAAACTTTTCACAGAGCTTTTTCCAACAGAGTCCATACATAAGTGGTCAAAAATGCAAAAAGAAAAAAGTGGCTATATCCTTCGGAGACAAATTGGGGGCACTTGAGAGATTGAAAATTTTACTTTCTTTTAACTGTACTGGAGCTTCACTGCACAAACATCATGCTTCAAGACAAGGACTGCTCATGTTCAGGTTTTTTTGTGGGTGAGCAGCACTTATAAATAGCCATCGTCCAAATCAACATTTCACTTATCTGACAGAGGGCTGATCAGGTTCAAGTTAATTAAGTGAATTTATACTATATATTTCAATCATGAGATCATTAACTACTGCTACTTTCAATCCCAAATTTAGAAAAAACAGAAATCATTTAAATACCACCAACAAGATAAAAATAAAGACAAGACCAAACATTGAAATTCCTGAATTCATATCTGTGAAATTGCTCATTTCATTCATGTGATCTACATTGAGATGAAATAATTAGTTAACATTTGACGGTTTATGATGCCTTAGCAGAGTATTTAATTCAAATTAGTTACTGAATCATTAGCACTATAAAAGAAATTAGATCCTCCTGTCAGTCATTGTGGAGTTATGCTTATGAACAACATGTTATTGATGTCCCCAGGGTGAGGTAAAACTATTCCAAGGGAAGATTACTACATTATGAAAACTTATTTAGTGAAATCCTTTGGCGACAATGATAATGAAGCCAAAAATAATGACAAATATATAATAACCAAAGAGGGTGTATTAAATATCATCTGGATGCTGCATGTAAAGACTGATCATAGTGGAAAGACTACCAAAAAGAAATTCAGGATCAGCACACTAATATCCCACAGTCCCTGGTCAAGGCATATATCTCTCTCTGTGTGAATGGTATGCTGAGGAAAGAACCAGACAAGAAACAGCATCTGGAGTAGACATGTATACTATGGAAAATGGCAGTTACCAATTTATCCTACACTATATGGAGTATCCAAGAAAAACTTTCACATGATCTACCCACATCAATCCAAAATGGCAAAAGAGGTGGCTTAAAAGTTGTTACTGATCTTTTTGGACTTCAATGCACCAAAAATTTTAGTCAGATACTGAATGCAAGTTTACAGACAGGGGCAAGAATTGGTGCATGTGAATGGATGACTGTGTCATCCTCAAAGCCAGAGATTAGTGGACCAAAGAAATAATGACATGAAGATCAAGTTTGTGATCTGGATAAAAGGTAACAGTGCTGGATAAAGCTGTAGTATTTTTTTTTTTGCTTTGTTCAGTAGTCCATGAACACAGCATACCATGAAACTATGAAGATGGAGCCATACAAAGCTAGAACTGGTAACAAACTTCACTGTGGGGCTGACTTCCACATTATCACCTAAATACTTCATCTGTCATAAAAGAATAGGTAAAGGACATGCTGAGAGAGGTTTTTCCTAACCCATCCAGTGCCTCTAGTCTTAACAGACTCCACCAATAGCCTACCAAGACTGCGACAAACTGTCACCACTACCAGACGACTCCGTACCAGAATGTCTACTGTTAACTCTGGTGAGGCCATAATACCCACCTTAGACCTTCTATCAACAAACACATAAATCACATGTCCATAAAATCCAGCAAAGTGGGTGAGAAATAAACCACAACAGAGAATTATTAGCCAGGCCAACAGAATGATAGCCCATAGTACCTGATCTCTTAAAGCTTTAAGAACAAGTGACAATGTTACTGTATCAGTTTCCCAGTTTGACTGCTGCAAAGGCCATCCATCAAATGTTACTGGAGTGGTGCTAGCAGTCAAATAGTCTGGCTATATGATTGGCACAGAGTGGAGTCATCCAAATGAAAGGAAAGAGACTCAAAATCATTTAGAATTCATACAGTTTAATGGTTTGAAAGCTGAAGATGTTTGGCCAGAGCAGCTTAGTATCTGAGATATATAGTAAGTGTCCTGTGTGCTTGTGATGGACAGTTTCACAAGGTGTTCCTGTAAGAGCACCTGCATTACCAAGTAGTGCATGTCAAAGTCACAAGACAAGTGAAAATGTAGTGTTATTAATTGGCAAACTATGTGTATTGTGTAATGGACAGAGGTAATGGTCAATACAATGTCATGATTTACTGCTGTGAACTATGTCAGGTTTTCTTAGAAAATGTAATTACAAGGTACTACTTTTTAATGATCTACAGTTATGGATAAGGTAATGGAATTTTTATGTATAGTATACAATTTCAAAGAATGGATGTTGTTTATGGTTCATCTCCTATTTCATTTTATATTTATAAATAAGTTAAAGCTAGAATTATTTAAATTTTAAAGCTATGACTAAACCATAATTTATCAATTCCATCTGATTGTGGTATTAAGTTCTATATTTCATGAATGTGAAGATGACTTGTTGGATTCATGAAATAGATATCAGTACTGTGTGTGTGTGTGCGTGTGTGTGTGTGTGTGTGGTACATGAACGTCAGTAAATGTTTTCTGCAGGCCACCTGATTATTTAATAAAATGGGCAATATTGGTGTTGTCTGTTTCATGAACTGTGCAGGTGGTTTGCCTAACTCATGAAATGACCAATTTCACAGACTAAATATAATACATACATACATAGAACAAAAGAGCAACAGCAAATGTTTTGTATGAGACCACTTGTACTGCTAATTACAGTCACCTTGACTCAACCAAGACCTGAGTCACATGACAATTTTAATACTTCAAATTCTTAATATTTGTGTGTGGTGTATCCACAAAAGTCTTATAGTTGTCAAGTGATTTTACATTTGCACAACAATGGCCAATTAGGTTTAAAATCTGTTACAAATACTTACATAATATAATTATCAAACATTTAGAGTATGCCACTCTGACAGTGACTAACAAAGAGCATTGACACTAACCATAGCTCAGCTACAAATGAGGAACTAAACAAACAGGTGGCTGATAAATTTGGTGTAACATGGAGTGCTATCCACTACACTTTGGAAGAAATAGAGAGATCAGTTTACTTCAGGAAAGATCTGACAGGAGGCAACACTATCTTAGCAGATTCCATCCATAACAAATTGCCAAATTACAGCAGATTTGGCAATTCCATGGAACCCACACCTCCAAGTAGACTACTCAAAATCAACTATAGTCTCTTCAAATAGATGCTAGATGTCCAGTACTTAACATAACCCAAAGCAAAAATAAATGGGCTAGGACTAATTTCCAATGGACTTTGACAGATTGTAACCAAGATCTCTTCTTTGAAAAAATTCTGCCTTCACTTTGCTGATGATTGTTCACAATGCTGGCAGGAACCACCAAACCAATGTCATGCTGACAAGGGGGAAATGCACTATCATAAGACTGCATCAGACCTCTGGTGAACAGACTGAGATCCATGTGCAATGCTATAATGCAAGCCAGAGGTAGCCATACGTGCTACTGAAGACCAGGTAACTTTTGGGTATGTAATGACTAGTCATCATCATGACATCAAAAAGCATTAAACAGTGTCCAGATACTGTGAAAAATGAAGCTATGTCAAACTTTTGAATTGTGTGCAAATGTTTTATCTTCAATAAATCTGTACAATTTATATCACAATATCCTTGTATTTTTTTTTGATTATTCTATAGTGCATTTTAAAGGCAGCTATGAAAGTTTAATGAAATTAATTTACTGAGTTGCAGTGATTATCATCAAGCTGAATACTTAGTGAAAGTTTTTTTTTTTTTATTTTTTAAATAAGGTTTCATGGCTGCAAGACCATTTACTGTACATGATTTTAACAAGCATCAGAATTAATGAAGGTCTTACAAATTTTAACAAAGCATTCATCATTTCAGGATTTATCAAACAATAACACATCTCTGAGTATGAGAAAGAAAGAAAATTTAAAGGAATTAAAGTTTCTATAATTAGTATGACAGAATTTAAGTAATAATTTTAAAATTAGTGTTGTAAAATTGTCTCCAGAGATGGCTATGCCATTTAGTTCCAGTAAAAAGACAAAAAGTTAGTTATATATTATTTAAAATTATTAATTTTAGCATTAAACACAAAATAATAAAAGTAAATTTTTTCATAAAATTTGTATGATTTGTTATTTCAACTTCCCTTTTACTTGGGCACTCTAGAATTACTGATAATTACTAAAGTCACTGAAAAATAGTGTGTTATATCCATTTGTAAAAAAAAATAATTTAACATAGTTTTTTATAAACACATCTGTTTTGTTTTAAAGGTAGCACTACAAAATGGCTAATCAAGACAAATAAAATTTTGTCAATGGATAAGTATCTGTACTTAGTAAAAAGAATAGAATGGCAACTACTTGTAGCCAGAAACTTGTTTGATCATGTTTAAAAGAAAACACAAACAAACATGATTTCATTCAATAAGTTGGTAATAAAAATGAGTTGATAAACTTGACAATTAATTTGTAATTTGCATTTAACTTGTAGCCCCAAACTGAGGCAATATAAAAATAAAAACAAGTTCAACACACTGTTCTTCCAGGCAACAGGCAGGCATAGAAGTTTGGACCCATTATATAAACTTGTAATATTTTTATTTAAAAAAAACAAAACTATTATTAAAAGATTATATAGGATTTTGTCCAAGCATTAATGTGTTAATTACAATATATAGATAAAAACAACACATCGTTCATAACTCTATAAAAAGAAGAAAAGATTAGTTATTTAGTTGGTCCTCTTCAAGCTCAAAACTTGACAATACCTTGACATCTGGGCTGCAGATGTATTAGAATGTTGTGATAACCTTTATTCATAATTCTCATTTTCACCAAAACTCTACATCAATAGTAAACCTCCGGTATGTGCATTAGTCTTGCTTATATCCTTCAATCTGTCCTCCTCAAATTTATATCCTACACACAAACACACTTGAAATTCAAAAAAAAATCTTTATTTAATTTCATGACTTCCAAGCATGTTGTTTCATTTGTTATGGTTTCTTTTTGTACTCCACTGCAAATTCCATATTTGTAGAAGTAATATCAGATTTTAGTAATAACATTTTCATCTAAGTCATACTGCAGTAACTTCCTTCCAATAGTCCCATAATTAAATGAAACACCATGCACCTCCATTTATTTCAGGAAACATTTTGCAGCAATGTACAAAATAATCATTTACATATAAACAATGACATTACATTTTCATACCTACAATGATTTCTTAACAATATATCGATTTTGAATAATAAGAATAAACAAATAAGTATTCATACATGTACTTAGCAGGTTTATAGCACTTAAGAATCAAAATATTTTGCATGAATTTACAATAAACTCCATGACTCCAATCTTTCACATTTCATAAAGGATAAGAATAGAATTAATCTTTTTCAGAAAGAGGTATAAGCCAATGCATGCTAAATGTCCTAGCCCTGCTACAATTACTATATGCACAAAACAGTCAAACCATCATATTACAATAACCACCACCACCAATATCACTAAGGTGACAACACTGCAAAAACTATGGCATAGACTTGGATATTTACACTGGACTATTTTCTTGCTGCAAGCCATAGATGATCTGAAGTTTTCACATTCAAAGTTTCACCAATTTGGATGTTTCAACCAATCTTGCAATAATTGATAGATATGAAAATTCTGACAGTCACCTATCTATCTTTTTTCAGAATTGCCCTTCTCTCAGTATTTGATAAAGGGATCCTCAATCAAAATCACCATAGAACATAATCACTATAATGTGGAAAATACAGAATGGACTACAGTTGTTTCTCTGGATCCTACAGATCCTGGATATGAATTCCTGTTGAGTACTAAAACTAGATGACTAAGACCAGCACTACATTAGTAAAAACATTTTGGGAAATTTTCCACCAGGTTACCATTGATATTTTGTTAGATTCTGTGCCTAGATGGCTACATAAGAAGTGCTAATATTAAATACTGAAAATTTGAATTTTTTAAGTTATGTAAAACTGTGGTTGCTATGCTCTATGTCTGCACAGCATGCTTCTTACCTATTTTTTCCCATAATTTTCTTGTTTTCCTAATACATTTTTGGTTCTATAAACAAATTCTTTATTTAGTTCATCCCACATCAAATCATCAAACTTTTAAAATGTGCTCAATTTCACCTACTTAGATTTTTATGAAACTTCTACACTTCTACTAAAAAATACATCAGTCTCCCAAAGGAAAGTTGCAAAGGTGTAGCTCCCAACTCACACTACTTCCAAAGATGCAGAGCCTCAACCATAGGGTGCAATGGTTGAGAAATATTCTAACAGATGCCTTATTAAAAGAGTCAAAAAGTTTTGGCTACGTATATAGTTCAATAAAACTAATACAAAATATTTTTTGTGTTGTAATTCGTGACATGAAACAAGATAGTATGTACACATACAGATATAGTAAGCACTTGAACAAAATATTTTTTAAATATTTAATATAAAATATTAATATTAATTGTGTCCCTTCCATGTAAAAGCTAGCCAACTAACCAAATCACATCAATAGAAAGCAGGTTAGGAGGAAAAAAAACTGTAATGGAGAAATACTAAGAAAGGATGATGATTGTAATAAGTTCTTGAGACTTTCTCAGTATTGAATAATACTGTATTTAATGTATCTCTGTATAACTTGTCAACAACTTTCTAACTAGTAAAATTAGTATATTCTAATAAGATGTTTGTTTTTTTTTTTTTTTACCGATTAATTGCTGGTGAGATGAGTACAATAACTAATATAGGATCAATATGTTAAGTTTTAAAATAGTCATTTTAGCACCACTAGTTTTAAATTAGATAATTTGTGTTTTAATGTTTTAGTAAGATTTTGACATGTATATAACATCTAGGGAGATTAAAGGAAGAGATATGTTACCAAAATATATAGAGATCTTAGAGAGACATTTGAAATTACAAGTTGAATAGCACTGCAAAGAAATACAATTTATCACTTTTCAACCATCATAGTAGATTAAATAGTGAACCAATTCTCTCTCTCCTCTATAAGCTATTTTCCTGATATAGTTATCTCATATGATCTAATGTTTTGGTCAGACATTCTGAGATTATAAAGTCATAAGCAAAACCATTTTATGATTGGTTTTAATCCTTGAAGTATATTGTAATTAGAATGAAAAAAAAATCCATTACACAAGCATTACACAAAAGAAAAGAAATTTTTTAATTAGAAATGTTTCATTATATGATATACATGTAGTTTAAGATCACCCGATACAGTGGATAATACACTTTAAAAAGTTCACTGAAATATTAACTCTCAAAACCAGAAGGAATGAAAAAATGTGATACCTCAGATTAAAGAGCTGAACAATTTCTAGCTTGAAACATTTTCTCCACATCATTTCCATACTTTTAAAAATTTATCTTTTAATAAATAAATTTAATTAAAACATTATTCTGTATTGAACTAATGTAGTTTATTTGTTCACATTCATAACTTTAAATTGAATTCATAAAATTCTAAATACTACTACTAACAATAATAAAAGACAAATGAAACTGAACCAATTAAAAAGCTAAATAGTATTCCATGCAAATTCATTGTAAAATCTAGAACTGTTTATTTATTTTTCTACAAAAATTTTGTTTAATGAAGAACTAGAAAGAATTTTTTAACATTAATCATTTATACATAATAAAAACTAACATTAAAATCCATTAGGTCTATGCATAAATTTTAAAGAGGAAAAAAAGTATTGATTCACAAGTCTTGTGTTTCAGATACTTTAAATTTTATGAAATGCTACATTAAATTATCAGAACATATCTGTCAAGAAGTTTCTAGATATCAAAGATTGATTTTTCTCATAGGATGTTGTTTTTTTTTATTAGAATTCAATCTGACTAATAAGTGGCAAAGGCTGCTACAGGCTATATAGATATTATGTTGATAATTAAAGTTAGTGAGGAGAAGTCAGACATAAAAAAACGCATCAAGCTAGGAATTGACATTGACCAGTGGCATGACTTGTTAACTGGTTTTATTACTAGTAAATGCCTTAAAGAAGGTGTTTTGAAGAGGAGAAAAAACTGATTACAACACTCAACCACCCACCCCCTTTGTAATGAGTTAATTTTTTTTATATTGGCTTTTTTGTTTGTTGTTGTTTATGCATGTGTTAACAGATGTTTTGATACCTATGCAATTACAAAAGTTCCTCCACTGAAAAGTAATTTATTAAGTAGTTTCTCTGAAATTCATGCTTCAATGGACAACTACCTAGATTCTGTTCTATCCATTTTCTATATGGCTAGTCATGCATACACATATCAAAACACTAATGATAATTTTGTGACATTTAAAAAAATATTTTTTTTAAACCAACCTCTTAAGTTTTTTTTAAAGAAAAATATACATCGAAGATATAAAATTATTTTTTTCCATATGAAATCAATTAAAAAGCCATAAGCAAGAAATTTTAACTTTCCAATGTTGCTTGTTTGATATTTGTATTAGTATTTAGACTAGATTTAAAAACCAGCTAAATAAGAAATTTGACTGATAAAAAAAACTAATGAAACTAAGTAAATTCATATAAATAAAATAAGAAATTGTATTAATATTTTCAGTCTTTGCAGCAAGTTGTATTATAAATTATGCTTGTCTTAAAATGGAGTTTTGATTCTATTAGTATTTTGCACCAGTGTTGAGTATAGCTATTTATCATGTAGTAGTAAACAAATTATTTATTGCATCACAGTTCACCAACAATTAATATAAAAAGAATAAAACTTTGCAATCTCTTATAAAGCTAAACATCCAGAAAATTTCTATTACTTTTTCATTTTTTCAAACTAAAATATAAAGGCTATATCGCTATCAAGATCAATAAGTGTTACATATCCAAAAGAAAATGCCAATGGCTTTTAATGATCAGTATCAAGAGAGTATGTCTATTCTACAAGAAAACAACCAGCATTAAAATGAAAGGATGTTAGTACCACTATAAATAAACAGAAGCTACAAAGTGATCAGAAACCAGAAGCCAAAGCAAACATAAAAGCCGGCTGTAGCAACAGACTTAAGAAAGTGACCAATCACTTGGAGAAACCTTTAAGGGTTAGAACTATTCTCTTGCTGTATAAATACCAGGCTGAGAAGCGAAACATGTTGCTAAAAACAGATCTAAACCCTTCTTTTACTCACTCATGATGTACCCTGGAAAGTATCATTGGCATAATAGCAAACAACTGCAGATATTTTCTTTTAAAATCAAAATTGATTTAAATCATATTTTACATGGAAAACTCAATTAGTCAAATTAAACCAAATATTAAAACTAGTGGTGTTGTCTGTCTTTTTAATAAATGCACATCATTTTGGCTGAATTTTAAATACTTGAAAATTTTGTAGGTATAAAAAAAATTTCCTTACATAATTTTCTTTTGATTTTTGTTCAGTAAATCAGAGATGTTTTATTTTCATTTTTGAAAAAATGCTAGAATGCTAACATTTATTATCTTGGTAAGCTTTTATCTAAATGTTGGGCAGAATTTTTCTTCTTTTCTTTGCAATTATTACATTATATATTTTATTATAAATCAGAAAAACATCTTTTAATACAAATTTATAAATAAATTATAAAAGCAATAAAATCACAAAAATAAATGTTTAGCAAAAGGTTTGTAATACTTTAAAGGTAGAGATGGGTAGAACTGTTAGCTTATTTAAATTTAGCTGTTTGATATATATTTCATCTTCTGTTACATTTTTATAACCTTAATATAATTTGGCAAATCACCCTCTCAGGTAGTGTAGAGAATAGTGTGCACAACCTTTAACAATTTTTAGAATGTCTTTGACTTAATATGTTAGTGCCTTCATATTTATATTGTTCTACAAGTATTGTTCATCAATATTTATCTATTGCTACACAAAATATTTTCATGACATTACTATTACCTACACAAAGAGGGCATCTGTCAGTGTTAATTAAATCAAAGGTTTTATAAAAATTCTGCAAGAAGATTTTTTTGTTGTTGTTTATTTATTACATTTTGGAAGATGCCTATAGTTCTTCTGTAACACTTTTTTTTTCTAAATTGTACTTTTTTTTTTTTTTCTTTTTAAGATTTTTTAAAAACAAATAGGTACATCTGTTTTATTTATTTCTATTTCCAAAATAATGTTTGGGAATTGCATCCCTTTTCCATCTTTAACTGCAAGCAATTAGCATCTATGTGCCATTTTTGAAAAAGTTTTTTTCTAAAAAGTTGCTGGGATATGGGTAATCTGATCTCATATATCTTTATAATTGACTGCAAATTAATTTCAACTTTAAAGTCTGTGTCCCATATTATTCTCTCTAAACACAAACTGCATTCCAATAAGGATTTGGGAAAACTGCCCTGAATTTGAGTGTTCACTAAAGTTGCTCTTGTGTTGTGGCTTCAATGCAGGGGTGAAGTTTTTTGGTTACATTCCAGTTACAATTTTTTGTGAAATAGTTAATTTTTTTTGTTGCAGTTTTAAAATGAATTATAATTTTTTAAAGAAATTGCTATTGTGTCATGTACCTGTAATAAAAAAGACTTTAATTTTTGTGCACATGCGCTTAATTCATGTAAAGATAGGACAAGAGTGAACATGCCAACCAAAAACATGTATTGTCAGTGACCATAACTGAGTCATTGAGGTGGTAATCCACAGGTGAAAACAGAACATTTATTGATCAACATATTATCACACTCAGCACACGTTCAAAAAATAACAACGATCCTTTCAAGAGAAGTTAGTTTGCGAGTCAGAGCAAACTTTTATGATGATGAACTACATAGAATATCTATAGGTAAACGATTAAAGATAAGGTCTACACGTAAGTACACGAGAGTATACAGAAAATTTTGTTTAAAGTGACATTGTTCTACTGCTGGAAATTATGAAATCTTCCAAAGCAACCTTTCTCCTTGCACAGAGCAACACCACAGTTTTTACACCCCCCCAGGAGAACTGAACATTGTTTTCTGAAGTGTACACACATTGCTATCTGAGCACAAAACAGTTTTGTCTGGACAAAATTGCTCTGGTCTGCAATGTCTTTGAACAAGGAGGGTGGGTGGGAAAAGTTGAAGAAAATAATCAACAGACTTTGCATCACCTCCCAATGGTTTCCTTGACCCAACAAAACTAATAAAATCCTCAGGGTCTTTGTCAACTATAGTATCAGTCCACTCTTCATCTGAGAAAACTTCATCACTTTCGCTTGATAAGTCACTCATCTGCACACTACTAACACTAGGTGATATAGTGATGTCATTGGTTGACTTCACCAAGTCAAAGCTCTCTTTCCCAAATGAATTCTTTAATAGTCAAATTCTCAATCACTGTTAGTCTTTCTGTCTGTCATGATGGCCAAAAAGGCACAAGAAAAATCAGTTTAAAAACACCAATGCTGTATCAAAAAAACAATTTTGTGGGAATGACAACAACAGCATTTCAGGAAGTCGACTCTTCCTTCTCCATTGCAGTGAAGAATTCTTTCCTAAATTTGTTATTGTGTCAGTGAAGGAATACGACGATCATGTGGCATCTTGCAGAATGTGATGTAGAGATTAAACAAACAATAAATTTAAAATATTTAAAAATTAACTACAGTAAATTATGTTTACGATACCAAAAAGAAGCATTCTAAAAAATTTTAATTTGTTTACTACCAAAATTTTTTTTTAATTATCTTTTTTCAAATATCCTCATCTTGTAGTTAGCATTAATATTTTATCTTTATAATAATCAAACATCTTATAACTACTATGCAGAGAGAAAAATATATTTCTATAAAATAAGGTGAATGAAATCAGATGGACTGCATTTTTCATTTCTTTTCCCTTCAGTTCCAAATGCATCCAATTAAAGAATGTAAATTTCAGGAAAAAGTTAAATGCTTTGAATTTTTGTATCTCTCATGTATACTTTTTCACTTAGTCATGGCATGCTTAAAACTATTGCAACTACAGATACAAAAACATTGACAGCCAATATAATTTTCTAAAAAAGAACACTTATCAAGTCTTTTTCAAAACTCAATTTGAAAGGAAATCACTCTTTTATTATAATTTCACTCTAGAGAAGAAAAGCAAGTCCTGAACAATGAAGACATCATCAAGAATTCTACAACGATCATCAGAAGTCTGTATAGTATGTAAGAGGAAAATGAGTTAAGACAAGACAGCACTTATGAGGTCTATCAGCTTTCATAATTAGATAAACCCTTGTTCAGCCTAAAACAAAGATTATATATACTTTTTAACTAATTTTGATCCATATCATATGGATTATTTAAAAAACAGAATAAAATCTAAACTGGATAGCATGAATCAAAATGAAACAAAACCATCAATTTCCACTGCAAATAACATTTTTATAGGTCAATAAATATTCAAGGTTATAGATTTGCTAAATGTTGATTAATAAACAGTAAATGCTAATACAAATAAAAAACATGATCAGTGCTGATAAAGAATTCATTTTTAACATGTTTAAAGGAATTTTAATAAAGTTAACAATCAAGTTTCTTTCTCTTTTTTTAAGAATTTGGTAATAGGTTTTTCTGCTGCTTATTAAAAATTGGCAAATTATCTTGAGCTAACATAATGAGAGTTTTTTTTTTAGCATAGCAAGTTATTGAAATATTAATATTACATATATGATCAAAAGAAGTCAAATTATCAACAATAATTCACCTATAAAGAGCTAATATTTTTATTGATGTTTGGAGAAAAAAAGTTGATCTATATACACTTAGGAGCATTATTTTAAATGAAGACTTGACTTTTTCACTATTATGTTCCCATATAACTGTGTGTTTTGACTATTTAAAAAATTACACTATTTCAGGTTCAGAAGAAAACAAGTATGAAAACAGATTCTGAAATATTAGGATTTTTTTTTTTTTTCAAATTTTTTTTTTTTCAAATTTCACATAGTCATTCAATCTCATTTCATAAATTCCAAGGTTAATGCTGTTACATAACTAAATATGTGAACCTTTAAAGCAGTACTGCACTGCAAGAATTGTTAAGAAATTTCTACAACTTTGTGAAAAGGCCAATCAATACCAGAGATTTATAATAGATTTATTTGAGAATAATTCTGCCCACAAAAATTATTTTCAAAATTCAAAACCACCTCATAAATTAAGCAGGAAAAAAAAAAAAAAACTTTTCAGAAAAATATAAAAGCCAAGATTCTCAAATTAGACAGATGATCTCTTGATAGTTATTCAATATCCAAATCCTGTGTCTTGTTCTATTATGCCAAATTTACAATTGTAGGAGCAACATTGTGGCCTAAGACCTGACCACCCATTTAAATCTTTTTACTTTATTCTTCCAACTTCAAAAGGTATTCTTATTTACTACTGTCTTTACTTCCTGCTTCTTTTTCAAGATATATTTCATCAGAAAACCCTGTCTAGGCTAGCAACAGTCTTTTTATTTTTCAATGGAATTTAATTTTGCATACTATTTTATCAGTCATATACAAAACAGTTAGCAGAAACTTTAAAAAACTAAAAAATTATTTTCTAACCTAATGATAAAATATAATCTTTATTACATATTTCGTTGTTTACAATCACTATAATAATATTATTAATAATAACAAATCAAACATACATAAAGTAAATGTATTTATATATTATTTATATTCACAGTCAATGTAAACTTGACAGTTGGTTAGTTTGATTCTCAAGTCAGATAGACAGATAAGAGATAGTATTTCTTCTGCAAATATAATTTCTATTTTGAATGACTATAAATTGCATTTAACTTATTAAAAAGTTAGTTATATAACCACAATATTATACTAAAGATAAATAAAATGTAAATTTATCCTGTTTTATTAGTATTATTTAAATGAGAGCTTATTGTATTTTCTTTTTTTAAAAATTGTTTCTTTATTATTTAAAACTATCAGAACCCAATGTGTAAATCTGCTAAAATAATAATAATGGTAAATTCCCATCAGAAATCTAACAGGTTCAAATAGTAAGTATAATGCAAAAAAAAAAAAAAAAACAGTTAGCTGGGAATGGTTTATCATTATAAATCTAATGCTAAGAGATACTGAAACTAGTAAATAAACAAACTTACATGAAAACATCATAGCAACCAAGGGGTATTCTTGACAAAGTCTGTGGTAATACATCCATTGTAGCATGTGCTTTCTCCCAGAAAATATCAAAAATGGATTTCTTCTCTTTAGTACCCAGATCCATGTTGATACTTTGTGAATGAGTAACAGTTTTCTGAAGATATCCATCTTTATATTTACAGGAACAACAACAAACCTTTTGCAGCAGCAATACATTATGATGACCACCACAGTGTTCAAATGGAGTCCTCTGGGTGGATAATGTCCAGGAATCCATGGTCAACAGTTTTCAAATTACAACAAACATGTCAGTAAGTCATTTAAAAGTAGATCCTGTATTATGTACAATAAAAACACTTTTCCAGCAATTTTCTGCATCAGCACAAGTCTTAGGTAATCCTTAGATGATAAAATTTATTTTAGTTTGTATTTATAGTAAACAAATACAAATAAAAACTAAAGCTCTACAGTACTTTTTCTTTCTGTAGCTCTTTTTACTGAAGACAATATCTGGCTTTGATGAAATGATAATCCCCGAGAATAAAAGGTAGGATTAAATGAAAGTATGTGTACACTAAGAAATAGTTAAATCTTACAAATACCAAAACGTCACTCTTAACGACACTTCTCCATAGTCATCTGACGAGGTTAAATGATTGAATCTATTTCTGATAAAGATTACAACCATGGGTAACAGGTAACAAACATGATCATCAAGTGTATGAAACAAAATGTTAAGCTTCCAAGCAGTTGTTAAACTGGCAATTTTATCAGCATAATTTCTAATATAGAAGAAAGAGCCAGAACCTGCTGTCACAGCTGACAATGTTGATAAAACAGACGTAAATTTCTGTGAGTGCGGCACTGCATCAAAGTCAGCAGTCCAGTGATCAATATATAAACACAGTTGTCGCGGTATCACTGCACCATGCTGTTTCATAAGGTGTGTTGATATGAAATCACCCAGAGCCAATAAACAGTACTTGGTCCACTATTCTAATAAGGATAATACCAAATGAATGAGAGGCAGGGATATCTCATGAAGTCCCACCCCAAATTATTTCTGTCTATAGCTCAAGGGCTTCTTTTCCACAATTGAGCACTCATCAATTTTGTAGAATTATTGATTGGTACTGGTTTTCCCCAGCAGAAGGAAAGCTCTCTCAGGTAACAAATGCATTCTTCCATAGAAACCCACTTGTAGCACACTCAATCATGAAAGATAGATAAATTTCTGACATAATTGGAGAATCAACTTCAATCAGACTGACAAAAATTTAAAACACAAAAGATCAGTGAGCCTATAGAAGGCACTCTATCTTCATTTACAAACACTTTCTTCACTGTGTCAGAACAGCACAGTCACCCTGCTATTCAGCATAGCAGGTACTGGAGATGGAGACTTACTAAGATAATTTAATAGCAACCATAATTTAACAGAATCCATATTTTACATAAAACTACAGATTGGAAATTAAATATCTCTACTGTCAACTACTCCCTTTTCAAAAAAAAAAAAAATTCAAAAATACAAAAAAACAAAAAACAAAAAAATGGAGCAATATGTACAAAAGAAGAACCTAGCTCCTTGAGGTACCTGATTAAATTAGCACCTGGCACGTGGAATATAAATTGTGATTAACACTTCCTAAACAACATTCCCAATATCTCATTACACTAGAAATCAACCATGCCAATTGTAGCCATTTCTTTTCCAAGAATTTAATTTCCTCCCTCTAACTAGTACTGCAGAGCCCATTCAACATACACGCCATTTCCTTATCACAGAACTCCCTAGACATTCAAAACAGCCTTTTTGCTACTACCAATAACTTCAACTATTATCACCACTACTTTCTCTTTGTTCTATTGCAAAAGATTGACACACATCAGCTAGGCTTTATTAAAATATTTTTCTCATTCCAAAATTCACTAAAAATGCAGTACATTGAAAGAGAAGATGCTTAAGTGATACCTCAATAACAGATCTGAACCAGTAGTTTTAAATGAAAATTTTCCCAATTTGACAATATCCATCCATATTTTTTGTTTTGTTTTTAAAAAAAAAGGAAAAGGTAAAAGATAAAACTAGCACCATATAAATAATTCAAGTTGTGCACCTTTATTAGAAATCTATCATACTGAAAGTAATGAATTAACAAATCATATTTTTATCTTTTCAAACTTAAGCTTGACAATGTGCACTAAAAAAGAAAGTAATTTTTGTTTTCTTGTTAGTTTTTCACTTTATTAGTTGAAAGACTGAAAAGGTTTGCCTTCCAACAATGAAATGCACTTAAAGGTAAACATAATTTTAAAAATGGCTTCCTGTCAAGGTTAACCATCAAGAAAGAACATTCCATTCTATTTCATATATAATCCAAAATCATATATGAAAACATAAAAAATATTTAACTTCTCAATATATAAAAATATATAGTATATATTAAAATTTAAATAAAGTCAAATAGTGACTATATTTTGTAAGTGAAGGCATTAAGAGTTAGAACAGAAAATATTTCCACTGACAATGGTCAGAAATTGTCAAAATTAATAATTAAGTGATTAAGAATAAATCTTTTTTTAAAAAATATTGCCATTAGATATATTCTCTTTTAAAGCATTTCTACAAAAATATTTATGTAGAACATACTTGTCATAAAACAGTAGGTTTAACAAAATCAATTGTAATAGAACTGAATAATCTATTTATGATTCATTTTAGAACTTATATTCACAAAGCTAACACTAACCCAACTCATTCTGTAAACTTAAAAAAAAAAAAAAAACTAGAAGAAAACTTTAATGAAGGATTAAGCCACCCACCCACACACACGCATGCAAGCCTGAACCTACAAAAATTGTTCTTTTGTACAGGATCACTTATGTATTCACACCATACAAGCTAACCTAACTCACCGTCTCTTGTTTCTTTCATAGTAATTAAAAACATTAATTTTCTTCTGGAAAACTTTTTTCTACTATTTATTTTAAATACTTTTTTAAGCAATCATATTATAGAAAGTGCTAAAACCAAGGCAAAAAAAAAATGCATAACGCCTCAGTGAATCAGATTCAAACCATCCATCTAAAAAATATTGACACCACAGTCCTTTGTTCTGTCAAGTGAGATAACAAAAAGTTAATTTTCTGCTCAAAAGTTAATGATATATTTGAAACATTAAGAGAAAGAGTGCTTGTGTAATTTTGTAGCTCTCCAATGTCATGAATAACAAAACAGTATTGTAGAAAAATAAAAACAATTCTTTTGCAACAGCAACTTTTTGCCCTCGTGTTGTTTTTAGTACATTTAAAATTCCAAATATTTAGAAAAACATTCCATGGAGCAAGAATATTCCTATTGATTAAGTTCTACAATTAAACACTCTAACAGTAATTAATTATTTTACATCAATTCAACATTAGAATAATTTCTTAACTTCATTTTAGTAATAATTCCCTGCTGCTATCAAGTCCTTAGTAGAACTCCATCCATCCATCCATCCGTCCATATCTCTCTCTCTCTCTGTGTGTGGTGTGTGTGTGGTGTGTGGCGTGTGCGGCATGTGTGGCGTGTGTGGCGTGTGTGGCGTGTGTGGCGTGTGCGGTGTGTGCGTGGCGTGTGCGGTATGTGCGTGGCGTGTGTGGCGTGCGCGGTGTGTGTGGCGTGTGCGGTGTGTGTGTGGCGTTTATGGTGTGTGCGTGGCGTGTGCGTGGCGTGTGTGGCGTGCGCGGTGTGTGTGGCGTGCGCGGTGTGTGGCGTGCGCGGTGTGCGCGGTGCGTGGTGTGTGTGGTATGTGGGGTGTGGTATGTGGCGTGTGTGGTGCGATGCAGTGCGTGTGTGTGGTGTGTGTGGCACGTGTGTGGTGCGATGCAGTGCGTGTGCGATGCAATGCGTGTGTGGTGCGATGCAGTGCATGTGTGTGGTGTGTGTGTGGTGTGTGTGTGTGTGTGTGTGTGTTGTGTGTGTGTGTGTGTGTGTGGAGAAATACAATGCTATTTCATTTCCAAGTGACATAGTATTTTGCAGCATAAAGTCATAAGAAACTTTTTAAAAAATAAATTAAATATATACATCTTAAGAAATTTTTTTAAACTTAATATTCATAATGGAGCAACTAAATATAGTGATGCTGCTGTCTAAAAACATTTTAATTATATACTATATCCTCTTTCCATGTAAAGAATTGATTTGAGGACACCATCTTTAGAGACCATACTAGTTAAATTTTGCTTACTGGCTCCAGTTGCATGAATGTATCAATACCAGTGTTTGGTAGTAGGTTATTGATTATAGAGATATGCCAATTATCAAAATAACCAATTACAAATTAATCGGTTAAGATTATCAGCCAATTAGTTAAATTCATAATTGAAACTTTGGTCTGATCATACTAAGAAACCAGAAATTTATTTCTGCATATAGATTATCATAACAAGCTGGGAAATAAAACGGTCTAAAGAGCTTAACCTCTTTCCCACTGAAACAGACGTGTTAGATGAAACTAACTTCATGCATCCAAATTTTATTCAGTTGCCAAAAATTTTAACATTAAAAATTTATTTGCTAATAAATATTTTAAAATATAAACACCCTGAAAAATGGCTCTGCTCAAGTTGTCTTTGAGAACTACATTGCAACATCATCCGTATATTGCTTTGATGAAAAAACAAAAATAAAGATACATACAGATACAGAGACTTTGAAAAATGTTTTTAAAGTGGTTAAAATCAGAAATGATTATTGTATGTAGTGCCTATACTGCACTGCATTATTATCAGAATATTCTTTTTTGCAGTATGTGATGTTTTTTTTATACAAGTTTGTTGATTTTATTAAAATACATAAACAGATGTAAAACTTTTTTTCCTCCATTTTTCTGTCTAATTATTTATTTTTAGTAATATTGTGTGCTGGCTAATCAGGAATTGCTAATTCAAGTAATTAAAAACACTAATAAGCTATGCAATTGTGATCCTATTTCTCTTATGGGCAATACTTAATTCAGATACCATGTGCAATTGTAATACAAGGAATGACCATTGGGAATGTACTGTAAGAGCTACATGCTTCTGCCTAAAAAAGGCAAGCATTGTTTTTACTGAAGCTAAAGTTGGTAACTACAGCTACCTTTGTTAGTGATACTACAATAATTGATCATGCATGTCAAAGAACTTGTACTGTGGTTGATAAGTGTTTTCAAATGCTGTTTAGCTAAGGAATTAAGAATCAAAACTGTAAACTGACACAGTCCATGGCTAGATCAGTGTTTAAGAATTATAAAGGCATGTTATTTTCAAAAACCTTTGTTTGAAATTATTTTGTGATTCAGTATAATTCTATCAAACTTAAATGCAAGCTTTGTAATCAAGAAATTTGTTAAAGGAGAAAACTGCAAAGACAGTTATAACGTTATAACCATCAACATGATAAATCATTTAAAAGGTGAAATATACTGCCAAATACAGTGCATAAATGCTTCAGCAAAAAACACAAGACCTCTGCTTATGTTGCAAAAAGGAATCCTGAAGAATCAAAGCCAGACTGTAGCTAACAAATGACTATGAAAAAATCCCTTTAAAAGAAAAGGTTGTTGGACATCAGAGATCCTTGAGCCACAACCATTTCAAAGAATAAGAGAGGACTGCTGCTGATTTACAACTTTACTCTGTTGTCATAGATATTGGATTTATAAAGCCATTCAATCATTTGTCTCCTAACTATAATATGCCCCACCATAACTTTTTCAGTTAAACAGTGATATCAGATATGTACAATGCTATAAAAAAAATAAAAAAAGATCCCAAAAGATGCAACTAGAGAAAACAGCAAATATAGCATTGACAAATATTTGGACAGTTAGTACTGCTGGAGCACCATTTCTTAGCATGAACATTCTTTGGATAATACCTGATATTGAAAGGCACAAAACCATCCAAAATGTGGCTCCATTTAAGGAATCACACTTAGCTGACAACATAAATTAGCACATTTTGGCTAATCTGAAAAAAGTTTAAATGCCATTGGATTAAGTCTATTTGGTCCTTAGGGACAATGCTGCTAACATGGTTGCTGGACTTCTAAAAACTGAATTAGCATCACTATGTTCTTTTATTTATACCCTACAACTATGCAACAAAAATGCCATATTTAGCCAACAAGCAGTAAAGAATAGCTTTTATATTAATCAGGGTTTAATTGGCCATTCCCACCATTCTCCTGTTGCCTTGCAAAAGCTGCGCAACCTTCAGAAACAACTGAAGGTCCACAGACACGGGCTTCTACAGGATGTATTCACCCAATGGAACAGTTCATATTACATGCCAGAAAGTAATACTGAACAAAGACACCAAATCATAACATATGCAGCAGACCATAATATTCAAAATCTAACTCTGTATCAATTGAGTCTAGCTGAAAAACTTGTTTGCCTTTTGAAGCCCTTTGAAGATATCACAAATGTTGCTAGTAAGAATGTAACAACTTCTATTATAATTCCATCAATTTTAGCTATAGAACTTTTCCTAAACACTACCACTAATACTACTTTTGAAGGAATCTTGACAACAGTGGATCAGCTAAAAGCAACTGTACAAAAGGTGTTTACAAAAGTATTTGGCAAATAAGAAACCCTCTTTCCTCATGCTTCAAACATTAGTTCAAACTGAAGTTCCAAAGTAAAGACCTGAACATGGATTGAATAAGGCACTGGTTGATAAAATAATGAAAAAATGGGAAATGAAGAGACTGGGCAAAGTCACAGAAATGTAATCACAGACTCTGATAACACATTTTGATGATCTGGGCATATTACAAACTTTACTGGCTGAATTAGTAGTGATAGTTGCTGAATGTTGATACTACTATGAAAAAATAGCAAGAAGGGAAAAAAAAACTGGCAATCTTCTATAGGAAAGTAAACTGCAGATCCTCAAGAACTAAAACAGAAAAAGAAATTTAAAAAATAAAAATCTGCTGTTATAGAGAAAGAGAGAGATAAAAGAATACCTTGGCTTCTCCTTACTACCCAGGTATGAAAATCCTTTGTTATGGTGGAAAATAAATATTCTCCAGTCTTGAAAAAGGTAGCAAGTAAATGCATTCATGTGCACCTCCATTTTCCATAGACATTGAATGGCATTTTAACACTGATGGATATATATGCTAACAAAAAAACTACCTAAATCCAAAAAGTGGTAAAATGTTTATGCTTCTTATTTTAAATACTAAATTATACTTTTGACAAACTTTCATAGCTATTTTCAATTTTGAATCTGTTTGTTGATTACTTTAACATGAAATTAAAAGCTTAAAGATTTCTGAGTAGGAAATTTTCATAGCCTTTAAAAGTTTCATAAATTTATTGTATTTTGAATCTGTAAAATATTAACCGAAAACAATGCTTTTCGAAGAACTCAAAGTGCTGAGCCAGTGGAAATCTACAGCTCATACATCCTGAAAGAGAAAAATCACCACATTAAGCATTGAAGAATAAATAGAAAATTCAATTTATAAAGGCAGTTTATTTACCCACATAAATATTATGAAATTTCGAAAGAATTAAAAGCTAATAAAAGACCATTAAGCAAGAAAGCAACAGCAAATACTAAAAAGCTTCATGGAGGATAGTTAGTATACAGTGAAAAGACAGGCTTCAAAGATATAAAGTTAATGTTATGCAATTATCTATATTCCGTATATTTACATACATACAAAATGATTAGGGTATAAGCAATATGTCAATACATATGAACATAAATATTATTAAACATTAAAGAATTTATACTAGAACATTTTCACATAGGTTCAGCGCCTTATCAATGTTTGGTTAGGCTACATTTTATCAATTTATGTAACTCTAACCTCAATTTCCCTCATACTTATAGGTTTATCCAGATATGAGCACTATCGTGAAAGTAGAAATGAATAAATAACAGTCAATGGACTGAGAATCAGTCTACAGAACCTCTGTAATAAATATACTAAGATTCATCAACTATTAATTTATTATAAAATTATTTGATGGCAATAAATATCAAAGAGACAAATATACTAGTAGGATGAGCAACAAAGGTGGCATATTCAAAAACAAAGCTTACCTGAATATTTGGAATTAAAATGTTCATTTAACACAATAATATTCAATATGAAAAAAATTAAAATCTGAAAATTGTTATCAACACAAAGTTAACAATTCAAATGAAAGGTACAATGAGACAAAAAATAAAAAATTTAATTTAAAAAGGACCATTGTTGTTTAATGACTATAGTTCTTAAATAAAAATGTATTCACCAGGAGTTTGATGTTCATAGAGGATGTAGTCAGTATCTCCAAACAAAATGTATCAAGAATTTGTAGCAATATGCTTGTAAGATCAAATATTTTCTCTCTGGCAGATAGACATTGTAACATTCTTCCAAACACTAAATGATTTTGCCAAAATAAGCAGATGCACATGACTGAGATTTACTAAAATAGAATGTGAACTGGCAAAGATAGGAATCCAATCTTTAGATGGAAATAAAAATCAAACAGTACATCTTTTTGAAAATATCTACTTTAAATCCAAAAGTGGATATAGTTTAAAACATAATTTTGTTGGTTGTTTTTCAATTTGAATTTAAACTCTTACTTGTTTTAGCATGAGCAAATAGCCTTTTTATTGGTATTTTAATCACTGCTGGCCTTCCAGAAAAAAGTCTACATAAAATCCTACAAGAAAAGGAATGAATAATAAGGGCAGAAAAAATTGCAAAATAGCAAACTGATAGTGATTTTAAAGCCTTTTTTTATATTAAATAGATATAAATGAAGTTAATAAAGGTTGTGGATAAAAATTTTTAAACTTCATAGCAAGATCACTAAATGCAGATTTCTTAAAAAGAAACATTAACAACAATAGTTTTGTTGTGACACAAATGTATCAGGAAAGGAAGATTTCCCATCTTTTTTTAAAAAAAATTCATGATAAATTTTAAATTAGAGGTTTAAGTTTTTATTTTGTTTAAAAACAAGGCCTTTTGCAGTCTCCTTTTGTACTCTAATTTGCATTTTTTTTTTTTTTACCTCTATATATTTGCATTATGCTAGTCACACTGTAAATTTTAATTCTTTATGTTTGTTATGTTCAAGGCCAGTGTGTTTGAATTAACATTCTTCATTCAAAATATTTAGGTAGTCTTTTTTTTTTACTTTTTTTTTTATTCATCGTGATTGTATATTTTGTTCTTTCCAACAGTATTTAACTGCAAAGCTTTTATTCGATTTTACATCCCTGCTCAAAGGCAAAATATATTTCTTTCTTAAAACATGCTCCTTTTCAATTTAATATGTAACAAACACTTTTAGTTGTATTTTGTTGAAATCTGCACTATTAGGTCTTGAAATTTCCAAGCAGTACAACATCAAACATGCTATCACTTTAATCATAAACTTATAGTTTAAATTAATTTTTCTTGCTTCCACTACATCCTTAATGATTATCAACAAGTCTCAGAATATTCAGAATTACTAGTTATTTGCAACTTTATTATATTCATAGATTTTCTCTTTTAATTCAAAAACAGAACAAGTAAATTTATTATAATATATATAAACATTAACTGCTAAAATTGAAGTTGATTTTGCACTAAACAAGTTTTTTTGTTCATAGCTTGTGCATTCGTTTGAAATTTTAAAGGCAGTAATATTATTGCACCTTCATACTGCTTAGCTTTCAATGGATGGCAACTAATCAGAGCTCAACAATTTTTTTTTTTAATTCAGTGTCCATAGGCAATGTAGTTTAGAATCAATCTGCCCTCTATAATTTGAAACTTACCCCAGAATTACATAAGATATATGCTTCAACCAATACTTTACAGTGAGAGATTTTACATCAATCTCTCAAATTAAGCAAGTTATATTATACATATATACATATACACGACTTATAAGTTTAACAATTTGGTGGGTTTTTTGGCTTACTGGACTATTGTCAAGTGTGTATGATTACTGGTAAAATTCTGACAGGTAATTTTAGTTTTTCTTCACTGGACAAAAGACAATCAAAACTGAAGAATTCCCATTCATTCAGATGGCTGCATTCATGCACAAGGAAGTATTCCTAAATATTTACATATATTGCCAATCTCATCTGAAATTTAGAATTATCAACAGTTCACCAAAAGCAATGTTATTTTAACACAGAAGACATTTTTAAAGACTGATACTTTGCACTAGATAACTGACATTTTTCAAAAAATAATAAACTGAACTAATCAATCATAAACTTTTCTATATAGATAAATTATTGAAACTAATAAATCATATTTTCACTTACTACATAAACAGAGTACCCACAAATCAAAATTTTAAAATGGTACATAAAATATTCAGGATTATTTATGTTAAATGTTATAATACAATAAACCTATATAATTCAAAATAAAAATACAACTACCTGAATTTTCCTTACTTTTTTAAATCTTGTTTTTAATTGCCTGCATAAGTAATCACTATTGAGATATGTAGAGGAGACTGGAAACAGTGAAACAAAGCTGATAAATTTTAAAAGATGCATTGTATTACTATATCACGCTTAGTAGTGGTTCTTCACAAATTAAAGCATGTGGAAACCTACTTAATTTGTGGCTGCCATATTAAAAGTATTCTGTTCATAAAATAATTCTTTGGATATTTATTAGATTTTAAGATATTAACTGTGAACTATATAATTAAGTGGCATTTATATTGTAGTGATAAATCTAAAACAAATGGCCTGAAGAAAGTACTGAGCTTAGGATTTATGTTCCAAAATTCATTGAGAGTTATGACTGGGCACAATGACACAGATGACTCACTATGCATTTGGAGTGAGCTTTAGTAGAATTCATATCCATTAATAGCAAGTGAAATAAACTACTTTTATATATTTCTTAACAAACATGATAAGTTTCAAACAATTACATACATTTAAGCATTAAAAATTATAGGACTATCTCTATATGGTTATTAATAACCATGAAATAAGCAAAATTATTTTCTGTCTCACTGTAATCCCCTCTCCCTAACTATATATAAGCATATTATTATTCTCCCAAAGATTTAGAACAGTAGTTTCAAGTCAAAAAGGCGTTTTACGACTAATATATTCAAGCTGCTTCTGGTGGACTTCTCAACTATGTGTTATCCTTTTAATGAGTCTAGGAAAAGGTGAACAGTCCCTACCATTATCAGCTTGCTATATACTCACCTTGTTGGTGATACCTATAACCTTTTGTTCAGATTGGTTTGGCTCTGGAAAGATGAAATTAAATTGCAATAATTGAGGGAACACTTGGCAGTTTCCATACCAATGCCTCCTCTTGTTGGTAAGTAAAATGCATAATTAGATTGCTAGGAGCCTCTCTTGATTGCCAAAACAGAGAAGATGAAAATACTTTTTCAACATAAAACTGTTGAAATATTACCTTGTAAGTAATTATAAGCTGCACAACACATCCAATTGCAGAAAGCCAGTCAATCAGCAAAGATTTGATAGTATGAGTATTATCAAGTTTGAATTCATGGTATTACATCTTTGAAACAATTTATATCTCACACAATGAAAAAACATTTGAAAAAATCCAGTTAACTATCAAATAAGTGCATATAAGCAAAAGAGGAGTAGAAAGAGTACTGTCCGAGGTAATCTGAAATTCACCAACTGTCTCACCATGGTGTGCTCAAAAATCTATATAAGCAATTATGGTTAGCCTCAATTAATATCTGCAGTGTGCTTTTTTTCTTAGCTACTACTTATATTGCAAAGCTGTTTTTATACATATTACATCAGTTCAAATCTAATGTGAAAAATACATGTCCAAGTCAACCAGAAACATTTAAACTTAAATTCAGTTATCATATAGCAAAGAAGTAAATCATGCAGAAACACTTCTAATTTAAGCATTTATTTTGCTGTTAGCTAAGAAAAACAACTATACTACAAAGCATTTTCAGTGTTTAACTAGTGAAAGCATGTATCTAATTAGAATTTATAAATGAAATAAACACTATTTATTTTTCTTAACATTTGTCAAACTTTTTATTTCTGTTAATAGCTATGATGCTATAACACCAAAAATCTGAAATATTGCTGTAACGTTGGTCTAGCATTTCTGCACACTAAAAATCAAGGATCAAGTTCTGACTACAATCAATATTAAACCTTTAATGACTAATGCAAAAATTCTTTGCTAATTTAAACCACAAATGTTCAGTAATAAAAGCTTGTAAGAACTATGTTAACTAAATGCAGCCCAGGTGTATACAAATAGGGTTTCTTTAATTTCTTCTTTTTAGACATTTTAGGAAAAATCATGAACCATTTGATAGTACTATACAAAAAGAAAAAAGAATTGGGAAAGGGACAAATTTATGTTCCAAATGCACAAGCAAGAATTCCAATAGTGATATTAGTATTTCGCTGTTTATACAGATTTTACCCATGAAAATTATAAATCCTCCCATCTAAGGCTTGGTTTAGTGATTCAACACTGAATTGATTTCATTAAAAAAAAATCTGTGATTTATTAAGAATCCATTTTGACAAGTTTTCTAATTAGCATGGTATACAAATCTACAAACCTGGTTTAAGAAATCCCCTACTATAATATTAAGAGCAGTAATATTCATTTTCATGTCCTTATCAAATAGTTAAAAAAAAAAAAAGTTTAAAGTTTTCAGATCCCCGATTAAGCTTACGGATTTTACATTTGACATTAATAAAGTCACTGACTTCATAATGTGAAAACGATGATTTAAAAAATCAATCATTAATGATACACATTACACTGGCAAATCAAAATCAAAAAGTTACTGGCATCCTTACTTTAATATCTATACGTAGTACGTACTCCCCAGTAGTACAAGATAAAATGCACTTTTCTCCTTAGTAAAACAAATGTTCATTGCAACGTACTAACTGTTTATTATTTTATTTTCTTATTGCATATTTGTGGCAGTATTTTGCTTTAAAAAATTTGCACAAAGAAGCCTATAATTTCCTGAGGATATCTTTAGCCAAACACGATTACAAAATAGTTTATTCAACTGAAATAATAAATTGCAAGGACAAATTTCTTTCCTTTTGACTATATTTATTTAATTTTTTTCTTAAATCTAATGCTTCTTTTTATATGTTTGGTAAATCGTGCAGTAAAGTCTAAATGAACTAACTACTGACTATAATTCTCACATATTGGAAAAGTATGGATTATTTAATTTTAAAAAGCTGCAAATGTAAGTTATTTATATACCAAATCTTAACAGAAAAGGTTTGCCTTTTAACTGATTCCCTGTTTTTTTTTTCTCATGTGTGTCATGAAGCATAACAAAGGATATACATAGTTTGTAATGTGAAAAAAATGATACACTACTTTATCCTTTATGCTAATTTAGATGATTGTCATGAATAATGATGTTACCCATAAACATTGCATGTTTTTCAGGGGTTTTATTACTGATATTATGCTACTAACTTGATTGACATCCAAAAGGATATTCATCTCTTCTTCAATAAAATTATTACAAAATACAGACACACAATAGAGAGTTTCACTAACAGACATAATAAGTCAAAGAATATTTGCTATTAAAAAAAAAACAAACCTTAAATACTTTAAGCATATATTAGTAAGAAATTGAAAGTACACAGAGCAAGGTTCATTTCAAGTAATTAACATGACAAACAAAAAATATGAGTGACTATGCTGATACACTGATATCAAAAGCTGCTTAGCAGCATATTTGACATTATGATTTAAATAACAGTTACTACAAAGATGCCATTACTGCATGCTGCCAATGGAAAAAGGAGACTTAAAATTGCCAGAAGAAAAAAAAACCGTGTGTTCTGAACACGAGTAGAGAAGAGTCAGGCAGGTACTGTGGACTAAGAAATTAAGAAGTTATTTAGTACAAGAAGTGCAATCTCGGTAAAAGCAGGAGAGACATTCAAAGATAACCATTCAGTGCTAATAAAGTATGGAAAAGGAAATGGGATATTTGGCTGAAAATGTATTGATGGCAAAGTAGTTAGTGATTTCATAAAATTAAATGGCATAATAAACAAATATACCATGCCATCTGATGGAAGACTATTTAGTAAACTAGTTTGATTTCAAGATGGCACCTTTAAACATGGCAAGCATGAATATAAAAAGTATGGTAAATGGTGTAGCCACTATACAGCACTGTCCTCAAACCCATGAGATATATACAATGTATAACATTATCTATCTGTAATTATAGAAAGTTACATAAAATGAGAAAATAATTTTGCTAAGTATTAAAAATGCTCTACATAAAGCAAGCATTTATAACATATCTATGCTCAGTAGTCAACACATCTTGTAAATGATAACAATTTATTTTTTTTCATTCCGATTTCTATAGCCATTATATTTTCTTTGATAAAAATCAAACCTTTGATGTCTACGAAAAATATAAAATAAATGCACTAGATTCAGAGATACATTTACATATGATATAAAAACTTAGTATAATCTATTTGTTGTAAAAACCAGTAAATTTTATCTTCATTTTAGAGAATCTCTCCTAGTTGCAATTTTCTGTCATAAATACCACCACAGTAACTATAAGTGCCACAAATTAACAACAGAAGCCTTTTGTAAAGCTAATTTATTAGAAAGCAGTAACAGAACAAACATCCAGTTTGGAAAATTGAGGAATACTATTACAATGACATGAAATGCTTAAAAATGTGGTTATACCAGCCTGGGTACCCACTACTCTAAGAGAAAAATTGATTTTAGGCCAACATGCAGTAGCTTAAAACCTTGCTCGGGTTTTAAAGTACCTACATCCAAAATTTGGAGCCTCTAGGTGCTACAGTTCAACCATGAAAGAGTACAAACAAATGCACAAACACTTGAAAATATGTATTAAATACATAATTCATTACAATATTAGAGAAAATGCTAATGCACACAAAGCTTTCTAAATCATTTAAAGTTCTTTAATTAATAAAACTAACACAGAATATGCTGCTTTCATATCTAATATATTTAGAATTTAAAACAAAATCTTCACTTGTTGATTTCAAATTACTGTAATTTTGTAGTTATACTCCAGATGTGTTTTATACATTCATTTTGGAAAAAAAATACTTTATAATAATGAACTTTTTCAAACAACTTAGGTAACTGAAAACAAATTAAAATACATGCAAACTATTTCCTACATTTTAAACTATAAATTAGTATATTTTTAATCAAGAAACTTGCAATTGTAATACTTCTAAAAAAAATTAACTATATCTGAGACACCACATACTATTGTACATTTGACTATTAGTTTTACTAGGTTGACAGAAGATTAAATTTCCACTAAGAGAGAAAAATGGCATGTTACATTGTTAGTTACACAATTTATATAACAGTTTGTTTTTTTTTAATTAAAAAATAATCATTTTCCTAACAAGTTTATAATAATCATTAATATCATACCAGAATAACAAATTATTAGTTTCTGCTAATACTGTTACAAGTTATCAATATTGAGTTTCTAAATTTAAGATCAAAAGGTTTTTTTTTTAAATAACTCTCACTGAATAGCATCTTTTGCATGGTAAATTGTTTTCAAACTTCAAAATTATAAATTAACAAATTTTCAAATTTCAAAGGCTATTATAGAAATAGAAAAAAATGTAAATGCAGGAAATACAATTGAAATAAATTCATTAGCTAGATAATACGAAAGTAAGCAAACCCATTCATTTAAAATTTAAAATTTAGTAAACTAAAAAAATAAATGCAATTTCATGAAGTAAAATGAAAACAAATTTAATCAATATATGACATAAAATACCTGTTATAATATTATTGATTTTTAATTTAATATTTTAAGATAAGTATTTAACTTTTAGACCCAAAATTAAATGTTTAATGAGCAATAAGTGACCCAGTTGGCTTGGCTCAGTTTGGCAAAACTCCTTGGCATAGCTTCTTCTTGCTCTTCATCATCTGCTGGCTGCCATGTGTGTTTCCTCCAAACACTCCAGTTTTCTCCCATATCTCAAATATGAAGAGTTCTAGTAAGGCTTTCCCTACCAAAATCAGCAGCGCTGGGCTTTTGTAGTGTAGGATAATGCTCTCTAGCATATAAACTGCAGCACTCCCCCATAAAGATTGGTGGAACAAAAAAAAAGCAGCTTTGAAAATTCAAAATTTTAATCTCGTTTCTTGTTTTTGTTGTTTGCTGTTACTAACTTTTTAGGTTTTTTTTTTTAATTTAAAAAGCAAAACAATACATTATACACAAGTGATTTAAAAACTTTAGTAAACAAACTACTTATTTGTAAATTAATACACTACAATCAGTAATCTTTAATTAATTAATTATATTTTACTTTTAATTATTGTTTTTGAAGTTTAATACAAGAAAATACTATTATCAATGCAATTTTGGAAAATATAATAGGATATGCAGAGATCTCATCGGACAATTATTTGTTCACTGCTGTAGTATATTTAACATGACTTTTATGATTTTGATTCTACACTTTATTTTGTAAGTATAAAGTATTAGCCCTGTTGGAATACACAGTTTTGATAAACAAACAAGTGGCTAATCAATCAAAGATCTCTAAACAATGTTTGCTCCATCCAAACCTGCTGGCTAAAAATTAAATCAATCTTGCTCCATGGAAGGTTTGTATCCTTCAAGGTAATGACAGTAATCAAAAATGCAGAAATGCAATTCTTGGCTTGGTGCAACATCGATACAGCAACCGTTAAAGTGCCTTATATTCCAGGCAATTCACAGTTCAAAGAACTTAGAGGTAGCCACACCTTTTGGTTAGGCAAAACCGAAAATGATCATCAGCTATTTGGTGTTGGCACTTGCTATTAAATCTATGCTCATTTGTCAGCTAACCTTGTTCCCTAAAGATATGGACAAATGACACATGACTTTATACTCTAGTAAAGCCAACAATTATTACACAACCATCAACAGCACATATGCACCCACAATGATGATACAAAATGATTTTAATAAACCCAGACTGTATTTAGTGTGGCAACATCAATAACTGAAATTTGATAATTAATACCAGAATGAACCCATAGTTTCACTAGTGCAAAAAATCTAAAGCACGATTGCATCATCACTTCCTCCCAGAGCATGATAGTCAAAGCAGTGTTGGCATACCAGCAGTAATTGTCATGTTTGAAGATGCCAGATGAACTTAAGCAGCAAGCATGCATCAAATTTAGTTAGAAGTCAGGAAAAACAGCCATCAAAACAAATATTGCAAGCAGCATTTGGTGACAAGGTACTTTCTCATGCTACAACATTTAAATGGTTTTCTCAATTTATAGACCCATTAAAGATACAGTTTGGACAAGCAGCAACTTCAAACAGACAATTCAATGATTTGATTCATACAAACAGGCAAAATGACTATCAAAAATGTTTCTGATATCTTAGGTCTCTACAGGGAAGCCTGCTGCAAATAACCCTGTCTTACATTTACTTTTCCTTGATAGGAACAGCTCATATATCACTGTTGATTTTCATTTTTTTCTAAGAAAGAAAAAAAATTGCTCTAAGTTAGGATATCAGGTCAGGATCTTCCATATTAAGACTTGGTACCATATGATCTTTTTTTCTCTTTTCCAAAATGAAGTACACTTTTAAAAGGTAGGAGGGATTTGATCAGGTGTCCACTATCATTGCAAATACAGAAGTTACTTTACACTGGATTTTGAGAGATGAATACAATAAGTGGTTCCTAAAATTGCAAAACCATTACAATATACATGCAACAGGTAGCTACTCTGAATACTCAGTAGGTGTCATGATAATACCACAATAAATTCAATCTGGGAGCTTTTTAATCACACCTCATATGTTAATGAGGCACAGAAAAAATTGTATGAAGATCTGATCTCCACTTCACTCCATTCCAAAAATGACAAATTAATTCTACTTAGCAACTTCAATGCCAGAATTGGATGCGATCACAAGGCTTTAAGAAATGTGGCCAGACATTATGGTATTGGAAAGAAAAAGTTCATCCTTTCCCCTTCAAGTTGACCAAAACCTGCTTTATGTCAGATGTTCAAGTTTGCCAAAACTGGCCATAGCAACCACCCAAGATCAGCCATGCACTAATGAGTTATTTAATGACCACTTCTGTCTATATATATATATAGTACATGTAGAAAAATGCTGGTCCACATTATCACTTCCTATGGCTATTTATATCATTTCACTTTCCTGCAAAAGTGATTTTACTAGTGAAGCTACTAGCAGAAACAAAATGCATTATCATATTTGTTTACTTACTTAATATGTCATGGAATCCAACAGTGAATCCTTTCTTTTTGGTGATATGGAAGTCTTGAGTATCCATACCTCAGATCTCTCATCATTTAGCTGGTCAAACAGCAATGGGAAAACATTAAGAAATGTGTCAGAGATGGAGAGCAATGTCATCAAGTAGATTTTGAGTCATCTGCAGCCAATAAACCACCAGTTTTCACAGTTCATTGGCCAAAAGATAGGTGATGCAAAGTCAGTGGATTTCTTCCATTATGTACCTAAGACAACAAACTGCTATAAAACATACACCCAGAGAAAGGCAGGTAGAGCTGATAGCACCTAGACAGACACTGAGGGAGATGATGAAAAAGTTGGTAGTAGTAAACATAACTATATTTCTGAGCCATCTATTAAGGATTATAGGAGTAAAGACAACAGACTTAGTGTCAAAAGTAATGACAATGAAAAAATTTAGAAATTGTATTGGCAAATCTGTGACAAAAGTCGAGTAATTTTACTCAATTCCTTTTTGCCTTCCACACTATAAATTAAAATTCACTTTTGGTTTTTGGACATATTTCCTTTTCATTTGGAACACTAAACTGTGTGCTATGTCATTAGTGCTATTTGAGTCATTCTATGATTTTTTTTCATGTGTTTTTTAATCATTTTAATCAGCTGAAATTGTCTGAACATTTTTGAATATTAAATGTTGCATTTGTTGAAGGGATTAAACAATACCATCCTGTTCACCACATGTACATAGAGTAGTCTGGTGATCATAAACCTGGTGTTTCAACATCCCAGTAAATTCAAAGCACCTGGACATACCTGCACTCAGAGCATTGGCACCTAGTAGACAATGTCATCATAAGGCAACATGATCTAAATGATGAGCCATAAAGGACAAACAAGCTGCCACTCCAACCAGAGGAGAGTAAGATACAAGGTGTAGTCAAAAAGTATCCGACCTTTGGCCCAAAAAACAAGCAATATTAAAAAACTCACCATTTTGATCTAGTGTCCTCGCCTTGGGAGTCTACACACTTCTGCCAGCGTTCCTGCCACTGCTGGAAACATTTCTGGAAATCACTTTTTGGGATGCTGTAGAGCTGTGCCATCGAATTTTGCTTAATGTCCTCTGTTGACTCAAATCTTCTCCCTCTGAGTGTTTTTTTTAGCTTTGGGAATAGCCAAAAGTCAAACGGAGCCAAGTCTGGAGAGTAGGAAGCCTGACGAACAAGTGGTGTGTTATGCTTGGCAAGGAATGCTTGGGCGACATGGGTGGAATGAGCGGGTGCATTGTCATGATGGAGTTGCCAGTTCTTTGCTGCCCACAGGTCAGGTCATTTTTGCTGCACAGCTTCACGAAGGCCACGAAGAACCCCCAGGTAGTATTCTTTGTTAATTGTCTGACCTTGTGGTGCATATTCATGGTGCACAATACCTCTGTAGTAAAAAAAACAGGTCATCATCATCAGTTTAACATTGCTGCGCATCTGTCTTGCTTTCTTTAGTCTTGGCGAGGATGGATGCTTCCATTGGGATGATTGCAATTTTGAAGTTTTGATCTTGACTAGCACACTCCAGCATGTCCTGGGAGATTTCCTTTCTGCTGGTCAGACAGCAACTTTGGTACGAATTTGGCCGACACCCTCCTCATGCACAAATCTTCTGTTATAATCGACTGAACTGACCCATGGCTGATTCCAACTTCGGAAACAATCTCCTCAATAGTCACACAACGGTCTTCATAGACTATTCCTCGAACCTTTGCAATCATTTCGTAGTTTCTGCATCATCTCCAAAGGCCTTCTGAATCTTCTCGATAGTCTGGGCTTGAGTATCACCAAGTTTTTGGCAGAATTTGATACAGTATCTTTGCTCAATGCGCTCGGCCATCTTGACTCAAAAAGAAAAATCGCACAGCACACTCTTCATGTCTGTGCTCAACGCGTCACTGCAGGCGACTGGTGCAACCTACAGACACGAAAATTTTTGCGCATGCTCAGGAAGGACGTGACCACCTAATACCCATGCGGATTTGCTCATGCATTATTATCTTGTTCAAACAAATTCAAGGTCGGATACTTTTTGACTACACCTCGTATAAGATGCCACTTGCCAGTTAACCTTGGCAACATACATGCCATTGGAAACCTGTCAAAAAGATCAGATATCAAGAAACTCTAGTCACAAAACAAGAGATCTGAGGTATGATGCAAACTCAACAAAGTCATGAAGCAACACCAACCCAGAATATTAAAATAGAATACCAAAGTTTCTAGGACTATATACAAAGCAACATCCCAAGTTGCATCAATTGTAATTGGCTTTATCAAGTAAATTGGTTTGATGAAAACAATATCAAAGCAAAATGCATGCTTGTTTCTATTTTAAAGCTCACTTTACATAGCTTAATAACAAAAATTCACAAATAAAGTAAACTGATTACCACTTCTAAATGAAGCTTTGTGCTATGAAATAGTAGCAGCAGAAGAACAAATTAGCAAAACTCCAGGCAGCTGCTGACCAAAAAGATATCAAGCAATTTTCTGCCGGTCTTGAGACTAACTATGTATGAATTGCAAAGCAGTGATAACATCCCTCCAAAGCACAGATAACAAAAAGCTCATTCTTTGGTGTTGGGAAGAACACTTCAATACTGTGATAGAGGGCATACAATTGATTCACATTCAGCGATTCTTGAGGCAATCAAAAAGATGTCAAGCAGTAAAACACCTGGCCCCAACAGCATTTCTCTACAAACATAGCAGAACCTACCTGATTAATTGATTATCTTAGTCCAACTATACAGTATTATATAGAATGCTAGTTCAGTGCCACAAGTATTCAAAGAAGCATTGTGCACATACATATGTTTGTGAAGATTCAGTATCTTACAGACTGTATCACATGAACAGCCTGTCATTTTCATCTGTCCATTAGTCTAAAGAAAACTGGGTTTATGCTATATCCCAGAGCTGGTACTGTGCAGATTACACCCACTATCACCACTGATAAACCATTCTCAAATTCACTACTTCAAGGATGTTTTCAGAGAAAGCATTGATCAATGACATCATCTCTATTCACCTAGGCAGAGCAAGTATGGCCTTAGAAAAATGATCTGTCATCTTTGGAATAACCATGGAATACACTGGAACATTAAGGTGATACCATCTACTGTATAGTTCTTCTCTCCCTTTTTGTACTGTTGCAAGATTTGGATACTCAGCCAATATCATAGATCACTTCATATAGTCAGATCACTTAACTGAAATGTGTAACAACAAAATCCCCAGAGCCATCTTCCATGGCAAGCTCAAAATAGGCTATTAGATAACAAGAGGAAAATTCAAATGTTATAAAAAAGCTAATTTGAAGTCCTATGGACTGACTTCTGAAACATGGTAAGCTGTAGCTCATAGTGACAATAGCTGTCACAAAATGTGTCAAAATGCTGTCACACATTTCAAGGAATGCTGGCACCTTGCCTCCCATATTGGACTTTACAGTCACTAACAGCATCACAGCAACAGTTGGCAATCTCAATCACATTGCTGTTGCAATTCAACATAGTTTAGGTCAAATTTAAAATGAAAATAACTGAAACTATCTCTCAAACAGTAAAACAGTAGTACAGGCTAATCATTTTTACTATATATAATATTAAAAATAATAATAATAATAATAATACATTATAAAACCCTAAAATAAAGTGAAACATATATCCCTTCTAAAGCAATTAGGTGCCAGTCAGTATAACATCTATACCAAGCAAAATGTTTGTCAAGAAGTGCAATGAAAAATTAACATTGGTTTCTTTTAAGTAAATGTTGTTCATTGGCCCACTACTAAGATAACTATAAATACTTTATTCTTATATATTTTAATAGCAAGTTCTATTGTGAATTACTGATTATTTGGTGGTTGTTTTTTTTTAAATTTGTTACATTTGATGACTACCTCTAAGATTAAAAATGCTACTCAAAGAATGCCCTAAAAATTTTTTCACCCTTTGGTCAACACTTTTTAATCTCTGTAATTGATAAGGATAATGGTATCTCCAAGCATATCCTGAAATTTATAAATCATGGTAAATTGTATAAGATCAATAATCGGTTAAAGTAAATGTCTGCAATCCCACATCATTTAGTGGACCAGTCATTTTCAAAGAAAAAATGCAATTTAATAAGTATAAATTCCTTAGTCTTGGGCAGTCTAGTGTCAATCGTATAAGATGGGTAATAATTTGGTTATAAATTTTAAAAATGAAAAGGACAAAGATGTTATTATAGACAGTAACTTGGGTGAGAAGCAAATTGAAAGTTAATTCAGTAGGGGCAAAAGAATGTTAGGTATGTTAAAACAGTAGAACTAGTTCCCATGTACAAATCACTAATTAAACTTATCTTGAAATATAAAATCCAGGCATGAAATCTTTATTACAAAAAGAAAAATGATACTGGCTGTTTAAAAAGGTTCAAATAAGATTTCTAAACTCATCAGATAAATGTAAACTAAAAAAATGCTGAACAGCCAAGTTTATATTATCATTATATTCAACCAAAGAAAAAGTACCTATACATGCACTCTTTTGATGTGAATAACATTCCTATGGCATTTATGGTCATTAGTAGAAAATAAATATTAGACTAGACTGAATGTTAGGCAATTTTCTTTAGCAATCTCATTATAAATAGTTGAAATGCTTTACCAAAAATGGTGACAAAAGCAAAATGTGTTGATGATTTTAAGATCTAAGGATACCTAATTTAAGGCAAAAAAATAATTATAGAATTTTTCCCTTCCTTACCTTCCCATCCTAAAATCACTTCAGCCTCAACATGCACTACATAAAGTTAATATATGCCATTACCAAAATACAGTTTTCTTTTTTACAGTTGTCAAAATCAAAATAAAATAATTTTAATGTTTTAAAATATTAACAAATTTTCATTATGATTTATGCATATTTTAAAAGCAACTAATACAGTTAAATATTACTATGAATCAAGTGTTACAAATTGTATACCATCTGTGAGATTATTATTAAATGCTTGCTTCATACACATGTTAAGTGTTTCATTATAAACTTTTTCGCCCCTGAAATAAATGAAAATCTTTAATTCTTATTGGTTGTTTATCTTTATATCAAAGTTAATTTGGATGTTTTTAATGGAACTTATTTAAAGTTTGTGTTGAATATTTAATGAATAAAACTTAACCATTTTGGAATTTGTTGTTGTTATTGATTAATTTTTGGAAACTAATGAACTTTTTTTTTACTGTCGATTTTATATCAATATATTGTTTTATAGCACTTACACACCCACTTCTCTCTCTCCTTTTTAGAGACATATTTTTGCTTTTTTTAAATTATCAATAGTCCCAGAAGCCAAAATAACTTACTTGTTATGACTAGGACATAATATGAACTTCATTTTTAATAATGAATTAACAATTTATAATAAATGATGAATGCAGATCCAAGGACAATTCCACTCTAAAACATAATCCAAGAAAGGAAGATGAATTATCTGAATAGCATGACTGTCTGAATCATGTCATGATTAGACAGAAATGCTCCAGCACCCATTTCTCAACAAAACATGACAAAGAAAAAAATTTTCAATTTTTTAAATTAAAATATTTTATTTGACATTTTGAAATTACTTTAAAATAAAAAAGATAAATTTGGATGATTTCTGTTGTAGCTGTAGTTTGTCAACCAAATTTCAAATGCTTTTAGTCCACTATTACTATAATACATTATATTATCAGTACCTACTAATTATTGACAAATAAAATTTGCTATATTTGAAAAAATAAATCCTACTATTAACATTATTATTACTATTATTTTTCTTTTCTATGCTTTATGCTATTTCAAGATAATGCAATACTTGATATTAAAAAAACTATACCAATTGTCAACTTGCTAATTTTGTGGTCAAAGCCTATGACAATCATTACCCTTTTCATCTTCCTCTTCCAATACTGCATCAATGATGTCATTTTTGTAAAGATTAGTGACCATAGTCATTGCCTACTGAAAACATCTTTAAAACTCTCAAGTGATTTTAATATAGAAATGCATTTGTGTAATCATTTCCCCTGTTGGTCAAGGTTGTTGTCTATGACATCATCCTCCACTCCTCGCCACATATTTTCCCCCGATTTTACTATGGTACTAACTAGAATCTTTTCCCATATTGTTGCCAACTAGTAAATCACATTTTTCATATTGATTGCTTTGAATTGGTCAATAACACTGGTATCAATCAGCCTCTGATGCTTCCAGGAAAGAACTGAGAAGGTGACTATAATAACAGTTAAGCAATGTGTTCACATTTGTTTTTGAATACTCTAGGTTTATCATTTGCCTACTACCATTAGTAGCAGCTTATGAGAACATGAGACATTTCTACATATAAACACAATGAAGTGTTCTTTATTATGTTCAAATCCTGGTGAGGCTACTTCATTATGTAATCCAAGCATTTTCAAATTCAGCTGTGTTTCATCACAATTACACAAATGATCAGGCAGTAGTTCATCAATTATTGCCTCTAGTTTTTCATGAAAATAAATCACTGCTTCTGAATCTGCTGATAATTTTTACCACATATTATTAGTTAATGCATTCCATGCCTCTCTTTTTTTGCACTCATCAAACAATCTACTAATTGCTGTAAACACTGGCTGATTCACTTGCTAACTTTTAACTCAAGAGCTTTTTCTTGTAATGACCTACTAAATGGAGTTTTTCTCTCTCATTCTTGTGTGAACCAACAATGTTTGTAGTCAAAAATTTTTAATTTAAATTTGTTTTTAATGCATCATTCAAAGTTTTGCATCAATTAAGGTGCAGGTTTACTCGAAGTCTGAAATTGTTGATTTTTCAATACCATGTTCTTTAGCCAGTTTCAGCTTTACCGTTACCTAATAGTCTTAAAACTTTAATTTTGATTCCAAATTCACTGAAACATTTTTCATTTATCAAACATGATGCACTTCAGTTACATTCTGAATCATACACACACTCACTCACTCACAGAGTTGAGTTCATTTGCTAGAACCATTATCAATGTAGTTCAAGTCAAGCTCAAATCAACACAGTTGAATCTTGCAAAGATTTTTTTATTATTCAGACTAGGCAGTTCTACTGTACATATTAAGCAAAAGTGACCTAATTTATGTTCAATGATTTGTTTGACTAGTAAATATTTCTGCATTCTTAATAGAGATGTTTAAAGTATCTACTGTAAATAAACTAATCAGCTCAATTTTTTGTGAATTTTATGGCAGATTATGTGTGCTCATTGAAAGAAAAAACCAACAGACTGTTTTATGTCAATCTTCTAACAAACAAGAGTTTTACTCTTTCTAAACTAAAAGACTAATTCCAACTTTAATTCATTTCTGTTCAAATAAAAATATTTCTTTTTTAGATATGTAAAGAAAGAAATTACATAATAAAATGTTTATGATATTAGTTTTTGCTACTTTTCAATCTTATTTTGACCATTAAAAAACTATTTGATAGTTATTATTATTCTAAACTAATTTTGTTATAAAATTCTCCAAATATTCACCTTTAGAAACTCTTTAAAAAATAATAAAGGAAAATGGGAAGTTTTCAATCTGAAGGACTTGTGTACTCATTTCCCTTTGACTTTCTCAAATCTCCCAAAAAGCATTTTGATAATCTGTGAAATATCTCTAATTGTACCATTATTTAAAAACTGGATTATTAAAACATTAAAAAGTAACAGTTTTTAAAGAATGGAAATCCAATACGGCTGACATAGAATTAGCATCTGTACTCTCTAAACCCTCAATGGCTCACAAAATAAACCAAGATTTTTCAATAAAAACTACAATCCTTTAGCATCCAATAAACAAACTATCAATGATGACTGGTTTAGTGGCACACCAGAAGTTATGAATCTAGCATTAAAGATGAGAATGCACATCTAAAAACAACTGCAGGCTAGTATTTTAAATTTCTTGGCAAATAAAACAGAGAATAGGAATTAGTGATCAAAGCAAGAGAAAAATTAGATCTTTAATTTTTTTAAAAAACTATAACTATGAAAAAATATAATTCTTTAGTAATCCAAATAACTCCCTACTAGCTAATAATACCTTTTGTAAAGTTCTGTTTTCTTGAGTAACTTTTAATTACTAAAAATATCTATTATATTTCAATGTTCCTAATAATAATAAATAAATAAATAAGTAATAATAAATATTTTTATGGAAATAAATGCAATGATAAATTCTCTTTACAGTTTAAAAATAATTTTTAACAATAAAAGCATCATTAGGAGAAGCAAAATAAAATGTTTTAAATTAAACATTAATAAGAAATTCAAAATATATGATATATAAAGAAATCATAAAAATCTTTCTTTATTAATTAACTTAACTCTCAGGTGAGGACTAAATTAGCACTAGTATGCAAAACCATCACCAATAAAAAAAAATAAAAAAAACTAGACCCCCAGTTCCATAAATCTTGAAAAGTTTTGTCACAGAGGTTACTCTTTTATTGCCTCATCAAGTGGGCATTCTAAGTACACTTATATACTTGTGCTAAATGTCTCCACTCAAAAGAAATAAGCAGTTGAAATATATTTAAAGAGAATAGTTAAACTGATCACATGACTAAGATTATCAAATAGTATCAGTAATGGTGGTGATTGCCTTTGTAAATATCAGCTCAATTTAGATGATTTACTGTTAATGAAACTATTTTAAATTTTAATTGCTCAAAATTTTTTAAGTTAAGAAAAAATACTAAAAAATTGAAATCAACTTTTAGTTTCTGTTGTGTAAAACTAAAAAAAAATGCTATACAATAACTATTTTCTTATCAGTTAATGCTTACTAATAGAAAATTGTTTTATCAAAAGCTAAGAGCTGATATCATATAATCTTTTTAAATTTTGATAGTAGCTATTTCAAAGATCATAGATTTTTTTGTACAAACTTCAAACTTGAACAAAATTATGGTTTTCCTATTTTTTTTTTATTAAGTGATCTGTTTTTGTTTTGTTTGCATGGAAAATTTCAGGATGAAAACCATAATTTGCTCATTTTTCTTAGTCTCAAACAGAACATAATATGCTTTTTCTTTTTGTAACTTTAGAAACCTCATGTTTTAAACACTGAAAATGGTTGAGTGATCAAAAATATAAAATAAATTATGAAAATTACTGAAAAGAATGTTGTTCATGCTACAATAAAGAAATGATTGTTAAATAAGGAGAAATATTAGGCACTTGTGGAGCTAATAAGCCTTAAGCTACATCACAGGTTTTCAGAGCCCAAGGAAAAATCTAAAACTCCCCTATATACTATAACCAAATACTCAATGAGATATAGCCAGATCAGGTTCTCTTTCAAGTTTCCAGCTGACAGCTCAGAAAACTAGTATTACAATCAATATTTATTTGTTAGCCATGTGGTAATTATACCAGTGTACTTGTTACAAATATAATTATGCAGAGAACATCTTAAATAAAATTCACTTGTACATGTTAGATTATTAAAATAAAGTCAGCAAAATCTAAACATAGGATTTAAATTTTGTTTTTTGTTATTTTCCTTTCTCCAAAGTAGTATCACTTATCAAGTCAAAATAAACATGAAAACCTGATAATGTTAAAACCTTAAATGCTTCTGATAATGCTAACTTATCTGTAGTATGTTGCCCTTTTCTTCTTCAGTTTCAGTCAAATTGCTTTTTAAACATCCAGCAATGTCATTTAAAAAAAAAAATAATGTGAAAAACAAAAATGATGAAATTTTAGGATTTTATTTTAAAAGTGAATTTCTAATTTAAAAATATCAAAATTGTGTTTTTTTTTTCCTAAAGATAATAGTAAAAATAAATTTGCTTTATATATTTGCAACTCTTCCCAGATGAAACTAATATTTAGCCACAACTACAATTCTCAGACTGTTCAGTTATTATATAAAAATACTAAACAAAACTAAGTTGAAGTTGCTAGTAAATATAGACTTGCTGGCAGAGATATTATAGCAGTTATTTAATTAACATTAAAAAAAAAAATAGCTTCTAAATGAAGACCCTCAAAATTTAGAAGATTCACCATTATCCTATACACCTCAAATACATGTAAAACAGTTATGTAACACTGGACATTTTCAAATATTTAACAAATGCACATGCAAAAAAACATTTTTTCAGAACAAGGAACAAAACAGTACACTGCACAATTTAAGACAAAATTTGAGGGGAAAATATACTGATATTTTGTCAAAAGTGCAAATGAGCCATAATGGTTTTATGATTTTTTCTCCATAACTAGTATCATGCTAGGTAGATAAGTAGACTTTAAAAATCTTAAATCTGCTTCTTGTGGGTAAGTGTAAGTTGTTTTTATGCATTAATCCTTTTTTGTTCTTTTGTTAAAAAATCCTCAAATTTGGTAGGTTCATGTCATGAAGTATTTTGGGACAAATTATACCACTTATGATCAACTATACAGCAAATTACAAAGCTTTTTTAAAAAATGTTTAACATAATGGATATTAGAAACAACTTTAGCTGATAATGACCCCCAATACAGTGAAAAGATTGTATGGTGTATATGGACAAATAAAAGTACTTCTGCAAAGCTTTTATTATCTAGAAATAAATAGTTTAACAAAACAATTTATTCAAATATATTTGATTAAGAAAATGAAAGAGTAAATAAAAGATCTATAAACTTTCTCTAATCTTATTGAAATCCTTATATTAAAACTGTTCTTAATGTAACTTGGTTACTCACTAATATTTTGACTTGATATTTCAAAACCAGATATTCTTCAATGAACAAACAAAACGTTAGAGCAGACATCTACTATACATAAACGTAAATTATGCAATTTAGTCAATCTGAAACAGTTATCAAAACAAAGATAGATAAATTTAGTACTATAAAAAATCTAGTGTTTTTAACTTGCCAAGAAAGTTGGTCCAAATATTTAGAAGTACTATGTGACTAGAATTCCTAATACATTAATTACAATGCAAAACAATCCTGATATATTCATAATTGTGACTAAGTCTACTGCCAGTATTTTGCCCCAAAGTCTAAACTGAGTTCCCAACTGCCAGAAGTCTTATTAGTCATGGTAAAGTTCTAACAAGATAATCAATAAACAAGAGTATTCAACCAGACACTGTTTCTCCAAAACGAATAACACTAAACCTTTTACTTTGGGATCTTAGAACTGACGATCAGATATTAATGAAGTTAGATTTAAATTATTTTGTATATATCCTTTAGCCAAAAAACAGGAAAAAATTAATAATAATAATAATAATAATAATAGGGTCTTTGCATATGATAAGTAAACTTTCTGCAATAAATTATAATGACTATAACTAGTTTTCTAAAAATTTGATATGTTGTAACTATTTTATCTTTCCTACTTTGACTCAGATGCCATTATTTCTCATTGTGTTAAATTACTCTTTAGCGTGTGTATCCACCAAACAATTGTGTTATCTAGTTGTAAGAATCTGCCAAAAAAAAAGATATATTAAAATATGATATGTGGTTTTCAAGCAGACAACAAGCAATATGATTTTTCTAATACATTCAAATTTAAACTTTCATTTCATATAATACCATTAAGCATACCAGATTTTCTTTTATATTATCCAATTGTAAAACTAAAACACTGCAGCAATAAAGTATTTTCAAGACTGAGTGAAATAATGTCTAAGCCCTGATTGCATTATTCCTACACATACAGGTCTTGTGCATTTGGCACATTTTGATTGCACATAAATATCAAATCAGCTTTGGAAAAATAAAGCAAGATATCAAGATCTATACTTGCACTAAACAGTATAAATGTATGATTGTCAATATGATACTTATACAGAGACCTGACATAAGTAAACAGATACACTCTTAGACTCAAATAGCCTATTTCCATTACATGGTATGCACATAATTGGAAAGAACAGCACATGCCAGTCAGCAGATCATGAGAACTGGTTGGCTTTGAAAGGGGATATATAGTTGTGCAGAGGATACTGGTAGAACCAATCAAGAAAAAAATCTTAAAGGCACTAGATATTCCACTATCAATTGTTAATAGATGGATTGTCCAGTTTAATAAAAGACGTAAAGCAACTGTTCATGTATATCCTGTCAAAAGCCAAAATAACAAAAGCTTCATGCCGTGATAAGCATAGAAATTAAATCCAAGCGAGAGAGTTACAAATGTAGTATAATATATCCAGCTTTAGAGAGAGGAAATAGCAATGTAAGAGCACAATGCAAACTATTACTCACCTCATGCAATGTGAGTGATCAAACTGCAATGACATCAAGCCCTCCTGTTTTTGAATAGTTTTCCAATGAGTCTTTTTATTTTCATAGTTTTCAGACATATGGGTATAGCTGCTAAACTATTTGCAATCCACAACAAAAAATGGTGTTCCGTCTATCATGGTGAAAGGTGAGATTTGGCCTATAAGATAGTCACAACTGCTGGTTTACAAAAGAACTACTGCCCAATATATCAGTTTTTGATATCCTCAGCCTAAGTCAAAGGTGGCCATCTGTTCTAAAAGGAGATGACATCTTTCATAGTTGATGGTGCCTTAACTAAACCACTCAAGCAAATAAGAATGGAGAGAGAAAGGGCATCACAATTCAGCTATACACTGCCTAATCACCAGACATGAACCTCATTAAGTCAATCCCTACAAAAGTGGTAACCACATAAACCCTGGAATTTCCAAAAACAGATTCCATGCCAGAAATGGCTGTAATATTGCAGACCAGATTGTTAATCTTATCCACACACTGTGTTAACACATTATTACCTTTGGCTATGTCACAGTGTTAACGTATTTTTCCAGTGCTATGCATGATTCCAGAATAAACAGATGTTTTCAAATTTGGATGTCTATTATGCCACATCTCTTTACAAGCTTGGCTTTGAGATGCTACATATAAGCCCTGAGATAGCAAAAAATAATTATAATGGAAAATGTTGGGCTTCATTACAGAGGGAGAGGCAACTTAGCATGCATCACTTCATTAATTATCTTTGTTAAACTCAGATGCTCACAGAGCACATAGTGGATATGTATGTAAAATATCTCCTAGAGAAGATAAAAACATGTATGAAATATTCCACTAATCTAAGATATCACTAAAGAACCAACAAGAGGTTTTCCACCAAGAGACTGAATGACCTTGATTACAATGCCCATACCCCTATGAAATGTCAAAAGCTGTCAAAATTACATAAGCAAGCAAGAGTTAACTGGACCAATGAATGTTTCCAGTAGAATTTGAGGACATGGGTGGTCTTAATCCATTGAAAGTCTATTTTTGCTTCACTATATCAAAGGCTGAATGAGAATATGACAGCACAGGAAAGAGACTAACGATCAGTGAAACATTGTTTGGGTCATTGCTAATGTAGAAGGTTTTGATAACATTTTTAAATCAGTAAAATTATAACTGAGAACAAGACAGAGATAATGAATTACTAAAGTTTACAAAAAAAGATTTCACTTTATGCTTCATGATTTATTTTCTTTAAAAAATTAATAACCATACAGAAAGAAAGAAAGAAAAAATCCATTATTCATTTAATTGTCCAGTATAATTTGTCATACAGTGATTTAAATTAATTTACATAAAAACATAAATTTTATATTTTAGCATCACTACACATATCTTATAGTGAATTTTTGTTGGGCACTGTATTGCATTAAATTAAAAAAATAAAAATAAAAATAGCTGAACTTTAGAGCTTCAAGGTTATCACGTATTTGTCATTATTTGCAATATGAACACAAAACATGCAGCACGGTTTAAAATTAGCAGTAAGAATAAGACATTATCATTAGTGAGTAAGATCAACTCCAACAAAAAATATACTAAAAAGAAAATTATCTCATACTTAAAATGAACTTTGTTGATGACCCAAATGAATCAGTAAAACTTACTATTCAAAAACAAAGGCAAAAGCTATGAAAAATAAATTAATAAAAATTACAAAAACATTTTATCAAATATACTTAAAAAGTTAGAGCACATCTCTCATTTGAAGCTTTTCTAAAATAATCCTTTTGATATAAGATTCAATCTGATCTTTATTTACTCTTACATGCTGAAAGAACTTATGTACATTTTAAAATGACTGATGAAAAAAAAAAGTAAAAAATACTAAAAATGTGTTTCCAAATAATTTATTTCAATTAAAAATTAAAAACTAATATTGAAACTCTAAAAAGTTTAATGTTTCAATAAAACTAATGAATTATCGAAAGGCTGTTCTGTATATCTGCCCTTAAGTATTAATCAAATTTAACTTTGGAAATGAATTTGTGATATATCAAAATAAAACAGATGGCCTAGACAAAAAAAAAAAAATGCTAATAAATCAAATATTCTAATCAGATACAAAATACAAAAAAAAGAGAATTTTACTATACATATTGTAAATAGGTATTAAAGTTTACTAATAACTTACTATTATGACTCACATTTTTGTTAATTTTTGTTTTCAACTTACGACGCTGAAATTAGTTTTAAAAAAATTTTAATCTTTTTAATGAAAAATATTAAAAATTACAAATTTAAGTAAAATATAAAAAGGATTCTATTTGACTAGAATTTTATGTATAAGTAACAATTAAAATAATGTGATAGAACCAGTCTAAAATTTGTCCTTGTTTTAAAATAGGAAATAAAAGGTCAAATAAACTAAATAAAATTAATTACCTATCCTCAGGTGTACAAGCCCATATTTTATTAGTCAATGGCTTCTGATGTATAATAAAACCCAATTCCTTTTCACTTCAAGCAATTTTAAAAAAATACTGTAGTTTTAACAGAGTAACAACAAAAATGAGAGTGCTATTTTTATTATTATTATTCAAAACAAATTGTAAATCAAAATTGTGTAAGCTTTTATTTGCTGATTATGTATTTTAGTCACATAAATAAAAATAATTTAAAATATACTGTAATTTCCAGGTTATAAGTTGACTTTTTTTTGTCTGGAAATTTGTACCTCATCTTATAATCCGAATCAACTTATACATGGATAAAATTAAAATTTCTCAATATTAAAAAAAAAAATGCACTTAACTTGAAAGCTTGGCCATAATTTCATATGTAACTACTTGGTGAAAACCAAGTTGTTTTTTTTTTTTTTTTCAGTAGAACAGGTGTTCAATGTTCATTAGAGTATGCTTAATTATCCAATCAATAACAAGCCACCACCATCTTTATCCATTTCAATCTTAATTGTGAGTATAAACCCCTATTCATTTTCAAAATGCCACCTGTTACATCACGTAATCGTACACAGCAGCCTTTAAACTGGAAGTCATAAAATTCATATAGAAAACTGTGTCCAGGAAAGGCAAAGGATGCTCTGCATATGACAAAGAAAACTAAGAAGGCAAATTGCAGGTGTACACCTTGATGAAAAAATATTGAGGACAGGTTAGAAGAGTATATATTATCACAACATGCCACGTGTCGAGGACTGAACACCAAGCAAGTGAGATTAAAAGTGAAACAAATTGCTGCTGAGTTGGGAGTGGAGAACTTTGGGAAAGGTCCATCGTGATGTTTCCACTTTATGCACATAGAAAGACTGTATCAGGCAGCGTGCAACCATATCAAAGAAACCACCTAGGGAATTCAAAGGCTTCTCCGAAGCAGAGTTGTGAGTGAGACAATGCTTAGTAATAATAAAATATAAATTGTGAACTTTTCTTTTTTATTTATTATTCTATAAATGTTATAGTACTTGAAGGCTACCTCACATATCAACATGTTATGAAAAATTATATTATGAGTATTTAAATTTTAATGTTTGAAGCAAATTTCAAAGTACTCTCCATGATACAAAGCATGTCAAAAATTTATTTTAAATGAATTCAGAGGATTTATTCACAAAGTAGTTCACTGAAAAGTTCAAAAAAGCTCATTAATATTCAGGAGCATGGAAGTACTGTACACAGCATGCTTTTTTTCTGTTGTTGTTGCTGTTTTGCAAAACTTCACATGGTGTTCTGGCTAGTTTTGGTCAAGTATTTATCTAACTTTGTCTTATTTATGAATGAAATTAAGGAAAATGGAAATTTTAGCCCATTTGACTTATAATCCAGAAATTACAGTATATCTTTTTTTCTCTACTTAATTTATTTCTTTCTGCACAGTTTTTCTTACTGATTCTAAAATTAAATATATTTAGTATCATTTCCATAATTTTATTTATAGCAGCTTTACTGGCATAATAATTTTACTTTTAAGGCAATCAGTAAAAGCAGCAATGTTGCTTGGCAAAGTCTACAAGAAAAACTAAGATATGATTAAATATCCATCTTTCAGAGTAAAAATAAATAGTAAAAAAATAAAACCAACTGGTAATAAAAGTATCCACCTCAGTAATTCGGTCAGTAGCAGTATTTTAACAAGGAAAATTCCAGTAGATGCCACCAAACTTTCTATTTCTCCAGAAATGTTTAGAAAACCTATGCTAAATATATCCATATCCACTTTCATGTCATTTAGTTTCATGCGCTCAAAATCACCATTTGCAAATGCTTATTTTGTTTTACTTATTAAAAATGTTATTTAAAATATTTCATTCATTAATGTCTGTAAACCTTAATTTTTCACATAATTTTGTTAAGTAAAAGCCCACTCCAATTTTTACCTAAGTGAGCGGAGCACTAGACTTGCACTCCAAAGAAAATGGTTGTTTGTTTGTTGTAATTGTTAATTTAACTAACTATACAGCACAACAGCATTTAACATACTTTTTTTTATTTAATTGCCTATTTTTCTTATCTTTATGTCATAAATTGGTGATTCAAGACTGCTACCACCTAGATCAGAAATGGCACATGATGATGATGTCAAAAATAAAGTAGAATCTGAAACTAAAGTTAGCAAGAAGAATGATATTTTGTTTTATACTTTTTTTTTAATGTACAGTAATATAAACTATAAAACCAAAGTACAAGTAAAATTCCTAAATGTACAATAAATGTACAAAATAAATTTTAAAAATTTTTTTAAATTGAAAGTCTCAATATTTTAATGTGATGTAATGTAACATATAACTGGGTCATTACATTTAAATGCACATAGCATTGACATTTCTTGGTGTTTTTCTTCTTTTAATAAATGAATATCAAGCATAAAAAACAAAACAACCAAGAAATGTCAATGCTATGTGCATTTAAATGTAATGACCCAGTTATATGTTACATTACATCACATTAAAATGCACATAGCATTGACATTTCTTGGTGTTTTTCTTCTTTTAATAAATGGAATATCAAGCATAAAAAACAAAACAACCAATGTACCCAACAATAAGATGGTATATGTATTATTATCAAATACATTCTACACATTTTTGTAAAAAGAGGGGTTTTATCAACAAAATGGTAAATACCATATTTTACAATCTGACTCATTTGTCATCCATCAGTTACACTAGTAAATTTACTAAATAATATTATCATCATTAGTCTTATTAGCAAAAATTTATATTCTACTGGAAACACTAATGTTTAATAGTTGAATAATAATTTTGTTATGCTTTAGAAAATATTTTTACATTCCAAAACCAAAATTTCCTTAAATTTTAAATTAGAATACAGTAAATTTTATTTCAGCAATACCAGATGCAGATTTATTTCTTTGACAAATAATTCTCTAAAAAATAAACAGATCAAGCACTCCAATAAAAAGTCAAGCCTTACAGATCCAATAAAATGGTTTTAAAAAAAACTTGCTTATTCATATTACTTGCTGCTATGATCCCTATTATAGTTATAATATTATAAGTCACTTTAAAAAATCTACATGTACAACAATTTGAAATAGTTTGTTGAATAGTTTTAATATCTAATACAATGTTATTAATATTACCAAATTTATCATAATTTCTTAATTATCTATAAGAGAAAAAAAATCATTATGGATTGATAATGTAAACAATTTTCAAATTGACACCAAGATAGAAAGAAGACTGACTTCATAAACCTGTAAAGAACAAAAGAACTTGACCCTGGTTCTATTTTCAGAACCATCCAACCCAACATCTGCAAAAATGATTAAACCACCTTCAATCTAAACACAATGAATGACAAATACTCATAGGTCAGAAATAATTATGAACCTCATTCTGACCCAAACTTGAACCTGTTCAATCCACACACCAGTGTCTGTCTATGGTTTTAAAAGACCAGTAACTAAGCTTGAGTCATATTTCTCAAATTACAGCAAGCAATTAATTTTCCACTGGGACTTTTCTCATATCTATGCATTCTAATAACCATTCTCTGCATTAGATTTTTAACTCTAAGCTAATGAAAATAAAATTAAGATTTGAAAATAACTTCTTAATACTCCATTCCTTCACTTCAATTCTTTTTTTTTAAATTTTAATGCAACATTATAGATCTAAGTAGCAGGGAAACTAGTTATGTTTTACAAAAACTATTAAGTTATACAAGATATCATACAAGCATTATTACATAAAGTCTTGTATTTCAATATAAATGTTTGACTTTAAATAAATAAACTTTTATCTAGAAAAATAACTGAGTGTAGCTAAGTGCATTAAATACCTCCTAAAGTAAAAAATGCTTTCTTTCTTTTAAAAATAGTCTTCTAGCTAATGACAAACATCTGATTATGTTATTATTTCAATTTGAATATAAATATTGTAGAAGGTAAAAGCTGAAATGAAAATTCTTATGTATAATCAGACATGGGTATAACTTGTTATATGTATCTATATTGTTCATATCTAGTGATCTATAAAAAAATTATGGTCACAAAAGGTCATTTACTTCTCGTTTTCATCCCACTATAATACTTCATTTTACTGAAAAGTCCATTGGATGCACAAGCAAAAAAAAATTTTCAACAGCTCTCTTTAGCAACAAATTTCTGATTTGCCTGAGCTGTTTTTTTTTTTTGTACATCTAACAGATAGTTTTTAATTCTTATTTAGGCTCCATTTATTTCCATTTTATTGTACTTTTAGTAATGTTTACCTGTCATCATCTATAGTTTTTTCTTAGACAAACAGAAGATGAAACAAATCATACATTACTTAAGACCAAAAAGAATAAAATTAAATAATTTTCTAGAAGATTAGTGAAAACATATGTCAAATTTTTTAAAGCTACAAACATCAATCTTCATAATGATGTAATCAGCTCTAGGTATCAGATATAAAATAAATAATCTACAATGTGCTAAAAGCAAATGCATCCTATGAAATTACATAGCTAAGTTATTTATGTAATGATAGCTGTGTTATATAAATAACAAAGTATCCTAAAGAATGTTATGGGGGAAAAATTCTAACTTTACAAAAACTTTAGTATAACATTTTTATTAAAATTCTTATCAATAATTGATCTATACTTTTCATGTGATAATCTATTGCAAAATAGATAAGCATGTTACATGTATATAGGGTCAGAATATTGTTGAAAGTTTCAATGCACACCAAAGCTTACCAATCATGTCTTATTTCAAACTACATACAAGCTAATAAATTTTCTAGCAATTCTATAATTCTGTGATGCTTTTTTTTTTTAACATTACATGCATAAAGGTGTGCCATCTTTAACAGTTTTTAGAAAACTTTTAATTCTCCCCTTTTGTGCATGTGAGTACACACGCACACACACTTTAGCTTTACTCATCTTCATTTTTCTGGATTTGCAAAATTATATGCGAGATGTCAGTATGTTGGTTGTCTTTTGAGCAAATGTCATTACAATATCTGATTAGTCATGGCAAAGTTCATATTAATGGACTAAAGTCCAGTGGCAGCAAGTTGTGTTTTCTGAAGAAAGTCTATTCAATATGGATTTCTTTGATGGCAGATTAAAAGTATGGCAGTGGTGTGGCATAATCATTATGGTGGCAGTGAGGGATCAAGGCCAGCTGGCATTATTGGTTATTGTTCAAAGTTTCCTGATTGCTCAGAGATACCAGAATGAGACTGCAATACCATCAATTCTTCCTTTTCATCAAGAGCACTAGGTTCAAGTTCCATAATAACTGTTAGAACACAAAGGATTAGGACAGGCACAGCATTCTATAAAGTTAACAATATCACTAAATAGGACTAGCCAGCCATGACCTCACTTCTTTCATCTACTAAGCATCTCATGTAGTGGTGTAAAAGCACTCTACAAAACTTACACAATTTTGGTGTCACCTCATTAACATGCTATAATAATATCCAAAGTCTAATTTGACCAAAGAATAAACTGTATTATAATTTCTGATTACTTTATGTATTCACAAGTATAATTATATTTGATGTCAAATTCCAATATCTCTAGATTTTTTGGTCCAGTATATATTTTTCAGTAATATAAAATAAAATGCAATTTTTTTAAAATTTATTCCTTATAATAGAGCATTTTTTCATTAGTCATTTATTATTTTATTTTAGTATCACATACCACTTTGTTTGCTGAGTTTAAAATATTTTGTTTTTTGCTTTATATTAAAATTTTATTAATAAAAAAAATAAACCCAGCTATATATATATAGAACTTTATTAACTTAAAGATTGACACAGCACAGTCAATCAGTTATTGACCAGTTATATCAAAATACTATAATTATCACAATTTTTAATTATGAAAAGTTGTCTTTATTCCAATGATAATGATTACAAAAGAGTATTCACCTTTCTAACAAGTGTTTTCTGCATTTAAAAAGTTGAATGGGCTAACAAATTTCCTACTTAATAAAACAGTAATTAAAGAATTAAAGTATTTATTGTAAAGATTCTTTGTAAAACTAATTGAATTCAATATTCCAACTTTTACACATTTTCATGCATAATTGTTTGTTTTTTTTATCATTTATCAAGGTAATACAATAAAACCTTTAAATGTTATTATTTGTCATTCTATGCTTGTTTGAAACACCATAATATGCCATATTTTAAGCACATGAAAGAAAAATAAAAGATTAGATTTAAAAGAAAATTATCAAGCTAGTTTAAATCTTTTTTAATATAATTATTTTCAAATTAACAATTCAAAATATTAATAATTACTTCTGCTTTAGAAAAATATTTAGACCTTTTTAAGTGCATGCAATATCAAAATTATTTTTAAAACTATAATTTTTAATAATCTAAACATTTATCTAATACTTTGATCATCAATCTAAGCTGAATAGTTTTCTTATTATAAAGTAATATGTATACATTATTTTTCAGGATTATTATACTTAAAAGCCAGTAAATAGCACAATACTTCACTATCTACCAATATTTATGTCATATCAAATTTTATTATTAATTGGTGCTGCTAACTTTATAAATAACACCACATTTTATCAAAATTATTCAGTTATTTTTTATCTGGGAGAAAAAATTATAAAACTAAACATGTTAAGTATGAAAAGCACACACTTAGACCAAAGCATAACATAACATATCCTCAAAAAAATAATTACTTTCAAATCCAGAATTATTTTAACAGAACTAAGTTGGCAAGCTCAAAATAATCTGCTAATAAATTATGTTTTACCCCAAAAAATATGAAGTTATCCAGTAAAAACACTAAGCATTTTCTAACCAGACATGCATATCAAGCAAGTCATTGTATGAAAGGTATAAATAAAACTTACCATTTGAAGAAAAGACAACTTTACCATATAAAAAAATTTTGCAATAAATCCATTAGTAATAATTAGTCAAACTGTTAGTTTTCTGACTTAGTTCAAGCCCTTTAGCTAAAATTTATCACTGAAAACAAGCAAAATTATCCCAATCTTACTACTTCTATCTATAAATAGAAGAACAAAGTTTTTCTAGAACATACAGACCAATAAATTTAACATAGTGGAAAATCAGTAAGGACAATTTAAATATCAATCATTAAATTTTATAAACTAATGTCATAACCTATCAAATTAGAAATTTATATCAAGGTGAATAATGAAACAGAAAGCGTTGCAATTATAAAAAAACATGCTTTAATAAATTATTAAAAATTACCAAAATATTGCTCTATATCAATCATAATACTTGATATAATTTAATATGTCATCCTAACAATAGAAGTATAATTTACCATGGTAAAGTATGAGTATTATGATTTATCATCAAACATTTCGGGATTTTAACAAAATTTTACCATAGTACATGCGGTCCTCAGAATCACATCAAGTTGCATTCATAAGTTGAGACCAATTTTCTCAGAGAAACAATGATATAATAGGTGGTTACGTTCCTGACCAAGGGTCAAATATGCAAAATTTTAACAATTTATAGATACGAGTACAAATAGCATATTTAACCAACTGCCATTCATATATAAAATACAATAATAGTGTTTAGAAAGTTCTTACCTTGATAATTCATAATTCCTGGATTATTTGGACTGAATATTTGTAATTGAGGAGGAGCAAATTACTGCAAGAAATCTGAAGGTTAAAGAATATCTTCATCAGAGTATTCTGGAACATGGATTTTCCAAGAACTCTTTAAGGAAATTTTGATGGGCTTCTTTGAGAAGATTATGGCCACTTGATGACTTTTTGAAAAATGTATCCAGAGAAGCTTGTTTTGGTGCTACATTCCAGGTTTAGAACCATTTTCTCAAAAATTATCATGTCAGCTTCCAAATGTTTAAAGGCTTCACTCATCTGCTTGGTTATCATGGCACCTCATGAAGGAATCTCTTGAATTGGGATATTATCTTATGCCTTTCATTGCTCATCAAAATGGACAAGGTTTTCAATGTTGAGTTCCTGAAAATGAGGGGTGAGCAATTCCTAAACATCATCTGTATGCTGCAGCTGGCCAGCCATCTCCACAACTTCAGCAGTGACTTCACCAACTTGGTCTTGAAACCTTAGACAAATTCTGGACAAAATTTTCTCCAGATGCTATTGAAGTTAGATTCTTTAATCTCCTTCTAAGACTCTTCACTGTTCTTCATTGTATCCAGAATGTTGAATTATATCCAGAGGCTTAGCACTGAAGTGCATTAAGAGGAAGACTGACTGTGCGACTTATGTTTGTTTGTTTGTGTGCAGAACCAGCACCTAAGTCAGCATCATGCAATAAGTACAGATTTGACCATCATAAGTAATTAGATGGGTGGCAATTGGCAACCTACATTAAGTGCAGATCAACATAAATCAAGGACTGCTTGTATATCTTTAGTAAGAAGCTAAATATTAAACAGTCTATACAATTGGGCAAAAAACTCAGCATATACTTTTAAACATATCAAACTGTGGAGAAAAAACAAAACAAGCAAGTTAAGAGAGAGATTAATACTTCTAGCAAAGTGTTAAGTTAAAATTAGTTCAGGTTTTCTCAATCTTAATAGCAATAGGGAAATTTCATGTTTGAGCAGACATTTTAAAATCATGAAAATGATTTGATTTGGTTTTTAATTATGTCCTTTTTTTTCTGGCTTTCAAAGTTTGAAAAATAATTTTTGGCCATCAGAACATCCAGTTTTATTCAGATATGGTAGATTTTGTCATGGGATTCAATTTTGACAAAATCTAACAAAGATTCATTGCACTGCTTTAGCAAGAAATGCATTTTGGTCTTCTCTCTTAGAGTCATAAAGCATCAATTTTGGATAAATTGGTTTAATCAAAACATTTTACAACAATTAAACATGGCAATGTTGATGAAATGACACAAGACACAATCATATGTCCTGTACAACATTTTTGTATGTGAAAAATTTTTACAGAAGCCTTTACAGTCATAACTCATTTTATTTTCTTCTAACTTGCTAATAATTCATAAACAAGACTTGTCCTATGAAACATTCTTCATGACATACTAATTTACATCTATGATATCTACATGTTATTAATGTGATTGCCACAAGCAGAATAAAAGTGAACGTGCATAAGATCTGAGAAAATTTCACAAATATTCTTTTGTCCTAAAGAGAAGTTCAAAAGAAGAATCCCATGCAATTATTTTCTTGACTTTTTACTATTTATGAATCCATTTTAACAACTCAAAAATTTCTCATCTTATATATAAGCCCATTTTTATTATTACTAGTACAATAAAGCTTGAGCATTCAGATACTCCATATGCAAACAGACATCAGAGGCATCTATCTGGTTTACCTTGTTTACATAAACTCTTTGTAAAAACTAATTACAAAAGCAGTATTAAATCTTTAACACTGTTTTAGAGTACAATGGACTCGACACCCACTAAAGATACAATAGTTTCATCTGTTCAAGATGCAGCACTGCCACTGCCCCTATGACACAAAAAAAAATAAAAATAAGACAACCAACTCCATATCAGATAATTTTTTGGTACATACATTGTTGTTTGTACTAATCTAGCAAATGAAATAACATTTTCATGACTATAGATGTAGTTATTATTATAAAACAAAAAGGAGTCTACTACTTCTAATACACATAGTATTGTAAATTAATATGGAAACAAATAAAAAGTAAAAAAGCAAATAATAATTGTCATTGTTTTTAAGTGACCAAGAAGAAACTGCATTTTCTTTAGTAATAGAAGAATATTGAATGTAGACAGTTTCCAGAAGAGAAATCTCTCATGATAAATTTATAGAAATGCATGTTCTAGCTAATGAGGAATGTTCCATGAGGTAAATTTCAAGTGTTATAAGAACTTGAAAATATTTTCTGAAACTAAAACTGTTGCCAATAAGAAAGGTAGAGGCAGGAAGTCTAAGCAATCTCTAAATGATGCTAAATATCTGAAGTTACTTCTCTTGGCATGATAACTGATGATCACATAAAAATGTCAATGAGGGTGTATCAAGAAGAGTAAAAAAATAAATCTGTACAAAGTGGTTCTGAATGAACACATTGCAGTTTGAAAACCGTTTTTGAAGTAAGAAAACAAACTTAAAAAAATGAAATAAGCATAAGAACAAAACAATGAAACAAAGCATGAGAAGCAAGTTCTTCTTTACAGATGAATTAATATTAAAGTTATTTGGAAATAATCAATTGTAGTTTGTTTCATGGTACAAAGAATAAAATGGGGTTGAAGATATTTACAATAGTGTCAGTTTAACTATTAAACATACTTTTATATGTCAAGCAATTCCATCAAGAATTTGGATAATTAGAAACATAATTCATTTTCCAACAAGGCAGTGATCTGAAGCTTACAGCAAATATAGTCAAACAATATCAAGAAAACAAAGCAGCTAATGGAGTCATAACAACATGGTTTGGCCATACAAATACTTGGCATGAATAGCACAGAGGTTGTGTAGACTTAAAAACAATACAGAAAAGGCAAACTGGCAGCCAAAACAACATAACTGGATATATAAAAAATGATTTGGAATGTTTGGAGTAATTTTTCTCAGTCTTATATCAACAAATAGTATTCCAACAATGTACTATGGTACATTACATTAATTTGTGTAAAGCAAAGGGCCTTTATTACCCAAAACACTAATTCTGTTATATTTTGTCTATTTCGAAATTCTACTACCTAGTATATCTTTAAATTAATTAACAATAATAAAATCATAATACAAGACATTTTGCATTTCCCTTTAAATTTTCTGTTTCTATAATATTTCTTAGAACATTCTCCATCCACCACCCTCTGTCTGTGCATGGTTTTATTTTTTTGTTTATTGCAAATTTCCTTGATAGAGTAATTTAATAAATACATTCTTTTATAAAAGTTTTAAAGAATAAACTTGAACAAACAATGTTTTTTTAATCATTATAATTTAACTAATACTCAGTTTCAAGCATGTTTCCAACCTGAACAATTAACATAAAAATTTGTTTATATTATTTGTTTTAAATCAATCTCTCTCTTCTCCGAACATGTTTTAGAAGATTCTCTTTATAGCACATTTCTGCATTTTTAGAAAATAAAATTTTTAAAGAAGAAAGAAATACTCATTAGTGCATCTTCTACATACTTATATTGCATATAATTTCAACTTAGGCTTCTGATGAAATAGAAATTCAACACTCTTATTTTAAAATGAGTAGCCCAGGAGAGTTTAATTTAATAATCTGCTGAAATAATGGTTGGTATTTACATGTATATGTGCACACGAATACACAGACACACACACATACGCAAAATAATCATTTTGTTTTTTCCTATTGCCCACGTCATTGTCATTAATCATGATACTCTTAACAATAAAGACAAGCTGAAAATAGATTTTAAAAATGCATCTTTTCTATAATTTTGTTGTTGTTATTGCTTCTGGAAACCTTTTCAAATAAAATGTGTCCTTTTACTGACTGCTTTTATTTGCATTTTTTCCCATTTGTTGTTTGGTTATAACATGTTTTATACTCCAGATTTAGAGCTTATATTTCAAGTTTATAAAAATACATTTATTTTAAGATACCAATAGAAAACAAATAAAACTGCAGTTAATTAAATCTGATGAAGTGAGAATCACTTCAAGATGAAAAACTTTATAGATACAGACTGAGAGTCTACTTATAGAAGCAATTACAGATGTGTCTGTCTATCCAAATCAACAGATCCAGTTGAAGGAATATACACTCTGTCATTTCCCACCTTTCCAATTTAAACAAGCAATCAGTTGTAGTGATATTTCTTGCAAGAACCCTGTTGAGCCAGACCAGACATGACAGACAGATAGCTTAAAAGAAACTAGGTTTCTTAAAAACTTAAATAAGACTTCATGATCTGAGTTTCTAAGCTGATTGATTTCAAGATATTTTAAAGAAGCCTCTAATTAATGCTGTCATTCTGACATCACCTGCAATAGAAGCTATGAGAAATGACAAACTTAATTTAAACAAGTACCAGAAGAAAGTAACATGAAAGATGTAGGCAGAAGAATCAAGATGAAAAAAAAAAGGAGGAAAAAAGTTGTGTCAACCTCTTTATTAAAATATTTGCCTTTCATTTTTTCCTTCAATTATGTATAAAATCTTAAGCAAAGATATGTCTTCAATAACATATCTATAACATACAGAGATTTATTTTCACAATGAACTAAAGTGTATTTATATTATGCAAGGTATTTTGGAGGAGTTTCTCAAGATTTCAATGTCTGAAAAGTTCTAAACATATCAAATCTAATATGGTATTTATAAAGATGAAACAGGTTCATCTGGTTTAGGTTAATATATTTATTAATAATTTAACTTTTTTTTAAAATTCTGATATCCTGTTTTATTTTGTTTCAGAAGAACAAAGTAAAAACAAGCTTCTGAAAATTTAGCATTCCAATTTTTAACCAAAGGCATGCTTTAATAGCAGAAGTCTAAAAAAAGATGTACTGTACAATCTTTCAAGTTTTCTATTCTGCATAAAAATTGCTAGAGCAATAAAGCTTTATACTGTCTTTTGATCATCTGAAAACTAGGATTAAACCAATTATCTGTGGTGTTAATGAGAAGAGAAAGAAAAGTAGCATAACAGCTCAATCTTACAAATATCAGATATAAATTTATAAATAAATCAACTTAACTATACACTTTTTATTCATATGTTAATAAAGAAAAATAAGCAAAAAATATACTTAAAAAAACAGATCAAATGATGTGCTTCATTGTAGAATGTTCTTTTAAAAGTAAAGCTGAGCATTCCATATTTTCTGGAGAGGGGAGAAAAGGGGAAGATGTGTTGAATTTTTTTTTATTTGGGAGGTATTATTTCTCAATATCATATATACTTTAATAAATATGTTTGTATTATTACATATCAAAACTAAACAGTAGATAATGAATTAGATTTTTGATTTACCACTTACATAATTATTTTTTTTACAGTTATTTGACAATGTCACAATTAACTTGGATAAAAATAACAATATGGATGTATTATATGTAGATTTTAGAAATACCATTGACAAGTTTCCATAAACAGTTGGGAGAAAAATGTGTAAGTCTTGGTATTACTAGAAACCTTCTGATATGGATTAATGATTATTTAAATAAAACATTAGAGGATTATCGTTGATAGTATTGCTTCTAGAGATAAAAATGATACTACACCGGGTTCAGTTTCTTTTGGCTAATCTTGTTTTATTTTAATCCATTGATGACATCAGAAGTAGTATCTACATTTATATCATAAACATTTTAAGATGCCATCAAATTTTATGGTGAGGTTAATAGCTAGATGATGTAAAATTAAGAAATGTGCCATAAAATTTGTACATGATGCCAAATTGTGTCATAAGATTGGAAATGGGATAATGCAAAATGTTTACAATCCAATTTAAATGATTTAACAAGCTGATTATTTCAAGGAAAAAGCAATTTAATTTTATAAAGTGTAAATGCCTTAGTCTTGGAAAAGCTACTTTGACTCATTTTCACAAAATAGTAATAATTTGTACAAATCTAAATAATAAAAAGATTCATTTATTACAGATAAAAGCAATGTTAAAGCTCAAGGAGTAAAGCCAAGTGTTAAATATGTTAAAATAACAGAAATTCTAGCTCTCTATAAATCACTAGCTAGACCCAACAATGTGTGTCATAATTTGTTTTGAGAAGATTCAAAATAGTTTCACTAACATAATCTGAAGTGTGCACAAATTTTAATTTTAAAAGTGTATGAAAACTTGGACTGTTTAGATTATACTATCACCATTTTAGTGATCTAATTAATCTGCCATCTTAATGTTTCTTTTCTCAAATTAATATTTCAAAGTTTAAAAGAGTTGTGATCATCAAGTTCAAAGATCAATTTATTAAGCAAATTTTTTCAGGACTGGGATGAATTTATTCACAGTAAATTATAATATTTTGTTTTTAATCTTAATAATTACTAGCATAGTTAATATGAAGTATGCAGTAAATGTATTTTAGCAGGTTAATGGAGTACATATTGTGAATAACAAAATAGAGGTAATATGTATAAAATGGCTAAGCTGAGCTGATGGTGCAGGTTAAGAGTGGGAGGGAGGGGCAATATGGCGGAAATGCTAGATGAGATCATCAAAAACAGAAGAATGCCAGTTAGTATCTGGTGTTCTTTTTCATTTTGTTAAATCTCGTAAATTCTAGAATAGTTTCTGTTACTGAACAGGTACAGTCCTCGCGTGAGAAAGGGCAACAAGGATTCCTGGACTCATAAAAGGACAATGAAAACCACAGCAATTTTGTAGGTTGGTCAAGGATTCTGTAAGTAAATAGCATCTCCTTTTCAAATAAGAAATCCAGCAACTATATGTAATGTAATTTTATAACTTTAGTTTTCCTAAACATAACTGAATTAAGCACTTCTGACCCAATGCACAATAAAGACCACAACTCTGAAAATATAGTTCTAACCATTAATAAAAATTAAACTACCAAAAATAAAAGCAGCATGTGATTCTAACAATACCATATTTAACTTCTGGAAAATATTTAAATGCATTACATTTGGATATGATATTAACTTCCATATATATATATATATATACGAGGTCTGTCGAAAAAGTATCCGACCTTAGGCTGGGTGGAAAAAATTACATACTTGGTGGGGTTCAATTGCTAATCCCCTTCAAAGTAGGCCCCTCGTGCCTCCACACACTTATCCAAGCGATCCTTCCACTGTTCAAAGCACATCTGGAATACTTCTTCTGGAATGGCTCTCAGCTCCGACGTTGCATTCCGCATGATGTCCTCTCGGCTCTCAAAGCGGGAGCCTTTCAGTGGCATCTTCATTTTTGGGAACAACCAGAAGTCAGGAGGAGCCATGTCTGGAGAGTAGGGAGCCTGGCGAATGAGCGAAATGCCTTTCTTTGCCAAGAAACCTTGGATCAGTTGTGACGAATGAGCCCGGGCATTGTCATGATGCAGCCGCCAGTTTTGCAAGGCCCACAGATCCGGTCTCTTGTGTCGAACTGCATCACGAAGATGTCGGAGGACTTCCTGATAGTACTCCTTTGTAACTGTTTGTTCTTCTGGTGCATATTCATGATGCACAATGCCTCGGTAGTCGAAGAAAACAGTCAGCATCACCTTGATTTTGCTCCGGACCTGACGTGCTTTTTGGGCCTTGGCGACACTGGGTGCTTCCACTGTGATGACTGAGCTTTGGTTTCCAGTTTGTACCCGTACACCCACATCTCATCTCCAGTTACCACAGTATTCTGGAACTCAGGATCCCTGTTGCCAGTATCCAACAGGTCCTGCACAACGTCAAGACGAAGTTGTTGTTGTTCCTGAGAAAGCAGCTTGGGCACAAATTTCACTGCCACTCTGCGCAAGCCCAAATCCTCCTTTAAAATTGCATGTGCAGAATCTTTACTATTCCCAACCTCATCACCAATTTCCCGTACCATCAAATGATAATCCTCCATTATCAAGGTTTGCACTTTCACCATAACAACTGCACTGCAGCTTGTTGATGGCCTCCCGGAACGCTGATCACTCTCCATCGATGTGCGGCCATCTTTGAACCTGTTGTACCATTCTTTTATTTGGGTAACACCCATGGCATTGTCACCAAAAGCCTGTTGAATTTTGCAAATTGTTTCCGCTTGGGTATCTCCAAGCTTTTGGCAAAACTTGATGCAAGATCATGCTCCACACATTCCGTCATCACGGGCAAAATGAAAATGCGACAATTAGGTAGTACAGCACCTCACACAATGGCTACCTGACAGTGACCGATGCATCCAGCAAGCTCACCAAAAACCACGCATGTGCATGAAGGCATGCATCTCCACTATGCACACTTTTGCCTCCTTAATGTCGTTACTTCCCACAGAAAAAAATAGTCGGATAATTTTTTAACAGACTTTGTAGAGAGAGAGAGAGAGAGATACTTACTTTTTTAAAACTTTTAATGATTATGTTGAAAATGTAGTTTTTAAAAGATATAATGCTGTAGCAATAAAAAAACATTATCTGATACGTTTCTTATAATTTAAACAAACATTTTTAGACCCATGCTACATTAGGAAAAAGAAAATTTAAGGATGACAAGGGTTATCCAACTAATAGTATTCAGGAAAAAGTTAATACACTCAATGATTATTTTGCAAGTGTTCTTACACAAGTTATAGACAGATCTCAAAGTTTAATTCTAAATGTAAATACCAAAAATATAGACAATATAAAAATTAGCAGATATATACTTAAATATTAAAATAAAGAAAAATATCAAAATGGTAGTATTAAAAATGACAAACAGTAAATAAAAAGTATATTTCAAACTCTTTTAACCAAATTCTTCAGATTTGTATAAAACATAAGAAAAATTTTGTTTTGTGGCCAATTCAAGGTCCTTTTTTTTTTCAAAATTATCAAGGTGTATGTGTGGCGTGTGTGTGTGGTGTGAGAGAGAGAGAGAGAGAGAGATTGGTGGGGGACCACTCCAACTTCCCAAAGCAAGTTACTTTTGGACAGTTTCCCTTCCACTTAAAACATTATGGAAGCCCTGCATCCATCAGAACAATCAGTTTAACATTCGCTGTAGGTGAGATGTTTAAAAGTATGGATAATGAAGGAGGACCTTATTCATTCAGATGAAAATAACTTGTTTTAAAACAGTCAACATACCTTCCATTTAGAAAAATCTTGTTTAATCAGTTTCTTAAAGATATCAACATCTTGGACATAGATTTTCTTTATCACAATTTCTAAAAGCATTTGATATGATTCAACATGACTTCATTATAGAAAAAAAAAACAAATTTTGGCATTTTAACTATTACCGAAAATTACTTCCATAATAAAATGCATGTCTGAAAATCTGAAAGTCACTAAAGGAGTGCCTCATGGGTTTATTCTTTGTTCTATTGTTTTTAAAGTATAATATCTACACTAGAATCTCTAGCATTATTATACTTACAAACAAAGCTAAAAATTATGGTAGATGACAAAAAGAATGATTTTAAGAACAAGCAATCTGATTTAAATAGTTTAATAGACTGCTCAAACAAATGGAAAAAGAAATTTAATATTTCCAAGTGCAAATGTCTTAGCCTAAGATGACTAAAATAAAGTTTTCTTATTATACCACTAGAAAAAAGGTTTAGAAGTTATTACAGATAACATTTAAAAATTCAAAAGAACTGTGACAATGTGTCAGGGTTTAGGTATACTTCATCATACTGTAAACCAGGGTTGGCCAAACCTGCCTAACGTAAGAGCCACATACAATAAACTTCAGATGTTTGAGAGCCGCAAGACATGAAAAAATATTACATGCACATTATGTAACAAAAATTTTGTATAAATATTAAGAAATACATGTGCTTAATAACATTTATTCATGTATGCAGTTTTTTTAAACTGTTAATTTGTATTACTTTCAATAATCAAAAGGCACACATACACATACCAAATATTTTCAAAATCCTGACTGATTATTGTGAGTCTCTATCTTGGCTGTGAGTCGTTGAAAATCTGGCTGATATGTTGTCAGGGCTGTACAAATTAGCTCCATCAGGTGTTGATTTGTAAGGATTGCACGATGCTTCGATTTCACAAACTTCATAACAGAGTGCAGTGATTCACAGCAGTATGTTTTGCTGAAAATTGAGATGAGTCACACACTGGTCTTCTTTAGTTCAGGATATTTTATTTCTGGAACTTGCTTCCAGAACTCAATTGTAGACTGGGATTTATGGATCATCTTTAGACCCAGGTCCTCTTGTAATTCCATTAGTTCTATTTCCACAGCAGATGAATCTGTAACCAGAGGGCCAAGAATTGGACAACCATCATTGATCACATCAACCATGAATGGATTTACAAGAAAGGCGAAGCAGCGTTTCAGCTTCTGCAAGTCCTCAAACCTGGCTAAGAAATTATCAAGCAGTCCTTGTAATTTATCTTTGTATTCTTCAAGTTTGTGGTCTTTTATTTCAATATCAGAGAATGTATTTACTCTCCTTTGGAGATTGGGAAAGTGACTGAACTTTCTTGACAATATGTCTCTTTGAAAAACTCTTATTTTATTCTGAAAACTGAAAATTGTCTGAGTAAGATCAGAAACAGTACTATCCTTCCCTTGGAGTGCCAAGTTGAGAGTTTGTAGATGATTCATTATATCAGTAAGGAACATTAGATCTTCCATCCATTCCTCATTTTCTAGCTGAGGATATAATCTTTCCTTTTCTTCAAGAAAAGTAATAATAGGCTCCAAAAGATCCGCAAACCTACTCAAGACATTGCTGGTTGGCAGCCACCTCACACTGGAGTAGAAAGAGACATCACTGGGTTTATCTTCAAGCTCCAGTTCTTCAATAAAAATTTTGAACTGTTGGTAGGTCTTCCCATTTAAGTGCATGTAACTGACAATTTCAAGGACAGATTTCATAACATCTTCATATTTAAAGTATCTAGCTGCCAGGTGCTCATGATGAATAATGCAATGAACAGGGAGAAACTCTGGAAAGCGGGGATCACTTTTCATTAATGCAATGAATCCTGCATTTTTACCCACCAATGCAGGTGCTCCATCTGTTGCAACATTGACAAGTTTATCCAGTGGAACATCAGCATTTTTAAGGCTCTTTCAAGCACATTTTTTAGGTCAACACCACAAGTTGTTTCTTTTAGTGCGACTAAGTCCAACATCTCTTCTTTCACAGTAAAATCAGAGGAAACAATGAACAAATATCGCCAGTTATGGGTTGTCTTGTATGTCTGTAGATTTGTCAAGAGCTAAGCTGAATGCTTTAAATCATTTTTCATTTTGCCTGCAACATCAGCACTGATCTGGGAGATATGCCTCTCTGTTATTTGGATCTAACACTGCAACAACTTCAGCTATATTCTTCTTAACAGATTTGCCATCAGAATATGGGCATTTAGCACAAGCAATATTCCACGATATAATGAAACTAGCTTCAGTCGTTGTATCGTCTTCCTTACTGAACATTGTCAACAGTGTCTGCTGGCTATTTAGTGATGATTTTAACACAGATAACTTGTTTTTCCATAATTCTGATTTAGGTGGATAATCAGACAAAAAGTTCTTGTGATTTGTTTCATAGTGGCATTTCAAGTTACTGGCTTTGTAATGACTCAGTGACACATGGCAGATAAGACACACAGGTTTACCTCACTTAACGGTGAATGCAAAATCTCCCTCCCACTCTGGCTTAAAATTTGTTTTCATCTTCATACTTTCGCTTCTTACAATTTGATGATGCCATCTTCCTTCACAAAATTTTCACAGACACTTTTAACAAAATTAATTTTAAAAGAAACAGTAAGCTCCAACACGAGGAACGCAACCAAACTCTACAGCGCCCAGAATCACACTAACACTCCGCTGATTTGACTGCCCGCAACACAGCCACCACGCCAATCACATGATCACAAGCCACGCCCACTAAAACTACCATTGTGAGCACTTGCTCGTACGATTCCTGTCTCAGCCAACATATTTCCACGAGCCACACATTATATGTCAAAGAGCTGCATGTGGCTCGCAAGCTGCAGTTTAGCCTCCCCTGCTATAAACAATAAAAATTCAAAAAGAATAAATATCTTGCAAAAGGTTCAGAGGTTTACTGGAGTAATTAGGAATATTTGCAAATAGTTATAAAGAATGATTTAAAAAGCTATGGTTACCTGGTTTGGACTATAGACATTTTTATGGTGACATGAGTGAAATTCATACAATTCTTCATAGGAAGAAATTCATGGATAGATTTTCTTTTTAATACTAGTGGCACATCATATATCACTAACATTCTTGATGACACTTAAGGAAATGTTTTTTTTTTTTTTTTTAGTTATCATGTAGTATCTCTTTGGAATACTTTGACAAAGTAGGTAGTGAAAGAAACAATTTGTTTCTTTTTTAAAAAAATCAGTCTAGGTATGTAATTAGTAAAAGTACTTTATATAAAAAGTTTTAAATATCTATCAAATATCTATATCTAATTAATAAACAAGAATATTTCAATCAATAAAGCCTGATTTTTATATCATAAAAACAGTTTTTTAAAAAAAAGAATACAAATTAGCATCACTTTTGACAAATCACCAGCATAGCATGTGCACACGCACAGACACACTCAATCAGCCCATGAATGCTTGTATGCCTATAGTAAATTAAAATGCAAAACTGCAATCATATCCTCACCAATGCCAAAATGTTAATTGCAGATAGACATTTTAAGAGGACTAAACAAGATGGTGACTAATTGGACCAAAGATGCATAAAATGCCGTACCAAGCAAAGTGGTAGAAACAAAATGTGTCAATTTTATGAACGTAGTAAATATATTTCTAAAAGCAAACAAAGTGTTGTGTTTTAGAAATAGATGCCAGCAAATTTGGGGACTAGCTTCTTTTGACTTTACCAGCATGAATCAACTAAATTTATTAAGCATATCTGCAGCCATTATAAAAAAATCAAAAAGGAATAAAAATGTATTACATATGTAAACAAAACAGCAAGAATATAAATAAAATTATTACTAAGCAATAAATATCCAATAAAAATTGTGATGACTTGTTTATTTCTGTGTTTAAGTAATTATACATATACACTACTTTTTTCATTAAAAATGTTCCATTGTGATTTACACCATATAACAGAAAAGGCAATAAAAAGGATTATTCAAAGGAACCATTTCCCAATTAATGTTAAAATATTTAAAATTAAGTCTACTTACGAAGGTCGACCAAATTCATCTTTATCCACCATTGACTCTGTTACACCCTCTTTTTCCATCAACATTTTTCGAAATGTTGATACTTTTCTCTCAATTTCTTCAGGAGTGTACCTAAAAAACAAAAATAAATAAAATGCAATCATTCAAAAGATTTAAAACTAAATTATGATCGTGTATTCTAAAATGCAATATCATTAAACCAGATAACAATATTATAAAAATAAAAATAAAAATTTTAAATAAATTCACACTATTTCTGAAATTATGGTCAGGGCTATAAAACCAATTCATCCCAATTATATTTACTTAAGCTATAAATATGTATTCCTGTGGAATAGTATTTTTGGCATACTGAAGCTGCTCACAGAAATGAGCAATAGTTGATGAATGACTACATAGATGACATAAATATTACCAAAAGAAAACATTACATTTTTGTTTTGCTGCAGGTAAAATTTTACAATATTAATGGATTACATATACTGGATTGTCAAGTTGTCTGGAGAGTATCCTTATATGCCAAAACACAGTATACTACTGAGTATCATGCTTTAGACTATGCTTTTAATAATTAATCTGTTATAGGAACTAATTTTAAGATCTAGATAATCCTGATAGACTGGTTTTATACTATCATTACACATGCCTTACAAGTTTAAAAACATTTTTTGATGCCATGCCATGTTGATAGCAATGTCATAATGTTGAAACTATATTGCAGTGAACACCTAACAAATGGACAGATTATAATTAACAAGTAGTGCTTCTACAAAAGCACAGCTTGTTGTTTTATTTTATTCACTTGAAATTTTGAATATCAGTATTTTCAGCATACTAATCTCATGTGGTATCACACCTAACATATGTAAAATTAACAGGTTTATGGTAGCAAACATTACTATACGTTTTGAAAAATACATAGCAACTTTTTTTTTTCGTTGCATGTGAAAGTTCGTGTATGCATGTGTATCTCCGAGGAGAAGGGATTGGGGTGGTTGGCCGAAGCCATGTAGGGGCCGAAGCCTGGTGTGGAGCAAGCTCCTGCTAAGGCCTAAAAGGCCGGGTTGAGGCACCGAAGCACCTCGTGTAACTGGCCGCTTTGGCAGCCAGGGTTGGGGGGCACAAATGTCCCCCGTTAGAGTGACCGCTTTCCCAGCCAAAAACCAATCTGGAAAAAAGGCCTCAGCACGTCAAGTCCCAAACCGGTCTTGACGCACATAACCTTCCTGGTGACCGCTTCCCCAGCCAAAAACCAATCTGGAAAAAAGGCCTCAGCATGTCAAGTCCCAAACCGGTCTTGATGCACCTAACCTTCCTGGCCAGACAGGTAGTTTATAGTGCATCCTACAGTTAAGGTCACATTGTTAATTAATGGATGCTGCTAAATAATTCTTGACAAAACTGCCACAATAATGCACAACATTTCTTAAAATAAATAAATAATACAAATTCATACAAAAAAAATAATCAGAAAAGAATCAAATTTTCAGTTTCAAGAGGGAGAACTATAAAATATCCAAAAATCTTTAAAAGTCCATAGAAAAGGGTACAACACAAACTTGGAATAAAGATTTCCAATTTCAGAGTTTGTGCTAGTCAATAGGATAACTATTTTTCATGTCTTGATGTTATGAAAAAATCCTTTATCCTACCTTCTTAAGTATAGCAAAAGTGATGCACAGTAAGCAAAACCAAAAGATCCATTAGCATTACTTCCTTTAACAACTTTCCATATTAAATTTTAAAAAATAAATAAAAATACAGTTTAATGCAATGCAAGACTTGTACATTCTACAAATTGAAAAAGCTAAAAATGCTGCATAACTGTTATTCTCTGTGAAGGGACTGCCAAAAGTACTGCCAAATTACCAATAGTTATAAACTAAAATTATCTAAAAACTATAGATTTTTAGATTTTATTAAAGTGAAATAAAGAAAGTACTTAATATGTCATAATTTAAATTCAATCTATGATACCTAATTATTGTACTTTTTTGTTGAAGGTCTATAGCCCATTCAAAACTTTCCAGTTTTAGTACAAGCAACATCACATTGTATCCATCAAAACCTGGGAAATTAGTAAGAATGAAGTGAAATAATACAAGTTACATGTATAAGTGGCCAGCAAATTTTTAAAAGGAAAGTGGTTTAAAAAATCAAGTAAAATACAAATAAAAGGAAAAAAAATAGACAATGAAACATTACTTGTGAGAAATTCCTTAATGTCATCTCTACTTTTATTTTAATTTTGAGATAACTGATATTTGTATATGATTCTGTATAAATTAGATGGTATTATGTGCATATGTATGTATGTATAGCTCTTACTGGAATACTTGGAAGTAATAATTCATAATTTAACTTTTTTTATTTTATTACATTTTGTAGCTGTGCACAATATTATCAACATACAACTTCACTTCATTGTACTCAGATCTTAAATTTTTTACAGTCTATGACTTGCAAGTATTTAAAATAACGGACACATTTTAATAATATTATTAAAATATATTTGTTTATACCCTAAATGGTTTTAAGTAGGTTGCAATGATACAAAAGCCGTTTCTATTTAATATTTTGATACTATGTAAACTATAACAATTACTAAATTATTACAATGTTATGCTTACCTTTTTCTTTGTTTTGTTCTCAGTAATTTTGCAGATTTAATTTATCAGTTCATTACTTGAAAAAGTTTCTAACATTAATACAACATAGAATAATCTAGGAGAGAATTGGAATTTAGTGCTTTCAGGAAAAAGGAAGAGAAAATAAAATTAACAGATCCTCTACATCAAATTAATTTATTGGTTGTTAAAAATAGCAAACTGATAATGGTATCTGATAAGTGATGAAAATAATTCTACAATAAAATAAAGCACATGGAAAAAATTTTTTTCTTGTTAGAAAACAGTAGGTATTGACCAAGTAGGCAACATTTTATCTTGACTAGTTTTCTGAATTTTATCACACTGCTGGTTATAAATTTAAACCAGTAAATACTTGGTACAACTAGGTACTAAGAAGCAAACTACTAATTACTTCTGTCTGTACATTATTAAGAAATTTGTATTAATGAAGCTAATAGTCCATGTATACAAAATAAAAATTCTGAAAAAGCTTAATTAACTCAATCTGATATGTGGAAGAAAAAAATATATATACAATACAAAGTTGGTTGTTAATATTTTTTTTCTCTTAATTCCAGCAAACTGTAGTAGTAATAGTTCTGTAACCATTATTTTTTCTTTGCAGATAATTCATTGGAAATGGAAACAGGGAAGTTCAGAACTACTGCACATGTTCATGAATGGTAACTATGCTGTACAGCTGATACAGGAAGTTGCAGAAAACATTTGTAAATGCTACAAGAAAAGTTTAAAATAAGCACACTATTTAAATTAAACAAACTTTTCAGATTTTCTCAAACAGTACAATAAAATCACTTCATATATGATTTTAGAAATAAAATATGACGACGTTTTCTCTTTTAGCTTCGAAATGAAATTCTTTCAGCCTATTTTTTTTCTCAGATACTTGTATACAAGACTTTTTGCAATTTTCAGTAAGCTAATTAGTAAATGATTACAACAATAAAATTTAAAGTATGAATAAAAAACTGACTACATATTAATTATCATTATATACTAGAAGTGCAGATTCACTGATACATCAGTATAATAGGTTCAAAATTTCACAATATGAATTGTGATTCATTTTATACACTGATAAACAAAGTAATATAAAGTTATACTTTGCAAATAAATTCATAAAGATTACAATCTATGACTTTACCACATTAATTCTAAATAGAAAGGAAATTAGTTGTACTTTTAGCATACAAAAACAGAAACTACTACTAGTCTAGTATCATTTGAATAAACAGTTATCCATAGATAAAAATGTACAATTTTGTGATCAAACATAAAAGTAATTATTCAATATTTTTTTGTTTCTGCAAGAACTCATTTCTCTTCAATGTACTTTCACATTTTAAAAATAAGGTTCTCACAAAATAAAAAATAAATTCTTTAAAATTTAAATAAAATAAATATTGTAAGTATTAATTATAAATTCAAAAATATTTCAAATTTCATAATCTGCAAAATTTCATAAATGCCATGCCACTAACCTATTACAAAAAAAGAAAAAATGTGTAAAATGCATCCACATCTAAATTTTAAGCTACTAATGTATTAAAGCTAAAAATGCTAGTATTTCTATTTTAGTTCTGCTTTTTTTTCTTCAGCTATTTTTTGTTTTAAACAAATAAAATGTCATACTTCATTTGTCCCATAACCCATAGGTTGTTGGGGCACCTGGGGAGAGAGGTGTGTCTAAAGCATTATACAACCTGGCAGAGCCTATCCCTCTCCAAATTGAGAGTCAAGGTGAATGTCTTATCTCTGACCCCACCAGGGATCAAACCCATGACATAAGGATTGATGAGTAAACTCCCTACCCACTGCACCACAATGCCATCTATAATAAAATGGACTAGTTAAAAAAATATTTCAAACTTTCAAACTCACAGAATTGGACTATTTTTTTTTTTAAGTTTAAAATATTTAGTCATTTTTTAAGTAAAAGAAGAAATTGAACAGCCAAGAAGAGTGCAAACAGATTCACTCTTTAGTCATTTTAGGAAAGGTGTTTTTTGCCCTTCCTAATTATTTTCAAAAGACAGTGCATGGTTACTATAAACTAAATTACAGCTTCAATTTTTTTTTCAAATTTATTTTAGTTTTGACAAGTCTTTACCATCTTATCGCCTTGTCAATAGGCTTTAAAGTGAAAATATTTGTTTATAGTCAGTACTATTCTGAATCAAAAGAATTTGCAATTGATTTTCCCCGTCCTATTTTTAACTATCTTTCTACCATAAGTTTCCTTCAAGTACAGTCCCCCCCCCAGATTACAGAGATTTTTGTAGAGTTCTATCAAAGCTATAAGTATTTAGCCTATCTCTTGTGGCCTAAACCAATATACCAAACTCTACATAGTTTTAAAATCAGTTGTATACAAATACAAAGAACTAGATAACAATGTTCAAACATATTTATATATTAACTGTATGAAAACATTTAATTTACTATATATTTATATGTTTAAAAAAACTTACAATAAATTAGTCTTCATTATTAGAATGCTTGTTTTACTTCTATGCTTTTAAAGAAAACTGCTCAGTATTGTGCTATCTCATTTTAAGCTAGTTAGCATGCAAGCAGAATATAATTTAATTCACAGATAAAAATGAAGCCTTGATATGCAAGCACTATATTTCCCCAAATTACAGTTAGAAAAAATACACAAACTGTTTTTCAACATTTTGAAAATGTTGACTGATGCATCATTTAATAAATGGCGAGAAACAAAATTATTTACTTTAAATGAAATACAAATATTTTTAAGATGTTAACCATGTCTCAAAATTAATGATATAACAAATTTACTATCAATTTTTGTTTTATTATTAAAGTATTAAAATTGCACAGCCTAGCAATTAACCTGAACATTATCAAATTTTTCTGTATTTGGAATTATTAATTTATTCCTATTTGTTAACTAAACTTGCAAAGTCTCCAGAAGAAATGAAATCACTCTCAGATGTCCTAGAACATTACAAGATAGGAATTCTACAGAAAAAAGAACCTCATTAAACTTGTAAATATTCTGAGGAAGAAACGGCTCAACATAATACCAGATATCTGTTAACCTTTTGGGAAAGCATGAAAGACAAAACTACATCTTAATATAAATTTTTATTTTACCTGTGGAAACAAACCATCTACACATTTAATTGATGTCTCAATACTTTGCTATGTAATTTTTTTTGTTTTTTCAACTTTTTGCTGGTATTAAGCACTATTTGAAACAATTTTTTAAATTTGAAATATAAAACACAGAAGATAATTTTAAAGAAAAAATTCTGATCAGAATATAATACACTAAGTAAACCTTTCTTCTCCCTTAACAAAAATTCTGGCAAATGAAATATTAGAGACCAAAATTAAAATTGAGCCTGATGTTTTCAGGTAATATAAAATTTTTGGTCAGCTGATCGGATTCCTAAAAAAATGTAACTGAATAGAACAGTTTTTTTTATAACTTATGATGTATTTACATGTTTCACATGGTGTAAAAGTGGTGCAACTGTCGGTAGAGATGCCATAACACCATTGGCTAATGTAGGACACTATGTCATATTTAATATTATTGCTTATATTGTTGGTATTTTTCAATAATCCCAACTCGAAATTGTTTGTTTTATTTATTATTCATCCATAAAATGAACCATTTCCTTAAATTCAAAAAAAAAAAAAACTTTTAGGAAGTTAACCTAACCATCTAATAAAATTTGAGTATTTATTAACTAAAAATATCCATTGGCCAAAAGGCGTTGAGAGAGAATTCACTCTATTAGCTTCTACCAAAAAATCCAACTAGCATTGTTTTTAAAAATTATAAAGAAAGAAAATTTAAGTCAAAGTTTGAAACTATGAACTAATTTTTTTTTTTTGGTGTTTATCACTGCAGTTTGTTTGTACACAGGTTTCCAACTTATAATTTTAAAAATAATTTAAGTAGTTATAGCCTCTTCAATTAAATTAATTTTAAATATTTTTTTTAAAATATCATTTTGTTGAAAGTTGAGAAATTTCAACAAGGTTTATTCACTATCTTTGAGAGTGCAGAACTTGACTGATTGCATTTAATTTTTTTTAAATAAATAATACAACCAGTTAACTTTTTTTAAATACAGTATTGGAAATAATTGTGGAAACAAAGGAAAAACTGAGTATAAAATGCAAAAAAATGATAGAATGGCATTTCATCTATCAAAATGAAATTCTCCATAATACAGTCATGTGGTGATATAGTATTCTGTAACTGATTGTCAGGCAATCAATCGGAAAATACTATACCTGCAGAGGGACTATAAAAGTATAGAGACTGATATCATCATAATGTGTGATAAATATCACATGACAAGTAGACAGAAATCAATGTCTTATAGGTAGTGAAGACTACTCCATGTGGCAGATTTCAGCCCAACTTCATGTAGAAGGAACTGTATGCAGGACTCCTAAGAGAATATATGAAACTGGTTCTGTTGACAGTAGATGTAATCAAGGAAGAAAGTCCAAACTCTCCAAAAGTGATGTTAAATACCTCAGAGTATGTTAATGCAGAAGAAATCTTGCAAACCTAGCTGCAAGTACATGTATCAACATTTCTTCAAGAACAGTAAGATACACAATAACATTAAGTTGTCTCAATAGATATGTAGCTACCTAAAAACCTTTGCTGAGGAAAGCAACCAGAGAGCAAAAATAAAACAGTGGATGACAAAGCCTGTGAGAAGTTACTCTTTACAGATGAATCCAAGTTTGAACTCTTTTGCAATAATCAATAGCAGTTTGTTTGAAGGTGGACCAGAGAGTAGCATAATATTCAGTGCAAAATGGTTACAATGAAGTATAGGGGTTTCAAGGCAAGTATGGAGTTGCATGTCAGCTAAGGGTATCAGAGATTTGCATAAAATCAAAGATATACTGAATGCAGACAGGTAGGTTCTCATCCATCATGTCATGCCATTCCCTCAAGAAGACATCTCAATGGGAAAGGATTAATCTTCCAACATGACAGTGATCTCAAGCATATAGCCAATGTGATGAAAAACTATCTGGAACATAAAGAAGCTGATGGAACACTCACAAAAATGCCTTGGCCTACACAATATCCAGATATGAATATCCATCTTTGAGGCTATGTAGGGTTATATGGCTACCAAGAAAGTCAAAAGACAACCAAACACCTTAAATTAGGGGTGTCAAACTCATTTGCTATGGCAGGCCGTATTTGATATAAATGTACTTCGTGTGGGCTATAAAGATGGGATGTCTGCAGGAAAAATTTCAGGGGTGGTAAACTAACAAAATGATATCCAGTGCATGGAATGTGCCAAGTAATGTAAGCATTATCTCTAATATAATACATGATGTATGTCACATAATGTCACACTTGATTTCTCAAAAAAAGAGGAATCATAAAAGCCAAAGTTTACAGATGATATCCTCTGTGCTATTTTCTTTATGGAAATATAAAGTTTATTCTAATACATAAATATATTTTCCAAGTTACGAACATAGAAAGAGTTGTCATCCCTTAAGTGTTGAATAAAAAGTGTACTGAGATTTTTCATTGTATTAATCCATTCACAGAGGCGGTAACCTTTTAAAAATCTCACTAACTTTGAAGGAGATACAATCAAATACGTATATAGACATACATACACAAACACACATACATGTGCACTAAAAATTAAAATATAGACCTATCATAACTTTAGACCTTATTCAACACATTTGAATAAAGTTTATATTTCCATAAAAGAAAATCACACCAAAATTAGTTCTGATCTGAAATCACATTTCTTTTATTACATATATATATATGGTAGCATGGGGCAAGGGGCAAACTCACATTTTTTCATTTAAATTACCTAATAATAATTGCACCTGCATCACTAAAATCATGATGAGCAGTCAGTAATCAAGCTATTCTATCTGGATAAATGTATTTTGGCTTTTATGTCTCCTATTTTGAGAAATCAGGAAAAATCAAATGTAACCTGACACACACTGTATTTTATCTAAAATTGAAACACTATACATAAACATTACATTGTAAAACATAATACTATTTATTGCTAGATATCAGCAATATAAAAATGACAGTAGAATCACTTCTACAACAACTACAATTTACAATTTAAATAATGGGTTTGTAGATAATAAGCATACTGATATTTAATTTACTTTTATTTACTTTCTGTTGCTGCTTTCTGATATCTGACACCTTTTATTTTGGATCAGTGAATCAAAGTTTGGAGCAAGTGACTGGACTGTGGAAACCTCAAGTATTGAGTTCATGTTGAGAACATAGTCTAGACTTGTTAATATTCATTACAAACATGGACAAAATTTTTGAAGCAAAAGACTTTAACATGGGATTATTTGGTCCTAGATGTTGATAAAATATGCCAATATCACTATTATAAAGCTTATTCTTAAAAACAGTCACAGTGCAAATCAATTATTTCGATCTGAAGATCCTCATTCCATTCACTTCCACAAAGAAATACGAATTTCTCCACTTTTCTTGAATACACAACATTCTTTGTCTATTTTTCTTTTCTTTGTTAACATAATTTCAGAAATATCCTTTAATTAAAAAACACATAGCATGACTTGATATATATATTCCAAACATGCAGCAGTGGGTGACTGATACTATCCTCTTTTTGGTGTAATGATCAATGAGTACAATTCCTCTTTGACACTTTCTCAGCTTGCTTGCTACTGTCTTTTGGTAGTTGGTACCTCAGTTGCTGGTGTCATCAACTAGGAAATTGAGACTACAGGGTCAAATTCCTGTATATTTTATACTCATCACAGTTTGAGAATCAGATCCAGTCCAGAGCTTAATCAGCCTGCAGATCTTGTTTTCATTGGATAAAATGTGGTGTTGGCCACCAATCAAAAAACGTTTTACTTAGTTTCAAGCAGTGGATGAAAAACCAAGTTCAATTTACGATAGTTTGATTTGATATAATGAGAGTCAATTTAGTTCTCTATAGAATGACTAAATTTTATTATACTGGGCTTTACTTCCTTGTATTTAATATAACTCATCTCTTTTCTTATTATTTGTTCTATTGTTGGATGGGGATTTATCTTATTGTGCTTTTAATTGAATACAATAATTGTACTTCTTTGAAACATCAGTCCTTTTCTCTCTTTATATGGTTATAGTTTGTATGTATGTATGTATGTATGCGTGCGTGCAGGTCGGTCAACCTGTCAACTTACTGCACAATAATTGGTTCAAACAATGTCTTCTGTATACCAAATCTTCTACCATTAACAATGGCGGATGCTATAAAGATTGAGATCCAATTTTTGTTTTAATAGTTCAGTGGGGTGGGCTGCTACAAATGTGTCTATATTATGATGTGTGCACTATTGTCTTTACAGAGGGGATGCAAATAAATGTTGGGAGGGGCAGTGGCCGTCAGCCTCTCTGCAGGCCAGACAAATGACTTTGGCAGGCTGGATACAGCCTGCAAACCGTATGTTTGACACCCCTGCCTTAAATAAATTGTTAAAAGTGATACAACATATTTGGAATAACATTCCACAGTCATACAATGATAACCTATAATGAGAGCATGAAAACAAGGAGTCATGCTCTACCAAGTATTAATGCACCATATAATACATTCATTTTCTTTTTGTAATAATGCATTGTGTATATATCATACATATCCCTCGGTTGCAATTATTCATTTTTCTGCATATCCTGACATTTCCATAATTATTTCCAATACTGTATATAATAGAAAATATGACATTTTACCACCTTAAATATTTTAAAATCTCAGAGATCGTGTTTCCAATCCTTTGATGGCAAATACTTACTGGATTCAGAAAAGCATCTCTGATCTTGCAAATCTTTTTTGTCATGTTTCCCCTTAAAATCATTGCTTTAGAAATAATTTTAAACTTAAGAATTGATTTACAATCAGAGAAGAGAGTTACAGAAATCACCAAAGTTATAACATAATAATTTTGTTCTAAATACTACATATATTAAGAAATTAATATTATTTTTAAATAATAATCTATGACAGTTATAAAAGCCTGTGATTTTTTGATTATTATTAAAAATTCAAGTATCTGCCAGCGTCATAACATACCATAAGCAAAAATTGTTCAAATTTAAAAATCCATTTTAATTGAAAATTTAAGCTTACAATGATAATAGTATTATAAAAACATTTAAAAATTTTTTCAAAAATATTCTTTTTAAAGTAAAATCCCCTCATTAAAAAAGATACTATCCAAATCAAAAAAATAAACTGAAATAATTTACTGAGTCTTCAAATGCTGATGACCAAGAAATCTAAATTAATGGTTAACTTCAATCTAATAATAAATCCATAACTATACATCCATAATCCATATCAAAATCACCAGAAATAGAATATATATCTGACACAAAGATAATGCAAACAACAACATTTGGTGCAGCATGTTAAACAAGTGAGCAAGCATGAACATGGACACACACACACATTCTTCCATGGCCAACCTTTACCAATTTCCAAAATCATTTCTTCTAACCATCTCAGATTATTTTAAAATTAGTTACAACTTTAAAATTTTTGCTCAAAATTTCACTTCTCTAATTAAAAGTTTTAAAAATACTTATATCTGAAGTTTCATTATAAAATGCATGAAAGCACTACCGGCAACTGGTGAAGCATAACTTTTAAACGATAAAAACTAATTAAAACCCAAAATTTTTACTACTTACATTTTTTTTACATTTGTAAAAAAATGAAATTAGTATTGACTTTTATAATGATGACAATTCAATAAACATAAATGTATTTCTTTTAAATAAAGCAAACTGTTTTACTTAACATTTCGTAAAATAAAATTCTAACATTTAAAGTTGTATGATATTCTATAAGTTACTCTTTTACTCAGTACTAATAAACCTCAAAAGTAAATACTATAGCATAGACTCATAATATGGCATTGAAATTTGCAAATATTTAGGTCCATAAAAATTATGCACAAGTTTTAGACTTATTTGCAGATATATAAAACAAATAATTAAACTATGATAAAGAGAAAAAACATGTCAATAACATGCACCAATGCCTATATAGGAATGCAAGTTTCTTATCAAGACTGAAGCATTAAAAAAATTTCAATCCATGGCTTTCCAACTTATCAAACTTAAGAGCCAAACTGGTCTGTTAGTTATTAGTTATTCTTGCAAATGTTTTATCTTTGACATTAGTGTAAATTAAGGCAAAGGAACATTTTTATATTAGGCTAAAGATGTATGATCCCATGAAACATATACTCACTAATACATCCCTGATTCTATTTGTTGCAAAGAATTTAGGAATGAATTTCCAATAAAATCAATTGTTTAATAAAGCTATTCCTTTGAGTTAATAACTTGTCTGTTGTAGAAATTCTTACAATTTAAGATTATTATATTAAACAAAATAAGGTTTATAAACAAATTTTGCATGAAGCTAAAGCAGAGATTAATGCATAACCTCCATTATCAGGTAATACAATAGAATAGAAAACTGAATATCTAAATGCTATATGCACAGCAAATAACACAACCCATTTGCACAGTAGTTAAATGGCAGAAAGCTTGTGCAAAGTTAAAACATTTGATACTGTAACACAGCATGAATTAAATATCTTGAATCAATAATTCCTTCTTGTTCTTCTGTACCAATCCATTGGAGTGAATTTCCTTTAGGCACTCCATCTTAATCTTACAGCTAAGTTCTAGTAGAGACTTTCCATTTTCTGCTGAAGAAATGCTAGGTTCCAAATGATAATGTGCACCTTATCAATATGTGATTTTATGAAATTCATCTAATTTTAACTTAACTATTCTTATGTACTATCAGGCACCTGAAAGTATTTTAAGACGATTGATAAACTGGGCATATACAAAATTCTAGGTTGAGAAGTCAAATGTAGCCTGGTGAAAACTGAGCATGGTAAATAGTAAAAACATGCCAATCTATTTTCTTTTTTTAAGTAATCTATATAATGTCCATTTGAAAAATCAAACGAGAGAAAAACATACCTAGTAATTAAGCCAACACATGTGGTTTCTGATTGATTACCCCACAATAGTGAACAATTTGGGACTTGACCAAGTTTAAAGGCAAAAATTATGCTACAAATGCAATTGCAAATAATTATAATTTTACTAAGGCATGATTTTCTTTGTTTTTTTTAGTTCATAAAAGATAAATAATACACATTCCAACTAATGAAGAAATGCCAATAGTTTGACTGATTCCTAAGTGTTTATTGTTTTTTCTTTTTTTTTAAATGAAAGACTTTCATTTACACTGCAACCAGAAGTTAAAAGAATTAGATTTCCAATGGCTATATTTAAAAGTATTAAATGCTTCATAAAAGTAATTCAGTTTTTTTAACAAAAAAAACAAAAATTATATTTCTTTATTCCATCAAATTCCAACAGAAAACATTTACATAGCTGACTTATGGGTCTCATAATATACAAGTTAATGCCTACCAAATTATATATCTACATGCGGTAATCTTTATAACAATACAAATAATTCCTAAGAGCCAAAATGTTTTATTTAATATTGTAGTTTTTTTTTTTTTAAAAAAAAATCCCACATTTAAAATGAACCTCATAACAGCAACAAAATATTAAAAACTAAGTATATCACATCAGTAAATAGCAAATGGTTGTTTTTAAAACCTGAATTTCTAAAGAAAAGAAACTATACTTCAAAATCCTATCTAGAACTAGGAATTTAAAAAAAAAACAAAAAACTCATCTGTCTACAAAGTGTGGTGCAAAAAGCACATAGTAACTATCATTTTGCTGATTTAAGGCTATTCTACTGATCTTTCACTGTAGAAATTGTGCACTAAATAATTTTTGTTTGTTTAGAGAAAAATGTATAACTACTGCATGCCAACACCTGGTCATTATTACTGCACACACAGAGACACAGACAGACAGAATGTCTGTTGTCTTCTAAAATCACAGCAACCACCACCAATATCTTTCAGCTATTGCAGCAGCAGCATTGACATATACTGCACAATAGCTCCTACAGAAACTTGAGCATACTGAATGAGCTCAACAAAAACCAATCTTGATAGATATGAATAAAGTAGTCACCCTGTTTGGTACAACATATAGGGATAGGTCACTTACATATTAGTTTCTTAATCTTTACAGATGAGTCCACCTGTAACCAATTTACATCTTTTGAATGCACAAGGGTCTGAAGAAAGGTTTAAGGCTTGTGACTTAATGTATTTACAAGCATAGTGGATTTGGAGCATTAGTGAGGGAAAGCATTTGGCATGAGGTCAAAATAGATTTTGTATTCAATGATGAACACCCAATTTTCACCAGTTCTATCCATCCTTCTGCATGTATTTGATCAAGGAATCCTTACCCATAATTGCCATATCCTGCAGGAAGATGGAACAAGTCATATATCCAGAATCATTATAGCTTGGACAACTCAGGATATATTGCAAGTATTCTCTGGACTTCACAGAGCCCAGATGTTAACACTACTGGGTACCTATGGAAGCATTTTGATAAACTACTAAGGTACAAACCACCAAGACTAACAGTGCAGCAGCAATTAAATTAATACTTACAAACCTGATAGGAAAACCTGGACTGGGTCACTACTGATAATCAATATACAAGATGTGTTCTTACCAAATACTGAAAATTATTTTCAAACAATATTGTACATGCATTACAGAATAAATGTACATGTACAAAACCTTTAGTATTCAAACTAATATGCAAAAATCTACAATACAAAAAAATAATATGGAATATTTGCAAAACTTTTCAAGTTGATAATTTTGGATATAATCCTAATCCAACATGTCCAGAAAAATTTTGGCAAATACTAAATTATCATCTAAACATCATGGTAGCCATACTTAAATAATAAGTATAACTTGCCTATCATATTTAATATCTATCTTACGAGAAATAAAACATCTATTAAATTTTTTATTGGTAACTTTGAAACAAAGAGAAAATTAAGTTTTGTAAAGTTCTGAAATTAATTCCATAAGATACTACAATATCCATTAATACAGTGGTTCCCAACCTGGGGTGCGATATTTAATTCTTGGGGGTGCGAGGATAGGTTGAGAAAAATAACTTATTTTGTTTATTTGCCGTTGCCGTTTTTACTAAATAATTCATCTGTAGAGCCACTGCCTTTTTCAGTACCCCTCCATTATTGCTGTTGGCAGCATGTACTAGCATTTCTGCCCGCCAGCGCTCACCGCATATACATGCACTGGTTCCTGCTGCTCACATTATTTTGTGCTGGCATTATTTGTGTTATAGCCATCTGCCGCCCAATTGCATCATAGTCCCTACTGGTCAGCTTGCCCTGCCATCACCTGGGCCCCCCCCAAGGGTTTCCTGTTGCTCAGCCATTGAAACAATGCACAAGATAGGTGGCCAGAGGCCCAAGGTCCTCTTGCCACCCTGGACAATGGGTCAGGCAGCAAGGAACCCAATCCAGAATTTAAACTATTATGCAAACTGGGACTGGCGCAATTGGGCCATGTTCCCATTGGTTAAAACCACTGGGAGCTGGGCCTTATAAACTCTGCCACTGAAATCAGGGTCCTTGACAGCCAACAGACCATCTCTGCAGATAGCTAATGGACTTCGCACCCAACAGTGTATAAGTGTTGTCTGTGCATTGGATATTTACTTTGTTACCTGGTTTGGATTATTACATTATCTAACAAACACGCTTCTTCACACATCTAAATTCGGAAGCAGAATATTGATTACGATCTTTAATTAATTCAATATTGTGATTCTTGTTTTAAAATTTTTTATTACACATATACCTACTATTTACGCCTCATCATAATTTTTTTTCAGAGACCCATAATGTCGAAGAAAAGAAAGTGGAATGATGATTACTATTGCTTTGGATTCACATGTACAACTGAGAGAAATTGGACAGAAAGATCTCAATGCTTTTTATGTTCAATGATATTTTTTAATGCAAATTTGAAACCTTCCAAACTCAATGAACATTTCAACAGAGTACATGGTGTTAGAGAAGCTGGACACGACAAAGAATCACTGAAGGTGAAGAAAGCACGCTTTGGTCGTCAAGAAACTCTTCCAAAGTTTTGATTTGTACCAATTGAAAAGCCTCTTCTTGAAGCATCCTATCAAGTTGCGTATCAGGTGGCCAGTGCAAAAAAACCTCATACCATCGCTGAAGAGTTAGCGAAGCCATGTATCCTTGAAATTGTAAAGATCTTTCTGGGGAAATATGCGGAAAGAAAGGTGCAACAAGTACCAATGTCTAACAATGTCATCAGGAACAGAATAGTTGATATGAGTGAGGACATCTTGAAACAGGTGATTACTGATATCAAGGAGACTCCTGTGAAAATATCATTGCAATTGGATGAATCTACAGATGTTCATTATGTCAAAAATGAAGAGGTATTAGAACACATTCTATTTTGTGAGCCATTAAAGACCAAGACATGTTCGACCTCATAAAAGAATTTTTCTTAAAACATGGATTAGATATGAACATCGTTGGCTCCATATGTACAGATGGTGCTCTTGCTATGCTTGGAAATCAGTCTGGATTTGCAGCACTCATGAAACAGGTAATTCCTGAGGTTCGTGTCACACACTGCCTGTTTCATCAGTGAAGACTTTACCAAAATGTTTGCAAGACGTTTTGTCAACTTGTGTGAAAATTGTTAATGTAATTAGAGGACGTTCACTGAACCATCGTCTATTTCAAGAGTTTTGTGAAGGCAATGAGTCTAAACACACGGTTCTACTGTACCACGCGGAAGTGAGATGGCTATCCTGTGAACGTGTCTTGCAACGTATATTTGAGCTTCGTGAGGAGATCAAGACATTTTTAAAGGAACAAAAGTTAAATCTCTTTTCTTTATTTGATTCCTCAGCACTTGTGCAAATGCTGGCATACTTGACCAACATATTTACTCAATTGAATGAACTAAATATTTCCCTCCAAGGAATTAATACAAACGTAGTTATTGCACATGAAAAATTGGTTTCTTCAAAGCTAAAATTCCTTTGTGGATGAGAAATATTGAGAAGGGAAATTTAGCTAGGTTTTCATCGCTGGAAGAAGTTGTTGAAGAACACGAATCACTACTTCCAGAAGTTGCTACAGCAATACGCATTCACCTTGAACAGCTATTAAATGTCTTTGATGGGTATTTCTCTGCAGGAAAATTGGAAGACAGTGACCACTGGTTAAGGAACCGATTTCTCTTTCAATTAAGCAACATGCCTGACGAAGACCCTCTCAAGGAGGAAATAATTGACATGCAAAATGATCATGCCACAAAAATGGATTTCGAAGTGAAGACTTTGGAAAATTTTTGGGCATCACAAATAGCAGGATTCTCAAACATTTCCGAGAAAGCACTTACTGTACTTGTTTCCTTCACAACATATCTTTGCGAAGTAAGGTTTTTGACTCTTCTTCATGTGAAAAGCAAGTTTCAAAATCGCCTCAATGCCTAGCACGACAAAGCGCATCAATCACTCTCAGCAAAATGAAACCTCATATTTCAGACATAATTGCAAAGAAACAAGAACAAATGTCACAATGATTGGATTAGATATGAATTTTCGATAATATATATATATGTCTAATTTGTATTAAAATAAATTTTTGACTCATGATAACATGTTTTCTTTTCTGGTAAAATAGGTATTTTTCTTCTTTTCGAAAATTGGTGTTAATTAAATATACTCAGGATGCATCCCTTGCAATGGATGGCTTTAGATTTCTAGCAAGCTACTCTATCAATCCCAAAGAACTTTTTCTGACAGATGTCTACTACTTCTACACGTTTCAAAGTGGTGTCTTGAAGTGGAAACTTCACCTTCATCTATTCCAATGCAGTTTCATAGTCATTTCTTACATCTTCATAGAAAAAGAGCTGAAGTATTTTCTATCTTTGAAATTCAAATCCAAAATATTTGAACAATTTTAAATTGCATTCAGTGGCACAAGATTTCTTAACAAAACCTTGAAAAAAAAAAAAGCCAACAGGATTCTCTGCAAACACTGGATGAGTGGACAGAATGCAATTTTAAATTATATTTGTCAAAAATTTGAATTACAATTATTCAGAAATAATGCAAATACAGCATATCTCCTTGATGTAAGTAATATGTAAAATCATTCTTCTAGCAAATAAGTGGTTTCTAAATATTTGGTGTCAAATGTGTCCAATATCTTTTCACTTGCCTTTGCAATTTTGCCTGCTACTTTCTTAGAGGAACCTTCCATAGAAAATCTAGATTCCTGCTCAGGAAAAACAATGACAGTCTGCCTCTGCTTGCAAGTTTTTCCTTTCGATTCTTTTAAACAGACACTCCCTTTCTCCATTGATGCTTCTGATTTGCCTAGAACAAACTCTGCTTTTATATTAATTTTTTTTTCATCTTTTTTCTTTTCTTCATGTATAGCTGTAAAGTATTGCTTCAATGGTCTCCACTGCTCAATTAAACTATGTAATAATTTTCCAAGTGACAGCAAGCATGTGCACACATGTTTCAGAATAGTTTGAGTATCCACATCACATAAACTCTGGAATTCTCTATGTTTTTGTTTCCTATTTCCACTCTTGTCCAAATTGTATAAAATATAAACAAGAATTTCGTCAAACTGATACATCAACTGCTGCCAGGCTTCTTTTTTGTTGCCAAATTAAGGAGGTGACAAGGGCATCCCTTAATCACCATTTTAGGGTTAAGTTTCAGAAGGTAACTTGCAACTCCTTTTTTTCTCCCTATCATCACATCTGTGTTGTCCACAGCTAATGTTATATTATTTTCCCACTTAAGGACTTTGCAGCTAGCTCTTCTTGAAGGAGTCTTACAATAATCTCAAGTTGATGTACTATCTTTTCCCTGTTGTCATCAAAGTATATCACTACAATAGGGTACAATTTACTGTCAGCATCATTACTGCTATCATTGGACAAGTTGAAAGCCCTAATTTCTTTCAGTTGCACTGATGGCCATTGCAGTAGTTTTAGTTCTAGAGTAACCATATCTTTTAGTTATTTCTGACAGAAACATTCTGGTAAACATTTTTCAAGCATGGTCATAAACCACCAAAGGAAGATTGCATTCCCCAGTAAAGGAAGTTAATAAACATTCCATTCTGATCACATCATTTGCTGATTTGGTATCGGGTTTTGCAAAAAAAAAGATTTCAGTTTATTAGTTTCATATGTTCTAGAACAAATTCACTGGTGTTTAGAAGTATTGAAATGTTTTCTGATGTCATTTCCAACTCCATGAGAAATAGATAAATCACAAACACAAATTGTACATCTTGCATAACTTATACCCTTTGAGGATGATATAATATTAATGAACTTATCTGAATACTCTTGCCTAAGCTTCTGCTCAATATAAACTTTCTTTTTTCTTTATTGGAATTATTGGGTAGAAAGTATAACCACATTTTAAAGCTATTTTTCTCTAATGATCAGTTACAACAAAACTAGTTTGAAGACTACTTATTTTTTAATAAAGTAATATTTAAATAAATTAGGCATTTTAACCTGCTTCAAGGTTTATTTTATTTTATTTTCTACTATATTCCATTTGTACTATTAAAGGTTATTAGTATTTAAACTTTTCTAATCTGCCAGATTAGTCATTTAAGAATTCAAATATACAAAAGTATTTTTATAATTTGTCTTCTAAATTCAACACCATGAAAAAATTCTTGTCTAATATTTAGGGACAATGCAGTAACTAAAGAACTGGCAAGCTACTCTGTTTGCAGCTTGTTTTTCTCTGTCAATTAAAGGTGATGATTGTCAGAAAGCTTGTCCATTGAAATCAATTTTATTAAACTTCTCATCTATTGTTTGTGTTGAGATTCAGCATCAGCAAAATCTGAAAAGTTTGTTTTTTTTTATAAACTGAACATTTTTATGCTGAATCAATATCAGAAGTATCAAACATGACACTTTGATAGATTAGTGCTATAAAATCATCGTTTTTATTAGATTTGATTTCGTGGTTAGCAAACAAATATAAAGTGGCAAACTGTAAAGACAAATTTTTGTTGAAAGAGATTAATTTACAATTTGCATTATTAAGAGAATGATTTCCAAACATTATGAAGCTTCGACAAGGATAATAAAGGAGAATACTTATTTGGATTATGTGTGGAATGTAATGGATCATCCTTTTATGAAAGATGTTTATTTTTTTTTGGTTGAAGGATGGGGTACTAAGTAAAGAGATCAACTGTGTCTGCTGTAAAACCTTTCTTAGTATTGCACAATATCATTTTGAATTTTCAGTGGAAGTAAGTTTCTTTAAAAAAAAAAAACAGCATATGCTGAAATTGCATTCAGTTTTAAAAATTACAGTAAGGCAAGTCATCAAAGAAGAAAATTAGTAAAAGAGTAATAGAATGGAAATAAGATTTTATTTTAAAACTGAAATGTAATCAAATAGTTTTTTTTTTGTTTAATTCAGTAAGTTTTCAAACAATACAATCATTTTGTTGTTTGTTTTTTTTAAATTTAATTAGCATTTACAAAAGTAAAAATGAAATCAGTGTCTAATTCCCAAGTAGTGACCCAGAGGAAGAAAGCAAATACAATTTAAGTAGAGAAAAACAAAACTTTAAGACATAAATTAACATGATGTATGTTTGTGTAATTCATAGTTTAATTTTATTCTTAAAAAAAGCAAGTATATTATTATTTGGAGAAAAATTCATAGGTAATTTCAATTGTTAAAGAAAAGTTCAGTAAACTTTTTTTCACTGCAAAATATGTTTTTTTAAGTGTACAAAAAATATCTCACTTCTTTAACAGACATTCAATGAACAATCATATACACCAATGTAATATTATCCACAGCACATGGTGCAGTTTTTACAAATGATTGGTAATTAATTCCAAAGAATATCTTGAATAAACAGCAAGTTTCTATACTTTCTCTAAATAAAAAAAAAAAAATTTTCTTTATTCCAGGTTTCAAAAGAAACAAAATTGTATTTATTTTATTAATGTACAAATTCTTAAAGATAAATGTGATAAATAGATTGACTGTCAAATACTAGTAACCTCAATAAAAATCAATGACTCAACAAAATTAAATAAACCCACTGAAAAGTGTTCAATTTAAAGCAGTTTGTTCATCTGATCTTTTACTGCTTTTTTAAAAAAATACAAATGACAACTTTGGTTGCTTCTTTTATTATATTGAAGTTTTTTTTAATTGTTTTGGCCCAAAATGAAGGTTGTTATATTTAACCTTTAATTTGAGACAGGAAAAAATTTAATCAAAGATGACAAATTAATTAAATGAAACAATAAGTCATCACCTTGAATGGCAATTAAATAAATAATCTGACAGTTTTTCTTAACATTATCATTAGTAAAGAATAAACATTCTAAACAGAAGGAAATAATGCATAATCACTGCCATTTTGCCCTTGATTATTAAATTTAATCAAAACAAAATAAAATAATAAACAAAATTCAGAGAGAGACAGAGAGAGAAGTGGGGTAGAGAGGGAGAGAGAGGGATAAATCTCTAATCTCAAAACCCAAGGAAAAACCAAGAATAAGATTGTTTATAATTAAACTGTTATCTTATTGACTCTTGGAATGGGGAAAAAAAAACCCAGTCTGTGATATAGCTATAAAAATAAAGACTAAGCATAAACATTGTAACTGATTTTTTTAACCAACTGAAATGTTGTTTTTATGCTTCATTTGTTATTCGACAAATCCAACATGGCAAACTAGAGTGCATTTAAGCGACATCAGGGGACAATGAGTTTAGTAAAAGAAATGAACTTTTTAAAAGAAATTATTTAAGACATTGATAAAACATTTACATGATTTTTAAAATATAATTTATTAAAATTTTCTAGCATATTTTTCAAGTTTGAAGTCAACTCAGAACAGAGGAAACTGACATATCTAATCTTCAACTAAAAATCAAGCATAGAAAATTTTGTTCGTAAATATTAAAAAAAAACAACATAACTCAAAGTAATGTGATATAAATTTTAAAAATCGAAGATACACTGATTCATCTAATAATTATCAATGCATAGCTTTAAGGTTATGTAATTTTATTACCTTTTTAAGATCACTTATTACTGCACTCTTATTAAAGAGTGGCTTTCATGTTCAGTTTGATTTCAATGAAAACTATGAGCAAAATGGTTGCCAGATATTGGTTTACCTAACACATTACAATCATCCAAACAAGACCAATACTTTTATTTACTAAAGCACAGAATTTAAATCATAAAAGTAATATCAACTATAATTATCCACTCATGTGATATATTTCCAACTAAAAACAAATGTGGTTTTATAGAAAGAACATCATTTTGCATTCTCTTATAATTTTAAAATATAAATTAAAAATAATCTATTATTGATAATTTAAAAATTAATGATTGTGATATATTATTTGGTTGTTACAAAAGTTCTGTCAGTTTTTATATTATGCTAAATTAGGGTTCATTTTTTGCATGCTTGTGAAGGTGTATGTAGATAAGTTATATATCGTTTTGTAGTGTGTGCTTTGGTATACATTATACAAAACCTACCTTTTAAAAGTCATAAAATGGATATTTGTTTCAGGGTTCTGAGTGAAGCATGGATAAGAGATTTGCGCCATTTTGTTTCACGAGTTCAAACCAGGCCACGCAGCGAGCCACACAACTTGTAACATTAAGCAAGCATGGAGCAAGGACACAGCAAATGAGTGCACAGTACAACAATGGTTTGCAAAGTTTCGATCAGATGTGACCCTCGAAGATAAGGAGTGTAACAGACATCCTTCCAGCTGTGACAATGACCATCTGAAAGCCTCAGTTGGAGCAGATCCAAGAAAAACAGTGCAAGAAATTGCTGCAGAGTCTGATGTAAGCACTGCAACTGTTTCTAGGAATCTTGACATGATCAGCAAGGTGAAAAAGTTTAGTGGATGTCTCTCGAGTTGAATGAACAACAACAAAATTGTCAATTGGAGACCTGCTCTCACTTGTCATAAGAAACAAAAACCACCCATTTCTTGATGAATCTTTACGTGACGAAAAATGGATCCTTTACAACAAATGAAATAATCAGCTCAGTGACTCGACAGAGACAAGGCGCCTAACCACATTCCAAAACCCAGCCTCCACCCAAAGATGATCATGGTCACTGTCTGGTGGACTGCAACAGGTGTCATCCACTATAACTTCTTGCAACCTGGCAAAACCATCACAGGTAAAAGGTACTGTCATGGATTAAATGTTGTTCATTAGAAACTCTCCCAATGACAGCCGGTATAGGTGAATCGAAGAGGCCCAGTCCTGCTCCACAACAATGCTCACCCTCATGTTGCAAAAGTGACTATACAGAAACTGAACATGTTTGGGTATGAAGTTCTCCTTCACCCAGCCTATTCACCAGACCTCCCCCCCCCCCACAGACTACCACCTTTTCAAACACCTTGACTGCTTTCTCCATATGAAATCCTTCTCCAACCTAACTTGTTGGCAGAAGTGTATTGATTGTAATGGAACTTACTTTGATTAATTCAGCAATGATATGAAGTCTCATTGTCATGGTAAAAAAACCCAACAAAACTTTTGTAATAACCTAATACTTTACCAAAAGCCAGTTTGAACCCTAATTTTTTCAAAATCACTTGCATGAAATTTTCTTTTATTTCTTAATTTAAAAAAAAAAATACTCATCAATAACAACCAGAACAAGAAAAATTATTTTTTAGAATTTTTGATGTTTAGAATCTCTAACAAGAACAACGTGTTGGTATTTAAGTTAAATTTTTGTTTTGATATTTAGTTAGTCAAACCATTTTTTTAAAATTACATATAGAAATAAATAATTTAATGTAGTTTGCTTATAATAAATAAAAATTTAGTTCTGTTTTAGCTAACAAAACTAGCTCCCTAACTCATTGCATTGCAGTATTTTTATGTTCAACCCCTTAGCAGCAGCAGTCAATAGAGTTCAATGTTCATAATAAAGTTGTGTAACAAAACTTTGCTATACAAACTTGTACAGAATTACTTGTTTTTTGCGAGTTGTTTTAAACTACAAAACAATGCTATGGATTAAACATGAATCATAGGAATGTTTACTATGTAGAATCTAGCATCAAAATTCCAACTTTTCCCTTTTATAATTTGACTAAATGAACATGCTTATTTGCATATTTATTTAGATAATGAAATTATTTAATTGTATGTCTTTAATTTCAATTTATTTTTATTCATTGACCTTTAATAGATTCAATTTTTAAAATTATGAAACAAAGTTTGGTGATGGAAATTAATATCATGCAAGCCAAAACAAACCTTGCCATGGTTTAGTGAGAACAATGACAGGGAATGTAAAACATTGGTTCATTAGTTAGTTCTATTAAAAAGGTGATAGGAAATGCCCAAACTAATTGTCTAGTTTTTATTTGAACAAATTGTGTTTGTTTAAAAATTTTAAATTCTGAGAACATTTTTCTGTAAAAGAGAAGCTATATGGTGAAAATTCAAAAAATGATCAAATGAAATAAGCTAGAAATTGATAGTGATAACATCAGAAGAAACTAGAAAATTGTGTATAGTTCTACTTTAACATTAATAACTAATAGTGATAAATAGGTATCACCACTTATCTAGGTAAATTTTTTTTTTTTAATTAATTATTTAATAAATAATGTGTAACATTTCTACTTGGTACAAATTGGAAATTCAAGTTTCCTCTTAAGGACTCAATAAAAACACTGATCTACTTTAAATTAAAAAGGTGATGTATTAAGTCTCAATAAAAACACTTTGGTAGTTCATCTTTCTAGCTAAATAGGCATAATTCTTTATACAACTATAATTTAATTTTAGTCTTAGATGTACAAGAAATAAGAATGTGCTATTCTAAAATTTAATCATTTCATTTCCATGAATATTGAAGGAAAACTCTTGAAAGAATTATTGGTAAATATTTTTATATCAAGCAGATTAATGTGGATTTTGTGTGGGAGCAGGCAATGGGAAATATTTTTTTCCAAAATGAATATTTTATGCATGAGAATTTTAAGTTAAACCTTTAGAAAATATAACTAAGAATTCCTAAAAATAAACAAAATTATATTTTTAGCAGTCTATTGAAGAAACAATAATAATCACTCATTTTAAATCATTAAACTTTGAAAAGTACAAACACCCTGTAAAAATAACTCAATTATCACTATGAATCTCTCATCAATCATTTCTAATTCAAATATCCACCATGGCATGAATTAATCACAAACAAACAACTAAATGGAATTAAAGTCACAGATGAAATCTCAAAATACTATTCACTAGAATGCTCAAAAACAAATGCAATAAAAGTGAGAGATAAATTAATCTCAAGGGAAACTTACCCCTGTTCTTCCATCAGTTCTTGCATTTCCATGCATTTAAGCTCAACTTTGCGCTTTCTCTCATGATCCAATATTTCTCGATTTGGAGCTTTTATTAGAGACTGTTCCAATTTTTTTATTTCTTCTTCTGATTTGTAATCTATTTGATCTTTGTGTTTTCTCACAAATGAAAGGTTTCTCTGAACATAACCATTGGTTCCACTTCCCCTTGGAGTTGATAGACCTATGCCGTTGTACATAGCTATCAGTTTCTGGTAATTTTCTGAAAGAGTAAAAACAAAAATAATTTGAATAAAAACAAGTATCTAAGACAAATGCAGCAATTATAAAAACACATTCAATCATGTTTTTAAAAAAAAAGTTTCAAGAATTTTCTGTTCATCAACAGATATCCATAACCTGAATCTAATGGCAATAGGCATCCAAAAGGATTACTCTTATAATAAGCAGTGCACCTCAGTTACTTAGTTATACTTGAAACTACTCATCATAAATCTATTAACACAAGTATTTTATTTTACAGTTTAATCAAGACAATTGAAACCTGTAGATTAAAAAAATTTATTGCAAAACTACCAGTTATGTTCAAAGATAGTAATCAAAGTACACAGTAAAGCATCTAGATTGTTAACATTAAAAAAGGATATTCAGTTTATTAATTTATATCATACATAATAGTTTGTCTATTTTTTTATATAACAATTATTTATACAAATCCTTGTTAAATTTCTTTTTAAGAGAGTTTGTGTAAAAATCAATATTTTTTTTTTAAACATCTGATCTCAACTTAAACCCTAAAGCAACATATATGGATTAACTTGGGAAAAAACTTAAAGATGAGAAGCTATGTCTATCCAACTGTCATGTTTAGCATGGTTAGAAAGAGACACATATGAATGAACCACCTACTACTACACTACATGCGGTTGAACATAGTCATGTTTCCCAATTTTACTATGGTATATTTTAATATTTATCTTGTGTTCTAAAATGCCTTACATTAGACTGGCATATTAATGAAAACATCTAAAACTATTTCTATCATTCTGTATAGAAATTCTGAAAATAATTACCAAATATAAATAAACTAACATTATGTAAAAAGAGTAAAGCAGATCTATACTTGCTTATTCCTATATTTTGATTAGCAGCTAAGTGAAATACATGACTTTATTATTGATTCACTCTATCTAATTAACGATTCACTGAGATTTTACTATTTAAAACTTGTCTAAGCTCTGACTTACACATTGCCCTCTAAACAAAATATAAGCTAAACCCATGGGTTTTCAAGGAAAGAAAAGTGAAGCTTTACTGAAAAACATTCAGTAGATCATTTGTCCATTCAAATAGAGTAATCCAACATAAATTAAAAGTAATGATTGTTTTTGGTGTTTGGTGGTGGGTCTGTTTTCAAATAGCTGGCATTTATAATAAAAAAGCAAATTGATTTTTATTAGAGTCTTATTTTCACTTATTTTAGTTTACTAATTACAGAAAACTACAACTACTGATCTAATATAGATTAGTGACCAAAGCATTTCTGAAAAAGATTTTGTTTTTTTTCTTAATTATTTTATAAATAGAATTTATGCTTTTCTTGACAGTTTAAGATATCCTTTTCTATTTGCCTTCTAAAATGTCTGGGAAAGCAGTGGACATAATAATGTAAACAACTTTTCAGTCCCCAGAATGACTAAAAAAAACTGCATATTTTTATGAAATAAGAACTTTTTTTAAAAATGTGAAAATGCATAATTGAAAATAAAGTAGGCTTAAGCAAAAAGACAGCTAACTGTCCTGCCACCTTGTAAACCAGTTTAAAATAAAATTTGCTCACTAGATTTATCCAAAAAGAATTTGTAATTATAACCAATGCTTAGATTAAATAAATATTAACTATATTTTTCCATTGTCTCACAAAATAATTTCCCACTTTTTGATAATGCTATTAGTTAAGTCTCAATAAAGTTTTAATGCAGCTTTTAAGCTTAAAGTGATTCAGTTGCTAAGAAAGATCTTAATATGCCTTCTTTGCTCAAATTTAATTTGTGAAAAAGTGACTCATTACTGCCATAATCAAGAAGATGCTCTTCAAACTGCTAAAAATTTTAAAAAGAGCTCCATAGGTTGAAGTAATGGCCAAACCTTGAAGATAAACCAAAGGCCTGGGCACTAGAGCATGCTGTGGATTTAGTACTATGTATTTAAGATTAAATGCACAAGGTAGTTTAGTTTTATGTGAAGAGCACCAGTTTCTATCTTCAAATGAACCACAGGAAAAGCACAAAGACATGCATCTGGCAGCACTGGATCAGTAACAGTAAACATTCACTGCAAAAGAGCAATTGAATACATTATGCTTCTTATGCAAAAGCTGTTCAGTGTGTAACAGATGCTTTGGCAGCTGGAACAGAATCAATAATCAGTGAATTCCCAAAAGATGACTTCATAATTTATCCAACTGTGCATCTGACACTAAAGATGACTTGCATAACAATGTAACTGATTTCCCATTTGCTATTTCTCTATTTTTCATACAAACAAAAGATGAGAATTTTTAGGAATTTTAACAAATTTAACTGGTATGTATACTCACAAGTAGTAATAAGTGTAATTATATTGCTATATATAGCAATCTGCCTATCTTTTATATTAATTAAATTTTTAATAATGTGTGTTTCTAACAGACATTTGAAAAATTTGTTCTACGTAATCTGAGGTAAAATAGAAAAAAACTGTCTAAAAGTTTCCTGCAATTTTTTTTTAAAAAAAAAAAAAAAAATAATTTCTATTGTTTAGCTTGACTACATCAGCTAATCTTTATAACAGAAAAATATCAAGTTTAATCCTGTGAAATGAATGAAACCCACTAGGCATCATAACATGACATATTATTAAAAAGTGCAAATAATTTGAAAAAAATAACTGAACAAAAAAAAAAACAACAAACAAAACAGTTAATATAAAATGAAAAAAACAAGGTAATAAATTATAGTCAATTTTTAATTAATTTAAAAAATAGTAAAATAAAACAGCATTTCTGGAAGCTGAAATTTTAAATACTTTTAAAGCAATTTTCACTTAAAATTTAAAAATACTAAGAAAATCAACATTTTTTTTAAATTTCTGTTCAATCATATCAATACAAAATTTCAAAAATAAGTTGGTATTCACACCAAGCGTCAAATTAGAAAATAAAAGTTAGAAAAAAGAATTCTTGTAGCTTGTATTCTGGTTGAACATCTCTGAGATGACAAAAAATAATCATCCAAAGTTGTAACATCATGATTATTATCACTGTAGCAAAAAGATGTTATTTCTGATTTATCTGTTTACTATGGCATATTTAATGTTAAAGAGTCTACTTAATGGGAAGTGAGGTTGGATATTTAAAATCAATGTCCAATAATAATTTACACTAGACAACTTTATACAATTTTTTTTAAAAAAAATAAATACTCAAGCTAAAATAAATGTACAGTTATCTAGAAAATAGTGTTAAAACTATTGAAATGTTCTATAAGAACACAGTGATCACATAAATGGGCATTAATTTCCAGTTAGCAAGGACCAGAAGTGTTTTTGTGTTTTGCACTAGCTTCAATATTTTCCTTTTTTCAATATATCAAGTTGTCACTGCTAAAATTTCTAATTTTATCCAATCAACACATTACCTTTCTAAAGAAATGCCTTGTGCTTTAAAGTACCAAATTGACAAAGTAAAACAATTTACTTTTTTTTTCTTATATTAAGTAATGCAAAATGTTAGCTAATTTATATGCCCACTAATATTTTCAACTACAGTTTATCAAAACATATTTATTACCGGTCGCACTCTCAAAAACATTTAGCAGTTTGAAAACCTACACTAAGATCTTTCCCTCAAACATCTAAAATCCAAAGTGATTGATAATTTGAATCTTTATGCATTCTCTAATAGACTTTAGCAGTGCAAAAACTAGTATTCTATGCAGGTAAATTTTGTATTAATAAATCTTAATTCTTCTTCTGATATTAATTTCCTAATTTAGTTTTCCATTTATCATCCACAGTAACTCTAGCACAAATATTTGTGTCATTTGATAAGCCATTAGGAATGTTTTTAGTAACCACAGAGTATTCACCTAGAACTTTTTTTAACCTACCCATGGGAGGTAGAAGCATAAATGTTTTTAAAAGTAGATTAGATGTAAATTTTCTGGCAAAAAAGCAGCCAAAATATAAAACTTCTTGCCCCTCTGTATAACTATATCCACAATGTTAAAACAATATCACTTACACAAGGTAAGAAGAAAAGCCCTATTATAATAGCATTACAAAATGAGTGATTATACCCCTCAACAGTGGAAGTGTTACAATCAAAGGTCTTTTGCTTTTTCTACTAAAGCAAACTATTGTAATTAATCAGATTTTTTCAATCCTACATAATGCCATGTACACTTTTATTAAAAACATGGCAAATCTGTTTTTCCACACTTCAATCAAATAAAACAAATGGGAGGGCTATATTGAGCAGTCATTACCAATAAATACATTTCATTTTAAACTTAAGTTTATTTAGCCCATTTTTGTCCATTCAGTGTTAAATTAATTAAATTGGGTTTGTTTTTTTAATATATATTCTGCTAAAGAAATAATCATTATGCCATGTTAGTTTTGATGACAAATTAACATTGAAATGTTTAATTACTATTGGAATTTATTAAAACATCAGATTAATAGTTACAAGGAAACTACCAATTTGCTTTTATCAAAGGAGAGTTAAATTCCAGAAAATTTTCAGCATGCAACAATGTTGAGATGAAAGCCTTTGTCTTTTTGTTTAACTTTTAAATGTGATATTGTAACATTTTAAAATATTTAGTTTAATTTAGCTACTACAGATCACCAGGAAGATACCATACCTTATAAAACAGCTCCAAAAGAGGAAGTTATCAAATGGATTTTTAAACTAGATTACACTATTCTACAATCTTTTTCTAATATTGAGTTATGCTGATACTTTGGCCAATTTATAATTATTACTCTCATAGATAATCAAAAGAATTTGTTGCCAATTCACATGCTCAAAACCTTTTAATTCCTTTAAAATCTTCCCTCAGATATCTAATAAATAAAATAGGTAAATCCAATATTTTAAATCATTCTGATACTATTAAAAACAAAAACAAAAAATTTTGTTATTTGTTTACAACCATAAGAATAAACTTTTTGGGGGGAAATTTTGTTATTTGTTTACAACCATAAGAATAGACTTTGGGGGGGTTGTGTATGCAATGTTGGGTGTAGTGTAAAGTTCATGTGTATATGTACATCTCCGAAGAGAAGGGATTGGGAGAGACCGACACCTCTAAGAGAGCAATCTCCTGGTAGAAGGCCGAAGCCCATGTTGAGGGTCCGAAGAACCTCATGTTATCGGAAGCAAAACTGCCTTCTAGTGTGGAGCGAACTCCGATTAGAGCAATTGCTTCCCCAGCCGAAAATCCTCTAGGGAAAAAAAAGCCTCAGCACCTCAGGTCCGAAAATCGGTCCAGAGGTGCCTAACCTTTCTGGCCAGAGAACTGAAGGCCGAAGGCAAAAATGATCCCTCACCTCCCACCCTTTTGAGCAGGGAACTTTCCAACTGTGCTTCCACCACAGCGTACTCAATCCCTGCCCATCCAGGCCACCCCTTTCCGCCATGGAGCAGGGCCGAACTCCATGACTGGAAAAAAAGTTACCCAGAGTTTGAGGGAGGGAACCAAGATATCCACAGCGCTACACTTTGATTTTTAGCCAATCTATAAAAAATCTTTTAGATTTTTTTTGAAGGGAGAGCAGACATCATCAGATCTTCCAAATGCTAACATTACACACAAAGCTTAATAATAAACTGACAGTTTTGTCAATCTTTTTAATTCATCCAGGCAAAGTGATAACTTCTCATAGCTATGTTCAACCTGGTTTAACTCCCAGGCATGACAAATGATATATACTTCAAGTCAAGTCCTGAAAATAAGCAGAGTGTTAAAAACACTCGCTTATGGCAGATTCCAACTTTTGTTGTACTATGTAAAACATTCATTCGCTGGCCACCTTACTCAACAATTTATGTGAGGAATTATGATTTCTACCAATTAAATGTAAGTTCCTGGTTCCAATGACTCCAAATTTCTATACACTTGTGCTACCATGGCTGCACATAATATTTAGCAACATTAAAGTAACATCAATGAACAGAAAGTTGTCAGAAAGACCACCAATTCTTGTCACTTGGTGAACAATTTACCCACATAACTGATATGATTCCTTATTGTTGATATGATAATACATTGTTTAAAACTATTCTGTTGACTATTTTCTAAGTTATTAACCAGTGAGAAAAGTGCACTTTTCTGATTTCTTTAAATCTCATCAAAAGCCTTATTGAAAACTAAGTTATATTAACTTGATTTTTATTAACAAAATAAATACAACAACAATAATAATAATAATAATGAGCTTTTTCAAAATTCACACATATACACACAATTGTTTCGCATAAATACCTAAATTTTAAAAAAAACTAAATATAAATAACAGCTTACATTTGGAAAAATAGTTATCTATTTTTTTCAATAAAGTAACAGAAAAACTATGTTAATATATTTCTACTGATAAAGATATCATAATGAAAAACAAACAAAAAGTGCTAATTTTATTTCTTGGACTAGAGTTCTATTGAATAGAATTTAAATAAGTTTTTTCATATAAAGACAACTGAAGTATAACTGAGTTAACAACTAAGCTGTAAGGCATCTGTGAAATTTACTTTTTTTTAACTGATTATTTTTATGCTGGAGTACAGCTGAAAAAAATGTCTTAATCTTCTTAACTGGTGATCGTTAGTAGGGTCCCTCACAGAATATTTTAAAAAATTTTCAAATTTTTAAGAGGAAAAAAAAAACAAAATGCTCCAATATAGTATTTGCTTTGTAACTTAAAGCACTTCTTTTTTATAAAGCTAGAAAAATGTTTAAGAAAATATACACAAAAGTTTTTTTTTGTTTTTTTTTTAAATCTTAGTTAATTATAATAATAAATATTATATTATTGGCACCTAAAAATAACTGAGATTTGGTATAATTAACTTTATATATCATTTTTTAAAATTACAAATAAACTTGACAAAGTAAATACATACATATATGAACTACGAGTCTTATGGAATAAGCATATGGTTTATTGCAAACTATAAAAAAATTAATCTGTAGATAGTAATGCCAAGAACAGGTTTCACAGAAAAAATGAATTTTGAAAGGGGATAGTACACAGTTAGACAACAGAATGTTGTTGGAAGCAAGCAAAAAGCCCCAAAATTGCATATTTTGGTGGTGAATGTTAATAAGATAATTCTCCAGAAAACACAAGACAATCATTCTTCATGTGCATCCTAGATACACCCAAAAAATGCAGATTTCATGCTGTGAAAAGGAAAATAGAAACCAAAACCTACCAATTGGTTGCATAAATAGCAGAAAATGTGTAAGTATGAGAACTTCAGATGGTATCTCCAAACTATAGGGTCAATGGAAGTGTAATGGGATACAAACCACTCTTTACTCCATGCAACAAACATCATAAATGCTACCACACCATCTCCCCTTTTGGAATACTGTCATTTTTTCTATTGAGTCAAGGTTTTCACAGTTCTCAAACAGTAGTCAAAGTGATGCTGCCAGGCACAGGAATTTTCAATAAAACCATTGACAAGCCATGACAAAATATGGTGATGTCGGGCATGTGATTGGGCCTCAAAATTAAATAAATAATAATAATAATAATAATCTGGAAATTTTGAGGGGAGATCCAAAATGTAGGGTACAATTTACTTCATTGTCTATGCCTGTAATGAAAAAAAAAAAAAATGGTGAAACAAGACCCACCAAAAATAGAATAGAAGAGCACAAAAGATCATTTAGAAAAATCAACATTAGTAGATTACACACCATCATGTGATCACTATGTCAGATGGATAAAGTATGGTTTCACTGATAACAAGAAGTGCAACCATAAAAGAGATTTAAAAGTAATCCAAATGGCCCTGGAACCACACACACACACTCAGAACAAACCTAGTGCCAAGGTCAACAGAACCTCTACTGTTTGGAAAGTTTAAATATCCAGAAAAAAATTAGAAATAATTTGGCAGATTTCCCAGTGGCATAAACGTCTGAGGCACTATTAATAATTAAAAAAAAAAACCCATAAAAATGTCCTTGGCAACCAATAGGTTTTGACTTTAAAAAAAAATTGTTCACTGCAAATTAACATCACCATACATCAAAACAGTCCTCAGAACTAAAACCCTGATGATGGTAAAATTCTAAAGAGAAACTGGGAAACACTATTAAACTGGTAAACCTGGAGTAAAAATATCAAGCGACCATTTAAATTTTGATTAAATCAGTCCTCCACCTCTTTTCTTTGAAATAGCTTTCCCAAATCAAATCAAGCCTTCTTTTGTTCCAACTTGATATTTACTTCATGCATGATTTTCAGAAATTACACCAATGTATTTATTTATTTATTTACAATAGATAAACAATTTTACTTAGATCAATAATTTACTCTCAAACTTGTTTAAACAAATTACAGCAAGTTTTGCAATTAAATAAATGCATTTGCTATTCAAACCAAAAAAAAAAAAATATCAATTAAAATTTTTGTTTTGTTTTTTTTAGAAAATAGATTTAATTTGACAGGCAAATCTTTAAGAGTTAAATAACAAATAACACTGAAAATAGAATAACCAAAATACCTGAATCAAGAGCATATTTAACATCTCCCATCTAGAATGACAAGCATTTATTCTTATTTTAAAAATAGATAAAATGCTGTTTATTTATTTTCATTTTTTTCTGGTTCACATTGTAGTACTAGAAAAAATAAATTAGAAGTAAATGTAAGTTTATTTGAAATAGGAAAAATTTTAACTGTCCAAATGTTTGAAGCTAAAAAGATGCAGAATTCTAAATATACACACATCTTAACAACCGATTTAGATGCATTTTTACATATTCTAAAGTTGATCCATTGACCACTACTTAAACGTCTTGTATTGACTAAATACCGATAAAAAGGAAAATGAGGAAAAAAAACATAGGAGGAAAATTTGTTATTCATTTGTTGTGTCTGGAGATCTTGAAACTTTTTTTTAAAATAATATAAAATTTGTATAAAGATGCAAAAGTTTTGCATCTTTGATAGTTTCTTGAGCTCATTCCTCTTCCTCTTCACTTGCTGACTTGGTCAGCTCAAGCAAGTCATCATCTGTCAGGGGGTCAGAGTGGGCATTGATGAGTGTGTTGACTTCTTCTTCAGTGCAATCATCAAATCCTTCACCCCCAAGCAATTTTGCCAGTCTCACAGCCTTGTTGACAGCCTCATTGTGAATCTCCTCCGGCAAGCCCTTGTAGTCGTGGACTGCATCTGGCCACAGTTTTTTCCAGCATGCATTGAGAGTTTCACTTTTCATTTCTTTGAGGGCAGACTGAATTATTGTAAGGCACGATGCTATGGTGAATTTCTTCCAGTATTCTTTTAAAGTGAAGTCCTCCATCGTATCCATTGCATTGATCAGGTGTTGCAGAGAGTTGCGTGTGTAGAGGGCCTTAGATGCACAGATCACGCCTTGGTCCATGGGTTTTTATGAGGGAGGTGGTGTTGGAAGGGAGGAATTCAATCTGCACACCATCATACGACAGATCTAGGGGGTGCCCTCCGGCATTGTCCATGAGTAACAACACCTTAAATTCAAAGCCTAGGTTGAGAAGGTATTTCTCCACTTCAGGGATGAAACACCGGTGGAACCAGTCGGATGTTATGACTTTGGTTATCCAGGCCTTGGGGTTATGCATCCAGTAGACAGGCAGGGCATTCTTATTCTTGTTCTTGAGGGCCCTGGAGTTTGCAGACTTATAAATCAGGCCTGGTTTGAGCAAGTGGCCAGCAGCATTCCAACACATAATGAACGTGATTCTGTCCTTTTGTGCCTTAAATCCAGCAGCTTTGGCCTCTTCCTTCATCAGGTATGTTCTCGATGGCATTTTATTCCAGAATAATCCAGTCTCATCCATGTTGAAGACCTGTTCAGGCCTGTATTCCTTCTCCTGGATGATTTGTTTGAAGGTCACCGGATACCTCTCTGCGGCTTCTATGTCAGCAGATGCAGTCTCTCTATGCAATCTCACACTCCTTAGGTTATAACGGTTTGAAAACTTTTCAAACCACCCCCTGCTGGCCTGAAAACTTCCAGGGTGTGGTGGTGTTGATGTTCCTGGCTGCAGGTCTTGTGTATCCTCTTCAACAAGCTTCTTATAAAGATTTAAAGCCTTCTCTCGAATCACATTGCCCTGCAAGGGGATGTCCTTTTTACGGCAGTCTTCAATCCATAATGAAAGGGCAGATTCCATCTTAACAATGTATGGGTCTCTTTTGGTCAAAACCTACTTTGTTTCATGCAGGTAGCTCATGGAGACCAATTTTCTAATTTCGGCCTCTTTACTCTTTATAGAGCGTACGGTGCTTTCATTCACGCCATATTGGCATCTTATGCTTGTAGCAGTCTCGCCAGATTTCAACAAATCTAAAACTTTTACTTTTTCCTCAAGTGTCACCACCTTCTTCTGACGCTTAGGAACACTGCTGATAGCCTTATAATGCGCAGAAAGTTTAGGCATCTTGAGGGTTTTTACAATTAAGTAAAAACCAAGGAAAAAAGCACTGAAAACACTTAACACACTTGTACGGAATACACACGTGTTGAACTGAGATGCGGGAAGATGAACCGCGGCTTCACTCATACACTAGTGACACTACGTACACAAAGCATCCGAGCTACAAGCCAATCAGCAACGAGGAAAGCTGGTACCCTGCTGTGTGATTGGCTACTTCCAACCCTTCCAGCCAATAGCGTGTCATCATGGAGCCTACGTCATCGCCAAAACCTGATACAGTATGCATTTGCTATGAACACTAGCAGAAAATTTATAATTTTTGTGTTGAATTTACGTTAACATTTATTTACTATTACAAAATAGTAAATTAACTACAGTATTTTCTAATAATTATGTAACCATTAGTGTTCCAAAGGGAATAAACTTTGCGAATGGGTATCGCATCTTGTAAAGGTACAGTACAGTACTTTACATAAAAAGGAAAGTTTCCATAGAAAAGCGAAGCTTTTTCGAAGGAATTTCTTAACTAATTTCTTGTACGTCTTTAACTTTCCCCAAAAAAACATTAGAAATTTCATTAACAAAATTTTTCTTACCGATTTTACACTTAAAAACATGAAAACTTATAAATTACTTCAAAAATTAAACAAACACTTCTGCAGGGTTTTTAGAGGATTTTGCAAATTTTGCAGACCTGTGAAAAAAATCACGGATGCAAATTAGTTAGGTTCCAATGAAAATTTCGTGAATCCGTGAATTCGCGAATCCAGAAACACGAATGCACGAGGTATGACTGTATTTCCAGCTAGAAACATGCGGTTTTCTACAAGGAAAAAACTATTATGATATTGGTTAACCTTATTATATTTTCAAAGATTGCATTCAAGTATAGCTACAGTAGAGCATTCAGTTATATTTAACCTTTAAAGCATTAATTCAGTGATTTAACTGTCAATTATTAAGTAATAATTGTGTACATTAATTTACCAAGTTGCTTGCACACTAATCTCTTTAAACCACTTGCAGTTTTTGTATTTCTTTTCAAAAAGAAATCCTTAAAATAGCAAATGTGAAAAAAATTTTCATGTTATTTTTTTTTTTAATGTAAAAGAATAATGTAATAACCATGTATTCTATTTGCTTCTAAAAATAATTTTTATTTTGCTAATAAGTTAACGATTTTAATTAATTTAATATGCATTCATGTCATTAAATCAACAAATATTTGCATTTTATTTAATGAAAATTCATTTTCAAAATAGGATCACAGGAGTAATTAAATTGCAAATTGTTTGAATATATAAATTTTTTTCTTTTTGTGTATTGGATTTTGTTATTTTATTTTTTTTTTATCTCCCTTAGATCATTCACACACCGCAGTACAGTATTTCATTTGCTGGGTTTTTTTATAAGGTAAAAATAAATGCTATAAATTAATTATAGAAAAACTCAGAGAATCAGCTGTAAAACTTTTATTCTTTGTAGAGTTTTGAATACACAGAAATGGACATGCTATGCACAATCAAATATTTTTTTTAAGCAATATGAATTTATTTCCATCATTTCAATTTTTTTTTCTTTAGTGATCTTTGTAATTTCACAATTCGTAATTTTAAATCCTGAGACCTTACTGGGCAAGGGAAGCTATTCAGTGAAAGAAAGTACACCCGGATCACACTAGAATTAGACATTGGAACTAGTCAATTAATTTTGCTGTAACAATAATAATATTGATATTATTCAGTTACCACCATTTTTCTAGGTCATCTACTTACTAAAAAGGGACTTTTCAAAATCCACAAAATTAGGAGATGTCATAATACATTAATCCAAAAAGATGAAACTTTCTTGAAATGGTCTACAATATTGATATTATGTTCATTTTTTCCCTCTTATGTCTAAAAAAATGGTGTTCTAGTAGGGTCTTCATATAAGTTGGTAGAAGTCAAAGCAAACCAAGCACTTTTGTGCTGGTTGTTGTTTTCAGGGTCTCAGCCTACAGAAGGTAGAGTGCAACAGGGTATTTATTTGACAACAACTGCATTTGTTCTAATAGCTTTGTTAGCTTAAAAAGAACAATAATCACATGATCGCAAGTGAAATTAACCTTGCAGAAAGTTGCATGTGGAGAACCTACCTGCATATTCATCTAGTATGGAAGTAGGGCTGTAAGTACACAGTAGATTTATATTTACTTTATCACCTGTTTTATTTCACTTGATTGAAAAAAGCTGATGATTAAAACAATTTTATTCTGAGGTATACATAAATAACGAAATGCAAGCACTTTTCAAGACAGTGTAAACCCTGTTAAATTATTGTATAACATTTTTCCTGGCATCTCGATAGAAAGGTCAAGTTTGTTACCAAAGTCAGAGATTTTAAAATAATGGTCCAAGCTCTGATTAAACCAGTTCAATATTTTGCCTATCTAAATAACAATTGAATTCTTCGTACAAATATAATTTCAATTTCTTGTATGCATCTTTGATTAAAAGACATAATAGTATTGCACATATTTTAAAGTTAAATTTTTTTTTTTATTTCAATAAGTTTTGTTTGAAAAGACTGTAAAGGAAATACTGGTAAATGTTTATATCAATCAGATGAATGCAAGTTTTATTTGTATGTTAAAGAAAGAACTTAAGTGTCAGGGTTAGGGTTTAAATAAAAAAGTCTGATTGTCTATTGGCCAAGAAAAATGTATGCAGTCACATGCATATACAGCCCAGTTTTACTAGTTCATTTTGTATAGAAATAATGACAATTAGTACTATTTTGTAATAAATATTGTATATATAAATCCTTTACATAGCTATTTTTTTTCTTTTTGAAGTCACTATATTGTTTGGTAACATTTTAACAGAAAAAATTCAGCACTACATAAATAAAATTATGAATACACTAATTATGTGGGATAGCAGCTGGTTTTTTTTTTTTCCTGAGGATATAAACTGAAAATCAATTTTAAGAATTTGTTTTTATTTCGTTCAATTTTAATCTTTTTGAAAAAGATTTCATCAAAGTCTCTTATGCAATATTACCTTTTTCTCTTTAATAAGTTCATGTCCTCAAAAAGATTTTTAAACACATCAGCCAAGAAAATACTATTTTATATACTCTCAATGTTAACATGAACTTCTTTCCAAGTCAATACATGCATAAGCTATGCTATGATATAGGCACTAGCAATGCACAAGAAAAATAGCAAAATAAAGTTTGAACATTAATGATGATAAAAAAAAAGACAGTTCCTGACCTGCTAATATTTATAGGAAACAAATCTGTAGCCAGTGCCTTGAACAAAATTATCTTATAAAATGTATTAAACAAAACCAACAAACCAAGCCAAAATCACACACTATTTTATTTCAGGAAGCTAAGATGATATAGACCAAACTGAAAAAGAGAGATAACTGAAATTTACACACAAATTTTTAAAATAATAGACATAATGATCTAACAGTCAAGCAAACCAAAAGTGTTCACTTGTATTAAAAAATTAATCTATTACCTGTTTTTTGAAGAGTTATGCTTCAAATTGAATTTAAATGAAAATAATATAATATTCCAATCCACCTTTGTGGCTGAGCAGCCTGGCAAAAGCCTTGAATATTCAATCCCTCAACTTCAGTTTTTCTTGCTGTTCTTTATGAATTCCTCAGAAAAAGTCACTTTGCTTTCATCTCTGTCGTACTTGACAATTTTTTTTAACCATTTAAAATAATATCCTTTCTGAATCTGTATTACTATGAAGGCTGCTCAGAATTTCCAACATGATGAGGGAAAGTTCTTTGTATATAAGTCTTCCTGTATAATCATAACTCTTTATCCTTAACCACTGCACATCAGCAGCATATTCCTCTTCTAAAATGTTTTCTTCAGGCAGATTATTTCTTTGCTAAGTCATGAATTCTATTTGGAAACAGTCAACATACTTTTTGTCAGAAGGCATCTTGTTAAAAAAAAAAATTGATATGAAATCATACTTTTAGCTGCCTTCTCATTTCTGCAACTGTTGGATATCTATGTATGACATCTCTATGTATTTACAGACTGCTATGTAGAAGCTTTCAATGTCAGCATAAACCTTTTTCTTTTTTATGATGACAGGAGACTGATGAAAGTTTCATTCATTCTGTGATATCTTTCTTTATAAAAATTAATTTAAAGCTCTTACATTTTGTTTATGGTCTAAGACTTGATGAACTTGCAAAGTGCCAGCATCATATCCAACAGTTTTTATCAAACTATAAAGCTACAGTATGTAATCAAAATGCTTTGATTTTACACTTACAATTCACTCTTCTTAATGGGAAATTTTTATTCTACAATTGTTTGGCCTGTTTTAAATCAAGGCTGCTTTCAAAATGGTAGTAACTTTTCTTGTTCAGTGTCTTCATCTCATCTTATCTCATCATTGCTCAGGTCTTAAAATTTGTTTAATTCTTGTTTACTGTGGGTACTTTTGTCAAAATAGATATGCTGATTAATGAGAATATCTACCGAGTCAAATCACAAAGCCTTGCAAGCCTTCTCTTCAGCAAATACATCAAGTGGCACAAGCATCCAACAATGATCAGGAGGAATTTCTGTTTTAGTAATTAATGTCACCCTTATTCTGTACTGCCATTACTGAGGCACTGTCAGAAATAAAAAATGAAGTGACACAATGGGATGTTGAACTACAAAATATTTATTTAGAAATTACCTTAATATTTTATATTGTATCACTTTCTTATACATATATATCTGGTACTGACAATAGATTGGTAACTATGCAGTTGGCCTCAAATTTATACTTTCTTACAAATACTAGATAAGAGAATCATAAGAAATTTATTTTTATAAAGCACAGCAAGAACTTAAAAAAAAAAAAAAACAAAATTATCAACAGTTAGATTTTTGTGTGACTAGATGTAAAAAAAAACAAAAAAACTTTAATTTATTATAACAGCATTAGAAATAAATTGAAAAAATATTGGCAAAGGTAGCTGATGGCAACAGCATAAAACAATAATAGTGCTGATGATCATTTCTACTTCCTGAGAACCCTGTATAAGCAATGCTGATTTCCTGCCTTTTTGCATCAGTTATGCTAAAAGAAAAAAAATATATATATATATATATGTGTGTGTATATATATATATATATTTAAATAATCATTCAAAGTTAGATCACTGTCTAATTTCTCCTAAATGTACTTAATTACAAAATAAAAACAAAAATATTTAAAATATTTTGAAAAAATTGTCTATAAAAAGTTATCTCCCTTGTTATTTTAGAAGATTTTGAAGTCTATTAATTTAAACAAAAAATAAAAATGCCAAAAAATGACATTTGTAAATTGGAGCATAAGTTTGCCAAGTTTCATTTAAATAGAGCATTAGAGTTTTTATTTTATTTTACAACATTGCCTGTAACTATAAATAAAATAACCTTTTTGAATTTTTTAAATATTAGTTAAGCAATTTCTTCTGATTAAAAGAAAATCTGTATACAGTATTCTTTAAATACCTTTGGTTATCCAAGTTTCACTAAGTAATAGCAAAGAAATTTTTAAATTTGAATTTGCCTTGTTAAAATGTTAGGAATTTTGCCTTGGACAAACTTTAAAAAGAATATACATGTATTAATCAAAATATTTTGATTGAATAAATAAAGATAAATATACTTGATATGGTTGAATTACCAAAATATTAATATATTATATTTTTAATAACAAGAAATTTTTTTAATTAACTTTTACCTGCAGGAGAATGTTCGCATTAATTCACCAGTAAACAAACTTGCCTCATGGGTGATAATACCAGCAATAGTGGAAGTCTTCATTCATCCACAGGAGTACTTTCATGCTATCACCGAATTAAGGCACATAAAGTACTGATCAAAACCTTTCTGCCATAATAATAATAATGATGTTTTACTCAAGTACTTGTTTCATCTGATCTAACATCTATATTATTTCTTTCATTTAATGGTTTTGTTTCTTGAAATCATTTTCTCTCCCCCCCACACACACACACACACACACACACACACACTACTGACTGAAAGATGCAGAATGTATAATTAACAGCATAAAAAAAAATCAGTATGAACTCAATTGGTATAATGCATGGAAATTCATCTGTCCACTATCATTTTAAATTTTGTATCCATCTGCATTTTTTTTCTCAAGCAGCAATCAGTAGATTCATCAGTTTCCACTTGGTCGCCCAAAGTAGTAGTGAAGCAACACTAACTTAAAACAGAACAAAAAATTATCCAACCTTTAATTTGGTATCAAAACTAAAAAAAAAATTGGATAAATCACAAAATCAAAAGCAATAAGCTAAAATTCAGAAAACTGTAGGCACATACTAAAACACAGCATTTGAGTATACTATGCTAACCAGTATAAAACTATTTATTTATTGTATATTATCTTGCATTATCTCAGCTTTTACTTAGAAAAATAAATGAGTTCTGGAACTAAAATATACAAATATTTCTTAAAATAGGTGCAGTGTTGTGCTTTAGATTACATTTTTACATTATCAGTACTTAAACATTTTCAATGTTTTAGATCAGTTACATTAAGTAACATTTCAATATCAGAAATGTTTACTATTTCTTTTGACTGCATTGTATTTTTCACATACAAAACAAACAAAAAAAAAATTTAATTCAGTTTTCCCTGCTATGATTAAAAGGTCATGGCAATGTTCTGAATTTTCATATTTTAACTATTTTTTTTAAAACCTTAGAGAAAAAAATTTTTTTTTTCCTTTTCTTTACCATAAAAATATTGTTAAAACAAATTTTATATTTTAAACAAAACGTTTATTCAACATCTCTCACCCCAAGTCATTTCTTCACTTAAAAATATTTGCATCCAAATCTGAGTTTTGTTTATTTACACTCCAACTTTCTTTGTACAGATGCTTAATATTTAAAATAAACAATCCAATCTAATATAATATTTAAAATTTACTTTTTAAATGTTTATACATGAATACCAAATTAGGTCTGTAGCAGAAGTTTATAACATCCTACTGCACACTTATGCAAAATTCCACATCTATAAAATACATTGTTTAAAATACTATGAACCAATGATGATGTACCTTTAATCATTATATAACTTGGAAATGTTTTCAGCTATAATAATCAAGTAAACACTAAAACTTTAATGCAAAAGTGTGGCATAATTTTCAATTAAAGCACTAGTTTTTTATTTTCTTTAACTTTTGTATCAGGAGCATAAGTTTAAAAAAGATAGGTTTTTTAAAGTCTTGTTTTATGTTGTTGTTGTTGTCATTTTAAAAAATCAGAATTTACAAGCAGTATTAAAAGCTGGCTTTTGGCTTTCGCTGCTAATCAAATTAACAAATTAAAAATTATCAAAATGCAAAAATTGAAAACGAAATGTATCTAAAACTGGAGAATAGTGACCTTTTTTCTTAAAATATTTGTGTAACTTAAAAAATTTATGTGATAATGATTCTCAAATGTTAAGAGATTAAATGAAATCCTATCAAAAATATAAGATCAAAGGGAGATAATCATTATGATCTAAAACAAATCTTTTCTTTATTAAACTTCGGGGTAGTTTAATATTAGGAATAAAGAAGTTCTATTGTTGTTGCTTTAATAATTCTACAAAACCTTATATATACAAACAAATTTAAACTCTGGACAGGTATTATATTTTTCTAAATATATACAGATCACAAAAATATTTAGTTCATTTAATTTTCTTTAAATATATAACATTGTAAAGAAGTTAAAAAAAAAAATTTTAATGATTATTTATTTTTATGAATTTAGTCATTTTAATATTAAGTAGGGAATTTGTTTTGTTTTTTTCTTTCTGCAATTTTCTTCAAATTGATCTCATCCATCAAACAAGAAACATTATTATGGTGACCTCAGACAACTTCTTTCTATAGTGGTTTTTCAACAAAAATCTAATGAAACAAAATTCTAGAAAATTATCAGATTGATTTACTGACTTTAAAAATAAGTTTACTGCCTAATGAAAATACTGTAATAATGATCTAATTCCATTGGTAACATGAAAGATTACACTGATAGCTAAATGTAAGAATTATATATCCTTTACAAAATTTCATATTCTAAAGTAAAAATCTGTTTTCTCCATCCATTTGATGTAACTCCATTATTTGCCATTACTCAAAATATATACAAGCTTTTCATATTTTATCATGAAATGGTTTGCTTGGGAAATATGACAGCCAACCAATACCTAATGCATGGCAAAAATTATTAACATAAATAAAACAATAATCGAAATATGATCAATTTTTAAAAATTCATATGGATCAGTATAAACAAATAAGATTAGACCACATTAAAATACAAATGTTTGTGATGCAAAAATACAATTCCAAAAAATAAGGCATCCAACTTATTACAAGTCATATTCAATACATTTTTTGTGGTACCTTTTTTCTGTATGTAGTACTTAATATTTTCTTTTTGTTTGCAACTACTTTGACCGACCAGTATCAGCTAGACAGATATTATCTCTTCAACTTTTAAATCACCTGATGAAAAATATCAGTATTACTAATATTAATTAATATATCAGTGGGTTTTTTTTTTATTGTACAGGTTTTAACTCAAAATTATTTACTAAAACCCATATGACCACCTCTTCTTCTTAGTTTACTCTTTTAACTCATATTTATACTTTCACTTTAGTTATGTCAAACTGCATGTTTTATTTATTTTTTAAACCCTGCCTCATGTTTCTGTTAGATGTTATTGCAACACCACAAATTTTTTTTAAACAAAACCTGTCATCAATTTTACTTTGATAAAAATGTTAATTTTTTTTTTGGAAAATATGCTATTTTTCTTAACCCACTTCCACAAATAAAACTTCACAGATACAAGTTGTTTTTGTTGTTTTCAATGCACAAGAAAGGTTTATAACAATCTGTTTTAAATAATTATTTATAAAAGAGGGAATCAGATGGCTGAGAGTGTAGTGTACCACCAACTTGCTATGGCTAAAGGTCCAAGATTGATCCCGAAAAAAAATACTAAATATTGGCTCAATAACATCTGTACATCAGAAAATCTAAGCTACTACAAGGCAACATTTGAATGGATTTCTGTCATCTGTTAGTCAACAATACAAGAATGAAAAATATTAACATGCATTCTAAACAGATTTTTTTTTTAATTTAGAAGGCACCTTGAATTTCAAGTAAATCTGAGTACAGATGTAAATAATTAATATTTAAACTATTTATATTTGAAGTCATATTCATTTCTTTGAAAGTCAAAACAATATCAGCCTGCAAAATTGAGGGTTTTTGTTGTTGTTTTTTTTGCAGAACATGAAACTTACTTAGGAGGTAGAAAATGCTCTTCAGAAAATGTGTCTAACTCACTGAAAAACTCGATTTTGGAAACCAGTTTTGGAACAAAATTAGATAATATTAAGGAAGCTGCTCAACATCCCAAATTAAGCCCAGCTTAATTAATCATTTAGAGCTAGCATAACTGTCCAAATTTATTTGCAATAAAAAGGTACTATTGCTATTTTTACTTGTCTAAAATTAAGGCAACTATGTTTTTGTATTACATATGACACCATTAGTAGTGCAGCTGCACTTTACAAAAAGTGTAAAATTAATTGGAGAAATTTTTTTTTTTGGTTTTAATTTATGTTCAGATTACTTTGGAATTTAATTAAGTATTATGTTATGATTTACGTGTTTTCTTTTTAAGTTGGTTTATGTAGCACTTTTTAAGCTAAAAAAATGTATTATAGTATGAACGAAAATGCCTCAATATTGTATCAATAAACCTCCCAGAAAAAGATATGCCCAGCATACTTTATACCATTAAAATATAATATATAAGTTTCAACCAAATTCTTATTACATCTGATATAAAATTAGTTAATTTTTAATTTAAAAACTGTGTCTCCTTGATATTAATAAGGATATAGCTGGTGACTTCAAATTACAGTAGAAATACAGAATTCAAGGGCATCCTTCTAATTTGTTTATTCCTTCAAGTTATCTCCCCCTCTCTCAGATTGTTAAAGAGGAAGTGCTCTAAAATCCTAAGCTTGTTTCAATATTTTTGCATATGCAGTCTAAAAAAAAACATTACTACAGACTTCTTTATTCCCCTACTTTTGCACAGAGACAGCAAATACATAAAGAAAATCAAAACAAAACCTGTGTTCAATAATTGATGGTGCACTAAAAATGTTTTTTTTTTCCTGTTGGTAATACAGTTGGCTATTGTTTACTCTGTATTGTGGTGAAATGTGTTTAACAAGTAATGAAGATGGACAGCTAATCAAGTTGGTAAAACTGCTTTTCATTCCCCACATGATTTAGGGCAATAACTCACTTTGGATCCTAAACAGCATTTGCCCAGCTTTTCTACAACGAAATTCTAGAGACAGAAGTCTGATTTGACTGCAAGTCTATAGTCATCAAGAACAGTGGAACGAGCCCACGCGGACTTGGTTGGGTAAAATTCGTTTTAAGAATTTTTTTTTTGCTTTGTTTTTAAACATGGGGGGGGTTAATAATTAAAACCTTTACAGTATACGTTATATCTGTAGTATGGTAAACCTGATCTAAACTGAAACATAATTTCAGAAACTTTAATAGTATTGTCTCTGAAGTCGGGTGACATGGAAAAAAAAAAAAAAAGCCTCGACTATGAGAAGCATATCAATGGATGGCAAAGTTTGTACCCTGACCACACTAGAAAAGGAGAAAAAACAACAAATAAATAAAATAAACCCACCACCACCACAAATTTTAAACAACAGTACACAGCAACAATATCCGTCTGCATCGTACTCTAAACGTAGTTCCGGAAAACCGGGCTCTCTCACTCTGTTGTTTTTAGGTATTGTTCAGCGAGAAGATTATCTCCTTTTTTACGCGCTTTGACGTAGACCGGTTTGGGGGGGGGGCCTTTAACTGATGCCCCGATACTTTAACGTTGAATAAACTGCTGCTGAAAGCAGAATTTATTTAAGAAACAGTAAAAATGGTAAACACAGCAAACAGCGGGGGGGGGGGAATATGGCTGGCTGGGTGTGTGTGTACAGATCGAGTTCGCGTCCCGTAGTTTAGAAGTTTTCCTCTTCAATAAAAGAAGAAAAATAGATAAGAAAAGGGGGGGGGGATTATGGGTTTGGAGTGGTGGTTGTAGTCCGCTTTCGACATCATTTTAACTTATCCACAGCACACCTGGTAATCTTTATTCCGCAGTCCGGGAATAATATCATTACCAGCGACAGGGTACAAACTTTTGTCTCGAATAACTCGTGAACGGCCCAAGTAAATTATTTTATCGACTTACCTTCAGGCAAATATGACAAAAGCAGCTCATTCACAGTCAAATTGTTTAGGTTTCTGAACAAAGAACTGCGAGATAAATCTTTCAGACTGCGTTTCTTTCAAAACATTTCGCTATTATATTGTCAGTAACAAATATGGCCGTTTTTTTAGGAGACGCGCATGTGCAGCCTGTAACAGTAGACTAAGGGAAGCAACCCAATGTTTATAGGGGAACCAACTCTAATCAATGCAAGTCGATAAAGAGTTTTACTTCAGGAAAAAACATTTTTGAGAAATTTTATTTAATCGCTAAAGTGTGTACTATTACTAAAATAAAGTATTACTCAAATGATAGTAATTCGTTCTTTACTTTCATTTAATCTTTCTATATGTGTTTATAGATTATTATTTTACTTAAGAAAAATTAAATCAGTGCAACTAAAGCGGCTTGTAAAGTCAAAGAATGATGGAGATAGTACCAGAAATCCAAAATCTAGAGTAAACCTTGAAATTGTACTTATGTTATGCTTCCACGTGGTTTCAGCACTGTCCACAATTCTCAATGCTTCCCTTAGGAATAACGTATAAAGTAAAATAAAAAAGCATTCAGAATTAAGGGAAAGACATAAAAATGCTGCTGTTAGTTTATACATGATACTGAATAGATAGCATATGTATAAACTCTGCTGATGGGGTGTATCAGGAAACGATGCTGCTGTTGGGAACAGAGAAAGTCTGGAAAGAGAAATGCCCCAGCATCATTTAAAATGTGCAGCCAAATAGAATTCAATTTTTGTACTGTGAACTTACACCATTATTCTCAAGTAATGCGGACAGTGGAAAAATAATTTTTGCAAAACAATAACAGATTTTTATTTACAAATATCACACTCACTGCATCAAAAGGTTTTCTTTATTCCTATAATGTATTACGTTGCGCGAGGTCTATTTTTCATCTTTAAGGCTAGTGGAAAATAACATTTGCACATCAACAGCAAGAATAAAAATTAGATTTTGCTTTCAAGAGTCCATAGCAGGAGCATCCCACATCATTCAGAACCAGTCATTAGAGTACAGAAAACAGAACTGGACAGATTCCAATTAAATATGGGAATAAATATACATAGACATGGAGAAAAACCTATGTTGACAGACTACTTCAGACACTGTTACCAACAAGCTAACAGTGCAAACCCAGCTGATTTTGCTGCCAAATCTTTTGCACGTACATTTTTCTTGAGTTAATGAAATAATGGCTCTCTCCCTTCAAAAATCAACAAAAACAAAACGTTTAAAATTCCCATTATAAAAACTTAGAAAATAATGTATCTCAAAATAATTCCCTTTATCAAATGATTAAAATATATTTTTAAAAAAATACCACATTTAGACACAGTCGTATACTCAAAAGTATATACACATTTTGCATCCTTTGCCATGCTAGGTAAGTTAGTGTAAGCCTTTATGATCTGGATGCTAAAAAAAAAAAAAACGAATGAATTTTCTGACATCCAGTTTAAGTTGTAATTATAACCTTCAGTGTTGAAAGGTGTGCTGTTTACATTAAAGAATCCTTTTAAAAGGTATATTTTCCCTTAAATCTGCTGGTAAATTAAAATATAAGTTAAAGAATTCCAAACTTAAAATCATGTACATTAGGTAAAATTATGTAATGTCTTTTTATAAGACTGATTTTATTTATTTATTCTAATACAATCAAAGTTTTTTTTTAATTTCATATTTTATTTAACAAATTTTGTCATCAGTTTTCTAAAAAGAGCTATCTGCAAGTCTTCATTTTTAAAATATATATAATGAACAACTTACTGACAAGTGCAAATATTACATTGTGTACATTGGACTACATTCAAGATGTCAGTCAATATTACCAGAACAATATCCGAGAATATAATAGGTCATCAATATGTTCATTTGTTTTTTGTGCATAACACTGGCAGCAACAGACCTAAATTCAAGATGCCAAATCATCAAGTCACAAATTACTCTAAACATCTTGAAGATACATCAGAAACAATAAATCATTACCACTATCACTCTTAGAATTTATGGCAAAGACTGGTACTGATTTGCTAGGATGGGTACATACAATCTATTTGGAAGAAATCAGGAAAAACAAGTGATGCTTTTTTGTTTTAAGCACATAAAGTATCACTAGGTGCAAAAAATTTTAAATAGGTAAACAACACACTTAACAAAGAGAGGAGAAACAAGTTGGAAATCATGCTAGGTTTGCACCAGTTCTCAAATGAACATAAATGACATTAGCATGCTGTTCGAAGCACTATGTGAAAGGTACGTCACAGGTTTGCCTGCCTGCTTGTCAAACTGTGTTAATTTTGCTGTATGTTCCATGTGACTGATCACAAACAATTCCCAGATTTTAAAATTTCATTTCATGGCTAGATTTGTTAACCACCCAGCTATTCAAAAATCCATAATTCCTTTAGTCTCCAACATTACAAATAAAGACATAAACAATGGTATACTATACAGATAGCGAAAGCAGAGATAACAGGAAATTTGTAAACCTTAAACATGGCCTCATCTAAGAAAAAACTAAGTGCAATGCTACACTTTTCTTTTGCGAACAACTTCAACTACGCATTCTGGTATAGCTCTCCAGACATTACACAGCAGTTAAGAAAATAATTCCTTAATTCTAGACAGAGAATGTTCATTTTATTTGTTGTACTTATCTCCCATGTTAAATGGCATACTATTTGAAAAATGCAGACACCTAACCAAAAATAGCTAGTATGCATGCATTTCTTGGCTTAAACTTTTGAATACTTTAATCAGGTAGAGTAAATTAGAGAATCAAAGTTTTTTCAGCCCTTATCTCAGCCAGAATTAAATATATTAGCATCAGAAAGCCTTCAACCTTACAAAAAAAAAATCTGCCTTGTACATGAAGAAAATTTGAATGGCATTCTCCCAAAAAACAGTCATAGTTACTGAATAACAGAACTAGAATTTCTGGAGTTTGAATTATAATACAATGTAGCAAAGATATTTACACTGAATAAAACAAGTGTTTTGACATTTTAAAAAGCTATTGTTAACACCTAGTTTTTTTTTGTTTTCACCATTACTTTTGTAGTGTGTTCTAGTTTTTCTGAGTGACTCTTATTTCAGTACATTCAAGACACCTGCACTTACCAATTTTAACCAGTCTACCAAACAATTTAAATATAAATGAATACTTATATTAACATAATTGTCACCCTGCTAAAAGTTGTCATCAATTTGAATATCATTACATATATCTCTCAATATCATCCATATACATTAACATGAAACCAAGTTTTTCTTATCTTATGAATACCACCTGAAGTGCATTTGCACCCATTTTAAGTGCTAGCATGTGTTGAACTGTCTGTATTTAGTCAATACAATCATAAAGTATGTGGAGTTGGAGTGATATGCAGACTTATCATTACAAAAGGTTATATTAAGGACAAAAGTACTGTAGCAAAAACACCCTCTCAACCGATGCTGAGTAACACACATTTGAAGGCTAGTGTAGCTGATATCCTCTTATTTTTTTACCACAAACAGTAAAATTTTTGTTAGAATTTTTCACTATTTAGATATCTGACTGCACCACATATTTATTTTTAAATTAATGTTTTACAATCATAGCAAACAAAAAAAAAACAGCCTTATATCAAATATATAGATATATATTATAATCATGAAGTTTATTGACCTTTCATTTTCAATAAAAGAAACTTACAATTTCCACACACACACACACAGACCCCCAATTCAGTCATGGTGTAATAACACCTTATTAAATATTAATAGCCACATACAAAATCTTTGTTCCAAAGTCCAGCAACATGACTGAAAAATGCTTTTGATGGAGAAAAAAACCCATCGGATTAACGTTTAGATAATTATCACCATCTGTGCAGAAAAGAGAATTTTGTCAATTATTCATCAGTGCGCACCATTGACAGTAATTGGATTAAGCCCAGAGCTGGTGACACCTGCATCTCTCTCAAAACCCCAAACCACAAATCCAATTGTAAACATTTGGAACAGAATTTCAGAAAGTATTTTATTACATTACAGTTTTTTTTTTCAGAATTAAAACTTAGTTTAATAACAGAAAGAAACAAAGGCTCCATGCATGTGAGAGGAGGAGTGATGTATAACCTTTTCACTGATAAACTGAAAACTAGGAGCTGTTTTTGATCATTTTTTATAAATCAGCCGAAGCCCTTTATAACAAGCCCAAATATAAGCCATGAACAATGCTGGATAAAAGCTAAAATGATGCGAGTTGTGAGAGATGGAGGAGACTCATCAACATAAAGTGTCTTTCACTAAGCCCTGATGTAAACCTTCAAGGTTTTAGCTAGATTTTATTCCAGTTCAAGAATCAATGTAGCTATTAGTCAGTCTGGAGTCTAATTAGTGCCACAACAGAAAAAATCAACTACTGCTGAGATGTGCATTTGTTATCTAACTATTCTCATATTAAAAATAAACAGGATTAGAATTTCAACTGTGATTTCTGCTTTGTTTGAATGATATAAACATCACAATTAATATATACACATACATATAGCTCCAACAATTCTTAACCCAGCTAATTCTTCACATACATTATCTCCTTCATAAGAAAAGATTCATGTATAATTCCATTTTCCCACCAACTACCCATGTTCTTTATATTCTACTTGCAAAAAAAAATAATTTCCAAGCTTTTTGTTTAAATCAGTCATTTAAAAAAATGCAATAAAAGTATGAAGAACAGCCTGGTAAACTAAACACTGATTACCTCAAAGGAAATATGTAAAAAATTTTTTTTAAATTTTATTATTTTTATTTATTAAATTTCAAGGAAACAACAAATAACAAAACTGATAATTTGGCAATAATAATTTTCAAAGTTCTCTCCTCATATAGTGTTTCTGTAAACAATTAATTGATATTGTCATTGTTCCCTTCAATTGCAGAGTACATTACCAAAAAAAATTTTATCACCCCAACCCCTTTCTTACGTCTGATTCCAGCAGCATATCTGATCATTGAAGATTTTCCCTGTACCAACAAGCAGAGATACGGTAACCAGAGATCAAATAAAAAAAATAAAATCCTTTAAGCAACTTCTTTTGACATTCCTTGGCTGGCAAACCATTCGTCACTGTTGTCCGCAATCAGAGCCTGTCAAACAGAGAGTTCTATATTTCAGTTACATAATTTATCTTAAAAGGTTACAATAGTCATCATATCATATTTCAAACACAAAAACATTTTTGTTCGCTTTATTCTCAAGTCAGCGATGTATCAAATCAATATTTCCGTTAACTTCTCTTCCAACATAACTAATCCAGACACAAACTCCAAGCCCACAGCAGGACCAACGACATTAACGCCAAATGTCTTCACTGGTATCCAAAAATAAATATCGGTGGGCAATGTTTCTCTGAGTTAATCAGGGCCAAGTCTAAAGAAATAACCACACACAAAAAAAATCTAAATGCCAAGTCGTACACAAATTATGGCAAGCAAATAAAGGTAAAATGTAAAAAAAAAAAAAAGAACCTAAAGCTGAAAGACGTCTGACTACTCCAGCTCAAAATGTGAATCCAAAAGAAACCAAAATCAAGGTGTATAATGCCATTGTCATCACCACTCTTCTATACTGCATTGAGATGTGGACCATCTATCAATATCATATCAAAACCCTTGAACATTTCTATCAATGTTGCCTCAGCAGTATCCTGAGCACCAAATGGAAAGACTACAGAACCAATGCAGACAACCAGTATTCAAATAGTTTAATAAAAAAAACCAGCTTCACTACCAAATTCTCTACTCACAATTACAGAATGGACAAGGATTGAGAGATGGTCAAAGGAAGCAGTGGAAGGAAATGCTAAAGATCTGCAAGAAGATTGGAATCATCAATTTAGAAACCTGGGAGGACCTCGTAACCAAGCATCCCCAGTGGCATTGGCTGATCCATGAGTCCACAAAACTTTTCAAAGCAGACTGACTCAACCAAGAGGCACCAACAGCAACTGAAAAGGAAGCGAGAAACCTTTAAATGCATTTCCCTTGCCACCGCTGCCTGAAGACCCGCAAATCAAGACTGAAATTACTTAGTCACCCGAAGACCCACCAATGATTTTAACCTTGCACAATGTCATACTCGACATCAAGTGACCACCAACAGACAAGTGATTTTCCAACTTGCTCATCTCGATAATTTTAGATATTGTGGTATCTATTTTCACACACACATGTACACAAGGGGGGAAAAATCCTTCATTGTTCTTGTTTCTAAAACTGTCATTAAGATTTTACTGATAGGATATGACAAACAAATCACTTTTAATTGGTGCAAGATAGATAAATTTAACTAAGGCAACTGCTCAGCTGGTTTTATCCAGTTTTCACAATATAGCTTACAATTGTTTTGAAGACCCACCATCTTTAAAACAATTTTTTTCATTATCGTTAATTTAATAGGTTACCAAAAATAGTAATTAAAAAAATTATTGCTATTAGTAGTTGTAGTATTTTTAGATTGGCTATTTTGCTATATATATATACACCTCGAATCAGAAGGTTCCAAGACTGGCCTTCATATGGTGGTTATTTTAACTGCTTATATTATAGCTGCAATGCCTCAGCAAGCTCATTTACTTGCACACCAAAAGGTGGCATGTGAGATGAAAGCCAATCCTATATAAACCAGGCACAGCATTAGAAGCATCAGATAATACACAAAAGCTGGAAAATCTGCCACAGAAGCATTACAGCTATTAAGTGCCACCTATGGTCCAGATGCTCTAAGCAGGTCATGTGTGTGAGAGTGATACAAGTGATTTTGCAATGGAAATGAATTCATTGATAATATTGAATGTAGTGGGCAGCCATCAACAAGCTGCGATGAGGAGACTATACAGGCCCTTTCTCAGCTATTAAACAGTGGCTGCCCAACACACAATCAGTACAATAGCTATAACAATGAGCATCTTGCATGGTTGCATATTTTGTTCACAAGACAATGCTAGGTAAACAGCAGCAGCAAAAACTTGACACATGCATAAAAATGACAAAAGGCAGCAGATAATAATGCAACTATTTTTGGACCCCCAAGGCAAAGGTGCAGAGTTTCATGTAGAAATCACCATCACTGCAGCCAAATAAATGCTGAACTGACAGTTTTCATGAGAAAGGATGCTCATTATGTTTTGATGCCGAAGTTTGCCAATCCTCTCTTTTACACAAAGGCTCTCAATCATCTCATCACTGCTAAGCAAAGCACACAAATGGATCCTTCAGCATTTCAATGCAACATGCCACATATCACTTTTCATCTGCAAATTTCTAACTGTTACATTACTCCCACATTCTCTGTACTTACCATACCTTGCTTGCATGCAGAGCTTCTGAAAGCCAGCTGTTTCATAGACACAGACACTCTCCAGTTAGCCATGACCAATGCATTGAAGAGAATTGCCAAGAATGGCTTACAGCCAGTGTTCCAAGATCTTTACAAATGTTTGGAAAAGCATATCAAGTAAAAGAAACTAACTTCTGTGCATTGTCTAATCATGCGATCTGCTCCTGAAATGCTTTGAAAGATCTTCATATTCACCAAAGTAAAACATTACAGCAATAAAGCATTTTCATACTTGAGGGAATTCACACCTAAGATTTAATTGTGTTCCTTGTACTTTCAAACAAGCCTCATGCATTCAGTGCATTTTCATCACTCATGCATGGGGTTCACTGTGCAAAAATAAATTAGCACAAGCAAGCTTCCAGGACATTAAATGGTTTTTTTTCATTGTAAAATACTGATGACACATCTAACACCATCCACTTTACAGTACTTTTCCAACAGCCAGTTTATATTTTTTTCCTGCTATTTTACAAAGTGCAGTACAATACTGAAAAAAAAACAAAAAAAAAACAACAAATGTCACCATTTAACTTTTATTCTTTTCCAAAATATCAGCACTCTGTTGCATTAGGTCACCTTCTTACTTAGAAATGTATTTTAGATAACACAGTTTTGCAGGAAATGTGCTTATGGAAACTGATGAGGTTTAACTTCTGTCAAAGCAAACAAGCTAAAATATTGGAGTCCTACATTACAACCCTTCACAAAATGTCTGAATTCTTTGTTGCTTGTTGTTTTTAATGGATTCTATTTCATGTCACAGATGGTGCTGTGCTGTTTACTCCGTTCTCATCATATATAGTGTACTGCTTTTGGAGCTCTTATTTTTAAGTAACTGATAGCCAACACACACATGCATGCATTTAACTAACAATAAAATACTGTTTAGTTTGTTTCTATTGAAATATAACATATAGTTTTCCATTCAAATAAATGCATTTGTTATACTTAATTTGTTTTAAAATATACATTTTGGTGAATTTTCAAAATAGTTCCAGTTCAGTTGCAGTACACAACAGATGTCTTGAAAAACTAGAACACCAGATGTGACAGCACAATAAAACCAAACCAGGTATTTAATCAAATAAACAGGATCAATCACTGCAATAGTTCAGCATGCTTATAACATTTTTTTTTAAGTTACTACGTAATGCTTTTTTTTAGTAAACTCTAAGTTAGAAGAGTTAGGTTTTCAGAACAACCACAAGTTGCTGATAAAACACTAAAGCAAGACTTTGAAAACCTAATAGAAATGTTATTCAATGTTCATCTGCTATAATATACCAGGCTAAATTTTCCCAAACAGCCAGCTAGTACTCCTGTTTCTAAGGTGATGTTACCTTCATTTGAATAAATCATAGGATTTACATTTCAGCATTTAACAATAATAAAAAAAACCAAAACCAAAAATAATGGTATAAAACTACAAACAGTGAATAAGTAAAATATTTTGAACTATACTACCTTGGTTCATCTTCAAATAAGTAAAAACCAACCAGGAAAAAATTAAAATATTGCAAAAATGGAGAGTAATGTTTTATACATATGTAGAGAGTTCAAGAAAAGGAAACAAGGAAAATACAAATTTAAGGAAAAAAATACAATGAAATGGAAGTTTTATTGCTATTCAAAAGCAAGATTCAGATGTTTGTTAAATAAAGATTCTCAGACTTGCAGTTTGAAATCTGAAGATATGGCCAGTATCTAGACATTATGTGGTTTAAATGAAGAGAAATGTGTTCAAAAAAGCTGGATTCTCTCTGCTGAAAAGATACACTGCAACACGAATACATCAAACAGTCTTTCCTTTGTAGGCAGTAAACTAAGACAGCATGCTTCAAACTTCTTTAAATGCAAACCCAAAAGGAAATTTTCAAATGAATAAACTGTTTTGTAGCATTGCGTTTATGTATTTGAAGCAGATATAGTTTTGTAAGAACTTTATGTACATTATCAGAAAAAGACAGGTATCTGTTACAATATTTTAGTAAGAAAGACACTTCTTTAGGAAAATTAGCAAGTCTGAGAAAACAGAATTAACAAAATAAAATTTGTATTTCATTGTCAACCAAGTGTATGTAGGTTTACATAAAACATGTCTAGAAAATTTTCAATCTGACTATATCTATTTTCTGAAAATAGTTCATGGATTTACCCATTTTTGGCAAGTAAATTTCCTATTTTCTTGTCATGTGTATTTCTGATTTTTGCAATTTTGAGGGAAGGGGGGGGCTAGCAATAGTGAACATCCAGATACACAGTTAATACAAAATTGAGACTAAATGCACATTATATCCTTAACTCCAGAGACGTGATTCTATTAGTATGAATTCTGTCTCTGGCTGACAACGAACTCTGTCTTGTTCGAAAATTTCCAATGTTTTCAAGTACAAGTATGCCTTTGTTAGCTACTGTTTGTGTTTTTTTGTTTCCTCTCAAATTTGCTTCTTCTGTTTTGAATCTATATAGACCAATATCAATATTCAAAGGAAACCATTACCATTTAGAGAATTTGCCTTATTAGAGATAGAATTCAAAGTGCTGTTATGTAATAATCAACTTCAAATTATTTTTTATGGCTCAAGACTTTTGGACAAATGGTAAATCAAAACCACAATTCAAATAAAACAAAATAATTACTGTAATTAAATTCTTGAACAAATTATTTCAGAAAAGACGCACAAAGGTTAAAGCATGTTGTCAAGAAGTGTATTGCACAAAAATATTTTTTTTAACATTTTAATTAGCATCTTATTTAAGCACCAAAATTTGATCTAAATGTTTTTTTAAATGGTCTGATGGATCATGCACAATGATAGAATGGTCAGCATTCAAAACTATAACAAATTATTATGTTAACTTTTTGTGAATATCATCACTTCCTAAACATTCTAAAATGCTCATCATATTGGCAGTTTGTAGCTCAGTAACTAGAACATTTAATTTCTATTTTAAATCAAGATCCAAAAATTATTTCTAAAAACTTATACTGCCATAGTACTATAACACCTGTAGCTATAGTTACAAGGCAAATCCTCGTAGCGATCAACACTAAAAAATGTAATTTTAGTCATTTTGAAAAGTTCTTAATCCCAAATAGTTACACACAATAAATAAAATACAAACTAATTTTTCTTTTTAGATGAAAAAAAAATAAATTACAAACAGAGAAGAAATCATTCATCATTTTCATTATTTACATCAGCAGATAAAGCATAAATATTTAGTTGTGCATAAATAAATAACATTCCAAAAAGCTGCAAAGATTAGCTTCCATGGCCAAATAGCTGTTTGTTTGAATGTAAAATGTCCCCGTGTGCCCACCTCTCTGCAAGGGGAATATAGTTGTTTCCAACCAGATTTAAAGAATATGTCCACTGTTATTACAGAAAACTATCCCTGAAGAGATGAAAATAAGCAAGATGCCAACTACAAAAAAAGTGAGAAATAAAATTGGCCATAAACCTAAAACAGGTCTGGCTCACACAACCAGTGCTCAGCAAAGGTTATTTTATTTTATTTAATTTGTTGCACAAAAGTATATTTAACGGTCTTAAGAAACCAGGAAAATGTGGTGCACATTTGAAAATCATGGGTGCTAATCCTTTAATGAACTGCTCTAAACTAAATCCAGTCTTACCTCGTCCAGCAGCTTGTCAGCAGCAGGATCCAACTGGGATAGTTCCCGAAAAGCTTCATCCCCAACAAAACAAATCTCATGCCCATCCTGTCATAGAAATAAGCATATGATCAGTGTCAGCTGTCAACTGGCCAACAATTTAAAAGCAATGTTCAGATTGAGGAAAAAGCTTCAAAATTCTCTCACAAGCTCTCTAAAACTTATCTGTCATTCATTTGCAAACATTGTTTGCTATGCTTCATGTTCCTCTTAAAAAAAGAAAAAAAAATGACTCCAATTAAAAATGAAAAACTGATTACCCCACCTCTGGGTTTAAGCCATGTATAAATAATACTAATTGTAACTTCTCTTTAACTAGATGCAATGCAGCTAGGAATTAAGAAATTGGTCACCAGGCAAAACACACACCAAATCACTGTAAAAAAATGCTAAGCAACAATGGGTTTGTCAACAATGACAACAGAGACCAGTGATTGAGAAGTGTAAGTGTGGACAACCTGCCCGTTCTTAATCCTGGCCTAGTTACTACCGCAAACCCTCAGAATATGGGTGCTTATAATTTTAGAGGGGGTTTCAATGTTAACAACTAAAAGGAAAATAATAACTTACACTATAAAGCCTATGCTTAAAGTTTTTACTAGTTTTTTGCTTTGTTGCTTAAACTGTTTTGAAACCAAATGGCAACAAATTAGAAGATGAAATGAATATTTGGAGTTGCTGAATTGAGGTTTTTCCCTGCATGAAATAAAAGTATTAGCCATATTACAACAAGAATCCACCATCCAACAACTCCATTAGCAGCTGGATACAGAAATGGGTTTATTCAATAATAGAATCTAAGAGACAACTGCAGCTAAGCCTTCTGAAATTGCTTTGTCATGCCTCACAAGAAATCAACGTTCCCTTTTCACCATCTCATATAATTTTAAAAAAGAATTTGCACCAACAAGGCACAGATCAAAGCAGTTATTAGTCACATCACAATTCAATGGCTAGAAAATGCTTTCAAGGCAATGGCAAATAGGATTAAATGCTGTATCACTGTAGATGGCAGCTATGTGGAAGTTTCACTGCTACATCATTCAAAAAACTTTGAGCAAACAGCTTTGTAATATAATTTGCTTTTTGTTCTATCCTATGTAGTTAAGCAGTTATTAAACATTAAAACTCCTCAAAGTCTTTATAAACACACTGTGGATCAACTAGCAGATCTCATAAAACCTGCAGCAGCAGTGTTATTAGATATACTTGGTTTTGGTATATGGGAAGTTATGCTTGGCTGAAAACACACTGTAAACAGACACAGATGCATAACGAAGAATTAAAACTTGCTGGTGACAGTTCTGCTGCAAGTTTAACTAAAACTACACATTTACAAACAGATTAATGAATACCACCTATCCCTGAAAGGACAAACTTATTTCAAAATCACATAAAATCAAACACATTTGTAGTATTTCAAATAAGAGAAATAATCCAACCAATTTTATTTTGAAATATTTTCAGCTAATATTTCAACAAATCAATATTTTTTTTATTTATTTATCTTAGATGTACAAGAATTTTTTTCAAAGACGTGTGAAGAAAAACCAAAATCAAGACAATCTGTTAATAGTTTCAGTTATGATTATTAACATTCTAAATGTGAAATTATTTTTCCCCACAGACAGCAGCATGCCACTGCTAAAAACCTAGTCATACCAAAATTTGTTAGATTTTCCTATTCTTCTGCTATAAAAATTAATTTGAAGAACCTGTATCATAACAGTCCATGTCTAAAACATGTTTCAAGTTTACCGATTAAATTTTTTAATGAAGACTCTCTTCTTTTTTTTTTAAAGATATCCATGCAATACACAGCCATTACTTGAAGAGACAGTTTTCTACATATTAATAGACAAAGCTCTGACTAACCGGGTCACTCAAAATGACCACTTCCACTGCAGCCTTCCCAGGAGTGTCCAAGCTGATCAGAGGCGTCAAAATGGTTTGGTTCTCTTGTTTCATCTTCTTTTGAATGTCCGGCAACTAAAAATAAAACATTAGATCATCTTTGCAAGCAGCTCTACATGGATTCAGATCCCCAAGAGTTTTATTTTAAAATTCTCAACTTCTCTTCTACCTGCATGCCAGCCAACCTATCATATGCTTCTATAGAAGTTTTGTTTCTTGGTAAAAGAATCTGAGAACAAACAAATAATATGGCAGTCAGAGATATGTTAATTATTTTTAAGTAAATAAATTAAATAGAAGATCTTTTTTTTAAAAAAAATCTCTGGTAAACATATTTTCAAAAAAATTCAGTGTCAAAAATAAAAGATTTAAAACTTTAATTTGAAAAGAAAAACATTATTTAAAATCTTATCCAAACTTTTATTTTTGAGATTTTTCTAAACACAACAATGAATCACATTAAATACATATGAAAACTGTAATAACAATATTTAATAATAGAAGATACAGATTAAAAGAGGACTCACTTCAGCTCTAGGGCAAGAAAATGCAATTCTTCCAAAAGCTGTAGCATGATCCACCTTTGTTCCAATATCATACAACTCAAGTTTACACTTTAAAAAAAAAAAAAAACATCCTTCATTAATAGAAAATAAAATAATCCGGTTCTAATGAGAGCAAACTTAATTACAAACAAAATCACATGGATAAAAATCAGAGATAATTTCTGTTTTCTTTGAATTTTTGTCAGGCTGAAAGTTGCCGCCTTGGTTTTGCCCACCATATTTAATTTTAAAACTCCAAGCTCTCATTCTAAATACAGCACCACCAATAAAAGGCAAAGCTTGCCTTCTAAAAATAACAGTACTGTATTACATTAAGTTTCAAGCAAAACAACAATCACATTTTACTGATTCACAAAACTTCACACACCTCAAGATGTGCTAGAATATTCTTCTAAAAGTCTTAATTAATTTGTGTAATAGCTGATATCATATAATAAAAAAAAAAATCACATGTTGCTGACAATGTTCACATAAGTAAAAAAAAAGTTCTCATTAAGATATCATTTGAGCTGATCACACTGGACAAAAATTCAATTAGACGATGCTGAAGTATTACTTTTAACAGACAATGCAATCATATTTGTCATTTGTGAAGATTCAGTAAAGAATTACATTTGTGGGAATAGTGTATGCAGTGGCAATAACTAAAATGCAACAAAAAAAAATTAATGAACTATCTGCAAGCCATCACAAAAGATGGCAGTTTGCCTGTCAAGGTGTGGGATGTCATTTAGACTACAGGACAGTCATTGAAGGTCTGCCAAAAAGTTGTAACCGTAACTTCTGGCCAGTCTGTGTCAATGCTCATTTGGCCAGAGGGAGCACTGTAGTATTTTACAGAAGATGGTTTTCCAGTTCTCAACATCCATGCAACCCAAAATTTGAGAAGAATCAGAAAATTACAACTCTGCCATGTCCTTGCCAATCACTGTACATGAATGCCACTGAGTATGTGTGCACTATTTTAGACCAATCTCTGTGAAAGTGTCTGCATAAACTCACTTCCCTAATACTAATTCTGTACCAGAAATCATCTTCAATCTCACAGATCAAGACTTGCTACCTCGCATAAGGCAAAGGGCTGCACCACAAAGTATTAATCCCAATCATACTTTCTAAGTGCTGTCCAGCTCCAGAATAAACAAAAACAAGCAATCTCTTAAACATCATGCATGCACACACTATTAAAAAGTAATTGAACTGACAAAGACAGACAGACGTAGTCTTACAATGGAGGCAGATTTATTCAGTTTTCCAGTAGATCAAGGTCTAAGCTTTCTTTGGTCTCTAATCTAAAAACGTTTTCAGTTCAAGTATTCTAGAATTCATGGCACACATGGGGATGTTCTGTAGTGAGCCACTCTAACAGTACAGTGAGAGTCAACTAATTCATTTTTTGCAACAAATCCAGTCTGCCTGGAGTTCATCCTATCTCCTCTTATAACAAAATAAAAAGTTTTATGATGAAATAAAAACTAAGAATTTTTAAAAATTGCAAGACAGAATTCACAACCTACCAATTAATAACTTTCCCTGGTTACATTCAGATATGCAGTGCCCTGCCATATTAATTTCCACCCTACCAAAACTAATATATCTGAGAATTTACATATTTCAGATATGGTTGTGTAAACATTGAACATCTAGATGAGGCAAATAACAAATGTGCACAATCACCATGCTGAAAACGGACAGTTGCTATTTTTCTCCATTTACTCAGGTTGTGTTATAAGCCATTCAGAATGGCCAGGTCCAACAATGGACTGACATAGATCTCAATATTTCTCGTGAATCTGTACTCAATATTATTGTGAAGTTCACTGCTGCAGCAAAGTAATTGGAAGGCCTTCAACAGTGAAGCAGAATGTGCTTCTGTTGCTCATCATTTCTGCCCATCACAGAAAAGAACCAAAAAACAAATCTGCCTACTTGGCTAAAACCCTTCTGTCCAATGAGAGTAAATTACTTAGAAAAGTCTGGTTAGAGAACGTTTGGCAAGACCTGTAAGTATTGACAGCATCAACTCTCTCCAGTGACTCCAGGTTTCAGCATTTCATGTCTGCTAGTTGCACCTAAGAAACATCTTCAACCACAATGTCTTCAGCTCACTATTAGGGGGGGTCCATGGTATAGACTGCAATCTGACATGGTAGAAAGACAGATTGATGTTTAACAAAGACCATCTCAATTCTGAGGCTTCTCATACTGCAAAAGGTGACTTAGCTAACTACTAACATGAAGAATTTCACTATATAACTTGTCTTTGTTTGTTTTCTGCAATAAGCTAACATGTTGCAATAACAACAGTTCCCAAATTATTATGATAAGACAAAGTATATGCTGCAAATGTCATATTACTTTCTTTACCTTGTACAGAGTGATATAGACAGACAAACACACTCACTCACCTGGTCGTCACCGTACCCAAGTACAGCAGAACGGCTTTCTTTAGAATACAGCTTCATTCCACAGAGTCTTGTCCAATAATCTATGAAGAAAACATTCTATAGTCTCTACAGTAATCACAAAAATATCACATGAACCCAAAGAATTACAAGAACAGAAAAAAAATTTGAATTAACAAACTGCAGCAACTAAAGAATATTTACTAGTAAATGTACAAAAGTAATATTCACAAACTATCATCAGTAACTCATTTCTACCTATCTGACATTTGTTCAAAACCAATCCTGTAATAAAAATATGAAAACATCTTTAAAAGTATCAGTTTTTCTTATTGTGTTATTAACCCACATATAGAAAAAAAGTTGTCTTTTTTTTGCTCTTACAGAGTATTCTCCATTTTTTTTACACCCTCCAACCTAAATATAGCTAACATAAAAGCAAAAGAATTTAAACAAAATCAGCCTTATAAAACCATGAACTACTTGCAGGAATAGTTTAGTTAGTATGCCTGTTGCTGTTGCCCAGCAACCAGTAAATTGAAGCTGCACTGCCCATCATTCCGGGCCTGGTTAAAATGTAACATTTCCATCCTCCCAAAACTCGGCCTGTAAACTCCCAAAAATCTTAACAAGGAAAACAGTAAGTTTCTCCTGACATACTTAGGAATAAAAAATGAATAAAGTAATTATTACAAACCAACAGATTTCTTAAGGTTTGAGGAGGCCAAAGTAATTTTTCTTACAGGATCTGAAAGAAAAGAAAGTAATAATGTGAACAGCACACTAGTTTACAAATGAGATATATTATAATAAAGAAAAATCTCTGAACAAATAATTCATGCTTTATTGGAATACTTGTTTTTTTAAATATTTTATTGCAGTGATCATTACTGCAAGCCAGCCCACAGATTGGTTTACCAACAAAATAAATCAATCATTTTAGCCATATGAAGCTCAATTTGGCATCAGCATGGAAAAAAATGTTTGTTTTGGCTCAAAATATTTCACAATGCATGAGGCAAGTACCAGTTGGGAAAAAAAAAAGGTAAATAAGAGAGGCATAATCCTGATGTCTAATGAATGAACAATGGCTCAGAGCTACTGATCAGAAATTAATCAGATGGAATCTTTGATGAATATGCTTGATCTAACAGGATTCCAATTAATTGAAACAGATGCAATGAAATCCTCCAATCTGAAACTATTTGGAGCAAAGGTTTTTGGTAGATGAGAAAGCTAGAAAAGCTGAGGATGAAGAAATTAGTCTAGAAACACTACAGATATTCTGTTGCTAAACTGAATCAGCCTAGCACTAAAATATAAACTGATACAAATCAAGCTTCAATAAATGACATTTTAAGAAAAACAAAGTAATGGATTAAAAGTTTATAAATACCCAGATAACCTAAAAGTGCCTAACAATAAAGCTAAATAGCCATAAAACAGAAATCAAACTACATACCTCCTGAAAGATTTTTATTTACAATAATAAACTTGTAGCCATCAGGAGATTTAATAATACTGTTTCCATTTTCCACTGCTACAGGATAATTCTTCTTTTCTGCTTTTTCCAAAATTTCTGTGGAGTAAATGGTGATCCCCTGAAAATGTAGCAGCCATATTAACACTTTCAGTTCCAAGTTTCTAATAATAATATAAAGTCTAAATCTCTCAACAACAAAAAAATTTTTTTTTTAAGTTATACAAGAAACTTTGTTTTTGTTAGAAAATAAACTGCATTTCATCTTGTGAGAAATGTTATCTTAAATGATATAGGAGCTTAAGCAGTGAAGACAGCCTAGAAGAGAGATAGCAGAAGTTAGCATTGCCAACTACGTGGGTAGCTGGTTTTTGTATACAAAATGTATTTCATAAATGTTTTCATTAAATTTCATTTTAGCATACTCAATAGGAATTCTTAAAATGTACTGGGTACACTTTCACACTATACATTAATAATTTTGTTTATATGTTTGTACTAATTGTCTTGTTGGAATAAAAAACACAGACAATTATATTAATATTCATTAGGTATGGTATGATAAAAAAAAATTTGTTTGTAATACTTAGCATCCATTTCTCCATCAATTTGCCAATTCTACTAAGAAACATACACCAAAAATGAGCTTCACCATCAGTTATATATTGGTTTATTTTAAATCTCTTTCACCAGCTCATCTTTAAACAAACTAACTCTTGATTGCACAAAAATAATTCAAATTTTAACTCATCTTTAAACAATACATTTCCAATTTATGACACTCCGCTGCTTGTGACTTCTTGCCCATGTCCATCTCTTTCATATTTCCATTCCTTTTAACAATGGCTTCCTTCTACCTCCTATTAAGAACCTACTTTCTTCTTCATAACCCTTCTCACTAATGAAGCACCAACTTCCTTACTTGTGTTCTCTTACAATTAATTTGTAATTTCTTGGCTATATTTTAATGTTCCTCAGCAAAAAGATATCATTTATTAGATCAACTATTCTTACTCTTTCCTCATTAGATAATTCTTTGTGCAGAGCCATAGGAATGTAGATCTTGAATTATGCAAAGATGGCAGTTAATGGCATGTTAGTTCATTGCAATACACTGACTGTCGTTGAATCAACTTACTGCTGGGAAATAATAAAACAGAGAAACTTAGCATGGCAAAAGGATTAGATGCAAAATATTTACATGTTAGCTTTTCTGTTATGAATATAAATTGTTAATGAACTATCAGATTTGTTTCTGTAGTTTGTAATGGTGCTGTACGCGTGCACGAGTGTGTGTGCGCATGTGCATGTGTGTGTGTGTGTCTGATTTTATGTTGTATTTTTCCCCAAAAAATGCAATTGTTTTAATTTCTTTATAGCTGAGTCATATTTTTGTTTTTTTTACAAATTTATTTATATTTCAGAATGATGATGTGAAATAGATTTTTTTGAAACTCAAAATTGATATACATTTGAAAATTTCGCTGTTGAGTAAATACTGTGACCATGTGGCAATCACTTTACATATAGCAGGCAAAACGCAACAGAGTACTACAAAAATAATGAAAAATAAAAAATTCCCTTAATAAGAAACACAGCTAAGCCTAATGTCTGGTGAACACACAAATAGTAAAAGACTCGGTTTTAAAGCGCTGTAGGAATGGTTACATGGAATATATTATAAATGTTAATCTGTGTCCATACAGAACAGCCTTTAATAAATTGTCACTCAGGTCTAAGAAAATTAGCCACATTAATGTTTAAACTAGTAGTTCCAGCGGTGAGGTTGTTGAATCTTTAAAACAAACGCTGCTAAAACATTCAGCAGCAAACCAGATGATTTTGTCATTCAGTCAGACATTATAAATGGAGAGATTTACAACCTATAAAGCAGGACAGCTTTTAAAAAAAACAAACATCATTTGGACATGTTAAAATAACATGACATCAAAATATCATCCACACTTGTCACCTACTTGGAAATCGTTGCCCAACTTGTATGCTCCAACTCCATAATTATATGTAAGCTCCACCACAAAATGAGAATCTTCTTGGCCATAGCCAACCATTGACTTGCTCCACGCACCATCATAGGGACTGAAAAGGAGAAGAAATCAGCAACAACTGAAATTTTTCATTAAATTTTGAGCAGCTTTTAAAACAATATTTTATTTTAGAATTCGGTGCACGTTCACACACCAGTATCAAAAAAGAGGATGTTCACAAAAAAAATTAATTAGCCAAGCTTTAAAAAATAAAGATATTTGCTCAGTTAGATCATCCTACATCAAGCAACATATACAGTTTATTTGTTACTTTCTTTAGTTAAAAAGGGATAGCTGATGCCATTTTGTGTTTTGCTCAAATATATTTTTGTACTATCTTTTTTCTTCTTTTTTTAAAAGTATTTTAGAAAAATTGTTTTAAAAGTAAGTCCAAGTTTATTGGGGCTTTTTCCATCGCCACAAGCTTGGCTTAAAGAAATGAAGGAAAAAGAATTTTTTTTTTTGTTTTTAAAATCTTTCCACCCAACTTTCTATTAGTATTTGCTGAATTATGTGCATACCCATTACAGCTTGCACTACAGCCTGCAACAAATTCTTCATGCCGCAAAAACTGAAAGAAAAAAACAAACATCTTTATACATTTACAGGTTGAACCAAAATGATACATACACGCTTTCATATGCTACCATACAAAGGCATTTTCTTTCTCAACATTAAAACATTTTATTCAGGAGCAATGCAACAGGAGATTCCTGACATCACATGTTTTCAGTGTGTGACAAAAAGTATGAATGCAGAGTTACCATTTTATTAGTATAAGCAGATAATAAAGTACTAGAAATTTGAGAATGTTGCTGAGTACAGTATGTATGGACACATGAGCATAAATCACCACACCAAACTGCAACCCAATCACAAACTGAAAAACAAATTCAAGGTCAAAGACACCACAGAAGACATGAGAAAGAAAAGTAAACCTTCCAGGGATCACAGAGTGAATAGGAGAGTTTCTTCCTGTGGTCTTATTGGACCATCCTTCTTCAGTGACACAGTGACAGGTATCTTAACCCCCTTATAAGCAGCATATTGAGCCTGTCAATGAGACAATGTATGACAATGAAAAATTATTTTACCAATGAGATGCTGCTCCCTCACATTTTTGTCAAGATCTATAAACATTTTCAGATGAACACTTACTGGGAAGTGAATTAGACAATATGGACAGCTAAATACCTGCCACTCTCCAGATTTTTTGTGAAGTGTGTTGAAGGACAAAGTATACTCCACAAAACAAGCTACAATCCATGAACTATAACAAAGAATCGTTGATTCCTATGAAAACATGTGCCACTGTATTGCTTGCCAAAGACTTTCTCCATGACTATGGTTGTTTTAAATTGGTTTTAATGTCATATTCCACATCCACAACTGTTATTAAAAACATGCACTTTAATAATTACTCTGCATTTACAACTTCTGACTGATACCATCCATGTATCAAAAAGGTATCTGCCATGTAAATGTTTACAACTTGTATTAACATAGATGCATGCGCATTAAAGGCTACTGTCATGGAAATGTGAGCAAGTTGTCATAAGTCTTTTCCAAAAAAACTACTCAGCAAAAGGATACAAATGTGTAAAATCTGGAGCTGGTGATGATGAACAGCACTGATTGATTGATTCAAGGGGACATAAACACTACTCTAAGATAATGATTTGTCTTCATCAAACTAGATAAATTTAAAAAACAAACAAACCAAATTTCTCTTTGATCAAAACTTCCACACAAAACAAATGCAAATATTTATATGTTTCACATCATGGTATATGAAATCTATAAATTATAAAGCATTCATTAAACCAAATTAGCCACTTTTCCCTTGTGACATATTACCTACAGCCATAAATTCTATATCCATACAGATATTTCACCCTATGTAAGTACCCAATAGGTAGATAGGAAAGTACCTTCAGCTTTAGATAATAAAATTAACACTAGAATTACCAAAGCAGTCATTTTGGTTGCTGTATAAAAAGTAATTAAAAACTCATTCTGTAAAAATTTTTACGCCTTCTTGCAAATGGCACAGCTGTAATGTGTCTTGTTCCGCTTGCATTTTGCTACGTGGCATTGTTGTTGTTGGTAGTCACCAACTTCTGCTACATGCTTTGTATTTTGATATGTCTTACAAAGTTACCATACTAGCTGCAATATAAAGTTTCTTCTACTAATCTCTTGCTCACGGTTTTCATGTAAAAGGATCCAGTAATTTATGGCTGCTAGGTCCAGGATGTTGTGGAATACTTGAACGAGCCATTCATAGAGTATTTCTACACCATAAAACTATAGTCTTTGGGATCTTCTTTGTATCATTCATAATGACAGAGAAAATCTGAAGCATGCTGGGAAAAATTTTTTTATCTTGGTCTGTTCTTGTAGCCTAAGTTCAGTTCTTCAGCAGTCTAGTAAAGTAAAACAAATCAAAGTTGTGCATAGGTCCACTGCTGATGGAAGAATTGCTCTCCTGATAGTTTACTGCAGCAACTGTCCTCTTGTTCTAAAACTGTTTCCCCATTTTAAGTGATGTGAAGAAGTTGTGAGTTGTAATGTTTCTACCTTTTCTTACATAGAGTTCCATACTCAAACCACACTTTCACCAAACATTTGGTTGACTGGATTAATTTCATCCTTGCCCAAGGGAGGGAAACCAGTTAAGAGATATTTTGACTCAGTGTCTGCTGTAAGCCAAAACTTGGTCCAAATGTGTCTAGTTCATTGACCATATATTGCGACCAGCAACACTTTGCTTTAGTGGAGAAAGATGCTCATCAACTGTGATGTTCTCTCCAAGTCTGTAGCCAAAAAAAGTGTTAACAATAAAGTGGTTCCATACTTTAGGGCCAGGCCAGGTTCAGAAAATCTGTTTCATCCCATGGTTTGGTGAAAAAATTATGCTCACCCTCCACAGTGAATACAGGCCATTAGCACCATATGCTCCTTGAGCATATAGTAGTGCTATATGACCTCATCCACATCCATGTGTTGTTACATGTCTGCTCAGGTAACCTCTTTGCATGGCTTGACATGGTATAGTTAACTGCTATCTCCCAGGTGGCATTGAAAATTGAGCTTGAGTAGGCAGCTGTGGTAGTGTTGTCCCTCTCCCAAAATTTCTTCACTCTCATTTTCAGTTTTGCTGGCAATGTTATCACCACTATCGCTGTTTCTGGGGCTTTCTCTAACAAAAATCTCTCCATGTTCATAGTAATTTTCATCAGTATCTAGACCAGGCATGTCAAACATGCGGCCCTTTACAAGCACACCTGCGGCCCGCAAAAAGGATGCTAATTTGCAACAAAAATATTCTGCAATAAATTTTATTAAATGACTTCAATTAGTTGTAATGTGCGCAATTGGTTGTCGTGTGTGACCCATGTGGCCCTCGGGGGACCCTCAGTTTGACATGCCTGATCTAGACCACCTCATTTGTGTCTCCAAATGCAGCTACTGATAAGTCAGCAATAACTGCAAACAACGTAGTGAAGTCAGATGTTTTTTTTTTTTGAGGGGGGTTTCGGTCTATTCATTTCCATAAAACATGTGCAATGCTTTAAACTTTAGCATGTGAGTCTTACGATCAGAGTAGGTCAAATACAACGTACTTTTGATAATGATGTGCAAGTTGTTGTTGCTACTGTGGCGTCAAAAGACAGGTGATGCGAGGAGGGAGTTGTGCATCTTCTCATAGAAGGGAGAATAAACTGCGATTTCATATTTCCATTTCTTTTAATCATACATCAAACGTCCACAACCCTCCCAAATTGTCACAATAAGCACCCTTTCACTGTCTGACAAGAAAATTAGATGATCAGTGACTCGCGGTTTCTCAACAGAAGCGCAGAGAACTTCAATCGAAATTTATCGTCCAATGTCAACTGAAACTTCCGAGTCATGGAGATAAATTAACAAGGGGCTAACGAGTTGCCTCGACACCCGACTTATCCTATACAATTGGAAAGAGATGGTTCGTTTGGCGGGGGATCTGCGCGTCGAGCCAGACGGCATTCAAGCTATCGAGCGTATACTACCTGGATTTCCCTATGGCGGTCAAAATAGCCGCTCAGGTAGTTCCAGGTACAGCGTATTACATCTCCGTTAGCCTGAGGATGTTTAATACTTAGATATAGGAAAAAGTTTTCAAAAATCCACAGCCCCCCACCACCAAAAATAAAACTCTTTCGTCGCCACAGATGCATTTGAAAACAGCATTGAGCAGCGTTAAGTAACAACAATACAAACGGTTAACCTTTCTCTCGTACCTGCATCCCTAACACATCTCTGTAAAATTGTGCGGTCTCTTTTCGATTCGCAACTTTGAAAACGAAATGCAAAAAGCGTCTAGGCATCACTGCTTATAGGGAATCGAAATATCGCCAAACCCTTAACAACCGTTAGCCATGACACGAGCCTGGCGACGAGGAAAGTACGCACTGTTTGCCTAAAATTCGTTTGGAAAACGGAAACATTATTTCCGAAATTTTTACGTGCATAATACATAAATCGATTTTATTTTGCTAACTGCATCGACTAATTTTCCTAATTACCTGCTGGAGTGTAAACATTTTTTTACGGCACATCGGCTGCCGCTGGTAAGTTCGTTAATCAACATGGCGGCGTCCTGTGCATTGACCTGTTCTAAATGTGTGCTTTCATTTAAAAATACGCGAAGTTTACTCCGAGTTAACCATCGATGGTATGCAAGGGGTTTAAGACGGCGGATAGTAAATATCTTGACGCCAGAGCAGGAAGAAGCTTTGATTCTAAAGAAGAAAGGATGTAGTAAAGATAAATTAAGACTAGCGGGTGCTGGCGGTGACACCTGCCAAGTGCAAGAGCTCGGAGTTGGTGGAGAGAGTTCTTGGGGTTGTGTTGATGACGATGATAGTAGTAAATATTACCGAAAAGGGCAAGAAGGGGAGACAGGGCGATTACCGAAACTCGGTCAGACTGATATCGAGAAATCAAAAGGAAAAAAAATGAATCCTTCTAGAGTTCCAGTCAATTTTCAGTTTGAAAAAATCCAAGAAAACGATAAAAGATTTGGGTGAGTAGTAATAGTAATATAAATCCTCGTATAATAAACCATTTAGTTGTATTTATATCAGTATACATACCGCACGTTACCATTGGACAGCACGGGTTCTGGTAAAAAGAAATCGCACGAACCATCCAGTTTAGAAGCGTCAACTCACAGCTTCCAGGTAATCCATTCCACACCTCAACTAACTTGTACTAGTGAACATAAAAATGACTCCTAATTTTGAAGAAGTTGTACAGATATTCCATTTTACCAAAATGGGCTGCCAAAGTGAAAACCAAATATTATCATGTATTAGATTTCCCCTCAGTTACCTTTGAAACAAATTTGTTAACTTCAACATTTCTAATCTTTCTGTACAGATTTCTTGTATTTCCAACTAGACTAATGAACCATCTGTGAATTTGTTTAAATTATCATTATATATCTAGAAATGAGAACGTGCATACTTTAGAGTCATCTGATCATTGTACTATAATTTCTTTGCTTTTATGTTTAAGTCTTATTTATCAAACTTTGAATTTTATTGGCTTGACATATATGTGATTGTTTCTCCTATTTTAAATCTGATAATACAGGACAGAACACTTAAACATTATGTAGTTAAAGCAATGAGTGAGAACAAACTAGTGTGTCTGTTACTGAAATATTTTTGTTTATGTACTAAATTAGGCCATTTCATTGTATTCTATTAGTGCTAAACTGAAAGTTGTGGTTGATTCAGATTTTTGTAGACATTAGAATTGCAATACTTTATTAATGACAGACAATCAGCCTTCTGACATATATGGAAGTTTTTAGCTCTTATATGAAAACTACCTGAATTTTTCAGATTACATCATATAGAGTATTCTAGGAGACTATTCATCATGACTTTTTGTAATTCAGCCTACAATATCATATTGAATCATAATATGACAGTTTCTCTGACATCATAAATTTATTTTATTTTTTGGTTTCAAGGAAAAAAATATAACTTTTTCTTTTTTTAATATAGGTCATGTTGGGAGTCATGCAAGCAGTAGATTTTGTTATCCAAATATCACCAGGCTGCATTCATATACTGAAATAGATTATTTATTTATAAAACATAGCAGATATTTTAGACTTTGGTAATGATTACTTTTTAAAAATTTTCTTAGCTGGATTAAAATACAAATATATTCCTTAATGTTGTGCTTCAAATATAGTAAAATGGTAACATCCATTGCATGAAGATCTCTTGTAATGAAAATCCATCTAAAACAGAGAAATGTATTAATGTGTTTACTGGTGTACAAATATATATTGTGTGTTAGTGGTAGTAATTGCATATTTTTATCTACAAATATGTTTTTACATTTGTTTGTTTTCCAGCACCATCATCATGAATACAAAGTCTAGAAAAAACAGAGAGAAGACACGGGAAATCTTAGTTGAAGGTTGCCGATTGATTCTTGATGCATTGGAAGCTGGTGCTCATTGTAAATCTCTTTTCTTCAGCAAAAAAGATGCTTTGGTAGATTTTCCAATTGATCAGCTTGGCTGTCCTATGTACAAAATTCAGTATAAACATATGAAGCTCTGGTCTGATGTGGTCACCCCAAGTGGAGTCATGGGTAAGTAGTGCAGAGCCTTAAGATTCCTGTTTTAATTTATATTAGCATTCTCATAATGTCAAACCTGCTTTTCCAGTGTATAAACAGATGTCTATTCAGACTTAGCTATCTATTTAATGTAAAATATTAAGTTGTTACAAAGGTTTTGTCAGTTTCTTTACCGCAACAATGAGACTTCGTATCATTGCTGAACATAAAGTTTATTAATCAAAGTAAGTTCCATTACAATCAATACACTTCTGCCAACAAGTTACAAGTGCATTTATACCATTTTGAAAAAATACAGGATTTCAAGATTCGATAATCCATTGGAAGACAGTTTCATTTGCTGCTTGGTTGGAGAAGGATTTCATTCAGAGGAAGCCGTCAGGGTGTTTGAAAAGGTGTTCAGTTTCTGAAGAATCACTTTTGCAACATGAAGACGAGCATTGTCATGGAGCAGTTCACCAATGCCAGCTGTCGTTGGGAGAGTTTCTGATGAACAACGTTTAATTCACGACTACTTTTCAGTTGTGATGGCTTCATCAGGTTTTGTTTCTTATGACAAGCAAAGAGCAGATTTCCAATCGACGATTTTGTTGTTCATTCAACTTGTGAGGCACCCACTTGTCAAGCTTTCTCACCTTGCCAATTAATCAGGATGCCAGGAAACAGTTGCAGTGTTTACGTCAAGCTCTCCAGCAATTTCTCTGAGGCTTTCAGACGGTCGTCATCACAGCTGGAAGGACATCCGCTACGTTCCTTATCTTCAAGGCTCACATCTCCTGATCGAAACTTTGCAAACCATTGTTGTACTGTGCGCTCATTTGCTGGTCCTCGCTCCATCCTTGTTTAATGTTACAAATCGCCTCGCTCACTCTGTGACCTAGTTTGAACTCGTGAAGCAAAATGGCATGAAAATCTCTTCTATCCATGCTTCACTCAGAACCCTGAAACAAATATCCATTTTATGACTTAGGTTTTGCATAATGTATGCCAGAGCACCCACTACAAAACGATTTATAACTTATCTACATACACCTCCACAACTATGCAAAACATGAACCTCAAATTAACATAAAAACCGACAAAACGTTTGTAACAACCTAATAGTAGCAGCTAGACTTAATTAGTCTGAATGAATTTTTATTGTAATTTTTTTAAAAAATTATTTCTAATGCATATATTCGTAGTTTATTTCGAGACCTGCAGAACTGAAACATGTTTTTGTTCTGTTCTGTCTCAAGGCTTAAGAGCCACTCTGATTTAATTCAGTGAAATTAGCTGATACCAGTTTAAGGAAAAATTTTTTTTTTTTTTTTGTAAATTATGGATTTAAAAACTGCATAGCCAGACTTTTAGAATTATAAAATGTAAGTTTTTGAGACATTTAAATCAATTTTGGACTTTTAAATTTTGTACATTCAGATGTTAGTTTTTTTTTCAGAATGTTATGATTTTGATAATATTGAGGCAAGAAATTGATTCTAATTTGCCTGTTAATATCAGCTATTACATGTAGATTGTTTACTTTATGCAACATAGTAAACAACTTTTGCATATGTTCCTGAAACTTTTATGCCTTTTGTTTCATTTAATATGGGTATTCCATTTTTTTTTAATTGTTACATTTCAAACTTTTGTAATATATTTTTTCATGTTACATGTTTAAATTTCATTCTGAATAGTCCAGCTATGTCAACTTTACCCACTGTTTATAACTTATTTTGTTTGTAGTAAGTTTTTGTCCATGATTATAGACAATTGAGAAAACTTTCTAAATTTGTTTAACAGCTGTTTTTACCATGCCATCTCAGGGAGAGGTTATGGCTCCTCAAACAAAAATTATTCCTCTTACTCTTATCTGTGATGGTATCAGGGACCCGGGCAATATGGGTACACTTATAAGAACTGCAGCAGCTGTGGGATGTGAGAAAATCTTAGTTACTAAAGGTAAGCTGAGATTCCCACATTACCTGTATGAATTAAGACAACTATATTTTGTATAATAGTTAGTTACAGAAACATCATCCATAAAGAGAATGAATTACAACAAAATAATCCCTTGTTAGATATATTTCTGGAAAGACAAATCTAAATACAATGCAAACGTGGAAAATTATGAGTGATATATTATTTACAGAAAGTAGAGGGTTGTTTTAGGCATTTTCTATCACATTAGTAACGACTAAACTAACTAATGAACTTCTGTTTTGGAAATGTTTCCCAGACTTGATCATCGGGATTTAGCCCTGAAGGCTGTTTCGATGTTAAATTATAGCAGTTTCTATGGCCTGTTGATTGTTAAGTTTTTGGTGTAGATTAGCCCACTACTATTACTACTAGTACATGTTAAAAAAATAAATAACAACTACTGCAACTTAAGATAATGTACATTAAAACAGTTATCCTCACATCTAAACCTTGATGATAGAGAAAGTTCTGAAACATTAGTTTAGTTACTACGACTAAATTTGAGAGATACCCGACAACCCTCTGCTTTCTGTAAGTAATGCTATCATTTCACTCAGTTTCATACATATGCATATAAAGTGAATGTATAAATGAAATAGAATAACAAACATAAATAAAATAGGATGGTAACATACCCTTCAAAATAAAAACAAGAAAACCACCATGCTGCTATTATGCATGAAACAGATTAAAGACACTGAATTAAGCAGCAGCTTTCAGCATGGCTAAAAGTTAGTAAAGTCTTCTGTTGTCAATACATAAAGGATGAAATGTAGTTTCAAAGATAATAAATTTGATGACAAAAAAAAAATATCTGGGTGTGGGAGGATATACAGAAGGTGTGATATGTGATGATTTCAAGTCAAGAATGACAACTATATTATAAAGTTCCTCAAGGTGAGGGGGTGATCTTAATTTGAGATGAAGATTAATTGTTGAGCATGCTCTTGTTACTTGACAAACAATATGGAACTACTTAAGTTTATTTTGATTTCTTTCATGGATTTTAAATGCAATCTTCAGCAGTAACTAAAGCAATCAAACATGGGTGTGTATATTAATTGCTATACCAGTCATTGATAAATCTGTCTTCCATTACTAAATCATAGTTCACACAATAATATAATACCCTGAGAAACTGTAAAACATCAGGAGAAAAATTTTTATGTTGTTTTTTAGTAAAGTTCGTATTATTAAATGACTTGGTAAAATTATAATAAAAATTGGATTCTTGATACAGATGTATTGTCTACATTTATGATAAGGTACTAATGCATACTCTTTATTAATTAAAACAGAAATTAGTCTAATATTTAATGTTTTTTCTAAACTAGCAGCTTTTAAAATTCTTTTCTGCATCAATGTCATTTTTCTGTTACTTCATTGAAAGGCTCATAAATCTAATTGTTTTTAATAGTACCAAAAAATCCTAATGAGTGCTGTGCTGAGTTTACTTGACAGAGACAACCATGATATAGTTCTAGCAAATTTTAAGTATCACATTCTAAGACAGATTACTGCGTATTTAGGTGCTTCTTTTTTTATTATAGGATGTGTTGACATTTGGGAACCTAAAGTGTTGCGAGCAGCAGCAGGCTGTAACTTTCGCATCCCTATCTATTCTCATCTTAGCTGGGATGTAGCCATTAATTACCTAGAACCATCAACACAAGTATACTTGGCTTCTTCAGCTGCAGCAGGTCAAGCACAAGGAAAGGCTGTAAAACAACTTCTTGATTTGCAATCCTCAAATAATGTGGATCTAGATGATTATGAAATGGATGAGAGAACGAGAAAACTGTATGACAAAGCTCCCCTGCCCATAAGCTGGTACCACAAGGTTGATTTTAGCAAACAAAACATTGCACTAGTCGTCGGTGGTGAAACTGAAGGACTAAGTCCACATGCTAAAAAACTGGCATTTGATAAATATGGATGTTGTCTCTCCATTCCAATGGCGGGTGGTGTGAATAGTCTGAACTCCACTATTGCTGCCAGTATTATCATGTATGAAATTAGAAAGCAAGTGTCAGAAACTTCAGGCTTGAGTCAAGATTTTCCTTAGTTAGAAGTTCAGCAAGGTTCACTTGAAATAGCTCATAGAAAGGGTTCAAAACAGCACTTTGGAAAAAATCTTTGTATTTCTTTCAAAATAGAGTAGAATGGAAACTTTGCCTAAATAAATTTTAATTTAAAATTTCAACAGCGATGTCCTTCAGTTTGGTATCAACTCTGTAGTACATAAGCAACACATTTTTGTCTACATCTGTACCAAAATAGTTAGTGTAAATGTGCATATACATTTGTTTTAAACAATGGATTATGTTTATAAAGGAAAGCTATCCACCAGGTGACAAAAATAATCAAGTGCTCATGTCTATCTAATGATACCACTACAATATGAGGAAGTGGTTTTTTTTTTTTGTTTTTTCCAGTTCAACATACGTAACTATCACTATTAATAATAATATACTAAGCCAACAAATATTTAGCAATATCTGAACTGCATTCAAAGTTGTATATATCTTTTCAGTCAACAACTCGTATTCAATGTGCTTAAATTATCTTCTTGAAATGCAGTGGTGAGAACTAATCGGTACCTTCAAAAGTAAATCTTTTAATTTGGTTATCTTGTTTAAAGCACAACAAAGAAAATCTTTCAATGTGCACAGATCTGTTGATGGTACTGCTATGCAACTGTTTATTTTTTTCTGCAATTCTCTGTCTCAGGAATTACAGCAGCAGTGGCAATTTTTTTTTTTTAATAACCCTTCCCTCCCCAAAAAAACATCTGCATTGTAGTGCATGGGAAATAATGAGCCGGCACTGCAGCAGAAAGAGCAACATTCTTATTAAAAGCATCAAACCATAATTAATATGGTAGACACCAGACTGGTGAAGTGCAAAATAACAAATTCCATAAACAAATCAATAAATGAAATGATCAAATGTTTTTATTAGTTTATTTCCCTGCATTAAAATGTGAAACATAAGATTAAGACAATACTACACTTTTTTGGCTCAGTATATTATTATTCTTCTGCATAAACCTTAATTTTGTTTTTATAAAAGGTATCATCTTGTGATCATATTAATGCAAATATAATACAGTCTGTACCCTTCATACAGGCACAAACAAAAAAGACTTACTTTACATGGTACCTGTGTATACTCATCAATAAAAACAAAAAGGATGTTTTGTTGATAAGTCTTGTATGATCAAAGTTCTGATAAAATTATTGTAACATTTTGTCATGCATATTTTTACTAATGATCATATGCTAATGTAACTATGTGCACTACAAACCGGTTATATATTTCAGATCTATAGCAATCTACTGGAATTTTACAAATGACCTATAACAAATTTAGTGAAATAGTCTGATCTGTTAGCAATGTTTATTTAAACTTTTGTAAATTTAAAGTGAGGAATTGCTTGTGTCATAAAAAGACAATTTTAATCAATACATGAATAAAACAATATGCAAGCTGATTATTTTCCAACTACCTAATCTAAGCAACACAAGATAGATAGAAAGAATTTGGTGAAAATTATGTACAAAGAAGAAAAAAAAGCATTTGTCAGCATTCCTTAAAGCAGGGCTCTCCAAACTATGGCCCGTGGGCCACATCCAGCCCACCACATAATTTCATCCGGCCCGCCAAACAAATCCCTGTGTGGTGGCCTTGAAAAAATAATCATCGTACGACTGGCATCGGTGAATTATTCAAAGCTGGGGCTGCTGACTGGTGGCGCTCAGCCCGAGTCAGTTTCCCTCTCTCTTGATAGTGTGACGCACAGATACTAGTACTAGTAGGTATGTGCTGTGCATTACAACCAATCAGTTGTGTATAACTGTATATTGTGGGGATGGAGGGCAAGTGGGGCTTCGCTGTATTCTGTGTGGTTATGTGAGAGAGAGCGTGGGGGTGAGTGAACTGAGGTGTTGATAGGGTTTGATCGCTGATGACGTGTTGCAGGCAGTGTTGTCATGGACTGCGTGGTTGCCACGTGTCGCTGGCCGCTCCGAGATGGACGTAGAACAGCTCCGTCCACACGAGGGAGCAAATGCTTCCGTTTCAGGGAGCACAAACACTGTACAATATTCTTTTCTCTGTACTTTGACAATGCCTTTATCTTAGTTATACAAAATAGCAATAATACTATTGTAGCCAAAAATATTGCATGTTTAAAATAGTTAAAATGGTAACCATTAAGTTTATCAACGAAAGCTGTTGCCATAATATTTACCACTTTATAATAATACGCTATGCTTTTTAACACCACATACAAGCTGTTTTTTCCTGTAGAATTTATTTCCACTAATTTAGAAGGCTAAATTTCTACATATTTTAGAGTTTTAAATACCTGTCTTCATAAATTATTAAGCAAAATTGTTCGTCGAGCATCCAGTAAAAACAGAGAGCATTTGCTGCTTGCTCTCCGTTTTGGGAGCAAATTTGGTGTTTGGCAGCAAGTGTTCCCTAAAACGGGAGCATTTGCTCCCTCGTGTGGACGGGCCTTAACACGCACTGCTGCACTCTCCCTCCTGCTATACTGCTCGCGGTGTGCGGGCACCCTAAGCGTAGTGGGAATATTTTTGCTGTTATTTTTTGTTGATATTATTTTTCGTTTGAGCGTCATCTTAATCTGCTTCGATATTCTACTCAACTATATTTTTGTTCATATTTTTTCTGCTAATATACGACTAATACCCTTATGTTTTCAGATATGGAAAAGATAAAGAAAAGAAAAGTGGACAGTGAGTGTCGTCAGTTCAATGACGAATGGAAGATAAAGTACTTTTTTGTGAAAGCAAATGATAAAGCTTTATGCCTCATATGTAGAGACAGTGTTGCTGTTCTGAAGGAATACAATATTCGTCGGCACTATGAATCTAAACATGGCTCAAGTTATTCTCACATCACAGGAGCAGAACGCACTAAAAAGTTTGAATCATTTCAGCACAGTCTGCATTCTCAACAAGCTGTTTTCCGTAAGAAAAAATCTGAAAATGAAACTTCAACTAGAGCCAGTTACAAAGTTGCCTATGTGTTGGCCAAAAAAGGAAAACCTTTCACTGATGGTAGTATCATAAAAGAGTGTATAGTGGAAGCAGCAGGAGAGGTATGTCCAGAAAAAGTAAACCTCTTCAAAATGATAAGTCTTGGGTCAAATACTGTTGCTCGTAGAATTGAAGATTTAGGAGGCAACATAATTCGGCAAATAAAGGAAAAAACAAAAAGATTTTGTTGGTATTCTCTTGCGTTGGATGAATCAACTGATGTGTGTGATACCTCTCAGCTCTTAGTATTCATTCGTGGTGTTGATAGTGAATTTAATGTGACCCAAGAATTAGCATCAGTTCACAGCATGCACACCACAACAACTGGAGAGGACATTTTCAATGAAGTAAGTAAAACTATGACAGAATATAAACCTGGAATGGAAACAAGTGCAGTGTGTGACAATTGATGGAGGAAAGAATGTGTCTGGGACAAAGAAGGGTTTGGTTGGGCAAATTACAACAGCTTGTGAGGGTGGAGGATTCTCAAAACCCATTTTTCTGCATTGCCTTATCCATCAACAAGCATTGTGCCTAAAATATGTTGATATGTCTTGTGTCATGAAACCTGTTGTTTCTGTGGTTAATTTCATTAGATCTCATGCACTCAACCATCGCCAGTTCCGTGATTTCTTGAAAGAAATTGATGCCGAGTTTGTTGACTTGCCTTATTATACAGCAGTTAGATGGCTTAGTTGTGGAAAGGTTTTGCTGCATTTCTTGAGCTCAGATTAGAAATTGATTTATTTCTCACAGAGAAAAATAAACCTCAGCCATTATTATCAGAATGTGAATGGATTTGGAAATTGGCATTTTTTGCAGATATAACAGGTCATATGAATCAATTGAATCTGAAGTTGCAAGACAAAACAAATTTGATCAGTGACTACTTTGTTCATGTCAAGGCATTCAGAGCAAAACTTGCGCTACTTGAAGGCCAGGTGAAAGTTAAGAATTTTGCTCATTTTCCATGTTGTGAAAAATTTCATGCAGAAAGTAAAGTTGAATTTCCTTCTTCATTTGCAAATGAAATAATTTCAGATTTGAAAAAACAGTTTCAGGAGTGATTTGCTGACCTTGATGCCAAAGCAAATGAAATCAGGCTCTTTCATAATCCATTTGACTGCAATGCTGAAAATCTTCCAACTCAATTTCAAATGGAAATTATTGATCGCCAGGCAGATGACAGACTGAAAGATAAGTATAGAGAAGGAAATCTGATTGAGTTTTATAAATGCCTGCAGCCAGATCAGTTTCCAATTTGATAAAGTTTGCTTGTAGTTTTGTGTCCATTTTTGGTACAACATACTTGTGTGAACAAACATTTTCCAAAATGAAGTATGTGAAATCTAACTATCGAGCAAATTTGTCTGATGATCATTTGAAATCAATTCTTACAATTGGCTCATCTAATCTGGAACCTGATTTTAATGAAATTTTGAAGTCAAAACGACAGTATCATTCGTCACACTAATTTGGTTGCATAAAACTAAAGGCAGGAATCTATTCAGTTTACCCTGATTTTTTCCAACAAGATATGTTTTAATTTTTCCATGTTTATACTCTAATATTAGAGGAAATTAAATTACTGGCAGTGATTTGTTTTTTTTTTTCATTTTTTATTTCTTCGGCCCGCATAAATGTGGGAAATATATAATGTGGCTACATTGAAAAGTTTGGAGACCCCTGCCTTAAAGTACTGAATTTTGCAGGGATATGACTGGATGTCTTATGATAAACCAACATTCTATTAAAGGAGAAATGATTTCTGTATCTGATATTTTAATTCCCATATTAAATTATATCCACATGCTGTTAAGACCATATTAACTACAAAAAATTTAAAATAATACATTTAAATTTTGCATAATTCTTTTTAATTATAAATTTTAAGAAAACAAAACAACAAAGAAATTTTGTTACCTAGTAGATGATGGACTATTACCTTTGCCATTGCAACTGAAAAAAAAATTAAGTATATACAACTTTCATCCTAAAGAAAATGGTGGAAAAGCTACTGATGAAATTAATCAAAACATCTCGTACATATTAACTTCATAGTTTTTTTTTAAAAATTCCAAGCAATTTTATGCTAAAAAGATCTTTTCCCCTTTTGTTTTTCATATGTTGAGCAAATATTTGTTTGTTCAGATTTTTCATTTCCTTTGTTTGTTGTTATTCTGGTCGATTGAAAAAGGCTGGAAAGGAATAGACACATGAAACAAGATGAGGCTGAGTAGAAGACTATTATCATCACATCACCCCCCAAGCTTGCTCAAAGGCTGTACACAGTTTGGCACATGTTAATGCTGCAGATAGTGGATAGTTGCTGATGGCTACAGTTTTCTCAGTAAAATCTACATCAATCTGAAAAAACAATTAGGAAACAAGAAACCTTAAATTATTCATGTATACTGGTATAAAGAAAAAAGTGGGGGCAAGATGGAATCAGATTATGTGTATAAAAACAAAGTGGTAAAAGTTTACCATATCATGTGTTTTGGAAAAGTAATCAATTAACTGAAAACTATTTAATGTCTAATGATGATCATTTTAGGAGAACCTGGAAAAAATAAAACACTTTACATTCAAACATTAAATTTCAAAAATGATTTTGGGAGTTTTCAACTGTAGTTGTTGGTTTTGCATCAAAACAAATGTGAACAATTAGGATGTCACACAATACTGGTTCATATTTTAACATTTACAAAGTAATACGATCTAACCCCTGCCAAAGAAACCAAAAGCACACTTAATCTTAAAAAGTACTGATATTTTCATAAATAATCGTCATTCTTGGCCACTTGAGAACAATGGTAGCTGTAAAACATCAGCTAGCTAAGATACTTGCCTGTGTAACTAGCTATCAATATTTAAAAAACAGTATGGGCTGTTAAAATCTTGTTTAGTGATGTGTAACACAAAAAAATTAAGTGGCTGTAAGGATCATGAAAGTTACTAAGTAGCTGCTAACTGATCCTACAAAATTGATCTTTAATGCATTAATGTTTTTATGCAGTTACTTTACAACTACTGCATATATGCCAGTGGTTAGTCTCGTCTTTTTCTTTATAATCCACACACACACTCTTTTAACCTCCTGTTTTTACCAGCCATGCTTTTGTCTGCTATCTTTTGAACTTCAAATATAGAAGGCAGTAACTGATTATGTGCATTTAGTTGCATATATGAAGATGTTGCAGCAAATGCTTTATACCCAACATATTTTCCAAATAGAGCTAATTAAAATAATTCAACTTTTTCATTCTCCTCTCATTAAGATGCTTTTTTTTTTAATGTTGACATTTTTTCAAAGAGTTAAAAATAGATAAGTATATTTGTAAAGAGATACGTTTTTACAGGTTTCCCAAAAGTGTCCTTCCATAGTCTGATTTTTTTTTAAATGACTGGTTAGCACTAGAATCTAAGTCTGCAGCAACCATACTAATCATGCATTTTAAAAATGCATAAAAAGTAGGGCGTTTAGTTTTTCTAGCGAAAGTTAAGTTCTAAGTGTTAGATCAAGTGGCTCAGCATGGGATGTTCTTAAAATCAAAATGTGTCCAGCAATCATTAAATCAACTGATCATACATCATTATTTTAATTATTCCTATCATCTAAACTTATTTTGATGTTAAAAAATTCAGATTTTTTGTTGTTTCCAATTTGTGATAAATTCAAATTCCATATCACTGATCTGCTGAACTACATCAATTGAGAATCATAAAGTTTACACTGGCTAAGACAGTGTGTCAGGTGAACAGTAGCGAATCAGATGACAAATTTTCGTTTTATAATTACTTTGATAATTTAAACCTTATTTTATTTGTATACTGTGTGTGTGTATTTCAGTTTCAATCTTACTGATTGTTGTTTTTATGGATAGGTATCTCTATGAACTGCATTACTTTTATCATAGTACATTACACACCATCTCAATTAATTCGACTCCTGAGAACCAGTTTACACCACTATTTAAAGCATGCAAGAGTACAGAAATGAGCATTCTTCTTACACTGCCATGAGCCATGGATCCAACCACAAACACGACTGGGCCATCTTCTGGGACCAGCTCCTTCAGGTCCGTACACAGAGATGCATGGAAAGATGTGGCAATCTTTGGACATCCCACTGGAAGATGATTAATTACTGGGTTTTTGATCACCTGAAAGTTACAGCAGACAGTTGCTAAAAACTCTGACATCAAATCTTCTAAATATCGCATTGTCTGTAACCCTCCTAAAATTCCATAAGACTACCTTATACTGTCTCTAAATATCCCCATGCAAACTCTCTCTCATTCCACTAAGCAATGACTGACAGACTAATCTGTCCAGGTAAATGCTTGTTGAGAAAAATAAAATTATGAGAGAATGCAATAAAACTGCACCAAAAATTCCATTTGTTTCACAGTTTCTGGATCTGCCATCACTTCTATAGACATAAGAGTTAAACTTACTTTTAATAACTTTTGGGGTCCATCTGCTGCATGCACACTTAGTTTGTGGAGAAGATGGACTGGAATATAAAGTGGATGATATAGAAGACAAGTCACTAAAATGAAATCATTAGTGAAAATAATTTCAAAATATATTATCATTATTTTGAAACATTGTCTGCATAAAGTTTTATAGAGCTAAGTTTGACACTGCTGAACTGTAAACCTTTCTATATTTATCTATTTTGCAGTATGTCAGGCTAAAGTGAGGCCTAGTTATTATATGGCATAGCATAGTTTAATCATTAATTTAAACATCCAGTGGTCACATTCATTACTCCTTACATTACCCTCCTTCCCCACGTAGAGCAGCCTTTTTCTTTGTTTCTAGCTGGGAAAATGCAATTAAAGACACTTTATAAAAACCCAGAACTATTTTGAAAGAATACAAGTGAAATCAGTTTTCTTCTTTGTTAAAAGAGCATTTTTTGAAGTAGCTACATTTCTATTTTCAGCTGATTAAAATGCAAAATATTGTAGCAAAGATAAAAATGATGCAATGCATCACCTTTTCAATGAAAGTCCCTTCTAAATCAAGGCTTGTTTAGTGAGAGCCACATGATAATAAACAAACATGGTGATCAGAACTGAAATTTGAAATTATACAATAAGTGTTAGAAAATTCCTACTGATCAGTTAGTGTGTGTGGCCAATACTGAACAAGTGTGTTATGGGTCTGAGAATCGCATCTGTATAGATTAAGGTATAATGCAACCCCACCCACTTAAAAAAAAATAACATAAAAGGTAGGTATTTTTAAAACAAATGTGTGCAGAATATACCAAAAACATTTTGCAGGCATCTTTAGATGAGTTTGACACAGGAATGTAGTGTGTGAAATGCTTTAATTTTAACCTTTTGAATGAAATGCTTAAAGGTAAATAAAAAGTTTTCATTTTTAATTGAAAAAGTTGATAACTATAACAGGTCCACTGAGAAATAGTGCAATAATATACAACACAAACAAATATTAAATCGGAAAGCAACTTCAAACTTTGAGAAAAATGCTCTACTGATAATAGCAGCAATATCATGAAGATATTTGATTTCATTAGACTAATTCAGAGATGTCACTCAGCCTTCTGCCAGAGTAGATCAACAGATGGATAAAATTTGACAATAATATTATAATTCTTTTCTGTAAAACATGATTATCTTAATAGTTACTAAACTTTTACTTGATAATGATCTCTAAAACAATTACACACCCATAAGACCAGCAAATCTCTCAAAAGTGCGGGGAATCCTGGTTTGTGGGTTGATCTGTATCAGTACATTTTTCTGTGTGTGAATGTAAACCTGAAGCAAGCAAGCTCTGTTCAAAGGACTGTCCAACAACATCATGAGACACTAAAAAAGATAAGAAACATTAGAAATGAAGTAGCAATGAATAATTCTGGTGGAAAAGCAGGCTAAAATAGTTGAGATGATACTAAATCAGAAAAGTGAAAGATTAGCTAAGTATGCCAGCATATCTTGCTTTTTCATATGGAAGTTGCAAGGCTTGTATTCTTGGCTTAGTGGTTTTGCTCCAGATTATTCTGGCCTCCTTTCCACATTAATGTCGGGTAAGCTTAGCCTCTTTTATTCAAGTAAAGTTGCATCACTCTTTTCAGAGTAAATTATTAGTTTTTTCAAGTCTTGGTACAAATGTTTAATCTTTCTTATAATTCTAAAATAAATTTGCAAAATTTAGTGCATTAATTATGTAAACTAAAAATGAAAATGTTATCATTCATTACTTTAAAGAAAATAGGGAAAGCTTTAATTCTCAAATTAACACATTACTTTGGAAAAATGATATTTCTTCATCAATTTATTCATACTATTTAATTTTAGTGTAACAAGAAAGTCCTTACAGGTGAAATACTATCACATTTTTAAAACTCTTTTCAAAAATGCATCTAGAATCCCCTAGATATTAGTATTACACAAAACAAAAAGTAACTGCTAAAAATTTGTAATTTGCTTTAAAAATGAAACTGTACCATTCAAATAATCGGCATTTCTAATAATCTAAAGATTTGTAAAAGGTTTTTTTTTTTTTAAATATTACCTGGTGGACAATGTCTGGCCTACATTCTGCAATGTTTCTTCCGTACTTTTTCCCCAAGTGTTTATGTCTGTCGCAGTTCATAAGTTCATATTGTTTTCCTACCTATAAATATAATAGGTAAAAAATCTTTAAAAATAGTAATTTAAAATGTTATGCTCCCCGTAAAAGTAAAACAGAATTTTATGGAAAGGATATACTTATATTAATTAGTTTGATGAGCATTCAGAAAGTATCTAATACCTATATAATAATATGCTATATGTAGATAACTGGGTGAATGTAATGAACTTCTCTTCCAGCAACATCTGGGAAATCACATTAAAAAGAAAATTAATCTAGCCAAAATGAAAATAATTTTTCAGATATCTGCAGAATCAGGTACTTACTTTAGCTAGTTCTAATGATGCCTTTTCCAGAATCACTATCAGTCGCTTTTCGCTTATTTCCTTATGTAAAAGCTTTATAACTTTAGGCTTCCCCTCTGCATCATTTCCATCATACGTCGCCATTTTTAAACGGAAGTCGTTTTAGAATGGAGAACTGCAGACCAGCAGCAGCAGCAGCAGCACTATTGCGTTTTTAATAATTCTTTTTTTAAAAAAAAACAACTGTAACAAAAAATAATTGCAATTTAAAATATTTATTTTTAATAATTATCATGCGATTTAAGTAGAACAAAATATTGATTTGTTTTAGAGTTTCTATGGTAACCAAAGGCCTTGTTGTGAAGTAGAATCGTCGAGAGCACGGACCCAATAAAGAGTCCTACACTACTACACAACCTAAATAACCGCTTATCTTATTTCAAGATACACGTAAATTTAACATCTGTATTTCATTTGAAGAATATTTGTAATTAACATCCATTATGTTTATATTTCTAAGGTTTCATCGTTTGTACAAATGTAAATAGTCTGGTAAAAAAATATACCTATGGCCCAACGAACCCGAGTAAGTTGTTTATAATAATAATAATAATAATAATAATAATAATAATAATAATAAAGAAGGTATACAATTTGTTTTGTTTGTTGTTATTTTTTCCGATTTAATTTACGTGACTTTATAATTTTAAAAAATTGAAATAAAACCTTTCACACGACTGATTGACGCTCTGCCATCTCCTGCCATCGTGGAATTCACCAACATCCAAAACAAATTGCTAACAAATTTAATCCCTCAGCACAATCAGTGGTGCACGACATGTGTATGTAAGAATTATTAATGGGGGGAAAAACTGCCGTTTGAGTAATTTTATAATTAATACCTCCCATCCTAACTACAGTCATTTCTGTATCAGGTATCACAGAGTAACATATTACAGCCTGAACGCTAATGTTTATGCGTTTATATACGCATTAGCTTACTTATAATTGGTTTATCTTCATAATAGCGAAAAGATTCAGCAAGTGATTTTTCTGTTTTTTTTTTAAATGTCTTTTACAGAAAGCTCAGTACGGTAAACTACCCGTGGTTAGGAGAAAACAAGACCATGAACAATCGACAACTAGCATCGACAATACGTGTGTAAGTCTCTCTCTCTTTTAACCTTGTCTTATTTTTATTCAAGGTTTTCACCGCATACTCGCCAGTTCACAAATTTTCAAAACAGCCTATCTTGCTAACAGCAAATGTTATTTTGTCTTTTTTTCAACAGATTTTATTGAATATGGTTAAAGGATAAAACAAAACTCATCTTACTGATATAATTTTACTTTGGCTTTGTTCTTAGGGTATTTTCTTGTCATCAGAAGTCGTCCCGCATCTGAATCCAAGGCCTCCATCTCTTGCTATTTTGAAAGCTTTCAGCATCTATATGAAACAATCAGGGCTGGATAAGGCGTTTAATGATGGTCTACATGATATGCTAGCATCCCCAAATTTACCTTACAACCCCTATCCAACTCTGGTGCGCCACTTACGGCCATACTCTGAAAGGTATGATTTTTCTTCTCTGTTTCCATCTTTCTAACTAAATGCCTGTCTATTTAAATTACTGATTTAAATGGTGTACAAACATTTCAGATATAATTATAGTGGGGTCATGGAATAAAAATTTTTTATTTTAAAAGTAAAATTCTCAAAATGGCCTTTTTTCAGTTTGTTTAAGAGAGAAATTTGGACAAACTACTGTATATCATTAAAACAGTCTGAAAACGTCAATACATAACAAAAAGCAAGGCCCTAAAAGATGGCAAACTGAAAGGGTATTAAGGGGCAGTTACTATAAATATGCAATATGGCCATACTATTTGTTCAAAAACAGCCTGTAGGTGAGGAAGAACATAAACATTACTGCAAGAAGCTTATCTTTGAATATGTTTTTTGCATGATACCAAATAGCCTTTTGTGTCAGCATAAAATGTGAACTTTTAGATGTCCACCACCATTTTTCTCCTTGAGCCAGAAATAAACTGACAAGTGGAGACCATGGAAGAGATGCCACACTGATGATTCAGTTTTTGTAAGATGGCCTGCAAATATTGCTCTGACTGGTTGACTTAGTAGAGTGGTTGGTGCAACATGCTTCATTTAATGTTGTTTTCAGCACTTCTGTCTGACTTGATTGACAGAAAAATGTCTTGCTACATACACCCATGTTGATCCTAAAATAATGCATAAATTATGGTATCACTCTCATCTGAAATGACTAGAGGATAATAATCACCAAGAAAGTTTTGTCATTAATATTTTTTTCTTTTACTTTCTTTTTTTAGATTTCATCTTGAAAGCAAAAGTAGACAAGCTATTCTACAAGTTATAAGTAAGTGTATATTAAAATAAATATAAAAGGTAAATTATCTTTTCGCAGCATTTTCATTTTTTAAAAACAATTTTGTTCTTTTTAGAATTTATGTCTTTATTATTAATAATATAAATTATAAATTATTACTATTATTATTGTTATTCCCATTAAAATCACTCAGAAAAAGGTGAGATTTCAGTGGTTGGTCAGCCAGATTAGTTGCACTACCACATGAGTCTTTGATGGAGATGACTTTCTTCAATATTCATGAGGTTCCCAGTTAAGCAGAAGTTTGACAATTTGGTTTTCTTGCATCTTTACAGGTCATTTTTTTCATTGTCTTATCCAACACTAGCCCCAATCATGACGAGTGTTATCACCTTGTCTTCACCTGCCATATTCTATTGCATTTGACTTGCAGGTTGACATGTTTCCCTGTCTTTTGTTTTTCTCTGATACAGATATTGTAGTTACTGGGAATGGCAACTTCTGTCAGCTGACATTTTGGTTTCTCTGTTCTTGATAATATTATCAGATTTATTGCATCTGGCAGGCCTGTTTGTATGAACCAGTCATGTTCTGGTTAATGGCTGCAGGTTGTATTATTATTATTATTATTATATTATTATTATTATTATTATAGATAAAAAATTAAAACCAGCATCTTTGCCAGATCTGTGCACTGCTGAAGACCATCCCAATATTTGGGGTCTTCCAAGTATCATGATGGCAGTGGATCCCAAGAACCTTGAACAATATCGCTGGGTGGTGAGTGATGTTACCCCAAAACAAGGAACAATCTACACTGAAAAGGGATACTCTGTGAGTGTTGTTAACATTTTGTTAAAGGCAATGGAATAAGAATATAGAATTTTAGACATTATGCACATGCTTTAAATAAGGCAGCATATATTTAATGTGAGACAGGAAATTATTCTACACAGTAAGCAGATTTATATATTTCATTGGAAAAAAAGATCTGGTTTATTAATAATTTTTAACAGATAACAGAATAGTCTTTAATTTGTGCCTTAGGATGCTTATATTTAAGATGGAGGTTAGTATTTTAGAAAGCATGGTGACCTAATATCAAATCCTTTAGGTTGTTTGATTATAGTTAATCTTGCAGCTGTTGCTAAAATAATCTGCATTGCCAGAATATGTAGTAGGTGGTTATGTTTAGGTTAAAGTAGCTAAGGAGGAAAGATAATGCATTCTGTACATACATGGTAAAGTGCAAGCAAAATGTTTGGCATAAATTATGCTGTTCATTCAATAAGTAAAACTAGAAATTTATTTAATCTGGTAATGTAAAGAAATTGCATGCGCTGCATTAATCAAGGAAGCTTTGATTGTTTGTGTTGTCTTTTCAGAACCAAGTTACTGTGGCATTGGTGGGCCAATCTGTGTTTTTTGGGACATTTTATTCTCATCCTGACCTGCTGCATCTAAGGCAGGAGCATTTAGTAACAGGCCCCAATGTCCAGCAGGTACAGTAGGTACATTGTTTTACCCGAGTGAAACTACACAGAAATGATACAGAAGTATAATGTCTAGGGAAGATTTTGATAATACAATTCATTGTTGTTTAATAATATTAATTGGAAGTGTACAATAGTTTTTTTTTTTTTTCAAACAAAAAATATAAAAAATATAAAAGCAAATAATGATGATAATGACCAAAACTCTTGTAATAAATATATGAAGAGTATGCCTGACCAAGAAATGTTCACAAAAAGGCAAAATTTTCCTTCCTTGCTGCACAGTTATTTACTTCCTCCTCTTTTAGATATGATAGTTCCCAGCTACATTTTCCACACACATCCTATTATATAAATTAATCCTGTCAGGTGATACTTAGACTGCTGTGGTTACTGTCTCTTTGAAACTCAAGATTAATGTGACCTGATACTTATCCTTAAGAATCCTAAAATATTCAATTAAATCTGAGATTGAATGTTTTTTTTTTTTATTTTATTTTTTAAGGGAATTTCTATTTTTTGTAAATCTTTGTTGGTGGAGCTTGAGAGCATGAAAAACAGTCATCACCATATTTTTGTGGGTAAGCATGCATCATCATTCAGTCAGTCATCACCATGTAGAATCAATCATAATTCTATACAATAAATAATACAAGCAACTATTCAAGCATCTCAAAATATACTGACAGCTGTCAGAATGAGGCTTGTGAGAAAAAGGTAGATAAATATAGATGCAAATATATATTTAAAAATCTTTTGAAAAACTTTATAAAGTCAAGCACACACCTTTGCAAAAATTCTTAATTGATGACATCGCGACTGGTTACAACAATGGTTCTTTGGTTTTTTAATTATTCCCTTTTAGCTGCTATTTAATACAATGAAATTCTAACTAGAAACAGTGGTCAGAGATGATGTTAAATAAACATCCAAATATAAATATACAGGATGTGATTTCTGAGTCCTGAAGGCAGACAGTGTGGTGTGTATTTTCAAGTGAACCAGAACTGTCACCCTGATTGCGATACAGCGTGTCAGTAATGCTGTTTACCTAAGATGTGTGCTTTCACCTACCAAAGGATTCAGTAGACAATTAAATACACACGTTGTTGTTGTTGTTTTTGTCACTGGAGAATTGACCTCATTCAGCATGACAAATAGATTTACAATAGTAGCAGAGCTTGGTAACTTCTTTTTAAAATGAGATTCTTTGCTATTTTCCTTGCACACCAATATTAAAATGTTAGACTTTCTTTTTGTGTGTGCTCTGAAGAAGCCAGTAGTGAAACTGCTGGAAGCATAACTAATTTCCTTTACAAAATTATTAATTCAGTTGTTGATTTTGGACCCATTTTTTATTCGAAATCAGTGATATTACTGTGATAAATTTGCTTGCTTCTTTTTGTTTTAACAACCATAATTGTGGACTCACCAATCAGATATCATGTTTCATGCAGAAATCAATTTATTTATATATATATACTTACAGGTATATCAGCATATGGCTGTTAGGAAATACATACACAGAGGGAAAAAAGGTTTATTTTCAAGCTTTGATCAAACCAAACTTTTAACTGAAATATACTCTCTTATTTTTTTTGATTATTTTATTGTGAATCATCACAGCTATAGCCATCGGTTCAAGTAATAGAATGTGTTTGAGTGAGTGAGGATGTGCATGACTGAATGAATGTGTGTGAGTAGTGAGCGTATGTATTTTCTTTTTTAATCAGATGTTGTTATGAATCGAAAGAAGCCTGAGGGTACTGAACAGCAGCAACTAATAAAGTGGAGCAAGGATGGAATATTTACAAACAAAGTGAGTTATCCACATATTTCTGACTGAATTTTAAAAAAGCAAGAACAGCAATAGCATGTATTTGTGTTCAGGTTCAGATTCAGAAGGTTGGGGTGGGGTTCAGGTTAGTATCCTTTTTTAATAGACTATAGCTGTGCTTATATCCTGACAGTCTATAAAAGAATCTTCATTGATTTCTTCATTGTTGTTTAATAATATTAATTGGAAGTGTACAATAGTTTTTTTTTTTTTTTCAAGCAAAAATATAAAAAATATAAAAGCAAATTTTGCAGTGTGATAGTTTAAAAAATTAAATAAATATTATACATGTGCAGTAATAATAATAATAATAATAATAATTTTATTATTAGCATTATAATTTTATTGAGCTGGTTTTCCTAATACTGTTCTATTTTTTTGGAATTTTATTAATTAATGTTTTGCATATGTATTAGCTGGGTATGTTTGTGTATGAAACAGATTTACTCTTGTTTCTTTTTTCCATAGAAGACTTAGAAACTCCAGTGGAATTTCTGCATAGTGAACACTGCTTTACATCTGAAGAGTCAGCATATTCAAGAAAAGATGTTGAAAAATGAAAAAATCCAATGCATCTCCAAATCTGAATCATTTAGTATAGAATTAGAGACAATACAACTTTAAGATTTACCCAGTTTGTAATGCTGGTTTGAAGGGAGGTGTGACAGCAGGTTGTCAAGATAATTAAGGGTTCTGAGTATGTGGACAGTACAATAATGGAGGGATCTTAATTATACATTGGCTATACTTTAAGCTCACTGATATTTTTAAAAATTGTTTAAAAAAACTGACAAATACAGTAACAGAATTGTAAAAGAATTAAATGAGTGGTTTTAGTTAATAGCAATGACATTATCCAATTTCAGATTTTGCACTAATATGGGAAAAATAGTCAGATCATCATTGTTTTTTATGCTAAGTTAATTTACACTAGGTCAAAAGTTTTAATTAATTAATTAATTTATTTATTTTATAGGATATTTTTCTACAAGAGCTGGAGCAAACAGTCAAGGAGAATAGTTACATACTTCTGCAGGTGAGCATCACTATCCATCCTATATTAGCTCCAGTGCTGATATTAATTTTTATCTTTTAGTGTGTTATAATGTTATAGCAGCAGTAAAAATATCACTTCATCTATTTTGAAGTGACCAGATGGAATTTGTTGCGAAGTTAAATATTAGTACAAAAATATTTACTAATTTACTTGTTTCGAAGTGCATTTTTAGACTCGACCCTAATTGGCCAATCTATTGCAAAGGAATAAAACAGTATGGACTGAATTTTGTCAACACAACCATTGGAGAAGATAGAGAAGGGTGAGTTTGTTGCTTAATGTAATGTTAACTGCTTTAAATGTTTCTTTAGTGGATTAAAAATATATATACAGGGTGTCCATAAACTCTCTTTACAATTTAAAAAATTTATTACAAAGGCAATTGATGAGATATCTTAATAAAATTTGTTGTATGTACTCAGTGGTTATCAAAGTTTTTAATCACATTACATTTGTGTGTTTCAGTTACCCTGCTGATGAAATAGGTAGTGCTAAATGAACCCCTATAAAAATGGCTACTCCTCAAGGGAAGGCACAATGTGTATCATGGTTTATTGAAACAAAATCGGATATGCAGACTCAGCAAAACTACATAACTAAGTATGGAAGAGATCCACCGTCACGTCCGTCAATTCGTGCATGGCACAAGAAATTTATGGATACAAGGACAATGTTGGATAAAGGGAGGAGTGGACAACCAAGAACATCTGAGAAAAACATCGATCGTGTAAGACAAGCTTAGATGACCTTCAACCAACCATCATTTTCCAGCAAGATGGTGCACCACCACATTGGGAACTGCATGTTCGCCACTTCCTAAATCAAACATTTCCAGACCGGTGGATTGGAAGAGATGGCCCAATTCCCTGGCCACCTCGTTCACCAGATATCACTCCCCTGGACATCTTTCTGTGGGGTTATGTTAAAGATATCGTGTATCGAACAAAGATACGGGACATCACTGACCTAAAGCAAAAGATCACTGATGCCATTGCGACCATTGATGAGGCTATGCTACAGCGAACATGGCGAGAAATTGAGTACCGTCTTGGTGTGCTTCGTGCAACTAATGGTGACAATATAGAGGTGTATTAAATGAAGCAAAACACTTCAATATCTACTCCTCATTTTGTAATAATTTCCACATATTTGTATGTTCATTTGCTTTTGTAATAAATTTTTTAAATTGTAAAGAGACTTTATGGACACCCTGTATATTTAAAATGCTATTATTGGTTGTAGTACTGGCAGAAATAAGTATTAGCTAACTAATAACAGTTGTTAGATTATTAACATTAATCTAGGTTTTAGAAAATCTCACTTGAAAGTATAAGAAATATAAATTATTTGAGACAGTGTTATATTAATGTTCTAATTATTCCATTGTGTGTTTCAGTTTGAGTTCATTCTGTGAGTTTCCAATGAGCTCATTGCATGAAGGTGTTTTTATGAGTCAGAGTCATGCTGAGGCCTACATGTTCCTCTTCCTACCACACCTGCAAAAGCTGGAGGAAAGTATGGAATCCATAAGCTAAATAATTAAGTAGGAGTGTAATTTTGTATGTAAATACCAGAACTGACTGTTCATACAAATGAAACCAGATTTTTGTCAGATTTTGCACACTGTGTGCTGTTCCAAATGTCATTAAAATTAATTAATCAATTAAGATTTTAGTAATGTGTGTAGTTTTGGACTGGCTTTTATCCTATGCAATGCTGCTGCTGAAAGGACATGATAAATTATGAATTTGAGTATTTAAAAAGTTGGTGAAACGTTATTTATTTAAGTTGCAGAACACGGCAAATCACTTAAAACTAATTCTGATAATGGGACAGAGAAAACCTTTTTTTTCCTGAAATGTAGAAACTTCTAATTATATAATGGGGGTAAAACCAAGAGTAACTACTACTTTCACAGCATTTATTTAGTTTTTTGATGTATTAAATGAATTAATTGCATAGATACAGTGTATATCTATTATCAATTTTTGTACAGAGCGGTTGTTTTTTTTTGTTCCATTTACTGGACATTGTCTATGATTTTGTTTGCTGTTTAATTGCTTCTCACATCTTTATTCCTGTTGCTGTAGTCAATCAAGAGAACCAGGCAGATGAAGAAATGAGAATATTCTGGAGCAGCAAGATGAACAGACCTACTCACGTCCATAAACACCTCAAACCACTCAAAATTCATCCAGTTAAAATTGGAGGAATGAAAACTGATGATGTAGTGGGATCTGGAGCATACATTCGGCAGAAAACCTTTCGACTCAAGTGAGTGTCTTCCAGCACAGGACTTTATATTTGTTTATACAGTATATGTACAATTTTTCTAATTTTTTAAAAATTTATTCAGGTGAGACTTTCTTGGATGGTTAGTCAGACACAATATGATTTCAAAGACAGGATTTTCTTCTAATAACATATTGTTTTTGATGTTTCTGTTATTATTGTAGTTTTCAAGCATACAGATGAATGGAGATAAGAGCGTTTTTGTACATGTATGAGAAGAATGTGGTAACTTGTTGAGATGTCTGATGTCTACATACGAGGAGACTAAACAACACCAACAACTAGAATTCTTTTTCTTAGTAGGAAAAAACCAGAGCAAACTCATGCAAACAGACTGGTACAACTCACCACTAGCTAGACCCCACCAGACCTTTCAGGAACCAAACCCACAGTGCCACCATTACATCAATTTACTGCCTGATTGGTATTATTGGGGAAAACCAAGTCATTATTATTACTTGTACTTTTGATTAAAGAAGAAATTAATAGAGACAAATTTTGCCATTTTTTCAGCAGCCCAGACATCAATGAAGATAACTAGTTGGTTTCAAGATTAAAAGGTGCATTTTTTTCAGTATTAAAATGTAGAAATGAATGGCTGGATGGTCTAGACAAGCTTTTTTGAATTTTTCTATCTTATGGGGTACCTATGGCATTAAACAAATTGCCAAGTGCTGTTTTTTCTTCTGTATAAAAGGTTAAAAAACATTTACATATTGCTTTGTATGATCTACCACTTACTTCAAGATCTACTTTCTTTCTTTCTGCAGATTTCATTGGCAAAAACTGATTGCTAGACATCAGCAGAAGCTGGAACTTATTGACACTGTACATTTGATCATACTTTTAGGTCTGATGGACAGGTATTATTATTATTATTATTATTATTATTATTATTATTATTATTAATTAATGGGACAAGTTCTTTTCTGGAGTGAACTCTCAGAAGACCAGTAAGTTTTTATACTTATATACTGCAGTCCCCCTGAAATGTAAAGTAGCCATTGGGATAAGTTAGTAATATTTTTAACTTTGACATAAAATATTTGCTAATCTAGAAAGATGGCAGATGTAGTAAAACATTTGTAAAGTCTGATAACTACCAAAATTTACCCAAATCACTAAAAGAGAGTAATTCAACTAGAAGAGCTGGTCAGTTATTAGTAAAGTATTGGTTAGTCTGAAAAATTGTAATTAATAATAATATAATTTTTAAAAGTTACCAGCATTTTGGTAAACACATTGAAGTCATTGTTAAAATTCTAATGAGGTTCAATGTCTTTACCAAAAATTTTCCAATTATACAATGTAAAGGTGTCAGTTATTGTTTATTCTGGAACCATAGATAGCACTTAGTGGAGTTAATACTTTGTGGTGCAGCCAATGTTTGGCACAGAATCTATGCTAAGGAATCCTAGGAAGTGGGTTTATGGTGACACTTTTGTAGGGATCTGATGACGATGACCCATGTGTTCATTGTGTGTGGGAGGTTTCATGTCCCGTGATTGGCCAGGCCGGGGCAGAGTTGATACCTTGACTATCGGCAGTGTGAGCTAGGGCACTGTCTTCCATTTGCTCTTTTTGGACAGATGACCTTTGACAGACAGACAGACATAAATACCTTTCATTAAATGCTGATTATTGAGTAGAAGTTACTTCACAAATCACCAGAAGTCCACATGTTACTCCATATGCCATGACAAACAAACATATTTTGTCATGGCTTGCGGCTGGTTTGTTGGAAATTTCTGTGACATCACCAAGCCCACACGGCCAGTCTGATAACTGAAAACCTAGATTCATCATTAAAAAATGGTAGTTCCAAAAGACAGGAAGGCTTAGTTTGTGAAGTGCAGTCGACAACTGTCATTGCATGGGGTGAGGAGTGGTTTGCATCTTGTTACTTTTCTGTTGTATTCTGTGCATTGTAGATAAAACTAATGGTTCTTGTGAGCATATGTTCTGAAACACTTCAAGCCAACTCTCCAGATTTGGTTTCTGTATTCCCTCTCACAGCATGGTGTTTCCAATCTGTTAGCTTTCGAAATCCAGGATGCACATGAACAGCTGTTTTATGCTTTCTTTTGAACTAGATAATCACTGTTTACAGTTGACAACAGAACATAGATTTTATACTAGTGTCCTATTTGCCAACTGTGCGCTCCCTTTCAAAGTCTATCAGTTCTTGAGAAACTCTTATTCATGGCATAGCTGTCATCCTGTATCTTTTGCTTTTAGAGCTTGCAATCATTTAACTGGAATATAGCCTATTTGAGTCACAGGGGCTTTTGTGTACTTATGTCAAGTTTCTAAATTTTATAAAATTCAGTAACATCTGAGTAATTACCAGAAACACTGATAATTTTCAAGTGTAGAATAAAGCAGATTTTTAGAGCAGTTGGTGTTATTTATTTTAAAGTCAGAATCTTTATGAAAATAAAAAATAAAAAAATGAAGGAAAATAAGTTCATGAGGTAATGACAGAATGTTGTCTAGTCTGAAGTTCCACAATCTTTACTTTACAATGCACATGTCTATAAATTAACTGATTATTGTTTTAATTCTAAACTTTGTATGTGTTTATTATTATTATTATATTAATATCATTATTATTATCCTTGAGGTAAACACATAAATGGTTTTACTGTTTGTCTAACATTAATACTTCTCAATGCTTGAAAAGCTTTCATTAATTTTAAAAAATATTGGACAAATTGTTGTAAAATAGAATAGTGGAGTCACGAATATGTATAAAAATTTATATTTGAAGAATCTGAATTGGTTCATTAGAATATTTAAAGTGTTTTTTCAGAAACAGTTCTGATCCAGATCTGCTGGTGGAGGCCTACAGACTCATGCACAGTCTGGTGGGGAGATTTTGTATGCTGATGCAGAAGAACAAGGAGCTACAGACGCTGGTAAAGGGTCTCCTGGATGTAAGTACATGTAGATAAACACATTTTGAACATAAATTTTTCAAATTGGTTGTAAGTATATCTTCAAGCTTAATAATTTTAAATGTTTACTATCTTTTTCATGTATATTAAGAGTAATGTATTTTTATTTTATTCTATTTTTTAATTGTTTTTCTAAATTAGATTGGTGATGAGAACACAGTTGTGAGGCTAGTTGTGGAGTACAGGGATGCTGTGAAGCAGCTGTTTCTGTATGAGCTGTAAGTTGGTTAATGTTATTCATTATTTTTAAGGGAGCATGTGATATTCCCGCTCAACTTGAACAATTTCAAGAACCAAACTTTCTGCATTTTATTTAACAGCATAAATAAAATAAATAAAACAAAAGAAAAAATAAAAATTAAATGTTTTGTTTGTTAAAAAATCACGCGCCATAAAAAGACTGCAAAAAAAAAAAAAAAGGCAACTTTAATGTCGTCTCATTTTGTTTGTTTGTTTTACAGGGAAGACTGTAGCAGTGATTTGCAAACTATTGGCCAAGTTGTCTGTCACAAACTTGACCGAGCTGTTCAGCAGCTGCTGAAAAACAGAGATGCAGATGCTAATGAGGTCCTTAGTCATCTTTTAAAATAATAACACATCATTATTTTCAGAAAGGTTTTTTTTTTGTTTCCATATACAAATTCCCTGTAAATGCCCAGTAGTTGATACTTTATTTTAAGTAAAAAGAAACAGACTTATTAAGTCAAATATCTTTAAAAAATTATATTTCTCTACAAAAATGAATAATGTTAAAAAATGGAAAATACAACTTTTATTATTTTTATAATAGTAGTAGTAATTACAGCTTTAAATAAATAAGTTTAAAAATTTGCCTCTTTAGTTTTGTGTGTGTGTATGTGTGTGACTTACTACTGTACCTATTGGTGGTGGTTGTATTGTTAGTGCTTAGTTATTTACCAGGTGTTAAATAGATATTTAGTTTCAAACTGGATTGTGTAAACAGAAACAAACTTTTCGTTATCATTCAGCTAAAACAAAGCCAACTAAAAGGAAGCTTTTTAGTGGAAACTTGTAATACTGGAGAGATCTGTAGAAATAAGGTTCTTGTAAAACTTACTTGTACATCTGTTTGTGTGTGTTTTTTTCTGTATCATTTTGAAACTTAAACCAGAAACAAATAACAAATATCCAATACATTTCTTGGGCTTTATTTTGTTTGGATTATCTTTGTTGAACACGCATCCCAACTTCAGTATATAAGGCATCCAACAAAGTAAAAACTCTGGGGTCAGTTTCCTAAACCTGGTGGAGATTAGTTGCCTGCCTACTACAGAAAGTACTTACTAGAATTCATCTTTAGATGTGGGAAAAAAACAAAATGCTTAGAGAAAACCTATGTAGCTGGTTGGTGAAGAAAAGTGAGAATAAAACATGGCAGAGAAATATGTCAAGCTCAGCTGAACCTATCCAGAATTGGGATTTGAATTTGGGTCCTTGATAATGGCAGTCTAACTAACAGACCACCAATCACTTGGACTGGACTAGACTATACTAAAGACTGACCATAGCAGTCCAACAGTCTAACCACTGGATCATCAGTTACTCAGACTCGAGTACACTAAGGAAGTTTTTTGTTTGTTTTGGAAGCTTTGCTGATTTGGACCCATCGTATTTATTTAATTTAAAACATTTAGTTTGTACATACTTGGTCAAGCTTCAATATACTGGAAAGTAAAAGAGTTATTTTAATTAGTTGAAGTGATTTTGAACTCAGCCTGTTGGCTACTGTATTTTCAGTTGATTTTTTTATCAAAATCTTTACTTTACTCCACTTCCAAATGCCTGCCATTTAAATTTATTGGAAATCTGCAAAAAAATTTGGTTTATGCATCTTTTTAATAAATTTAGCTTGCATGGCAGATCAGTTCACTGGTTGTAGTAGTTGGATTACAGATGGGCTTTATCTATGAATACCTGGTGGCTCCAAGTTGAAAGCAAGCAAGCAAGCAGAGCTTATTGTTTCGAACAACAAATGAATTCTCTTTGTTTCTATTCTAACTTTTAAAAAAATCATTACCAAATACATTGGATTTTTTTTGTGTTGTAATTATGGTACTGGATTTAAGATAACCACTACTTTTACTGGAACTTTTTTCTTGGCTGTTAACTAACATCATACCGCAAAAACATTTTTTTACATTACAGCTGCTGAGCCTCCTCAGAGGCATCTACAACTACTGTCTACCTGCACTGGTCCAGCTGACAGAAGATTCTCTAACCCTGTGTCCCAACATTCAGGTGAGTTTGTATTACCAAAATTCAGCCGTCTGCAGCACCAATTTTAATTTATTTTTCATTATGCCTAGTGCATAATTATTTATGAAAAAAATTCGAAAATGTTATTAACCAGTCATTAAGTTTTCTCACCAGAGTAGATATCTCCTGCTTTTAGACATTTGTGTTCGTTCACTCATTCATAAAATGAAGCTGACAATAACTATAAGTTTTTGAGTGGGCGAGTCTGGTCTGCATACATTTGTTTTATTTGAATAAAGGCATTGACATATCATAAAAAAATGTTTTAGAGAATTAATGCATAAACAGAGGAGAAAAGTTTCTTTTGCCGAAGATGGGATAAACAGAAAGGCGTTGTTAATATATATATATATTTATTGCTATATATTTAACTCTTCATCTTGTTTGGATAAAAGAGGACCTTTCTTCCCTTTTTTTTTTGCATACACGAATGTCTACAAGCTAAACAACTTTTGTGAAGGGATGTAGTGCCACTCTTATCTTTTGGGAAATTTTGCCAATCCTGCATCTATGTGGGGCCCAGGCGCTCCTTACTTTAGAAGGGGAATTCCTTCTGCTGCATAAGAATGCAAAATTGTAAGATCCATAGTCAGACATCTGAAGAAACAATGAGAAACGGTTTGCAAACAGGCAATGAGGAGGAACTTCTTACATAGGTTAATGCTGATGATTCAGATAACTAGGAAGAAAGATTTCAACCTGAAATCTATGAGGAGCCTGAACTACTGTAAAAAGAGCTGAAGAATGGTAATAATTTCTCACTACATTGGAATATTCTTGCAAAAGCCAAATAAGAAAAAGAAAAACTATAGGTGTTGATGGCTTTGACTTTGAGGACATTTTTTTTTAAACTTCCAAAACCAATTTGTTCTTGGGGAGCACAAAGCAGAGCCACACAGTTTGTTTTTTTGTGTGGTCTAGTTAGTCTACATTAATGTCCCTAGAAAAAATATTCTTATCTTGTACATTGATTACTTTAGCATTCTTTTCTCACCTTGATGAACATTTCCAGGATATCCCAATTTAACCCTTCATCTGGGGTTGGAGTTTATTGAGACAAATGTCTAAGTTTAGAAAAGCAAATTCTACAAATATTTTACAATGATATTATATTTCGATTATGCATGTGTGTGTAATAAGGTAGTTCAGATCACAGTATAATCCTTTGTCTGTATCCTTTCCAATAAAACTTAAAAGTTTCCCAGTGTACCTGACTAAATGCATATCTTTCACTTTCAGAAACTGATCAGAATCATAAAAACTACTTTTTCTGCAGAGGTCTATCAACCTGAGATGAAGGAAATAATGCAGAAAGGAAAAGAAAACAAAAAATCAAACAAAAAGTCTAAGCAGGTACAGATTATCACAAGACTATATATTTTTTTAATTATTGGTTACAATTTGACACAAATTACATAATTGAAATTTCCATTGGGGAGAAAAGACTTTTCATAAAAATATCAGATCTTTTGAAAACGATTTTTTTTACTATCATGTAAATAACAATATCGTTCTATAGCTGAAAAATCAAAATATTGTATGGTAAGATTTACTTTGGAAACACAAATTACTTTATAAATGTTTTAAACTTATGTCACATATTTGTGTTTTTAAAGATTAAAAATTTACAGTACTATATTTACTTACTTTATTCCACTGTCAGCAAAATTTAAAAAGATATTATCTATCTGTTTTGTATTTTTAGGGCATAGAATCTCCAGCACAAGTTTTAAAACATGGAGTTGAGAATGGTGCAGTTATGAGCCATGATCAGCTAGGTAAGTTAGCACTAAGAAGTTGAGGATGGTGCTGTTACAAGCCATGATCAGCTGGTACATTAAAAAATGTCAATGTTTGAAAGAATTATGGAGGAAAATAAAAGGCTTTATGGGATTCCTCATGCAGCAATGTGTTTTTCCTTGCAAGAACATCTAAATGTGGATTAAAATTTACTGCAATGATTTGTGGAAATCTGTTGCATTTATTCTATTCAATATAAAAATTATGGGAACGAGAAAAACATTATTTAAAGTCATAGAACTCTTGAAGTCTTTGTAAATCTATCAATCTTAGTATATCTTGAAAAACTTAAAACTACATTTATTTCATTATTAATATATTCAACCCATAAACATCATGAATTTGTCAGAAAATCTGTGAAAATGTATTTATTTAATATTTATTGGCTAGCAAAAGATCTCTAAATTTACTGGCACAAATTTTATGATATTGTTTTATATAGGGTTCAGCAATGAGCATTGAGATACCAACTCTTTTTTTAGCATCACCTGTGTTCACCATCCAATGATGACAGTTTTAAGAGTTGACGTTATGTTTTATAGATGAGGCCTCCTTGAAAACTCTTATGATTTCTATTGTTCTCTCTTTTCTTTTTTCAAACTATTTCCCTGAAGAAAGGAATAAACCTCACTAATGTTTTCATCATAAGTGAATTGAAATTAGCATCATTTGTCCATTTCTATCCATACTTTACTCATACATCATACACTTTCTCTAGCAACTTTATCTATTTTGCACAATATTTACTTTTGTTATATTTAAATCAATTTAGTAATGATTAAAACAAGGAATTCTATAAATTCATTCAATTTCTCTTTTTAATGCTGAGATTTTCTTATTGTTTGTGTGTGCGTGTGCATGTGCGTGTGAGAGAGAGAGAGAGAAAAATAGTTCTCAAAGACTAGTTCACTTAATATTAGGTCGTTACAAAGGTTTTGTCAGTTTTTATATTATGTCATTTTGGGGTTCATGTTTTGCACGCTTGTGGAGGTGTATGTAGATAAGTTATAAATCGTTTTGTAGTGTGTGCTCTGGCACACATTATGCAAAACCTACCTTTTTAAAAATCATCAAAATGGATATTTGTTTTAGGGTTCTGAGTGCAGCATGGATAGAAAAGTCTTTCATGCCATTTTGCTTCACGAGTTCAAACTGAGCCACAGAGCGAGCGAGGCAACTCATAAAGTTAAGCAAGCATGGGCGAGGACACAACAAATGAGCGCACACTACAATAGTGGTTTGCAAAGTTTCGATCAGGAGATGTGAGCCTTGAAGATAAGGAACGTAGCGGATGTCCTTCCAGCTGTGATGACGACCGTCTGAAAGCCTCATATGAAGCAGATCCAAGAAGATTCGGTGACAGAAATTGCTGGAGAGCTTGACATAAATACTGCAGCTGTTTCCAGGCATCTTGACGCAATTGGCAAAGTGTGAAGGCTTGACAAGTGTGTGTCTCACAAGTTGAATGAACAACAAAATCGTCGATTGGAAATCTGCTCTTCACTTATCATAAGAAACAAAACCTGATGAAACCATTACAGCTGAAAGGTAATGTCATGAATTAAACATTGTTCATCAGAAACCCTCTCAACAACGGCCGGCATTGATGAATCAAAGAGGCCCAATCTTGCTCCATGACAATGCTCATCCTCATATTGCGAAAGTGACTCTTCAGAAGCTGAACACGTTGGGGTACAAAGTTATCCTTCACCCAGCCTATTCACCAAACCTTTCTCCCACCTTTTCAAACACCCTGACAGCTTCCTCTGTATGAAATCCTTCTCCAACCAAGCAGCAATTGAAACTGCCTTCCAATGGTTTATCAATTCTTGAAATCCAGAATTTTTTCAAAATGGTATAACTGCACCTGTAACTTGTTGGCAGAAGTGTGTGGATTTTAATGGAACTTTGATTTTGATTAATAAACTTTACATTCAGCAAAGATATGAAGTCTCATTGATGCAGTAAAAAAACGACAAAACCTTTGTAAGAACCTAATAGTTTACCTGCATTTTCTTACACAACTATTGTTCTGTGGATTTCAGTAGTAAATATTGAGATATGTACACAGAAAGAGACTGCACCAAAAGTGATCTCCAAAGAGGCTGTCTTGATGAGAGTAAGTAGCTGGTGTTTTGTTTGGTTTTCATTACAGTTCTGAGCATCAGCTATTCAATCCACCATGTGCAACATAACCATGAGAATTTTCAGTTTCATAGAGTCTTCCAGTTAAGAAGTTATTCTTTATACTGTTCTTTCTTTAAAATATTTAAACTATTTATTTATTTATTTATTGGTTGAAGGAAGGTCCCTTGCATTACAATGTCATAAATTATACTCTACTCCCTTTGCTTCTATTTACTAAGAAAATATTTCTTTAAATGAATAAATTTTAAACTAAAAGAGTGAGAGAGAATGTGAGTGAGTGAGTGAGATAAAAGTCCATTTATCTGAATTGCTTATGACCTAACCGACTTTGGGTAATCTGGAATTGATCATCTTTTTTCAGTATCAGCATGAAACTTGAACAGTTTATCCTACTGTGCTAGAATATCATGCATAGTAGATACATCAGTATTTATTTTATTCATGATAACTTTGAGAGACTCATCACACTCTACTTGGCGAATAATATCTAGCTTTTGCTGTATATTAAGTATAACAAACTTCTTAGCATTCGTGTCTGTAGAGACCATGGCAACAAAATTTCCTGTTCTTAAATAGAATAAGTGCAAAATATTAAATGCAGTAATTCTGCACATTCTGGAAACAATGTGGGAAGTGAAGAATACAGTGGGATGCTATGCAGTGGCAGCTATAAGCAATCGAAGCAATGATCCAAAAAATATATTTTCTGTGGGAAATATAAACATTCAAAGTGTAGATCTGAGAAATTTTGGATCATGTGGATTTTTGGGTTTAGAACTAACTGGGAGTATATGAGCAAATTCAGATAACTAGTTTTTTGGATATTTTGTTGCTTGGAGAGATGCACTTTTACTAGATATATATATTTAGAGCTTTCTTAGAACAAATAGTGCTAATGTAATAACATGAATCCTATTCTTTTTATAGACTAAAATGCACTCTAAAGTGATAGGATAACTGACAAGCAGTGGCATAGCTAGAAATTTTTCTGGTAGGGGGTACATTTGAAATTTTCTAAATGCTAGGTACATCAGATATGCATCACTAAAATTCTTTAAATAAATTACTTAAGTTGTTTTATTTAAATGACAAATTAGCATTACAAGACAAATATGGTCCTCATTTCCTTCAAACAATTTTGTGTCACTGTAGTGGGCTTTTAAACTATAAGCATTTTGTAGAAAGACTCCAAAATTACTCATTTTTTCTTTATTTTATAGCAGATTACCATGATGTAAGTTTCAAAGTAGATGACCAGACATTTAATATATGCATTACCTTAAGGCCTAGTGTCATTGTGTTTTTACTGGTGGCCTAAGGTAAGTTGCCTCTGCCCACTTGATAAGACTCGGTTGTTTTGGAAAGATATCTGTCAGAATTCTGCAGGACAGAAAGCATCTGTTAATAAAATCACTGAACTAAGTTGTACAAAGATTTAACTCCAACCAACTACCCAAAAGAGTAAGCGATTAAAGGTAAACAGTTCACACCTGCAGGTAGTATACTTTCTACTAACACATTATAATGGTTATTGGTCACACTGAACTTCATGCAAATTTTAAATTCATTTGGACTTTCACGACGCAATGAAGAAGGCTGGGTTCTTTGTTTTGGTGTATTGTGCCTGGCACCGTGTATGTCTTGACTAATAGGTCAGCTCAGCTCCCAGTAATCTCCAAATTTTTTATTAAGAAAAAAAAATTAGGGAAATTTAGTCGTGGCTTAATTAAATGGTTTAATTACAGGATTTATTAAAATGTTTTTAAGTTTAGTAATTAATTTCCTAATTTCTGCAGGCTCTAAACACCAAGACATCAAACTATTTATGTAAACATATTACACAATTTTTCATATATTATGAATACCTGAGAATAAAAGTTATCATAGTAAACTAGAAAAAATTAAAATCTAATTACTGAAAAATAGAGTATTGCAAAGGTGGATGATCTGGTGGTGAAGAAAGAACTGGTAAATTCTTGTCATTAAAAAGTCATTGGGTGATTTGGTAATTGATTACTTTACTTTTAAAAGGTTTTCCATTTTGCCTCCCACTCTCCTGTAATTTACCACCAAATCAATGCTAAATTGCTTCAGCTGCCCCTGCATTAGTCATCTACTTGGATGTATGAGCATTGGTAAGTTCTTTTTTTCTTTTCCAGATGAAAATACTGTTTTTAAATTTTGCTCACAAAGTTTACAAGATAATAATGACAGATTGAAGTTATGACAATCATGTTGTGCTATCTTGTAGATAAAGATGTATTTATTCTTTTTACTTTTTGTTTTAGTATCTTACAGATGTTCGTTTAGATGAAGTTTGGGAAGACTTTCTCTTCAACCTACTGACTGGTACCCACTTTCCACCTAATCCATATCCTCAACTAGTATCCACCCTAAGACAGGCTGCTATGAGGTTAGCAAACATGGCAGAGCTCATTTAAACTGGTTTTACATTTGTTAAGCGTGATTTTAAGCATTCTAAATTATACTAATGTTGGCAAAACTTCCCACACTGAACGCACAGACAGATTCCAGATTCTCTAGCTACAAGGTGTCATTTCCAGCAGGCTAATTTCTACTTACTTCATTTTTTGCTTCAGCATCACATGAAAATATCTGAAGTACATATTTGAAATTTTTTCTAACCTGTCCACTTGTCATATGGTGTTGTAGCTTTGTTTAACATTATGACTGGGTGGCACCACCCAGTGAAGGACCGAAATGTAGTTATTTATATTCTGCTTTTTGGTTAAAATAATAATTTTCTATCTTTAAAGATGTATAATAGAAGGAAGGCATTAATTTTGATTTTTTTTAAAATTTGAATACAGTTATACAAGCAGAAATTAAAACAAGACTATTTTTAATGATTTGAGTAACATGCATAGCTAGTTTTCAGTAAATGATATTTCTCATTTTTATACTATACAGTATGATGACTATATTGAGACTTAGAAACATTCTGGAGGCATGGAAGGATCTGGAGCAATTGATGGGTTGGGATCAGATGTAAAGTGTTACATCGAGAATATCACAAGGCATCATCACTTTACAAACTACTCTCTGGCTACAAATTCAGGAAGAGTTTATTGTGCAGTCCAGAAGGACTAAATACTATAAGCTTTCAATACAAGTTGAAAATCTGAAAGCTATGCTTTCACTTGCAGTCTTAGAATATCTCTAAATGATACAGATTGGCCAAACTTTGTCAATGCCAAAGATTTTGCAAACCAAAGTCTACATTTTTTCCAAGGATGCAATTTGTTCATTTTGCTCTGCACATGGAGCAAGAATGATCAAAGTGACATTTCACCACAGCCCAACTGTGCAAGATGTTGAAGAAATGTCAATGTGGTTCTGTCTTTAACAAAGCTCAAGACTTTCTTGGTAAATCACCACATAGTATGATCACTGGACAAGTGATCAAACATTATACTTTATTAAAGACTGATTTCTCTTATTACTATGCATGACAGGCTGATTATTGCTCTAAATGGCACTGGGACTGCCAAGTTTGATCCTCATCCAACAATCTCACTCTTTAGAGATAACATACTGATGTTGATGTCTTTACAAATAGATAATATGCAAGAAGTTTTTAAAGCTTAGAATATTATTTAGATATTGAATCATATACAGTTGTTTGTGTTATTTGTCTTGTCTAATTTTTGTTAAATACAAATGAACTAAGCTGAGAAAAGTCTATTCATAGTTTTAGCATATACTTGTAACTGTGTATATAATGTTCATGTAGTTTGAGGCATTTGAGCTGCAAATGCTGCCTGGTAAAAATCTCTCGAAAGTTACTGTGTATGGTCTCAGTCTATTTCAGTGTGAAGAATCTTCCATTATTTAAAAATATGAAATATTCATTTGATAAAAAATCATGCAAACATGTCATTGCTGTGATTACTTACTTGTCTTTCTGTTCATCACGATACAGTCTTTTATTGGTTGATATTGAGTGCTTTGACACAACAGTAAAAGTACCAAAACTTCTGTTAATCTATGGTAAAGGATGAGATACAATGGGTGGGGGAGGGTGGCTCTAGTCAGCAAAGTGCAGCAAACTTAATTGAAATTTGTTGTTTGTCTTTTTTGCTTTGCATGTTGTATTACTAAAATAATTACTTTAGTTAATACTTTCATTAACTGTTAGTGAAATCATAAACTATATTAGTAAAATAATGAAAATATTACTAAAGTAATAGACTGTTAGTGAAATAATCTGTTAGTAATGACCTTTATTAGTGAAATAATAAAAACTAAAAGTAAAGTAAGTAATAAACTGTGAAATGTGAAATAACCCTGTATGAGCAGAGCAGAAAAATAATTTGTTCTTTGTGATAAGTAAAATAGACTCAGTCCCCGACTTTAAATAAATAAATACATACTTCATTTTACCTGCATAATGGTTGTCTGTATCTTTAAACCATTAAAAAGATACAATATATATACGAGGTCTGTCTAAAAAATATCCGACCTTAGGCTGAGAAGAAAAAGATTACGTACTTGGCGGGGTTCAATTGCCAATCCCCTTCGAAGTGGGCCCCTTGTGCCTCCACACACTTAGCCCAGCGATCCTTCCACTGTTCGAAGCACGTCTGGAATGGCTCTCAGCTCTCAAAGCGGGAACCTTTCAGTGGCATCTTCATTTTTGGGAACAACCAGAAGTGAGGAGGAGCCATGTCTGGAGAGTAGGGAGCCTGGCGAATGAGCGAAATGCCTTTCTTTGCCAAGGAACCTTGGATCAGCTGCGACAGATGAGCCGGGACGTTGTCATGATGCAGCCGCCAGTTTTGCGAGGCCCACAGATCCGGTCTCTTACGCCAAACTGCATCACGAAGACGTCGGAGGACTTCCTGATAGTACCCCTTTGTAACTGTTTGTCCTTCTGGTGCGTATTCGTGATGCACAACGCCTCGGTAGTCGAAGAAAACAGTCAGCATCACTTTGATTTTGCTCCGGACCTTGGCGATGTTGGGTGCTTCCACTGTGATGACTGAGCTTTGGTTTCCGGTTTGTACCCGTACACCCACGTCTCGTCTCCAGTTATCACGGTATTCTGGAGCTCAGGATCCCTGTTGGCAGTATCCAGCAGGTCCTGCGCAACCTCAAGACGAAGTTGTTGTTGTTCCTGAGAAAGCAGCTTGGGCACAAATTTCGCTGCCACTCTGCGCAAGCACAAATCCTCCTTTAAAATCGCATGTGCAGAATCTTTACCGATCCCAGCCTCGTCACCAATTTCCCGCACCGTCAAACGACGATCCTCCATCATCAAGGTCCGCACTTTCGCCATAACAACTGCATGGCGGCTTGTTGACGGCCCCCCTCCCGGAACGCTGGTCACTCGCTCTCCACCGATGTGCGGCCATCTTTGAACCTGTTGTACCAACCATTTTATTTGGGTAACACCCGTGGCATTGTCACCAAAAGTCTGTTGAATTTTGCAAATTGTTTCCGCTTAGGTATCTCCAAGCGTTTGGCAAAACTTGAAGCAAGATCGTTACTCCACACGTTCCGTCATCACAGGCGAAATGAAAATGCGACGAATAAGTCGTACAGCACATCACACGATGGCTGCCTGACAGCGACTGACGCGTCCAGGAAGCCCGCCAAAAACCACGCATGCGCATGAAGGCATCCGGCTCCACTATGCACACTTTTGCATCTCTAACGTCATTACTTCCCACGGGAAAAAATAAAGTCGGATACTTTTTCGACAGACCTCATATATATCCAAGATTACTGAGTTCTTGCTTAAGCACGCACATCTAGAACTGCATGTGGTCTTAACTTTTCACAACCTAGATGCTTTCTTTTTCTTGGTCTCAGGATGGATCTTTGTTCTGAAGAAAACTCCGCCATCAGTGAGAGGATGCTTTCAGGCGATAAGCTCCTTGTTGATGCAGAAAACTATGTGTACAGGATTCCTGGTTTGGATGCCTATGGTAACTTTCCAAAATAATGTGTATTCCACAAAGTTTTAAAGTTTTTGGAAAATAAAACGAACTTAGCAAATTAGGATAAAATACACAGCACGAGTCTTTCGTCTTTACTTTCTTATCTAGTAGGAAAGGTAATTTAGAAGATTCTACACAGTCTTTGAAGACGTCTTTCAGTTTATAAATCTGGCCCCTACTGTAATAATGACATGGCTTTCTTGATTTGTTCATAAGTTTAACCTATTTTATGTTGGAATTGCACTTAGGTCTGAAACTTTTTTATTAGTCCCAAAATATTTTATATGCAAAATTTCAACATCTTGGTTTTGAGGTTTCTTTAAATTCTCATTTTTCCCTGGTTGATTTTAAAAGCTAGCAAGTTAAATTAAAGTTAAGCTGTTTTTGATAAAACTCCTGTCTGTGGTTATTTGTTTGTTTAATATATCATTTCAAATTTTTCTTCAAATAGAAGAGATTAAGCTGCATGTTTATTTACTGCTGCTTTTTTAATGCAAATTATTTTATTATCATTATTCATCAGTCAGCCAGAACTTTACATTTTTTTGTGTATTATGTACATGGCATAAACAAGTTCACAACATTGTTCTGTAAAAAAAAAAAAAAATTAAAACTTACCCTTAAAAGTTTCAAGTTTACTTCTTTTTTTTGTTCCCTATTTTTTCTCCTTTTTTAGCTACATGTAAATTTTTACCATATTTTTCTAGGCTGCAGCAGTGTTCTTTCAGTCATTGACCCAGGTGTATTTATACAGGTGATCCAATGTGTTCAGAATCTTCTTGCATCAAAGACTTCCCACCTTAATGGTCTTTACAAGGTACTCATCTCTAGCCACTTCTTTTTGTTTATGATCTTTCTGCTACTTAAGATTCTTGATTTTTCATTGCACTATCTCATTGAAGTAATCCTACAGTACAAGATGTGTTTTTTCCAAAGATGGAAAGGAACTGGCAGAAGAAAAAATAGTTTTATTTAAGAGAAAAACTTGTTTTTTTTTAGAAATACAGCAGTAAATAAATATTAAAAAAAAACAATAGCATTTTTTAAAAATTTTAGTAGCCACAGATATTTTCTGACTTTCAATTATATACAATGCAATTATTATCATTGTATACATTATCTATCTTCTTATTAGCAGAAGAGTAACGTTCTCTAGTGAAATCCAAGATTCCTCTGGTCAAACACCTCTGACTTTGGTGAATTGGTGAAATTAAGTAAGCAACTCAAAATACCCAGAAAAGTCTACACAGGTGAGATCATACAGAAGAACAAGAAACCACAGCACCAGTATGACACTAAATCAGGTCAGATATAGCCAGGTTTAAACCTGGATTGCTGCCATGGCAAGCAAAACTCTGTAACACTGGTAGTTGTTTTCATTAGAAAAATCACCAAGTCACTACTCAGAATCCTCTTGGAACATCATTCCTTCAACCACTGTCACTATGCCAAATTCACTCACTTGGTTCAGTCCAAACTTCAAGTCCCTCACATTGCCCAGAGCTTGACTCATTCTCTCTTGGTAGCAAGCAAGAAAAAAAAAAGATTCTGGGAAATTTTATGCATTGGGATTTTGTTTGGCTATAGCTAATTACATAGCTTTTTGGAGAATTGGGTGCAGATGAGTTAACTAACTATTATTGTACATCTTCACAAAATTAGAGCAACTTTTAAGAAATTGGGGGTGATTCATGTTGCATTACAGCTAGTTACCCCTGACTTTACAACCTGTCTTTTCCCATTTTCTTGTGGTTTTTGCAATCATGGCAGACAGTCTGAAGAGAAAATCTGATGAATTTGAATAGCTCTTGATTTCAGTACAGGCCTTTATAAGAGGTAGTGAGGAAGTCTAGGATGGTTACTTGAGTACAACTAAAAGCACAGTAGAGACGAGTAGCTGAAAAGGAAAGAGAAGTTTGTAACTGTGTCCATGTTAAGAATTTTCCACTTGATAAAATACTTTTGCACTTTACTTTTGATTGAGATTTATTTTTTCAAGAAATAACGTTTTAGAGAATACTGGAAATAGCATTTTAGAGCTTCTAAAGTTCAAAATTATCTGGCGGCGTATGGTCTTCTGACCTCCCTAGAGGCTCATGTTTGTGGCACTTGGTAATCAAGCATTTAGCCCTCACTTATTCTACGTATTCACAACTTTGACTTTGGGGTGTCTGCCAAATAAGTATGCAAAGACCTTTATTCAGTTGTATTTTATTTGATAAAAACTTGATCGCCTTTTAGAATATTATGACTTTTTTTTGTTTGCATAAAACAAAATGTTTTCATTGATTTCATTTTTTTTTTCTTTTTCAAGTTTTACAACAATGATGTTCTGGTATAATATTTAGTTGGATGATTTAAGAATGAAGAGTAACAGACTACAGACTGAAAAACTGGCTTTAAAGTTTAATAATTAGGTTTTATTATGTTGTTTGTTAGTCATGGTATTAACCAAAGATTTGAATTAAAACTTGGTTCTTTTTTCTATCTTTCTTAATGGTAATTTTTAGAAATAATTCTTTTGTTTCTATATATAGTACATTACCAAACACATTTCGTTCTTATCATAAATGGTTTTATAAAGATAGTTTTCCTCTCTGTCATCAGGTGGCTGTGTGTCTAGCAATATGTGGCTGGACATTTCTCTATGGAAAACTGCAGCCTTATCTGAATGAGCTCATACTTCATGAACATTATTACATCAAAGGTCCTCCAGGCTGTGCTAAGATGGCTGTCCAGTTGTTTGCCAGCCTAGGTATATTGAGTCTCTCTGTTAAAATAAAAGATTCTTTATATGTGTGTGTTTGTTTTAAAACTCTTTGGTCCTCTGAATGTTTATACCAACTGTATGTATCCTTTCTTATTGTATTTCAAATTTTTTTCCATTCTGGGCTCCAGCTCCCTATCTTTTTCAATTTGTCTACTCTGTGATGCTAAACAAAATCTATAACAACTTACTTTACTATTATGAATATTTACCAACGGAACAACTGCACTATTTTATTCTATTTATTTTGTCTCTTTTTCTTGCTGCCTGACCATCACCATTTGCAGGCTTTTTTTTCTGTTAGCATATTACATTTTGTTTTGTTTTGCATTTTAAAATATTTTAAACTGAAACAGATACAACGGATTTAACACTTTTAAGCTCACTTGGATATTATATTCAGAGAAGTTCAGAATCAAAACAATTTTATTTGCTTGAATCTGTTGTGAGAATTTTGTAGCAGTTCTCATCTTGAATTTTGTTGACCAGTACTACCCAGATTCCTGCAAATGGCTTTGAACCAAAGTTTTATAAGATGGTTAGAGGTTGTCCTCAGGTTGGTATGGCCCCCTACTTCACCAGTAGTAACCCTGGGTTAATTACCAATTACTCATACAAAGTATACTTTTTATTCTGTTTTTTAAGAGTCTTGAGAACAGTGAAGAATAAATGGCAGTTTTCTGATTATTAGAAATTCTAGTATTAAATTATCAAAGATTGAAAACAGGAAATTGGCAGAGGTACATTCATTACTTCTAACTGAATAATTACTAATAAAACTTTACTGGTTACACCATTATATATTTAACTTGGATTTATTTACATGTTGGAGAATTGAGTGGTAACTTACAGCCTTTTTAGACTTTACTCTGGGACAAGTAAGTTTTTCTATAGCTAAATTTGTATCCATTAATGTCATAATACATTTCATGGAAGGAAATTGTTTTTTTTTTTTTTTCAGTATGGTACCATGTAAAAGACATTATTGACCATGGAGATTACCCAGTTTTAGGGATGTATCTGGGAGATAATCTCAATATTTGGACACCTCATATCCTGAAGGCCAAACAGAAATCCTTCCAACTGGAATTAGAGAGAATCTGTATTTTGAAGCAGCCATTCTATCTAAAGGTGAAGTTCATTCCTAAAATTTTCTCTGATGAAAGTTAGACATTTTATTTTCAGCTATTAGGGAAACTAATCAGACATTAATGATTATTGGAATGTTCTCTTTGAAAGATTACATTTTACAGAATTAGAAATAAAATATAGATTTTAAAAAGTATGTTTTAAACTGTTTGGGTAATTTGTATTGTTTTTTTCTTTAATCATTTGTTTTTTATTATAAACTAGTTTTTGGTGCATTTAGACATTTGTTCATAAGTTTTAGAATTGGCTTTCAAAACAAGTAGTAGTTCATAGAATATCATATAGCCTGTCTTTACTTCATGTTTATAGCAGAATTAATTTTTGTGAATGAATAACCATTAAAAAATTTGTTTGGAACTTTTATTCTATAAAAAGTAACTTTAAAAATGGTTAATTTAGGTTATTTCATCATAAATTAAAGTTATTTTACTTATATATCGTTATTGTCTGTTTCTTAAAACGAAATAATCTTATGGGAGAAATGAATTTATAAACCACTATCCGTTGCTTAGGCAAATATTTGTCATTAGTCTTAAGATTAAATTTGATGAATTACCAGATACTTTCATAATTATATATAACTTGCAGAAATACCTGGTAACGCAAACACTCAAACGCATGCATTTGTAAGTGAGTGAGTTTTATTTGTGGTTTTCTGAGTTTATTTTTAGCTAATCATTAGGCTTTAGACTTGTTTATCATGTGAGAAATTTGTCCTCTGATTGAGACACCACTCACTGGTCTGGTTTTGTTACTGAAATTTTTGTATTTCAAGATTGTGCGAGTATAGAGGTTATAATGAGCTGTACTGCATGTGTGTCTAAAGTTCGACTAAGTGTGAAACAGGTAGAAAAACTCCAGACTACCACAGAAAGAATAGAGAAATAGTATTCCTAAGATTCAATGAGATTTCCTAACTTGGCCTTTCTCATAAAAAAAAACTGGTTTGTGCCTTAACAAAGATTCAAACTTACAAATTATCCCAAGACAAAAAAAATAAGATGAAAAATGTTCAGAAGCTCAGTAAACTTCAAATTCTTTTTGCATATTTTGCAATTCATTAATTGTTTGGAAGGTCTTTATTAACCAATTTATTTATGATACAATCAACCAATGTCATCCATTTAACATTTCATATCTTGAAAGAAAGAATGAAATCTTGCTGTTCATTTTTATAATCTGACTACACAAGTATTGCACTTTCATCATTTAAATTATTTTTTGTTTAGTTTTTTGTGAAGTTTACTTGGTATTACCTGCCAGTAAAGAAATATCCTCTTCTTCATTATCTTCCCACTGATGGTGCCAGGTAAGTACTTCATAAATGAGTTATATTTATTTATACTATATCTGGACAGATACAAATATTGTGGTAGTTTAAATTCCATATATTGGACATATATATACAGTAGAACAATTGACATTAATTTTTAGAAAACAATTTTGGATTTGATTGGAACAGATATTATTTCAGAAACTATAACGTCTGTTATGAAATTGGTCATGAGTTAAACTAGCAGATTATAGCCTCATGAAGCTGACTTGGTTTCAAAGGACAGATACTGATCTAGAATTGTCTTGGGTGTTATGATAGCAGAAGGTGAGATTAAATACTAGCATGCTGGAGTGAGAATCAGCCACTCTTTTCATCACCTTTCTAGCATTCATTCATTCCTATTTCTTGGATTAGCTACTTGTTTATAATATTTATAGTACATTTTTTTCATGCTGAAGTGCCATCTTTTATTACAGATATAATAGGCCCCACAACAGACATTCTGAAAGCAATTCCTGAACTTGAAGCATCAGAGCAATTATGGTAGTATGTATGTGTGTGTATAGTAGGGAGATTTTCTTTGGAAATTCTTTGACCCAAAATTAGGAGAAAATAAGATTATTCTATTATCCAGATGATTAAACCAACTAGTTTTTACTGCCATGGTACTAGGGTGGCTATAATGACTTCATTTGCAGTACCAAAGTTAGATTGTAGCTGGGTTTTATGACTCCTCAGCAGAATGGGTAATTTTAATTCATCCAGATCCACTCAGGTGTCTATTCTTGAAGGGCTCACCTGATTAAGGCCAACCCCTCTCTGTAGTTTGGCCATTAAAGTGATCAGTCCTAATGGACTAACTTGGGATCAGAGGAGTGCTTTCAAATTTTTACCACACCTGTAGTACATCAATATTTTACTCTGTAACTATAATCTATTTATAAGGTGTTACAATCTGTTTTGTAGCTCTATTTTTGTTTTATTCAGCCCAGAATTGTTTTACTTGTCAAAGCCTGAGAGTTTCTATCAGGGTGTATTTCTGAGTGAAGAAGAGGTGAGCACCATTCTTTTTTGTGCATTCAATGAAAGGTTTGAAACAATTTGCTACATGTTGTACTGACTTCTGAATCAGGATCAAAGTAAACTCTAGAAAATTTGTTCATCAACTTAATCTAGACTATCTTGTCATACTGGTGTTTACTGTGAACTTCCAGCATGAACTGATACAAAAACAAGTTTGTGAATATCTTTTGTAGCCTCTCTGTTAAATTGATTTAATGTCAAATTGTTTTTCCTTCACCAGGCAGCCTTTCATTACCAAAATGGAGGCCCTTTTCATGGCGGAAATCCTTACAGTGTACCCAACGTGAGATTTGTTAGTCATTGTATAAACGAAAAGGTTAACCATCTCCAACTGAAGTTTGACTGGCTCTCTGTGCACAGGTACTTGCTGCTAAAGTGTCTAATTGATCAGGTAATTACCAGGCTTCAAGGTAAATGAAAAATCTTTTAGTTATTTTAACAAACTTTGAATTTTAGGATATTTTCATTACTGAATTCTGCAGTGTTTAGTTACAGATTTTTAATTTTGTAAATCTTGATGATGGAACAGATTTTTTAAATTCTGAGATTTTGTTTACAGAGGGAATTTTTAATGCAGCTACGATATTTTTCTTCTACCAACCACTAATTTTTTTTATATCTAAGTGTAGAGTAGTGAATCACTATTTTCTACAAACGTTATTATCTACACTGTAGATATAGTTAATGAGAGTGTGTAGTGCCATGGTCATTGCTAACTAATGCTGCCATACCTGTCTCGTTGGCTTGGCTTTTCTATCTTTGGCAGGAAACGGTAGAACCCCTCTGTTCTAGGTTGTCAAAGGAAACCCATGCTAAGGGCAGTTCAAATGCATTGTCATAGTCAGAGTCTAGAAATCAGCCTAAAGAGAAGTCAAGACTGTTTTCTTGGTACTAAGAGAAATATAAACCAAACTTTAAAATGTGCATTATATAAAGTGAAAATATATGTGAGAAAAAGGGATAATTAACATTATTGATTTGTTATTATTATTAGAGTTTCGTGCAGGTGGCCAAATCATGGCAGGTTATACACAGCATAACTGCCCAGGTGGAATACGTGGTCGGTCTGATCTCATCACTTCAAGATCTCATCCTGATCTTGAACAGAGAATGTGCCAGCCTCAAACTAATTGATCTGTTGGCTAAAAGTGAAAGTAAAAGTAATACTGGCCAAAAAAGCAAGAACAAAGTTCAGAAGTCTCAGCCTAAAAATGACACTCATCAACAAGATGAAAAGGTTTGTCAATTCCTTAATCTGATACGTTTTATTTTTTGAATAAAATATTGTCATTATGCGGCAATTATTGAAGATATCTAAAAATACTCTGATGATTGTTTAGGGTCAAGGATGTTAACAGACTAAAATGTTTTAAACACACACGACTCATTACTAACAGTAGGTCTGAAAAAACTAAATTAAATGTAAAAAAACAAATTAAAACCTCTGCTCAAGAAAAGAATTTTTATTTTTAACTAAAGCTACTTTTCATAACCTTCATTGTTGGGATTTTTTTAAATGTTTTTGTGCTACTTTATATTTAGATCTCAGTTTACTTTCATAATAAATAAAGTGAATAAAGATAGCTTATTTTTCAAGTTATGAATAAATGTTGGCATATTTCTAATAAATGTAAAATCAAGACTGGATGTATATGACAGCTGAAAAGATGGTATGTAATTATTTAAATGGTTGCTTAGCTATCAGAACAGCCAGCCAATAGTAATTAAGATGCCAGATTTTAACATTTATGCATTTTTTTTCCTAGAAGATTTTAAAGTTTTAGATTGGAGTGAAAAGTAAAGGCAAAACCTTATAATTCCACCAATGTGAAAAGTTAAACAAATAGCACAGATTAAATTCTTCAAAAATGTTTTCTCTTTAATCTAGGTCAGTATTAATATGCAGATTCTTGGGGAAATGACTACTGTACTTTATCAGAAGCTGCTGTCCATTTGTACTTCCCAAATTTCCATGGCTGCTACATCTTTTCCCTCTGTCATGGATTCCATGTTGGCAGACATATTTGAAAAATTTACAGACACAAATTTACTTTATCCTCTGATTGGATCTCTTGTAAGTATGTTAAAATAAATTGTCTTTCAAACCAGAAGTTTAAACCTAATTTTTAAAACTATTTTATAAAGTAATCACAGATATTTATTTTTATAATGTTAGTAAATGAAAGGGTTTCTTAAAAAATAGGTTTTCAATCATGAAATGGTAATAAAATTCATACAAAATGCTCTAATAAGAGCACTATGGCAAAATGTTATTAAAATATCAAGAAATCTTTTAATGATGAAAACATTTTATTCAAGTTTACAATACATACAGGCTTAACATAAAACCATGAAACTCAAATAGATCATCCCGGTCACACAATAATCATATGATTGCAAGTTATAAGAATAGGAATTCTGTCTGCAGACAGTCTAGCCACAAATATGAGGTTCACAGGAACTGAAGAACTTTGAGAGAGGATGCATAGTTGTGTAACAGGTCGGAAATTTCAAAGGTACTGGACATTCTGTAGTCAGGTGTTAACAGGGTGATTTTACAGTTCAAGAGAAACCATGAGATAGTAATTTATGTGTTATGTACACCCAAAGTCACTACAACAGACACTTTGTATTGTGAAGAGGAGCATGGAAAAATACTTAACATTAAGCTGCAAGTGTGGAAGAACATGCAGGTGTCCACAAGAAACATCAGATTATCTCCACAGCATGCAGTAGACAGAGCAGTGAGATGCAGACCTTCACCCCATGCAGTGATTTAACACAGACACTAAAAACCCTCCTGCCTTTTAGAATAATCAATTTGCGAATAACAATAACTACAGATTTTCACAGTTCTTAGTGGTTTTGTATGAGTGCGGAACCATCTAGCAATTTTTCCTGAATTATCTGCAAGCCACAACAACATGTAGCAAGTCTATCTTTATTGTGTCAGGGTATGATTTGGGCCACTGGACAGTCATGGGTGGTGGTGGTCTGCAAAGGAACTGAAACTTATGCACAATATATCTACATTCTCCAAGATGTACTTGTCTATGTCAACTGTCTCCTGTCCAAAGAGATCAAAATTTTAATGGAAGATTGTGCTCCCAGCTCTCATTACCTGTGCAACACAAAAATTGGAAGGATAGTCAGAGCATCACAATTCTGCCTTGGTTTGGCCAGCCACCAGACATGAACTTCATTGAGCATGTATGAGTTATCTTCAGTCAATTTCTGCAAAAGTTTCTTCATAAACCCACTTCCAAGGATCCCAAATATAGATTCTGTGCTTGGAATTGGGTGCAATCCGAGAGACCAGAATTGATTTCATTCCAAAAATGCAGCAACACATTGCTGTCTTGTATAAGGCAAAGGGCTACACAACAAAGTATTAGTCCCACTCATATTTTACTAGTGCTATGCATGGTTCCAGAATAGAAAGATGTTGGATGTCTATCTATTAGGTTGTTACAAAGGTTTTGTTCATTTTGGATTAATTTTTTGCATGCTTGTGAAGGTGTATGTAGATAAGTTATATATCGTTTTGTACCATGTGCTTTGGCATACATTATGCAAAACCTACCTTTTTAAAAATCATCAAAACGGATATTTGTTTTAGGGTTCTGAGTGCAGCATGGATAGAAAAGTCTTTCATGCCATTTTGGTTCACGAGTTCAAACTGAGCCACAGAGCGAGCAAGTTGGCAGCAGAAGTTTCCATGAAACCATAGTAGTAGAAATTTACAAGACTGTGTGTAAAATATGCTGTTTTCATATAAAGATGTCAATTTGTAGGATTTGTTAAATGAAGACAATTGCTGGACAGTACACATCCAAATCAAAACAATGCATTTTCTTTTTTGTAGTCAGTTAAAATGAATGAAGTGGTGTACTACACATTTCTTTCTTCCAGCAAGGAGATTGATTGCTAAGCCATCAGCATCCATATCCTTCACATGATCTCTATCAAAGTGAAAATGGTATCCAAAAGAACCCCACCTGCACTGTTTAGCAAATGGTTTAGTTCTTTGCTTTTTCTTGCAGACTTGGGATAAACTTGAAAAAATTAAGATGATGATGATGAGTTTACAAGACATGCTTGCTTCAGATGTCCACAGTATCATGTGACGTCAGTTCTCATGATCAATGAAGGACATACAGCAATTAATGTATAAAGTTACCTAACAGAAAGACAGACAAAGATTTTGATTATCGTTGCAATTTCTCAACTGGGCACAAATTAATCGGTAAATAAATTAGTTGGAAAGATTCAAGTTAATTTTTTTGTTTTATATTAAAATGGATGAAACGTTGAAAAATTATATTGTGATATTTATTTTGCAATGATTTTACTAAGAGAAAAAAAATTTGTAATTTTATAAATTTGCCATTTATGACATATCCTTGACAAAATCTGATATGCTTGTAGCTTGTTAATAAATAAATTGTTTCTATAAAACTTCTATGGCTTTTTTTTGTTGAAAATTTTCATTTAATTATACAGTAATACCATATTGTTATCTGTGCCAATTATTAAGAATTTCCACTTTATTGGGTTTTTTTGGAATTATATGGTTGAAAATTAACTTTTCAACTGGCTACATTCCAATATTTATTTATTTAATTTATTTCTCTATTATTTTTATCAGAATGCAAAGGTATACAGTGTATCATTATGAATAGTAGTTGTAACTTCTGTCTTACTGATGAAAATGTTTGTTCTTTTAAATTTTTTGGCTAGATTTACACCTGTGTACATTACCATATATGTTCACAAAGCAAGCAAAATAAAAACGTAATTTGACATTTTAAAATGTCAGTCATCAGCTGTAGTTTCAGATACTCGATAACTTTAGTAATAATCTTCAAAGGTCATGAAACCATGTCTGTTGTGCTGGTGTGTCAGCCCAAAGGTTCCAGCTTTTTGCATGGGTCCAGATACTCCATACACAGGTCTTCTGTAGGTCGAGGTCATATAGTTTGAGAAAGGATACAAGTTGTCATCAAATGGTCTGAGCCGATTAAAAGCTCGCGCTCGGAGAGTTTCAGGAGGAGGACAAAAAGACCTCAGGTATCGTGATGATATGGGCCAATCTTTGCCTTCCTTTTTCCAAAGTGGGATTGCAGATGGTCCAAGCTGATATTGCCATGGACAAGAACAGGGCTCATGTGGATGAGCCACTTTTGGAAGTTCTTCATCACGTCGGATAGGATAACCATAATCATACCATCCATCTGTCCAGTTCTGTGGAAATAGTTATAATAAATGTTAGTCATTAGCTAAAGTAAAGATTCCTTATGTAGCAGAGGGTTTTATGGAATTAAATTTTGCTAAATTCCTAGTTATTTACTGATTTTTTTTCCTGTAATTACATTTTTTAACATTATGTTAAACAGTTTTTTTTTTCTGTTTTAATACTCAAAAATATTAAAATAGCTTAGATCATCATATCGCACAGAATATATACTTTATACTATGCTTTGTAAGAAAATTACACTAGTACTACACTGTTTGTTCAGTGTCAAAAGATAACAGTTTAACAAAATGAAAGGTTTTTATTGTTTGCTTGCTTTTTTCAAACTTATCAATGGCCTCTCTATTGCGTGTGAGAAACAACTGTGGAATTATAACTTAATACATTTGACTGTGTTGCCAAAAAGGAATCAGCTAGTCAGATCATTCCTTTTGGCAATGTTCTTTATGCTAGAACTGAGTAATGGATCTTGTTACCCTCTGTAAACTGAATTACACTTTCTCATATAATTATAAATATTTGCTAAAAGTCCTAATTTGAGCTGACTCCTCTTATGATGAGACATTAATTTCCACTATCTCTTTTTTCACCAACCCTTGGTAACCCTAGTTCACCAATCCAAGGGACAGTACTGCACTAAATCTGTCTAAAATTGAGCAATCTTTTTTTTTTTCAATTTCCTTGTTAAATTATATGTATATTCAAAACAACAACAGAAGTTTAAAATTTGCTTTACCAGAACATTGCACTTGCCCAGCTAGCTACCAAACATAAATCAAGTTCCTTCAATCAAGCCATTTGTTAAGCATGGTTTATGGTCTGCCATACAGGTCAGTCCGCTCTAGGAAAATGTAGGCAAATGTAATATTTAGATGAACAAAGTTTCTTATTAACCCTTCCCCCCTCAAAAATGCTCTATGGAGTTTGTTGAAAATGTAATATTAAGTGATATTGTTTGTTGGCTGGTGGGTTATTTCTATTTGAAGGGCAAGGTAAGGTTTCAAATTTACCCCTTTCGAAGTCAGCAAACAATTTTGTATGCACTGAAAGCAATTTCCTTAGAAGTGTAAAAAAACCATCATCTCCTCTTTCTTTCAAACGAGCTAGATAACCTGACATCTTCGGGTGAGGACTGAATTCCTCTTAAAAGGGCATAAGGCATGGATTTAAAGTGAAATAATGAGATAAGTGTCTTTTATATCAACATCCGCATGGGTCACGTGGAGTTCCTGCTTGCTTGACCTTAGCAAGATTTTAGTATCAAGTATTTTATTTAAGAAAAGAAACTTGACAATTTTATAGCAGATTTTTCATGAGTATATAAGTGGTAAGCGACAAGGTTGGTAAGAATGGGACTGAACTAACACTGCGGTATCTCATTAGTGGTAGTCTACAATGGTGGCCAAAGTATTGAGTGTTACATCTGTACGTTAAAATGTAAAAATGTATTTTTCACACAATAAAGTCAGTTAAGCTTTGTCATGATACACATAGGGTCTCTGTACTAAATATCCTTATTGTGAAAATTTCTCCTAGAGATGCAGCAGTATACTTCAATAAATGCCACTTTGTAATATTCTTTTGACTAAACAAATACATAAATGAGAAGAAAAAAAAACATATACATATACATAGTATTAGTCATGCTACAATTGCACTTAGACAAAATAAAATTAAAATCATTTTTGTTGTTGTAATAATTTTGGCCACCGTTGTAAATCCAATTTTCCCAATTGAGTTTAAATACTGGACGCCAGGCGGCATCGTGGCATGTCCCCCCCCCCCCGGCGTCCACAAAGAAGAGACAAGTGCCTCAACCAGTAAATGAGCAGTCATCCAGATCCAACCAAATCCTTATTTCATGATTACCTGAAAAGACTCTTTTCCAGTTTTATATGTTAATCTCTCTGGTCTTGATCTCCTGTAAATAGAAAATGCGCTTAAAGTCGAAATATACAAAGAGTTAAGTTTATCCATGTATTATTATTATTATTATTATTATAGAATTAACTGAACTAACCCGTTAAAGACCTTCGCAATAAAACTAAACCACCGACTTTACCTCGCTTATTTTCCTAAAACTATTTACTCTATCTGTAGTCGGCTGATCCTGTTATTATTATCTCCGACTTTTTCTACCTGCGAGTAAACAGATCTCTCCGCTGCTCCAGAGCTTAAGAGATCCGACGGATTAATAAAACTTCACGGCGAACTTTTGACTCACACGTGGAAATTGTTTAAATAACTCATCTTTTGTGCGTTTACGTGTGACATTCGGAACATAATACCTCCAGATCTGTCCAACTTCAAAGATTACTTCTGCTAATCGGGTAATCCACCAAGTCAGCGCCCGACCGACATCATCCCTCTCTTACTCGCTGTACATACCTAAACATATCTTGTGAGGCGGGATATCTCGGAACAGTTGGTGGCATGTTCACCCAGTACGGGTACCTTAGCTGGTTTGTATTAAAATACAGCGTGTCCCCCATTGTTTTTAATTCCTCCTTCCCCACCTAGCAGATCCGTCTTCCTTACCAACCAAAACAATTTACCTTTATTTACTCGAGCCCCTCATGCCGTTGAGCACAACTTCGGCCGTTTGCTGTCTCCGTAATATTTCGAAAGGTAGCCACGGTGATGTTTTCCTTTTTTTATAAAAAAAAAACCAAAAAAAACCCCAACTATTCAAAAAATAAAAATATAGCACACCTGTTAATAAAGTATTTACTGTTATCATAGTTGTAAGCGACCACAATACATGGCAACGGAGTTTGTCCACAGTAACCAACGTAAACAAAGAGCAATTTCGTTTCCGACATCCAAATTTATAAACCTATTAGTTTTCTCTTTCTTTCTTCCTATAGCACAGCAGCTTAATGCGCAGTCTTTTTTTTTTTTAAATTTATTATTTAGTTTTATGAAATATTTACAAGCGCAGTGAAAATACTGATGTAATACATTTTATCTGCTAAATCAAGTTCCAAGAACTTGGAGGTTGTTTTCTTAGAGGAATTAGCAAACATGCAAAGTGCCTCTGTGTTCCTGTCGAACCCAGCCAAGCTCCCCAAGGAATGGTATGTGAATCATCTACTTTCTAACATTAAATTGTACATGTGTATACCACTGTAGGTGTGGGTAAATGCTATTTTGATAATGGATATACAAGAAAACTGTATGGTATTTATACTAAATTTAACATTTTACCTCATTTTGTATTATTATTATTATTACTACTATTATAATAACCAAGAAGACTATTCAGCTGAAATGCATGTGAAAAGTTTCAGTTTTCATCATATATAGCAAAGGCTGCAACAAGCTTTAGAACCTAACATATTACTACAATCTTTTGATTAAAAGCTAAGAAAGAAATACTCTGCCATTAAAACCATATGCAATCAGTCAAGGTAGGTGCAGTAGGCTATCTTTTTAGTGTGCAAAACATGCATTTATTTAAGATCAACAATTCACTTAAAAGACAAAGACATGTAGCCACTGATTTTTTTAAAAAATTTGTTCACTTAAGTCACTCTAAAAAAGCAACTATATCATTTACCCTGTTGCTGACTGTTTATGTATCATTATTAATAATAGACATAAAGGTCTTGTTTATTACAGAAAATAGGAGTTTATTTAGAAATTTTGCAATGTCTGTCAGCAAGATGAAAAAGATGGTTTCTGGAAGTCTGGGACATGGTTTATTATTGATTATTTCTTGAAGAAGGTGAAGACACAAGAGAAAGACTAACTTGTGTCTTGTGAGCTACAGCTGATAAAATAAGGACAACTGTGTAGGCAGCTTCTGAGTTGAGACAGTGAAAGATTATTTTATTATGACAAATTTTTCAAAAAAGTGTTCAAATGCAAATCTTTGAGATCCTGATTCAGCTTAATGCAGGCCCATAGATCAATAATGTCACTAAAATTAAGAAAAAGTCTTCATCGGAAAATATACAGCCATTTATCAATTTAGCACACATGGAATATTTACTTGACATGCTACTAACATTTTTATCAATTTAATGTTGTTTTTCTTTTTTTTTCCCCTTCAGGCAGCCCAGATTACATGAATGGAAACATTACCACTGCAGTCATCCTGATGTAGCTCAGGTAAACAAATTTCCAAAGAAGTATTCCTTTATCAAGTAAAAAAAAAAAAAAAAAAAATGGAAAAACCTGTTAATGTTAAAACCTTGTACACACAGCTGTTTTCTTCATTTTTGATGTTGATAAAATATTAACTTCTTATAAGTATCCCCAGAATCACTGTTTGACCATTTAATCTGACTCTCCAGCCCCACAAACTGAATTCTTTTCATGAAATAAAAATTAAGAATGACTAGGGTGTATACAATGGTGCTATCAACTACTGCACCTAATTACATCTCTGCAAACATCTATGCACCAACAAAGGTGGTAACTAATGTAAATGAATTCCAAAATTAACTCAAATAATTGAAAAACAAATTTGTTAAATAAGTATTGTATCTATCTTTTATTTCTGGTAGTCATTTTGTAAAACACTCGAAACATTTTTAATGGTTTTATTGTCTTTTTTAATTGTAAACAATGCTTACTTACTGGCCTTGATTTTAGCATCTGTTGTAGTTCCCAGGACTCATCATGCACTACTATTTTCATCTTTAACAATGCTCTTATAAATTTTACTACTAGGCACTCAAAGCCTGTCTTCTAGCATGTATACTTTATTTATTTGTATGGTATATTTTTGTAAAAAAATGTCTGGAAAGTCTTAAAAGGAAACAAAATCTTTTGACTCTAAAAGAAATTCCAAATAACTTTTATTTAAATAAACCTTCTGGATTTTATTGTATAGTAAAGTTACAATTTTAATTGATGTTTGTATCAGTGATGCTTATTTTCAAAAATGTACTAAGTGAATGGTGAATTGTCCTGGTCCATTCAAAATAAAACAATTCATATTTTATGTATTGTATTGTACAGTACATCTACAAATATTATAATCAATGTATATGCAATAAAATGAAAATAAAATCAACAAAAATATATTATGTATAGTGTAAAAAATATTACAAATTGAATTTTCTCTTTGTGACACTGTCATTCTGGATTTGTCTCATGGAAGCTGGGTTGGCAGAAGTGGTCCAGAGAACACCCAGATTGGCTAGCCCATCGTGCTTCATCCACCCATCCTGACTGGTTTAATAGGAGGAGAAATCTAATACGCAGAAGTAAGAAACCTTTTGACATCTCTCATACCACTAGTATCTGGACATAACAGTACAGAATTAGAATTTTTTGTACACTTACAGTAAAAGTATTTCCACTAAGCTAGATCTCCAGTATAGCTGGGATCTATATACCTCAACATAAGTTAAACACCAGATTCTCCATAAACAAATTTTCTACAAAACTGTTGAATAATTGAAAATACGTTTCTGACTGAAATGTGACCTAAGGTGACAAAGAACCAATGTTTTGAAGAGAAATAGAAGCTTACTTGATTACATTTGTTTATTTTCTAGTATTAAAATAGTATGGAAAAAGTAGAAATTGGTTATTGAAAAAAAATACTATTATAAAATGCATGGAGCTAGACGCATCATCAGTATCTTACAATGGAAATGTCACAATTCCTTGGAAGCTAAATTACAATATGAGTACCCTTTTGAAGAGTTATCTAGTTATCTGTTAAGTAAATGAGATTTTACAGAATAGCAGAGGTAAATCTATTCTATAATAAAACTAATACATTTTATAAAATTTAGCAAAACTTCCAGTTTGATATACAAAATTTGTATTTTTTATAGTAAATGTTAGCGTAAATTAAAATTAAAACTTTAAAATTGTCACCTATTTTTAGATGAATAAAATGTAGATATTTGCTTTTTATATAATGCTACTTTCTCCAATCGTAGGTGACTACAAAGCTGTTTATTGGAACTATGAACAGCCATCTAAGGCAACCAGCAGAATACACGATGGTTTCATCTCAGCAACAGGTGAAGTACTTCAACGAGACACAGCAAAACCTGTACCCCATAACAGAGGGTACCAGGGACACTTCATTTACCCACGCATTTACCCAGGTGAATTTCCAGTTCCCAAATGGGGCCTCTTCAACCCTGATCACTATGAGCAGCCCACTCGGTTTAACCACTTCCCACCTGTCAGATACACTGTCCAGCATCTGCTCAAACAGACCAACAACCAAGATTTCAAAAACTACTGCTGAACCCTGGCTCAGCACTCTCTATCTCTCCTCTGGCTTTCCAACAGACAGGCAGACAATCAGCAAGTAGTGTGTCAGCATATTTTAACACCTTACTTCGGCTCAGCTGATTCATTGTGAGAAGCAAACGTGATGATTCATGGTTTCTGTAATACTGAAGTGTGCTTTTTCATTAGACATTACCTCACTAATTTCCCAGTTTGTATGTTTTATTGCTATCATGATATCAAACTGAGGAAAATTTTCTGACAGACATTTCTGGAGCAGTTGTCACAGCTGACATCATGTGTCCTGTACTTGATTATATATAAATATTAATTACTCACTTCTGAAGGCTACATTTATGTTAAAACAAAAGGACTAAAGCTACATAAAAAATAGCATCCTTTAAACCAAATACCATGTTAAAAGTAAAAAAAAACGAAAACATTTGCTCTTTGTTAAACATGGAATAGATTACCCGCTAGGCCCCAGATATTTATTTTCCATCAGCTGTAAATCAAGGCAATCTGTTAGAAATATACACCTAGAGTAGATAGGGCATCCATAATTTCACAAGGAGCTAAAGATGCCAGAACAGAACGTTTTTCTTCCAGTACCAATATTGCTAGCTGTTATGCTTGTGTATACTGTGTTAGTGTATAAGTCTAAAAGGCAATTATTTGAAAATGTTAAATAGATAAGCACACCTGGGCATGTGCCACATAGAACCAGATTAATCAGGTCACCAGTAGGAAGGTGCATGTACAAGGAGTATAAAATATTTCAAATTTTATATATTTCTAGCCCCAATACCTGTATTTAGATTTATCAATCTGTTTAATTTTTAAAACATTCAGAAATAATTTTAAAATGCTAATTTTTGTAGCTTTTTTTAATTAAAAAAGTATTGAGATTATTAGATTTACTGCTTGAAAAATTAGTCATTTGTTGAAAATTATTTTGCTTGAAAGAGAGAGAGAGAGAGAGAGAAAAAAACTAATGAGATTTGCTATTTACTTACAACAGTAAACGGTGCTGTTTATCTTTTTTTTATCTACAAAAAAAGAATTAGATTATTCTTGTCTTATTTGACAGTTCTTGACAGCTGAAAACATAGATCACTTTTCAAAACATTTCATTTGTATTAATCTCTTTACACTTGGTCATACAACCCAGCCTGGCTTTAAAGTCATCAACTTTCTAACATAAAAATTTGAAAAATTTTTTTTTACTTTAGATCTATGAGAGAAGAATTGTTTGTGATTACTTATTAAGGACATTAATGTTGAAAATGAAAATCCTGTAATCTGAATGTTGCTGCCTAAGAGGTTGATTTTGCCAGTATTGCAGTGGAGTGAGATGGATGAGTGTGGGGCTATGAACAAATAGGTTAAGATAAAGCAGTTTATACTCTCCTCTCCATTTGGCTACAGCTGTCGACCCACTTGTAATGAACTGCTAAAATATTCTTAGTAACTTAGATGAGCTGAATTTCTAAACATCCTGCTGGTAATAGTTTCTTTAATATAGCCTAAGTTCTCCAATTTGTTTCTAAACATACAATATATGAATAGTAGGTCTTCACCTTACTGCTAAACATCATGTTTTACCTGCTTAATATTAAAAATACAGCACAATAGTTGTCGTTCTGATTGTTTTTTTTTACTTTAAATGTCTTAGAAATAAAATCAGCTTCATCTTATCTCAAATACTAAAGTTACATGACCAGTTGGCTTTTTGAGTAACAACATCAACATCTCTTTGAGGTATTTATAAAAGTACTACTATCTGATCAGAATACCAACAGCTCTGAAATTGTAGTTCAAATCATCAGAAGACAAAACAGTTGAATGACTATTTACCAAAAAGTTATATTGGCTAGGAAACATTTGTTTTGATGTGAAACACCATACTAGTTTTTTTTTTTGAATAAAACTTTTTTCTCTGTGTCGTCCTCTTTCATATATTAATCAAAATGATTCTTCCACTGGACTAATCAAATAGGTAGCTGAAAGTCATTTCTTAGTTAATGTAATGTAGCAAAATGGTGATAAGGTAGCAAGGAACCATTGTCGATATTATAAAGCCAGCCACACCGGATCCGTCTAAGTGTGCATGAAATAAAAAATGCTTGTGATATATTCTATGACTTTGTAATAAAAATAAGAGAGAATCCTTTCAAGAAAAATCCTGAAAATCCAAGCTAGTGTAGCTGTCTTTAATGTTACCCACTCTCTCTAAAATATGCTTCCTTATAATCTAATATAACTGCAACACATTTAAACTGCTAGTTCTAGTTGATTCTTCTTACAGAGAAAATATCAGTACATAATATATCTGTAATTTACAGTCAAATTTTAGGATCTTAAATTAAAAGGCTTGAAGAAACATGGTTAAATATAACAAAAGTAAAAAATAAATAATAATATTAAAGATATATGTATTTAAAATCATTTGTAATTTTGAATAATTGTTCAGTGACAACATTAAATAAGCAATGTACCAGAAATTGCTGCAAATATTCATATAATAAAGATTCGGATTCACGATATAAAACCTAAAAAATTAGAATGGATGGTTGTTTGTGACTATTAGAGTATGGCAGGTATCAAATATTATGGTAAATTTTCTACTTTTTTGTGATAAGTAAAAATAAACTGCAGATTTTGATTTCTGAAAACTTTGGTTACCTAAGTTACTACTATTTCTAAAAATAAACCAAAAGAAATGTTTTCTACATAAAAAGAATTTCTAGTGCAGTGGTTCTCAAACTTCTGTTGTTGGCAGCCCCTTCAAAGAAAGTTTAAGGTTTCCATAGGCCCTACCTTTCCTTCCTCCACTCTCTCTACATTTAAATACTGCATTTTAATAGGTGATGAAATAAAAGACAAAGCAGATTATTTCTCACATCTACCCTTTGTAACTTCAACAAGAAAGTGGAAGTGACATTTGAATGAGAGGAATAAACTTGTTTTTTTTTGGCATCAGAGTTTTTATTCTTGGTTCTGTGTTGCTCAAAGCATCTCAAGTCAACTTCTGCAAGTAGCCAGTTGCATTTTTTGCCCTTTACATTCACTGATGTTAAAAAGGAAGTTTCCAGAGATAAGTTGTGGGGGTAAAAAAAAGGAATCAGATACTTGATTGCTTTCTCAGCAAGTTTGGGGTACAAAGAAATGAGATCCAGATGGTGAAAATGGCACCCCCTGTCTGAAATTTGCTTCAACTGTTGCACCATATTCAAACTCACAGAACTCTTCTTGGATGGGTTTGTGGACATCGTTTATGTTGAGAGTGGTGGACTTCTGGACAAGGTTGACCAGCCACCTTATTTACCTGCTCTGTGAAGTAGTACTGGATATTCTTGTAAAGGTTAGAAACTAATTGCTTTTTGAAGGTCATCTAACTAGCATGGATAGGATTGAGACACACAGTTCCTTTCTCTTCATCAAATGGCACCAAGATCACTAGAATGTAGCACCCATTGTAAATGGGACTACTGGAGTGGCGAATTAAACAGATTCCAAGTTCAGAACTGTTCATCTGCAAAAAGTATCTATCTTAGGAACCTCAAGAATATTGCGGAAACACCTAGAAAAACAAAGGTAGCCAACCATATCAGTATCCAATTAAGTACAATGAAACCAAGAAAATTAGTAAAATTACTTAGAAACAAAGATGGATAACTTCTCAATAATTAGCTGATGCAGACAATACCATAAACTAAGTAAACACACTTTGACCTGAAAACAGGCCACAATGGACTAAAAATAAATTATAAAAAGCCCAATAACTAGAGATAAGCCAGGCATGCTGTTTATGTTCTGTAAAGTTGTCCCAAATACTCCACCCAGAGGAAGCCAACACTGACCATAAAATGGCAGTTCCACTAGAAACTATAGGAGCATGCAGGATTTTCAAACAATTGCTGCATTCATTAGGGCAACTGAATTGCAACAAGCTGCTGTCGTATGGCCAAGTGATTATAGTCTATAAAGAAAGGCACTGAAGTTCAGACAGGAAAATGCTGAATGCTTGGTACATCATAGTCAACTGGTAGAAAAAAGATGAGGCAGCAGAAAGCAACCATGATTATGCAACAAGAGTCCACAAGGGAAGAAAAATGGCCATCAACAGGATTTTTAAATCAATGTTATCAGTATTAACTACACACTTTCTGTTAACTTATTTCACTCATCAATAATTTAATAATAAAATTCTCAAACTTAGTACGTTTAAGGTAATGCAGCCAGTTGACTGAAGCTACAAATGTAAAATTTACTTTGCCAGATCAGAGCCACATCCTGATTAAAGACGGCATTTCTGGTGTCTAGATGACTTGGTTATCTGTTTCCTTTTTGCTTTCTTAGAATTTCATGGAAAAGGAAGCAATATCTGCTCGATACACAAAATGGTCCAAGTTAAGGAACTGAGTTAGATGACTAAAAGCAGTGAGTAAAGTCATTCAATAATGAAGAATCGGAATGCAAATGAAAGAGTGTGCTTCTCCATTCTTTTTAATGACATTAATCTGAAACTTTTTCTTCTTTTTTATAGGAACCACCTGTGTAATGCAGTAAATTACACTATATTGACCCTAAATATTTCCCTAATTTGTATTAGCTGAAAATGACATGGATGCACAACAATATGAAGTCACAAGTACACTTGGGAGTGGCATACAATCATCAATTAGTGAGGCCAAGAGTTTGAAACGTCCACTGACACCACCTACCAGCATTAATGCAGCACCAATCATTCTCGGGTATGCTGATAAATTAAAGAGAAACTTTTCCCTCCAGTATTACTTTAGTTTATTTCACTGAACTTCCAGCAAACTGCCCAAACATGGAAGCTGAGTCACATTAATGATGTTATCCACTAGATCTAAGGTTGTATGACTGTTGACAAAGACTAGCAAGCAAGCTGCTTCTCAACAGATCTAGTCATCAATATCTAGAAATATAAATTTACTCAACAATGCATATGATCAATTAAACTTCCCTGCACTGCAACAGATGATGTTGGATGTCGACAGCAGGTATAATCAATAAGAAACTAAACTTAGCACCAATGCTATGTTACAGGCATACAGCCATGCTGATGACAAAATGAATTGAGGGAATCAGTGACTTACCTGCCAAACTTTTCATCAACAATTATCTGCATAATATCTTTAAAAAAAAAGAAAGAAAATCAGTTACAAGCATTAAATACATTGTACATACATTCTATTTGAAATTTTAACAAAATCCATTTCAAATACCATATTTTATATCTATTTTTTATCATTCATTTTTTCTACATTTTTAAAATAATAGTGCAAACTGTCAGTTCAGATCTGACCTCCAGCTGGTATAGTACATTATGCCTCTTATTATTTGAGGACATGTGATCATTAAATTCAAATTTTAATAGAATTATATATTTGTAAATAATAATTCTTAAAGCAGTCTTTGTGAAAACATGCCAATATTGTTATTAGATATTAAGATATGTATCTGAAAAGTTATGGAAGTGATAGGTGGGGATCTGCAGCCCCTGAGAGACTTTACCTGCTAGGCATGAAGTCAGCGCCATTTCTTTTCACGGTAATGCATTTATGCTATCAGGATTAGTGAGAGACCTCAAGGAAGATTTGTGTTACTTAGGGAGTTTTGAAAACTATTGTAACCATAGCAACCTTTAAATGTTATTTTACAAGTTTAGTGCTACAAAATTTCCTTAGTGTGAAGACTAAACCCAGCCATTATTAGAATTATCTTATCAAAGAAATTTGTGCTTCACCCATGTTCTAATCATCATCCTTTCATGTCATTTGCAAAAACTAATTTATACTTGTCTTAGCTGCTGCACTTCTCAAAAAGAATTTCTCACTGTTTATGCAAAGGATACCCTATAATTTGTTTAGGTTTTTGCAACTCTACAGCAACTACAGTGTATGTCTCTAGGACATGTCAGAATCTATCTTAAACAGGTTTTATTGATGCAGGACCGAAAACAGTTAATCTAGACTGCAATGCCACTCTATTGATTTAACCCAAATAGTTGGCTACTCTGTGAAGAGAGCCACAGTAGCTTTGATGAGGAAACTCATATATATAACTGCAAAAAGCAAACTGTAATTTTGATAGAAATTATCATCATTAAGCAATGACAAGGCTTAGAGATCCAAACTGCAATAAGCAAATGCATCACTAATTCTGCAGAGTGCATAGTAGTTTATTTATCAGAAATATATAAATTAAGGTAATTTTAAATAACTTACATTCCAATATTTTTTTTAAATACTTCAGAAGATAAACATGATCTCCTGGCAAACATTTAGTGTCACAGTAATAAATCTAAGGGTTAGAGGATTTGAAATCTAGAAGAAGCCTCTCTATCAATAATTACTAAGGAACTGTTCCCACAATACAATGTTACAAAGTTGACCTAGTCATTGTCATTATAGGACTGAATTATAGGTAATTGTTAACCAAAAATCTCAGAGGTGAAAAAAAGAGCAGTGCATTTCAACTATTAGCAAAGAAAATAGAATGACAGGAGTAATTACACAGTAACAAACATACAAAAGGTTTTACTTTGAAAATATGGACAAACCAAGGATTTATAAGATGTCCTGTGTGGTATCCTTATTTAAGTTAAGAACAGACATTGATTCAATAAGTTTTCTAGAATGTTTTCAGATCTTAAGCATCTGGAATACATAATTAATAATATCCAATTTACCAAGTTTTGAATTTTAGACAAGTTCTAATAGTTTTTTCAACTAAAGTTACTAAGGATCATACTTATTTATGAATTCTTTTAGTAGTAGAATATATTACCAGTAAGTTTAATAGCAATAGTATTTGTCAGTGTAATTGTACTGATGGCCATTTCTCTTCCCTTGTAGACCCTTGAAAGCCTTGTATGAGCACTCTTCTCTTTCTGTATTGTCATTTAAACTTTATTGTAGTTGTAGTATCCAAGATCTGTATCATAAACTTTGGTGTTTAACTTCTAGCCAAGTTCTGCTGGTACCAACCACTAGGTCAACTTGTAAAACATTGCATTGAGAGTTTTCTTAATTATCAACAGATACAAGCTTGTTGCAGATTCCACACACCCCTGCTTTACTTAAACTTCCATTATCAACATCAGTACTCTATTCCAATAAGCTCTTACCAAACCCTCCAGACTTCAGTCTTTTTCTGATAGTTTATTATTTAAATACAATAGCCAAAATGCAGTATGGCTATGGCAATATCTGCTTGCTTAAAGACTTTTTATCATCTTCACAATAAGCTTCTCTGCCTTTTGTATTTACAAAAATAACCTACATATTGAACCTGTTTCTGTGGCAAGGTTTCAACTGTTTCTAGCTTTGTAGTATCAAAATTTTTTTCTCTAAAATACTAATCTGCTGTAATATGCATATATAGGTTTTTCTAGACAAAAACATTATATAATATTTAAATCTCTATAACCCCACCAAACTACACGCAGTATATATATGTGCAAATACAGGAAATGTTTCCTATAATGCACACCTATCTAATATTAGAGTTTTATTTAAGGCATCTATTTGTCATCAGAATATTGTTTTCATTTAGATTATACATTATTTCACAAAACTTATATTTAAAAATGCACATGATAAATAGTATATTTTTTATTTCCTATTTAAAAAGTGGTAATAGAAAATACAAAATCTGACTATTAATCACCCATGAATTTTCTTAGTACTGACCTGTCTAGAATGATCAAACATTATAAAAGCAGTAACCAAACTGGTCTTTATACATAATAATAAACTGTACATATAGTACTTGTCTCTTGGCATGGTTTTTGAGCAATCTTAATATGTACATAAGTGACACTTGTCCATAAAAACCTATATGCATAAATATATATAGTACTGAAAATAATAATAATAACTGTAGCTGAGAGATGCATATAATTTACACACAATACATTATTACAAAAAATATACAAAAACAATGTTGTGAAGTGCATTAATATTTGATATACGAGCCTTTTTCTTTATATAGAGAATGACACTATGATTTCATGCCCCATACAGGTTATGAATGTATAACTGTGAAATGTCATTCCAAATATCCCGTAGCACTTTCCACAATCCATCCAAGGCAAGTTTGGTTGACAGTTAACTTTCTCAGTAGCCATATAACTCCATGCAGCCACAACGTTCATATCAGGACTTGGTGCAGGACAAAGCAGCTGTGTGAGTGTTCTATCAGCCTCTTTGCATTCCAGATAGTTTCCCTCCACATTAGCTACATGCTTGGGGTCATTGTCACAATGGAAGATGCATGTCCAATAAAATGCCTTCTTTAAAGAATGACAAAATGGATAAGAACCTGCTTGTAGCTGTTGACAGTTAGTACACCTTCGATTTTATGCAAATCTCCAATATTCTTGGCTAATATGCAGTCGTTCCAGCCTCCTCTTCATGCTTCACTTCAGCTGTTGTATACTGCTTCCAGGTCCACCTTTATATAAACTGCCACTGAATATTGCCAAACAGTTCAAAATTTGACTAACCTGTAAAAAGCAGCATCTTCTAGATTTGGTCATCTCACCGTTTCATTTCTGCTGCTCATTTCATTCTTATCATTTGGATGCCTCTCCTCAGCAAAAATTTTGCAAGCAGCTACACATCCATTGAGATCACTTAGCACTATTTATCTTACTGTTCTTGTAAAAAACATTAACACCAGTACTTGCGTTTAAGTCATTCATAAGATCTCTACTGGTTTGTCATCTATCTCATAGAGAACATAACCTGAAGTACTTAACATCACTTTTGGAAAGTTTGAGCTTTCTTCCTTGACCACATATATTGTCAGCAATACCAGTTTTGTATATCCTCCTCAGTGTCATGCATACAGCTCCTCTGAATTGGAACATGAAGAAGTTGGCCTGCAACATGCTGCATAGAGTAGCCTTCACTAAAACTTGGATTTCTAAAGCCATAGTATTCACCAGAACACAATGATACTACTGCTTACTCTTTTACATCCCATCTGCAGGTGTGATACTATATTAACGCTGGCTGTACTACGGAGCATTTCATTTTTACAAACAAAATGCAATTTATCACATGTTATTTGCATTTTATACCCAGAGAGAGAGAGATATTTTATGGACAGGAGTCACATATACTAAATCTGACAATGTTTTCTTGAGATTGCTCACATCATGAATTTGTAGCATTTACAGATTATGTAATATTATACAATTGTTATTTTAATCTACAGTTTTTTAGACAAAAATTTTAATATAAAAGATAAAACTTTTAAACTGTTCACTGCTGGCAGTTACTGGCATATCAATAGTGAAAAATGTTACTTTTAAAAACCACAAGCACCTGAATTTCATTTTGAAACAATTTCAAAGAGACTCACTCACAAACTCTCAGTATTTTCAGACAAACAGTACTTTCTTTCATACATATTTATTGCAAAACAGTAAATTAATTTGTTTAATTATAAAGCAGTTTGAAATTTTTTATTTTCAGTTAACCACATCTGAATGTAATGTACAAAAAAATAGCTATGAAACTAGACCCCAAATTCAATTAAAGATCATGAAAGCAATTCAAATTGCCATTGTCTCTGGTGTGATTGATTGTTTGTCTGGCTGTAATGAAAGTGACTGAATAGGCTCTGGCAACAGAGGTGGGGGAAGTTTGTCAACTTCTTCGTTCACTTCATCAATTTCCACCTTCACTTTTCTTGGCTTTAATATTAATGGAGTGCGCTCCAGAACCTTCTGTATTTCCAGTTTGAAATTTTCCTTGAACTCTTCCACATCTCTCTGTAGTTGCATTGCCTCAGCCATCACTTTGTCATGCCTTTTCTGCATGTCAGCCAGTGAGTGTAGATTGTCATACATCAAATGTAGTCCTTCACACATGTACTCATTCCCATTTGAAGGAGGAGTGGCCTCACCAGACATATATCGCTCAAACTCCACAGGGTTCAGACTCAAAGATTCAGCAGTAATGTTTTCAATGAATGCTACAGCACAACACTGAAACAGAAAAAAAAAAAACAAAAATCAAATGCATGTAAGAAATTTTTCAACACTTGAGGGTGACAGATAATGCAAGCTAAAACATTACTTTTCATAAGACTGTCATTACTGGAACATAAAACTACTGTAAAACATTGTGTATTATACGCTATCGTATATAATACACACCCCAATTTTGATCTGTAAAAAGTCCCCAAAACATATAATTCCCATTATAATACACAGCCATATTTAGCTCATATTTCAGGCAGCGTCAAATTGGGCCAACCTGAAGGAGAATGGGTGTTCTACAACAGACAAATGGCCATCTTCAACTTAAAATCACTGAGAAATTACAACATCTTTCCTTTAGTGAGGCCATCCAGAATAAACTAAATATGGAGAGATTTTATTGGATGCATGTAATAGTTTCGCAAAAAAGTCATCGGAATGCAAAAATCAGGTTTTCTTGAACACCTTGCATATTACACCACAGATTCAAAGGTCTTTGGAAAAAAATTCCATTTCAATTACTATACCACACTACACCACCTGGCCTTCTACGCCATGGCGTAGTGGCTGAGGTATTATGGTAACATAATACATAATCTCCACACAGGGATCATCTTCATTCAGTCTCTTTTCTACATACTGTTGCACACAACCATGCCATCAACATGATGTATAAGCTACACTGCCGCAGATAAACTCCAAATGATCAGCTATGCAATTGAACATGACAACAGAGATGCAGCCCAAAGGTTCGGAGTGAACGAGGCCAACATCAGGTCCTGGTGATGTTCTCAGGAGAAGATTGAAGCAATGGTGCGGCCTATCCCAAGCTGTACTTTCCATCATCACAGAAAAGCGCATACAGGGTCTGGGAGTTTCCACCAGAGATAGAAAGTACATGCCTGCCTGTCTACAAAACTCAATCTGTACCTGACTTTAAGGCATCTCAGAAATGGTGTGCATGCCTCATGGCCCACAACCAACTGAGCATATGCTGGTGGACCACCATCACCCAGAAGCTACCTGATGATTACGAAGATCAGCTATTGAGGTACCAACAGTTTTCATCAAACTGAGAAGTTAACATGACAGTCACATAGGGAATACTGACCAGATGCCCATGACTTTCGACCATCCCTACAACAGCACAGTGGCCCCCATTGGGTCGAAGACCATCACCATGAAGATGACTGGCCATGAGAAGACTCGCTTCACAGTCACACTGGAGTGTATGGCTGACAGAAGCAAACTCAAGTGCTGCCTGTCCAATGCCATGGACAGAACTGAAGATGACATCCTATGGACTGAGCTGAGGGATGACGAAGCAGTAGAAGCATAAGAGGGTGATGACAACAATATCTACTACAACACAACTGTTACCATGACTGATGAGCAGTTCTTGCAGTGAAGGGAAGACAGCAGCAGGGATGAGTTTGATGGGTTTTAATCTAGATGTACATCATATCAATGCATTTCACTTATCCTGTATTATATTTATCAATTTCTTCGAATTTCAATAAAATTGTGAAAAAATATATTACTTGCGTTTTTGTTTTTGTGGTTAAATTTTACAGTCTTTCAGTGAATTCCTTGTTCTGTTTCTACCTGTTTCATTGCCAATATCAATGATGCTCAACATTGTGAAATTAAATACTCATATCCCCCAAAACGCACAAAAAAAGACATGAACAACTATTTTTTATTGATATTCAGTCAAATTGTCACATGGGGTTTTCTAATGTATATGTATGTATTATCACTCACTCATCTGTCACCAGTGATGTCCCCAGCGGTCTGGAAAATAGTCTGTGAAGTCTGATATCTTGTATAATATGCACCCAATTTTTAAAGGTTAAATTTTCTTCAAAATACATGGCGTTTTACAGTAATCCTTTATTTCTGGGTCAGTGGATGAGTTTTGGTAATGTTCAATGCACAATTAAATACAAAAAGTTATTTATGAGTCCATATATATCATCTGGTAATGATAATAGTTATCATTTTTTATAGATGTTAACAATCAATTTATACCAATATTCTTTGAACCAATCATAGTCTAAGAACGCATTATGTATAATGTAACCATTCTGTTTTTGTTATTGTCTATATTCCCTTACAAAAGAAGAGTTAATGCTAAAATCTGAGATGTGACTTAATTTCCATATTACATACATTCCTCTGAAAATACTAAATTTGTCAATGTGATTACCTGTGTCTAATCAATATATATACAAATTAAAAAAATCAGTCCTTAGAGTTCTTTTAACCAAAATAACATATCTTCCTGTGTTTCATTAAAAGGAGATTGTTGTTGTTGTTAAGCTTTACCAGGTTTATATAGTGGATAGCATGTATCTAAACACCACTAATTAAAAAAAAAATTACATACAAATCGTTTCTGCCTGCCAATTATAGAAAACGAGAGAGATCTGTCTAGCACTCATTCAGTACAGTTACTGTGGCACTTGACATCTACAGGTACATACGTGTGTGTGCGTGTGCGTGCGTGTGTAAACATTTTCTTGTAGCAACAATGTTGTCTAATTAGAATTTAGAATATTATTAGAGCAATCATATTATAAATGAAATTATCATCAAAATATAATGATCTATTAACTTTTTACAATCCTTTTAGCATCTTACTTCAGAAGAATGTATTTCCCCCTCTTCCTTACACCAATACAATCAGGTTTGAATTTTAACATTTAAATTACAGAAATGGTTTTTTCTTATATAATATATATATAAATAACTTTAAAAGAAATCAAATTCATGCTGTCTCTGTTTTGTTTTCACATCCCGTTTGTAACTTTAGAGGAACTTAAACATAAAGTCTGAAGAGAATGAAGAAGAAAAGAATATTAACTTTAAAACCAGAGCTTTCAGCATAACTTTAACAAGCTCAGAATAATTACCAAATTGGTGAAGTAGTAACCAGCCTCTCCACTCATTAACCGACTTGGGTTGGCAAATCTAGTGATATACTGGATGTTTGACTGCAGCAGAGGAGGGTTAGCCTTGAGCACTATGTAGATCAATGCTGGTAAAAACTCATCTGCACTAGCTGGACTGTTCTTGGATTTACGCAGAACCTCAAAGATGTGCTTGCTGCAGTGAACCACACAAGCCAATTTATCTTGAGGGGCTCTTTTGGAATCCATTTCAATAATATCTAACAGAAAAACAAATCAAAGTGAAATAAAGGCCATATTTGCTATAGGAATCAATGTTATGTTAATGCGGTATCATCTGTAATGTAGCTACCAAGACCTTTTCCCTAAGAAATATACATGCAGAAAACAATCCTTAGTAAAAAGATTGTCAATAAGTTACATGCAATGTCCTCTCTACCTACCTGCACTAGTTTAAATTAAAAGAAAAATGAAAGTAAAACAGTTTTATAATACAGAATATTCTTTTAGGTTTAATAATCATTTTACATTCCTGCTTTATTTCAAGTATAATTACTGTTTTTCTTTTGTTATAATCACCTGAGAGATTTTTTAAAGTAAAAGAAGCTATTAAGAATACTCTGTCTTCTGAGAATATCTTCATATCCTAGATTGAAAGCTGCTTAATTCTTACATAGTTTGTTTAAAATAAGAAAGGGAAAACTGCAACAGATAAGGTGACAGCAAATCTCATCAAATGATTAGTTGTTTATATAGATAGCAACCTATAGAAGTCAACCCTTCCTCTCTCATCCAATCACCTACATACTTAAACAAGGTCATCCTACTAAACATCAAAATTGTCTTTCAGTTTTTTTTATACCAGAGATCATTAATAGCCAAGAACGCTGATTTATCAATTTTAAAATAGCAGGTTTCAAAAAAAGTTATATCATCCTGTCTGAAGTAACATTCACAGGGTATAAATCTACATAAGTTAAAAATGACAGGTTAACGATCAAGATACTATTCATGCACATTTAAGTTCAACAAAATTTTACTTAAATTTCAAAATTTAAAAAAAAAACAAACAAAACAACAAAAACAAAAATGCTACTGAAAATCTAAATATTAATATTTTCAAAAATTAAAAAGAAAGCTCAACTCCACACGACAATGGATTGATCCAATCCTAAATAGAGGGTTGGATTATCATACAGACAAGCATGAGTAAAGAGTGTAACACCAGAGTTTTTCATTCTAGTAATGACACTATATAATATAAACATCTGCCCAGATTAGCTCTCAAAAAAGAACCAATGGCTGCTAAGAAAACAATATCCTCACTGAATTATTATGTTTTTAAAATGAAAAATCTCCTTATTTTGAAGCTAGACTTTTAAAAATTGATAGAGTTACATAAAGCCTGGGTCAGTTTAGGTTGATACTAACGTCATACTTATTTTCAAAATTTTTGGCAGAGTTTTATCTCAGCCAAATGTAATGAAACCCAATAACATGAAATAAAATGAAAATAAAATTTAGATAGACCCTCCAATTCTGAAATGGGCAGAAAAATATATTTATATAGTCTTCACAAACACAGGTGCTTGGAAGACATTTGTGGATGACTGTTAAATCCCACAACAATACTGAAATCAATAAAAGGAAGGGGAAAAGTGACACACCATAGAACAGACTACATCCATCCAGAGAAACTAGGTCAAAAGAAAGTTTGGTCGGATATTTCTCTTTGACCAGAAATATAATTTTGATCTCAATTCTCATTTCATCAAATGGACTGATACAACTGCATGCAGAAAAAATGTATCAATGCATAGTTGTTTCAACAATTTTAAGCAAGATACCTTTACTCTGCGCACATCTAGTAATTATTGATTAGTTGATCATGCTATAAACGAGATAGTTATTTTAGGTGCTGACAAAATAAGCTCATTAAACAGAAAAACAGACAAATTAAGAACAGAGTTGTGAACTAAATGAACTCCTGATAAATCAGGCATTTAAAAACATCAGTAATAACAGAAAAACAATTCATTGTTTAACTAACAAAATAAAAACAACTGGTTCAGAAATAAAATAAACTATAAATTAACTCCAGAGGTGTAAGAACTAAGATAGTTTCCTTAAAAATATACAACTAGTTCTCTTCTGAAATCTCTACAGCATGTAAAATGTGAGACCTCCCCTTGTAAATATGTACAGAAGAGCTAAATAAATACAAACTTTAAAATTTATATAAACAAAATACAATAACCGATTGAGAAATTATTATTTTTTTAACCAAGAGTATCTCAGAAAGAGGTAATTTTACAAATGAAAACAAAAAAAAAAAAAAATGAAAGAAAAAGTAAAAATGTGATTGCACTGTTACTAGGTTGGCAGTAATTATTCCTATTACTCCTGTGGAGTAAAAAATAGAGAGACAGCCTCAGTGCGAAAGTGGTGATGCAGACAGACACCATCTGTAGTTTTAATACAATCCAACAAAACAGACGATGTTATAAAAATCCTTTTTTCACAAACTTAATTTTAAAAAATTAGGATGCTAAATATAAATTCAGAACATGAATAGTTCAACTTCTACCTACACTGATTTTCCCCATAAAATCTTTACCAAAAGGTTCCAAAATAAACAGAAACAAAGACTACATATATAAAACCTAACCTGTCCTCCTCATTTCCAGTTGAAGATTGAATCAGTCTGAAAAAAACACCTGTGAATGAGAACAATTTTTGTGGCCATACAGTAGATAAACACTGTACAAAAACAAAAAATGAAATAACCAAAATAAGATCAAAGAGAATTTCTTTTTTTTAAAAAAAAAAGAAGAAAAAAAAAAACATCTATGACACATGGTTTTCTTACCTGTAATAGCTTGATCTAAAAGCTGTCTGACCTCTGGGTCATGATCTGAAATGACTGTGTCCAGCATCTGTGCAGTCACCCAGTGCAAACTGCGGATTCGGTTTTGGATAGCAAGATCCTTTTCTTCATCTGTCGCCTGTGGGGCGCAGAAAACAGACCTATACAGTTTGGTCATGATGAATCTCTCCATGTAGTCCATCAGCTTTTCTACCGTTTCTTGACTTGAACCTTTGAAGATAAGAATAGCAATGGTAGCAATAAGAACAGTGTTTACTGCACCAATCAGATTTTTCCAAAAATGTTTTAGTTAATTACTCACATGTAAGAAAAAATTTTTTAAAAAATCCAAAATTTCATTAAAACCTTTTTAAGTTGGGATGATGAAAACTTTAAAAAATGTTCTACAGGTAGGTAGATAAGTAGCTGCTTTTTGTTGTTTTTCTAAAATTATCTTTAAAAGGAATACTTGATTATTTGGATGTATTCAGACTCACGCACCTTTTTTAAATGAGAAACATCACATTATTCTTTTGTTTTTTCTGAAGCAATTATTTGGTATTAATAACATTTAAAATAAATAAGTCTCCCTATAGAAAAAAGCACGGCATTAATTACAAGAACATTTTCCTTTTCCTGAGCATTACAACTAGGTGATATTCTAAAATTGCCTAAAGTATTTTATAGAGTATATTTATTGTCTATCTGATGTGACCACTTGTGAAACACAACATAAGATAACAGCATTCTGCTGGTAGTTGGTGCTAGCTACCATTAGAAAAAAAAAACTGTTTTCCTGATACTGTGATAAATGATTAATAAGTTCTACAATGTCAGTTACAGCTGTGTTAACTAGAGAGGAATACCTTTAAAGAGAGCGCTATTCTGCAGTTTGTCCAACATGCTCTGGTAGAAATCCTGCACCATCTCAGACAGGTCATCAATAGGCAAATCACCTACTTGCTGGATTCTTTCAATAAAACCTCTCACTTGTTTTGAAATTTCCAGAGCTGCTGGCTTCTTGATCGTTTTGAGGAACTCTGCAAATTCACCACCAACTTGCTGGCTTTCTAGACTAGCCCGGCGAGCTTCTTTACGTGGTCCTGATGGTGGTTGGTCCTGAGAAGATTCTAAGCCATAGCCAGAGAAATCAAAGCTTTAAAAAGAATCTGTGATATTAATATAATGTATTAGAAGGACTTTTAAAATTATTATTACAACTTTAAATATTTCTAAACTGTTCAGAAGTGCTAAGATGGTGTCTGGAGAACACAAATTCACTCCTTTAGAATGAGTTAATCAGTTACGTTTTTGCTTAGCTTTAATACAACGCAAACAGATTATATATATATATATAGCTGCTATAAATTATCTTCAACTATGGGATTTAAAATTAAACAAAACAAAAAAAAAAAACAACTTTAATATGAGCAAAACACTGGGCCACCCAGTCACAAAAAAAAAGCAAAGTATAAACCTAACACAATTTCTAAAGCTTAATTACAATAATTTATAATGATGTATCAAACTCTTAGTTTTATTGTCCTTTCAGTAAAGATGGTTTTAAGTTTACCTAAAAAGAGATTAAAATAATCAATGTCAAGTCTAGAACAGGTAGGCAAGCCTTCAAAATGATATTTTCATTACAAGTTTACTCAGAAAACTAAGTGTGATACAGCAAAATGAAACTGCTATTGATGTTTTAAGGTTAAATTATAAATCTCAGTTGATTATGTAAACCTTTAAACAAACTAACTCCATCTACAACCATCTCCTGCTGAAATATAATACATTTAGCAGATGAATGGCAGAAAAAGAAAGCATTCTATAAAAAATTCAAATAGAACAATCAATAAAAATCATACAAAGCAAAGAAGTGATTCCATATTTTTCTGTAATTTGTTAAGTGGTTTTAACCAGCTTTTGTTTATCTAGTAGTTTCCTGAGTGAATTAGATGCTATACAACTGGATCTCTTACTCTTTAAATACTTGAAAGAAAACTAATATTAAAGCTATTAATTTTGAAAGAATGAGTGTCTTTTTCCATAGCAAGAGTATGGGAAATCTTTAGACTTTTTAGAATCTTGTCCTTAACAATTATTCATCTAAAGTTAACTGCTGAAAAGCTTTAGTTACAAAATATGTTGTCAAACCACAGTAATATACTAAAGTGAACCTCAACTCAGGATAATATACCTAGTATAGCTTTTCTCAAAGGCAAATAAAATTATTTGTTGTATAAGATTTCCTAAGCTGTTTTACTAACAGAAATATAATCTAATGTATTAGTCATTATAATTCAATGAATAGAGAGAAAAACAGCACCCTATTAAAACAAAACTACATTTTAGTCTTTCAGTAATCTTATTTTTCTGATTAAAAATCTACTCATTTTTTTTTCAGTTTTAAGTTTTTATTTTTAAATGATAAAAACAATTTTTATAAGCTATGCTATCTATCATTTATAATCTGAGGCCACCTAATTTATATTAAATCATTTATTTTTAACCGTGTTTTTTTTTTCTTATCATATTTATTTTTCCATCAAAATTTAATAAAAATCTGAAATTATGGATGCTGCTTTAAAAAGTTTTGACTTTAAACAATATTTTCAAGGTTGCCATCTTTCGCTTTTTAACTCTTTTGAAGAAAGACTTTTAAAAGTAATGATATCAAAACCCTTGCAAAGGCCATACAGCCTGCCATATTGGATAGCTATGTGCATGTTATTGTGGTTTTCTTGATAGGAGAGGTATGGTATTGACCATACATTTTTGAGAGTATAGAAAATTTTAATTTACCCAAATTTCCTTGAAATTGATGATAAAAAACAACTTATTTTTTTTTAAAATTAAAAGTTTCTTAATTATAGAGAAAATTAATTGCTTACTCTGTGTTTTTTTTCAAATCAGCCATTTTTTCTTTCTTTATTAGTAGTATAAAATGAAAGGAAAGGAAATACAATAATCTGTACCAAAGAAAGGGCTTATAAATATTTTAAGCCCCTATGCAAGTAAAATAAAAAAAAAACAAGTTCCAGTAATTCAAGATGATAGCTATCAGCACCACATGAAAATTTCCCCTCATATTTTAATTCCTATTCCATCACAAAATTTTATGCACTGCTAACTTTCCAATATTATATAGTATAAGGACTTTCTCACTCATATTCATTTATAAATCTATCAAGAGTGATACTGCAGTTTGTTTGTTTTTTTAATTAGAAGTTAAAACATTTACATAATTGTTTCTATAGACCACAATGCTGCAGGTTATTATTAAATCAAACTATTGAAGTCTGCTCCATTTAAGGAAGTAATTCCAACTTGAGAGAAAAATAAAAGGGGGGGGCCAAAGGAACTAAATGAGATTAAAAAGAACCAACCAACATGCATGCTGTGTTACCTTTAGATGAGGGTCTTTTAAAGATGGATTTAACAGTATGGCTTCGTTTGTACATCTGCTGTGTCTTCTTCTCTTCAAATTTGGAGAAGGATGGCGGTGAATCTCCAAGAACTCCAGCAAGCCTGATAGAAAGAAATACTCATGTCCTAAAGAATTTCTTTTGTTATTAATCTTATCCAATAAATCATACATAAAGCTCTGTTTTCGGTGCATCAATGCGAGGGGAGTAATAAATATATGTAATCACTTTCCATAATATTTAAAGAGCTAAATAATTCAGATTTGTGACCTCGGTATTACCATATGATCATCCCACATAATTAGCCACATCTGCTAACAACCAGCTATTAGCTACTGGGTTTCCTTGTATGCCAATACCAGCTTGGTAGCAAAAAGCTAGGGATATATGGGGCTTGTACTGATTAAGCATATAGCAATGAGTAGGGTTGGAATACAATCTAAATTAAATCTGAAGGAATTTTGCAACAAAAGATGAAAACAAAAAATGGCCTAGTACTGACATTCTGCTTTCAAGAAAGTTTCACCCTCTTCACATTCTTATTTATAACAAAGATGAGTGGCTTAACTAGCCTCATAGACAAACCTCAAGCCCATTTAGATATTTAGTGTTTCTGAAATTTTCATATTAGTCTTATTAGCTGAAACAAACCATCTAATTTTTGTTGTTTTCATTTACAGGACTGTTGAGAGGGATAACCTGGTAATTTCCCACTGGCCTGGACCCCAAAATGACAATGACATATCATAATACTATATGGGGGTGAATCTGTACTTCAAGTTTAACCTGGTGTTCACCTTGGCCCTCATCAGATCTAGTTGTTTATGCTTTCTTCTATTTTATATGCATAATATCATGTAATAAGTAAAATTTGGAGAAATTTTAAAAACTAAAATTCTGTTTCTATAATTAAATAATTTTAAAAGCCGAGCAAACAACATGGGTTTCATTTTCTGAAAGTACTGACATCTCTGTGACTGTTTTAAACATTTAACCATCCAAACTAGAAATTCTCTCTTCTTAAACAATATATGCTTAACCCTTGCCAGGGAAAAAACCAAGAACTCAATTCAAATATAATTTTTGTTGTTTTTTCAAGTATGATGAATATATCATGTGCACAATTAATATGCAATACAAACATGACCAAAACAGTATAACCTAATGGTAAATATACACCATGTATGAAATTTTTTAATTTGACCAAATAGAACTTAAAATGAACATCTGTTATGCATCAGTCTTAGTGAGCTATAAAAATGTACACTAAAACCAATATACAGTGATGGCACAAAACTAGAAAATAACAACAATAGGGCAACTGCATATGTAGATGCTCCAGATATGTAAAGCAGTTCAGTTGAGTTTTGTTTGGTGTTGAAATGTTTTTTTATTTGAGTCACTATTTGGACATCTTGCTGAATGGAGTTTTGCTTACTTTTCCCTACCTCACTAGCTTCCTGCTGCTTCAGGAACACCTGTCTTAATGGACATGTTGTTAAATAAGATCATACAAAGAGAGTCTCTATATTAATATGATAGATTTTTTCATTATGCATACATGCAGCATGCAATTTGGTTTCTATAATAATCTTTTGTATCTAAGTAAAAAATTCTAAAGATGAAATATTCTGACAAAAAAAGCAAAAAAAAATTTTGCATACAGAAACAATGGAAAATAAGTAAATGGTGTGCTCTTGATGATATGAATACTTGTTTATATAATTAGCAATTACTAGTAATATATTTAAGTACACAGATATTCTTCACTTTATAATATTTTTACCATTTATATCCTGTTCCAGGATTTGATAGTGATCCTAACGGCTGCTCCTATTTGCTTTAACATGTGTTCCTTGAGATAAGACAGGAAGTTGCTGAGAATACCTTCTGTCAATATTTATTTGGGTCTTTCAAGCTGGAATTTAGTGCATAACAAAGCAACAAAACAAAACAGCAAACCAGACCTTTTACTTTTTTCCATTACAACTTAATTCAGAATGACTATTTTTTTTTTTCTTAAAACATCGATTGCCATGTGGCCATTCCAGCCAAAGTCAACCTATTTGCCAAGTTGCTCAGCAGTTGTATATTTTAACTCTTTCTTTTTCAAATCTTACTGTGTTGATTGGCAGGAAGTTTTTCTTAGGCAAAATAACTGATCATCTCCTTGTCCTCTGTTGGAAGTACTTGTGCAGTGTAGAGATATACTATGTATACTGCATACAATCACAAAAGGCCCACTAAACAAGAAATAACAACATTTCAACAAAGCCTGTGTAACTGCAGCATACTATAGCTACCTTAACTAATTTTTATTTACAACTCAAGCAGCCTCAGGTGTCCAGTTAGGTTTGGGGCAACATCCATAAATTATCCTTAGACACCTTTTGTTACCTCATCATCTCATGAGGTCTCACAATGGGTTATTTAAGATTAAGTATGTTTTAGAAAATCTGAAAATGATTCAACCTTATTTTTAAAAAAAAAGACCACCATCTTTGTGATCATCAAACCTTCAGAATAAAGAACAACATCTAAGTAGCATCCCTCCCCTTTCGTTGAGAAAAGGAGGCATGGTAATTTCTCTCTCTCTTTAGATTTCACAAGTCTACAACCATGCATTTAGGTTATCATTTTAAGCTTTTTTCCCTTTTCTAAGAGCTCATTTTTTATTCCATAATTCTCATATTTGCTGCAGAGCCATAACTTAAAGGTTAATATTCAGGTTTCTAATAGTGTCAGCAGAAGAAAGTTTGAAAATCATCTTGTTCAAACTTAATTTTGATATACAGTTAAACATGTGCTTTTTTCATGTAAATCAACCATGACTAGCTAATTTGGCTGTTGCTAAGATGCCAATGATTACATGCCAACTGAAGTCAATAAATATGAAGCCAAGATAAGAAAGCCACAATGTTGGATTAATATAGACAATATACAGTACATTACACAATGTTCACAGGATTACTTAACTTGGGAGTTTTCTATGAAATAATTAATCTAAATAAGAATTTTTTCAAACAATGTGTGTATAAAAATGGAAAGACATTGGTTATGAATTATATATAAACAGTGACAGAAATGGGGGGGGTATGCAGGGGGATGGCGTTCCCCTACTTTTCAGTTTTTCTGCAGGTCACCACAATGTGCAAGACTTCAAACTAATCATCTCTCAACTCTTCCATCTATTAAGTTGGTGGGACCTCCTCTGTCAGAATTCAGCCCTGAAGAATATGTGAGGACATGGCTTCTTAGTGGCAGATGGCGTGCTGAAGAAACAGCATGCAGAAAGACAGAGGTGGTGACAGAAAAAAATGGAGATTATATACCATTGTGGAACATTTTGTAATGTAAACTGGAGTGTAATTCACTTAATTGTTGCGTTTGTTCATTAATAAATAAGTAGAAATTTCAGAAATGTAGATTGTACTTACATTTATATATTGGCTGATCATCGTACATATATACTACATATAGCTAGATTTGTAAAGTTGTAAACTGTACACTATTATTATTCTCAATAGATTTATGAATACTCTGAAAAAAATTTTATTTTTCCAAAATATATATTTGTTATACCTATCTTTATTTGACTGAGTTAGATACAATGTGTATGTAATAATCATACCCAGTGCATATAGGCTCAAAATGGCCCTGAAATTTACCATATTACAAAAAATTTCTCAACAGGGGAGGGGGCTTATAGCGTCTACCCTCCCCCTTCCTTCCCAACCTCAGCCTCATGGACCTTAGCATACCCATAGTTCCTAAAACCCATTTCCATTACTGTATATAGATATTTAAAAAGTTGTGTGGCATTTTCTACTAGCTTAAAATTAATTCTACAATCAACATTTCAATGAACTTTTCCTGTTGCCAAGATCAAGGTTAGTCCTTAGGACATGTTTTTTTGGTGTGCAAATGTTGATGTTCTGTGAATCATTCTTGTAAATATTATTATTTAACACTTTGATTTATACTACATTGTACTGATTTCTCACCCAGAATATTTCTCACTTTTCCATATTATGGTTATTAGTTTCTTAAGACTATAAGCTTAATATCCTGCACGAAACATGTTTCAATTGAGTCATACATTTTAATCATTTACTCAGTATAACAAGAAATAGGTGACTATTTAAAATTACTATATATGCGTGTGCATATGCCTTCACCTACATTAAAGTAAGTGGGTAGTGATATTTTATTGCTCTACTTATAAAACAAGAGTTCTATTGATTACATTACATATTTTTAAAACCATAGCATAAAAATAAATATCAAAATAAAAAACAAACAACAAAACAAAAGGTTTTCAAGTTTCACAAAATTTAGAATTTGAATCTTGAAAAAAAAATTAGCACAAGGCAGAAAAATTAAGCAAAGCATGAAATCAACTTGTTACAGTCGATTATATACTTCAGATGAAAAAGTCAAGGCTAGTTGAAAACAGATCTGCTTGGAACATACTTAAGTATGTTTTACATAACATAAGTATTCTGAACTGATTTAACAAAGCACCATCAATTTTCAAGTTATTGAAACTGAACAATAACTTTAAACAATTTGAATTATATATCAATTTAACATTTTCCAGTTTTGCATGTAAACAAATCAAATAACACAAAACAAAACAGTTTGCCACATGCAGCAACTATCTTGACAAATATTATTCATATGAGTTGCATATTACTCTCTCACTGAGTCCATAAGTCTTCCACAGGTCTGTGGTAGCAGTGCTCTGCTGGAAGGAGACATCAAGCTGCTAAAGGCTGTGGACGTGGCCTTTATGATAAACAAAGCACCCCAACACAAACCACACAGTCTGTCATTGTCACATCTGAAAACACTGCTAGCAGGGAATGAAAGCAGTTTGCTGTTCTTGAAAGATCTGCAAGATCCTCACAGTGTAATTGCAAGGACTGTCCTGCTACAGAAAGTTCAGTTGGGATTAGACTTAAAAATTGGCACAATTTGATTTTGAGTAATTTCATTACTTTAGGTAACTGCATTCAATAAATTGTAAAAAATATGCAGAGGAATGCTACTGTCCTAGCATATCCCTGCCCATACCTCACAGTTCTGTTGCCAAAACGATTCCTCTTGTTTATACACACGAGTCTGCTTAACAGTCACCCCTATGATGCTTCACTCTTACTTCTCACATTGATATATGACACATTGAATCAGCTCTCATTAGTAAAGAAGACAATTCATTTCTTCAAATTAAAAACAATCACATGAGCTGCTATGTCCATTGACGCTGCAAGAGACAGTGCTATGATGAAAGAATGGATCTGATATATGAACATCTTGCAGACAACTGTATTTCATGTAAGTGGTTACACACAGTTCCTAGGTGCACTGGGAAATCTTCCTTCTTGATTGGCTGGCTGGCACAAGTTTGGTTGGAAGTCGAACTTGCCTCCATAAGTCTGCTCCACAGCCAAGCAATGGTGATTTGGTGTCATTTTTACAATCTTTCACTTTCTCTCATTAACTGGCCTGTTTAAAGCATTCCTATTACAATCCATCCTTTAGGATTGCTTAATAGGCATGGTTAGTCATAAATGCTTGGTGAACACTTGTCTCAAATAGGAAAATTGATCTTCTTAAATGAGGTTCACTTTTTTGAATGACTCAGTGTGCAAGTTGTGAAAAATTTTAAAATCAATGCTGGTGTCTTGTATGCATGGATTAACTAGTTTTTTTCTTCCTCAGGTAAACTAGACCATAGTACTAGTCATGCCATGTGCAAGTTTCAATGAACAGTGGTAATGCATTACACTGTTGTCAACATCCTTCAAGTAATGTGTTTAAAGAGATGAAATTGTTTCTTTACAGGTAGTCCAAATATCAGGTGTTTTATTAATTCTTTTCACCACTAAATATGTCACTTCTATTTTATGTACCTCCAAAAATCTGCAGTATTTCAAGATAACCCAAAACCTCCATAAAAAAATAAAATTAAAGTTAGTTAGTTAAAGCAGCACTAAGAGCTAACTATATTTTAATTTGAGTTTTCTTTCCACTTTTAAACTTGAAGGTCATAATCTGAGCAAAAAATTTGGTTGGAATTTAGGAGAGGTTGTGTGTGTATGTGAGTTATTTTTTTGTTTTAACCAGTCTTTGAATTATAAAAAAATTTTAAATACAAATTGCACCTGATATAAGCACACATGCATAGTACGTTACTCAAAGTATATTTAATAAGGATTTTTTTCCACAAGCTTCATGAAATTTTTATTTATAATAAAAATTATTTATTATTTACTAGTAACAAAAATAAATGCAGACAATCTCTTAGTGCTAACCGACTATTGAAATGTTTCATATCTCCCCCCATCAAAAGCAGCCATATACCACTCTGCCTCATAGCTCGCTTATTTCTAATAATCAACAATAAACAAAATGGTGCATAATTTAACTAAAAAAAAAAACAGTAAAATAAATATGTTAATCACTCAAATACTTGAAAAAGAATTTTAAAAATACTATCTTACATTATGCATAATTCAAGTAGAAAGTTACAGGAAATGTTTAAACATCTATATCAATTAGATTAATTATAAAATGTGAAACAAAATCTTGACTAATTCTAGGGTATATATTACATAAAATCAACTTAAAATTTCAGGTAAGATTTTAAAAAATGTAAACTGCTCAAAACAATATCAAAATAATAGACTTCCACTAATAATAATAATACCAAGAGAAGTTTTATAATGTATATTATTAAAAATAAAATCAAAAAAATTTTTTTCCATTAATAAGCAAACTACTTTGTAAAAATAAATAGAACAAAGTGTAGCCACCAAAATTATCAATGCTTTTGGTTTTATAAAAGTAAACAAAATCTTTAATAAAAATAACGATACAGATAACAATAACAGTAAATAATAAATTATAGAAATACACTATATAACTCTAATAACAGTTCTGTAGCTCAAAATAAGGTTGTAAGTATATAAAGATAAGCTTATTTATTCTTTCCTTGTCTCATTCCTACTGGCCAAGCAAGCTGTATACTTTCATACATATACAGTTCACTTACATAAATTGTCTGACCCACATCTGCATATATATATATATATATATTTCAAATCACCTAACATCATTGAATCAATCCCTCACTTTTTTTTCCAAAAATAAACACCAAGCAGTAAATGCAACTCTAATATAATGTATTCTTTGTTTGTTTTACATTCACAACCTTCTTTCATATTCCAGGATAGTACTAAACAAGTTCATTTATATTGATTTCTACTCTTTTTAATAAACTTCTCTTAAAACTTCAAACAGATAGATTTACTTAATAAAACCATAATTATTTGCTACTTTACAATAGTACTTTACTTGAAAAATGCAAATAAAAATTACCTGAAAAGTCTAACTTAAAATCATCCTTCAGAATTTAAAGTGTGGAACTTGAGAAACTTTTGCAAATGGCAAACAACTATATGTTTCATCAGCAAGCAACAGATGTACAACATAAAAGTCAATGTAAACTACATTACATAATTATCTGGCTTTTATTTATAAATGCTAACTCCATGGATGACAGCTGATTTAACCCTTACCAACTACTATTATTTTTTGCACAGTCAAACATGAGATTATTACTGTAAAGCTGTGAATTTGCTCTGCTAAGTTGCTAGACTTTTCTCCAGCAATTTAAATACTGAAATAGTAATTTTAATTTAAAAAGTAAAAGATATATATATATCTTGGAGTATAATATAAATTTTCTTTTTTTATACTACATGTTACATAAAGATCAACCTAATTCCATGCATTCCAATTTTCAATAATAATTAATGCCACAAACTGTTGATTTAGTGAACAAGATAAAAAATAAGCACACACACACATGTGGTTCTTAAAACCACAAAATGTCAAATTTGGAAGCTATCAATTTCTGTACAATGCATATATCGTCATCACTCTTATCTATCTCCTCCAAACAGTAAACCTCTTGTTTCATCAAACAGAGAATTTTCCTTTTATCACTGATATACAGACTGCTGTTAAAGATTACTGCTAAATCAGTCATATTGACTACTAGCTAATCTTACCTTTTGGCCTCTTGCAGAGCATCATGCTGCACTTGTGCTTGTTTCGCTGTTTGGTAAACTTCACGGTAACACTTGGAACAAAAGCCTTGCCAGGCTGGGTTTCCATAGTAACCGCAACCATTTTTACATAAAAGATCAGACTCATCAATGTGAAATGTCTTCTTTGTGGGCTTTTTATTATTGCTCGTCATTCTTGTGCTAAGAAAAAATTATTCAAAAACAACAAACAAATAAACTTTCCAATTTTTCTGGGATGAAATTGTCTTTGCTAAATAAATTTTGCATTTAAGAACAACCAATGAATTACAAAATAATATGAAATTTTAAAGCAACTCGCTAAAGTACTTTACATATGGAAAAGCTAATATTAATTTAGTTCACAGGTTATGCATATAACACAAACAGGTAAAAGCTAACCAAAATTTTTTTTTTCAAATTAGGTTTTCTAGTAATATTTCAAACAACATTTTTCAGTCATGAGGGAAATCTAATATCCCTAATTATTTTTCAATGCATAAACAAATTATGGCATTTTCTTTTGTGACCAAAGCTACAAATAAAGTTTTATATCCAAAATATGATAATCAATTTTTTTTGTTTTCAGAAAAAAATAATTTTGGGTTTTGATTTATTAATAGCATTTATAAATACCTGGTTTATTTATTCTAATGTTTAATGCAACACCTACACCCTGCACAAACAAAAAAAAATAAATGATTTAGAATAATCCTAATTGACAGAGTCTGGCTGATGATAATTTACATGTGAAATTGATGTCTATTGCATTTTGGAAGCAAACTTTTCAAATACATTAAACCTTTTATCACTACAATATTAACAACATGAAAACCTTAAATAACTCTGGCAAAGAAAGGAATCACTGATGTGCCTCACCAACCTGTTGCTTTATCTACTTTGCCTTCAGAGAGTAGCAAATTTGAATTAAAAAGAGAAATCCATGCAAATCCCTCTAAGCAGACCTATTACTTTTATCCCACATTAGCAACCATCTTAGGAAGTAAACAAATTTTTTTAAAATGTCTTTGAATATTTGAATTTTTAGACTTAAGATGTGCATTTAGACACAAACAACCTTATTAAAGATAAAATAAATGTAATCCATCTACAGAAAATTCATGTAATAAACAGAATGTTAATTCTACTCAAATAGCAAGTCACAAGTTTGTGAAAAAAACTGCAAAAAAGATTGTATAAACTTCATGGTTGGTACTAAATGTCATACTACAATAATAATTATTCAAATGAAGATACAAGTAAAAATTTCCATCTAACTTATCAGCTATATCAAAATGCCTTACAGGGCCATTGGCTTGTTAATGATACTCAGTTATATTAATACAGTTTTATTATTTAAAATTCAAATGTTTTACACGCTACTGTTGGTCTGGCAAAGAAATTGCCTTAGTCATTTTTAACTGCTTATATTTCTTTTGTTTTATAAGTGCTTGCTTTGGAAAAACCAATATAAGTTAATATGTACCTAACGTCTGAATAGAGTGATAACCTATCAGCAAAATTCCTTAAATTTTATCTTGATTTCTATGTATTAATATGGCACCAGAAAACAGCAGCTGTGGTAACCATCTTTAAACCAATATCTGATCTAGCAACATCGCAATATTCTTTCTTTCCAAACACAACAGCTACAACTTTCTAAAAAATAATTTACAAAGTTTTTGAACAATCAACATCCTACAGACGAAAACAATATATATATGATTTTGAAAGATAGTTTATTTAGATAGAATAATGGCCCTAACATGAAATCTTTGTTGATCTTTGACCAGCATGTAATCTACAAGAACGATTCAAACATTCATATAAAGATCTTATTAACCTCCCTCTTAAAACACCTGAAGTCCCTAAACACATCGCAAGCACTTGCATTACTAGAAATATGCAGATTCGAGAGTCTGAATACTAAAGACATGACAATTAAAACCACCTTATTATACACACGTTGAGTCTGCATTCCAAAAAAAAAAAAAAATCCATAAAAGTTATGCTAAAGAATTTTAAAAAAATAGGAACTAATTTGAACTGCTGTATACGCCCTTTGGAGCTCCCAACCTCTTATAATATCGTAAACTATTCAACAACCAAAAAAAAAGACTGTCGACGTGTAGTTGTAGTGCATGTAGTAGCATTGTTTAGTTTCATGTGTTCATCTATAATAAAATAGCCACAGACTTAAATACTCACAGCTTAAAATATAACAGAAAGCCACCAGGTCGGGATGAAGATGGGGGAGGGGGCGTCACATGCAACTGACTAACTATAATTTATATGTTTTCGATGACTCCGTCAGCCGAGCCAGACTTCCTGCTTTCCGCTGGCTCCTGCTCCACAGTCCGATCGACTTCGGTCGTCTGCAAAACTCACACTCGCAGCATTTTCGGGGGATTTGCGTGGCATATGACAAAGCATTCAAGTGAAACTGTTCGAACGCTTAACAGTATCGAGGCACTACTATAAACGTCCGTGCAAGCATTCAATTCACCTTTTACAACCGTGTACACAAAACACTTCCAAATAAGAAAACACCTTATTACCACCAACCAAGTCAGGGAAGATATTGAACGCAATTTCCAAAGCCGCAGAAAGTACATTAAGTTAAAGATGCTCGGTTAAATGTTGTTTATTAAATATGTGTTGATGTTAAATATTAATGATTTTATATTGTAATACATTATTTTGTTTCGTAGCATGGCAATAAGACGGACTAATAAGAGTATGTGAAAACGGAGCTGGCTCTGTATGTTGGATTGCTGTACCGTCGACGTCCAGAAAGAAAAGCCCTTTTTGACATTTTTCTGGCGAAAAGAGATGGCTTTAAAAAGAATTAACAAGGAACTTATGGACTTAGGGAGGGATCCACCCGCTCAGTGCTCTGCAGGACCAGTTGGAGATGATCTCTTCCATTGGCAAGCTACGATAATGGGTCCTTATAATAGCCCTTTTCAACAAGGTGTGTTTTTCTTGAATATCCACTTCCCCACCGACTACCCGTTCAAACCGCCGAAGGTGGCGTTCACGACGAAGATCTACCACCCCAACATCAACAGCAACGGCAGCATCTGCTTGGATATTCTCCGCTCCCAGTGGTCGCCGGCGCTGACCATCGCGAAGGTGCTGCTGTCCATTTGTTCCCTCCTCACCGACCCCAATCCCGATGACCCACTTGTGCCAGAAATCGCCAAGATCTACAAGACGGACAGGGATAAATACGAAATTACTGCGAAAGAGTGGACAAAAAAGTATGCGATGTAACACCTCGAGGATTTTATTGGTTCTATTGTAAAAAAAAAAAAAAAAAAAAAAAAAAAAAAAACGAAAAAAAAAGAAAAAAAAGAGAAAAGAGAGATTGAGAGAGAGAGAGGAGACGAGGGGGAAAAAGAACATTTAAAAAAGCAACATATACGTAGCTTAAAAAAATGAACAACAAGACAAAAACGTGAACAGGCGGGAGGAAAGAAGAAGTGGTGGATCTATTTTCTAAAATACTCTGCTGATTTCTACATTTCTCGTTCTTTCTTTGAATTTTCTGTCCTCTTCACTATCCTACATGAACACTGTGTGACTGTGAGTATCTTTTTTTACGAATGGACTTAGGATTGAGAAAAGACTGGAAGATGTTGCTACTCGTTTGCATAAACCAAACAATGGAATGGGAAACATGATGAAATGCTTTCAGTTTCACCTGAAAATTTAAGGGGGGGGGAAACAAACAGACAAACGAACCCTGAACTGATCGATTTAAAGTTTAAAAGAAAAATGGTTAGTTTTTCAAAAAGTTTAGCGCGTAACTAAGAATTTTGTGACTTTTTTTAAAAATCATTTTGAAAAATTAATTGGCTTGTACTGTAGTTGTATGTTTTGTGCTAGTATTAACTCTGTCAAAATAATGGCCATCCATTTTATTGATTATAAATTATACCTTTCTAAACAAAAGGGTCAACTTATACTACTATATCACTGTTTTTTTGTTTTTTTTTTGTGACTATAGAATCCAGGCACAATATTGTGAAATGGTTTCATTTTCAAAATGCTTTAAGTTACTTACAACAACTAAAATGTCCGTACATTATTAATAATAATAGTAGTAGTTAGTAGCAGTAGTAACTATTTTTTGTATAACTTGAAGTTTATGAAAGAAATTGTTTTTTTCTTGTTAAGTGAAAATGACCAAGTTTTATTAATTTATTTGATCTCAGCAACATGTGGATACTTTAACCTTTGAACACAATTAAATGATGAAAAATCTAATAATCACAACTCTTTGATTATATTTTTTTTAATATGTACTAATTGTATTATTGTCTAGTTTTGGTAAGCTGCATCAAATGAATTTTAACAGTAAAAAATGACATTTAGAATTGATTTATCATAACTAATTTAAACCCAACACTTTTGTGAAGAATATACAGTGCAGCTATCATGATGGAATCTGAAAATGAATTTATAGTAGTTTTGTTCTCAAATACAATATTTTGTTGTATTTGTGATGTGAGTTTCCATACTTAAAAGTTTTATTTGAAGTATATTTGCATGACCTTTGCAAATTTGTGCCCTCTGTGCTTTTAATGAAACTGAAAAATATGCATCATGTATAATGTGTAAAGTGTTACTTTATAATCTGCCAAATTTTGTTTACATTCATCTGATTGAACATCAAAATTAGACAAAAGGCAGTAGAAATATTTGACTTCACAAATTGCTGTTTGCTTATAATGCAATAAAGATAGAAATAAAATTATAAATGTTTTGTGTTATTAATTTCAGTAAATCTCATAACATAAAAATATTAATTTTTTTATTTTTTATTTGTTTCATAGTTTGAAAGAAAAGTAACATTGTAATTGATGAGTAAGATCTACATTTTTTTAAGTAGCTTAAATACGCTATTGATGAGGAGAACTTGTATATTCATTGTCTTTTTTTAATATAACACACTATGGATAAGACCTACTCTCATTGGATATTCATGAAAGAAATAGATTTTGAAAAAAAGGTTTGGTATCAGTGGATCATATTCTTAAATTTAGTGACATTTGTACAATAATACATTTCCTCAAACTTGGATGATAAAAATGTTTGGTAACCACATTATCTGAATATTGTTTGAAGATATTAATCTTCAAAAAATTAAGTGACCCTTTTTGTTTGAACATTAAATAAATTTTTCATTGAGCTTATGAGTGATGCTGAAATGGTTTAGAAGTATTGGTACTTTAGTTTTAAGCTCAAATACTTAGAAATGCAAATGAAGCCTGGTTGAAATAGAATCACTGTAATCATATGCGGTCAGGTTTCATTTGAACATCTCAGTAAAATAAGAACTAATGATGTGTGGAAATTGACAGAAATTAACATTATTGAATATCTTTAGTAACAGTCAGTCATTTTTATATCATCATTTCTGAATGATAGCGTCACATGATGCTAGCTTTTCAGCAAACTAGTACCTTTTATAGCTGCATATTGCAATGGCATGTACATAAAAGATGGCTAATTGGCTGGTATATTTATTGTATCTTGCATGCATGGATCAGAAAGCTGTTGGCAGGTAGGTCTGTGGTACTTGGTTACACTGGGTGAAGAAGATGCCCTACCTTGTCTAAAATATCCTTTATAGGGTACAGAGTTGAGATCAGGAAGTCTATTTAGCCAGAAGCAAATTGCCATTGTTATACCTTTACCAACAGAAAATGACAACTCGAATCAAGTATCCTGAGAAAATATTAGTCCAAAATCTGAAACAATGAGCATGTGACTCTGCATATTGATGTGGAATAATGCTCTTTGACAGGATTTTCTCGTTATATGGTCCCCTACACCTTATGTTGTTAAATCTGTCTTTTGATGATGACGATTGGAATGCCTGGTAAATCTTGTATTCCTACAGTTATTGTCCCATTCCTGTCTTTATGTAACAATTCTGTAGATAACCTTGCCATATCTGTCTTCCTCATACTGTGGTCTATCTGCTTGTTACAATAAAGGCATTTTGATACATTGTAGTAGAGATGTAAACAAAGAAACATTTTGTGTGGTGCTCTCTGCATATATATAGAATCTTGTTGAATTCATGTAAAATTCTGTTAATACACATGACAGCAAGTATATGATTTCATTGGTATCATATTTCTTGGAAAGGGTGCTGCAAAATTAGTGACTTGAGAAAATCAGTTAAACTGTCCACATTTATATAGTTATGAGCAATCATGTAATCCCTAAACCCATGAAAGTTGTGAAATTATTTAACAACAATTGTCATGTCATTGATGTTGTTATAAGTGTGGACAATAGTTGTTTGTAAACCAGATTCTTCCATTAGTGCCATGGCTGTATTAATTAATATGTCTATTGAGACCTTGTCTGATGTTTTTGTTGTTTTTAATAGTGATGTTTGTGGAACACCAGCAGCATAGTACCAGCTTTCTGGTAATTCCTGATGAAGTCGGCAAGCTTTTTGAAACACATCAGTTTTCAGTGTCACTTCTTTTTACCATTATTAAAGATAGTTTCAATATTTATCACTACTATTTATGTTTCAATTTAAATGCTAAAAGTTTCTAATCACAAATCAATAAATGCATATGAGAGAGAATTAAAGAAAGTTCAGATGCTGCTATTTTGTGTTTTTTCAGCCTTTTTTTTTAAGTGCAGAGGAAAGTAGTCACATCAGAATCAATCTCTCAAAGTTATTTGTAGTCTTCTGGATAGGAGCTATAGTGTTGCTAATGCATGTTTGAAAAAGTATGGAAATTTATGAAAATTTCTTTTATGCAAGTAAGTTATTATCACAAATGTTTCCTGTTATGAGGTACATACATTTTCTTAATATAGTTCACAATCTCTTTAAATAAATTATCATTATATAGCCAAACTGTATCAAAAGTATATAATTTAAGAAATAGCTCCTCAGAAAAGAAAAAAAAAATGTTTCTATGTCTGAGGTGTACCTATATGGTATTTTTATACATGTTCATATTCTGGTTGAAGAGCACTTGTATGGAGGAGGAGAGAAACCCAAACATGACATTGTGCATACAGCAGTAATGTATACAGTTGTCTGAAACTGTTCAACCTTGGAAACTTGCAGCAAATAATTTTTCCCAATTAATCTTCATATATCTCTGCACACAACCCATTATCATTTCCTTTATAAAGTGGCCATACATATGGTGTAAGTCAATTCAGGAATGCCATGGTATCATTAAGCACCAGATGAGATGGCTCAGGTCATTGGCTTGGTTAGTGAGGTATAATGCAGATTGCTATTTCTTCCCAGTACGTTGATCAATGTCATTTCTAGGACATTAACTAGGCATCTTGCATCAGACTGGTCAGTTAATGGAGAGACCTCATTTAGTTGCCCATGGGTTACAAACCTTCCCATAAGGATTATCTTGTCACTCTTGCTAGAAGAAACTTGTTTTTCAACAGCATCTCTCTAAAGTGATTTTCAAAGAGAGCAACCAACCATAAAAATTTTGACATAATTTGCAACAGGCCTCATGTGGTGGTATGTAGTCAAGAATACCATTGCTGCATATCATTCTTCTAGCTTTATTAACTGCTTATACAATGGAAGAAGAACTGTTGGGTGTCACGTTCTTTTCATTGACAAGTTAGCATCCTATCTAGACATCAATGATGGACATGTTAGAATCTGGAGATAGCTATTATTTACATTAACTTTACCAAAATCCAGATGAACTGGCATTCAAGTTAGTTAATGATCTTGTCATCATTAGAATAAGTACCATGAATGGTGTCTGAAACAGATGAGATCATTACAACTACAGTCATCCCTCTAGTTCAACAGCAAGGTTTCAACTACATTTTTATTGATGACAATGTCTGTCCACATCATGCACATGTTATCAGTGCTGTAGTCTGCGATATGGCCTACATGATGAAGTTCAGACTTAAATTTGATTGAAAATGTTTGGGACATTCTAGAGAATCATGTTTGCAATCACCGAGTCTGCCCACAATCCCTTGATCAGCTGGAAGTGGCCCTGGTTGAAGAATGATGCAACATTCTACAATGATAGCTATATGGCCTAATTAACTTTCTGTCAATTTTCTTTTTATCATTTTTAGATTGGCATCATTGCAATTTTGCACATAAATTTCAGATAGCCATTTTATATTTCTCCAAGAATTTAACTAGGCTTTCCTTGAATTTTTTTTCAATATACAGGTCCTCTTCAACTAGAATATAAAAGCATACCATACAAACACTACAGCCTTGGAAATGTTTGTTGCTTCTTTTTTTGTTGAGAGAATATTATATAATGTGTTCATATTATTAGAGAGCATTCTGTTCAGATATGCACATCTTTAAAATATTTTATTAAAAAATTTATTTTTGGCTCAGTAGGCTTGGGTAGTAGTTGTGATTTTACTAAAAAAGACATTTATTTTGATTCAAACTTTGCACTGGTCAAATAATACAACTAATTGACTTTTAGATTACCACCATTAGCATCATCTAAAGTCAGGAACATTTAATCATCTGTTGGCTGCCACCTCAATACATCTTTGCATGGTATTGCTCATGCATATTAACATCTTATTAAAAACTGAAATTATCTTGTCATATATCAGTAATAGAGATTTGAGACTCCACAACCTGTTCAACATGCTGATTGTCATAAACTCTTTCCTCTCTCTCCACTGGCATAGCTAGAAATTTTTCCAGGAGTGGCAAAACATCTGAAATTTTCCAAATGCTAGACTACATTTCTTTAAAATACTTGTTTAGGTTTTATTCAAATGACAAATTGACAATGCAAACAAATTGGTACTACAGTACATTATTTAGCAGTTTTAGCAATTTGGTTACTTATGCCCTGGTGATGTTATTTTAATTTGTTACTCTTGCAGTCCAGATTTGCATTAAAAATTTTTAATTTTTATAACTGTAATAATTAATTTCTTATAGCTGCAGCAGATTGGAGTAACCAAGTCTATAAAGTGGAAACAAATTTCAGTTGTAGCAAGTAAATTATAATAAATATTTTTAAATTTCTAAATTTTTTTACTACTGCTATGTCAATATTTCTCTCTCACTCGCACTTTTCATAAACTTTTGACCACAAAATATCTAAAACCCTAATAATAAATAAGGTAAGCAAAGAATGTAGGTAACCGTTATGTTTTGCTGCTTATATAACATTTCAATTTTTAATATAAGTCCCATTAGATAACTTGTATTTTACAAATCAAAGGTTTTCAGGCTGGAATTATTACTACATAGAGAGAGAAATAAAATAAGAATTTTTAAAAAACATTCATTTTTCTTTGTAGAGATTTTTGTATTGAATCATTATAACTCACTGGTTGTTTTCCATGGTAAGTTTTTAAAAAAGCAAACACCAGTTAGGGTCAAGCCAAAGGCAAAAAAAAAAAAAAAAAAAAAAATTAATGAGTATTTGTGGATGGATGGATGGAAGCATACATGCTATTACAATTTCCAATGCCTTCTCTCAAATTTTTACTTTTAGTTTGAATGCAACTAGTTCAATTACTTACATTTGTGGCAAAATTTACCTGTTGAAGCTGCTTTTTACATTATATTTACTATTATTAATTCTGCAATGGTAAAAAAAGATGTTATACTGCTTTTAAATGGAATCATCATTATCAAAATTTTAACAGCACATTCTTGCTGTTACACTGGTCAGTGTTGGGAACCATGTCCAGTACAAAGGAATATTTCATTTCTGCTGTTGTATAATTCCTCACAGTGATCAGTTTTCTTAGGAGAGACAAAGTATATTAATTGATTAATGAGACTGATAACATAGTCATTTATGCATCCTCTTAAACTAATCCCAGCATTTAAAAAAGATTTTTATAGCATACAATGTTTGGATTTAAAAGTGTCCAACATCAACATTTAGACAATGTTTTTGATCTCGCTGCTCTGAGTAAAAATCTAAATGTAGACTTAGGCTCAATTAAAAAAAAATTGCTACATTACTACTATGTTCAAAAACAATTTGATTTTCCTTTAGTATTTGTTATGTCCCAAATAAATTTGGAGCAGAAATACTGTAAAATGTTGGAGAAACTTTTAAAAAGTTTACATTGAAAATTCTTTTAAATATCTATTTAGGGTAGTGACCTGTTCAATGTTCCCATATGGAGGTTTATTGCTGTGCAATTTTGTGCATTTTAATCTGCTTTGCACTAGAGACTCTATCTTATTTGTTACTTTAAGTTCTATTTTTCACGTAAATTTTGTCATTGATTGCAACTTAAAATAAGTACATTTGAGCCAGCACTATAAAGGAATCAAAAAGACCTAATTATAGAAAGATAAAGTCCTCTAAAAGTGGCTCAGTCAAAAATTATGAACAACTTTGATATTTAATTTTTCTTTTATCCTCCAGTTTTTAAACCATAGGTATAACAGCAAATTTTCATTCTCTCTCATAAACAGGATTATTTTACTGATGCTTTGGTTTTACAGAATTACTTAAGACACTAATGCTGGGCTGTTTGTAATCCATGGCTGATAGCCTTTTTTGAAGTTACATTAGGAAAACAAGTTCAGAAAGTTGAAATTATAAAAATCACTGATCTACGCACTGCCAAGATCTCAAGACACCCAAAACTTGATTAAGGGCACTCCTGGTCTACTCAAATCTGCCATTTCAAACCATCCTAGAAGAAAAGTTATAAGATATTTGATTACTGAAGATGTCAAGCTCAGTGAATGTGGGAAAGAACTCTGGGACAGTTTTTTCCTTAACTGTTCATCAAAATTTAGTAATTTTTTTTTTTTTAATTTGAAGATAGTGCTTGTTTAAATTAAGTGTCATGGGCATTTGGATATTTTTCATTTTGTTTTTAAAAGCATTTTCCTAATTTTGTAAATCTAGCATTTTTATGCAAAACTTAGAAACTAGTACAGATGTTTTATAATATTGCATTTAGCATGCTATGGTGAGACTGGGGCATGTCTTTTTACTCAAATGTACTCATATAAACTATATTCCATTCAAAATATGCACGATATACATTTATAGTTGATGTTTAAGCACATATGCATGATTTCAACCATGTAAAGGCGCCTGATTTGTTTGTATCCTAGATTTCGTTTTATCTCTTCCTAATTTTGTAACATGATTGATTGCTACACAAATTAAATCTATTTACATATTTTAATTTTAATTTTCAATAGGCAAAAAAATACAAAGTATACAAATCACAAATAATACAATATACAACAGTAAAAGACAATCAGCAAATCACATATGACGCATATTAGTATTTGCATTTAAACTGTATATTTTTTATCTTATTATAAAAAGTCAAAATAAATGAGGAATGTAGATGCATGTTGGACACCAAAAGGTTAAAATAAAATATTTTTAAAAGTTAATGCGAGCTGGATACCATATTTATTCACTGCTGTTGTTGTGAGAAAATTTTCAGATGTTTTTTTTTAAATTTTTTTTGGCAACCGTATATAATACGATATAAATACGATACCAACACCTACATACCTGAGTAAAAATACGCGCCGTCAGACTGCATTCTAGATTTGAGGGCATTGGATCAAGAAAATAATGGTACTAGAAAATTATAAATACCTTAAAATACCATATTCGTGAAATAAACTAGAAAAGAGAGAGAGAGAAATTTCACCAGTTAAGTTCAGTTTGTATTCCGTTATATATATATCATCTGAATATCCATCAAGAGTCAAGTGTATACGTAACCGGGAAAAAATATCACAAAATTTGTTTCAATCCCCGACTCCTTAAGAGGACCAATGTTTTAAAAAAAAAAGGCTCTTATCTCAATGATATTTCTAGATTCTTAAATACTGTCAACCATCACTAAAAAGAAAACACAACGACGAAGGATTGTCCCAGCGTCTCCCACTGATGGTCTGAAAACACAACTTGCAAGTCTACCATACATACATCCATATTTTTTTACAGTAGCAATAGGCTTCTAAGTAAAACCAAAGAGAAACGGTTCTGAGTACTCCCGAAACATCCAAATATAAGGCGTGTCGACGGGGAAGATGGTCCGCTTCTCATTGTCAGAAAAACGGTGTCGTCATCTCGAAACATCCTCATCCCATTTTCGAATGTCGTAATCCCCACCACGGTTCTGTGACGTATTTACGCCATTGCCTTTCCTCAGCCGCGGGCAGTACACGGGTGTATGAAAATGTTCGATGACTTTAAATGTAATATTAAATTAATTTAAATATTTTTTTTCTTTTATTTTATTTTTTAATGGAAAAAAAGAAGAATAATCCCGACAATTATTGAGCAGAGAAGTCAAAAAACAGAGGCCGCGAAACGGTCGGTAGCTTTCCTCGCTAAAAATGTTGTCAAGCTTGATCGTTTTGACGTAGTAGACCTGTCAGAGGAGAGACCTTGTGGCTGGATATTTTCTGCGCTTAAAAAAAAAAAATGGCTCTGAAAAGAATTAATAAGGAGCTTAATGATTTCACCAACGACCCGCCCTCCCAGTGTTCAGCGGGGCCGGTGGGCGACGATCTATTCCACTGGCAGGCGAAGATAGAGGGCCCCGCGCTGAGCCCCTTTCAAGGTGGGATCTTCGCGCTGACGATCCACTTCCCCACCGACTACCCGTTCAAGCCGCCGAAGGTGGCGTTCACGACGAGAATCTACCACCCCAACATCAACAGCAACGGAAGCATCTGCTTGGATATTCTCCGCTCCCAGTGGTCGCCGGCGCTGACCATCGCGAAGGTGCTGCTGTCCATCTGCTCCCTCCTCACCGACCCGAATTCCGATGACCCACTTGTGCCGGAAATCGCCAGAATATACAAGACGGACAGGGCGAAGTACGAAAACACTGCGAAAGAATGGACCAGAAAGTACGCGATCTAAACTCAACCGTTGACTCTCTTTATTGTTATATTAGTTCAAACCGAAGGGTTGGGGGAGAAGAGGAAAAAAAAAAAAAAAAATTGTGAAACCAGCAGAAAATACTACTACTAGTAGTACAACCACTACTAGTACCACCACTACCACTACTAGTACTACTAGGAGTGGCGCTTGTATTTCTACTACTATTACTTACACTAAGCCGAGTACCGTAGACGTGACGTCATTTACCCGTGGTTGTTTTGTTTTCTTTAACGATATATCGCTGAATGTCTATCCAATACATTATTCTCAGTATTCTATGAAAGTATATCGCAGACCCCACCCACCCCCCTTTTTTTTTAAAAATAATGAATTCGGAGTAAATTACTGTGGAAGAAAAACTGTTGGGGTGTGGAATCCCATTGACGAGATAAAATAACGGACTTCCATTTTCAGTTGTGTTGTATTGTATTATAAGAGATTGATTCCTAGGGATGCTTCATGCCATCATTAATAGACATTATCTTCATAATGGTCTTTCTTATATTTTTTTATTAATGTTGGAATCTGTAAGGAATAAATGTTTGTTTTTTTGTTTTTTTTTTGCCTAAATCCGTTTTACATTGATTGATTACTTTACTTTTATAAAACTTGACATGAAATTACAGTAAAATACTAATACAATGCCAGAAATTGTAGATTCGCTCATTTATTTATGGACATCGGAGATTTAGATCTGCCAGATTAGCTTTGAACTCTGCATGAAAGCTTTTCTGAAGATGTAACTGTAAGTAAGATAGAACAACGTTCATGAATCAATCATTTGCCTTCGTTGAGCCACATATCAGAGATAGTGGAAAATGTTATAGTCATTGGAGTGATTTCAAGTGAAGGTAACTATAATAACTCTAAGGTGAAATTGTAGTTACACTGAATGTTGGATGTGTAATAAGCTGTATAGACAAGCTGTTCTTGTGGAAAGATGCACATTTAAAACAAGTTTGAAAGAAGTTCACATAGTTTGATTGCAAATTCCAAAAAAATTAACTTTGATGTACAAATAATTTGTAGGCAAAGGTGCTGCTAATAGTTCTTACAATTGTCAAATAGAGTAGAGCTTTTATACATGAAAAAATTTCTTTTTCATAAATTCTAAATAATTTCTGCGTATTTAAAAAAAAATTACTTTCTTATTCCATTAAGTTTTTGCACTGAACTTTGATGTTTTATTTTAATGAATTTTACAGATATTTCCAGTTTGTTGTTATATTTAATTTTAAAAGCATATAGTGTTGTACCTAATCAAACTATCATATATGTGAAAAATAATTGAAAGTATTTAAAATCAACAAACAAACAAAAATGGGCATGTTTCTTTTTGTTGTTTGTACATCAGATGCAAGTTTCTAGCACAATGCTTTCACACAGGGGCCTCATTATTCTGGCAACAGGCAGGTGAACCTGTTGTGAGTGTAGAACAAAATTCCCTACTATATGTTGGAGGAAACCCATGCAACCAGCTAATGAAGAAGAGTGTCAAGAAACCATGCTGAGGTAGTTAACCAAACCAAACCAAACTGGGGATCAAACTCATGCTCTATTCTAGCTCAGCAATCTAGCCATTGGGCTATCAGCCACCATGCCTAGTTTTGTTTTATATCTACAAACAAATTGTTTTTTCTTATCATATTGTTATTAGGGATGTTTTAATAAGTTTCCATTTAGGTAAACTTGAATAGCAATTTGTCAAAAGAATTCATTGGTAGTAGTAGATAGTTTTGATAGACATTTGTATAAAACTGAAATATCAGCAACTTTAATTCTATTTTACTTTCTCACTTGGGCCCAGGTTAGGGTTTCCAAATGTCTGGTTTTTAATTGGATAATCCAGTTTTAAGGGAATTTGTACAGTCTGGTTAGAAGCATTGACCAGACATCAAATGTTTTTGTCCCTTGAAGGCTTAAGGGTTTTCAATAAAAGATTGGACTTGTCAATTTGTTAGACTTTATTTTAATTTTGCCTTATTTTGAAAATAAACCTAGTTCTCAAATAATATATGATAAAATATGTGATGTGCTTTCATGGAAATGTCTTTGTTGCCAGTCATGTGCAAAGATAACCTTGAATGTGATGTGCATGCTGATGTAAAGTTTACTTTTAGATCAGTGGGTGATGTCACCTGGCTGAGACCAGAGTGCAGTGGATTTTTTTCTTGATATGATATTGAATTGTTTTGTAAATTGTATGAGTTGTCATTTAATTGGGATGATGTCCTCCCTCTCAAGAAGTTCCATACTCATTCAAAGATGAGCAAGCTTTACTGCCAGAATATTAAAAAAAAAGCAAGTAGGAATACTGGATTGTGTACAGTTTGCTGTGTTACATTAGCTGTGAAAATTCAGTGAAGGTTTTTTAGCACCTGCAGAGACTGAAGAGCAGAAAATGAAATCTCAGGCACATTTGAAAGTCATCTGCAATAGATAGATTGTTTGTTAATAAAGGCTCATTTGAAGAAGTAGAGATACCTTAGGCAGTATTTCTGTTGACATCATGGCATAAAGCATCATCAGTTACCTTTCTCAGGACTTTGGAAATAAACTTTCTGTCTATATTCTCACAGATTCCAAAATATCTTAAACTATACTGTGGATGGACAACAATAGAGGCTTTAGTGAAAAAAGTTTTGACTCCTCATTCCTTAGAAATGGTTTTAAAGTGTTTTGGCTAAAGCTCATTTTCATGAAATACTATGAATCAGTTATTGACAAGCTAAAAATTCTTTCTGTTGATATTGCTGCTATGTTACCAGCACATTGCAGTTTAAATTTCATGCAAGAATGGCCTGAAGATGCTTTCATATAACAGAAAACTTGGTAATAAAAGTATTCAGCAAGTTCTCATCCAGCATGAGCAGTGAAAGAGTTCTACTCTTGTGCTGTCCTAAATGTTCCCTTACACTCTTTGATGCTGTAGATAGGTTAATTAAGAGTTGGATTTTTCTAAAGTCATTTCAGTCAAGGACAAAAGAATGTGAACAGACTACTGTAGACTTTTACATCTCAGAATAAGGATTAAGTATTTGATGAGAAGCTTGTACTTCCTGAACTGTAAATCTTTGTTCACAGAGTTATAAACCATTTTAATAACAGCATCAAGTTTGAAAGCAATCGAATTGAGGTTACTGAAGTACAGTTTTTGATAAATTGAGGAAACGATTTCAATTGGAAAGAAAATGCTTCTAAGGTGACTTCAAAAAAGCTACAACAGTTCAAGTAAAACCATTTTGTTTAAGTTGCACAGCACCCAGAGCATGGTTCAGTTTTGGAGAACAATCCTTTTACAACTTCCTTTCAATCTCTTGAGATAGATAATGTTTGAGACTTTCATTTCCTTTACAAGAAAAGAGATTGCAGTCTCAAAATGCACTAATTGCAATTTAAAATTTAAAAGATTTTCCAAGGGAGGATCATGCCTCTGGATTCCCTTAGCAGGTGGATGACTTTGCTTGCCATTGCTGTTATTTGGTTTCTGGAAATGAGAAAGTCATCAACCTTAGCTTAGGTGAGTATTTTGTGTTAACAATTATTTATATTTGATAGAATGTGATGAAGACAGTGCTAGAAGTTCTGCCTGATCAAAAACACCCTTTAAGACTAGTCTGGAAACACAAAAGAAAGAAAAGTGATAAACCAAAGCATAACAAATTTTCATTTTTAGCCAAGAAAAATTAACAGCAGCAAGTTTGAACATAATCACTGTTACAGAGACTTGTTATCAGTAAATAGTCAGCCAACGTGTTTATTCTGGAAGCACGTGGGATAGATACTTTCAAAGCAAAGCAACATGACATAATTTGGATACGATCAGTTCTAGTCATTGGGATTGCATCCCATTCCCAGAAAGTGGGTTTATGGGAACACTTTTACAGGAACTGGTCAGGGGTAGCCCATACCTGTTCTGTGATTCGATCATGACTCTTTCCATATTTGTATAGCATAGGCAGTGAGTTTGGACACCCATCCAGTGGCATAGGTAAGAAGTCCCTCTCAGAAAATGATGTATTGGACAAAAGTTCTTTTATAAACCACTGGCTAGTGACTGAAATTGTACCATACACTTTATTTCATTGTGGGTTGCAGATGGTTTATTGAAAATTCCTGTGCTGGATGATGCCACACCATACTTGACTACTGTTTGAGAACTAAAAACTTCAAATTATTAGAAAGCAATTTTCCAAAAGGCATGAGGTTGTGGCAGCATATGCAATGCCCATTGCAGTCAATGGCTGACATCACATAGGGTAGGGTGTTTTGTCCTGCCATTCTTCCATTGTATTCCATACTATGGAGATAATGTTATGATTCTCATGGGCACCTGCACGTTCTACCATATTGTTGCCAATTTTTGGGAATTCAGTTTCCATGATTTTCAGCATAAATTTTTTGTTCTGGTGGTATTTTTTTTTCTTCTCTTGGATAATATTGCTGTTAACAATCAACAAAAAAGTATCCAGTGGTTTTTAGATTTCCTACTAGCTTCTATCAATATTCCCTTGCCAAACTGTCTCCTTTTAAAATCTATGTTCCTGTGAACTACCTTTCTGTGACATGGCTGCCTGCAAATTAAGGATTTCTGTAACTATTCTTATAGCTTCCAATCATTATGTACTTAGCACATGTAGAATGGCCTATTTGAGTCAGAGGGGATGTTTGTCTATTTATTTATGTTAAGTTTTTGCATATATATAGGCTGAGTCGAGGTTAAGGATTAGCCTGAATGTAGAAATATTTTTGAAATAGTTACCAAAAAAAATTTCAGAACATGTAAAACAGCAGAGATTCATTTTTTATGGTAAATAAATAGATTCCATAATTTTCAACCAAGAGTTCATTCTAGATCTAACCAAAATTTTGATTCAAATTCTCATGATCTGACAGACTGAACTGAAATTACTTGTAGATAAATTTGATAGAAAAACTATCATATACAGTGGAACTGACAAGATAAACTACCTGCGATTTCTCACTACATTTTTAAAATGGAAACCAATGATTAGTTTGGTGCACAGCTTACTGTTATTCATATAGCCTGTTGAATGTTAATTTGGTTAGACTTGCAGAAGTACCAAAAGCAAATATTTTAGGGGGACTAAGGAACAAAGACGGATAGGTTCCATCATGTAGACATTTTAGAACAAGTCACTTGTCAATAACTATTTCTGAAATGAACAATGCAGTAACACAAAACAATAAGATAATGTTAGCTGAACTGCAATGCACTAAAAGTTTTTTCTTCTTTGCTAGTTCTGGCTAACAAATTTTCATTACATTAGTAATGGAAATTTTCTGAGTTACGCTCTTGTGGACATGAGTAATAATGGTTGAATTCAAGCATTTAGCAGTTTTTGTAGCATACAGATAAGGTTTAAGTCTACACAAAAAATAAAAACTGTTCATGCTGAAACATTTGAGGCAGGAAACACACTATATGGTTTTGTTAATGCAGGGATAATCTTAAAAGGTGAAGAGGAAAGATTCTTTGAAATGTGCTCACACCCCATTAAGGTTAATTTTGAAAAAGTCATATTGGTTGAAATTTAAAGACTTAAGTTAAAATTTGAAAAGTTGGACATGCATTTCATCAACTTTACATTTTTACAATTTCACATCTATATATTTTCTTTGGATACCAAAAGACAAGGTTGCATTTGTTGACGTGGGTTGTACTTAGTAGTAGCTGTAGTTTACCAGTAGCTGTGAATGTTGTGAACACAACAATTAGAATTGGTGGGCAAAAATCACAGCACATCCACTGAGGAAAAAACTTGTAAATCTTTCTTCTTTGCTACTGAATGGGACATTCTTTTGTCTAAAATAATGAAATTTGAAAAAGTGAAGACTTAAACAACAATGAAGATCATATTGTGCAAAATTTTATTTTGTAAATTAACTAAAATAGAATGAAAAATATCAAATACATTTACCAGCAAAGAACATTTAAATAAAAAATTAGTGAAGCATATGAATGATGTGTTTAAGCCAAATTAACAATCCAAAAAAGGTGCTAAAAAACAAACACACCTACAGAAAATTAAAAGTATCAAATTTATAATTTACTGTCATATACATCAAATTTTTGCAGAAAATTTTCAAAAATTATTTTAATTATTCAACAAGTTATTTTAATATTTTTTTTAATATGCTGCAATAAATCTTGATAAATCAAGTAGATTTTCTAATACTTATATACAGTATTGACTTTTGCTGAAAGAATTACTCTAATTTTTTCAGAGATTATTATTTATTCCAACTCATTTTTAGATGCATATTTAAAAAAAAAATTAATATTAAAATAAGAAAAGAAATTCTTGAAACTCAGGAGTAGAATTAATAATTTATGATTTGCACATTTACTAAACTTATTGCTGGAATCAGTGTTAAAAGTGCTGCCAGATTGACGATATGGCAAATTATGGCTGGAATCACAGAAACATCTTCACGGGACTTGGCACATTTGTCTCACTTATTTTACATCTTGTTGGATATGCAGGTAGAGAATTGCAAGTGTGTTTAGCAATAAAAAAGTAATGGCCTACATGTACAGAATCATAAAGTCCATGCAGTCTTTTTCTAAAAAAAAAACATTTTTATCAGTTCAGTTGGAGACAACTTATGGTGGTCCTACCAGCATCATGAATTCTCTGTTTGGTGCTATAAAAAGGCTTCAGTCAACTGTTTCTTGTTAGTGGAGGGTAAAGAAGAGTATTTAACCCAAATGCATGCAATTCTTCAGAACCTGTCAATTCTCACAACATGAGATCAAAACAGAAACAGAGTTAGTTTCTGAAAGAAAAAAAAAAAAGGATGAATCCATGTAAGATTTGTGTATTAATATAAAATGATCATTCAAACGAATAAATAGAGAAGGCAGAAACTGCAGACTAATGTATTGATCCAGAATAAAAAGAATGTTATATTTATCAGTAATAATAATAATAATGAAAATCAGTGCCCTGCCATGTTAAGTTGGCTGCTCTCATACATGACTTTATCTGACTAAAAATTATACTTCAAATTTAATTATGTTGAAACGTGCAGGTAAACAAATAACCAGTGTACACTATCTCTAAGATGGAAATAGGCAGATCCTAAAATATTTCTTCATTCATGGCCAGACTCAATGACAGACTGCCATAGATTTCTTCTCATTAATTTGTGGCCAATATTATTGCAAAATTCACTGCTATGGAAAAGCAACCTGAAAAGACTTCATCAGTGGCACTACAACAAGAATGTGCTATTACTCACCATCAAGATGCACTTGCTGTCATTGCCCATTAAATACAAATGAATTAAAGAATGGTCCAACATCTGCACTGACTCAGCTACAGGAGGTGTGTAGCATGTAAAAAAACACCCTTCTGTTCAACAACAGTAAAACATATATGTCTGGTTAGAGACATGCCAGGCAAGACCCTCGGGTATTGGCAATGTGTAGTTTTTTCTGGTGATTCTAGTTTTTAAGTCTAGAGATCATCATACCTAGTTTTGGAGAAAACCTATCAAAGACCTTTGACCACAATATATTCAGCCCATGATAAGTGTGAAAGTGGAAGTGTTATGGTATGAGCTATAATCTAGCATGGTGGAAAGACAAAATTGGTGTTGATTGAAGGATCAATTCTTTCAGACACATTGCCATGTTAAAGGCATATCTACCATTGTACCAACAAGCTATACTGAAATTCGACCATATTTAGGAGCATGATGCTATTTGCCACATCTCTTATGTGACCAGAGTCTGGAAGAGAAATCAAGGTATTCAACATTCTCCCTCCTGGGTACTCCAAAGCCCCTATATAAATAGAATCAAGCACATGTGAGGAGCACCTGAATCAAATAAGAGCAACTTGTCCCCATCTGCCAAGGTGATGGAATTGAAGTAAGTTCTCACATGGATATGGGCAAACCTGGTTTGGATTATGATATAAAATTTTAATTAAATGTCAAATGGGTCACTGGTGGCTTTCCCATTCCACATTCATTCAGCTATTTTTTTTTTTTTTGTGACTGATGTGACCTCTGAACACATTGGTTGATATTTCTTGCCTCTTTACATGTTTGCTTAAAAAGATCTATTTTCTGCCAGAGAAGCTGGTTAAATGGAAACATCAAATCTCAAAAGCATCTGGCACTCTGATTGGTCAGTTTTCCATCCATAGACCAATTAAACAGTGCATCTGAATTTTGCAGAGAAAGATGATGATGTTTCCAAAGAAAAGACCAAAATCACAGCAAATTTTGTTTAGTTTAATACAGCCAACAGATAATTAAGCCATTTGTAATGTTTTATAAAGTGATTATTCATTTTTTGCCTCAGTTTATATCTCTGTTTTCTTATTATACTACCGGTATGATAAAAAAATTCTACTATTAATAATACCCTTATGTGGAATAAGGTTCTTAACTGGAATATTAGCTTTATGTAGGATATACTGGCCCAGAGTGAAAGATCAAGAATATATGCTTCGTCTGATATGCACAATAAGTTTTAAGCACATATTTTACATTTCCTACATCATCAGCCATTAAATAAATAACCAGGAGCTTAAGTATGGTGAAAATGACCACTGACTAGTATATATACATACTTTTTATTACATAGAAATAAAACAAGCATAACAAAATATTTTACAGTCACATAGTAAAGTTTATATTGTACTTTTAAAATAAATAACTGCATATAATTATACTCATACATGCTTCAGATACTTTTTGAGCATGGATATTATACATAAAATCAACTGCATCAAGGAAAAGTGTAATTCAACATTCGTTTGCATATGGTGTATCTATTTGCTGCTATTTTAGCTACAAAATCCTTTAAATTTTGCATTATAATTATTTACTTATTCTTTTTTGTTTATTTTAGGTCCTCCAATTTCATATGCACTCCAACTGCCAGCATCACCAAGTATGGCACAAAACTGTTCATCCTCAGAAATCACAAATGAATCAAGCAAAATAACCTTAGAACAAAACAGGTGCTGCCTTTCTTCCAACAAAGTCTACTTTGGATAACACAAGAGGCTGGCATATCACCATCACATTGGGCTACTCCAAAAGAAATATTGGTTTGTCTAATTAAAACTGCAAACAATAACAAAGAGATCTCTCATTTTGGACTGGCCTCAAACTATATGATGCACCACAAATCTGCACATCCCAACCGAGAAAACTTTTTCAACCTGCCTGATGCTCCTTTAATTGATTATGATAAGAACCTTAATGGCACAAGATGTGCTTCAGTGAACATAATCTTGCCTGGCAAGTTTCTTGAAGCACTACTACTGGGAAAAGTGGTTCAGTGAGTATTTCTGGTTTGCTTACGGCCCCTCCACACAAGGAGTAGCATGTTTGGCATGTTGTCTTTTCCCATCTGATGGCAAACATGGAAGGGCAGAAATCCATATAAGCAAGCCATATGCCAAATCAAAAAATGCCCCTCAAGATCTCCAGAAGCATGGTACTACCGAGTATCACATCAGAGGCAAAAATGAAGGCATTTATTGCAATAATAAACTTGCTCAGATTGACAGTATCCTAGCTAGAGAGGGAAGAGAAGCGGTGGATAAAAATAAGAAAATTGTGAAATCAATTATTGAAGCCATGATTTGTGGCAAATTTGTTCTTTCACTGAAAATCCACCATGATGACTACCCATGTAGTGACCTGGAGAACAAGGGAATATTTGCTGGGGTGTTGGAACTTATGATTGAATTAGATGACATTGCCATAGAAAAACACAAAATACACTGAAAAAATTTGTACCTATGTTTCTACACAAAATGCATCAGCATGGTCATCCAATCCCACATAGTACAGGAGATTAGAGTACAAAGAATCTGACTTCTCTGCATCATAAGTGCAGATGAGGTCACATGTTTTCAGCTGAAAGCAACTTGGATTAGCCAAGGATGAGACACCAAAAGAGTGATTTCTTACTTTCTTGCAGTGTGAAAACATCACAGGAGAAGCAATCATACATAATGTGATGTCTACACTAAAAGATGTTGGACTCAATTAAAAAAATTTAGGTTTCAAAGCCATGATGGTGCTGGCATTACGACTGGCCAAGAGTAGGGTCTAGAAGCCAGATTCCATGCTGTAAAGAAACACAAAGCACTATACAAACATTATGCAAACAATAACCTAAAGTTGGTTCTTTGCTATGCAACTAAGATCACTGCAATACAGTGCATGATGAGAAAACTGTCATTCTTAGGCAAGTTTCTTGAGTATCCTGCCCTGGAGAAACATACTGAAGAGTGGAACAAACAAAACTCCAACCAAGCTACTTTCAAAAAGAAGCTTACAACAGTATGCCAGACAAGATGGGTGAACAAGCACATTTCACTAAACACCTGCATAAGTCAGGAGACAAGAGCTTGGAATAGCAAGGCATATGCTAAACTCAACAGGCAACTTCTTTGTGACCTCTGAGACCACATGATACATCTTGGGTTCACCAAGAAACTTATCAGGATATTACAGCACCCAACTAATGATGAATGTGAAGCCAAGGCAGAAATGAATTTGGTGAAGGAGATATTCCTGTTAAGGAAAAGGGGTTGAGATATTCCATACTTTTTATCAAATGAAGGACAAAATCTTTCCTGACAATAAGATCAGAAAGCAAAGGACTTGTGGCTGCCAGACATTGAGGAACAATGTGGAAGAGTAAATCAGGTGAGACCTTTTATTGACAGTTGGTATTTTTGGAGATGCTGGACTGCATGCTTCAGGAAATGAATGACAGATTTGATGAAATAGTCTAAACTGCTCTGTTGAGGTTTTGCTTACCATCAAATGTTAACCAGCTTACATCAGAAAATGAACAGCAAATCCCAGATTTTCATCAGAGAGGTTATTCATCATTAACAACAGCTAAGCAGGAAATGCTGAATTGGAAGTGGAGAAATGACCAACAAACTAGTAACACTACAGGACATGCTGCAACATGAGCCAGTCTGGAAAAAAAAATTCAACCCTGAAATTTATAAAGACAGATAGATAGAGTTGATTTCATTTGTTCATAGTTATTAACACATATACCGTGAGATGGCCCAAATGTATAGAACTACAAAACCTCTTTAATTAATATAGTATTATAAATTTAGTATCTTTGTAGTTTAATTATTTAGGTTTTTTTTTGTTATCCAATTATTGCTTTTTTTTAACAAGATAAAAATTCTGAAGTTAAAATGCACTTTGTTGTATGTTTCCATTTGTCTACAACTGTAAAATAAACAAGAAAGTTACACAAAGAGACAAAAATGTATTATTCTGTAATATAATCATAAATGAAAAAAAAATTAAAAGAAAACATGTCAAGAAAATGCTTTTTTGTTTTAAAAAGAAAATTCTCTCATCTGCCAGATCTTGCACCTCAAAACTTGAGTACCCTACTGTACCTTTTATTCTTTTCCAATTGGACACCACCCTCTTTCCTAATGAGTTGACTCACCATCACAGGGTAGATTTTCTGATGCTTGCCTTTTATTTGCCATTTTCTGCAACAAATTAACATATAGAATAACAACAGGTTGTTATATTATTATTATTAATATTGCAGAGCCATGTATATTTGTAAATAAGTCTGATACAAAAGTTGTTATGAATAATTCAAATAAAAAACAAAAATTGAACCAGTCTTGAAAAGTAATCATAAATTAGGAGAATGTTTATCGATAACCTTCATTTCAATCTTTTAGCCACCTATGTAAACCTATTTAACTATTATTTATTATTGGTATAAAGTTTTTAAAATATTTTTAAGGCTGATATTCTTTAATGAAGGAATTTTTTTCAATTTTGTGCTCCAATATTTCTTTCTATACTGAACATCATTTAAGTATGAACAAAAGAAAATAAGACATCAGAACACAGGTTAACCAATATGAATGTATTTATAATGGTATTAGGCAAATATCTTTGATCTTCTAGCAACTTGCCATGAGTAGTTGTACAGTAAAAAAAAATTTTTTTAATTCTAACAGCAGACAAGAACTATTCACTATAAATTGCATTATTTTCATAGAGCTGTTCAAGTGCAACCACCTTCTGCTGTATAATAAAGTCTTCAAAAATAATGAAAGCATAGATCAGTTGTGACTGATCTGTATTATTAATATATCCTCCATAATGAGTCATAAATCATTAGTAGAATTCGGTTTTCTGAGGGGGGGGGGTTGCATACATGATGAAGCAGTTAACAAAGTAAGTAGTTTTTAGATGTATAACTTCAAAGTGTTGCAAAAAAAGTAGCTTTTTGTGTAGAGTAGCTGTAGATGGGTATGCCCAATAAGGATAATTTTTAGCATGATAAAAAAAAAAGTTTTGTTTTTTGTTTCCTGTATATGAAAAAATGGCCACATGAAAGCAATGCTAAGCAACATTAGATAAACAGATGAGTAAGTAGTAGTTTGGTAGAGTTTAAAGCAATTAAGAAGTTACTTTTAATAAAAAGGGATCTTATGTGATAGTTTCAGTACAAGGAAAGTATTAGCATTTCTTTTTTTTTAAGTAATCTCATTTTAATCAAGTATAGTATGTAGTCCGAGAGTTTTTAATCCAACTTTATTACTCATATCCTGATATCGTTCTTTAAACATGGCAAGGAGTCAGACCATTGATCAGTTATCTGAGTCTGACAGCATAATACATAACATAATTTATAAGGCAAAGATTTTTTTTTTAGAAATTGGGTAACGAGATAAAAGTTTTAAAGTAATTATATTTATGGAAAAAGGATACATATAAAATCAGATTTAATGATAGTATCACTAATAATCTGTTATTAAATAAGTCGTCCCAAGTTCATAATCCCAAAAACAAATTTCCATCTTCACATTAAGTAGAATATCTCATTAATCATACACGTAATGTACTTTACTTATCTGTATTTATAAAAGTAAGAATAACATTGAATATGCAGTATTTCTGTATAATTGGAAAAACACTGTATTATTATATTTGTCTTACAAAACATTGCACTCATCGACACCAGCAAAAGAGAGAATACAACATCGCAAACCTTTTCGAAAGCCGCATCACGGTATAAACATATTGTTATCTTTAACATTTAAATATTCCTAAAATTTGAAATAATAATAATAATAATAATAATAATAATATAATAATATAATAATAATAAAATAATAATAATAATAATACAAAATTAATTACCAATTACGAAACAACATCACGTATAGATTTCATTCAGACTAGCTCTGCCTGTTGACCAGTTGGCGAGCTTATCCTTGATGACATTTGTCTCAGAAGGTAGTAACTGAGAATTTTCTTGTGGTTGGAAAATGGCTATAAAGAGAATAAAAAAAGAGATGGACGACCTGGGAAGAGACCCACCCGCCCAGTGCTCGGCGGGACCAATTGGTGAAGACATATTCTCCTGGCAGGCGACTATCATGGGCCCGGAAAATACCCCATACCAGCAAGGCGTGTTCTTTCTGAACATCACTTTTCCTGCCGACTACCCGTTCAAGCCGCCGAAGGTGGCATTCACGACGAGAATCTACCACCCCAACATCAACAGCAACGGAAGCATCTGCTTGGATATTCTCCGCTCCCAGTGGTCGCCGGCGCTGACCATCGCGAAGGTTCTGCTGTCCATCTGTTCCCTCCTGGGCGACCCCAACCCCGATGACCCACTTGTGCCGGAAATCGCCAGAATGTACAAGACGGACAGGGCGAAGTACAATAACATTGCGATGGAGTGGACAAAAAAGTACGCAACATAAATTTGGAGTCTTTTTCTCATACTCATGGCCTTTATTTTATATATATATACCGTTTTTTTTTTTTCTGAATAGTGTTGAATTGCGGACTTTGAAAAAGGAGGAGAGAATTTTTTGAATTGGTTGGAGTCTGACTCGCTTGTTATTTTTTTTTTCTCTTTTTATTTTGTCTGCGTTGAAAGGACAGTTTTCTCCTTCCTATACACATGCCTTTGGTTTACCAAATGAAGATTCGTAGATGCGGTCGGAACAAAACAAAAAATTAAAAACTAAAATGTGGCAAGATGAAAAAATGTAGAACAGTCCATCACTAGTGAGTGAGTGAGCGCCTAGTCAGTGAAGATGGTTTTATTGAGGGAAACAAAAACTACCAGTTGCGGAAAACAGCGGACTATGATTAACTTTATGATTCTTGCAAGGAAAAAGAGAGGGGAAAAGCTCTAAAATATCTGAAAAATAAGAAATATTATAACTAAAAGTCGTGACTCTGTGTTTTCCTGGTTACACCATAGTGATGTCATGATTGTATCACATTTTAAAATAGTTGTCTTTTTTTTTTTTAAAGGCTTTGGTGAAGAGAATGGTATTACTAATAAGAATCTCCTGACCAATCCCAATTGCTTGAAGGAACTATTTTTCGCAGATGTTAAGTGGGTTATATCGGGCTTTATCACTCATCTTAGTAGCATTACAGGTAACTAATTAATGAACTACTAAGTGGGGGGAAACTCAGACCTACACCACTAACATCTATAAATAACACTATCTCTTCATTCTTAGCAACATTTAATTAGGAAAAGAAACTCTTTTTAGTGATGTTTGTATTAATGGACACTATTTTGTTATGTGAATTCATGGTAAATGTAAATTAATTTGATCAAGAATGGTATGTTTTGTTATGTTTTCTCCAAACAAGATACTTGAAAAATTGTTTGAATATACAAATCTTAATGTAGGCTAATGATCTTTTTTTCTTTTAATTTTACCGTCTAAATATTTTCTGATATGCATACCTCCAAAACTAGGTATACAACCTCATATATGCAATGATTCCAAATAGATAAGAATATTTTACTAAGTTAATAAAATAGGACTAGTTTAGTTTGTAAGTCATAAGTCACAGCATTGCTAATACCTCATTTTCAGCACTTTCTATTTCATAAGGAAGAGAGCTAAACAAAAAACAGTTTAATTTTCCATAATTGACATCTAAGTACTTCATCTATATAAATATGTAGTTCATTGTACATTATCCACTTGGCATATGGGTTACCTACCATACATGCTATTTTTGGTCATTTTTCAGCTGAGGCTATTTGATGTACCAATAATTCCAAAAATGTTGTAGCCACAACTCTGATCTTTGACAGGTAAATTCATTATCCAAAAATGACATCTATGAAATACGAAGCAATTTTACCCAGAAGTATTCAAATTTGGATTTTGAAAAATGATTATTTATTTTTTTGTTGATTTGTCAAAATTGAAATTTGTCTTATTAATTAAAAACAACAAACAGTTAGCCAGCAGAATTGGTTTAAGGGTCTCACTTGTATTATTTTATTAGTAAAATTGGGGAAAATAATCAAAGTTATGAGGTTGCATATCACTCCCCCTCTGACTTTTCAGGAAAGAATAAGATTTAAACAGTAGAATTTTGCATGTTGCTGATGTTCATAGAACTAAAAAAAAAATCAAAATCTGAGTCATTCACCTGGGAAATTGGTTGAATTCACTTGGAAAAACTCAGTTTATTCTTAAAGTTTCTGAACTGTAAGTTTTTATTTTTTTAAAAAAAATATCTTCCATGAAAACAATCTTGAAATAATAAAATGTTAGCTGTATTTTATTATTATTCAATCTGGATTATTTTATTTAATAAAGAAATTTCAAAGTAATCAACTTTCTTTAATATAGTTTTCTTTTTTTAATGGTCACAAAAATGAATTTTAAATCAAATGTTGCTTGAATTTGTAAATTGAAAAGGAAATTTGAAAAAAAATTTCAAAGAACTGAGATGTTTGTGTGAGTACCTAACAGTGTTGGGAAGGTCTGTTATGTTGCTGTTTTAACATCATTTTTTCCCCTGTGCAAACAAGAGAGGCTATATTTATCAATGTGATGGTCTTGAGTTTGGTTATTCCTGTTAAGCTGGCTTTTCTCACTATTATAATACCATCAGGTTATATAGCCAAGAACGGTATTGTTATCTGCCTTGGTTTAATAAAATGAGGTTCTGCTGTGTTGAGCAGGTTAGCAATCCTGTTGGTAGGTTGGTGCAGTTGATAGTGATGAGTCAGATACTTTCATTGATGTTTGACTAATGTGTAATATCTTACATCAAAGAAAAATGTAAATAGCCACTAGCATTGCATGCAGTTTATAAGTAATGTTTGCTTGTTTTTGTAAACCATTAGAATTATTAATCATATAAAATGAAGGAAATTTTGGTATCATTGTATTAGATTTGGTTCATCCACATTTTCAGTATTCGTTTCAGGTATGGAATCTTTAAGTACACACTAGAACGCATTCAGCTTGGGGTTTTAATACTTATTCTGGGATCTAAACATTGAATCCACAGTATAAAACGTTTAAGTGTTTACTGTATGGACTTTGTAAAAATAATTTAAAATCAAAATGTCAAAAAGGAAACAAAAATTTGTAGCTTGTGTAACTAAAGCTTTGTAAACATGAAGCCGAAAGATTACTAAACTTCTTTCTTTAGTCCATATGTATTTGAAAGGAGACCATACTGAAACTTCAGTTTTAGGAACTCGTTCAGCCGTCTAGGATAGAAAACCTGCTACAGAGGTCCAACTGGGATTCGAACTCAGAACTGCAACCGAAGCCGGTCCAGTAGTCTGTCTTCCGCTTCGCCTCCACCTACAATGGATTGCCATTATAAAAATATAAAAGAAAGATTAATGACTGATTTTATTCATAAAAAAAACTAAATGTTACTGGGCACTTTATGCCGATCGAGTGGAATCAAGTTTAGGCATGTACATAAAGTAGAAAAGAAAGCAGCTTTTCCAGAGTTTGTGACGAAACGTATCGGGTTATTGCTAAGCTGTCGATGACACGGGATGGCTGCAGAAATAATAAGGAAAGAGCCGCTAGGTTTTGTGAATAACCCGCATAGCCATTGCTCGGCAAGCTCATGACCCGATCGTTGTCCTTACGAGGACCTCCAAGCGTGAGATTCTTAACGAAGATGTATGTACCACCCCGAACAACAGTCGAGTTTCAGCAAGCCAGCCGGGACACGGTGCTATTCCGCATTTGTGTACGAAGCCGGACCGGCCTCTACCAGACGAGCAGGTGCGAGTACGAAAACGCCGCCCGGTCTTGGCCGAGAAAGTGAAAGTTGACGAGACGAGCAAATTTCAACTGATTATTCATCTTTAACGCGGGCATCATCGAGGGGAGGGGCGGAAAACCGCTTCCTGTTTCCTGTTTTAAGTAGGTGATGACGCCCGACTCGATTTATTCGCCTCCAATTTGAAAACCCTACACGTGTCTTCGTTATTGGCCAAGAAACTTTGTGCGCCATGTGTTGACTATTCGTGGGTCAGTTTTTCGAAATAGCCTGTACCACCTTTCTCTTTAAAAAGGGATTTCTTTATTTACATTCTCTTCTCTCTGTTTTTCAGGGTTAGAGTTAAAGAAGAGATAACTCTGTTTTTCTATTACGCTGTGATAGACGACTTGACGTAGAATAATATTTTAAAACTATCTTAAAGCCGTCAGACACCAATTAAAATTTTTGTGTAATATTGATCTAGAGGGACAGATTTATAGTCTCTAGATTTTATTATTATCCAGATTTTAGAAAAAAATTTTTCAGAATATTATTTCTTTAATTGTTACGTTGGCCACCACTGGATCTTCGAACTGGACTTTCTGTATATTTTGGGGGGGAAAAGCTGTTTTATTTATTGTTTTAGTTATTTTATATGCACGCACTTAGATAATGTATAACAGTTCATTTTGTTTACTTATCATTTATATCTTTCTTCTTGGCGAACCCAGCCTAAGTACATCTGGCAGCAGGTGCGGTGGGAGTTTCAAGCCAGTCAAGAGTTATACTTGTGGAACCTCCACACTTGTACTGGAAAATCCTACTATAACTCTCTACATTTCGATGTGGGAAGAAACTTACGCTGCCACCTTGTGGAGAATAAACCATCCCAGGAAGCACGCAAAGCAGACCCCGATCTGGATTCGAACCAGAGACCTCAACCATGGCAGACCAGTAGTCTACCAGTGGATCACCAGCCGCTTGTATAACTAAAAGTAGATGCTGTGTCTATTATGAATTAAAAGTAATTTACCAGTTTTTCTTTTTGGTTTGGTTAGTAAGGACCCCTCTTCTATTTGAGCTGAAGCCCATCGTGAGTATTTCAAGCTGTTTTTATTTCTTAAAAAAATTCTAACTGTTACTGCTACCTCAATACACTGCCTTTACTCTGACATGCCATTGCTTATGATACTATGGTATTGGTAGCTTTTTAATGAATTTATTTGGATTATTCACCCTCACAGTTTTAATTGATTTTATAGATAATGATGTGACAGAATAGAAGAGAAGTTTAAAACAAACTATAATATTTGAAAGTGAATAAAAAATGTTAATTCTTCACCTTTAAATTTGACAATTAATGGTACTTTGGTATATTTCAGAAATGTAAGTTGCAGAGAATTCTCTTTGCCTGTACTGGTAACATTAGCTTTTAAGTAAGCAAGCATTTTAGTAATTACTAATGTTGTGTAACTGATAGTGTTAACTAAGGTAATATTTTGGCATTTGTTAAGTCTGAAAACTAAATGAATACCAACTTAAAAAGACCTTTGAATATTTTAACACTGATAAACCTGAAAAATGCAAATTAGTACCAATTTAAACACCATCAAATATTAAAAGAACGTATTTATTTCTCTCTTAGTTTAGTTTTATAAGAAGGCAAAAAGCCATATTCATACAAGGGTAACATATGGATAAGTCCAATAAATGCACATTTGTAAATTAGAATTTGTATTAACAGTTGGTAATATTTGAATATGTATTGGTAATGTTCAAGTAGATTGTTGGCAATTACCAATTTTGGTAGTAACAGTTTGACAATTACTAGCTGTTGATGCTAATATTTTTCTATTCATGCTAGCTTTAGTTTTCACTTGACACATGTTGATCTTTTGTTTTCCTCAGGTAATCAACTAAATGCTGCAGTATTATTTTTTACTAGTTGATAGTATCTATTGTAATTGAATAGCTCTTATTTACTATTTGTACTAAGAGATTTAAACTATTAATATAAAGAAATAATAAAGAGATTATATTTCTCCCGTTTTAGAATTAAAATTTATGTTTTAAATTTCAAACTTAGAGCATTCAATACAAATAAATTGTTCTTTGTTCCAGTCTTCAGTTTAATAAATAAAACAAAGAAACAAATTCTGTTGTGTTGTTTTCAGGTATTTGAACAGAACCACTTTTGCTTTTCTCTCAAATGGCATCATAAAGGTTGCCTATATTTAAAAACAATAGTACCTCCATTTTTCTGTGTTCAGCTATTCAACAAATAATTTTAAATGAGCATAGTTTAATATATTATTTAGCAAAATTCCATATCGTTTTCTAGACTAGATTTGTGGGCAGCTGCCATGATTAAGGGCCCAAGTTTGAATCCCAGTCAGGACCAACTCAGTTTGGTGTACCTCCCTGGCATGGTTTTAGCCTTCATTAGCTGGCCATTTAAGTTTTCTCTGGTTGTTCTGGTTTTCTCCCACATCTAAATATAAAGTTCTGTGGTTTACAGGTACACATGGTGAAGGTTCTACAGTTAACTTCTGACTTGATTGGCTTGCACCTTGACCACTGCTCAAGAGTTCCCAACCATCTTGTTTGGTAACCAAGGCTGATACCACACACACCTTTCCCCCTTCTGGCTCATTGTTGGTAAGATGTCTTAGACCTTGAAAGCCAGGACAGGGCTTGCCAAGAAGATCAGATCTTTGTATTTAATTTATATTCTGCATGGCAAAACTCTGAAAGTTATGTAAATGGAATACAAATCCTATTATCTTTTTAATACTGGTTCACTAAAAATAACCACTTGTTAAGAAAAATTAATATCCAAATGAATTAAGTTAATTTAATTGAATTTTAAAAATAATTAAACTATAAATGTTTTTTTTGTTCATGCTTGAATAAATATCTAGATTTAATTTCTTCTATTTTTAATTTTTAAAATGTACAAACTTTTATTTTAAAAAAATGTGGAGTAAAACTCTTAATATAGAGAACACTTTCATCATTTGATGTAGCATTAGACCTGTTTACTGACTGCCATAAAAAAATGGAAAGTTCATCTACAAATGGTTGTATGACATTCACTATCCATCCCATCATATTATTAGTAAATATTATGTAAAAATGGTATCTTAATTCCTTTTGGATTTCTGCCCAGTGTATTCTTCATTATTGTATTGATACAACTAAATTTTTGTCTTAAATATTTGCTACTAAAACTATGGCCTGGGTTTTCTCTTTCTACTACAACAGACAAGTTTGAAATGTTTACAAGCTAGCCATACATTTGTAATGACATACATTTATAGTCTTCAGTGGTCAAAAATCTGACACTATAGTATCTGTCAGACTTGACAGCAAGGAAGTCTGTCTGACCTATTTAAAGTGTAAAACAACATACTATGTTAATTAATTAGATAACATTAGTTAGTATGCAGTCTGAGATATTACATTGTTAAATGTGGTAAATTGCGATGTAGTCAAGCTTCTGGATACTGATTTAAATTGTTGTCATGGATATCACTTTTATAACTTCATAAGTAATAACTGCCAGTCTTTTAACAAAAGCCTTATGTAATGGGGCATGTTACATATCCCACTTTCTCCAATGAAGCATTAAATTGGTGTAAACTACTTTATCTTTTACAGTAATTTTATGATCTATTTTCTCAGATGCCTGTACAAAAAGATTATCAATTATTGTTAAAATATAAAATGTTAGGTCACTTAAAATACATTATTTTCTACTAATTCACATAGCAGTAATTCTAAAAGTTCTCATCCAACAGTCATCCATTAAATTCTGTATGTTTTGTTTACTAATTCTACCACTGAATTCAAAGTACAACTGATTAACTTCATATTTTTAACATGCATGCCATTAGCAATTTTACCAACATTCAGCTTACCATAATTATCTTCAAGTATTGGAAGCCATCTGCCACATTTTTATTTTAAACAGAAAATGGCTTCTTTATCGTGAAATTGTGTTTAATTTATTATATATTTATTTGTATAAAAGGTATCGTCAGACTTGATTATAAAATCGCAGGACGCGTTAAACCTTTTGTCCGTGTTCTCTAATTCTATTTTTGTTGTTGTTGTGACAAGAACCAAATAATCTAGGGATACAGCGCTCATCTTTTAATTAAGCAAGGGCAGGGAACTCTTTAAAAATACTCAACTGATTCTGCATTATTAAAATAAAATAAAACCTTTTAGATAGAATTGAAATTATTTAATATTAAATTTAATAATCTATACAATTCAAAGTTAAAATTTTTATTCTGAGTTATTAAATTTTTAAAGAAAGTTTCGTGCTGGTATATTTTCTCTTATTGCTGCAGTTAGAACAAGGAAAAACTATAATGAAAGGGAAGTAAATCTATAACATTAAAAAAAAAAATAAAAAATTTACCCAGTCTGAAAATGTATTACATATCTTACTTTACATGATAAAGCATTCTTTTTGGAGGTTTTTTTCAATGTTGAGAGCTGCCTGTTTAAAAACTGTGTATTATATAAGAAAAGACTTAATTATTTCAGAGAAGCTTTCTATACTTTAATCGTAAAACAACCTTACAAATGGGTTATTTCAAAGTTAAAGATTTTTTTTAAAATCTGAAACCATATAGTAGCATTTCTGTATTCTCCAATTAATGTATTCTACTACTAAGTATACGCTTAGTTTAACCACGACTTGGGAAAACTGATCGTCGAATGGGCATTTTCATTACTCCAGAACATATTTCGCAGATTGCTTCAAAATTCTCCATCACTGTATGAACGTTTGATGGCAGGTGAAATTGCTGTTTTGTTTTTAAAATGTCGGGAGGACGGCACAGAACCCTTGAGTTGATAGATAATCAGTCAGATATATTCTTACTCCCTCCCTCATTTTTTTTTAAACGAAATCCGTTACCCGCCGGGGTGTTTCTGAGATGCTTCTTCTTGTTTTTAATTTACTTTAACCCTTCCATCGCCCTGCCGGCGGAAGAGGGGGCGGGTGTGGGTCGGGCTAAAAAACAAAACTGATTTATTTTGCGTGGAGGGAGGGGGGAAAGAAACCGTTAAAATGTCATTGCGAGGAGGTATTTTAACGCAAAAGTACTTTATTAAACGGACGAGGGTAATACGACAAGCGGAATCTAAGCATTTCATAGAGAGAGAGAGTCTGAAACGTCCTTCCCCTTCATCGCGGACGAACTCACAGGAATTCCTTCTCGGCGCATGCTCACGCTCGAAGATGCCCGGATGCGCGCAGTCGCAGTGATGCCCCCGACATTTTGCGCCAAGTTTCCAGAGCTTTGATATAGCGGGATATAGAAAATATCGCCGTTTTCCCCGAACAAAACGGAAAAGTAAATATTTCTCGCCGCGGGAAACGTGGGCCCTCGCATGGACCTTGGATTTATCTCGGGGGTTTTGTTCGCTCTGGTTTTCTCTCGCTAGGAAAAGCTGGGTAAGAATGGCCGAAGATTCCCCAGTCGGGCTGGCGAGAGGAGGCTGGAAGAGACTGAGGAGCCTGGCGGAGACGGCGGCGGCCGCCACAAGCGGATCTCGCTGAGCTCGGGGGAGGAACTGTTTGCTAATATTCCTTGGACTCTTTTTGATGCGAGGCAGCTTGCGAAGATGGCGACGGTGGAATATGATCTCGATACTTCTGGCGGGCTGATGGAGGTGAGTGAGATTCTCCCCCCCCCCACAAGGAGGAGGAGGATGAGGAGTTGTTGTTGTTGTTGTTTTCCCGACCCCAGATTATAATGAATGGAATGGAATACCGTCCGCGATGTCGTCTGGTTTGCGAGCCCGGTTTATTCTGGTGGCATAATTGTGTCCCCGGCCCGGGGGGGGGGGTTGTGTGTTTTCTCGTCTGTGTTTTTAAAGGAAGTCAGGCATCTCGTTACTGTTCCTTTCCTCCCTCAGCAAATTCAGAAGCTGGTGGCCCCGCCTTGCTCGGACGAGCCGTCCAGGAAACAGAAGAGGCCGGTGAGGGACTACAGGCGGCCGGGGAGGACGGTGAACCACGATTGTTGTGACAGCTGCAAGGAAGGAGGGGACTTGCTTTGCTGCGATCGCTGCCCAGCGGCTTTCCATCTACAGTGTCAGTGAGTAGAGCCCCTTTCCGCACTCAGCGCGACGTTTGCGCTCATTCTCTCCCTCTCCCCCTCCCCCCTCCTCCCCCTCGAGTAACCTTGTTGGGTAGCGAACTTTCTTGTTTATCAAAATGGCCGCCGGTTTCTGATTTGGGATTTCTTCAAGTCGCCATTTTATCATTTGTTTCAAATATCAGTCGAGATATCCGCGGCACCTCGTTCGCAGCGGCCGGCTCTTGTTGCGGTGCGTTCGAAAACTTCCCCGAGAGTTCCGCAAATACGCTGTAGAGTAGAGAAATTCCCTGAAGTCTGTTTTCGAAGTCGGGGTTTTGCTCGAAAATGTCCGCTAACTTTACCCTAAAATATAAAATAAATACTCGTTTGTTTGTTTTTTTTAAACGTAAAAAAAGAAAAGGTGGGGAGGGCAACAGCGAACTAAGGATTTATAGTAGGTTAGGGTTAATAAACTACTGCTAAGGACAAGATTCTCTAATCATTACAATTTTTTTTTTTTTCCCTAAAATTGCTAAACAAATTTTTAGCTATGTGGTAATTTTACCCTTTTCTGAAAACTGTTTAACATATTATCAGTTGTATGAAGTTAGATGAGAGTACATGAAAATGCCTGTTGTGCAGTTTCAGTTCAAGAAATTATCTTACTGTTCCATCTAAGATGAAATGTAGAAAGCAAAATTTTGGATAGAATTATGTGGGATATAAATGATTGTTGTTGTTTTTTTAAGGGAGAAGCTTTAAATACATTTTAGAGAAAAAGATCTAAACTTTCTGGAGTTTTGAAAATATTCTGGTGAACATTGAAAGGAAAGCGAATTAGCAGAGACAGAAAACAATGTAGATACTAATGTAATGTTACCGGGGTAGCAAGCCATTTAATTATGACAAACTTTCTAGTCTCGTGGCAAGTTTCTTTGCTCCATGTAAAGTAGAAAAATTCTGTAAAATTTGTTTTAAAATTTAGAAATTTATTTGCACATTACTTGCAGGCTAAGAAAAGAAAAGTTTAGTTTACTGAGTAATTAGTCAAATGGCTGATTAAAATCGCTTATCCTTCAAGTTGTACTTAATTATTATTTTATGATCTTTGATCCTTTACAGATCCTTTTTAAAAATATCTGTTTTTAGATAGTTTTCCTACGATTAATATGATGAAAGAATGAGTTTTATAATAATAAAAACATTTTTTCTTTATTAGCTTAATTTGGTAGAGTATCTCACTAGCTGCTCCTGTTGCAGTTGCAAAATCTATCCAATAGAAGTGTTGTTTAATAAAAAAGATCTGTTATAATGTTTGTTTTAGATTAGTTATGTAAAAATATGCAAACATTTGACAGACAAACACTTCTATATATCTGCACTTTTATTTCAAATTTTATAAGAATTAGAAAGGAAATTTTCACTAGAAAATAAATTAAAAAATTTTTTTTTGAACTTATGGTGTAAAAGATGGAATTGTATTTTATATGCATTTGATTTTTAAAACAATTCTCATTGAAGATTACCTCAGCTATAGTTGGAGCTTATGGATGCAGGGATGGATGACTGTGACATGAATTCATCTTACATCATCATCATTACATTAGAACTTTATTCTACTTTTTATTTCTTTTAACTATCTAATGTAGCTAAATTATTTTATCATAACAGAAACAACTTATAACTAGTTTTTAGACAGACAATTGTTATTGGATGCTGTTCATGGTGTGATAGCATATTAATGGCATCATTTGTCATAATCTGGTGATAAGATATTTGATATTTTAAAGTTAACATGTAACAGTGATGAAAAAAGTGGGAAACCAAATTTTCATTTAAATCTCTGGTTTTAAAAGGATTTTACAAAATGCTGGGTTAATAGGGTAAAATTTGTAGTGTGAAATAGTTGTATGTAACATTTACTGTAAAAAAAAATATTTTGCATTATTTACGTGCATAAATGGCTTTGATTAAAAAATGAGTAAATTTGAGGAAAAAAAACTAAATTAAATTATGCATAATTTATGCATATACAAACTTATTGTTTCATAGGTTTGTTTATTTTTTTAAAAATAATTAGCAATAAGACTGTCAGGAAAGGAAATATGGGCTAGTGCTTAAATAAATCTACCTGATGGTCTTTAAAACCAAAAAATCTCCCATAGAACAAAGAATGTCCAGCTCTGTGTCTCTTATGGCTGCTCTTCCACATACAGGTGAGTGAGTGACTTGTTTCACTCTAAAAGGTGAGGTGTCCAAACATAGAATTGAATCAACTAACTTGACATCACATATATCCTCTACTTCACTCTGAAATTTTTTCATAAGAGGAAAGAGCCAAGAAAAAAGCAACTGCACAGCAACCAGTTGGCAGATAATTATACAATTTTTTATTATTTTTTTTAAGCTGTGTAATTGGTTTGGCTCCTGATTAGATTCTAATTTTCTTATTGAATTTTTTAAGAATATGAATAGAGTATATCCAAGAAAAATAATTTTATGGTTATTCATTTTGGTTGTGTAATCTGCTAGCATTTGGAAAAATCAAAACAAAGCCAGTTGTCTCCCTTTGGTTAGATTTGATTAGTTTTACATTTTACATTTGTTGAATTTAACAATTTTTTTTAATTGATTTTATTTTATTTTTTTAAAAAAAACTATTCTGTATTTAAAATTCTGTAAGTGTTGTCGGCACTGTGAATAAATGGAAATGAAGAAAAGCATTATTTTTAGCTAGTGATTGTGACCCTGAAGTCAGTCCTTTTAGTCAGTTGGAAACTAATGACTTTAGAATATTTCTCTTTTCAAAAATTATCCTTACCGTGGATTCACTAAATCCTTTCTAATCAGTCTTCATTGATGTTAATTTATATAACAGCAGATATTTTCATTGTATACTTAGAACTTTGTCTAGGTTCCTGACTTTAAAACAAAATTAATTTTCTTGTCTAGTATTTTCATTTGAAGAAGTGGAACCTAGCCCAAAAAAGTAAGGAAAAGAAGAAAAAAAATTGGCTATCAAAATACATTTTTCCTTTTTAGATTTCTAATGTCAGAAATACACAACTAGTATAGGAAGTGAGTATTAACAAATTTTAACCAGTGTATTTGGTGCTGTTTTAAAATAATCAAACAATTATTTGAAACTAAAAAAAAATTGAATGCATTCTGCAATTTTTTACTTTAAGCACTGAACCAAATAACTATGGAGTTGGTTAACACACTTTATAAGGAGCATTTTTAGGTATATTTTGATGGTTCTTCCTCTTATATAAGAATGGGATACGAACAGACAGAGCCACAGTATGCATTCCATAGGTTGGCAAATTTTAAGGCAGTTCAAAAAAATCAGAACTTAGGATGCCATTGTAGTCAATGTGTTCCATCAGCCTACTACTTTCACCATAGTAACCAAATTCTCCAGTTTAAGGGCAATGATAAATCAAAAATACTGGTTAACTTAGCCTCTTTTCCTAGTTCATTTGTATGCAGAAGTTGTCATACTTGCTGTATTGACAATATTGAGAGCAAAATTAGAAGAAAATGGTGACATCAGTAGTTCAACTAAAACAAAGAATATTATTGTAAATTACAGGAATAAAACTGAACAGGAGAGATTGGTTTCTCTCTGGAACAAGATTTCTACATGTACAAAATTGCTTGGTTAGAGACCTTTTTTTTTTTTCTTCTCCAAGATATTTTTTAATAGAAAAAAGCCATACAACTCATTTGAACTGGATATGATACTAACTTTACAATCTGATGTTATTCATAATTAATTTGCTTAGATTTCAGATAAATGTGTGCTCTTATCAGTGATCCTCATGTTTTTATTTCTTTTTGGATGATATTTCAATTGCATTGTTCCATGTAATGCATTTAAAATAATTATACCATCTTATTGTATGTGAAATCCTAGTTTAAATTTATAAATTGGTATGGGGGTTATTTCTACTCCAGACAAGCTGTTTCCCAAACCAGGAAAAAAAAAAGACACACGTAACTTTTGTTAGAGAGATGGAAGGAATTTCTACTTTTGTCCAAGGTCAGGCGATCAAACTAAACCCAAGAGAGACAGACTTGTATCCAGCCTGATCTGAAGTTCTAATCCTACCTGTACTAGTGTTTGCTGGGTTGGATGGTTGGTTTGCTTTTTTCCCCAGCAGAGTCTCAATTATAGTCATGATGAATTATCATAAGTTAAATTTTAATACTAACTTAAGTACAATTTATAGACTTCACATGTTGTTAACATACAAAAAGGCTACACAATGACTTCTTTTTCTTCTGTTAAGTGATACTTAGTTAACTAAACCTGTATTGGAGAATTTGTAGTTCATAAAACTATGGATTTGATAATAGGAAAAATTATTTTGTCAAGCAATGATTTATCATTTTAACTGTTTAGATTGGTGTCAAAATACCAAACATCAACACCAGAATCAGTATTAATTTAAATATGCTCTTTCTGTTTTTTGGTCCCTCTCTGAAACAGTGCAAAATAAGTTTGATTAGGATGCACCTCTTGTATGCATGATATTTTAAATTTGTAAAAAATTTATGTATTAGTTACTGTTAAATGCAACACATTTTAAACAGTTATTTAATTAAACGCTATAACTTATGCTGTAATCATGTGTGTACTCAATGTCCTTTTAATGCTGTAGTCTTAAGTGTACTTACAGCAAAACTGCCAAGAGACAGTATTGGTTTATTACTGTTGATTTAGTGAAAATGTATCCCAAATTCTGAGAAGCCATGAAATAAACTGTAATAAAATATTTTACTTTTAGATAATTTATCAACATTGATATTTATTTATCTATTGGGCATTAAACATGGCAAATGTAATTTTTGGACAAAAGCAGTGGGCATGCCACTGCATGCATTCATGCACAAAGTTTATTTGTTCTGACTAGAGTAAACAAGAGACGTCAGAAAAGTGAATTGACTAGTCTCCTTTTTTGTGTGAATGGAACCAGATAAATAACTTTTCTTGGGTTTAGAGATGAAATGCATGGCGAGTGACTTTGGCATGGATATTAAATTACATGAAATATTTATCTTTGATAAGTAAAATTAATCCATTTTAATTTAACTATAGGATGATAGAAAATCTTGCTGTTTGTCATTTACAAGTATATATTTTAAAATAAATATTTTTATGAGTTAAATGGATTTTTCGCAGCTAAGTTTTTTGTTATTACAAAGGTGTGTGTACTGCATTCTTTAATTTATAGATTAACTTAACCTATGCTAATTTGACATACCAGTGGCTGAATTAGACTTGAAATTGAATGGAAAAGATGAATTCTAGACATTTACACCATATTAAGATCTAGCTGAGGTCCTAAAAATTCAAGAGAAATTATTCATTTGTATCCATGAAAGTCAGATTACTGTTTTTTATTTGTTAGAAGATTAAGTCTATATACATATGTAATCTATAACCTGGAAAAGTCATTGTGTAAAACAAAATAAATTTACGTATAACCAATATGAAATTTTACTGGTATTAAACTGTTCAAGATTTGTTTAAGCTTGAGTGTACTTTCTTAATGTAGACAATTTTATCTCAGTAAAGCTATCTATTTGAATATTATATTAAAGTGATTGTGGGTTTTCACAAAATTAAGTTGTCTAGACATAGTTATAAACATTCAGCTAATGATAGAAAAGCGACATTTGCCAACAATTTAACTAAAAAATGAGAGATGTGGAAAAAAATAGCAATAGTTAAAATGCTATTACAAAAAAAAAAAAAGTGTGTGGGGTTGGTATATGATTTTTAATCTGATTGGAATGGAATGCTGTTTTGTACTCTGCATTACGATCAATGTCTTAAAACAGCAGCAGAATCAACACTTGAATTAAATGCATAAAATGAATAAATTACTTATAGTTTTATGTCGAGTTGTAAGTTAGATTATTTTTAATGTCTACCAGCAACTACATTTTGTAGGAAAGTGAAGCAGATAAACAGACTGAGATCTTCCTGCTTTTATCATCAAACGTTCCAAATGGCCTTAGATTGATAATAGTTTGTAGTGTTACTGTAAATTTGAAGTAGGGAGTAAAAAAAAAAAAAAAAAACTTTCAACTACCAATTTTTTTTCTTTTAAAGATGGTTGCTGAAATGTGTTTATTTGCCTGTAAAATATTTGTCACCAGATGTCTTCATGTATAGTAGTAAATACAACTGAGAGAAATCCTACATTTGAATATGATTGAAAAAAATGTATTTTGATTAAGTAGGTATGTGTAACTAATTTATATTATATAAAGCAGTCATGAGCAACCCGTGGCCCACAACATCCTAATGTGCGGCCCTCGGGGCTTTGGCAAAGTAATTTTATTTTCCTGTTTTTTCACCCGGTTACTGTATAACCCCGCCCACAGGCTTGTCTCCCACGGCAGGCACTCCCATTTGCGTCACAGGCCTCTGTGGTAAATCACACTGGCGTCACAGACCCCCCCCCCCCTGCTGCACGCTGGTGACGGGAGTTGGAACTCTGTTACTGCACAAGGACTGATGCAATCGAGCCGCGCTCCCATTGGTTAACGCCATTGGGGCCGGTGTAAAGACTTCAAGCTATTCCCCCCATTTCAAGTTACTTCTGGTAATTTGAAATCGATTTCACCCTACCTCCCGGTAATCTGAACGCAATTTGAACAAAGCTACCAGGGGGATAAGGTGAAGCAGGGGTAATCTGAAATTGCTACACCAGCAGCTAAAAGACTCGGATCTCGACGCCTGCGGGCTGGACGCGCACTAACCAGCTCAGCTCTAGGCCAACTTTGGCACCAACAACCAGCAACGTTGTATCACATTTCTGCAGCTACGAGAGTGACGATAGGATGTATCATCAAATGTAGCAAATTCGTGTGCATGTTGGGATTTTTCAGACCATCAGATATGGCTTCAGAGAATAAAAAGCGTAAAGCAGAGGATGAATCATGCAAATTCAACGATAGGTGGACCTCAGTATTTCTTCACCAGTGTTAAAGAGACTGTAGTATGCCTAATTTGCAATGAATCTGTGGCTGTCCTTAAAGAATATAATGTCAGAAGACATTATAGTACAAAGCATGCATCTGAATATGGTACCCTTCAGGGCCAGGTGCGGAAAGATAAGGTGTGGGAATTTGAAAAACGTCTTGCAGGCCAACAAAATCTCTTCAAGAAAGCTTCTGCTGAGGCTGACATTTTGGTGCTTGCCGGTTATTTGGTCTCCAAAATCCTGGCAAAACATATGAAGCCCTTTGGTGATGGTGAGATGGTGAAGGAATGCCTTGAAGCTGTGGCTGATGTAGCATTTCCTGAGAAGAAAACTATTATTTCAAAAATTAGCCTGTCAAGGTTTACTGTGGGTAGTAGGATTCATGACATGTCAAAGAACATTGAAGACATCCTGAAATGCAGAGCATCAAATTTCAAGTGGTTTTCCATAGCATAGACAAGGGCACTGACATGTCCCATGTAGCTCAACTTGTTTTCATTCGAGGCATTGATGCTGAATTTAGCATAACTGAGGAGTTAGCGGGAATGGTGGGAATGATGAGCACAACAACCGGTGTGGATTTGAAAGAAGAGTTGATGAGAGTACTGAAGTGGTTGGGGCTACCTTTAGAGAGGCTGACTCGACTGGCATTGCAACTGATGGGGCCCCATCAATGGTTGGAAAGAACAATGGTTTGACAACTCTCAAGAAACTAGAGCTCTGACTGGTCATGAGTTAATTTTGTGTCACTGTTTGTTGCATCAAGAGCACTTAAGTGCAAAATCTCTGGGGATGGAAAATGTTGCAGTTACTGTAGCTTGTGAATTTCATCAGATCAAATGGATTGAATCATTGCCAATTCAGAGAGTTGCTGAGTGACGTGGCATCTGATTATGGAGATGTGGTTTATTATGCTGAAGTGCGATGGATAAGCCGTGGTCAGATGCTCAAGCGAGTTTGATTTGAAGGAAGAAATTGAACTTTTCTTAGATATGAAGGGGAAGCCAGTGAAGGAATTTGGCGATTGTGAGTGGATGTGCGATTTTGCGTTTTTGATCGACTTTACTCAGCATCTCAGTGAACTGAATCTGAGGCTCCAAGAAAAGAATCAGCTCATCCATGCCATTTTGACAAGATCAAGGTGTTTGAATCCAAGTTGTCGCTGTGGGAATCACAACTTCGCTCCAATAACTTTGTTCATTTTGCAATGTTGAGGAAGGAAAATCCAGATGATTCTGCAAAATATGCAGAAGAGATTCGGCAACTCAAAGATAAATTTGACTTCCGTTTTCAAGTTTCAGAAGATGCGAGGATACCTTCAACATCTTTTCCATTCCTTTTGATGTCAGTGCTGAAAGTGCACCTCCAGAACCTCAAGTGGAACTTCTTGATCTTCAGTGTAGCACTGAACTGAAAGCAAAATTCCGCGATGTGCCGCTCCTTGACTTTTACAAGCTCTACCTACCAAGGAAGAGTTTTCCCAAATCGTCAAACCATGCTTTGAAGATGGTAAGCTTGTTCAGCAGCACTTACATTTGTGAGCAACCTTTTTTTCAAAAATGCAGGTGATGAAAAACAAGCATCGAAATTCGGCTGGGAGGCGAATGCATGGAAATGTCCTTGTGCATCACAACGTCTCAGATTGAGCCAAACATAGAAAGACTTGTGAAAGAAAAAGTGTGTTAAGTGTCGCATTAAGCTGTTTAAAAAGTAGTTTAAATAAAAATTGTCATACAATATATTTTCTTTTATTTTGGCATAAAATAACTTGTGTGTCATAAGAGGGGTGGTTATGGAGTATGTTGGTACTCACCAGGCTTAAAGCCTGCAACTCCATAAGAAAAAATGCATGTGTCCCGCCAGAAGCCTACAAAGTTCACTATCAGCCCGCATCCAGAAAAGGTTGCTCATCACTGATATAAAGGCTATGAAAGGCATGATTCTAGTGTGGTTTATTTATTACGACATGAAAATAAATTAGTCTAATGTCAATCTTAGAAAGTGAGTACTAACTCTGAAGAAGACTGCAACATTGAAATTACCCAAGCCAACAATCCACAGTATCACTGAAGTCTAGATCAACTGAAAGTGTGATTAAGCTTAAAAATGGTTGTTCAAGAGAGAGTAGCCAGAAAGAAGCCATTTATCAGTAAGAAAAATAGACAAATCAACTACATTTTGCAGAAGAGAGATTTCCAGTGTTCTGGATAAAATTTTATGGAGTGAGGAAAGTAAAAAAAAAATCTATATATATTAGCTGTGTTTGGAGACAACCTGAAAAAGTATCTAGCACTCTTTTAAAAGTGGTATTCAGAAGTCTGTTTCTGAGGTGTATGGACTTTAAAAAAAAAAAAGTTGGTTGGTTGGTTGGAATTATGGACCAAAGATCTCAGTCCATAACCAAGACAGGAGTCCTTTTAAAATTTTGAGAGTTCCACAAACCAGATTGTTCTAATCAATAACTTTTTTAAGAGCAGCTGTTATGGTTTGTTTTGTTTCATGTCATGTAAATGTACTGTATTGAATGCTTGTACTGCCATCTGTTGCAAATTCATTTTCTTGTATCATGGAAGCACGTACATTTAATGCACATCTGATTGTCAAATTCATATTTTTTCACCCTTGGAAACTATCTTGACCAGTCATCACGGAATACTCATACTTTCATAATTTTCTTACTATCAGTCAGATGAAAGTTCACTTTCTTTGTCTAATCATGGATGAGATTCTGCACTTGTCAAAGTTTCATCAGTCAATTGCTTACATCCTTCAAAAAAATTTCAAGTTCATGCTGAGACATTGATTGTATATTGATGAAAAATTTAGGAAAAAATCATACATCTATATACCAATTTTTCTTTACAAGCTTTAATGATAGAAACAAAGGTCTTTTTTTTTTTTCAATCTAATTTGCATGCTTTCATACATAGTTGCTAACATTTAAAAAGTACATCAGTCAAATATAATATTGAAACAAAAGGAAATAAATCATACTCCAAAATGATTATATGCATTTTTAAAATTGTTTTTACAGTTAATTTAACTGTTGACTATTATTTTCAGATGCTCAACGGGTAAACAAATCATGTTATTGTTGAATGCTTAGGTGATTATTATTTTATTCAAGTGATCAGCAACCTGACTTCTTCACACCTATTGTGATTATTATAGTTAATATTTACTTGGGGCTTGGTGGGATTAAAATTAAAGCATGGCAAGTGATATAAGATTGTTTTACGCTCTACAACTTCATGGGAATCACGGCAATGTACAATAATTCATCTAAATCTGATTTACTGCGTCATGGGACTTGAGACCTAAACTTCTTGAGATAGATACTGAAGGACAGGTGCTTACAAGGATATACTGAAAATAAAATGTAGCAGCAAGCAAACTTGTTTTTCAGCAGGACAGTGATCCCAAGCATACCTCAAAAAATAAGTTTTTCGCAAGGAAAGAAAAGGTGAAAATGTTTGAATAACTTGCTTAGTCTTTACATCTAAACCTAGTTGAATGGCTATGAAGATGCAGATGAATTAAAAAATAAACCGAAATCAACATGTTGGTTAACTATCATTGTCAAAGAATGAAAGTTTGCCCCTGTGCCACAATTTTTAAAAGGTCTTTGGTCACACTGAAAAGCAACACTGAAAGAGTGATTATATGAACACAAATATCAATATTCTGCAAGTTTATATGGCTGTTTGAATATTTATTTAGCAGAAATTTTCATGTTATGACAATACTTAATTGGCATATGAAAGTGGATATATTCACAACACTTCCTTTCTGTTGTATTTGTTATACATGAAAACTTCTGATAGCATATGCTTTGTGTATGTAAACTTATTTTAGCAACCAGCTTTGTCAAAAGACTAAGGTGGTTGAAAATTTGAAAATCAGGATGGAATGACTGCTTTAAGCTAATACTTAAGGAGTGATAAAGAAAGTTTTTAAAAAAAGGTCTTTCTTTTAACCAACCAACCAACCACAAAAAAGAGAGAAAAAGTGGAACTTTAAAGTAGATTATTATACATATATTATAAAACAATTTTACTATTTGTTGTTTTTTTTTTTAAGGTTTTGATATTTCATGTCATACAATTGCAAAAACATAAGAAATTTGATTTAAATTTATTTCCTTTTAGAAATTGTTTGTTAAAAACTAATTGTGTAGGAGACATCATTCTAGAGAATAATTTTGAAAATTATTTTTTAGTGATCCACCTCTCTCTGAAGATGATGTCCCATCTGGTGAGTGGGTATGCCATCGTTGTTCTCTACTGGTCCAAATGGGGGTGAGCTTTTACAGTTTAATGATGAAGTTCTTTTTTGGTAATCCATTTCATTGTTGTTGTTTTTACCAGAAAGTTAGAAGTGTAAAGACTTCTGAATAACCCCTGAAGATGGTTTATAGCACTAAAAATAATAACAGTATTTTATGATTGATAAAAAACACTTGACTGACTCTAAGTACAGGAAATATAAAACAGAATGTTTAAGGTTGATACAATTCTTCACTAGAATGTTTAATTTCAGAAATATCTGATATATAAAACTTAAACCTTACACTTGAACTGTACCACGTGTGAAAAATTGGTGATCTTTAAAGAAACGCTTCAAACTTTTACTTTGTGTAAAATTCTGATTACAGAGTCATATGTCCCATAGTTATCTTTTACTTGATAATCTAGTTTCTAACAACTATCTGGTCTTTACAGATCACTGATGATGAAATTCCTGGCATCCTACTTCCAAAGGATAAGGAGAAGAATTCACAGGAAGAATGCATGGAGATTGAAGACAATGAGAAGACAGAAGATCACGAGGACTCTCATAAAAACAGTCAAATAGTGATAGAGGAAGATGTCCATCCATTACAACTCCTAGCACAGGCAGCAAGGTTCATGAATCCAGTCCAGTTTGAACTTCCCAAGGAAATCAGCTGTACAGCCTCCTTACCAGGTATGTCTTTCCTGGTGTCTTGAGTGTTAAAAGTAGTCAATACAGTGTACTCACCCTGTTATACATATGACTGCTGTACAGATGCCTGCTTGAATAAATTGAGCAGTACAGTTTAGAGGATATCTATTCTGATAAGTCAACTTGTTATAGGAGCAAAAAAAATAACAAAATCAAGCAGATTAGGACTTTCGAGACACATTAGCTTGTATTACCTGATCTTGATTAGTGAAGAGGTTTTGGATCACTACCTAGTTCAGATTTTGCCATAGATGAGCACACTTTGGCTTGTTTACATTAGTTAGATTCAGCTGTTTTGCTTGAGGCTCCCCTTGTTTCCAGATATGTTATTTTTCAGTTAATGAATAGGCTGACTAGTATCATCTACCTGCAAAGTATGTTGCAGATTTGAGGAGATCATGGTAACAGAATATTTATTGTATCTTATTGTATTGAACCTCCCTTTAACTTTCATGCCAAATTGCAGCCAGTCCACCACACTAGCTACCATATTTGACTTTTAGTTGAGGCATGAGAATAAAGGTATTCTTAAGTTTTCTCCACACATATCTGTCTTATTTTAGTGTGAATTGCTTGAATTTCAACTTGCCAGAAAACAGAATGGACCTCATGATTGCAAAGGTTTAAATATTTGTTGATAACTCAAGATTTTAGCAATCTGCACACTGCTGGCCAACCACATTTAAGCATCAACCAACACCACCAACTGCTGCTCAACTTTATACAGCTTTGGCTGCATTACCTGCTAGATATTTTGGGTTGTTCTGTTATGTTAGAAGATGCTCAAATTATTCTGGTAAGGATTTGGATATGTTGTGGACAACTTGGGTGATATAATGTAAGACTGTTGTTTATAAAGAGGTCTGTAGGAAAAGTGCTTACTATATGTTTGTATCAGTCTGGTTTGAGAATTATGCTTACCTGATCTTATGATTTGACTTTTCAGTGATACTGTTTAGTAAAAACACACGATGATTGTCTTACCAGTAGCATGATTTACAAGTCCTTAGGTTGGTTAGTGCTATAAAGTTTCCAAGATTGATGATGATTTAAAAATATTTTTTTTCTAATTTCAGGAACAAGTAAACGACGATGGCTCAAGGACAGCAACAAAAATCCTCCTAAGAAGCTTGCTCATGAGCTGGACAATGGCATCGTTCCTCTTCCTGCAAGGATTTGTTTTGTATGCAACAAGTGAGTGTCAAACCATTGTTTCTTTTTTCTTTTCTTTTCTTTTCTATTTTTTTTTGTTGTGGTAGGTCAGGCTGTTTAGAAAAAGAAAACCCTGTTATAAAATCTGTTTATGCTTTATTGAAATGAAATTTATTATCATTCTGAAATTATAGATATAAATACTAGTTTGGAATATAATAGTAAAACATGAAAAAAAGTATTATCACACAATTATTGAAAACCCACTCAAATTCAAAAATTTTTCTTTTGTTAATATTAAATATTATTAGATACAAAATCAATAAATTAGTACACCTGATTTAAAATTTTTTCATTAGTTTGGGAAAAAACAAAAAAAAAATATTTCATAACCAAATAAAGAAATTAAAATTGTTTAGAAAGAGGAGTAAAGTTATACTCTTGAAACAGTTATGACTTTATAGTCATCAGTTTTGCTGCTTTGCTTAGTTTAAGATTTAAAATATAATATAATCTGCACAGCTTTTTTCCACGGTTCATAATCAGTTTAATTTGCTGGGATGTCTATGAATGCAATCAAGTGTAGTAACATTGATATATCTATAATCTGGTAATGCTACTATTTATTTACATTTCTAAATAAAGTAAATATTTCAAACTTATCTATCCATATTTCAGTTGAAAATTCAATAAAATTGTTCTGTTTCATCTGAAATTTTTGCAAATATTCCATTTACTGCTTTGACATATATGTAAAGCTTTTTATTCCAGTTTAGGAAGGAAGTGAAAATGGCTTTGAATGTGATTAAGGATTGGATAAATGTACACACTAAAATGAAGATATTTGTCTTCATTAACTGGTCAAAACACCTCATCTAAATCTGACTTTGTGGGAAGTTGGGCGACTGTGAAGGGAACTTCCCAGTAAATTTCCTTGAGTACCTGCAGCTGTCTCACCCAGAATGTGCAGAGGAATTTTGTAGCAACAGAACTTTCCTGCTCAGCAACACAGTGACTTAGAATTCTAAAGGGGTGGATTAATACTTGGCCATTATGCCATTGACCACAATTGGTGGTATGGAACTCTGGCAGGTCTTGAAGGGATTTTCCTGCTAACCCATGTTCATGAACTGAAAAGCCAGTCCATCCAATCTCAAGCCAATGCTGATAGCAGTCACTGGTAACTTGCAGGTCAGCACCCTGGTTGACTCCATCCCTCAGCTAGATGAGGAACTTGACTTAAAGCTGGCAACAACATTATGGTCAAAGTGGTTGATGATGACTTGTGCATTGGAGAATGCTGCAGCAAACAGGGTATGTTCTTATCCCAGTGTTGAATTCCTCAACAAAGACAAAAAGAACCAGATGAAAAGCACAAACTGTGTGCAGTCATGCTACTCATCACTTGCACTATATGCCAAAGCATCAGTGAACTTACCTTTGCCAAAAATGGCATTGTAAAGTTAAAACACCATGCATTTTTATCATTAAATTGATATTCGAAAATAAATGCTGCTTTTAAATTTTAAATAAATGTTTAAAAAAAAAAAACGTTGTCAGACTTAATTTGTGAGGAATGCCCAGGAAAGCAGCAGTAAATGGCATGGGTTGGAGGTGAAGAAAGCTAAACAGCCACATTATTTCTTTGGGAAGTCATTGACTTCCAGCATTAAAATAAATATGGATGGCGATGTGCTGAATAATGCAAATTATGAGAGAGAATTTTTTTAAGATTATGTTCGGAGAGTAACAGATGAAATCTTTCACTCATGGATGATATTAAGTCTAATTAAAAAAAGGGGGGGAGAGAGTGACAAGTGAATACTCCATTGAGGTCTGAAGGAAAACTGATAGGTTTAAACTACAGAAATGTTTACAGCCTTTGTTGCTGAAGGATTACATTGCAATTGTGTAAGTAGAGGTAACGTGGTCAAAAGATTGGGAATGCAGTATAAAAATGAGCCTTTTCCTTTTTTTTTTGTCACTTACCCTATCAGGAACACTGGAGAATGACAACAGCAATCATAGTAAACTTTGACTTTGGTTTGTTTAATGAAAGTCCTTAATAGAACTCTTCATTTTTCTAGATGTGAAAAGAAACTGGAGTGCCAGGAGGAAGCCATGCCAGGGAGGTATTCTCAACTGGGATTCGAGCTCAGGCCCTTGACCTTAGCACTCCAGTTGTCTACCACTGAACCACCATGTTGCCCACATGTTTTTTTTTTTTAATTCATGTAGTAGTATTTGTGCTTTAATTTGAAAAAAAAAAGTAAAAAATTTCATAATATTTTAACATACAGACTTCCACTTAAATAAAAATAAAACTTTATCTTATCTGACATTTTAAGCATTCTGAAGAAACTATACCCATTTCAGCTGTTTCCTCCTCTCCACACCCCTACCAATCAAGGAGCACTTTTGTTTTTTGTTTTTTTTTACTATAATGTGTTAGTGGAAAGAATATTAGGTCAGCTCATTGAAGACAAAATTGAAACCAATAAATTTGTTGTTCATCTTTTTTAAGTTGAGTCATCTGGAGCATTGATAATGATAGAGATAACTAGAACCTAGTAAATGCAACAAATTTATTGCTTGTTTCTATCTAGCCTTTTACTTATAGTGTTCATCTAGTAATGATTTCAGTTACATTCATTATCTTGAAATGAGAATTTAATTCAGACTTTAAAAACCTTACTGCCAAAAATTAACTGTTAGTTTTCTGTTTTCTCTTAGTAATGTACTTCAGGTGTGGATGGGGGCTCTCGTGTTGCCTTTTCAGCAGTTTGATAGAAAAAAACCAGAATCTCAAATGGTTGGTTTCTTTTTTAAAGTTTTTAATAAGTTGCCTTATAGTTTCCACAATCGGAACAAAAGGAAATTACAGTACAAATTCTATGTTAAGGAAGTTTCTGCCCATAGCTAGTTTTATAAAATGTCAGATTTTTCTGACACAGTGTTGTTCTCTTGCAGAAGCTGTAGGAAGGCTCCTTTGATCCAGTGTGATTACTGTCCACTACTGTTTCATATGGACTGTATGGATCCTCCTCTGACCACATTGCCAACAGGACGATGGATGTGTCCAAACCACGCAGAAAACCTTGTGGTAAGTTACACATCAGCATTTTTCACTTTTATTCAAAGGTGCTACCACTGAGGAAAAATAACGAAAGTTTATAGAACTTTTTTTTTTTCCCACACTTAAGTTAAAATAGTAGCTCTAGAATGTAGTTTATTTTGTTCGTTATTTGCTTGTAAGAGTTATTTCTGTTATGCTTCACAAGAAATTAATGCTCATTGACTGAAAATACTCAGTCAAATTTTTTATGCTGACTGTACATTTATTTTTACTTGAAAGAAACAGCAAAGTGCTATTAGATCAATAAAAAAGGGAAGAAATTGTACATTTGAGCAAAGCTCAGATATTTACCAGTCAGATTATCTCTTATTTTAAGAGACTCTCAGATATGAGTATAAATCTTATCAAATTGTTTCTACAGGTAAAAATTAAAAGTTGGTTGGTGCCATTTCTTTTCCACATTAAATCATTGTGTACTGCTTGATAAAGCTGATGCCATAATGATTTTTATAACTGCCATTTTGTTTACAGAATTTGTAGTGGTATTCTGCAGAAAATGGGTTTATTTTGTCAGCGTTTTTCAAGCAAAACACAGTTCTAAGGGGAATGTCGCAAGTTTGGGATTGGCATAACTTAAAAAATTTCATTCTTCTTTAGATTTCAAACTTAAATGTTAATAGACACCCCTGTTCTCTTTCAAACACTTGCAGTTTACCACATCAAACTTAGGCTTTAACACTGGAACTACTGAAGTGGAATTAGTAAGGGGATTCAAATGTAAGTAATATGACTGCCTCCAGTATACACATTAAACAAAAGCAGCAGCATATCTAAGATTTTGATGATGAAAATGGCATTGTGTAGTGACTAGTTCTGATTTTGAAGTAAGTTGCACTCTTAAATATGCTGATGGAAAAATATTAAGAATAAAAGGAGTTTTTGATGTATATACATTTTTTTTTTTTTTTTAAGGATGAAAAATTGTTAAAATCTGTGAGTCTGTCGGAACGAGTGAAGCTATGGGACAAATTCTCAGGACACATTAATATGCACGCTGTAAAAATAGACTTTCTCAAGAAAATTCACCGACAGAGTCCGCCATTCCGGATAAAGATCCGACATTCTAAAAGAAAAACTATTTCAGTAAGTATTTATATACATGTATAAAACAAAAACTGAAAGAAAAAAACTATTTCTAGTAAACTGTTCACAATAAATTTCAAGTTTTCAACATACTTTCTGATAAGCAGTTGAGTGTCATTAATAAATTTAGTACAACATTTTATATTGAAAAAAAAAATATTTCTGACTATACCTTAATTCATTTTAAGTTCAACAACAAAAATACTACAAAACATTGATTAAAGTGCCATTTCTATAGAAAGAGAAGGATATATATATATATAAATAGTGGAAATAGAATGTACAAATTTAACTTACAGGTGAAGTGGTGCATAATTATTTGCTCATCTAAAACAGTCCAGATGATTGGTAAATAAAGATTCCTAAATTTGTAGTTTGAGGTCAGAATCTGGTGTGGCCAGTACCCTGATATCATTCAATAATTCAGATTTAAAACACTATATGATTGTAAATAAATGAGTTCTCTCAGGCAGATGAAACATGGGTGGCTGAACATGACCAATATCTAAGAAAAAAGACAAATGTATTTCCATCTGTCCAGGAGAAGAATACCATCCTTGAGCTGGAAAAAAATTAACTAGTTTTATATTTAGTTGTAAATTAAACATTCAATTTTAAAAAAGAAAAAATAAAGTGAAGCACGGGACTTGTTTATAGATTTCTTAAACCAGAAGGATAGATAACTCCTCTTGAAATATTGTTTGCCAAGTTGAGGTAAATACAATTTTGAAAGTACTTTACATACATTTTTTTTTTTTTTTCAATATTATGTTTAGAAAATCCATTTAAGTTTTGATGTTTCTGGAAGAGCAATATAAAAACTAAACCAGATTTACGGCAATGGGACAGAATTCCCATTTCATAATGAAGCCTATGAGTGCATGCTTACACAAAACAGTGGTATCGGTATTATTATTATTATTGTTTCTGCAGTGGATTTCTGGAAAAGACAAGATATGGTTTGAATTTTTTTTTGAAGAAGAAGAAGCAGGAATATGAAAAAAAGGCTGCCATACCTCAGTGAAGTTTGTTGTGTTAATGGAAAGCTCATTTAAACTCTTTTTTGATGAAAAGAAATTTGCTGGTCTTCTCAGGTGTCTGAGAACTAGAATACAAGGTAATTCATTTTTTGTGTTATAGGTACCTGCATCTATCAAATATCATTATAAACATCGTCCGTCATTATTACCAAGAATATCTGAATCTGCCATGATATCTTCAAATAATCCACCACCACCACCATCTCAACATCAAGAAAAGGCACTAGGAGCAGACATGACACCTGAGGAACAAGAAGAGGTAAGTGCCGTTAACGCAGCTCATGAATATTTTATGGAGAGAAGTAATAAATAAACACTTTCATAAAACTAATTTTAATGTGGAAAAATTATCATGTCTGTTTCTGTTAATTCTTTTGTCAGGGCTGCTTTGATTTCTAGATAGGAACAGCAGATGGCTGGATTAGGAATGTTTTTTCTGACCAAGAATAACTCATGGAAGTTTTTTTTTTTTTTTCAGTGGCTTTCTGGTGTTGTCTCACTTCAGACTAGTATAGCCAGGCATCTGGCTCAAAAACAACTTCAGAAATCATCTGTAGACAACACTCGAACATTAGAAAGCAACAAGCTAGTGGCTTCTGTTCAGCCCATGGTTCACTCAGATGAGACAGCTAGTCAGTCTTCCTCCAACTTGTCAGCAACAAATTGCATCTTGGACAGTGATAAGCTTTCGCACAGCAATGAAAATGAAAGGACTACAGTTTGTAACCTATCTCAAGACTTATTGCTTGATAATCAGACAGACATCAAACAGGGCAGTGTCTCTTTGCTGAGTAGCAGCCCTGCCACCACTACATTTAATGGAGAAATCAATGTGCAGGATTTAACAAAATCAAAATCTGATGCAATTGTTGTAAAGTCACGGAGCAATAGCATGGATTCAGGGCCTCCCAGCATTGTAAAAGTGACGTGGCCATGTGGAGACAAACATTTGGGACTTAACAGCAGCTCTCCCTCTGTCAGTACTGGGAGTGGAAAGAACATTGTGATCAGTACAATAAACAAGGCAAGTAACACGGTAGTGACCAAGGTGGTGTCAAGCAGTGGGCAGGGTGGCAAGTTGATTTGCAACAACAACTCTTCGGGAAAGGTGAGTGCAGGTAATTCCTCAATGGTCATACCTAGACTCACCATGCAGCCAACTATGAAAATTGCAGGGAATGTCATTGGCAAGATTTCAACAACTGTCGCTCCTGGCTCGGGTGGCACCACTAAAGTGATTACTGTTTCAGCCCCTTTACAAGGTAAGTACTCATCTCAATAGCAGTAGAATGGAGGCTTTGAGTTCTAATTTATTTTGTATGTGAGAATATTATTGTTTTATTGTAATCATTTCAGTACCACCACCAGGAAAGATACACAGAGACACATGCATTTTTCTATTTACATTAAATAAAAGCAAATATACAATTTTTTATCTTAAATAGATTTTCAAATCAGATAAAGGTGGCATGGTAGACTACTGGACTACTAAGGTTGGGGGGCCTTGAGTTTGATTCCGACTCAGTTTGGCATACCTTTCTGACTTGGTTTCTTCTCACTCTTCTTCACCAGCCAGTTAGAAGTGCCAATCTCCTTGTGGCACAGGATTAGCAACACTTCATAGCAGAAAACAACTGTGACCCTCGCCTGGGTTTTTCTTGAGGGCATTGCTGTGGGGAAAAAAAGAAAGAAAGAAATGATTATGTAGGATACTTTAAGTGCAGGTTGGGTGCATGATTGTTTGGTTTTTTGTTTTCAGGCTCCAAAGTAATAACTACATCTTCACCATCATCATTTTCTGCCATGTCCCAATCAAAAGTTTGTGTGGCCAACACGCTCAGTTCATCACCAGCTATTGTCAACCTTAATACCACTTTACAGCAGTGTATTGAAGGCAGTGGAGGTGAGTTGTAATTTTAAATCTGTCAAACTTTACAAAATATTTGCAAACTAATACTGGAAAACATCCTTATGCTGTTGTCATCTTGGGGAAAGGGGCCAGAAGGTTTAAAGGTATAGTTTTGTTCACAAATTTCCAGTTTTTTTGTTTTTTTTTAAAGCAAATATTTAGCAGTGGCAGTTAATTGTTCAGTGAAATAAAACAGACTAAACATTTTACTATTCCACCAGGAAATTGTAAATTATACAGATACTGTCTTATTTTTGTGGTGAACAATTAATGAAGTTTGAGGTTCTTTAAAACTTTTGTGGTGTTAGTGTAAACTAATTCCAGAAACAAGATTTCCTTCTAACTTTAGCAGCTTGACACTGACTATCACTGGGTACTGCTAAAAAAATTTCTTTCCAATATCGATTCAGAGCAGAGTTTGCTGTGTTTCTGGAAGCACCTAAAAATTAGAAATAAATTGAGGCCAGTGAAATGTGAGGAGCATGTATCATTTAACGGAAATTTTTACTTTGTCTTTGTTTTGTTGATAATGAGATGATTAAGGAGAGATGTGATGTTGACATTAATTAAGAAATGGAGCTAAATGGTTTTAAATCTTCACTTTAAATACAGAGTACTGTGAGTTCTAATTAGTCTAGTGCAATGTTTGTTTCCTTCATGCACGCTTGTATAAAAACACAAGTAGGTTGTATATTTCCATTTATTGTCAAAATATTAGGAATGGTAAAATCTGATTTCATGTGGCTTTGTTGCTGCTTAGATCTGTGAAATTTGAGTATTTTCTTTCTTTCAACCATTTTTAGTGCATATATGCCTTCAGAAAAAGCTATTTACTTACTTCACTTCTAATTTACAAAAACGGTTAGGACATTTACATGCTGTTCTGCTACCATGTTACTTAAGGGGAGGTAATGTGGTGAGAACTTTAATTATATTTAAATATGAAATAGTTTTAGAAAAAAAACAAAACTTTTTTTGCTTTACAAGTGGCCAGCTTTTTTGAATTGAAAAAGTTTTTTTTTAAACCTACAGATGTAGAACTAAGTAAGTTGGATCAGAAACTTGTCCAGATCCTAGCATGGCAGAGGCTACAACAGCTCTTACCTCAACGACCATCAACACCTCTCGAGAAGAAGAGCATTCTGAATGGGTTACTTTCTCAGTCAGGTACCATCTCCTCTTTCAACCATCATTTATTTCTGGCCAGATGTAACAACTGTATGATACTGATCTAATTTTATTTAGGAATAGCCTCAAAATTTTACAACAGGTCAATTTAATCAACTTTGTGAGTGCATGGACGATTTATTACTAGATTTAGCATATTGGTATACTGTCTACTTCCTGCATTACACTGGTAAAGATAAAATGCTTGGAATAGCTTCATATTTAAAAGATGTCTATAAAATGTACACTGACAAAAGTAAACTTATTAATTTTTCAGAATTTTTTTTGTTTTATTGACTTAAAATAACTGAAAAGTATAATTTTGTTTTCTTGTAGTGTTTTTCATGAAAATTGAATAAAATTTACTGAAAGAAAAAAATATACATTAGGGAAAATTCTTTTCATTCCCATGAAAATATTTAAAAGATAAATATTGTGATGATTGAATTACAAAAAGATCAAACAAACCAGAAAAAACTTGTATAATTTTTTTTCATAAACTTGTTTGATATTTAATTGCTTATTTAAGGTGCTTTACATACATAATTTACTGAAGATGGTCCCCCAACTAAATTCTTGTAAGATTATAGGCTTAAGGATTGAAGTAGCATCATTTTATCTTACCAGGTGCTGGTCCTGCAGAAATTCGAGCACGGGCCTTGTTGTGTCCACTCAGTGGAAAGGGGCAGCCTGTGCCAATGCCATACCGTACACTGAGTATTGGAACAGGTAACCTTTTTTTTTTTAAAAAATTCATTGGCAGCATGTTCATCCTGTACAACTTTTGTGATATTTCAATTTATTCTGCTGAATGTTTTTCAACCTCAATATATATATTATGGTTTTAACACGCAGTTAACAGAGGCATAATGCTAAACCAAATGGTTTCGTACTAAAGCTAGTTTATTTTCAAACAAAATAAAATAAACACTAGTTAAGGGTGTTATAATACTCAAAAGCTTTTTTTTTTTAAGATAGTTGTATGGATGTTGATGTTTAAAAAAGAGGAAAAAACTAACTTTATTGCAATGACACTGTAGGAACAGAATAGCTTTGTTTGTTTAAGTTAAGATTTTTATTGTAAATTGACAGATTTTGTAATTCGCAACCTGAAGTCAGTAAAGAACCTTTCCAAAACCTTTATATCTTCTATGAGGAACTTTTCCCGTGTAGGCATTATTATTGGCTTCATGGCTCAACAGATGGAATTTAAATCACTAATAGATACATTGGATTGTTTTCAGCAGCATTGCAGAACAAAACATGTAGCTAATAACTTTAAAAAAAAACAAAAAAAAAACTCCTGGTCAAGAACTGGCATTGTTTACAAAGTAATTAGAGTTGATAACTCTACACCAGGCTGTGATTTAGCTAGACATTGTTATATTTGTTCCTGCAACTGGAAGTAATCTTAAGATAAGATAAGATTTCAAGATGATGAGGGGAAGAAAATCCAGCACTAAAATACATGCTTGTGTGTGCATGTTTTCAGAAATGATTCCTTGGAAAAATAAATGTCTAAAATTTATTTTCAACAAATTTCAGCGCAGTATAAAACAATTTATGAAAACAGTTTTGCTTCCTGCTAACTCTTGTAGAATTCATCATCAGAAGAATTCATAATTCTGAACCACTGACTTTTATTAATTTTATTCTGAAATTTATTTTGAACATTTATTGTATTGTTAATTTAGTTAGATCTCAGATAATGACTTAATATTACTTTTTTTTTATAGTAATGCGTGTTTTAAACAAGTGAATTAATTTTAGCAAAAATTTATAGACAAGTAGATAAACTCTTTATTTTCCAACAGAACTATTTTAAATCATTGTAATAACAACTTTGGAAGTTAAATTTAATTGTTTCAGATTTTTCTGGGACATTTTTGTAAATAATACTTGGCAAACTTAACTACACATGCAGTTACATTACTCATTGTTAAGGATCAAATATTGAATGTGATTTTATAATTATCAAAAAGACTAAATCTTGCTGTAAATGGTATTTTTTTCCATTCATAAATAGCTATTGTTAGTTGTGGCTCTGGCTGTTTATTTCACTGCTAAACTATTGTTCTATATGTTAAAACAAAACAGCTGTTTTAGATTTTAAAAGAATATGAAAAGATATTATTATGCATAATAAATATAAACATGCACTTTTTCAAGTTTTTTGTATCACTGCCATATTATTATTTATACAATACTTTCACCCACCCCCCATGATTGAACAACAACTTTTTACAGATGAGTCAAGGTTTTGTTTGAACTTGATGCTGATGTGTTGCTTTTGCTTTCTTTTTCTTGTGGTTTGTCTCAAGTGAGACTGGCAAACTATAGGATCTTTGCAATCCGGTTGGTTTGTTGTGGGTGTGGTAATGAATAGGCAATTTGCTTTGTTTGCTAAAATATTTATCATCAACACACCCTCACCAGGCTGGGATTAGATTAGCATGGGACTTCTCAAAACTCATGTAAATTTTAGTATGCAAAACTTTGTATTTTATTAGTACATCTACCAGAAATTATTAAAAACATTAATTTATTGTCTTTGTTTTAGGAGCTGACATGGATGTTTCTCTCACACAGTTTGGTCACTGTAACTATGTCTCAGCCAAGCATGCATACATTTTTTATGATGAGGTTAGTGCCATCTCTCATTTTAATTGGCATTTGCTTCCTGCTCTGATGAAGTTTGGCAATCTCTTTCTTCCACTCAGGTCATTTTTTAATATGAAGCCTTGTATTTTGTTGAGTTTATCAATATATCTAATACATGTGATTGTTAACAAAAATTTGTTATTAACAGTCCTTTCTAAACTCTTAATAATTTTGAAAATTTAGCTAATTTATTAGATGTATATGATCTAAACAGCATATTTAGTTTTTTTTTGTTTTCCATTATCTTTGATTTTTTTTATTTCCAGAATATGTACCTGGAGTGTACAATTTTATATATTTAAGCTTTTTTTTTTTTTTCCAGAATTTATTAAAAATGAAATAAGTTCTTGCAATCTTAGATTTCTTGCAGTCAAACCTGGGCAGTGTCATATTTAAATAAATATAGAACAAATGAAAATATGGTAGTTCTGGAGGCAAGCCATATTTGTCACCCCGCCAAAGCAAAATCATGGAAATGATTGGCAACTTTTGTAGTTGAAGATGGCACGTGAATAGAATAGAAGATATCAAAGGGTTGTAGCTATGATGGCTACCACTTCTGATGAATTTTTCTAGTTGGTGAATTAACAATCTTTCTACTCTTTTTTTTTAAATTAAACAGCACTTTCATGGACTTAGACACTAGCACAAGTATTTCAACCAAATCTTGTATGTGAAATGTGTGTTTAAAAACATTTGTGGTTTTCTGCATTAATTTTTCACTGGACAATTTAATAAAACAAATGCCCCTTTTTTGATTTTTGTATGTGTGCTGTATTTGCTTGTGTGAATAACTAGATTCTTCAACCTGGTAATAATTTGTGTGCACATATTTGATTTATTAATGGGGGAGTGGTATGCAGTGTATCTCATAAAACTTCTTTTTTTTAAGACCACTAGGCATTATGAACTATTAAACTACAGTGAACATGGGACAACTGTTGATAATGTGTTGTACTCCTGTGATTTCTCGGAAAAGACAGTAACAACTCCACAGCCAACACCCTTTGTGTCTGCAGTCAGGAATATCATCAAGAAAAATAAAAAAACTCAACCCGAGGAGGAGAACTTGCCTGACCGCCCCACAATGAGTGCTAAAGCAAGAGGGGCAAGTATTAAACAAGTTGCTTGAAGCATACAGTTACTGGCTGTTTGGTGCATCTGACTCATTACAGTAACATCACCATTCATTTTTTTTTTAATACTGCTTCTAGAAGCAGCATAGCTTTTATATAAATTTCTTTCATAATTAAGAATTAATCTGGATTTTTTTGTTAGCATCTAGATTAGTCTGCTTTAGACAGGTTTCCACAATATAAAGGTCCTTTTATTTATTTTTCTCAAGTCAGTTTTCTGGTACTGAACAAAGCTATCAGAAGTCATTGTCATTAGCATGAAAATAATATAAAAAATTTATCGTTTAGTGTGCAGAATAGTAATTTTGATTTGCTTGCGTTTGTGGTTTTTGTATCTATATTTTCATATTTTGAGATTAATAATCCAAGCTATTTTGGCACTTTTACATTAAATGCTTTTCATTCGTATTTTCAGCCAGTGTCGTTTACACATTATTTATTAATGATAGATGATATATATATATATATATATAGTGAGCATATTAATTTTTAATTCCTATCGGCATTGATACTTGTAATTTTTTTTGCTAAATAAAAACACTAATTGCATTATAGTCATGATTATGCATAAATGTATATTTATTGCTGCTCGATTTCTAGCAGTTTTCTTTTGAATGTTTCTACACAAACTTTTGATAATTTATTTATTAGGCATGAATTCTTTCTCATCTGTTTTAGGTTAAGAAGCTGTGTACATGTAAAGGAAGTAGCTCAAGTCTAATAGGAGGAAGTGGAGCAGGCTGGGAAGGCACGGCACTGCTGCATCATGGGAGCTACATCAAGGTTGGCTGTTTACAGTTTGTTTTCAGCATAGTGGACCACGCCACTTGGGACCCTGCACAAATTGCCAAACGAGAGAAACAATCACTTTTAAAAACTCAACTTAAATCCTTGTCATAGACTTTGGTTGCTGCTGAAAGCCCCCCTCCCCCCTTTTTTTTTTTTTATTTTAATGTTGCAGCCTGGTTCTCCATCGAAATTTTCTTACCTATAAAGTGGACTACTTTTTAATTCTATTTTTTTGTTCCTAATGAAATCGAGAATGGTACATTGTTGTTCAGGATGCTGCTGCCGCCGCCGCCAACGCCCGAAGACTCGCTTTATTTACCTCCTCCAAACAGCAGTAACATGTTGGGGTTTTGTTCCATAATATTACAAAGGCAGGCTTTATTTAGTTTGATGTCTTTCACATCGCTTCAAAACAAATGTTTTAGGTAAGTTTTTTAAAAATTTGTTTTATTTTCTATTGTTAAACTTTTTATTAATCGTAATTAATGTTTTTGTTTTGTTTTTTATTTGACAAGTTGCATATTTGTGACTACTTGTAGTTACAATCCATCTGTATTTTTTAAACCAAATACTTTTTAGAGTGATTTATACACATTCTCTTAAGAAAAGGGTTGTAAAAGAATGACAAATTATGCAAACTGTCAATAAATCCACTGATAGATTTGTTGTGCTTAGTGTCTGAAAATTAAACCTTTATTTATTCAGCTTAGACTGACTGCACTGTATGTAGATTTTTTAAAAAGACTTTTGTAGCTTCTAACTTTGTTGTTGTTAGTATTTAGGAGAAATAACAAATTAACTTAGAAAACCAGACAAAAGATTCTAAATTTAAATAGCACAGCTTAATTGCATTTACTTACTTGGTAATCAAAGAAAATCCTTAAATTGGTTTTTAATCTTAATTTTATTGATGCTTTAACCTTTTCCATTCATTCCCTGAATGATCAGACCATTTGCTTACAAACGCCAGTGTTCTAGCTCTTCAACCAGGTTTGGATTTTTTGCTCAACTCTGTTCAAATTATAAACTTTTTTTTTTTAACTTAGAGAGTACAATTAAGATTGTTTTATTAGACTTTCAGGAATCAAGTTTTATATTTTGTTGTAAATACTTGGTTGGAATTCTTTAATTCTCTGTGCTGAACTTGGCTGGATGGGAGTATGTATGTCTGTTGTAGCTGCCCTGATGGTTTATTTGCTTTGTCACATATCCATCTAGTCTTGCTGTTTCAGCTTCTGATAGGAACTCTGCAAAAAGCAACAAATAAAATGAGGCCACTGTTAAGGAAGATGAAACACTAGGGTTGCTGGTTTCAGTACTAAAAGTTTCAAATCAGACAATAATTTCTTGGTGAGGGTAGTAGTGGAAACCTGTAATAGTATGTCATTACATTTTTTGTCTTCCTATACCAATTCTTATTATTTATCAGTTTTTTTTTTAAATTATTATTTAATTTTCTCTGTCATTGGTTGAAGCTCATAGAACTTTTGCTTTCTTAATAACTCTTAATTTTTGTTTGAGACTTGTTCATATAGTGATGGCAGTATGCACTGAATATTTAAAAAGAAATATGTACTATTGGCTTTGATGGTGCTTCTGAGAACAAATAGATTTAACTACAAAATTTTTCACTGAATATTACAGAGAACTAAATGTTTTTAGATCAGTTTGAGTTGTAAATGATTTGGTGTTTGGCATCTGTGGTAGAATTTCATCTCCTGTATTTCCCTTTTTAGCAGATAACTTAGTGAAGTATCCTAATTTTTTTATAAGAGGTATTCTGTCCTGAATTTAAAGAGAAACAAGCATTAAATAAAATTGCTTGTTTCTTGTGAGAGATCATTAGTTATACTTTAATATTTTTTTTTTTTTAGAATTTAGTTTACTTTTCTATCAGATATGTTTGCCAGTTTTGATACAGTAGAAGTTCAGCAAGGCAGTGAATGTGAAGGATTTCTTTACTTCACCAGTGTAAGAATATATATGAAAAAATTTACTGATATTTCATTTTTGTGGTTGAAGGATACTGCTATACAAAGAACCTTTGAAAGTTAGTTTTCACTTTCTGTCTGAAGAGCAAATGGTGATAATTTCAGGAACATTTCTTAGTGGATACTTTGCCTGCTGTCCAGCAAGGACCAAAACCCTTAACAGGTGTTCATATTCAGACTATCTTGAACTTAAGTTAAGAATATTTATACAGATTCTAAATTTATTTGGCTACAATTTTGCTTACCAACATCCACGAGGTAACTAGTGTTAAATAATCAGGTTTATAGGTTCTGAGATTGCCACCACTGTATGTAATGACTCATTAACTTTCCATTTACTAAAGACTTTTGGAAAGGCATGATCATAACCAAAGAAAACTTATCTCTAGTTTACCTTTATCACAGATAAGTACACCTTATGATTGCTATTATCTTCATTTCATCTTGGCCTGGAGGACAAGATAATTTGGTTAAAAAGTTTAAAATAGTTGTTCAAATATTCTTGTAAACTTTAGAGATTTACTGTTGTTTAAAAAAAAAAAAATCAGCTATACGTACAAACGAGTATTGCCCAGTACTGATGTGATAGGTTACAAACTGCTGCATTGTCTCCGCTTATATTCTAGTACTGCATCTATGAGTGCTGATGTAGCACATCACAATCTTTCTATGGTTTACCGATTGCACAATCCATTTTCTATGGTGTATGGTCATGTTATTTGATCGTCTTTATTGTACAGATAAAACTTAAATTTGTATTAACATTTCACAGTATATCTTTACTGCTGTACTTAATGGCATTCAAAACAAAAAAAATATTTTCCCCCCTAAAATCTAGTTTCAGTGCCAAACATATTTTTGTATGGTGGAGATTTTGAACATTATTGAGAAACACTTCCAGTTTCTTGATGGATTGCTTAATGTAAGTTTTTGTTTTTTTTTTTTTCCAATGCAAAAACTAAATCTTGTTTACATGTTGCCCGTGGTACATTCCACATTCATCTTTATAATGTTCGTGCTCATTTGTTGTCAGATGCAATAGCAGAGTTGCTTAATGTCATTTAGGTCACAATCTGTGAAGTACAAACAAGTTATACATAATTTTATATTGAAAGAAATTCTACTCTTCCACCATGTGCTAATTATTGCATGTTGTTTTTACTTACTTGTATTTGTGTGTACATAGATATGATTATGGATTGAAAATTGTAAATATGTAATTAACAAGTAGACTTTTTCTATATAGATATCCTATCTTTAAAAAAAAGATTGCCCTTGTATAGATCAGTCTCATTTGTCATTGTCTTTCACAGGCATCTCATTACAACAGAACTTGTACAGTCATTTTACATTAAAAAGGGCAGATGTTTTTAATTTACAAAAGTAAAATAAAATCATGGTAATAAGAGGAGTTTTTACTTTTTCTGACCTCACCTATGTAACACTTGATGGACAGATGGTATTTAGATCTGGAAAATGTCCTTGAGGGAATTCCAAGCTACTTTCCCTGCAGTTAGAGTTTATATTATAAGCATAGACTATTAAGATTCACAAAGTAAAGGTTAGTTATGCATATTTGAGTATAATCCAATTTCTGCCTATAAAAGGTTTTTAAAAAAAAAATACTGGTTGACACTAACCTATACTAACATGAAATTGTTAATTTAATTTTCAGACATAGAAGGGGGAAGAAATCCCACTGTGGTGGTTTGTTTTTACCTCCATGGCATCAATTTTGAAATAGTATAAGATAACTAACTTCTATCTTATCCCAACAAGACTGATCCTTCCGAAGAAAACCAACAACTTTTATTTGTAATTGTTTAATTACACATGCTTGGGCTAGTTCAGTCATCACTGATTAAAAACCAATTGTCCAGCTCGCTTTCTTTTTTATTCATACAGACAACAAAAACAAACCTGTGTATAAACACCCATCACAGAATCATGTCAGATTGTCTTGAGAAAATAGATCTCTTCAGGATACTATCAGATTTGTTTAAAAGTATGAATAGCAAGATTATACTTTGCTCCAAGATGCACATCTTCAGTTTTTTAACATTTAAAAAAAAAAAATCATTGGGAAGCCATGAAATGGGAGGAAAAGACCTAAGCTTTTCTGGTTATAAATATAAAATTATTATTTCAAATGTTTTTAAGCCACAAAATTTCACTTTCGCAGCAGTTGTTGTCTGCACGTGAACATTCTCAATATCATTCTGCTTTAGACGGAACTTTCATGTGGAAGCAGCAGTTAAGGCTCAAAGCAACAATGACAGTACAGTTGCTCTGTTTGGAGAGACATTGGCTGACAAGTTTACTATATACTTCAAAGCCTATATATATATATAAAAAAAAAAAATGAAAAGTTTGATCCTAAGAGGAGTAATTTAATCAACCTACACAATTCTGCGTGTTTAATAATAGCTGGAAGACTAATTCAAAATAATGTTGTTCGAGTTAAGGTAAGGAAACTGGTCAAATATTAGAAACTTGAAAAACCACCATTAAAAATGTTTTGAATTCCAAGTTCTTTCTCATAGAATTTACCTAAATGCAGGCAACATTATAATAGTTAGAATTCAAATTCATTCTCTATAAAAAAAACAGAGAAATGCAAAATAACAATGCATTTAAGTTATAATTTTCAAGAGGTGGGTGCCATAAATCAATAAATAAAAAATCCTACAAAATAATCCTCGGTAACAGAACTGTTCAGCTTGACCATACATAACAGTAAGAGGCTGGTTGGAGCAGGTTTCAAAATGTTTTGGCTAAGCAGAATCTGAAAACTTGCTTGGAAGTCGCTTCTCTCTAGATTCATGTCCATTACGACAGCAGTCATCTGCAATAGCAAATTTGAAGGTACATTAGTACAAACAAATTAATTTTTACTTGAGAAATGCCATTTTAGTAAACTCTTTAAATAGACTCAATTATGCATAAAAACCACACAAAACCTTTACATCTTTCAATTACCAGATCATAAGAACTTAAAACTGAATGCAAACAAATTAAATCAAGTGAACTTCCAGCACATGGATCGTCTGGGGATCAGGATAAAGCAACATTTGTACATCCACCTGCATGAATAAATACAATTAGGTAAATAGATGTACTAGGATACTTTTTATTTTAAAGTGCAGATATTCATAGCATTGGTTTTAGTAAATATTAGTAGTGAAACACGGCATTTTATTACTGATCAGAAAAGGGTCTGCTCTACTTAAGCATTAAGAAAACTAGTTCCAATCACCCAAACGAATAACTATTGCAAAATAATCAATACTGTTTCTCCTCATTCCTCCCCAGAATATATGCACAATTATTCCATTCCTATGGTCATCTCAAACTGCTGTCTACTTCCTTTTAAAGACTTTATTATTTGCAAGACAAATGATCAACTGAAGAAAAGAAAAAAACTACCACACTAAAACTGTGAACACCCTGTACATTTTTTTTAAAAAGTAGAAAATCTGGGTCACCATTTGTTCAGCAGAAATTACTTCAAGATGAACTAGTCTGATGGCCAGTAGAGGATCATCACAAAGCAAGCCAAGCTGCTCATTTTTTTAAAAAATGCTAATAGTACTCACCCTATAATATTTTTGGAGCATGCAGTTTCCAAAATTACTTTTAAAATTTCAAAAAATTGTTGCTTGTTCTGAAGTCAGAATCCACCAATACTTTTTGCACTGATTAAAAACTTTAAGAATATTCTCAAAGTAAAATTGCAATTAGCTGATTTTAATTATCTCCCTTTATAGAAATACAACATACTTGCAAGAACCTCACAAAATACTTAATCCAAAGTTCAACTTCTCAGAAATTGATTTTTTCTCTAAGTTACTGATTTATATTCCTCACATTTCTGTTTTTTAGTTAGGTGTCTTTAGTCTTAGCATTTTTTGTGATGCCATACTGACAAGTTGTTGCAGTGGCATCTCAAAAGTAATATAAGGGGTTGTGCATCTTTTTATACACAAAATAAGCCAGTTTGTCCTCTTGTTTAATCATATATCAAACACTCAACTCTCAAAATGAACACCCTTTCACTATCTGACAAATTAAGTAATTAGCATCATTGATGATCAGAGTTATGAAAAGAAACCTGATTTTAACAAACAAACTGGGTTATAGAATCAACATGAAATTGCACTACAATGGACTAAAGATTTCAACTTATCCATTTTGCCTGAACCTGTGCATCATTGAGTTATCAAGAGTCAAATGATTCCGAAAAAACTAGTTTTCGTATTAAGATGACATTATTTTGCTAAATAAAATTCACAAACAAAAACTGTACAGCTAAATAAAATTGGAATACTGGCATGACTGCACAAAGCCAAATATTTTTGCATAGTAAAGGTTAGTGGCTGACCCAGAGTTAGCTCCACATTCATACAGCATCTAGAACACATCAAGTTGATTAATTTTTGTTTAATACTTCAGTTCAATACGTGTAAGTCACTAAACTACAAAAATTGGGGTTTACTTTTTGATTATAAAGTTAGCGCACAAATGTTGCAAAGATATGGGCTAAATTTTGTTTTAATTTTCCTTGCAGAATTACGTTAAGTTGTACTAAGCCAGTTAGGGATTGTCTACTTTAATTATGTATATATGATTACCTGTTATGTACTCAAAGAAATTAATCATTGCTAAGTAAAATATTACAATTATCTGGCATAACTTTTGTATATGATCCATCTCAGCATCTACAACTTGTAACAAAACTAGAGATATAAACAAATATTTGCTAACTACATTTTATTCAATAAAAAATAAACGTACAATACAAATATTTCTAGGAATATTTTGTTATCCCTGAACTAATGCAAAAAAAAAAAAAAAAAAAATGGAATTTAGCAGTAGCTTTAAGCAGATTTATTCAATATATACAAACTATATCAACTGACCAATGACAAGTTCACCTATCAAAATTGAAGCATGCACAGATTTCTTTAGATGTATTAAGCCCCCAAAAACGTAATTTTAATGTTAGAATACACATGAAAATATTAACTATTTAAATTAAGATTATCCACTTGTATTTATATTATGAGAGTCTATTACTAATGCTTCAACTACAGATTGTTAATTTTAAAGAAGTTTTTTTAGTACAGAAAAGTAAAATTTAAATGAAAATTGTAGATTCTTTCATTTTTTAGCAAAATAAAGTATTTAGATGAGGTAACAAAGCAGAAACCAAGAAGGATTTTCTTAGAAGTGCTCTTACCTTGATGGCTGTGGTCTAAATGTGGAAACAAACAACGATGACCAACGCTCAGACAGGTCCACACCCACAAATTCAGTTTTCATTGATGCAGCACAAAAGATTCTGATAAGGACAGTAGCAGCCGCTGCCCCACACACATTCTCACTGCAAATCCAATAAAAGCAGCAAAGCTCCATTCATCATTATCATCATGATGGACAGACAGGCAGACAAGCCTAGGTGTCAATGTATAGTAAATGAAATCTTTGTCCAATTGACAGACAGTTACATCCCTGACTGACAAAGTATATACTGCATGTACGTATATACACACACCTCTCTGTGGGAGAAGAAAAAAAAAATCTGCTTAATATTTCTAGGTATCAGCTGAGAAGATAAAACACTGTACAGTTACATTCAAACTAAAACAGAATAGAGGGAAAAAAAAAGTTCATACATGATGCATCTGTGAAAGCCCAGAATTGAATGTGACTTAATAAAAAACTGAATTTCTGTCCAAGTCCACGAAATTTTAAATATTAATTATCACGAGATTTCCACAATGTAAGCTTGCACCAACACCAACCTGTAGGTAGAGTAGAAAACAACTCTTGTCACAAAACTTAAATTTAAAATCAAAAAGGTCTGTATCACAGCTGTTGTACATTTTATCTATGATTGAGCGGCATAACCTCAAAGCTTGCTCTTTATTTTTCATATAAACAGGACACTTCAGGAAAGACCTGGAATTAGGACTTTTAAAAATGGCATAGAAAAATAGGCAAGGACCCAGTTGTTGGTTGGTTGTCCATGTGAAGGAGATCCAAATGTTTTAATCACTGAATACAAGAAAGAAACCTAGGTGAGAGTGGCTGAAGGTAGGGTGGGCAGCTAAATGTTAAAACCAAGGAAATTGACTATAAACGTTGAGATCTGGAAAGGCACAATGTATAATAGTAACCACTGCATGTAACAGCATCTATTTAACAAGTCTGTGTGCATTAAAATGAGAGTGTTTATTCTGTATTGTGACTGTCCATCTGTCCCTCCCCAACAGAAAAATGGAATGTTTTTTTTTTTTTGGTTTTTTGTTTTTGTTTTTTTTTTAAAGGAAAGAAAACTACTTTTAATTTTCTTTTTAATCCTTTCCTTTATTTTTTTCTCTCTCGTGTACGTAGACTCAAAATTCCATTTCAGGAAAATGAGAAACAAAAGTTATTTTTGAAACTGCCCAAGCATGTATTTTCATTATTGGTCACCGATTCTGACGACTCTTGTGGGATCTGAAAGAGAGAAATAACAGCAGTTAGTCTGATCTTGGATTAAATAGAAACTAACATCATCGCGTAGAAACTGCAGCAATGTCTCACTAAATCAGTTTAGATGCCACTAGAAAATACAGGCTTCATTATAATAATAATTCACTCACACTAATTAAAAATGTACATTAACTCAGCATCCAAATAATCAGTTTATTAGTGCGCATATTTAAGTGTGTTAGCAGATAACTGGGCATCAGTCAGAAAGATATGGAGAGACTCAGCAACCAACAGGTTGCAGATTCAAGAGCAACTCCAACCACTTTTATAATCAAAAAATAGAAATGCATACTGCAAATCAACATCAGTGCACTGCTATAATAGTGAGTGTTATATTTATTAGCTGAAACTTTTTTTTTTTTTAAATGTCAAAAATTAGTTTTATTTCAATTATTTCATTTGGGAAAATTTGCAGCAAATAAAATATTTAATCAAGCAGAGCATATTTGTAGATCCTTCAGTAGATACTGATTTCAGTTTTTTTTTTTTTTAAACTCAGTAGAAAGCTACATTTCTTCAGATATTCTATTTCATAACCATCAGTATTATACTGAAATCTACAAATCACACAGGTATTTTAATCATAAATACTTACTACTGTCACTAGAAAGTTTAACTTGTTCCCACTCTGAAAAACAGAATGATCATGAAGAATAAGCAGGCCTAATTAAGACAAGCTATGCAAGTTCCATGTTTGTTAATGCCTATAAATCAACAGACTAGCTCAGAATTAATAATTTGAACTGACATAGTGCAGTGATCATGGAATGGGATCAATAAAGTAAACAAACAGAAAACTGATCAAGAATAAGCGTATAAGGATTTCTATGTATTTATACAAAATATTTTAAAATTTACATTGAGGCAGAAATTAGAAAATGAGTTGAAAATAGAATTGTCAAAAATAAAATGAGTGTGTCTTCATTTCTAGTAGGCCACAAATGTGCACATCGTATGCTGAAGCTGACTAAAAGAGGGAGTTGATAAAATAAGGGTAGAATCTTAACACCACAAGTTTTTTTTTTTTTTAACTTTGCTAATGAGAATGCTAAAGGCTGGCTGTTTTTTAACTAATGTTGTAGTCTATTATCAAGCAAGCTGCACTTCTATACCTCCAATGTACACAAAAGATTCTTATGCTGGAAATTTTATAGAAAATGTTTGTTTAATTTTGTAGAATTTTAAATCAGTTATCAGGTCTGCATAATTTGGTTAAAATATAAACTAAAACTCACCAAATCCTTTGGCAAGACCAATCAAATAAAATTAAGAGTTTCTCTAATAAATCATCTTTAGTCACGCATTTATGACTTTGAATAAAAAACTTCAGAGTTGTTTTTTTTTTCCATTTTCAATAAAGTAATCATGATTAACCCTTACCACAAGTTTCAGCAACATAATGGCATGAAGGTTATCACCAGATACAAGGTTTTAACCGTACAAGCAAGAGACATATCAGTAACTTAACTTAGTAAAATGTCTGCCAATCTTCTAAAGCAGCTCAAAGGCTAATTCTTTTATCATCGTTGAACATTTTACTTTATCTGCCATACCAGCTTGATAGGCTCAAATGATCAAATCCTCCAGGTGTTTGTAGAGCTTACTGAACTACCAGATTCTGAGTAATGGAGTTTCACGCAGTTCCTTGCTAACTATTTTAGCAAACTACCATGACTAGAGTTCAGCACTTGGACTCAGAAATTTCACAAGAAATAAACATGTCCATTTTTATTGTTTTTGTTAATGCTCCAAATCCTACTTTACAGCAGTTTATTCACGGTCGAGCACATCCAGCAACATCCAAACAGCCCAACTTCGAAATTAATTTTCAATGCCATGAAAAAATCAGCATTATCACTGCTAAGAGCTGACCAACCAATAATGCTACCAAGTTTTTAGAAATTCTGAAAATCTTTTATTTTACTTGCTAATTTAAAAAAAAAAAAAAATCCTTAAATTTGCACATTTTATGGACAGATAGATTGGCACCATTGTAAAATAAAATCTCCAGAATTTGATGGGTGTACAGCACCCCTCCCAAAAAAGTACTACTAAATATATAACTTTTTATTCAGACATTTCAAGGAATATCATTTTTAATTTTTTTTCATTAATGTACACATTAGCAAACTTTCAAAGAAAACCCTAATAATCATAGAATAAAATTATATTCACCATTGGTGGATGAATCCATTTACTTGTACCAGTCTGTTTTATTTATACTAACAACATAATCAAGCATCGTTACAACTATAACCTGACAACTTCCATTAAAAATGAGAGATTTAAATAAATCACCCATTCTTTTGCATTAGACATTTTATTCTGATAGCATATTGTTCCATGACCATCTCGCAATAGTGACAAAATTGGAACTGAAGTGAAAGTAGTTTTTAACAAATTCCTAAAGTTAATAAAAACAGGTAGCTACTATATTCTTTAAAACTTATTTAAAAAAAAAAAAGATATCGTGATGTATAATAGAATCTTGTATAGAGGTTATCAAAATGACTAATTTAGAAAGTGCTAGATAAGAACGTGGAATAATATTTTGGTAAAGTACTATAGGTATAAACTTTTAATTTTTTTTTAAAAAAATAAAAGCATTTGTTTTTTCAATAAACCTTTTGACATTTTCACATCAATTGATGAAAAATTGGACTAATCTCAGAGAATAGGTCCATATAAAGGTAAGTTCTTAATCCATTATACTGAAACAATACATATCAAAATTATCTTAATTTATGCCCACCCACCCCTTTTCTTTTTGAGAGAGTGAACAGTGATGGTAGTTGCAAACATTTAGGAAAGATGGCAAGTAGTAATAAGAAATCCAGAGATTATTCTACATCTTTTAGCTAAATTCTAGTTAAAATTGGCATAAATCTTTTGAGGCTAACTCAATCCCTTCCATTAATTTATAGTAACTTTAATAAACATTACCTTTTGCAAGATATGAAATCATCTGTCTTTGGCAATTTGGTTGAATGGACTGTTCTTCATCAAGTAAAAAGCAAAACGTTCGTTTCAGTAAGGTAGGATTATTTTTAATAGCATTTCCATAAGATACTTCTATGACCTTTTTCCTGCTTTTGTTTTCCTCCACAAACGTGTAACACTCCTGCATGTCAACAACAAACCCATTGAATGTCAGTCCCTTCTTAGATGCAGAGCTAGGAGTAGCGTGGTCCAAATGGCAATCAGAAGAACTGCTATTTATAGACTTCAACTCGTTTATAGGATCCTCAACATCAGGGAAAAAACCAAAAGAAATATTATACATTTTATGATCGTGCTTCTTATCTCTGGCATTAATAAACTTTACAGGTATTGTGCATTCCAAACTCTTGGTCCTCTGCAATTTATGATTTTTCGTAGTTGAAATGATGCTGGGGGAAGCATCTACACTGTTTTCACTATCATTGACTGTTTGTGAACAGCTGATTGTGTGGTAAACAACTATGTCTTCTCCAGTGACTGCATCCTTTTCTGAAGAATTCACATTAGAAATGCTAGCATCATCTTCAATGTCTAAGTCTCTTTCAGGAAGATTCAGTGTGTAAGTAACATCTACATTCTGTACATTGTTTGTAGAGATCAATACGTGGGCTGTTTGTATAGTTTCACAAATAACGTGTTCACATGTGAAGTTTGACTGCTTAGCATTTCCAGGATTGTCTGAGCCACCACCAGACTGCTTTCTTTCTTTTGACATAGACCTTCGATGATCATGAGCATTCTGGCTACATGAGGCAGCAGCTATCTGAGCATATGAAACTGTAGTGCTATTTCTCCCATAGAGATCCTGCGAAGCTGGGAGAGAGTAAGCAGATTCACTATCACTATCTTCTGGTGTAACGGCAATGACTGCAGACTGAACATTGCCTGTAGAATTTCTACGCATACTAAAATTATATGGCGACTCAAGTGAGGAAAATGAAGATGAACAGTTTGTTTGGCTGGGTTTCCTGTTCAGTGACTTTGTGTAATTTTTAATGTAAAAGTTATTGGAACTAAGTTTGTTTTTCTTACGTTTCTTTACAAGTATAAACCCAGAGTCCACTTTACTAACTCCTCCAACCTGATCAGCGCCTGCCATCCGAGAATCATCATCTGTATGTCCTTCTGAACTAGTATCCATTTTATCACATTGTCCTAAGTCATTACAGCTAACTTTCACTTTACATTGAGAATTTTGTATGTCCTTATCACTCTCCTCTATGACTGAAGAGCAGATCTGTTCATTTGAGCAGTTTATATTATTATTACCCATATTAGCTTTAGTTCTGTTGACCTTTTTATTAGTTACAGCCCCATGCTCTGAAAGATGTCTATATTCCTCATCTTTTTGTTTCTTCTTTTTCTTTCTCTCTATCTTTGGTGAACTGTTATTCTTAGCAAGATTCACACTACAGTCAGATGCTATCTTACTCTTGTTATCTTTTTCAATAAAATTTATAATTACATCTATATCTTTCTCTCCCATATAATTTGGAATTTCTTCTGCTAGACAATATGGATCATTTCTACGACGATTTTTTTTGTGTGCTTTAGATCCATTTTCAGGCGAGTTATCTTTACTCAATTTTTTTTGAGACCGAAGTGGGGCTTCAACTAGTTCAACTGACTGGTGGTAGGAGTTATTCTCTCTCTTTTTCATTGGCTTGCTAACAGAACCAGAATCCACTGCCTTCAGCGTCACAGGATTGGCATTAACATCCAACACGTCCACTTTGTTACCATCTGAAAAGAGAAATGTATGTTTTCAATTAAAACAGACTAGTTTACTCTATAGAGAGAAACAAAAAACAGAAAATCACTTTTAAAATTTAAATGCAATTATCAAAATTAATTTATTAAACGAATCAGTGACATGTGTCCAAACATTGCCTGTGCTGACAATTTATAAACTTATTTAAAATGTGGTGGAAAGTTCTAAGATTTAGTTTGATTTAAAATAATCTGCTTTTAGAGAAAATACTAAATGATTAAAAGCCAATACAGTTGTCCCTCGGTATTCGTGGGGGTTACGTTCCTAGAGCACCATCGAAGAGTGGAAAACCGCGAATATTGGACGTGATCCATAAAAATGCCTATAAACGTCAAAATATAACGTAAAATATAATTAAAAAATATAAGTAAATATATAATAAGAATTTAATAAAAAATACCACACTCAGCGAAACAATCTAGATAGTTATACGCGGCAAACTGGGATGATGCGGGCTGCTGGGCTGCATTTGCCTGAGACAGCGCCTCGTGGGCAACAGCCAATCAGCAGCAAGGAGAAATGAATAGCACTCTCGGATTGGCTACTTTCAAACCTCCAGCCAATAGTGTTTATTTTATATTGATATTTTGCTGAATTTACGTTAGTATTTATATTACAAAATTAGTAAATTACATTGTTATTAATAATTTAGCGTTAAAAAGCGTGAAAAAAATATATATGTTGCCACGAAAAAAGCCATAAAAAAATCGCGGAAGATATTTGCGATTCCGCGAATATGCGGGGGTTTCCACGAACAATTATTAGTTAGGTTCTAAGGAAAAATTCGCAAATACGCACTCGCAGGAAGGGGGGGGGAGTCAACTGTATTATAGTTTTTTCTTCTAACAATTAAGAAAAAATAATCTGAAAATTTTAAGTTGGAGTTAATTAAAATATACATATTTAGAGGTATGTCAGTAATATTTTTAGTTAAGTCAACATGCATTTTATAAACATTAATTTATAATATTTGCCACTAAACTCAAAAAGCATAGAAACTATGGATAATGTTTAATAGGTTTTCCAATGATATCCTGTTTCTGTTCTATCTTCCAAGATGGTTTCATTTGCACTACAGCAAGGGTTCATATAACCTGGTCTGAAACCATGTCAAATTATCTGCCGTTAGAGTGATTTGTCTCCATAATTGCCCTTATATAGATGATTCCGTAAAGAACAAGTAATCTGAGAAGAAAAGCAGATGTTTGAGAACTAAAGATCAACATCTGGTTGCAAGAGGTAGATCAGATTCATTTTCTCAGAGAATGCAACGAAACCTAACTATTTGACAAAGTTCACTTCTAATCTACCAAAAGTGCTTGCTTAAGAGGAACAAAGAAAAAGATAAAGTCTACATCTAGGTTAAGGCTGCCAGAGCTACTTTTGGCAAAGCAGAAGTACTTTTTTCTTCTTTTTTTTTTTTGTCAAATATCACTCAACAAAAATCTATTTCATCCTGAAATAATTAACTTTCTTTTCTCCAAGTTTTGTCTCAGATAGGAGTAGGAAATATCTCCAACCCCTACACAATCTGCAGCTGACATACTACATTTCTTCTACTGATGTGCAGGTAAACTTAATATTTCAGGCAAGAAAAATGTCTAGAAACAGTGAATTTTGATGTTAAGTAAGGATGAAATACAAACAAAACTTAAGATGAAAGTCACTGGATTAAGTCTGATTTCCTGAGAAGCAACTAGTACTTGTGTCCTTAACTAGCAAGATAAGCTAGAGTTAAAATAGAATCATTTCCATTTTTTTTTTTTAATTGCATTTTAGAAAGTAACTCTTTATATCAATAACACATCTCAAATTATTCATGATAAAAAATATTTTAAGTAGAAAACTCAAGAGAATTAAGTTAAAAATTCCATTTTTAACTGACTCAATCAAATGACTCTGACCCACTACCTCGCCCCATTTACTCAGTCATAGGTGAACAGATCAACTAAAATAACCCTGGTATTCATTTATAAAACATTCAAAATAATTCCATTTGCTTTTGCAATCTTCAAGCATCTATAAATACCAAAATGTAAAAATTTTATTCCTGCATCCCAAAATTTGCATATCCATTTATAAATTATCAGAAATAAAAAAAAAAAAAAAAAAGATTTTAAACAGAACAAATCTCTTCAGTACACGATAATAAGGTGGTTCTGTCAGATTATGAGGATTGAATGAAGTTTTAAATAAATGTTTAAATCAAATTTACCTGAGTGTACAGAAGAAATAATCCACCTATAACTCCGACACAAATACAGCATTGTTAGATGCACAGTCATACATCACAGCAAGTAACTATATCTACTGAAGAAACCTCGTGGGAACTAGTCACAGGTTGCCCTATCAGTAATGGTGACAATGTACATAGTCAGTACCTACTTACAGACACTCACTATCCTATCAGCAATACAGGAGTTCAAAGTACACTAATTGTCCTTGGGCATTTATTTACTTTAAGAATCTTTATTAATTTACTGAATCACCAAAGACTCAGCAGATTAGGTGTAACATCAAAAGAAATTAAAAGCAGTTTCGCTTAGGACTTGCAAAAAAAGGAACCAACAATATAACAATAGTTCTGTAGAGAGATGCTTATTTTTTTTTATAAGATAATCTCTAGTCATGTTGACTTCTGCAAAGTAGTAGTGTGGATTTACTTACACCTGAATATACTTTTATTAGAAGAGAATGTGCGCTTGAAACTTGGCACAATTTATTTATAATAATGGAAATTATCATAATTAAGAGAGGCACATACCTGGTTTACTTAGAGATAAAAACATGTAATGTGCTTGCATTTGTTGCAGTAGATAGAATTAAGATTTAGTCATCCTTGAAGGGCAATTAGTACTTTAAACAATTTGTTTATATCTCATTAATAGAAAATGGAAGACATGTGTAGAAGCACAAGTCAGTTGTCTCCCTTAATTATAAATACAAAGGGAAGAAAACAATTCAGTAAGCTATCAGTAATTTTGCAAAATAAAAGCTTTGGCTTATAAATCTGCTGACCAATAATCAAACAAGTTGCAATTTGAATATCTTTTAAGAAATAAACATCTAGAAAAGAAACACTAAGTCAGAGGTTATACATAGAAATTGATGTATTATAATGCTTAAGCTAAGGTTTGGCTCAGCGGAAGTTAGTTCTATTATTTAATAAACGAGAAAAAATAGAAATTATATTTTCAGAGTCCACTGAAATGTATACTTTTAAATCAATGTTTGACAAACAGATTTTTAGGCAAAGCTTAGCTTACTTAAATAACCAAGGTGGTTTTAGTGAAAGGCAACAATGTATAAGACTATTCTAGTTGCTAATGACTCCTGCTGACATCTAGTGAACAAATTCAACAACATTGGCCATCAGCTGTTTGCCAGTGAGGTTTTCAAATGCAACAGGCAAATGTGTATAAGGAACCAGGTTATAGATGCGTTTAAAAATCCATAAGAATCTAAAAATGAACGTACATTTATGAGTGGTCATCACTACTGAAAAGCATGCCTAAATTTTAAAATGCTTAAAACGATTTTTGAAGACATTTTTCAATTTAAAATTGCACATGAATGCATTTGAAAAATTCATTAAGTGACCATTTCCTTTTTCTGATAAAGATTTTTCAACATTCCAGTTATATTAAAATCGAAAGAAAAACTAAAATTCAACTATCAGCTCTTCATACATTTTCAGAAAAATGTATGATTTGTCCAAAGCAACAATTTAATTTAAGATAAGTAAACAGGCATCATGGCTTGTTATCTAACAATAATTATAGCAGAATATTTGATACTGAAATATTTTCATTTATTAAAATTTTTTTTTCATTAAACAATTGTATCCAGAAATTTCGAGAATGCTTGTAAACAAATGTTCTTATATTTCAGAGATTTATAAAATGTGCAAAGTAAAATCTAGTATGTATATGCTTTATTAATTCTAACCAACCATTAACTGGTTTTGATTTTCTGATAATGTCTAACATAATAAAATATTTATTAACATCTATAAGAATGCTCAATCATTTTTTGTAGCCTCTCTCTTCTGGATTTTGTATATTTACATACAAGTCATGTGAATAGTGAGATAGTCACATTTTAAATGCTGCTATACTGTCTGACAATAATCATTCACTATATAGTGCTATGATGCATGCCAAGACGTGATCATTATTGGTATATATACACTAGCAAATTTGAGCCAGTAAAAGGTGTGCATTATACTTTTCAAATTGGAAAAACAAACTCATGACACACCGAGACAAGCAACCACTATTTTCGAGTGATTTGGCCATTTCTGTGATGGTAATGACAACTCTCCAGAGATGGGTGCTATTCTGACCTCCCACCAACAGCACAGATGCAAGCAATAGATTTAGCATTTCTTATAGTACAAGTCAGATCACTGCCAAGTTTGCTAATATGTGAAAAGGTATAGAACAAAAAAGCAAATTATCTCAACTAGTACAATCCCAAAGTATGCAAAAACTGCTCATGAAAACAGTGAACCATAAAGTTATACCTGATGATCAATCAAGTGTTCTGCAATGCCTGAGAAATCAGTTTCTGACTAAATAGAACGGTCACAGCTTGAATGCTTTCCAGATCTCACTCATGTAACTTTATTTTCAAAACTGAAAGTGCACTAAAAAGTTGTTTTGATCATTTAAAATTCAACAATTCTGTGAGGGATCTACATACTCCAACAAAAAGATATTTCTAGAAATTATAGGAACATTGGAACTAATTCTAGAGATAGCTCCCATCAGCCTACAAATGTTATAATTAAGCATTTTAATTCTAAAATAGTCAGTGCATTTCACATGGAATAATCTCATTAAAGCTACAAATATGATTATACACACACCATAAAAACAAACTTAATATAGCTTAATTACCATTTCAGCTTTTATTTGCTTGATGCAGATATTTCAGCAATTAATCAATTATACATATTCTTTAAAATCAATGTATGGAAGAATCTAGATGTTGAAAAAATTAAGATCCTAAAGTTAAATAAAATATTGAATAAACAATTGTAATGAAATCTTATGTTAGATGAATTGCACCTGAAGTGTATTTCTGGAATTAAGTGGTTATTTTTAGAACACATTTTGAATAATGTTTGTAGATTCCAGTGAGGAGCGAAATGACAATGTAGACCTACCCTATCTTTACTATTCATTCTATAGTCAAAATCTATTTAAAAGCAAAAGATGAACATTACAATTACCTACCAATTCCATAAATTTGCTGGGTGAAACAGTTTTTCAGAATTTCCAGTCTTGACTGGACGATACCTGCAGCCTGTTTGAGGTTACCACATACAATCAATAAAACCAGTATTTGTCAAAACAGTCTCCTCCCTACCACACATCTTGATGGTGTGTGTGTGTGTGTGGAAAGAACAGATGTTTCTTCACCCATGTAGACACACATGAACTCTCCACATTTGCAGCAGCAAGCAGATAATTAATATGCAGTTTTTGTCCAATTGAATTAATGAAGATGTACACCAGTGTCAAGGTCAGTTAGGCCCCTCGAGGTGTGGATCAAAATGCCAGATTCAGAAATAATGTTAATCAATATTCCACAAGCGGCAGGAAATAACAATTAGAAACCACAAGTTTCACACCATTTTTGCACTGCAAGTACTCTATATTTACCCCCCTTTAATTCTAATAATAACTAATTAAGAATGCCCAACTTTGCATTATTAACCTCTCATTAACCACATTGCACTAATGTAATTTTCAGATGTGACTGGTCTCAAAAAGTCTAAATGCTATGGATTTTGTTGAAATGCATCACATCAGGATGCTTATTCAGATATACTAGCCTGGTTTCATCAAAGTAAAAGCTTACAGATAATACTTTAAGAAAATTTATATACATTATAAAAATTGGTTATTTAGAGAGACTTGTCACAGCTACAGCAAACATAACTCAGTAAGTAGTTTATGTACTATGGAACAGCAATTAATAACTTAACTTAAAATGGCCACCAAGCATTGGTTTTCCAAAGATGACTGAATACAATAAGAAAAAATTTCAAACATTTTCTTAAAAATTACCAGTGAACTTATGTTTGGATAAAATCCAACCATCTGTAGAGAGCTCCATGATGAGCTGAACAGTAGAAAATTTAGCAATTTGCTTACCAAATGCTGCTAGTCTTATTTGTTTTATGTATGACAAGCTGGGGTAAGCACCCAATGGTGCACGGGGAGAGAGGATGACCTTTTATTAAAAAAAAAAAAAAAGTTTTATAAAAATTTGAAAAGAAAATTTTGCTTGTTTAAACAATCAATGAACGAACATTGAATTGATGCTAATTATACATTTCTTAACATTCTATAAGTTGTACGTGTAAATTTAACTTTATTCCATAAGAACCTCTTTATAGACAGTGTTTTTTACTTTTTCTTTGGGATGAGAAGCAAAACAGATTTTTTGTTTTGGCCAACTCTTGAGCATCCATGAGAAGTGAGGCAAACAACTTCCAGCAGTTGGCCCTGTGCTCTATTGATGGTCAAGTTTTATAGGGAACTAGATTCTCTTGAATTCAAAGAGAATGAGTCCAGGCTCTGGTACCCTTGGATCTTGAGGTACACGTTATAATGTGAGGCTGCAAAGTCACCTATTTTAAATGAGTTCAGTGAACTAAGTGTAATTTATAAGGCTTTTCAAAAGCAGCCTTTGTAGGCCTCAAAATGGCTTTCAAGGCCAACACCACTTTAAAACCTTGTCCAGATTCTGAGGCACTTACACCCAGAACTTTGGATCTCTGGAGTAACAAGCACTTGAAAATATGTATTAGATAATGCGAGTTTATAATTTACCAGCAGCCAAATAACAAAACGTATCTATTAGATAACAGATAAAAATTGAGAAAATGCAGAAGCTTCTGTGTAAATAATATTTAAGAAATCTTGCCATATTCTAACTAGTTCTTTGAATTTTTCTGCTATTAACAATTACAGCCTAAAAACACAAATGAGTCTTTCTTCATGCTTGGAACAGATCCACGTCTCCACCAGGGAATACTGGTGACAATAGTACGTTATTGCAGGTTATAGTATGTTAAAACAGACCACACCAACAGCAGAAATGTTTTAATCCCTACATTCTTACCAATTCATTTTTGCTCTTATGCACCATCCAGTTGGCTCAATGTGGTACCATGCCCAAGATAAGCGAAATTGGGGTTTTTTGTTTGTTTTTTTTATCATGTTAAAAGTCATTAAAGACAAAAACAAATCATGTACCAGCAGCAGTTTGTTTTTTTTTAATGAATTATAAAGAGGGAATAGTTACTTTTAAAAGATACAAAATCAGCTATTGAACTATCCAAATTTGTGTAGCAAAAACATTTTCAATCTGCAAAGTTGAGACTAGCAACAAAATCTACCAGTCAACTTGTTGCCCATAAAAACAAACAAACAAAAAAAATTATATAGTTCTTATTGATCTACAACCACGGATAAAAGTTTAGCACAAACTTAAAATCTCCTATTTTTGCTTGATAAAAGTAGAATTTTAGAATTAAACCTGCTGAAGTTAAATATTTTGGTAACACAATGAAATGCACAGCACTAATTTTTCAAAGATTTAATGGGAAAATGACCAATTAGAAGTATTCAAAAGCAGACATTTTAAAGTGGTCATGGTAGAGTGTCAAGTTATATAAGCATGATCTGGAGACATTTTATCATCATTATTTTTGAGAGAAATGTAAAACTTAGTCACAGCTGTATACTCAATTTATTAACATGAGGGATGGGACAATTTTTGCTATGAATGTCTTCAGCAGTTTTCTTTAAATCAAGCATAAATCTGGCTTTGTAAACTTCCATAAATTTGTTTTGACAGCTAAAAATATTCATCTTTCACTATATTGGCAATAGTAAACTGCAGCTTTTTGTTAACCTACAACTACATGAAGTGGATACACCCACGGCCCTTATTTACATTAAATTTTTCAGACTTTTTTCAAGGTTCTTTTAGAACCAGTAATTATTCTCAGTTCTTCGTTGAACTAACCTACCATAACTTAATCTGCAATCAATTCTTAAAGATTTAATAATTTACTTATTAAAAAAACTCTCAAATACTACTAGGTAAAAATACATTGAAATTTGAATTATTATTAGATTTGTTTTAAATGATCACAGAACCTTTGATTTAATCAACTTTTACAGATATTTCAAAATTATTTTAACTTAAATTTCAGAAATCCTTAGCTGCTTCAGTTTTTACCATCTACTAAATGGTGGATTGAAATTTACTCATATTACAGACTATTTTTAATATACAATATCACTAACCATAACTATTTGTAATGTTTCAATAATCAGCATGCAATGATACGACTAGCCATTTATATGATCCAAGAAGTCTGTTAGTAAAGAGGTAGGGGGTTAATAAATGGCATATGCTCAAAGCCAGTAAAACTGGTTTAGAAATCAATTTAATATTAAGCAAGCCCTCTCAGAAATGTTTTCCATTGACCAAGTCTTATTCCTATTATGTCTATAGACATCTAACCAACATGTAATAGATACCCTACTAAAAGCATACTTTCACATGCACACTGGTGACTATTGGACAGGAGATTAAACTACACTAAAAAGGAGCTAACAAATAAATATAAATGGTTGCCTGGAGAAGAAAGCGATTAATTTGAGTATTCTCTCAAGGTCTAGTTTGGGTGCAACCACCCACCCCTTCAAATATCTCTTGCTAGAAAAGTGTATACTTACTAGGGGCCATGCTTTATCCTATAGCATGGCAACTCACTCCTTTGTGGTTACACTACAGTCAGACACCTGAGATGGATGGAAAGATGGAAGAGAATGCTTGCCTATAAACTATAAGTTAGTCATCCTCTAACTACTTGCAGGGAATCACCAGCCAGTCAGTACTACACATACTTAATGCCAGTCAGGCCCTAAATAGAATTCTCTCAGATCAGTCTGAAATTAGCAAACCTTGAAATAAGAGCCAAAAAAAATGCTGCTGCATATTTATCATTCTGCCATAAGGCAATGGCAGTATAGACTGTTCTAGTGTTTTCTATCATCTATCTTCACTCACCAAAAGTAGAAAAGGCAAATGAAATTAACCTTAATTATTAGTACATTTATTTGTATAGATGCACAAGTGGCCATGCCTAATAATAATTAAAACCAAATTAAAGAAAATCTTAAATAGATGGATCTGCAACAATCAATTGTTCAATTGAAAAATTGGGTTTTACAGAGAACCTAAGATATTCTGTTTATAACTTTAGTTTAAATTAATTTTGAAAATAAGATTAAGATTTTGTAGAAAATGTAAACAAAGCTATTTTAGTTTTCAGATTATTCATGCACAGAACATGTTTGGATACATTAATGATGAGCTGCTGTAGTACAGCCAGTTAATAAGTGTTATTTTGCCAAGAGGAGAAATGTCAAATCTACATCATGGCAAACTAAACCTAGTGATGTAGAAGAACTCTACACAGGAAATGGAAGGATTTGTAACTGGTGGATTTTGATTATTTATAGTGGCTTCGGAAACAAACCTTTATGAATAGAGGGGTTTTTAAAACAAAGATAGAAATAGCCTATTCAAGGTGGTTGGCCTGTTATACATTAGCATTGTGTTGGTACAAAGTATACAATGGATGTGTTACACAACAGTTCTGGAGTTGTATCCAAATTGCCCTTCAAATCTAAAGAATGCAGTCTTATCTTGGTCATGTGCATATTTTCTCCATGTTGATCTGCTGGCAGACTTGGCACAGGGAATTTGTCTGCTATGAAAATGCCAAATCTAAAGTGCTCTGGATACTACAGAGTTGAGAATTAAAGCTATATCTTCCCTTGAAAAATATGATAAAGCAAGATAACTTGATCATCAAGATTAACTTTTGTATCTATAATTACAAACATCCTCGTGATGTTACTAAAGACAATAGTTGTTCACTAGAAAGATAGCTTATAAAATTGTTTAAATGATGGGTGGCTGCTTTAATGTGGGCGAATCCAGGAAGATAGCAACTTTTTGATAAATCGGATACGACAACACGGATAACAAATGATTAGGTGCTTTTTGTTCATACTTCTGTGATTGTATAAGAATTTTAATTGGTCAAGTTTTTTTTTTGGGGGGGTGCTGTGAAAAGCAACGTTGGCTACAAAAGAAAAAAACAAAAATCAAGTGAAGGTTAGTGGGACAAAACTTATCCAGGCATCTTGCCTATGGGTTTGGTAGGTAGAAAAACCATGTATTCTGCTTAAAATTTCCATTTGCATAACCACAAATAAATTGTGAAAAAATAATAAATATTGTGAAAACAACATTAGTTCCCTCTTAACAATTTCGAAAACATTTAAAAAAAAAAAAAATTCAACTGGCGGAGTCCAGATGCTTGAAAGTGGTCATCAAAACCATGGAATTATTGGCTGCAATATTTCATTTAAGTGCCTCTAATGTGGTTTTCTGAATGTTCATATGCCAGCAGACTTTTGGTACAGAGAAATGTGGCATCTCACTACCTGAATGTAAAAGGAAACCATATTCATCACGCTATGGGCACATAGGAAAACAACTAAACTGGCATACATTGGTTTAACCAAATATTTAAACAGCCTTGATTCTATTTTTCATTTACTCCAGTTCAATCTCTAGTTTTTACCCATTTATTATTTGTAGCCAAAAAGTTTCCACATGTAAACAACAAAAAAGGGTAACCCACCCTCACATAACTCTAAACATACCACTCTCCCTATCTACTGCCAGAACATATATTTCAGTGACTAACGTAATCAAAAGAAAAATTTACTGCTAAGTTTAAGACAAAAAGACTACAGTTAGTGCTGCAAATATAGATTAGTACGAGAATTGGGAAGAATAGTAATCTGCAACTAACATATGACATGACTGATTAGAAGAAACTTTTACTTAAGTTCAAAATACAAGGATGGCCATTAGCCATCTTAATATAAGTAGATTTTTTAATGAAATCTTTAAAAATTCGCATGCCAAAAGAAAGAAAAAAAAAGAAGAGAACTAGTTCTTAAATAGTTATAGTCAATCTCAACTAAAGAATTTTTTTTTTAAGATTACATTAGTTAAATGAAATATTTAGAGTGTAAAATTTTCATGTAAAGTTTTATTACATGTATCTTACATTTTAAAAATACATTAAGGTATTTATGTATTTAACAAGTTTAAATCCTAGATTTCTAATGATTCGATCTTTATTCACTGATCTGGTCAATTTTCCCGTTATTGGCAAAGTAGGATCTGCCAATTCTGATGTACAGTGTATTTTAAAATTTACTCTATCACCTGATGGTACATTCCTATGGAAAAAATTTCATTGAGATAGATCAATTGATTAAGTTTATTGCACACTCCTCAAATACAAAATGACTGCCTTTCCTGTTATCGCAACTTCACAATTCCAGGCTGCTCTAAACACACCACCTTTATGGAGGTACAAAGATTTAGGAACAATTTGTAAAAGCATTTTCTGGACAACATTTTGGATTTGTCTAGTCTACAAATACTTAAATATAAGAAAGTTTAAAAAAGTGAATTAAAAGAGTATTCAAGTGCCTCAAAGTAATAACTTCTGAACAAAGCTAGTTGCTGGAATCATCTGACGTTGTCAGATATAATACATAGGAAAAAATGTGCGTACACTTTCATATACTAATTGTTTCATAGTTTGTTTACTGTAACAAACGCTGCTGCCAGATAAATATTCAATTGTTTAAGCTTGCAGAATAACAGTATTCATTTTCATAGTCACATTTTCACCAGAAAACTCTTAATAACAGCTTTCAAGTGTCCTGGGCAAAAAGGAAACTAATTCAACAATATTCAGTTGAGGCTGACTTCTATTCTTTGACAATTTTTTTTAAATATCAAAATCAGTGATATTTTCAATTCATTCTTTGCTTCGTATCTTTTCACAGCCATTCAAGGATCTGAAGACTTTGAGGCATTGTAACACCTTCACCTTTCTGAAAATCTCCATTTCATAGTTTGAGGTATGGTTGGCTATGCCCTATTAGAAATATAATTTTTGTCTCAACAGTTTCCTTGCTGACAGTAACATTTTTCTTTCTAGTATGCCCATGTATATATTTTTGTAATTCCTGTCAATTCTCCAGGACATCTTCAGATGAAAGTAATACCATCTGACATTCATTTTTACTATTATCCCTCCATAAAACTATTTTAGAAAACCAGGATGAGGAAGTCACAATCTTTTGCAAAGGGTAGTCATTTTGCTCTATTGTTCTTACTGATGAATAGCTTCTTTCTGTATACTTTTCCATATAATCAACTAGGAGTGGCTTCTCCGTCTCCTCCAGCTCACTGACAACTTCTGTAATAGTTTTTATTCAATCTTCCTTTACCATTCTTCTTGTCTGTCTTTGCTCTCATTTGTCTTAAAACACTTCCAGCTGCTTTGAACTTCATTGATTTTGTGGAATCATTCAACTTTAAACATATCTGAGTAACAATTCTCATGTTGTAATAAACAATATATAATTACCATATAAAACTGCAGCCATGTATGTAATGAAAGACTAGTTGTGAATATTTCAGGCATGTAAATACTTCGATAACCATCTTTGACAAAAGATAACTGAATACTTTTATTCATGTAGAATGAATCAGATAACTAAACAAAGCCTAGTTTTCTAAACAATGCTAACCAATCTACCAAACATGCATGACATCAAGTATAAGACCATTTAGATAGAAAGAAAATACTCTAGAACAATAGACCAACTCATTCTCATTACCTAGACAAAACATTTCCCAGAGTTAAGGTAAATAAAAGGTTAGAGACCATTACTTCTCATTCTCAATATCTCTGACTACATTAACTTGCCTAAATAAATACCATCCTGTCTACTGCTTTGTGCAGATGCTCAGCTTCTTGTTATAGAAGATAGTATATTCTAGGCCACTTTTAAAAAAAATCTCAAGCTTGGGGGAGAGTAAGAAAATATGTTAGCAAATTACAGTCTTTAATTATTGTTATTTGAATTGTTAGTTCATTCACAAACAAAACTTTGAAGAAATATTTAGCTTTTATTCATTTATCTCAGGATGATTTTGAACATATAGGTCTACAATTGTAGGTTAAGGAACAATAGTTAATGCATCAGTCAATAACTAGTCTATAATCAATTTTCAAACATCCAGTTTTATCAATCCATCTTCTGAAAAGTCAAACAAAAGCAAGTTGGTACAACTAAATAGGCTGAAAAGCAATTAAATGTCAGGTTATCTCTTTGGTTCCAAATCAATAAACCTAAAGGCTTTTCAAGACTTAAAATTCTCTAAAACAAAAGCAAACTCCAAGCAACTTTACTATATTGCATGCATTTAAATTAAGCAACTTTATTTATACAAGAACTTTTCTTTAAATAACATCTTTCTATAAATAAAGTGATTTGAAAACAAAAAATCTAATGTCTAAAATAAACTGAAAAATACATTTTCTAAAATAAACAATCAAACTATAAGCTAAGTCACATCCTGGTTGCTATTATTCTGCTCTAATCTCTATAGAAAAAGAGAAGCTTCATAGAGGATATTTTCCAAAATGCTAGGCAGTCTCACATAATTTTTTTTTTTTTTTAGGTTCAAAGAAATTTTATTTAAATTTCGATTAATAACAAAAATAGATAATTTTTTTAAAACGAAAATTATGGAGACTGCGAGCCGGCTACCCAACCCTACTCCCCCTCTCTCTGGAGGGAGGGGGAAGTAGGATTTTTCCAACACTCTGATCAGTAGAAAGGTGTTTTCTCACCAAGAAATTTGGAGTCGAAAGAATTGTGAAACAAAAATATCTTAGCCACTCGTTGATGAGGATGGATCCAGTAACTATGTTCCTATAGTGCAAATTACATTTATGTAATAATTCTTTTAGTTGTCACGTGCATTTGTCAGCCATGCTGTCATATGGGTTTGGCAAGACCTATTATACATGCATGCATGTAAATAAGCTCTCAATCCAAAATGCCTAAGCATCAATTTCTCTGACTGTTTCACTTATATAATTTTGATCTTTGTGATCAAGTCCTGAAACATCGCATTTCTGATATGCAAAAATCTACATTTGTTCTCTTCAACAAATGTACCCCCCTTAAAAAAAAAAGCATTAGTGATCTGCATATCCAATATTATCATCATCAAATTTTTAAATAATAAAGTGCTATGTACATGATAATAATTGTATAATATTGTAAACCACATGCAGCAGAGAATGTTTCTTTGTTAAACTGAGTATATTAAAGCCAGAGAAGAGGCAAGAGACTACTGGAAAAACAAGATTTGCAGAAATAGTTGAGGCATGCCCAAATATGGTAAGCTATTAATACCAATGTCTTAATCTTACAACAAATCCACCAAAATGTTGATAATTATGTAACAAAATTTGGTGATAAAAGTTTGAAAAGTATATCAGACAAGAGCCAACAGAACCATGTGGTCTACCAGTACCAACCAATTACAATGAATATTGCGCTAAGATAACCTACTAAACTTGTACAGCAAAAGGCAACATTTAATGTGCCTTCATAACACTTCATTAAGTCCTTTACAATTCTACACAAATTTCAAAGAATTTTTCTAATACAGTAAACAGAAACTTAAATCTATCTTTTAGAAACATTTTATCTGGCAAAAATTGATGATACTGTAATCAACCCTTAGAAAATATGTACATAGTTACCTTAAACAACTCCGTTATCAAATTCATTGAATAAGTTTTAACCAAATATTTTAGAAACAATAATGGTCTTGTGACTTAGTAACAGTGGTATCTAACAGTCATCTACACAGATTTAGATCTTAGTTAAAACATACATATCTACTAAAAGCAATTACCAAATTAGTATCAAGGTCTACAAAAATATATTTTTAAAAATATAAACAGTACAGAACGAATGGGCAAGAGATAGGAGCAATGCGTGTGAAAAATTATTTCAATAGCAAGATACATGGAATACTGTGTAGTTACAAAAGAAAAATTTCCATCTGATTAAATATATTGTATGCAATGTGAAAAATTTTAAATTTGTACAATACCTTAATTAACCACCAAACCTGTTCTTTAGAAATAAAGCTGATTGTAATGCTCATATATCAAATTCTGCTGTCAAAAGCATAGTTAAGCAATAAATAGAAGTACTAGTAAATTTAAATCTAATTACATTCTAACCACCACATCTTGGTGACTGGCACGGAGTTTGTTAAATTGGTGGAACAAGAGCTTAATCAAGCTAATATCTGACTAAAAGAAATTTATCACCTTAATCGTCAAGCAAAAGACCTGGTAATTACAATTTACTTTTTACAATTGGACAAGGTTTATGCTACAATTTCTATTAAGTACACCAATATTTTGTAAATCACTAATTAGTAGATATTTCCCCTAATTTCCAGATACAATCTGACTACGCCTCATGCCTCTAAGTGATTCACCCCCACCACACAACGAGAGAAATTTATTTTTTTTACTGCAGAAACCTTTCAGGAAGGTGTTTCACTCAGCAGCTGTGCATATAAAATGCAGTAACAGATAAATAAAATTCATCAAAGCAGTCATTGTTCGATAAAAATCTCATTCTAAAATTGCTAAATGTGAATAATATTCTCATGTTAATATTCAAGTCTGCTAAGAAACATTCACAAACTAGTTATTTTATAGAAAATTTGGCTAAACTGTCAAGTGCTATTTGAACCAAAGTTAAGGTTGTCATCTATAAAAGTAGTAACATACACTGGGTAGGAGTATCAGCCAATAATTAAATCCCTGTAAATCTTTAATCTAATTTATAGGCTCATTATATTATTGAGATGGGGTTATTCCATATCAAATTTGGCTTAAATTCTAATATATAGTCATTATGTGTACCAAAAAATAAAAGCAAAATGCTGGTCAGCTTTCCTTAATAAGGGAGCTAAAGGCTCTTTTGTTCAAGAAACAACCAACCAAAAAAGTGCATTCCACATAAAAAAAAAACAAACTTAATACATAGAAACCAAATGTGAAGCCTATATAAACCTCACCTGTGAAATCTATCATTTTAAAAAAATTGTACATAAATGATAAATTTTTACCTATGGTGAGTTCTAACTTTGAATATGAACACAGAAAAAAAATGAAAAAAAAAAAAAACTGCTAAATTTAAATGACATCCTAGAGCATGAGCAATAATATGGTTTCCTAAAGAGACAGATGATTTAGAATATCTAACAGTGTGCTTACACCACCATAAGATTTTACTGTTGAAGCTTGCAAAACTTTCTTCATAGATTTTCATGTATTCCATTTGGAATTTATGAGAAGTGGAAAAGATGAGAAAAAGATTATTTTAAAATCAGAAATGTTATCATAAATTTCAAGAGGGAAGTGATCCATTTAGTTTACCAGAAATGAAAAAAAAATTGTATGATTTGGAAGTATTTTCCATAGCACAATATTTTAAGGACCTGAAGAACAAAATAGATCTGCAATATCAATATTAGACACTGGTGAAAATTATTTGTTCGTGTCAACACAACAACCAGGGATTTCATTGGGATATAACACATAACATCACAATTATTTGTGGTGTAATATAAGAATCTAGGAAAAACCATTAACTTGAATTAGGTATAAAAGTGATGACCATGAACAGTTCCATTACTGTGTTCATTTCACTTGTGCTAGAACATGGAAAAAGTAACCATTAAAAATGCTCAATATTTTGGTAATGGTAATGCTAGTTAATGCAAATTGTGGGAATTTTGAATTTTCATAAAATAAACTTCAATATAAAGGTCAAATAGAGCTGCTTTTTTCAATGAGCCATGAAAAAATCCATCATCAAGATGGAAACATCTTTAATTAGACAAATTGCAACACCGTAACTTTTTATTTTCATGGGAAATAATATTAAGTACATCGTTTTTCTCTCTCTCTTCTCAGAAAAAAGTGATGATTTCAGCAGTAGTCTGAATCAAGAATGTTGACAATTTCAAAAGCCAACACCATTTTGTCCCAAATAGACAGATTATGTGCATTAGTCTGGCATCAGATACCAGATTTTGTTAATTCTAGCTTCCGTGATCAAGGTAATTGTGTTATTGTAATGTTTGACAAGTGATATGTAGGATGCAATACTTATACATTCAGATAAACACGACAATGCTTTTGCCAATATTGAGCATGACTGCATGAAATAGTAAAACCCAGTTTATATACGTCGTGCTAGCAGGCTTTGAAAGTTTATAAAACTTTCAAAATTGGTTGAGGTAATTGAAGTAAACCTATTGTTATGTATGTACATTACAGACAGGTTGCATCACTATCTAAAAAAGCCATCTTTCATATTATGCTGAACACAATAACAGTTTGGGTTCTATAATACTTATGTCAAAAGAATTTCAATGGTCTGAAGCCACTTTCAATTTTTCCTTCTACATAAAGTAGCCTGCAAAGTATCATAAATACATCTATTCTGATGCCATTTTCAGACGCCATAGAAAAAGTTTTTGTTTTCCAATATAAAAACCATCGTACAAGAAGCAACAATTCATTAGTGTGTTGATTAAAAGAATATTTTATAGATTTCATTTGATACATATACTATACGTGGTAGGAAAATCTCCAGACAATGACAGTTAATTAGATACAAAATGAGCCAGTGGTAGTAAATAAGATTATAGAAGTTCACTAAAGATTTCCTGCCTACTGACATATTAGAAAAGAACCTGAGTACTTTTAAAGTAGTCTATACCTTAAGTTACTAAGCATTCATTCCTAAAAGATGGTTTCTTAATTTGTTAACAAGAGTTCAGGTACCATAAAACAACATTACCATCACAATCACTAAATAAACACTTAAATAAAAGCCAATTTTTTTTCTTATTTTAAATAAATAATTACATTATCTTTTCCGGCACTGGTGCATAATCTAAAATACCCTAGGAATTAGTAAAAATTCAATAGTTCACACTGTTGAAAAATTATGAGGCTACAGAAATATTTTCACAATTGCCAGCATAAGAGTTGTTTTGGAAGATAAAAAGCCTAAAATGATAAACCAAAGACAAATTTATGATTAAATTAAGTTCAATGTCAAACAAAACAAAGCAATATTTCTAAAAAGTAAATACAAATAATATTATATGGGAGTAACCTAAACTAAAAAAGCTTCTGAAATTTTGTTGGTATATTGATAGACTGATGTCTTAGGCCCTGCCAAAATCCATGTCTTGTACAGATGGTATGTTTAAAGAGGCAGAAATAATCAGCTCTGACATAATTACCAAAACAATGATAAATACACAAGAATGTGTATTCAGGGTACATACAATTTTAATTACTTTATTTAGTAGGGTGGTGACAATTTAATCCTTAAAAAGGAAAAATGTCCTATCCTTTTCAAATAATCTTGGTTTCAAATTCAAAAATACAAATACTTTAAGCAAAATGGTACATGCTAAACATGTCATTTCAAGAAGCTGCATATGCACACAGGTATTTTTTTCTCCCTCTTTCTTTTTTAAATAAATAAAAAAAAAAAAAGTAAAACTGCTTACTTCTCTCATTATCTTTTCATAGCTAACAGGTGGTAGTACCACCAATGGTGTTACTGTAGCCTCATTGATAAAGGCTAAAAAGAGAGATTTGAACACTGGATAATTTTAAGTTTGACTTGATGCCAGCCAGTGATCAGTGAGCTTTTGAGGTAGTTAGTAATGATCATTCACCTTTGAATGCTTGATATATAGTAGGATCCTACCTAAACCTGAAAGTGTTATACTATCACCAACAATTTTTTGGACCCAAACAATCTCTTCCACAACAAAAATAAAGCCTCTGAACAAATCTTGGCTTAAATATCTCAGGACTCCCAACTTCACCTTTAGTTCAGTTTTTCATTAGTGCATCAAAGTTCTGAGGATTAGCATTTGTCAGTGGATAATTTTAGCAAGAATTGCTCTTTTGTTGGCACTGGGTTAACATTAAGTAATAATTTTGTATTCTTTATGTTACTGAACAAGGTTTTCATTTAGTTTAACTGTAAATCTAAGTCTAATTTGCTTAAGATCCTTCACAAATTTTGGATAGCACTATATTCAATCTAACTGTCCCTCAAAAGACTTCAAAACAATTTATATGCTTTAGAAAATTTTTAGTTGGTTTTCCTTGTGCAGAAATTAAAATCCAAAACTTAAAAGTTCTTGTTTAAATTATTACAAATAATTTTGAAGAACTTTTTAAAAAAGGCAAATTAAAAACAAGCACTACTCACTTTTTTTTTCCTTTGCTTTCTTATCCTTTTCTGTTCTTTTGTTACCATTGAGAGTTTCGTTTGTATTAGTAGGAGCAACTTTCTTACTGAACCCTTTTCCAGAATTAGATAAAACACAGGAATTTCCCAGAGAATTCTTGGAAATGCCAGAATCAACCAATGATGATTTAAACAGTGAATTGCTATTTTGGAACACATAATCCAAACTTTTGCTTTTCATAGCATTTTTGCTGTTGACAGAGTTGGTCTTACAATCACCGGGTTCTTTTGAAGTTTTGGCACCACTAGAAATTGGCTTTCTCTTGCTGCTGGTTGTGTCAGGGGTGAGTTTTGGTGAGTAATCAAAACAGAGGTCATTAATGTTGGGTTTATGCTCCTTTCTCAATTTCATCTTTACATCTAGGTGGAACAAATCTGTTGAACTGTTTTGAACATCACCTTTTTTGTTGTTGATGGAATTGGAATGTGATAAATTCAAGCCATGTGGAGTGTGGTCTAGCACCTGTTAATTAGATAAAACAAACATTATTAAGAGCTTACTAAGTACGTTGAACAAAAAAAAACAAATACAACAACATTTCTGGTCAGATCTAGGTGATTGTTCCAAGAGAAGCAACTTTTAGAAGCTTCAAAATTATATCCCTTGAGGGAGAAAGACTGAACTAATTTCAACAAATGTCACAAACATTCGCATTTATAGCTAACAGTATTAAAATGAAAGGCTCAAGATAGAGGCACTCTGCACAAATACTGGCTTAAGAAAAGATCTCACCAGAAGATTCAAAGGTAAAATTATACAAATGCAGAAAACTGAATTATATTACAACACAGCAATAAAAGTGAACAGACTTGCTTATAAAATATCAAACTACAATTTAAGAAAAAAAAAAGAAAATTGTTTAACTCTTCTAACTAATAAACTCTAAAGTTTTCTACCTCTGGGTATTTCACATGCGAATGGTTAATAAAGTATCACTAAATAGTGTATTCAAAATTTAGAGAGAAAGTTATTTAATTTCCTTTTAAGTTTTTATAACTTGGACAAAGACAAAAAAAAAAAAAATGTACGTATAACATATACAAAACAAATTGACAACAGATACCATGACAGAATATATAATTTATCAAGTTGATGTTACTTAAATACAACAAATTTGCTGATTTTCCTTTTAAGAATATTGCTTAAAAAAACAAAACAAAGAAAACATGCATGTATTTTAAAGTTTGTTATTTTGTTTGTAATTAATCAAAAAAATTTTTTTAAATAAACAAAAAAGCATCCCAGTAACTATGCTTTCCCTTCTGACCAACTGGTCGTAAGTCGATATGGACGTAACTCGAAGACCTATACGTATTTGAACTTTGGGGGGGGGGGTATTTTATATGCAATACTAGCATGTTCTGCACTACGTAATACATTTTATTTTATCTTTTTTATGCATTATTATATGCAGTTACCAACATCTTTTACTTTTTTCTTTCTTTAATTCGCTTACTAGTATTTTACAGATAAAATTCTATGATATGGGAAAATAAAAAACAAGAGGATTAGTTGTCAAACACATTTTATAATTAATAAAGCAGTGCACAATACATACATACAAAACAAAATCAATCAAAAACAGTAAAAATAATTTATAAATCCCAGTCTTCAAAACTATCTTCATCATCGTCTGAAGGGACAGTGTCTTGCTGGGTTGAGGGTGAATGAGTTGGCGGGGGAGTTCTTGTAGTCTTCTTGAAAAAGGCGCTGAGTTTGGTTTGAATCATCTCTTTCTTTTTATCCGTGTATATTTCCCGATAGCAACGTATTGCTTCTGGGACATTTCTATCGACCTTGGCAAATATTTCGACGTTCTGGTCCATGATTTCCAACTGGGCAAGACCTTTATTAAAATGGGAAAACACATCTGCCAACCTTTACAGTGAACAACTTCCTTGACTAGTCTTCTTTCTCTTCCTTTCTTTCTTCTTCCTCCACAATTCTCTGCTTCTAATTCAATGACATCCTCGTTCAATAGTTCTTTTGATTTGTAGTCCAATAACTGTTCTACATCATCTAGTTTTACTTCTAATTGAAGTGTTTTGGCCAATTCCATAATTTGCTCTTTAATTCCATCCAACTCTACCTCTTCATCAAAGCCTGCAAATGTATTAACATAGCATTTGAGAATGCACTTCATTCATGCACTTAGAAGTTACATTCTCCCATACTGCTGCAATATTTTTAATGCACTGAAGAATGTTGTAGCTTTTCAAAAACACTCAACTCTACTGCCTAATCATCTGTTGATGCTATAGATTGGGCAAACGTTGATCAAAGATAATAAGCCTTAAACGTTGCTATTTGGTCCATTGGTTGAATTATAGAAGTGGTGTTAGATGGCATGTAAATTACTTTTACGTCTTGATGGATGTTGTCTAGATGAGGCGGATGTCTAGGTGCATTGTCCAGGGTTAATAAAATCTTAAACGGGATTTCTTTTACAAGGCAATATTGCTGTACATTGGGAATAAAAGAGTTTGAAAACCAGTCTTCAAACAATGCTTGAGTCATCTATGCTTTCTTGTTTGATCGATAGTGGACGGGCAGTGTGTACTTATTGATATTTTTAAATGCACACAGGTTTTCAGAATGGTAGATTAGGAAAGGTGTAAGTTTATATCCAGCAACATTCCCTCCTAGTAACAGAGTTATCCGATCCTTAAATGTCTTAAATCCAAGCATGGTTTTTGCTTCTTTTGTGAATGTATGTTCGTTCAGGCATCCTCTTCCAATATAAACCAATCTTGTCCACGTTGAAAATTGCACTTGCTGCTTCTCCTGTTACTGGACATTATGCAGATTGTATCTTTTTTTGAAACGATTGAACCATCTATTGCTTGCTTGAAAGTTTTCCTTGTAGTCATCTCCTATTTGTTCCTTCAAAGTCTCGAAAATACTTATAGCCTTAGTCTGAACTGTTAGTAGGCTTATGGGTACACGTTTTTGTATCTGGTCTTCCATCCAGAGCATCAACAATCTCTCCATTCATGGAAAGGCCCTTGTCGCTTCTTCGTTATTATCGTCAACCGCATGGCGGCTGAACCTTTTACTGCATCCAAGACTCTTTCCTTGTCCTTAAGAATAGTGGAGATCGTTGAATGGGACAACTGTAGATCACATGCAATAGCTTTTATTTTTTCCCCTTCTTCATGTTGGCTAATTATTTTCATTTTAACTTCCAAATCAAGTGAGTTCCTCTGTTTCTTGCCTGGTGTATTGATAGATGGAGAAATTTTCCTTTTGAACGACATTTTTTGGGGTGGTAAATCCGTAGAAGCTAAGCAAGATACTTGCGATATGACTGCTGAAGTATAAATGATGCCGTGAGAAAACGCGATGCTGCTGCTGGGAGATACACGGTGCCATACTGACTCTCAAACGGCGCGCAGGAATATTTGAATTTTTTTTTTTTTTTTAACACATGGTCGTAACTGGTCGGTCGTAACTGCAGGTGGTCGTAAGTTTTGGAGTATCTGTATTACATCTAATAGAAAATACAATCTAATTTCAGTCCCTAAACCATAGTGCAACTGAATTTCCTCCAGCACATTAACATTTATGTGCATCTGAAACCTTTATGTGCTGCATCCTATTATTTTTGCATTTAAGAGCAACATTACTAAATTGCTCATTTTTAAATACTGTATGGTACAAAATGATAACAACAACAAAGACAACATGTGGTAACCAAAGAACTTAGCTGAAGATTTGGGTAGTAGTAGAATTCGCTCCCAATGCAATAATTTATTAAGTCAGAAATGTGTTTTAGTGGTCCATAATCAATGGTAAAATTTATTTAAATAAGTGTTGCATTTTTTTAAAAAAAACTAAGAACAGATATAAAAACTGATGCAAAGGAATGTGCTAAAATTTTAAAATTATTAAGAGTGAAGCAGGTTATGAGCTATTCCCCATAAAAAACTGATCTTGTTATCTGGATTATATCCAGCAATAAGAGCATGCAACCATTTGTTCACATCTTTATACTACTTGCTGTTGTTGTTACCCCAATCAAACTAAATTTTTTTCAATTGTACTAAACATTCTTCAAAGTTGGAATTAATTTCAAAATGTTGGGATGCATTCACATCACCGAGTTTTGAAGTGCACTACAGTATCCTTCCAAATTGTTGGTACAAGGCATATCTCGTTTTGCTCTGTTCTGTAATTCCAAGTGTCAATAAGAAATGTTAGAGCAACCTCTTTTGCATCCAATATAGAACAATGCAAAATAAGGCTAGTTCTTGAGAGAGATCATAGTCATTGACAAGTTCCTCAAAACCATCAATTACATCAGAAAAACTAATGATGTTCACCAACATGCTTAATGCCATAATTTTCGTGTGCCAAGGCGTGGACTCTAACCTTGCATTACTTCATTTCGCTTTTTCAAGTCTTGGTCCCACTGGCATTTTTATTTTCTGTGCTTCGTATATGTAATTCATTATCTACAAGTTTCTTTCTTCCCCTCGTGCTCTTAGTGATGTGAGGCATGGTAGAAGGTATGTAGGAATGAGTTCTGAACAACCAACCCTCACCTGGCAACAGTAGTTGAACAACTGAACTGGTTAGGCCACACCAATAAATGACAATGCTTCCATGTCACTGATAGCACCACCTACTGGATATTTAAAATATAATTATTTTAAATTTTAGTTTAAGTTAATTTAAGATATTGTTACTCTAATAATTTTAATTTATGTATACTATACATAACCGTACTGGGAGTGAATTAACCTAAATCTGGCAGCTACTGCTGCTAGCTGCAATTATAGAACACAAACATTTTTTGACATTAATAAATTATTGCAGTGAGTGAATTGCATGGAAAGTGCAATTATCAATTACCTGTCACCAAAAATTTGTATGCTGGAGATGGCAGATAGCTTAGCATGAACCAGAACATAATTTATAGTCTGAAATCACCATAAAACTTTTGGTAGTGCTGCTAGATGACATGAATGGGAGCTAATCCAAATCAACAACACATCACCAAGATTACTTTCTTGTCTCAAGTGAGAAGAAACAACTCAGTTGAAATGTGATTTGCAAAATGCAAAAAAAAAAAAAAAAAAAAATGTATCAATGTCTCAACACAAACTGTACATAATTGGCTTTGGGGATTATGTTATGTAGCCAAGAAAAGCCTGTATAATTTGCATACCACTAACCACAACCCACTGCAAGTTGCAGCAGGACTTGCTTGTAGTCTATCAATGAATTGAGAGACTAGACTCCCAGATTATAGATTTTGTCAGGACTTTACAAATTGATGTACCAGAGTGTGGAGAAGACTAGAAGATTAAGATGCCAACATTGCTGATGACCACTATGGAGGTGGCTCAATGGTGTGAAAAATGAATTAACTTAGATGACAAGATTCACCAAATGACCGAACTCCTATCAGCACACGCGCACATTGGCAACAACATGTTCTAACTCTGTGTTGGAACACTAAATTGGCAGGAACATTACTTGGCAATGGTATTTCGACAGATCTTAATTTAGTGATTGGATTGTCGCCACATGCACAACTAATGGAGGCCACAGCATGTTTCTTAAATACAATGTGTAACACGAGTTTCTGCAAATATTTTTACAGGTGGAAGAATTTGTCATTCTGAGTAGAAAATCTTCTATACACATGCATTTTAAGGATTACTTTAGGTGTGAGGTGGATTTTAAAAATTACGCAACACAACATAGACCAGGCAGGTAGGGGAGTGGCAGCAAGGGAGGCGGGTAGGGAAGGAGGAGCAAGGCTAGCGATCAGCTGACTGTCAGTCAGTACACTCTTTCCCGCCAAGATAAGTAGGAATACAGAAAAAGATACCCAAACAGATAATCTCTCAATGTTCGAACATTCTAAACAGTTTTTCAACATGACGGGGCACCTCAACACTTGAGTAACCAAGTAAGGCAGCACCTTGACCAGACATTTCCTGAATGGTTGATAGGCCAGGGAGGACCACACCAATGGCCTACCAGATCACCAGACCTAACACCACTGGATTTTTATCTCTGGGAACACATGAAATCACTAATATTCAAAAATAAAATCAACAAAAAGCGAGAACTTCTGCAGAGGATAATGGAGACTTCACAGTACATCAAGAACAAGCCAGAAATTTTAAGGACAAGTACACATTCCATGTTGCAATGAGCCTGACAATGTATTGAAGATAATGGTGGCCACTTAGAACATTTGATATGAGCATCACAACAATACAATTGTTTAAAGTTAGTCGTGGTGAGAAGTGACTGTAGACTTGGCAGGAGAGTACCGACATTCAGCTGATCACAAATAAACGTTGCCACGTAACATTTTACAGTATTTTTCTTGCTAATTACAGCCATACTGTCCTCATGTAATCCCTATTGGTGAATTACATAATGCCTATTAATAGCGTGATTTCCTGTTTGAAGATAGTCATGTTCCATAACTTGCATTAAAAAATCATAATTAAAAAATTCATAATTTCTTCACAGATTTGAAATTGGGCCTAGATAGCCTCACTCCTCATCCCCTACCAGCCTCGTCTCTGTGGTGTGTGACAGTTGCGCTGCGTAATTTTTAAAATCCACCTTACACCTAAAGTAATCCTTAAAATGCATGTGTATAGAAGATTTTCTACTCAGAATGACAAATTCTTCCACCTCTAAAAATATTTGCAGAAACTTGTGTTACACGTTGTATTTAAGAAACATGCTGTGGCCTCTATTAGTTATGCATGTGGCGACAATCTGATCACTAAATTAAGATCTGTCGAAATACCATCGCCAAGTAATGTTCCTGCCAATTTAGTGTTCCAACAGAGTTAGAACATGTTGTTGCCAATGTGCGCGTGTGCCGATAGGAGTTCAGTCATTTGGTGAATTTTGTTGTTCTGGCATTGTGTTGACAAGGTTAGTTTTTGTTTTTTGCTGTGATTGTTTTGCTGATGCGGTAATCATTTCTTATTCTTCATTTTAACTATTTAATATATATATGTTTTCGCAGAATACTACACATGCCAAATAAAAAAGAATCAGGTGCACAAGGCAGGAAGAGAGCGGCGATAGAGCAGGAGCAACAAGATAAGCTAGCTGGAAGCCTTGACAGGTTTCTTGTGAACAGGCCTCACGAGCCTGATCCAGTGTCTGTAGACATTCCTGTTGTTGCTTTAGGAGAGACAGCTTTGCCCGAGAATGCTTCTACTTTGCCCAGCCAAATATTCTGCCAGAGAGTATTGACCTAAAAGTTTTCAATGATATTGGCTATTGGCCTGAAATTGTGGATGAAACTTTGAAAACTGAACTTGTCAAGAGAGGGACAGTGGAACTGCAGAATAAGGTAAGGATGCATTGTTTCCAAAAGGCAGTGATAGAAGGTCATTTTCAAAGGATTAGTTCTACATGAATTTGGACAATGGTGAGACTATGCTAAGGACATGGCTGGTGTTTTCTCCTGTAAACTGGCTGCATATTGCTTTCCTTGCATGCTTTTTCAGAAGGCCAAAGGGAAAAGTTCTTTTGGAAAGCCAAGTGGATTTAATGCATGGAGAAAGCTAAACCCCAGATTATTAGAGCATGAGCACAGTTCATATCACCTCAGTGCATTTACAATGTGGAAAGAATTTGAAATGTGGTTAGAGAAACAGACTATTGGTGCTGCTGCCCAGCTTGCACAACAGATGTCATTTGAGAAATGGAAGGCAATCTTTTTTTTTTTTTTTGATGGGCCACTCCTGGAGATACTGCAATGCCAAGGCATCTTTTTTTTTTTTTTAGGTTCAAAGAAATTTTATTTAAATTTCGATACTATAGTAACAAAAATTGATAATTTTTTTAAAATGAAAACTTATGGTCTTACAGGATTTTAGCCAAAATTAGTTTACATTGAGACTGTGAGCCGGCTACCCAACCCTCTCTCTCTGGAGGGAGGGGGAGGTAGGATTTTCCCAATGCTCTGCAAGGCAATCTTAGCCAGAATACTTGATCGTGTGCTTTATCTAGCCAGGCAAACCATACCCTTACATGGTCACTGAGAAGATCTAAGCACAGATGGTAACTGTGGAAATTTCCTGAAAACTTTCAAGTTACTTGCCAAATATGATCCAGTTGCCAATCAGCATCTTCACAAAGTTCAGCAGACAAATGGCTACTTTGTGTCCTCTCTCTCTCTCCACAGAGCCGAATGAGTTCATCAGCCTGCTCAGTGATCACATTAGAACAGCCATTTTCAAGAAATCACAAAGGCCAAGTATTTTGCTATCATGTTTGAGAGCACTCCAGATATTTCACACACTAACCAAATGTCCCAAGTGATTCAATGTGTGCACATTGAAGATACAGAAGTCAGCATGGTAGAGTCTTTCATTGACTTTATTCAGTTACATGGGAAATCAGCTGATGTCATTACAAAACAGATTTGTGGCAAGTTGCAAGCAGATGGCCTTAAGCTGGAGCCCTGCTATGGCCAAGGATACGACAATGCTGCAACTATGTCTGGACACATTAGTGGTGTACAGAAACGTATTTTGGATATGAATCCCAAAGCAGTGTTTGTGCTATGTAACAATCACTCGCTCAATCTTGCTGGTGTGCATGCAGTTGGTGTTGGGACACCGTCTGTGACTTTCTTTGGCACTGTGGAAAAGGTGTACACATTCTTCTCAAGCTCCACCCATAGATGGGATGTTCTTAAGGAACATGTACCAATTCACGTAAAGCGATCGTGTGACACAAGATGGAGTTCAAAGCATGAAGCTGCACGTGTACTTGGAAGTGTTGAGAGATGAGCCAGGAGAAACCTCTGAAACCAAGGGTGATGCAGGAAGTCTGTTAGTTTGCATCATGATCTATCCTTTTTTCTCATTGTTGCATTTTTGGAGCCCAGTACTAACCGAAGTGAATGATGCTAGGATCTACCCGCAGCAAGGACAACTTGCGCTCGATCAATGTGTGCAAAAGTTGAAAGCAATTCCTCTATTTTGCCAGGAAAAACAAGACTGTCTAGTGTCAATGGCAACTGAGAAAGCTTTGCAGATGTGCAAAGTGTATGACATTTCTCCAGAGAGGGGAGTTGGAAGACGTAAGAAGATGCCTGGTGAGCAGTCATGATGCTGGCTTGACCTTAGCACAAGAAACATGCAGAGAACTGGAAGCAATTGTTCAGCTTAAGGCAGAAATTACAAAACATACAATACAGATGAATACGCTTCACCAGCTATTTGCTTTCCTGCAAATTCAGACATTGTTGGATACTGAAAAAGATGATTTTATCAATGAACAAATTCAGCACACGTGCTAAGTACACAAAGTTGAATGCTGCAGCTACGATCGCCGAAATAAATTGCCTTCAGCGCCACATTGTCTTGTACAAGGAAGTCAATCCCGATGAGCATATTGCTATTCGGTGGATGTACAAGTAGAAGCTGCAAGAGAGTTTGACTAACTTTGTTGTGACATTAAGAATCTTTTTAACTATCACTGTTTCAACTGCCAGTCGTGAAATAAGTTTCTCAAAACGTATCAGAGATCTACAATGAGCCAAGAAAGATTGAGTAACCTAGCAATACTATCAATTGAGAGAGATTTCAATGTAGATTTCAATACTGTTATTGAAAATTTTTCACAAATTGCAATGCAAATGTATATATTTTAGAACTATTTCAGCCAAACTCAAAAAATCTAGACAGCAAACAAGATGCATTAGCCCTCCTTTAGGAAAGTAAAACCCAGTCATCCAGGCATGTTTAAATATATTTTAACAAAATACAGCCACATAAAAAAGAGTGGTCTCTACATTGTGGATTAAGGGGTTAATTTTAAAAAAATCCTTTAAATACACATACAAAATTGTTAACAGCACAGGGAACTCTGCTGCACACTTAAACATTTCAATGAAGTGGGATGAAAATCTTCTAATCATATGGAAATACTTAATTTGTGTTTCAGAAGTACTCTTGCTACACACTATAATAATCTTAAAACAGTCTAAGGAAAAAAAGCCTGCAAATTACCTCCAAAGTCTTTTGATCAGGAACTGCCTCACTATCACATATAATGTCTGATTTTTCAATTATCTTTTTATAATTTGTTTTCGTCTCAAAGATTCTTGGCGAAGCCATTACTGACTCTTGTGACCCACCATCTTTCAATGCTCCCTTCTTCCACCCAGAGGCTTCCTTCAGTTCAATGGTTTTTGAAGCAGCATAACTTTCCAACTGAAAATGATGAAAAAAATCATTAGCATCAACCAACTCACCAACACTGAAAAGGTACTAGTGCAGTTAAGTGGCTTGCTATCAAGCACAGATAAGCTTGTAATGTTAAAAGTTGCTCACTGTAGTTTTAAGTACAAACAAAATATTCTTCAGATGATTGCAGTAAAATTTTCAAATATTTCTCTACATTTCACCTCCAAATGGCATCCAACTTAGGTTTTAAAGATAAAATCAAACTTATTTACAATAAACTTGTTCCATACCAAAGAATAGTGCTTAACCAAATAATTTGTTTTCATTAATATCTTGCTAAACATTAGATTTGCATAATTAAAAAGTACTATTATGAAAAACAGAAGCAAAGGCCAAAAACTGATCAAAAATTATTATGAACTTTTCTGTTAATGTGCAAATGGTGCCAAGACTTCCTGAACACACAATTTGTATGTTATTGGCAATGTTATGGCAAAGGAAAGCCAGCACCTCAACCAGGTTGGAAAAAGTTTTTTTTTGGTGAGCTAGTTGAGAACGGTGTAGGTACAACTTTTCTGTTCAGGGAAAGTAAATCAAAAAGGTTAAAAAGTTTCTTGTTAAAGCGACAGATCTACCAGAATTCCATCAGCCTAAAATCTCTAGTAAGTCTGTCTAATAATATGAACTATGTTCATGAAGATAAAATCATCTTTGACCTAATGCTGTTTTGAGTTTAATCAACTAACGACAGAAGGTATAGTAAACAGTGAGCCAGTAGCAATAAACAAAAACAGTTTTTTTTAAAATAAATTTGAAAACTTTGGATACAACAGGTTTACAGAATACAGCAACATGCATGTATGCACACAAAGTGGTCTGATAATTCAGTACTGGTTTAAAGATTTATAATAGAGAGATTCCATAACTTCTAACTTGGAATTGGTATAGGACATAGTGGATAATGTCTAGATTTTGGCTTTCAGTTGACGGATACACAATTAATACCATTTGGTTAAGTAAAGACTATCAAGTCTAGGCAAGAAAGAAGACTACTTCTAACACACATTATAAACAATCTTCCCCAATGTATTCAAAACTAAATTTCCAACATTTTATAAAATAAACTACATGGACTTTATCTAGGGAGAGGACAGTCCTTAAATGGAAAATAAAGTGCCTATATGACAGATTTAAAGCAAATAAATTAGATGTTTATTTATTAAGCTGTTTTTAAGACAAAAAAAAATAATGCATAATATATTGCTTTCTTGGGAACAGCAAGTCACAGGCTAAAATGAGAGAATTGTTTAGTACAGTAAATGTACTAGTTTATAGATAATTATAATAGCAAATGGTAATCAAATGTAATTTTTTAATAAATTACTTTATGGATGTTAATATGAAAAAAAATTTTTATAAGGATAATGTACACATTTAATTCCAAGGTTCTTGAAAATGATAGGGGAAGAGAGACCAGTAAATGTGAATCCAGAGTAAACTGTAGTACAGAAGTCCAGTATCATTCTGGATACATAGCATCTCAGTAGATGTTAAAATGGAATGTTGGCTAGTTCAAATAGCCAAGGAAACCAGAAGCCTCAACATTAGACAAAGTATCATCTATACAAAACAAAATGGTGATAAACTATTATTATACAAAGAAAATATCTTTGATATTACAAGGAAACATTTGCCAAGACAAGTCCTTATGAATATATTGTTCACAGAATTTATATAACTATTATAATTACATTAGTCTTGTCTAAATGTTTGAAAAACCTATGCAGTCATATTTGATAACTAATATTCTTAATTATTTTGCTAGCATTTTTCTCAAGTCAGTCTTGGGTTAATTTCTAAACTAGAAGTTGTAAAGTGTCCCTATTACAAAAAAATTTTTAATTAAAAAATACAAATTTTAATTAGACAAAATAGGCAGTGTCCAAGTGACATCTGAATGAGATGAAAACTAACCTCTCAACAGATAGCAATCTATCTTAAGGGGTTGCCTAAGTGATTTCTTGACAGTTGGAAAATACCATTAGCTTAAGCTAATTTTTCTCAAATATTATGGCAGTGTGATCCTAATAATTACAAGGTGCTTGAAAGTAAAAGGTGTTTTTCCCAGCCATTTTAAGCACTAATTTCTTACATTTTCAATCATGGAGGGGGAGGTAGAGATTTCATTTACAATTTATTTCATCAAATAAAAGCCATTTATAGCACGACTAAAACGATTTAGCAATAGAAATTCAATGTGGCAACTAATGAATTTCAATCTCATCTGGATTGAAAACTTTGCTCAATTAGTCAAATGTTGAAGCACTATCTCAGAGGTTACAGGTTCAAGTTTTCCTGTTATTCAATATACAATTAGCACAAAGTATCTGCTCACAAGAAAGCACTGATCACTTCCCAAAAATTCATTGTTTGCAAAATAAGAAATTGTTAGGGTATCAGCCTGCATCAACCTTTAAATTTAGCTTGTTGGTATTTACAAATAATGTAATAAATAAAGTTATAATATTTTGAATAGCAGTAACAAGTACATGTGAGCAATATATTTAATTCTAAGAGGAAAAAATACATATTTTATGGAGATTTTTGTCAGTACAACAGTAAAGAATATAGATCAGAATTTTAAAAAATCTATAAATCTCTGCAGTTACATCCATTCACTAAAGGTTTGTATGGAACCACATTAAACAACAATTTATACAAGTTGAAAGTTGGTGGAGTAATAATAAAAAAAAAAAGACCATAGTGACAACCTTTAACTATGGATTAGGAATTATTCATATTTACAGTTGTCAGATTTTTGGATGTCGCCAGTGGATATGCAGTTCAGTTCGGTTCAGTTCTTAGGTTTTATTTTTCAACAAATATGGATGATACTGCTACTGAAATCTCAAACAGCCATCACAGAATTCACCACTGCAGTCTATATCAAATTAAAAGAAATATTAAATACTGGTTTAAAAAAAAATTTAACTGCAAACATCTTAGTCTTAGATAAAAAAATTATCCAACAACACTGGCTGAAGCAGATTTGAATTATAAAAAAGATAGCACATTGGTGTCAAAACCAATAATGTACTTTTCAAAGCCATTAGTGCATTCTGACTAAACCATATTAATACCAAAACTCTGAACCTTTTCCAAGATAAATTTACTAGAATGATTATTAGTAATATAGTTAAAATCTCAGTTTTGAAGGAACCTAACTTCTGTTGCTGGATTTGTCCCAGAGATTCTATGTGAAAGAAACCACAAAATTGTCATGTGACCATACTTGAACACATACCACTGCAGTGCCATTTACTGTTTAACATTGCATTATTTGATTTAGAATTCTGTTCTTAGCCTAGCATTTAATTTTGTCTGTTTTGCCATTTATATGTCTGTAGGTTACAATGTTTTAAATGCAAGTTGGCAGAGGTTTTTCCTATGCTGTGCATAGCAGTTTTCAGTGCATTATATTTTTCTGCAATTTCAAAGGTATTAGTAGTGTTTTAAGTTTATAGCAGAACTGTTTCTATTAACAGTGTTTCACCATGCCATGGTTAACAAAAAGGATGGGTTCTTTCATAATAATGGAACAATATCACTAAGAGTCCTGTACAAGATAATCAGAATATTAATGTTCTTCCAAACCAGGTAATAGAATTAAAATGAATTAAAAATAGTGCAGCTACTAGTCTTTCAGAAAAGAAAAAAAAGTTCTTGCAACTTCATACACCTCTGAATATAAATGCAAGTCATACTAACATAACGAAAAACAAGTTTTTACTCGTAATCTTAAGTCTAACTCCTGCTAGATTTATTCACATTAAACTATTTCAAAATTTGCTTGCAAAACTCAAGTCTGGCTGCCATCATTATTCGTATCAGCATTCACTTTTTTAAATAAATGAAAGGAAAGGAATAGTATGTAAAGCTGCTGATTTTATTTAGAACATCCACTGCAACTTTTTTCCTCTCTCAAAAAAAAAAAAAAAAATCCTGACTAGCTAACTATTCATTTGCCAACATTTTTGTTGTTTTTCCACTGTGCACACTGACCATTTTCCAAAAAAAACAAACACATTTTGGCATAATTATTGCTTGAATACATATTCAGATGAGAATAAATGGCATTTACACAACTATAGGATTTAGAAAATAACTGGCCAAATAGTTTCTTGGACATTGTGCTGCTAATTTCTTAACTCAAGAACTACTTCAACTAGCTGAGCTATTTCACAAGTTTTTTTCCATAACAAATTCAAACACGAAAATTTAAACAACAAAGATTAGACCAAGTCAATCGCCATATGTAAAAGCTTTTTATAAACCATCCAAAGCATAGCAATGAAGATGGTACAGAAATCTTATCTATTAAATGTGTTTCAATCAATACTAAAACAGTACCGGATTTTAAGCAATGTGTATTTAACACATGCTGTTGAAATGAAATGATAGATTTTGAAATTGTGAGATTAACATATTGGCTAACTTCCACCAAATGAAAAAAAGAATGTTGAAAACTGTCAGTTATGAGGAAGACAATTTGAAAACAGATTCTCTCTCTTCATGGAAGTTTCAAATGAAGGTCAACCTTGTTACTGCTAGGTCAGTTAAACCACCAAAATTATTCTTGATACTGTAGCTTACTGCTTTTTATTCTTGACTATATCAGGAGTGAACTTCTTGCTATAACCCCCCCTTTTTTCAGATGCATTCAGATTAGGCTAACTAGCTTATATTATTTTGTACACTATACAAGACCACAGTAGATCCCTTTATATGCTACTTGTTAGTAATAAGTTACTGCTATTGGCAATGATCTAATCTTTAGTTGCATTTAATAAATAAAAATTAGTATGCCTAAAATTTATTCTAACATTTTAGATTCCCAAGCAAGCAATTCTGTTAAGGAACATTACATAAACCCTATCTCTTCTTTCAAACTACACTTTGAAGAAAATTCTAATGTAGTTATGGAAATTCAATTTAAATGTCAAACATGACATCTGTGAAGACTTTCTGTACCATATTTAGAATATCATTGAATAAAAAACCACCATTACACAAAACTTATGTCATTCAGTTCTTATGAGATGGTAATTACAGATATCATCTTTCAAATATCAAAGGGTGCTCTCTAACCCAATAAGAGATATTTAACTAGGAACAAACTGCTTTAATATCTTTTATTATGGAAAGTGACTGATGATTGAAAGCATTCTGAATACTTTGCATACTGAGATAATAAAATTATAGCAGAAAACAAACATTTCAGAATTAGCCAAATAGCTAATCCATCCAAATATAACTGATATCGTGTGACAAGTTTGACACCAACCACGGAATGCTGTATTGTCTGGTATGAACCAGCTCTGATGTAATGGTATATTAAAATATCCTTTAGCACTAGAACATCCCTTCTCATTTTCTTACTGACACAGCAAGATTCTTGACTAAAATAAATTGGACGTGCAGTTCTGTTCCTTACAGACAGAGTTAATGAGATTCTTTTCATGCATGTATGAGAAACATGGCCATAGTGCTAGCATATAAGCCAATCAAAATAAACATGCTACCTCTGTAAGGACAAGATACAGAAAACCTATCCAAATAAATGTTAGTGTCAGACTTTTTCCAGATCCCATTCAACAGCAAAATTTTTTTCAAAGAAAACAAATGTATTTGAAAAACAAAAAAAAAAATAAAGCAAGCTGTAACATTTTACTACAGGATAGCAAAACTGCATTCTATCATGCTGGTGTAATTTAAAAAAAAAAATTAAAACAAACAAATCTCTATATGCATAGGGACTTACAATTTTAAAAATTGCTTTTAAGATGCAGATAATGTTACACATTATAGACTTAAATGATTGGTGTTTTTCTTGTTTAAAATACAAAAAAATGCTATGAAATTTAAATGGCAGATTCTGGCCCATTTAAGCTTTTAAACCAAAACTTTTTACATATCTAGAAGCAGCAAGGAGTCCATTGTTCATAAACTATTTGAAAGTGGAGAAATGTTATCCAATGAATGTGGTTGTTATCCTCTTAAAGGAAAACAAAGTCTGTAAATGAAGTTAACAAAATCTGTTGAAATCACATGCCAAAAATTTCAAGAAAATTTCAATAAATGCAAGTCTCCCATCAAGACTGGTGCTGCACAATAGTTGAATGTGTTATGATATCACTACTTTTCCTATTCTTACTCCAAAAAAGCTCAAAAGCAGAAAATGGTTTCTGAAGTATCATTTTAAGGGTGATTAGCAATTTTAGCTTTTAGACTAAATCGCAACAACACTAGAACTATGAACTTCATTGTCCCTTTAAATATTCTGTTACTGCTAAAACTTGCAATGAAATTCAAATCAATGAATGCCAAAAAAAAAAAAATGCACACTATGGCAATAGTTATATTTTAATGTTTGGATTTATAACTACTTGTGTAAAAAAAAAAAAAAAATTTACTACAACTTAATAGCTATCCAGTGTTTGCCATACATTTGCAGTTGACAAATTTACTTCCTAAATGTTTATTATTAAGGATATTTGTCCAGTCCAGGAAAACTGCTTTTATATCACTAAAAACCTAATGAGGAATGTGTTATCTGAGTAATATATGCAAATATTATTTTACAACATTGATATTTTCAAACAAATAATCAAAAACTGTTACTAAAAATTTATTAATTTTTACAGTAAATAAACATACCTACTAACAACTGCATAAAAAATTTTAATGATTTTGTGCAAGACTTTCGATGTGGATGATTTATAACGTACAAAGTAACACTATAATTGGCTAAAGAAAATTCCCTTGACCATAAAAGAAAGATGTTTTGTTATGTTAAATACAAAGACTCAACTCGTTTAAGGCTATCTCCCCCACTTTCCTTTAAACAAAGTTTGACTCCATATATGAAAGAACTACCACTACAAAGAATTTAGACATACATTCAGAATAGGTTTGTAAACGTTATATTACTACCCCAATTTATAAGATTTTTCCTACTTTTGATACATGCAACAAGTGATGTGTCAATCATCTATTCACACTATTTTAGATTTTCTTTTAGAGAGTATTAAAATTACAATGCTAGAATACTCCTAAGTTTTATCTCATCTCAATCTTAAGAGCTTACACTGCCAGTGATTTTAAAAAGTAATGACAATGGAAATATAATTAAAATTCTTGAAAATCTAGCACAATAGTAGTGTAGCAAATTATTGGCAGGACATATGTTGCAGACCATTGGTGAAGATTTTAAACTGTTGGCTCTGGCAGCACAATAGCATTACTTTCCAGTACTATATTGTTTCTTACCTTTCTTTATCAGGTATTCTTGTCTTCCTGCCCAGCTCTCTTTCAATAAATATCCTAAGTTTCCTTTTTTGTAGTTACTAACTAAAAATACCTGGCAAGATTCAGAAAACTTTTCCAAAAACCACAAAACCAGTTAGACGATAAATTTCGTACAAAAGAACCAGCTAGTAAAAACTAAATCGAGTCTCACCAACATGTCTGCACTTTCAATGGTATAAAAATTACCATGGCCTTTCCATGAATAGAACCAGGTAACAATTCTAAAGGATTCTACTAATTTTCCTAGTTGGCAGGGTATCAATGTCACTAGTCATCTGGCTCCAAGATTACAGCTCAACTTAAGAATGCACTCCCACCAAGACTGCCTGGCAAGCTTGTTCACTATGTATCTGCTGGCCAGCTGTCTTTATCCTCAAGTGATTCAGCTGTGACTACAAAAGACACTACCAACTCACTAAATATTTGAGCTTACAACTTTGGTATGTTATTAAGGAAAACTTACCTACCTAAATCAAAAGACAATCTGAAATCTGCTTACAAAACTATTCCAGATGAATTTATCAAGATTTTTGCTCAACTCCTTAATAGTTCATATCAAACAGCTCTTCTGAATTTCCCAAATAACAGATCAGGAAGGATTTATAAAAATATCTGTATACTAGCATTACAGTGTCACTTAGATAGGTTTCACTCTGTAATAATTAATAAGAAAAGTCTTTTAATAAAGAAAAGTTCAGGATAATACGCAATGATTTCTTACATACACAAATTTTTTTAAAACTGAGAAATCAACCAAAAAAGATATTTGCCAAAGAGCACTTCATTACTATAGAACTTGTCTTAAGGACACATTTATATAGTAACCTCTTTTTTTTTGTAACAAAATACCTATATGATTATTTAAAAAAAATTATTTAAAATTATTTCCTATTAATTAAGAATGGGGATATGGCCACTATATTATAGGTTTACTGAGTTATTATGCCTGGAGAATTCTGAACTAAGATCTCTATAAAATACCACAGCTTAATGCATCCCCTTTTGGGGTAAGTCTTTTTAAAGAATATACCACAGCTTAATGCAATTTTTTTTTTCCTCAAGAAATAAAATAGCTCAAAAAAGGCAAGTGAAAAAAGATGATTAAATATTTTTAAAGACTTGGTTATGGGTTCAGGTTAAGAACTTTTTGCATTTCACTTATCAGAACAAGCACATAAAAACAAACTGAGAAAAATGTCCAGTAGCATTTATCAGACCATTTAAACAAAATTACTAGTCTGAAAGTGATTTCAGGCTAACCAACTTCTAAATACACATTAACAAAGATATTATCATTAAGTTTTGCTGAGAAATACAAATTCAAATTTCTGCATACAAAAATCTCTAACCAGTTTTGTTTACAAACTAAAAGCTAACATTTCCGAGATACTGACATCAGCCATATATCTTCTTTACTGTTTAGCATTTTTTAAGCATTCCACAACAACTTTCCAGACACCTACTGAGAGACAGCAATATTTACAGTATCAATCTTATAGAATACCTAAATAACAATTTTTTTTGTATTATAGAATAAAATTACTCACTTTTTCTATAAAATAGTAATTTACACAAAAGTCAGTTAACAATTAGCATTTCAGATGAGTAAGTTTGGAATTCAGAGATAACAAGATTAATCCATTTTAATTTTTAAAAAAAAAATAAAAATCACTGCAACATATCACTTTAGCTTTCATAATCAGGTTTAATGCAGAAATTATCATACTGATTTAAAAAATACAACAAAACAAACCTTTTATAACGCATCAGTTAGAGATGATTCTGAAGCACATTTGATACCATTTCAGAGATAGAGAAAATGAAGTTCATTTTAGCAAACCCTCATAATACAACATTATTTCAGAATGGTAATTTTTCAAATGGAAAATCCCCAATTTTAGCTACAATGAAACATTTAAGTACCCAAGATTACATCATAATTAGTCATTGTTTCATATACAAATACCGCCAGTGATTGAAAAATAAGTGCTTTTCTTTTGATAAAGGAACCAAAGTCACAGAGGGGCCAAAATTCTTGTCTAGTTTATTCTATGGCTGTATCCTTAGCTTTCTTTTTTTTTTTTTCCTCTCTCTCATGTTACCCTTCTTCATTTCCAAGTTCTCAGTTTCTGGGAGAGTCCTGGTGCTTTCACCAAACTCATTCTACATACAGATCTGGAAAATCGGCAGCACGTCAGTTAAGTAATTTTGTAAACTGTTTAGTAACAGCCACAACTGACTCCAAAAGCTTTCAACTAATCTTTGTCCATTTAGCTAAATCTAAAGAAATGTAACTATCAAGAATAAAATCTTATTTTCTTGAGAATCAATTTTAAAAAAACATTTGCATGCACTTATGTCTAAAAATTCCAACTCATTACATAAGATGCCTATAGGAAAGAGCAGTTTCTGTGATGATATAAGAGAAACAGTTCAAGGGCAGATGTGCCCCACATAATATTTAAGAGAATCTGATGAGAATATGGAATAAAGAAAATCTTGTAATCACATATACAGACCATAAAACATGATAATTGCCTGCACTGTGCACTTGTTGAAAATCAATACCTGCAATAGAATAGCTAATACAACAGACTTCACAACCATTTGTACCACTGTCCAAAATCCCTACCAATCTGCAACAAATTAGAACTGCTCTAGCATAAAAAAAAAACAAATATCCTCCAAGCAGTGCTCTTGAGAATTATCAATGAACTGTGTCAGTTTATCTTATCTTTTTTATTGTTCTCGTTACCACTGAAGAGTTACCTGTACTCTTGAAAATCAGAGAACTACATACACACATATATCACATTCTTGTCTGTATCTGGGGCAGTTCCTACTTTTGTTTGCAGTTGTAAATTTGCTTTGAAATGTTAAGAATATCAGATTTATCTAATCAGAAATATCTAAGGCAAACATTCCTTTGCAAAGTAAAAAAAATTTCTTTAGCAGAAAAGAATATAAATGTTGTTTTAACTCTTTTTTTTTTAAAAATGTAATGTATGCTTACCAGTCTAGAACCCTAGTGTCAAATTTTTAAAAAATAATGTGCATTAACATTAATTTTCCCCTAATTTTTAAGCAATATTTAAAGACTTTAAAACACTCAAAGATCTTGTTGACACTATCATATATATATTGGAAATTAGATCATAAGTAAATGTTGAAACAGTTCAAAGCGCTTTTGCTAACATCGCTAGCCCTAACCAGCTCTAATACAGTGGAGAGGCGAAATTCAGGGAATATTGTTTTTTTAAAAAAACAAACAAACAACAAACAAAACAAACAAATGCAATCTTTCATTATTGAGCAAACAATTACAACTGTCTGTCTGTGTGTCCGTGTGTAACCTTAGCCACAAAATCCTACGCGTTCTGGACATACTTAGAGATGTTTAGTTTAAATACAAGCCAGCCTCTCTTTTTCTTTTCTAAAATCTCGGTATTTAAACAGCGTTATATTTTCCCTTCTGGTCGGGGAGGGGGAGCTGACGACGACGAAGGCTTCAGGGGGCGATAAAGGGAACAAGGTAGGAAGCTTCGCGGGAGCCTTTATGCGGCAGCTCGGCCGCAGTAACCAGGAGATTAGGGTGGAACCGTGCGAAATAGTGCCTGCATCGTACCCGTTTTTTTCCTGCCGTCCGGTCCCCAGCAGAAGCGCGAAGTAGCTCGGGGACAGCTCACGTACATGATAGTGTGCAGAAAGAGGTGGGGTCGGGGGTGGAGAGCAACACAAAAGAACCCCCCCCCCCACACACACCGAACGTTCGTCTTGCACCTCACGAGCGGTTCAACCCCATAGTCGGCCGGCCAGATCCGTGTTAACGTAGGTAGGGGTGTGATAGCGGCAGAAATTATTACTGCCGGCGGCGGTGAAGAATTTGTTAAATAGAGAGGAAGAAAAAGACCCTCCCCGGCTCTCGGTACAACCCAGTGATGTACCGGCCGGGAATGCATGCACGCGGAGTCAGGCCAGAACTAGTAGCCAGCGAGGAGGAGGCGGCTTCCATATTAGTCAGTACTACCAGCGGCAGCAAGACACCGGTATGTGAACCCACGGCCTACCTGAGCTTACACGTTTTGTCAGTGTTTCACCGACCCTCTGGATATCTTGACACACCGTTCCTTCATCGTCCATCCAAGATCATCACAAAGCTAAAACTAAGCTAATAATTCCACTGAGGTCTCGACACGTCATAATATAATATATAAAACGCTGGAACCTATCATTAATATGCATTATTCAAATTACACAGGTCAACCATTTCGAGTTCAAACACTGAAAGGGAGACAACACCCCGCATTTAATGTGCCAACTGCGCATGTGCAATAGTTAAGGCTGCGTTTCTTGAATTTTTTATGTTACCTGGATTTTGGTCAAATCCTTCGGTAAAATAGAACCATAAGTATCCAAAAATTGTTCCGCGTCCCCTCTTCGTAAAGCTGAACCGAGAAGAAGAGCGCATTGCTTATGTTCATCGGAAACACGAACGTCCATGATCGTGACCCAGTGCCATGCCGCTCGACACTGAAGGAATCCCACTGCTAAGGAACGAGATTTAACGAGAGTTGAGAATTCCAACCCCGCCCCCCCCAACCACAATCAATGGAATGACTTCGTATGTTGAACATTAATTTTTCCTCTTATCAGCACTGCCTAGACTTAATTCCCAATGCATTATTTTTGTTCAAATAAATACTAGATTTCTTTGTCAATCTCTTATTTTTAATTCGTGCAGCTATTTGCTTTACGTCATTAAAAACCTGTTGACTAATATAAAAATGGACGTGACGTAGTCTGCTGAACATCGGTTTCCTTAGAGAAACCGTCATTTCGACTGAATTAGTTACCTAAATAAAAGTGAGCTTCGTAAAATTTAGAAAGAAATAATAGTGGAAAGCATTCCACATATATATATATATATATATGATCAGAATATGCCTACTAATGCAAAATAAACTTCATAATACAGACATTATCAAGTGTATAACCTTTCTATTAACGATATTGTTTCTTTGTTGGTGTTTATTAAATCTCTGCTGAAAATAGCTTTTTATCCGAATCTAATGTAATAATAATAATAATAATAGAACCGCTTTCTAAAATTCATCAAGGAGGACCAGTTTGGCCCAGCTTTACATAATCGCTTACGTCATCAAAGTACTCCCATCCCTTGGGTATGATCAGCGAATTAGCTGGGTGGCTTTACCGTCTACGTATTTCGTAAAAAAATATAAAAACTTGTATCGATATTTTTTTAATAACAAAACCTATTCAGCCATAGGAACCGAGAAGGGGGAAAGCTTAGAAAACTTCGAAGTGAAGAGAGTTTTAGCATAATCACTATCCTACCAGAGGAATCATTTACACAATGTTATATCTAAAAAACGTCTTTATTCCTAATACTGACGATGACAATAAATAGGGTGAAAAATTATTTATATGGATTAAAACGGCGAAGAGATTAAAAGTTTCATGGTCTTCTGAAATTGTTGTTATATAAAAATAAATACATTTTTTCTTACAGCCAATCTCTATCATAGGTCCCACAGTAAAGAATGTTCGGTGTTTATTTATTCCTGTTTTACAATCAAACTTACCTCCCATAATTAAGATTACCTGTCTCTCTGTAAAAAAAAAAAAAGTATTTGTCAAAGGTCGAAACACTGATGTTTTATGTGTGACAAAAGAAATTTCTACAGTGCCGAAAAAAACTTGAATTTTTTTTTCTTTTTAATTTTTAATTTACCTTTAAAAGGTACCTCTGACCACCAACAATAAGAAAATAATCTTAACGATATTCACTAAATTAAGAATAGTTTTGATTCTAGTCTAATCTAATCTATCATTATTATTATTTATTATTATTAACGTACTTTATAAGCATAATCTTTCTAAAGAATCGTGTTAAATTATATATTTATTATTATGGTCGTCGTTTTATTTTTCTAAAGCAAGCAGACATTACTGGTGAATTTTAATCTATCACTTTTAACCTATCGGGATGCAAGAGATTGCTTACTATATAGATCAAAATCAACCTAATTTAATTTAGTCATGCTTTAATTTTCCTCGCGGTTACCGGCCTGATTTGTTCGTTTAAGAAAAATAAACAAAAAAAAAAAACACGGCTATTACTACGTTAATTAAATTAACTGATTTTGTTTGTTTGTTTGTTTTCTTAGCTAAAAGAGAGAGAGAGAGAGAGAGAGAGAGAGAAAACCGTTAATTTTGCACTTCGACAACATGGACAAAGGGAAATAAGTTTATAAATCATAAATTTCAAACGACGGTCTTCCTCTCAAAAAAAATTCGAACGTACAGATAAGCATCTAAATAAATGGCTTTGTAATCATTTGGCCTCTACCAGCGTGTAATGTTATAATTACAATCAAATTATCTTCTAAAAACGTGTTTAAGTTGTAGCTAGGACTTCACAAACTGTGGGGATATAATCTCTAGAACACCGGTCGGCTCGCTTGATACTGGTAGTGTGTGTGTCTCTCTCTCTATTCCTCATCTAACTGCGGGATCGGGAGAATGGCGGAAAACATCTTTTTGTTTGTGCCAAATGTTATCGGTAAGCCTTGATCTCTTGCTTCATTTCTGATTATGTATTTTGAACTTATGAAAATACCCGTTCTAATGGTTGTTTATGTGTATCATCACCTGTGGTGACGGCATCGTTTCTGGTTACCTCCAGTTTTCGAACAGTGTAATTAATATGCTTTTGAAACCTTACAGTTAATTATGTATTTTTGCTTGCTCTCTTCTACCATTATTAATTAAAAATCTTAATGTCTTGTGGCTTTTAGATTGTCAATACTCTGCCTTTATTAAAAAAGGAGGTCCTGTAACGATGTATGATTGTAATGTAGGCGAGCCCTGGATATGATGACTGATTCGGGCTGGAAATTTTTTGTTTTTAGTCTCTCCTCGACATCTGTAAAGCAGCAGCTCTGCTGTAACTTTCTGGTGTAAACACCCCCCCCCCCCAAATATTATATACAGGCCCTATTTAAGAAACGAACATATGATGTTAGTGATAGACTTTTTATTTTAATTTGGAAATGAACCATACTTTGCTTTCTTTTTATTTTTTTTTTTTAAAAAAAAGAAGTCGTCTTTTTGTAAAGCTGCATACACAAATGTCAGCTTTGGATGTCTGGATTAAGGCTAAGCTGTCAGAAAAGATTATGGGATATTAAGGCTAATCAGGGGTGTTTTTTTTAAATATATTTTATATAATGATTATGTTAGGCAGCTGGTAAACTCCTTTCCCCAAAGGTTTAATTTAAGGTAAGATGCTAGAGAAAAAAAAAGAAAAGAAAACCGAATTATGTGATTGTCCACTCAGTAACTTCAAAAATTACAATGTAAACCTTTAAGAATTTAATCATTTATCTTTCTGTAGCTAGTCTGCCATTAAGCTGAATGACTTCTTTTGGGAAGACCTAACCATGAACAAGTCATGTTTTTAATCTGTTCCGGTTCTAGTTTGGCTCCTTTTTTCCATTCCAGTTTAGTTCAGCAGGTTCAGTTAAACTCCCTCCTTATCTGGCATTGTGAGACAAGTAAAGAAACCATTGATGGACAATGAAAAATTTGTTGGGATAAGAAAAAAATTTAAAAAAATTTTTTTGTCTGCATTTAGGTGCCATAAAATCTGATTTTCTTAGTCTGAATCCGGCATTATAAAATATATATATATGTACATTTTAGTTAAATTCTGATATGATGGAATCCAGATTCTGGTCTTTTGTGTTGTAAGCATTACACTTCTGATGTTCAATTAATGTAAATATCAATGATTGTGTGATCTAATATTGATGATGATTTTCCATAATCAACAATCCAAAAACATGTTGTAACAGATATTAATCTAAACACATTCAAACTATCTAAAATTTTTTAAAAAATGAACCAATTTAACCAGTTTGGATAAATCACTTATCATCACAAACTAATTGCCAACATTACAATTACATTTACTAAACTGTTGCTGTGTTGATATCCATTTTGTGGGGAAGCTTAATAAATGGATTTTGAACTCTCCAATTTCCTTGTTTATAACATCTTTTTAAAATTATTTTATGGAATACTGATGACTGTTATAATAATTTGAACAGCTCCCAAAGTGAATTCATTCATGATTTAAATATCAAACCATTCTCACTTCAATAAACAGGGTCTCCGCTGAAAGCTCATAGTACCTTCCCATTTATCTGGAGTCAGGTAATTGGTCATTGCAGGGCTAGTTCATATGTTGTATTGTTGCTGATCTTTTGCTGTCCATTAGTATTGTTATGCATATTAATTTGTTTAGGGAAAAAGATGTAATCATTAAACATCTACATCCTGATGTTCTGCCATTGTCACTGCATGCACAAACTCTAAATTCAGTGATTTCCAATAATTCTTTTCAGCTGTGCAGCATAAATATCAAGTTTATGTACTCTGCAATGGTTTCATGGATTAAATAAAGGCCATTGCTTTTGCTTTGCCTTGTGTAACTTGCATATTGGTGAACTGCATTCTTCACAGATGAATCAAACTGTCATCAATTCACATTCTCTGAATGCACCATAGGTCTGGAGAAAGGTTGGGGAGTCTTTTGACCTAGTGTGTATATGTGCACAACTATCTGTCACATGTGGATTTGGAGCAGTGTTGTTGGTTGGTATGAGGATGAGATGTTTCATCAACAAACATTTAAATTTTACACATTGCATTTTGATCAAAGGATCTTTGGCCATGGTCACCACATCATGCTGAAATTATGTGACATCTAGAGCCACTACAACTTGGAGGAGAGGGGAGGCAGCAGATCAAGCATTTATGAGAATACAGTAAAAAAAACCTGTTATCTGACCCTAATGGGACCTGGAGATGGTCGTATATCGAAAAAAAAAGTTGGATACCTGAATGGGATGTTTTAAAACAAGTGTTGATGCTTATCCAACAGCTTCTTTCTTCTTTTGGTTTTGCTCAATACTAAGAACTATGCACTTTTTTTCCTTTGGATTACTTTTCAAAGCACTAGCTGCAGTGAGGAATCCAACCAATTAGCAAGCAAGATATATAAAAGATGTTAACCATCTGACAAGAGGTGATTTGAATATGCGCAAAGCGGATACAGCTTCTCTGGTGACCAACTTATGAACTATAAAGGCTTATTAGCAAAAAATTAACCAATCTTGTCTTAAATTGGAAAAGTTTGATAACAAGTTTACTGTATCTTAATGGACATTTAATGTCAAGTGTCTATGGCCAACTTAACAGCAGCTTTTGAAGGAATGCTTGCAAATTTTGTAGGAAGATCTCAGACCAGATCACCAGCTGATAAATTCCATTTCTAGACATTTGCAAACTTTACACAATGCAAGTGGTGGTCTATCCAAACACTAAATGACTTTTTCCTCTTTTTTGAGCAGTTATTGTTCACACACTGGTGAATAAATGTACTTGTGTATAGCACAGTATTTAAATTATTATGCAGGGAACTGTAATAATAATAATTATAGTGTACCATACAACATGTCTGGACTATTTGTTTACTGTATGATTTTTTCTCTCTCTCTTCAGATTACTGTCGTCTTGTGCTTGCCTTTACTGCTTTTTGGCTAATGAGAACTAACTATGTGCTAGCTTCAAGTTTATATCTCCTCAGTGGATTTCTTGACTGTTTAGATGGATTCTTCGCCAGAATGCTCAATCAATGTAAATAGTTTTAATTTTATTATTATTGTTTTCTGGTTAGTGACTTGTACATTAGAATCAGACTATTTTTTTTTTGTAGATGTTAAAATGTGATTTTCATGAAAAAGAAATGGTTTTGTACTGGTCACAACTTCATATTCTTTGATAATTTACTTTTTTTTTGAGCCACTGATAAATATGTTGCAAAATATTTTGAAGAGTTGTAAGTTAAAACAACAAAAGAAGTTTGTCTATTGGTCATTGGAAATTGGTGCTCAAATTTATAATAGTAAACACTGAGTATAAGTTATTATGCTCTGTAAATATTTTCATTTTTGAGCTTGAGACATTCTTTGGATTTCTTCTACTTATGTTAACATTTGCATTTAGGAAGAATATATCCACCCAAGATAAATCTGTTGGTGGTGCAAATTGGGTGGTTTTGATTGTTGACTGGCAAGGAAGATTACCTGACTTAGTTATGGAATAGGATAATTTGTCTAGCATTAGAAAATATGTTGACTATTAACAATAATTTCTTTTATAGTAGCTCTTTATAATGCTATCAATAGTGTTTAAGGCCAAAACAAGCCATGCCTCTTGGATCTTTTTAATTAAAAGAAAAGAATTCATCTGAAACTTAAAGTTTATTCAGGCTTTTCCTGTCAGTTACTTTTGGAATCAAGCACTAATATTCTTGCATGTTAACAATCTAAGGATGAAACATTTTGTCAAAATGAAAGACTGACTAGTTTAGATGAATGAAAAAGCTTCATTTTTAAATTGTAGTTAATATATTGACTAATTCTTTATTGTCTGCAGATAACTTACCACCGACAAGTTTTTTTTTTTTTTGTAAATTGTGATTTGGATATCTTGCATTATAGAACAAAATCAGGAGTGGACTGAGAGTATTATAGGCCCTCGGGCATAACTGTTCACTGGGCCCCTTAGTGCTGATGTCAGAGGCTACAAAGCGCCAGATAAGGGGAGGGCGGTTTGGGGGTGTCAATTTCAAAAGAAATTTTAAAAATTAGTTGTCTCAGACTGCATCTGGAGTATATTGGAGTATTCATTTAATAGAATTTATATGGGAATCTCTTGCAGCTGTGGGCCCCTTGTAGATATGGGCCCTCGGGCAGTGCCCGATTGACCGATGGCTCAGTCCGCCCCTGAACAAAATATACATTTTCACAATGGTTTAGATTGGCAAGTAATTATTCATTATTGAACTTCTTGCCATATATCAGAATTTCTGGTTATTTGCTTGTGATGAAATTAAGTCAGTGTGCACAGTTCCTATGTATTGATTAACTAGAATTGTTATCACTACTGCAAGCATACACTTAAGAAACATGATAAAAGTAAATCTTAAGTAAATAAAATTATTTATAAACTTTGGGATAAATAAAGGGATAAAGAAAAACTAGGAGTTGAAACTTCATAAAACTATAAAATGGGAAAAGAACTTAACTTATGTTTTTGATTAGAATTTTTTCTTTTCACAGAGAGGTTATCTTTTCTAATCTATGAAATACCGTATCTCATGGCTTTATTGGATGCACCCCAAATTTAGAAGGTAGTAATCTGAAAAAAAAAGAAAAAAAAATCTAACTACGTAAAACCCATCCTGACTCCCACAACTCTCCATAGCGACTGATGGGTGTCTGTTTGTTTCCATGTGACGCTATGAAAGGAGGTTTGGGAAACGAAATCACATCTAACTATCTTTGATACACCTACAGTTTGTTTCATTATTCATCATAATTACAAAACACTTAAAAAATAATAAAAAGATAAAATTTGTGGCTTTGGAAGACTGAAAAGTGAAAATGTGAAGAATATGAAATTTTTTGTAGATGCTATTGTATCCCTGCACAGCACATGGCACATTCGACTACACACAATGTAAATAAAAGCTCAAACAAAAATATTCACCACAATTTGTAGAATGCACAATTTTATTCAAAATTCACATTTAAAGTATGCGCTTAATAGACAACATCTTATTTCACTTTAATAAAGAACCTTTATTTTTTTTAAAACAACAATTTGATTTAAAATTCACATCTCCAGTATGCGGTATACAGTATGCATTTAAAAAATAATTTTATTTATCCTCAAAACCAGAAAATTCACTGATATCATCTCCAAAACCAGAAAAATCACTATTTTCATCATTCCGACAATCACTTCCAGAGTTATGCACATCATTGGGGTTATCAGTATCTGACTGTGAACTGTCACTGTCCTCATAGATAATGTGTCTTCAGTCCCATCTAATGCATCACTTATGCCACATTTCTTAAACGACTTCACAACACTCTCAATCTTCGCTCTCTCCCATGCAGTTTTAACCATGTGGCACACTTGTGTAATGGATGGTTTTTTCATTTAGCCAGTTGATGTAAGATTGTGTGGAGCATTCATCCACTGATTCCATTCTTCCCTCATAAAAGTTTTAAAGAGCTTGTTAATTGACACATCCGATGGTTGTAGCTGGGAAGTCAGACTTCCTGGGATGACAGCGATTTGTGTTTTCAACTGCTGTGTCTTTACCTTCATCGCCTCAGTTCTGTGAGCCATAAATTGGTCCCACACCAGTAAAGCTGGTTTTCTAGTTAAACCACCTGGTCTCCTTGCTCAAACTTTTTCAAGCAACAGCTTAACACTATTTTCGTCCATCCACCCTCTTTGGTGAATGTGAACAAAAATTCCTGCTGGAATTTTGTCTTTGGGCATAGTTTTTCTTTTGAATATCAAAGGCGGAGGTAGTTTTGTGCCATCAGAGAAACAAGACAAAACTGCAGTATAATGACTTTTTTCGTGTCCAGATGTTTTAACAGTCACAGTTTTACTTCTGGACAAATCAGTGGTCCCGTTAGAAGGAACATCAAAGGTCTGGGGGACCTCGTGCATGTTTCCAATTTGACTGAGCTCGTATTGTTTTTTTCCTGGCATTAATTACAAACCTGTGAAATTCTGTGATTTTTTCTTCATATTCATCAGGCATTCTCTGGGCAATTCTCGTGTGGCTTCTCAATGATAATCCATTTCATTTCATGGACCTGTAGCACCAGCTTGCAGTGCCATGAAAATCTTCGATTCCATTTTGCTCTGCCCAAGCTCTGGCCTCATTCAATATAGTTTTTGTCAACAAAGAATGACCGACCACATTTCTTTTCATTTACTATCCAGTTCATAATTTCTTCTTCCAGAGCTGGCCATTTTGCTGATTTGTTGCAAAGATTATGCTTACTCTTCTGTGCTGTCCTCAGTTTTTCTTCCTGTTTACGCCAGGCTCTGATTATTTTTCAGTAGGGGGATGGGCCAAACTCCCTCTCTGCAGGTCTGTTGCCATGTAGTTTGGCATAATCAATTACCATTAATTTATAACTAATGATGTATGCATGTCTCCATTTCCCAGCCATCGTACTATGAATCTGAAAATATTAAAATTTACTGTTAATATGGTAGGTACTCCTGTACCCTTCATTTCTAATACAGTTAGAAACAAATGGCACAGGACTACCTTACCCTGACAAGCTCGCAGTTTGAACTGATGAAAAAATGGTTGTGATGGCTCACTGCTGCGCACGCAGCACATACTGATGCGTCTTTGTCTGTGTCTGTTGGACGAAATGATAAATAAAATGGCTACGTATGCTGCTTGAGTTATTGCCAGATTATATTGGACACTGTAAGTAAATATAATTAGTAATAATGTGAAAACAATATTTGAAACATGGCTCGTGTGTTATGTTTGATGGGCTTGGCACTGAACGTCACAGGAGGTGCTACCACTCACCCCACACCCCAAACTTGTATACCTACCATCACCGACCTTCAGCTTATTGGACAGTACTTGCTTTTCAAATTTTATGATGACTTTTTTTAGAAAGTAGAGCTTGAAATCTTAAAAAGGCCTATGATTTATGCAGTAAATGTTAAGGAATAGTTTTTTAGATGAGATTAATTGTCTGAGCTATTTTTTTAATAGATCGATACCTGAATGATTTACTGACTATTCTTTCTTTTTGGTTTCAGGCACCAAACTAGGATCTATGCTTGACCAGCTGACTGATCGACTTAACACGATGTGTTTGATGGGCGGGCTGTGTTATTTCTATCCTCGTTACATGTTTTTTTTCCAGTTCAGCATGGCTGTGGACATTGGGAGTCACTGGTTGCACATGCAGAGGTGGGACATATGTAATAAATGAAAATCACTTAATTTAAGCTACTCAATCTTTCATTCATACTTCATGTTTGTGCACACCCATTACTGGTAAAAGGCAGTCATTATACTAGAAATAGCTTTCATGCAGCTTAATATAAATGAATACCTTTTGAGTTTGGCTTTGCTTAGAAAAGTTCTTATTGGGCATATATTAAGGGGATGATCCAAGGTTAGAAAGACAGATTTATGCAAATTATGAAATTAGGATTACTGGTTTGGTCTGTATACACTTAGCTTTGACAAGTTTATAAAACCCAATAACTAATTAAGTAAAATTATTATCAAACAGAAGATCCAGTAGCATTATGTACAAATTTTTTTTAAGTTGTCTGCAAATAAAACTAGAAATTCTATGCTAGATGGCTTCATATTAAAGTTTTAGGGAACCAGTCCAAAGGTCAGACCATTAATTTGCCAAAATTAATTTTTTTTTTAAATGTCAAATATTGAATAGTTTTGTAAACATTCTATCACTCATAGTTGCTTTGTTAGTGACTCACTGGTAGCGGTGGCACACTCTGCTTATACTTCAAGTAAAAAGCTGTCTTGTTATTCAACAACATGTACTTGGCATGATTTTTAGGATTGATTTTATACTTTAATGTAAAAACCACTATAAATTATCTATGTTTGGGTTGTCTAAGTCAGTTGCAAACCAATCTTTGGTCAACTAATGATTAGCAGCATCACCATATTTTAAAATATTTCTCAAGGATGCCAAAAAAACAAACACACATTGATGATCATCCATCAAGATGTTGACAACCAACAATTCTTTGTTTTAAGCTGATAAGGTTCAGGTTTTATTCAAATTTCCATGGCAAGAAAATCATTGTTCATCATCCTTTCAATTTGATTGGTTTGATCAATATGCTTGGCTCTCCTATGACAAAACTACAGACTTTTTTGTGAAGTTTTTCAACAAGCTTACTTCAAGAAGAAACTTTTGAATAATGCATTGAAATTCATATACGTATCAAAAGGATATTTAAACTTGAAGGAAGCGCACACATCTATCAAAATTGAGGAATTAACAGTCAGTGTTGGAACTAGTAATATTATTGCCAAAGACTAGAGATACAGATGAATCAGTTAGTGATATATATACCCTCTAGAGCATGTGTGGGCAAACTGGCCCAGGATAACATATAAGCTGAGAATTTGACCTGAATTAAACTTTGAGATTGGGAGTCAGCTTATACAAAGGTTATCATGGGTGCCACTAAAGATTTATTTGAATCCAATACAATACAGTCGAATTCTGGTCAAATTCCAGCATGTGACAGACGCTGTCAATGTCTGTGCCAAAAACAGAAAAGCACAGGTTACAGGGTTCTCATTCATTTCACCGACACGGACAAAGCAAATGATTTTCTTGCCTCAGGCTTTTAGCAATACAGGTTTATGTGCCAGGATTTTATAATGAAAAGAGCCTATATGCATTCTTTAAAATACTAAATCCCATAGGTCTGTGTGGAATGAACAAGAAGCTCAACTTACTAAGGCAGAGCAATGTCGGATAAACAGTTGACCTTGAGAAGATATTTGCATACAGTTCAATAATTTAAATTTTTTTCACAAACACAATTTTTACACAAAAATGTTTATACAAGTGCTTAAAAATGCTTAGAATGTTTATGTATTTAAAATCCATCAAATTCTACTTTGTCATCTGAATCACCAAATAACATATTACATTTGTTGGTAATGACCATATCATATGGATAACACTCATCTGTATGTGGCATATATGGCCAGCCACATCATTGTCTGTCTCCTGCCATAATATATCATCCTCAGTACTGCCATGCTGTTGCTTATACTGCAGTTTTTGAAAGACTTTATCACATGTTCTGGCATTACTTTAGATCTGTAGTCCACAACCCATGGACACTGTTGCTAATGATGCGGCATGCATATTCCCAGCAGCTGTGAACAACACATCCAGAAACCATTTGCTCATCCCAGCAATGACACATCAAGTCTTTGAATGGCTTGTGGAGGCTCACATCCAGGGGGTGTAGAATAGAGATTAACCACTGGGAATGATAGTAATCAGCTTTAATATTGGCAGTGAAATGGGATTTAAACATGCCCCATACTAGAGATTTCACTTTCAGTGGACCTCCAGGCACCAAGATTTATATGAAAGGGTGTCAATTGCTATTGAGCAACTGGCCAACTTTTCCCATGACAGAATCAGTGTTACTACAGATGAATTGCATAATTTGATAAACAAAAACCATGGAAGTTTGATCCATAGACAATTCATATCTGTGCTTGGGGATGTGGAGGGGAGGGCAAGGCAGACCGCACTGATATTCCATACCCTTCCAGTGTTTGATGGGAAGAGATTGTAATGTTCTCAGAAATGAAGGGTAATGATATAGCTTTTTGAACTTATGGATGAATATCGAAAAACAGATCTTGCATTTCTTGTTAACATTATGGAAGATCTAAATATCTTAAATGTGAATCTTCAGGGTAAAAAAAAAAAGATTACCAATGATATGTATTCTGCAGTAAAGTTTTTAAAGCAAAACTACTCTTGTTTTCAAAACAAGTAAAGGACAAAAAAAAAACGTGCATTTCCTTTCTCTGCAAAACTCTGAAATGAGTTCAAAGGCAGCTGAGTGGTGTGGCAACCATCTTAGCATCCTACATGAAGAGTTCTTATCGTTTTCAGGACTTTAAGAAAATTGAAAATGAAATTTACTTGTTCTTTTGTTCTTTTACTTACGATATCGGAAGGGCTTCAGATTATCTTCAAATGGAAATCATTTACTTACAGAGTGACATTTTACTTTTAATTTTCTGAACAGCAACAAATTTTTGGATTACTAGGTGGATTCAAAATGTTTCAACTTGAAAGACTCTCAAGGAAGATGTCATTTTTTGGTTCCACATACATAAGCAAACAGACATTTTCCTTAATGAAAAGGAACAAGTTGGAGTTGAGGTTACAGATGATGGATGAGAATTTGGCTGCAGTGTTGCATGTTACCACATCTGAAATGACTTTAAAACCAGGAACCTCTTTAAAGAATGTTATCTCTCATACTGATATTGAAGTGCTAGCATTAACTGAGCTAAGGGCTATCTAGGGTTTGTTTTTGTCTTTTTTTGCTGATATAAACTATTGCTTAAATGTAAGACATTTTTAAACTATTATTACAAAATTTAACAGTAGTTGCATGTGTAGCCTTTGATCTGGCCTGCTGAAGTACTTACAACTTAAAGGTGGCCTCTGGGTAATAAATTTGTCCACCTGCTTTAGAGAGAAAGAACTGAAAAGAAATCTGTTAACGAAAGTTTTAAAAAAATTTTTCTAGGGAGGTGATAGCAATGGAAACTTATTCAGATGTTTAAACTGAATGCATTTTATGATATATTTCTCCAATGGTAGATAAGAAATCTACTGAGTACACCAGCAAGGACCTGCAGAATGAAATTCTATGGAAGTCCTAGATGATATTACTAATTTTATAAACAGCCAGCATTTTACAGTATTATGATCAATGAAATGATGAACAAATATTGTTGGTGTTTCATTGGATTGAAGTTGTGATAGTTTATGTGGATTTTATCCATTTATCTTGAAGAAACATTGAAAGATTCTTTGTTTCAGTCATTGCAGAAAGTCAGAGGAAATTACAATGTACAATTTAATTTTCTAGATTCATAGAATTTGATTTTGATTATGAACTAGAACTTTAATCTAAGACAGAGATGATGAATGCTGTGCAGGAATTTATTAGGTTATTAGTTGTCTTTATTGAGCTGAACAGACAAGCTTAGAAAGTTGCCTCACAGATAGATTTAAAGCAGTCTACTTTGTGTTCATTCATCTTGTAGCTCGACAAGAGAGTGAACATTTATTTGTCTTTGTTTTAGCTATTTATATATTCTTTAAAAACAATTTTTGGGGTATTTTTTAGGCTTAGTTGGTTAAGTAATGTTCTGACAAATCAATCGATACCTACAGTAGGATCCCTTTGAAATGGTAAGAAAAATATGGTTTGAGGGTTCTAATTTTAAAACTTGCATAAAGTCACTTTTGGCAAAGAATTCCTGATGTGTCACTTGCTAAGCTAATAAATACTTCCTAATGTCTAGCATGAAGAATTCCTTACTTATGACCCCTAGTAATATCTAGTGTGCCACTTAACTAAGATCTAGATCTATGTTTGTTGCAAGAACACTGAAGCCTCTTATATTTCCACTCTGTTTACTGACATTGGATTACTTTTTTAAAGACATGCAGGAACTCTGGTCTTGAATAGCATTTTAAAATTATATTTTGAGAGCATTATTTTTTTTACAGAGGCATTATTTGTAAACAAAGTTGTGAATACATTTAATTTTGTGGACAATATCAGTTGGAATATATGCACATTTTTGTGTTAATTTCAGTTCCATGATGAAAGGTAGTGAAAGTCATAAAGTCCTTGATCTGGCTGCCAACCCAATTCTTCGCCACTATTACCAAAACAAGGTAATGCATTACTTCTTCTGAAACACTTTTGGAATCACACTTTTTAATTTAGGATTGTTGCTCCTTTGTTTTGTTTTTGTAATCCTGGGTTATAGTAAGAAATATCCTTGGAGAAATGTTGTAAAACGTGGATTTTGACTTTTCAGTGATGTGTAGAGTAGAATTGTTTTGGCATGTGCTGTACTAACCATTTAAACAATTCATATCCCAGGGTCTTCCACAAAGGCTGTAATAGTTTCCTGTCTTTTTTTAACTTAAACTACTGCTCAAAAATTTTGGGTACACCATTGTAATTTTTATCAGATTATGTATCCACTAAAACTTAACTACCATAAATACAATCGAAATAATTAAATATGTATTTTATTACAATCTATACCAGTGGTATTTAACTTTTTTGCCACTATTACCTCTTGAGATAGCCAACAAAACTGTAATTATCCCTCCCCCCATCCTTTTCACTGATCAAAAGCCATTGGCCAAAAGAGGAAGTGTAATTGCCTATTTATAGGTTTGAGCATGTTCTCGATGTTTCTGGGGTGTACAAGCACAGGGTATTCCTAACCTCTGGTACGTCATGTCATCTTCAATGTGGTGCACTACAAGAAAGTAGTCATGATAAATGAGTTACTGCAATATCCTTAAATTTAAAGGCTCATTCCCCCCCCCCCACAAGGCTATATTACCTTTGCAGCAGTTACTGCCTAACAGGTTCTTTAAAATCTGTCTCCAAATTAATTTTATGGGATAATCTTTTGATAACGTATTCCAAACTACCTATACAATCTGCCACAACTGTTGGGCTGATGATGGTGGTTTATCTTCCTCTTCTCTATTTATCCCAATTGTTTTCAGTGAGGATTATGGTGGCCTTTTCCGCCATGATGATGATAATCCATTTCTGGAATATATTGCATTAGCTTTGTTTGTTTGGGGCATCCGTACTTTTATAAAAATCACCAACTGCATTTCCAGCAAAACAACCTCAGATCATTGTTTCCTCTTCCATGCTTAACAGTAGACACAATGCAATCTTTTAGCATGTGTTCACCCACTTTGCTATGGTTATAACTGTACAATTTAATCCATATATTTCAAATTTCATCACTCCAGAGCACCTTTTCCATTTATTGTCCAATTTTTATGTCATTTAGCTTGAACGCCTTTTTTCCTTGTTTTTGAGGTCTTGGAGATTTAGATACCTGCTGCTTTAAGTCTCCTTTTAATAGTCAATACGGGATTATTTAGAGTTTATTCAAGGCAGTGGTTATCTGGGAGTTGGACAGATGTCTTTTACAGAGACTTGTGACCTTAATGTAGTGGTCTTCTATTTTAGAAGTGGTTTTTGCATATAAGCAGCACCATTCAATGACACTTAGTTTTCTTGAAATTTCTTGCAAGCCTTCAGTTGTCAGTACAACATCAACTTTTCACTGTTTAATTCATAGTTTTGGATCTTTGCCATCATCACTCTTTGATAAGCAATTAATTTCAGAGTCTCATTACTACTTTTACTTATTTTTAAATGTTACATTTATCACTCCTTGGTTAAAAGCAGCCATGAGTTCTAATTATAGATGCGAAAATTTCCAGATGTATAACTTAATTTCCATTGATCACAAACTACTACATTTTCTACATGATTTTATGAGTCATAAATTTGCTTTTATTTTGATACATTACTAAACGCAAGTGGATATCTGACCATAGAATACATTTGGTTAACTGTTAATATAAATTTTGTGATAATAAAATCATTTTGATCCTAGTTTTATATGCAATAACTCCAAAACTTTTGAGCAGTAGTGTAATTAATGAAGTCCATAGTAACCAAACATATCTTTGTTATTTAATATCAGCTTGTTTAGCCTAGTAATTACAGGGAGCCAGGAAATAATCAGGATCCATGCAAAGGTTACCCAAGGAGAGAGAATGGCCATTATTATGATTCTTAAATTGATTAATGCTATTGCTGTTAAGCATATTTAAAAGTAGTTTATTTTATTTATTAAAACTCCTATTACTAAAAATATATTTTTTGATATTTAACCATGCTGGGATCTTTTTTTTTTTTTTTTTTGGTGTGGTGCTAATTTTGGGGTATGTGTGTACGGTTGCATTTGTGTTGGGAGCTGGGTCGGTTCCACGACCGACCGCCACTGCTGTTTTTAAGTGAGGCCTTATTTTGACCTGTGTTTTGTGTATTTGTACCTCATCCTAGTGAGAACAGCGGGCTACCCAACTCCTTCGTATTGCACGGCATGAGGGGTAGGTTTCTCCTGGCTGAACTCTCAAAACAGAGTTTTCTCTCTGTATGTCCTTGAGCTGAGAAGGAGAGTTTGGGCCACTGTTTATTCTTAATATGTCCAAAAGGAGTAAGAGGATGGGTTGGATTCTATTTTTATTTTTGTTTGTGAAAAATGGATGGAGTCACGTTCTCCCTCCATCTCCTGTTCGGTGGTGTAGTTAGTCCTCCCTTGTTTGGGAATCAGAGATTCCCTGATGTTTTGAGGTGACCAAAGAATATTTGATCTTCCCAGGTAGGGTGACCGGAGGTTCCCTAGCTGGTGGGGTTGCCGGGAAGTAGCCCAACCACTGTGGTGATTGTCATCACAGCAGTCAGTGCCCCATCCCACGCCACCGTCTTTTGAAATCCATGGAAGTATTTTGGACTAGTGTTCCTGAATTTAGTATATCTTCCCACCTCTTGTAATCCGGTTCCTTGATAGGTCATGATGACAGGAAGAGGTAGATGTCTCGTTGGGATAATTTATCTAGATCGATTTTGTTAGGACCTAAGCTTATTTGATTGTCTGTTTCTATGTTAATGTTGCAACTAATCCACAACCTCAAAAATAGTTTACTGATTTTTTAACCCTTAGAACACAGGCTTGAATAATATGCAACCAACCACTAACTCTCTACATAAGAAAACATTATCACAGTTTTTTTTGTAATTTTACAGAAAATTTTATTTCTGATGTGTTCTGGCAATGAGATGTTTTTTTGCCTGCTCTATGTTCTCCATTTCACAACTGGACCAATATGTAAGTTATGTTTATTTACCTTTAAGCAGAATTTAAAATTTTTTGTTATAATAGAAATTCAGATTTTTAAAATTTTGTTTGAAAAGCATATTTCTGCATGCAGTGGGTTGTCGTCTAGTATTTATTTTACTTTTACAGCAGCTGACAGATTTGGATAACTGTGATTATTTCTATTGCTAGCTATTGAACACTGTTATTATATATGTACTGACCTAGCAAAAGAGAAACACTTTCAGAATAAAATATTGTGGTGGTCATGGTTGAGGGCCTGATTTGAATAGGGTCCCTAATCAGTTTGGCTTGGCATACCTCCCTGATTTGATGAGGATTTGCTTCTCTGAAAATGAAGAGTTTTGGTAGGGATTTTCTTGCTGAAGTCAGTGGTGCCAAGCCCAATGCTCTATTGTGAATAAGCATGATACCACACTCCATTGCCAGGCCAATTGGGGATAAAATATGCATGAGATCATTGTTTTTGTTATGGTGTAGCCTTTAGTGAGCAGCTACACATTTATGATGGGTGTAGTAATAACTAGGAGTTTACTAGTGACAGTCTAAATATTATTATATAGCCACTCATTGGTTTTTGAGACTTTAACATTAATGGCTAAAATAGCGCATCATTTTTTTCTCTTTTCGTGATTTAACTCTAATATACTTCTGTATAATCTCAAAACAGAGTCTCTAATACCTTTTCCCCAGTAAGGCTAAACGTTTGAGGATCTTAGAAATTTTTATTTTTTTGCAGTACCTCTTGGTCCCCTGTCCATTGGTCTCTGGACCCTGTTGGTTTACCCCTGTGCCCTCATATCCTTCATGAAACTTGGCATCAGCCTGTTGCAGCTCTGGGGGGCACTGCTGAATATTGAAGCAATCGACCAGGCGGATCGTGCAAGCAGTGGCCAACGACAAAAGAGCAACTAACTCATGCAGATAATAATTATCTCACCCCCATTTTGTTATGTTCCTAATTTTACTGGATGTTTTACATACACATGTAGGAATCTTAAATCAGTTTTTCTCTTGAGATAATTTTACCAGTAATGTGAAGTACAGAAGTGTTTAAACAACCAGAAATTTATGTATTTTGTGAACTCTTTTTATATTGTTTTTTTCTGATGTAAGGTGGTGAACTGTGTTCAGCTTTTGTCTAAAATAATCAAATAAGTGTTAGATAAGTTTTAAAACCAGAATTAAGATTTTTTTTCTAGCTATGTTGCTTGTTACAAACTTTGTTGTTTATGTACCATCACTAGATGGTTGCAGGATCAGTAATTTTAACTTTTAAATTTTGATGGCATAGCAATTAAAAACAATTTATTGGTACTCAGCCTCCTGTTATCAGAGTTTGTTTGTTTTTTGGTAATGTATCTTTATCTGTGTTTTATTGTTTTTTGTAAAAAATTTAGCATGCTGTTTTGTTTTTCTTACATTCCTTTTTACAATTATAAAAATAGAAAATTATTAAATATAAATTATATCTCAGATTAAATTTTGTGTAGTGTTTGTTTATTTTTTGGGTCCTCCAACATTATTTGCTACTAATCATGGTTTTAGTTCAGTTAATAATAAAATGAAATTCTAAAAATCTGTTATAATGCATTAATTATATTACAAAAAATGTTTTTTAATGATTTTTTTGTCTTTAATTACTGTTTCAATTGATTGGGGTTGATGCAAAAAAAAAAACTATTTTCTTCAGTTATTTCTGTTTGCTTTCTTACATATATCTGTTATTCTCAACTGCTCACATATGGAAACCTAATAATAACTAAATATTTATTTACAACACAACAAAGTTGCAAATTAAATGAAGACATTTCTGCAGACAGGCTGACTGACGTTTTAGTCTATACTTGATCTGCTATTTTAATTCATAGACTTTAATTGTCATAAAATCTTTGAATTAAATGCAACTACCTTTGTACACTGGCACTACAATGCAAAAAAAGAGACAGAAAATCAAGTTTTAGTTATCTGAAGAACCATTAATAAAATAGTGTATTTTTTAATGATTACTTTTTTTTGTTTGCCTCTCTAACTTATAGTTGGTATTGGACAAGCAACTATTTAGTTACCTCTTTGTAAAGATTATTTTCTATTAAAAAACTGTAATGCAAATTTATTGCATCAGTAATTTTCATTAATTAGTTTTTAAATTTAAATGAAAAAGAATAATAAAAATTGTTTGTAATTACATTATTGCTTTTATACATATTTCTATTCTCTAAATATTAGAACACGTTTATAAATATATTTAAGTAAAGAATAATTCCTTTATCCTGCAGATACTGGACCACAAAGGTGCCAGTTGATATTTACATAGTTAAATAATAGGCATAATTTACCTATAATACTAAAACAAAAACAATACTTTAATAAAATCTCAGCTAAATTAAGTGAGGAATGAATAGCACTGTCTGTAGCAGACAGTGCCACAATCTCAGTACAGCTGTACTGTGGTGCTAATGTTAACAAAGCTTTTCATTCCACAGCTAGTTGAAGGACTATTCTTTGACAACAATGTAAAATAATTCAAAGAAATATTTACTGGAGAAATAAGTAATATAAAATGTTTTCATGGCACATTCAATATCAAAACACATCATCATCGACAACTGGTTGACCATAGTGGTGAAAAATGACACTAGATTGGCCTGGTGTCAGTACATTGGAAGTGCTGAATCATAAATCACCATGTTTTTTGAAAAATCATTTTTATTTAAATATTAGTTACCACAAACTAGAAAGTATAGTTATTCCTTGAAATTTTTATAACTAAAATGTTTGTTTTTCATTTCAGATATAGAAAAATAAACTGAAATATTTTCTAAAAAGTATTTATTTTCTGTCAAATAATGCCTCACTTAATGTTTAACTCCATAATTATTGAGTTTTGTGATGTCTGTAAACCCAGCTGATCTGAGTTTATTTACTGACCACCAAATCTTGTTCCAAATTGTCTTGGTTTCAAAGTGGACTGCTAACCACTTTTCTATAGAAGTTATCAAATCATTAGAAATGTAATCTCCAAAATGCAATCCAGTTAATGTGGTGATATGCAAGATATAATATTTCTTTAATTAGGAAAAAAATTATTAATGATTAATACACATTTCACATAAATGAAAACCTGCTTCATGCATTTATCCATAGGACTTTAGGGTATTAAAACTGTTCTATCCTCATTTAACAATATGTGAAAAATATGAGGAGAGAAAAAATACAAAAAGTAAATGCATAGTTTTTATTTATTATTACAAATTTCAGATTTGCCCAACAGCTATGAAAATAAAATGGCAAGTTATATCTCTTGGGAGTGTGCAGTGAAGTGATTCCATCAAAGTTCATAAATTTCCCAATAGTTAAACAGCATTCCAATTGAAAGGAATAGATCACTACCTAAAACAGCAAACAGGTGGCGGCATTAATCCCCAAAGTTCAGTATCTTTCTTGTTTTTTTTTTTCAGACAAAAATTAAACTGTTTTAAAAAATATATCTATACTGACATTTTTAATGGTGTTATGAACATAAATTATTGTTCATACAGAGTTTTCTTGGTTAGATTGTGTAGTATTTATATTAATACACCTGTATAAATGAATTACCTGTAAGTTTAACAAGGGTAGTTTTTCCCTAGCTGTAATAGCTTCGAGATGGTACCTCCCCATGAAAGGAGGTTTTAGTAAGTTTTTTTTGCATAATGCCAAATAAAGCTTCTATATTGTATTTGATTATTATGAAATTTAAGCAAAATATACATACATAAAGTTACATGTAGGCTATCTGTTTATGTAGTTTTGAAAATAATTTTTTGATTTTAATGCGTGAACTAAAAAAAATGAAATTATAGGCAATTGCAAAGTAGTCTGTCAAGGGGCTACCATACTTTGTTAATTAAAAACACATTATAAACTGTCTTTTTGAACTAAAGGAAAAAGCCGTTAAATTTTCAAGAGAAGAATGTTACTTTTTAGAGTGCAAAACAAGTAATGCTGAGGCATATAATATAATTAGCCATCTTAAAACGAATTTGTCTAGTCAATCAATGAACTATTTTACAATATAAATAAAAATTGAATTGTAAGTTTCATAATGTATATACCACCACCTCTAAACTCAGCAATTTTGTTTTGGGATGTTAGACAGATTGATTCAATACCAGAATTCCCCCTGAGCTTTCAATTTGAAATAGATGGCAATTTTACTGTGCATTTTTCAGACTGCGGTTGAATGAATCACTGCATTAGAGGAACTTTAGAAGATGGCTTTTATCTATTACGTTTCCATGGTTATCAATGTGGATCACCGTTTCAGTGCAATTTAATGTGGTGCAGTGACATATGAGGAAAAACTGTTTTTGAATGAGTACAGTTTACTTTCAGGGGAGATAATAGACTGAAAATATGTAAAAAATTCTGAATGGACAGCTTATTGTTTGTGGTCTTTTTAGCTATTAAAAATAAAATTTCAAGAACGTTGACTTGGAAAACTTGCTGCAGAAAATATAGATATGCATTGTACTTTAATATTACGTGAAAAGCAATTTTTAATAAGAACTCTAACATATTTCCTTTTTTGTACGTATATACCAGGGTTTAGTTGAAGAAACCCCAGATAAAGGCTGCAAGTGTCATTAGCAAGACAGCATTGATGTTCACAATTTTTTTCCATTTTCTATTTTCTTTGATGGAATTCTGTTTCTTTTCCAAGGCTTCACGTTCTTTATCGCTCATCTGGACCCCATCCTGCATCTTCTCAATTCCACAGATCCATTTGAATGCAGTTTTATACCAAGGTAATTGCTTGGAATCAGCTATAAAAAAGTTTTAAAATAATAACAATGAATATGGCACACGCCTTGACAGGACAAAGGGCTAGTCTCAAAAACAAAAATAAGTATGTGTGATCCTTTAAACAGTTAAAATGGTAATGATCCCTAAAAAAACAAAATAATTAAGTTCTGCAGAATTTTTACATACCAGTATTTGGTTGTTCAAACAATAGCATCTGGTTATACTAGGCTTAGGTACTATTATATAAGCACAAACCTTTTACATTGTTCAGCTTAGGCTCTGAGTCAGTCAAATTTCTTTTGCTCCCTACTGTTGCATCAATATCAACATAAGTGGCAGTGCTAAAGCGGTTCCAGAAAGTCAGACGAACCAGCTGAAGTTAAGAAAGAAAAACTCATTGTATACACATTATGTGCGAGTCAGTACTGGGAACTGGAGCAAATAAATAGGGGGAACTCATCATATAGGTATTTAGTATATTACTAAAGAGAAAAAAAAAGAGTAGGCTATAGCTTCTGAAATCATGTAAATTAATGTACCATCAAGGGAGATTCTGACTTATTCTTTATCTTTGGCCTTGTGTGAATTCATATTTTAAAATATTCACAGCTCCACCCCTGGGAACAGTTTAACTTTTTCATCCAAAGTCATCTCAGGAAGATAGTTTCCTAGCACAGCAATCCTTTTTGTATTGGATATAAATTTAAAAGGTTTACGATAAATGATCATTTTTTTATTTTCCTAACAATATTTTAAAGAATTTTTTTTAAATAAGGAATTACTGGCATCCTAATGTTATTATTGGCTAAGAAAAATTTTAAAATGGCTTGAAAAGATTCCAGGCACCCAAAATGTTAATCTGCAAAGAATGGTCAATTGAGGAAAGTCATCTACTTCAAAGAATAATATATATGGCAGTGTAGCTGATCTGATTGACCAACCACTGGAAAAGCAGATCTTTCGCCTCTTTCTAGGTGATAGGGAATAATAATGTAGATAATTGTTAATGAGATTGTACAAAGACTTACATGTTTGTCAGGGATTGGTTTGGTAAGTAGGCTAATTATGATGGTCACGATGCAGACAATTACAAACAGAATGAGTCCAAAATGAAGGTAGTGGACATCTTTAATAACTGCAGGCCGCATGTCCTTTTCTTCTTCACCACATGGCACTGAAGGGTAATAAAACTCCCATGCAAACCGCACCAAGCCAATTATCAGACCAATCATCAAGCCATAGAATGCCCCCTGAATTACAAAGCAAAAACAAACACGTTTTTAATGAACCACTGGAAATAAATCTTGGTGCACCAATTTTATAGCGGTTGCTTCTATGCCTATAATTTGTGGTTCAAAACTTATACAAAAACAAATGGTTTTGTAATTTACAGATTTTAGGTTTAGTTTTCACATCTCTGACAATGCTGCTACCATATTGGCCATGACTTTTCTTGAGCCTTTTATCATCATCTGAAAAATAAACTTTTGTCTATTTTTTTGTAAAATGTTTGCTATTTGGCATCTCCAGCATAGGTCCAATGAGGGCAGTTTGATTTTTTGAGGTTAGTGTTTAAGTCACTATAATTGTATGGTAAGGATGCTTCCATGACAGCAATTGCTCAGTTGAGCATTCATCTTCTCCCCTACCACTAAGACTCTAACCTTTTAGTTAATTTTAAGAAATGTCTTCAGATATGTTCTCCGATGCAATTTGCTTGAAAAATATGTCACAGCAAAAGTGGAGACTAATATATATATATAATCAGTTTTCAATAGTATTTCTACAAGCAACGTAAGTTTTCCTTTCATTTTAGCAGACTTACCGGCTCATTGATACGCTTCCAAAGAATGGCAAGAACATACACAGCGCACACAGGTGGTGCAAGGTAGCTGGTGATGGACTGGATGTAATTGAACAGCTGACTGACATTCTGCACCACAGGGATCCAGGCAACACTGATCACCACCAACACTAACACACACACTCTGGAATCAGAAAGAAAACACTAAGTTTATAGGAGGTGGGAACCTATTATACTTTCTGATGGACTACTCAGCTGTGTGTCATCCTTCAATAGGTTTTGGCCCACCAATGTTATAGTGAGCCTAGCAGAAAGTGGTCAGCCCCCTCCCACCATCCATCCATCAGCTTAACTACCTTGATGCCTTCCTTCTCACTCCAAAATTTTGATGCTGTTTTGCATTATCTAGATGAGAAACCAGCAGTCTTCCCAGCAGTCCTCTGACACCACCTTCTTTTCCTTTTATTTTCCACTGCTGTTCTGTCTTCGCATGGGACCGTTAACTTGATTAACAAAAATCAGCCTTGTTGTCTTTGACTATATATGATATCAGCTCTTGGTTTTCTTATTCCTATATTTTGATTGAATACTCCATCTCACATCCATCAGTACTGTCTAATCATTGTGTGATGTTAGGAAACCCCTTTCTTCTGTTCCTTCAGCTTTCTTACGTACTCAGCTCTTTTGCAAATTTTATGAATGGAGTTGACTTAATTGACTTGCATTTTTTCACCTTTCCCATCTTTGCCACCACCTCCAAAACTTTATCATGCCATCATCTGCGCCTTCACCACATTAATGCTACCTTACAACTTAATGTATGTGCAAGTATTGCTCTACCACCAAATCATCTGGTGATTCAGCGTAGGTAGTATTAAACTGAAATGATTAAGAAATGTTTTCCACATGTGCAATATACACTGCAGCAAAGTTCTTCCCTTCTCTTAATCATTTCTGAAATTTACACTTATTTTCCTTGCTGTTCTTTTGTTCTCACTGGTATGTTATACAATAAGGGCCACCAAATTCTGGGTAAACGCCAAGTTGATAACACCCATTAAGCCTCTAAATGCATTCTGAAATTTGAAAGAAAACGTGACTATATGAAGAGGTGGAAAGCTATTATAACTTAATGTGAGAAGCATGAAACATTAAAAAGACAGCTTTGGAGTCAAGGGGTTAAAATAATGATGAGGGAATGAGATTATTTTAATTGAAAAATCTATTACAATATATTTTGAAATCCAAATTGCACAGGTACCACACCTATAAATAACTGTGGAGATACAATAATATACTCAATTATCAAATAAAGGAAATTATCTCCCAACTTGCTGAAATCTTTCAAGAAGAACAAAAAAATTCTCACATTATCTAAGGTGCTTTCACACTTAATAAAGCATTACACTAATTAAATTCTTTTTCCTATTTTGTTTTCAATTTATCGGCCTTGATTTACCAACTAACAAATAATGGTCCAAATGAGAAGCCTACAATTTTACCATTAATAAAAACTTTTAACTTTTTAAAAAGTTTCATTCACTTTAATTGTTTTTATTGCTAGTGTTTGACCACCTTCCCTCGCTTTTATCTGTATCAATCTCTGCAAGCTCAATATTCATTTGGATATTTCTGTATTTTATGTTCATACAGATTGATAAACTTTGAATCACAGGTTTTCTTTTAACCAAAACTTCAAATTTAAGACTATGAACTTTTGCCTTAAATGTATCACTGAGTTAATATCTTCTCTCCTCATAATTAAAAACAAAAAAAGTAGTAGTAATTTTGAAAATTTGAGAACACAATTACCTAGTCTTTCCTAGGGAATTTAAAGAGAAAGATTCTTAAGTTTTGTAAATGACCAATATGTTAATGTTTAGATTCAGTGCCTGAACATGATGGATAGTTCCTTTATAGCAGTAAACTCTTGCAATTCAGCTAGCATTACCACTACAGTATATGTAAAAAAACTGTTTACCTTCCAACTATCATGAGTTCCACATCTGTTGCTTGTTTGTGGACTCTTCGCCATATGTCCATGGTGAATATGGTGCTGCTGCTGTTAAATATAGATGTGAGAGATGAGATGAGTGCTGACATCATCACAGCTAGCATCAGCCCCTTTAGACCAGCCGGCATGATCTTCAGCACAAGGGTTGGGTAGGCAATATTTGTGCATCCTGAACGACTGCCGCATGTTTCCTCACAAACATCTGGGTCAGCACATGCAATTATATCTGATAAAAAGTGAAAGTAGTGGAAATAATAAAAGTGGGAATTATCAGGATAAAACAGATTAAAGTTAACTCTATTGACAACAATAAAAGATGGGTGTTGAGGAAATATTGCACAATCAGGAGGAGGATTTCCATCTACTGCAGGTGGAACTTATTTGCATGTCAGAAGTCAGGTGATCAAAATGGAAAGCCAATAAATTAACAATAAAAACATCAGAATTGTACTGGAGAAGTTTGATGCAGTAGGTGGAAAGTGATACAAAGCTATTTTATGGCTAAAACAATTTAACATTCTCTATCAGTTCATTTCATACAAGTAGACGAGAAGATATTGATGCTTTTTAACTGTGCCATGTGCTGTGCAGGGATACAATAGTGTCTCGTCTGCACAAGACATACAAAGAATTTCACATTCTTCACATTTCCACTTTTCAGTCTTCCAAAGCCACAAATTTTATCTTTTTATTATTTTTTTTAAGTGTTTTGTAATTATGATGAATAATGAAACAATGGGGGTAAAAAATATCCATCAACATCTTTTTCTCCCCTCTGATTAACAACACATCTACTGTAAACCTTGTTATAGGGAATTTTACACCCCTAACACCAAAACCTGGTGATAGTGTGCAATTATTTTCTAGAGTACTTGTTATCAAAACTGAAAAACATCCATTAGTGCTCAGAACCACAGAAATATCGGCTAACTTTAGTTTTTTGTGTGCTTTGTGAAAAAAAACATCATCTGCAGCACAGCAAACAAATAGTTACCCAACAACATTACCATAAGTAATTTTTTAAACAATTCTAATACAAAAAAAAAAAAAGTTTATGTAGTTTGTTTAAAAAATGATGCTATTAGCAATATTTAAAAAAACAAAATACATATAATATCTTGTGCACTATAATTCTAGAAAGATCTACAAAGAGACTGTACTGTTTTAACTATAGCAGACCAAGGTTTCAGTAAGTAGTTACTTGGATACAGGATTCTTGCTACCATTCCAGGAAAAACAATCAACCACAAAGGCAGGAATTTCAAGTAACCAGCCATCAAAGTACCGGCTTTAGCGTAGGTGAGATTCTTAGCAGCTAGTGTCCTCTGTACAATCACCTAAAAGAGAAATATTTTGTGTAATCATCTAAAAAGTGATTAATTGATTTTTTATTAACCCCCCCCCCTTCACAGCTATGTTGATATAATGTCTCCAAAGATTGATACTATAAATTCCTGTATTAAAATAGAGTTAACTAACTATCTTATGTTGAGCTATTTAGTTAGTGACATTCATTTTCATACTGCTCCTCCAATGTTTCAGAGTATTACTTACTCTCATGGTCCAGTCCTCCTAAGAGATGGTGATTTGATCTGAATCTATTGTTGGTTTGTTTTTGAAAAGCATCTTAACAGAGCTTTCCCCAAAAATATGGCTGTCTTGGGTGTATTATGGACATTCTCTGAGTTAGTGTTTAGCAGTTTCAGCCACATTGCAATTGAAATGTGTCTTATGAAGTGGCTACTCCTATGAGCAGGGCTACTTTGGAGGTGACCAGTATGGAATTAGCCAATTTGTACCCGTAGACCCCTGAAGTCTTTCTTTGCACATTTGGTGATTTTAATTTCTTTAAATCAAGGTATGTGCTGTTTTTGGATTCACATACTTTTTCTTATGAATGTTGATTGTAAAGAGAGTTGTAAAGATCTTTTCCATGTATAAGATGATTTTCTGTAAGCTAGATAACACTGCAACTCAATCACAAGTTCGGAAGTCCAACTCCAACTCGCTCAACAACAACAACAGCATTTACAATTCCGTGTAACTTCTTTTCTACTGCAGAAATTTTGGAGACTGAGACCTAAATAATAATTCCATTAACATATAAAGCTATATCAGCATTCCATTTGAAATATGTGATGCTTGTGATATAAACATTAAAGAGGACAGGGCTCAGCACAGTTTCTTGCAGTAGACCATGCATGATTGATAAGGTGAGGTGTAACTATCAGTCTTCCCCATTGCATACCTGTGGATGATGAAAGATTTAATCCATATTATTACTCACATTGGTAGTTCTAATTTAATGAATTGTTGAAAGAGGCCAAATTTCCATACTTTGTCATATGCTATGAATACTAGTATTTTCTTTCACCTCTGGAATGTATCTTACATAGACTGTGTAAACCACATCAGATCAGGTTGATAGGTTGATCTAGCTGTTTTGAACTCTACTTGTGCTGGTGCAAGGAAGGATATTTTGAAATTCTAGACACTAAATCAAATATCTTTGTACAACTTGTTCCAGTAGTTTAGCCAGGCAGATTGTGAAGAAAATTTCTCCACAGCTATCTGCTTGGTTAGACTTTTTCTCAAGAATTGGGATAATAATGGCTTCTCTCCAAAACATTAGGTGTTTTACATGTATGCCATAATCCACTGAAAAAACTGAAAAACTAAAGTACCAGTTCCCAGGCTTTTGGAAAATGTAGAATCATTTCATTTATGATCCCATCAGATATGTATTTTGTTACAACTGAGGCACTATCTTCAGTTTTGCACATATGACAGGTTTGAAGTCATTAGATCCTGTTAAATTGCATTTAGTTGATTTTTTTTCATTTGTTTCTTAAAGGTTATGTCAAGGTGCTTGTGACCTCAACTTGGTTTTGTCTGGTAAAAAGTCTGATTAATGCCTTAGCCTTTTTCCTCCATACTTTAACATAACCACTGACTTCAGTTGGGGTCAGGTGACTAAATTTCAAAACAGAGATTAAATCTTCATTGAAACTTAATGTTACTAGATTAACTGATATAATATAAGATCACTAGTTCTAATCAAGTAATAGGAGCATATTATCAAAGGGTAGATATTACTGGTGAAGCACCAACACATTTCATTTATTCCTATTGGTTATTATACTTTATAACAATGAGAGAGAGAGAGAGAGATTAGTCCAAAGTGTGAACTACCAAAGACAAAAAGAACAACTCATCTGAGACATCAGTGACAAATTTTACATAACTAACCTGATCTGAGCACCAATACCAAACAGATGATACTGTCAGACCAAACACCACCCCAGGCCATGGAAGCTGGCTATCATCATAGGAACGAAAGAGATGCATTGCGTTGTTTGGAGGGATCCCACATTTGGCATATTTAGATTTGTTTAAGTTTGGATAGTCGATGTAATCCTTTGTGATGTTAGGCCAAGCATCAAAGTAATGTTTTACTAAAGATTCATAACCTCCAACTCTAATAAAACCTGTAGAAACAAAAAGATTTTTTTAAAATTATTATTATTAAACAAGGGAGTAAAATTTCTTTTTCTGATCATCTAACCGGCTTCAGTGTAGGACAATCTTTTATTTCAATATGGCTGTCAAGCAGACAGAAAGTAATGGCTTCCCATACATGATATTCACAATTAATTTTAAGGCACGCTGATGGCGGCAACAACAACAATAATAACAATTCAATAGTGAACAGTTATAAATACATTTGTAAAAGATAAAGACTATTACAGTCCTAAAACAGAAATGTCTACTGAAAATTAACATCAATGCATGCCAAAATAGTTCTTCTAAGGCTAGACCTTGCTGATGTTGACTGAAAAAGATCATCAAAGCACACACAGATGCATTAGTAAGTTCTGTTACTACTGATGGTAATAAAAAATAATGTCTTAATGCAGAGTTCTTTTTAAAACAATAACAACTGATGTTTTAATATATAGTCATCTTTTAGACAGTAACAGTTGATGTTTACTTTGTAGATTGTTTTAATGAAGGCTGCTATTTCTGAAAATTTAATATCATGTATAATGGTTGATATAGCTTTATGTATTTATTATATGGTGGGATCAGTTTCTAAGGGATACTTACTCATGATCATTAGGACAAATGCTCCAATAAGCATGATGAGTGTCTGCACAAAATCTGTCCAAATGACAGCTGTTAATCCACCTAAAACAAAAAATGAAATGAAAATTTAAAACGAAAAAAATACGGGTACTATGAAGTTTTAAAGAGAATGACTTCTAAATCTCACGCAACTGTGCCACAACTTTCTTCAGCAATGTTCAACATCTTATCAGTCACCATTTTAACCTCAACAGTTTTTCCAGTATTTGCTATATAAGCATTGACAAAATGGCTAATCTGGGGTAAATACAAAGGGTGCTTAGAAAATTTTTATTGAACCATCTATAAACATTTTAAACCAATTCTCATTTCTATTAAAAACAAAAAGTCAAAGTAATCAATAATGGGGATATAAACATCTACTGGGGAGTTATCTTTTATTAACGCAAATCAAGGTCAATGAACTGTAGTGAGTGACAGGAAGCTAACTCTTCCTGTCTTATTCTCACATAACATCTTGTGACATACCCTGGTGGACGGAGATCAAGAGCTATTTAAAACGTGTGATGATTGAATTTTGCATTGCATTGGTTTAATCCTATTGAAGACTGTACCACAAAAATAACAGACTGTCTGTCTCCTCTGGCCTCAAAAAAAGAAAATTGAAAGTGACAACTACCGTGTAAAAAAAAAAAAAAAATAGTAGTAGAAGTAAATCTTTAAAAAGCAGCAAACAAAGGCTATATTTAAACTTGCAGCTAAGATGGTGATAACAGGGACACGGGACAAAGGCTATGTTTAAACTTGCAGCTAAGATGGTGATAACAGGGACACGGGACAAAGGCTACGTTTAAACTTGCAGCTAAGAAGCTGATGACAGGGACATGGGACAAAGGCTACGTTTAAACTTGCATCTAGTATGGCGCTAACAGGGACACAGGACAAAGGCTACGTTTAAACTTGCAGCTAAGATGGTGATAACAGGGACACGGGACAAAGGCTACGTTTAAACTTGCAGCTAAGATGGTGATGACAGGGACACGGGACAAAGGCTATGTATAAACTTGCAGCTAAGAAGGTGATAACAGGGACACGGGACAAAGGCTATGTTTAAACTTGCAGCTAAGAAGGTGATGACAGGGACACGGGACAAAGGCTATGTTTAAACTTGCAGCTAAGAAGGTGATGACAGGGACATGGGACAAAGGCTACGTTTAAACTTGCAGCTAAGATGGTGATAACAGGGACATGGGACAAAGGCTACGTTTAAACTTGCAGCTAAGATGGTGATAACAGGGACACGGGACAAAGGCTATGTATAAACTTGCAGCTAAGAAGGTGATGACAGGGACACGGGACAAAGGCTATGTATAAACTTGCAGCTAAGAAGGTGATGACAGGGACACGGGACAAAGGCTACGTTTAAACTTGCAGCTAAGAAGGTGATGACAGGGACACGGGACAAAGGCTACATTTAAACTTGCAGCTAAGGTGATGACAGGGACATGGGACAAAGGCTACGTTTAAACTTGCAGCTAAGATGGTGATAACAGGGACACGGGACAAAGGCTATGTTTAAACTTGCAGCTAAGAAGGTGATGACAGGGACACGGGACAAAGGCTATGTATAAACTTGCAGCTAAGAAGGTGATGACAGGGACACGGGACAAAGGCTATGTATAAACTTGCAGCTAAGAAGGTGATGACAGGGACACGGGACAAAGGCTACGTTTAAACTTGCAGCTAAGAAGGTGATGACAGGGACACGGGACAAAGGCTATGTATAAACTTGCAGCTAAGAAGGTGATAACAGGGACACGGGACAAAGGCTACGTTTAAACTTGCAGCTAAGAAGGTGATGACAGGGACACGGGACAAAGGCTACATTTAAACTTGCAGCTAAGGTGATGACAGGGACATGGGACAAAGGCTACGTTTAAACTTGCAGCTAAGATGGTGATAACAGGGACACGGGACAAAGGCTATGTTTAAACTTGCAGCTAAGAAGGTGATGACAGGGACATGGGACAAAGGCTACGTTTAAACTTGCAGCTAAGATGGTGATAACAGGGACACGGGACAAAGGCTATGTTTAAACTTGCAGCTAAGAAGGTGATGACAGGGACACGGGACAAAGGCTATGTATAAACTTGCAGCTAAGAAGGTGATGACAGGGACACGGGACAAAGGCTATGTATAAACTTGCAGCTAAGAAGGTGATAACAGGGACACGGGACAAAGGCTATGTTTAAACTTGCAGCTAAGAAGGTGATAACAGGGACATGGGACAAAGGCTATGTTTAAACTTGCAGCTAAGAAGGTGATAACAGGGACATGGGACAAAGGCTATGTTTAAACTTGCAGCTAAGAAGGTGATAACAGGGACATGGGACAAAGGCTATGTATAAACTTGCAGCTAAGAAGGTGATAACAGGGACACGGGACAAAGGCTATGTTTAAACTTGCAGCTAAGAAGGTGATGACAGGGACACGGGACAAAGGCTATGTATAAACTTGCAGCTAAGAAGGTGATGACAGGGACACGGGACAAAGGCTATGTATAAACTTGCAGCTAAGAAGGTGATAACAGGGACACGGGACAAAGGCTATGTTTAAACTTGCAGCTAAGAAGGTGATAACAGGGACATGGGACAAAGGCTATGTTTAAACTTGCAGCTAAGAAGGTGATAACAGGGACATGGGACAAAGGCTATGTTTAAACTTGCAGCTAAGAAGGTGATAACAGGGACATGGGACAAAGGCTATGTATAAACTTGCAGCTAAGAAGGTGATAACAGGGACACGGGACAAAGGCTATGTTTAAACTTGCAGCTAAGAAGGTGATAACAGGGACATGGGACAAAGGCTATGTTTAAACTTGCAGCTAAGAAGGTGATGACAGGGACATGGGACAAAGGCTACGTTTAAACTTGCATCTAGGATGGCGCTAACAAGGACATAAGGCTGTGTCCCTTATTGCACTTGGATACTCTCGTTGCGAGTATCAGCACAAAAAAAAAAAGAAATAAGTGCGCAAGCTGCTGAAACAGGTGGTGAAAGACGCAAGGAGCAGAGACTGGGTGATTTCACAGTACGGTTCTGCGTGCTTCTTTGCCATGCTTCATAAGACATCTGATCTAAGTGGCCAGGGCCGATCACGAATATTGATCACTACCTGATATTGGCTACAAGCGCCAGATTTCTCCTTGCCCCCTCCACCGCTGCCAGAGAAAAGCAAACACCATGGAAAAGCCACTCAACCGTTAATGAGTGATGTTTGCGCTGAGCAGCGAAGAAACGCTCGACTTTCGCAAGACCAACCTGAAACTGTTGTGCAACTTTAGAGCCCTAATAGGTACTCGGAATTTTAATCAGATCATGCCACCATTGATAATCCAGACGGTCGTGGGTGCAAAGGCGCCAGCCTCAGAATTTCAGAAAACCGCCAACTTTTTTTTCCCAAGTTGAGTTAGCATCCAACCCCTGTGAGGACTGCTCAAGTGTCTTGAAGAGCAGCGAAATCAGACTGACGACTGATAAAAACGGTCGTATGGCCGACATACTTTGAAGGCATAACGTGGTTGGTCAGTTGAGGAACAGGAAAGGGGATAAAGGACAGCCCTTTATGGGGATTTATCTTCTATATGTAATATTACGTATTTAGAAAATACAATTTTTAAAAACATTCGAGAGAGAGAGAGAGAGATGACGTCGGTACACAGAGACACGACATCGGTACAGAGAGAGACATGACATCGGTAGAGAGAGAGAGATGACGTCGGTACACAGAGAGAAAGAGATATTATTTGTGTTGGTAACTATTTCTACAGCCAGTTTACATTTATATTGGTTTGATCAGATGTTCAGATAAATATGACTAACTATAATTGATACTGTGGATACAGTATTTTCGCAAGGGCAAAAAATGATATGTATCACCAAATAAGATCACGAAAAAAATCTGATAGAAATTAAACAAAATGATCAAATGGGTTTACCTCCAATTGTAAAAATGGCGGATACAATAAGAAGAATGATGACAGCCAGATACAGGTTCATCTTGGCAGCTTGGTTAATAAAAATAGCACCAGAATATAAATCAGCCTACAGAAAATATTTAAAAAAAAGATTAAATAATTCTTTAAAAAATTAATCAAAGAGAAATTGAGATATTTGGCTGAACCAACTATTTGCCAAATGAATTAGTGTAATTTCAGAAATCTTTACTTACTGAAATCTTTGTGAAAATATACAAAATCAAGGCGAGCACGCTGAGGTATACCCGGATTCTTTGACCCCCAAACCTTTTCCTCAGGTATTCTGGCATGGTGAAGACCTACAATGGAGATGCAATTGTATTCATCAAAGAGACTAAAGAACAGGGACAAATTCTGATATAACAAAAAAAAATAATTCACATTTTAAAAATAATGACTGGTGTAATCAGAAAATGAATCTAATTGTAATGGTCCAAACAGAAAAGTTTGTATTTGATTTTTCGCGAGCGAGTGCATGAGCCTCGTACCAGCAAAAACGATAACCTAATCACCTTCAGTCATCCATTCATTCATATATCTGTACCTTTCAGGATCGGTCCTTAAAGATGAATCAAGGTTCTTTCGGACTTCTCCAAACGCCCGGAGATGCTTCACAGCAGGAATGGACGATGGAAGACCACAAATTGTTACAGCCACTCATCCAGGGCATTTCGAGTCGTTACCCGACCCTTATCAATGATGATGAAATATATTAGCTGTGTTCTATAGCCAGGTATACGACAATTGCAAACTGTCTTTGAATTCACCACGAAGTAAACATTTGCACAAAGGGCAACAAAAGGCGTAGTTTTGTTGTTAGTTTTAACAATTCCATTGTAAAAAGAGTCTACTTACCCCAGCTGCTATGTACACGGGGACAAACACCCACCCGAGCAGCATCAGGACGAAAATGGCCTACAATCAGAATAGATGCCTAGTGAAAGTAAGTTCGAAGAAATAAGCAGTTAAGTAAAAGCAACAACTTTTTGCGGGGATGGAGTTAAATCCAAACAGAACAGTTGTTCGGCAAATGGCTAACGGTTGAAATTTATTGTTAGAAGCAACGTTACGACTGCTTGACAAGTGGACATCAGACTTTTGATTTGTTGGTCACTTCCACAGCGAAGAATGTTACGTATTACATGATCTATTGATTAACCCCTCTACGACTTATGTTAATCAAACTAGTAACACAGAACATGCGGTGCGCATAAGTACAGTGTAAGTGCAACAAATTTACTTATATCATGTGCATTTGTTTTCATTAAAAAGCAAGCCAAATTTTTTTTAAAGCTACAAGGTCGCATCACCTCGTGAACGAAGGTGTAATAACTGACAGGTAGAACGGATGCTAAACAACAACAAATAAATATATAATACATAATGAAAAACACTAATCAAAGTTAACAAAGTTATATTTAAAAAAAAAAACAACATCAACACAGAAAAACGCAAACTTCCTTATACAACAAGATTAATATTCATTATTTTACCTCTCTGATATTGAGTCTCTATTGTTCTCAATCTTATTCAGGGTCACGGACTTGCGTTCAGAAAATGCTCCTGTGTGTTTGTGTGTGTGTGTGTGTGTGTTGTTGTTGTTGCAATGATGTTGTACCTGATAGAAATCTTAGCCGAACAGACATTGTGAACATGATCAAAGAGTTCCACCAACAGATGGCGTATCGGTAGTTTCTAAGGAAAAACAAACGAACGAATAAAACAGCTGTAATTTCGGGAGTCTGTTTTTTGTTAACTTGAAAATAGGATTGGAATACCTCGCCCACCAGTGAGGGACCGCGCCAATTGCTTATTTCAGTGAAACATTGATTAGCATCGAGGCTGTGGGCTACGGAGCGTGAAACGCAAGATAAGAAAAGGAAAAGAGAAGACGAGCTACTGTTGTCGAGCCCTGCGCGAGATAGATGACAGAACAGGACACAACTTGCTTGGTTTGGCCATATAAAAGATGGAGGAATATACTCTCCAAACTGGCCTATATATTATTTATCACTAAAAAGAAGACCAAGAAAAAGATCGGTACATAATGATAAATAAAATGGCACCTCAATAAACAGAGGAACTGATTTCAAGACGGTAATTCAGCATAACATGTACAGTGACAGAGATTAATGGAGGACGCTCATCTCAAGCCGACAATGTGCGGCAAGCGATTGTAATGTAAAATTAAACTAACCAGACAAACAATATTCTTTCTTTTATTGACTGGGTGTCACTAAATATGCTTCAAACCGACGTCATTATGCCGTCTATATAAATTCCTCCGAATTAATGAACAAAATGGAGGTGAAAATGTGACGTACTGTCAAATTTTAAAAATGGAAATAACAAAGTAATTGAACTCACGAACGTCACGTGAGCGCATCGATAATACACCACTTCGTCCGCCACGAGCGAATTCGAATTCCGAGGGATTTGGAACGGGCTACGGAAATGTTGCCACGGTAGAAATCATTAGTTGGTGCACCAAACTTGTCGTGAGGCGAATAAAGTTAATTTTTTATTTTATAAATAATCTCCATTGTCATCCCGCACTAAATAACCAGGAAAATGCTGATGTTGAAAGATTCCTGGAAGAGCCGTTTGAAATGAAAGTCCATCAGCTAATATTTCGTTTACTTTTTTAATTAAATGGGAACCATTCGATGACGTATGACTTTTGCACAAATTGGATCCGAAAATCCTGCTACATACATTAACGGTAACTGACATTAAAAAGGAGGTGCCATCTAAAATAGTCTGATCTTGAACAGGTTTCTGCCGTATTTTACCTTATAAATGTACATTCTGTGTTTCGCTGTGTTACAATACTTGTGCACCTACTATGAATGCAAAAAGCTGATAAAATATCGAGCACTCTTCTTATAACTGTTTCAAAAATCCTTTTTATGTTTCAGAAGAATCTTATAATTCTGTGGCAAAATCAGCTTATAGTTTCTATGTCAATTAGTTTATGCTCATACGGACTGGCCCCGAGGAACGAGGAATTACAAACAATACCTGCTTCCCGTCCGCCATTTTGGTTCTGAATAAAGCTATGCATTTACATGGTGGCAACGGTAAACTTCCTCCAAAACCGAGTAAAATCGCTACGAATAGCGGCCATCTGCTTGATGTTGGCTGATAAATGCCTTACCGATGACTCACTGATTCCGTCCTGCTGCCGTCGGAGGAAACTCTGAAAGTACCTGTGAAGTGAGTTAGGGGAGCAGTTAGTTGTGTCGCCCCAAACCTCATGTCCCTTTCAGGCACTCGAACCGGACTCTAATGTCACTGATAATTGTGGTCGCGTCCAATTATCAGACCGGGTCCGGATCAGAAAAGCAGTGCGTGATTGGTCTGCTTCTACAATGCATTAAAAGAAAGACGCTACGCATCTCAGAAAGTTTGAAGGCCATTTTCGGCCAAACAAAAGGATTCTTCGAGCGATGTAAGATCATTAAAAGAAGTCAGGAGAGTGGGGAGACGGTCGGCCTGTGATTGCGTGCGATACAAATTGTTGATGGCCAGAATCATCCAAGGTGTGAGGAACGAAAAGACTCGTGAAAAGGTTCATCTCACAAGACAACCATCGACATCTGTCGGAAAATGGAAGCTGCAAAACAGCAAATCGGATCAATGGCTTTGACTGCCCAAGCCGAGGAACTGCACAAAGTGGACTCGAGTCGTAACAACAGGACAAAGAACAAACCTCAACCCGGTAAACTGCTGAAGTGTAAGCTCTTTTGCCAAACTCACTTGACGAGGCCCGACCTGTAGCGTCAGTCAGTCACAAGAGAAGTTTACTGCGAACAACCTCCTAAACGTCACGTAAAAGACTTCAAAACCCATCCAATGACCGTAAATCTGAAAATGTGGAATGACTGAACAATGGCTGCTCGTTGTAAAGTGAAAACTGTCAATCCATAATGCAAATACAATGTGGATCATGTGATAGTTGAGCAAGACCAGCTTACACCAACCACTACTTAGTCGCAAAGCTGAGCCTGGTCATCGTAAACTCGGAGAACTTTGATCCTATTTCGACTGTGTTGTCTATGCCACGCTGGGTGGAGGAGCTTCCACAGTATTCGACTCAAAACTGGGATCGCTGCTAAATGGTAAAGTCCACGTGACTCTGGTTTCGGATGCAGAGCCTATCATTAAAATTTGACATACTCTGCCAGAGTCAAGGAAAACTACTATGAAATCCGATCTGGCTAAGTGAACAGGCCAATAACAATTACACCACACCACCACCACCCCCCAAAAAAGTTGTGGGTGAGAAAACACCTTTCTACTGGTCAGGGTGTTGGGAAAATCATACCTCCCCCTCCCTCCAGAGAGAGGGGGAGTAGGGTTGGGTGGCCGGCTCGCAGTCTCAATGTAAACTAGTTTTGGCTAAAGTCCTTTAAGACCATAAGTTTTCATTTTTAAAAAAATTATCAATTTTTGTTACTAATCGAAATTTAAATAAAATTTCTTTGAACCTAAAAAAAAAAAAATGTTTGAGAGTGCAGGCGTGGTTAGGGAGGTTGACCAGCCCACCGACTAGACCAATCACGTGTCTGTAGCTCAGAAAACAAAGGTGGCTGGCATAAGGATATGTATATAAGCCTTTAAAATATGCTTGCATCACAGACTCCCTCCCAACGCCCGACGATATCTTGCGTGAACTCTTAAGTCCAGACAGTTCTCGGTGCTTGATTTACAGCAGGCAGCGATATCTACACTGCGAACTCGATGAGTCAAATCTGCTAACAACTTTCGGAACTTTTCGACGATATCGTTGGCGTTATTTCTGCTTTAGCCTGGAAGTGTCAAACGAAATATTTCGCAGGCCATGGGAAGTCTATAGGATGTACACTGCGCTGCTAATAATATAATAACGGATGAAAATGCTGATGCTGATCATGACAGAAATGCTGATTTGCTCTGGCCGAGATCAAGTTCGTAGGACATATTAGTGCGGATGGACTGAAGCGTGACCCCGAAAATATCGAGGCTGTAGTGAAAATGGAGAAACTTGGGAACAAGTAAATCGCTGAAAGATTCAGGGTTATTGTTACCAACATATCTCGCTTTGTGCCCAGGTTAACCGATGTCATCCGACCTTTCGCGCAACTCACTCGCCAGAATGTGGTGCTGCTCAGTTCTTACTGAAGCATCCATACTCGCCTACTCTGATCCCGATAGAGATCCGGCAATTCAAGCAACTGGATCTCATCAGAGCGGCTCTGCTGCAAGACTGTGTATTCGTCGCGACATCCGACTGTCGAGATGCTTGCAATAGCGTTCTTGCTGAGAAAGGGAAAAGTGGCACCAATCCACTTATCTACGGTCGAAATGTGATCGTTTAAAGCGACCATACATCACCAGTAAACCTCTGGAAAGAGAATTCAAGCGTCTGAAATGGACGCTTCTATGTGCACTGTTCTACGAGACAGAGGCCAGTATCTTCAGGTCGAGATGTTCCTGGCAGACTCGTTCTGCTGAGCGTGTATTTGTTTCGCTATGAGAAATGCCCCTCGCAACTTACCAACGAACGATGACAGGACACAACAAATCCGTCATGAAGCGGACAAGGAAGTCTCCAGGCTGTTATCCATCGCGGTTGGCCAGAGGTTAAATAAATGCAGAAGTGGCACAACTGATGACACTATACCAGCACATGGGAGACGAGCTTGCAACAGCAGACGGACTTGCGTTTCATGGTGAAAGACTCGTATTAACTCAAGACATGAGATCTAAGATAAACAAAGACAGTAAGATCTCCTAACCCGATTACTATTGGCTGCAGATCCATCTTCAGATCAGCACGTCAACAAAGATTACCATACACAAATTCAAGGCCTACCTCTCGCGTCATGGGCACCCTAACACTTTAATTATCAACCCTGGCAGTCAGCTGTTAGAGTCTCAAAGCTTCATCCCACCAACATCAATCCAATGGCAAAGTCGAATCCTCAATGAAAACAGCCAAACGGATGGTACTAAAATCCCAGACATCTGGCCCGGCGCGGACTCGCACGAAAACACTTCTCCCAACTTTTCTAGAACCTGGCAGTTGGTTGGAAAATGGAACTGAACAATTGAAAAAATAAACTCGAAAGCGCCAGGTCAGCATAGACTGACCCCTACCGGCTAAAGGAGAACTGAAGCAAGAACCATTTCAGTCGGGAGAGAAGTAATGGAGAAAGGGCAAAACAATGTAAGAGCTTTTACAAAGTCGAAGGCAGGAAGACGGTGACGTATGCAGCCGCCACCGAGCAAACTTAAGACAGTTCTAGAACCACTTTCTAACCGACCGGCCGAGTCTGCTTTAAATGGCGGACCGATACCGCGTCCGGGTGCTGGAACACCCAATAAGCCAGTACCGTCTCGGAGAGAGACGTGGCAGTATCCCCTATGTCTGTGAGTAACGCTCATACGAACCGCTGCGGAGCGATCGCAGGTATCTGCCCTCCACCGGAGACAAACAACGGTAAGCAACAATAGGGTCCTGCGTTACGGTGAGTCCCGTTAACCGGGAGCACACAAAAGTTATGCGTGCCTTATGAATCATCGATGGAGTGGGGGGGGGAATTCCCAACCCTTAAGAAAGAAAGGATGTGTGTACATTTCCCACCACCCGAGCCACAGCAACAAGATACCGATCACTGGTAACGCTTATAAAATCGTCATTTCCCCCGCTTTGTTAGACATTCAGTCGTTCTAAGCCTGTCCCCTTTTCGCCCCACTAATAACTTTTCATGTAGCCACTTATTCAACGGTCCCGAAAGGTCCTCGGTAGTTGCTAGGAGGGTTTTGTTCAGATATAGAATGTTGGATGGTTGCTATAACTACCAGACCGAGTTTTCAATAAATATGGATCTTTGACACCGAGGATTGAGATACTATAATTTTTTTTTGCAAAACCACTTTAATTTTGTATTTGTGAAGCAGACAGACAGGTCTGGGAATCCAGATAACCACTGACCGTGTAAGAGATGCTTTTATTCTCAAAATTCTTGCAAGAAGCATGCCTGTTCCGTGCGGAATTATCTGAACCTCCGTTAATCCTTAAGACGTTTTATTCAGCCCACATAAAGATGGCGGTAGAAACAGTGTCGGGGCGACGAAACAGAACCACGACTAGGTGTGTACAGGACGATAAATAATATTTTTCTTTTAAAATATAAACTCCAGAGTGGCATGATAACCCTACCGGCGTGAGTTCGGTATTCCTGTTTGAAGAGGAGCCACTGGTTAATACGTGCAGACTTTTGGAGAGTTGTAAAACCGAAAGAAGACGACAAAACAACAACAACACACGAATGCCTATCCATGGTAAATGGAACGGACTCGGAACAAGGATCACCGTGTGGAGAATATAGCGGGATGGTGTTGTGTACCAGCTACCCGACCAAAGTAAAGTCCCCCGGCTGAAAAGACTCCTATTGTAACTATATTTCAGTGTCATAATATTATAAATGAATGTCAGTGCTTTAGTCTTCAAATTAGTTATATTTCATAATTATACAAATCCTTGCAATAATAAGTTGAGCATACACTCGCCCCGCATCCGTGAATTAATTACTGACCATTGTCACATCTAGAAAATGGGCTGCTGAGATAGGCAGACTCATTTCCCTGCTCAGTTTAATGCCGAAATCACGTGGCTTTTACTTTAGTGCAAAGGCTCCTACATGAACCAGGATGCGAATAAACACCGTTATTTTGCCTGGTACAGCGAGCATATTGGTGGTCCGTAATGCACGCGACCTCCACCAGTTCACACCATAGGCCCGTGGGACTCGAACTGATCACATTCTTCTAAGCACGGTGGATAGGCGAGCATCTGGCCAAATTTCCGCCATGCAGCCCGTCTGCCTGTGTTTTTGTTTTTTTAGCCAGAGACCACCATATTATGCAGGAAGATAAAGCGGAACCATGAGCCCGGGCCGAGCCTCCTTGGCAGCATGTTATTAGGTTGTTACAAAAGTTTTGTCGGTTGTTTTTTTTTTTTTTTAACCGCAACAGAGACTTCATATCTTTGCTGAACGTGAAGTTTATTAACCAAAGTAAGTTCCATTACAATCCATAGACTTCTGCCGACGAGTTACCAGCACATTCATACCATTTTGGAAAAAATCTGGATTTCTGGAGTCGATAAACTTTTGGAAGGCAGTTTCATTTGCTGCTAGGTCGGAGAAAGGTCTGGTGAATAGGCCAACGTGTTCAGTGTCTGAAGAGTCACTTTCGCAACATGAGGACGAGCATTGTTGTGGAGCAGGGCTGGGCCTCTTCTATTCACCAATGCCGGCTGTTGTTGGGAACCTTTAATTCACGACAGTACTTTTCAGTTGTGATGGTTTTGTTTCTTATGACAAGGGAAGAGCAGATCTCCAATCGTTGATTTTGTTGTTGTTCAATCAACTTGTGAGGCATCCACTCCTCAAGCTGTCTCACGTTGCCAATTGCGTCAAGCTCCCCAGCAATTTCTGGCACTGTTTTTCTTGGATCGGCTTAAACTGAGACTTTCAGATGGTTGTCGTCATCACAGCTGGAAGGACGTCCGCTACGTTCCTTACCATCGAGGCTCACATCTCCTGATCGAAACTTTGCAAACCATCGTTGTACTGTGCGCTCATTCGCTGTGTCCTCGCCCCTCATTCGTTGTGTCCTCGCCCCTCGCTCGCTGTGTCCTCGCCCCTCATTCGCTGTGTCCTCGCCCCTCATTCGCTGTGTCCTCGCCCCTCATTCGCTGTGTCCTCGCCCCTCGCTCGCTGTGTCCTCGCCCCTCGCTCGCTGTGTCCTCGCCCCTCATTCGCTGTGTCCTCGCCCCTCATTCGCTGTGTCCTCGCCCCTCATTCGCTGTGTCCTCGCCCCTCATTCGCTGTGTCCTCGCCCCTCATTCGCTGTGTCCTCGCCCCTCGCTCGCCCTGTGGCCCAGTTTGAATCCGTAAAGCAAAAAATGGCACAAAGACTCTTCCATCCATGCTTCACTCAGAACCCTGAAACAAATATCTATTTAACGATTTTTAGAAAGGTAGGTTTTGCATAATGTGTGCCAAAGCACACACTACAAAACCATGTATAGCTTATCTACATACACCTTCACTGGCATGCGAAAAATGAACCCCAAATTGACATAATATAAAAGGCGACAAAGCTTTTGTGACGACCTGACAGATGACGATCCACTTCGAAGCATTAATTGAAAGAACGCCTACAACCTTTGTGGACAACCAGGAGGCGCGACTTACTGGTAGATTTCCCGGCCAGACGACTACAGAACGTTTCTACCGTTATTATAGAATAAACGTCTGAAACCTCGGCTGCTTAGGTTATTGCAGACATCTGTAATAGTGCGGTCTTTAAAACGCCCCCCCCCAACTATATTTGGCAGCTCTGATACTGAGTTGGGTCCTCACCGGGACCGATGGAACTTGACGGTCAGGGCCGCCGCCGACCAACGATCCCACGACAAGGAATGCGTCACGTTACCGCATCCGGGGGACGACGATAAGTAGGTCAGTTCGACGGTATTCTGGAGTTCTTCTGTTAGATGTTCTCCGTCAAGGCGACGATTTCGCTAGTAAAATGATCTCGGAAATTTTTTTTTTAAATCAGGTATAAAAAAAAAAAAGTGTGGGCGGTATTTCTTTTTATAGACCCGACACATGCACACACCCCCCCCCCCAACCGCCTTCCAGTCCCGCTGACTCCCGCGATCGCATATAAATGGCGCCCGTCTGCTGGATTAATACAAAATGATTCCCTCCATAACATCCCATGAGTTTCTCTACGTCCCTCCCTCCAACTTCGTCTCGATCGGTTCTCATCTTACTGAATGAAGTCGTCTCCAGAAATTGACCCCACAATATCCATCCCAGGTAAAAGTGGTTACCTGGCATTTACCGTGATTTAATACAACACGACGGCAGAACGTGATCAGTGGCGGATGACGCCATGTCTACAACAGAAAAAAAGAAAAAGAAATAACAATAAAAACAATGGGGGTGTTAAATTCTTTAATTCCATATGAAAAACTCAGGTGTGTTTTCTTTGTGTAGCCTGAAGTGACACGTTGATTACATTGCAGAGCAATGACATCAAAATGCACGAATTACGCATGCAGCTCGAGAACGGCCGACTTCCGGAAGCTCCAAGCGGTAGTCACTCCTTTCCAAGGTAGATAATAGATTTAGTAAAGAACTGATTTCAGAGGAGTATTCTGTGTCATGTTTATAAATGTTAAAATCGAAGATTGAGTTTGTCTGAAGGCCTTATGAATACAGCAAGCAGGATTTATTTTCCAAGTGAACATAAATTATTAAAATGTCGAAAACACTTGTCCATTTTTCTTTCTTTCGTTCTTTTGTATTAACAGTAACCGTCTGCCATCTTGGAGTCGAAAAGTAGAGGCGGCTCAAACCAGATGAACCACGTGTTAAGTTATGATGGTAAACAAACAAGAAGCGTCGCTTTTATACATTCACTTACGAGCTCTGTAGATCTACACAAAGCTAACAGATCGTGCTGCATGATAACTTAGCTGAGAAAAAAAGGAATATATATACATACATATAATGTCTTCTCTGGTTTTCAAAAACCCTGAAGATAACCTGGAAAGACTACTTTTTTTTAAAGTGAGGGATGTGTCCAGATCGTGATTGATGTAAAACAACTTTGAATCAGCTAAAAAAAATATCTGATGTTTCCTCTAAATTCAAAAAACAAAATTCTGCTTTTGTTATTAAAATATAAGTAAAATATAGCAACTGCTTTGAAGCCCATATAAAGTAAGCAAAACGAACCGCACACACACACACAGAGTTGATTTACACAAAAAATCCTTTTCTGTGGGTCCTTGAAAACTTTAGAACACAATCTCTCCGCTTCTCATTATGGCTGATCCGTGGTGGTGGTGAAGATGCGGACTTCTTTCAAGTTACATTACCGATTAACAATTCCTGAGAAAGATTCGAAGGCAGTGATTTCTTGCGCGCTGAATAAAACACCATCTTTACACGGAATTTCTCCCTGGGAGCTGTTCTGGAGCAGCGTACATCGGAAGAAACCATCAAAGTTTCAGATCCATAAACCAACCAAGCTGAGGTCAGCTGCGCTCCCAACGGAACTCTTGGTTTTTTAGATGTGGTTGGGGGGGCTGATACCGGAGAACCAGAAAGAAATCCATGCTAGGCTGGGGTATGGCAAACCGAGCGGTTCCGACTGGGATTCGAACCCGAGGCGTCAATCTTAATCCGGTACACTGAGCCAATGTGCAAGAAACAAAGATAATTTTTTATCCAGTGGCGGATTGTACACGATTTATCACAAAACTGATTTTGACCATTTCTGTTTTCTTGCAGTACACAGCTGGCAGGAATTCATCAGTTAACAAAAACTGGGTTTGAAAAAAACACAATCTGTGATTCTAGCCACTGCTTGATGTTACGGGAATTCTCTTTAACTGTTTTCGCTGCTATGATAAACTTTACAGATATTTCTATCAAAGTTCTTAGTTAACAGTATACATTTCATTCTTATCCTCCTCCTCTTCTGAAACCTATTAATATATTCAACTTAGCAAAATATTTTTGTTTAGTGAAACTTTCAAGTCTGTTAATAGACGAACTATTAACTGCATAAAAATATTTCAAACTTTCGTTGTTTTTCATACATGTGACTTTGCGCGTCATAATTGTGCATGGCGTTGTATAGCTTACATTCGTGCGTCATGGTTGTGGAAGATAATGTCCTCAATAGCGTTCGTAAGATGGGTTGATTTTACCAAATTTCTTACTCGCGCTTCAAAAGAGCTCAAAACACAAAAGTATAAATACAAGAATATTGAATTACATTTTACTATATGCATTTAATAACTTGGGTTGATCTTCCTAGGATTGAGACTAAATTGTAAATAGAAATACCTCGGATCACATATTTTTCAGACGAATGTACATGCATCTCCAAGGCCAGGTTACCTGCATAAACATTCTGCAGGTGCCGTGAGTGTTTTTAGGGTTTACACCCTCTTTTGTGTCTCAAAACGCTATCCTATTCATGGTAGACCCCATTTTCAATGACTACTGTGCTGCCATCTGTGGAGTAACAGTAACAATAACGATGCCACTTCCGTGTGAACGATGGCTTTCCAGCAATTAACTGAAGCTCACTACTTTCAGTACAACTCAACCCTCCTCCCCTCTCCCGCACAACAGGAAGTTAATGGATGAAATGTTGGAAGCCAATGTTTGGCTTTTTTTTTTAAAAAAAAAGAAAAATAAAAGTGAGAAAAGCAAAACCTATTTGCCAAAATTAAAAACTACTCACGTTCAACTCAAAGACGGCTATGCCGATTCCTCCCGCAGCCCCGGAGCCCGCCAGACCGACAAAATGGCCGCTGCCAATGTTGCTGGCGAACAAAGAGGCGCCGACCTGTGGATGCGAGCAGAAAATAAGTCGGTCTGGATCACGCGCAGTCATCGTGAACAGCATTCGCAGAGGAAGAAAAAGACATTGGGGCGGGGGGGAGGACGACCACCAGGGTCCGAACCGATTAACAACTGTCAGGTTGGAAAGTTTGAAAAATAAAAAGGGGAACTCACCGGTATCCAGTGCATACTCCTGCCAGCCAGAAAGTACCCGCCCACGCTGCCCCTGTTCCGGCACGACGACTGTAAGACAACCAACAATAGTCAGAGTTATCAGATAACAAGGCAAAGACGAAGGATCAAAGGGTTGGCTTGGAGATGCTCCATCCGTTATTAAATCAGTTTTATCACGCATACGTTGGCAAGACGACGGCGGCGGTTTTCCTTGACTCCTCACCGCGAGTAATGGAGGATGTATGGGCAGAACGAAGCAGAATCTCTCCGGAGAGAAGCAGCGAGAAACGAGATGTGCTGGAGCAGGTAGCCAGAAAGGTAGCACTCCTCGGCTGCCACTGAACATTCACATTCTACTCCTAAAAATGTACAAAAATGCTCAACTCCGCCTTTTCGTATAACAAATTTTATCCAAAATAGTGTAAATTACAAAGGATTTGTGGTGTAAAGAGAACCTAGCAAGTCATTAGGGGACAACAGCTCTCTGCCTTAGAAAGCGTCCAAACAAATAGATTTGCCCTTCAAACAGAAGATATCGTTCTAACAGAGCCAGGGCTGATATGAACACAATTCATGTTTTTATACTCAAGTTAACTTACATGTTTACATCCTTGATAAAAGTCATGCTACAGGAAGAGAAAGTCTATGTCGAGCATTTGGCGAATAAAACTTTAACCATTCTAAAAAATTTTTTAAAGAAATTTGCTGAACTTGTGGAAATCAGTTCAGTTCTGTCCTTTTTCTAGCTGTTTTGCAAAGATTTTTTTTTAAAAAGGGGACCATTATTTTTGCGCTTCTGATTTTAACTACTATTTCTTTAATATCGTTTTCTGTTCAAATTGGCCAATCACTTTTTTTTCCTTTTAAAGCTTAAAATAAACTTCAGCTATCTACAGATAAATAGATAAATAATAAACGTTCCCGGTGCAGTGAACTCCGTATGTCTCGACCGGTCAGGCGAGGTTGTCTCAGTGTGCGGTATCAGACTCGCTTTATTATGTCTCCGTTTTCTCTTCCGGTGATGACAAATCACCTTAGGCGATAACGAAAATAGGATTCTTGGCTTTCAGTTCATTAATTAAAATCGTACTTAAGGTGTACGGCTTAACTCCGTACCCTTATCCTGTTCGGTTTAGGAAACTGAAACCAGGGGGTTTCCCCTGGTGGGCGGAGTCACGATATTACTCCGCTTGCACAGAGTCGCGTTCCGATTCTTTGACTGCTGACGCGTTTCTGTGAGGCCTCTTCACCACACGACCGGACCTTTGGGCTGCCCCGTTAGATGCAGGAGCGACACAGCGAGTGGGGAGAGGGGGGGTACGGCAGCAGTACTGCTGACTTGACAGTTGTTCAGAAGACGCTCACTGACACCCTCCACAAGGAGGGTAAGCCACAGAAGGTCATTGCCGAAAGGGCTGGCTGTTCTCAGAGTGCTGTATCAAAGCATATTCATGGAAAGTTGGTTGGAAGGGAAAAGGTGCACAAGCAAGAGGGATGACCGCAGCCTTGAGACGATTGTCAAGCAAAGCCGATTTGAGAACTTGGAGCTTCACAAGGAGTGGACTGAAGCTGGAGTCAGTGCATCAAGAGCCACCACACACAGACGTGTCCAAGAAATCGGCTACAAGTGTTGCATTCCTAGTGTCAAGCCACTCCTGAACCAAGGACAACGTCAGAAGCGTCTTACCTGGGCTAAGGAGAAAAAGAACTGGACCGTTGCTCAGTGGTCCAAAGTCCTCTTTTCAAATGAAAGTAAATTTTGCATTTCATTTGAAAATCAAGGTCCCACAGTCTGGAGGAAGAGTGGAGAGGCACAGAATCCAAGTTGCTTGAAGTTCAGTGTGAAGTTTCCACAGTCAGTGATGATTAGGGGTGCCATGTCATCTGCTGGTGTTGGTCCACTGTTTTAGCAAGTCTAAAGTCAACGCAGCCGTCTACCAGGAGATTTTAGAGCACTTCATGCTTGCTTCCGTCTGTTGACAAGCTTTATGGAGATGTACCAAAACTACCAGTAACTGGTTTGTTGACCATGGTATTACTGTGCTTGATTGGCCAGCCAACTCATCTGACCTGAACCCTATAGAGAATCTATGGGGTATTGTCAAGAGGAAGATGAAACACCAGACCCAACAATACAGACGAGCTGAAGGCCACTATCAAAGCAACCTGGGCTTCCATAACACCTCAGCAGTGCCACAGGCTGATCGCCTCCATGCCACACCGCATTGATGCAGTGATTCGTGCAAAAGGAGACCCGACCAAGTATTGAGTGCATAAATGAACATACTTTTCAGAAGTTCGACATTTCTATATTATAAATCCTTTTTTTTATATTGATCTTATGAAATATTCTAATATTTTGAGAAAGTGGATTTTTGATTTTCATGAGCTGTAAACCATAATCATCAAAATTAAAACAAAAAAAAGGCTTGAAATATTTCACTTTGTGTGTAATGAAACTAGAATATATGAAAGTTTCACTGTTTGAATTAAATTACTCTTCCACGATATTCTAATTTCTTGAGATGCACCTGTACATGGAAAGTAGACGCCCTTAGAAATCTAACCCTTTGTGTACTGTTCCGGTCTCTTTGACCCTAGATTTTCGAATTACCCGTCTTGTGGTCACCTTAAATTAAAGTAGGTCTGGAGGTATGTGGTTCTATAAAGACATTATCACGGTTGAGGGCCCCATTTCGAATCCCGGTCGTGTGGGTTTTCGCCAGTTTACTCCCACATCTTAAAATAAAGAATTCTAGTTTTTCGGGTACATAATTTCGACAGCCTTGCAGCTTGTTCACCGCTCAAGAGGCCACAACCGTGCCTAGTTAATACTCTCTCTCATGGTCCGACATCGAGCTTCGGCCACAATAAAGATGCTTCCGCAGTTTACCATTTTGGCAGTACGGCAAAGCAGCATAAAAAATGGATGTGTCGATATACTAAGATAATTTGATATTTTGTTCAGAAAGAATAATCTTTTTTTTTATTATTTGCGCGATATTCCGTGTTTAGGACGGGTGATGATTCACAGCACAAACAGTACACTTGAACGGGTGAGACTCAGTCGTTCACACTCCGCTGCTGCCAGGAAGGCGCGCGCACACAACTTTACGCCTCAGTTAGAAACCTTCTCGCTTGAATAACGCCAAAAAAATATATATTGCAGGAGTAATTAATAAGCATAGTCGATTAAACTACATTCCCTACTGTATCTGCTTATTGTGGATCAGTGTCGGGCGATAACAGTTCCAACTGCCACGGTACGGAAATCTGGCAGCAACAGCGGATCTCGGCTCTGCTTCCAGATGTTTGTCGGAACCCGACTTTCGTTTTAATCCTCTGCGGGAAATGTCCATTCGCTTCTTGTACACTTCGAAGCAAACAATGACAGGGCTTCTCCTACTGCATTTATAAGGCTTGGTTTTTAAATACAGCTCCACAATACCCTATGCATTCTCGACTCTACAGTTTCTTCCTTCTGCTTGTAGTCTAATCCATTCGTTTTCCATATCGTCTTTTGCACTGCCGAAAGATGTAGTAGCAATTTTGTCTGCATCCGAAACTGGAAAGTCAAAAGGATTCTCCCCAAACTAAGCTGCAGCCGTTGGAACTCCACGCCTGAACTCCAAGCTTCCTCTAAGATTTCATAGCCACACGACGCACCCGCCATCTTGTGTGTAGAACTTTTCGACAGTTCCACGGGAATTCTGAAAACAGGTAAAATCCTTGCTTTTCGTTTGTGTGATGTCCAGGTCCGGCTCGCTCACGAAACCGTAAACCTTCTGGATAACAATGTCGAGAAGTGCATCTATTATTCCCTGGAGTCCTAAATTCAGATGGTCTCGCATCGTTTTTAAACCTGCGAGGTAAGGGCCACTCCGCCCGCACCAATGAACCGCCGAAGCAGAGTATCTCGGACCAAAGCTCGTCGCAGAACCCACCAACCTGTGTGGTACAGCAGGTTCTCCAAGAGTCCGCCCGCCAGTTTAACGAGCATCGTCGTCGCAGCGAATGTTCGCCGAATTTTGTTCATAGTTTCAACAGCTGTGTTCCCTATTTTTTATTTTCGGAAATGACCACTACCCGGTTTTGAGCAACAAACCTGGGAGGGAGGGGGAGAGAGATGGTGAGAGAGAGAGAGAGAGAGAGAGAGAGAGAGAGAGAGATGATGGGGGGAGAGAGAGAGAGAGAGATGATGGGGGGAGAGAGAGAGGAGAGAGAGAGAGAGAGAGAGAGAGAGAGAGAGATGGTGGGGGGGAGACAGGGGCGTAGCTAATGGGGGGCGGCATTTTTTGGTTGTCAAATTTAGTTCAGGACAGTATGTTACATATATAATGTATTTTTTCGTTCTATTTTTCCAGATATTATTTTTTTCCTGAATTTTTCGTTCAATTTTTAATGGTAGTTTTTTGAAAGGAAGAAAGTTTTTCTAAAATTTGCTGTAAAAGAAATTTGCTCACTTGAAGTGAGTCACTTCTAATTAATTTTGAATTGAATATCAATATTTTCTCATTATATATTTGATAATTTTTATTTTCTAATAGTACTTTTTTTTCAATAAATAAATAAATAAAAAATGAATTTTTTGGAGGTTTTGAAATTCTACGTTATTTAGAGGGCGGCAAATTCTACGACCGCCCCGGGCGGCACAAACGATAGCTACGCCCCTGGGGGGGGGGGGAGAGAGAGAGAGAGAGAGAGATGGTGGGGGGAGGGGGAGAGAGAGAGAGAGAGAGAGAGAGAAACTCCCTCTTTCTGAAATCGGAAGAATGCGCAGAAGTATTTTAAACCCCGCCCCGGGCACTGCTCACCTGTTGTTGGGTTTAGTGAAGCGGAACATTGGAGGGCCGTCTTTACTTAGTAGAGGGCGTCGTCCACCCGCCCGAAGACGACACCCTCGGGGCGTTTTAACGGGTCCGGAAACCTTTCTTCTCAGGGCGATCGATCATTATTTTCTGTTATAAATCGATTCTAAACTCAGTGATTGGATTTGAATCCTCAGGCGAGCAAGGAATAGTCGGGTAAATAATACGAACCGCTGCGTGACGTATAAATGGCAGTAACTCCACCCGGGTTAACTGGGGTTTGCTCGGGTGGTTTGGGAAAACACTCTTGGGGTTTTGTCAGGTTCGCGGGCCGCGCGGTCGACCCCTCCAGCGGCGGGACGGAGGGGGCCGGGTACTTACCAGAATGCCGACGATCAAGACGATAACGAAGTATCCAACGATCACCAGGACGTCTCCCCAGTAGAGCTCCGTTCCTGCCACTTTCTCCATGGCGAGCTGGCAGCCCTGGGACCAGGTAACTACTGTCGCACGCAGCACAGGTGCGATCCAGACGCTATTTAGGTCAGCGAACCTCGCTCGCTCTTCGGCCTCTTTTTTAAAAAAAAAAAAAACATATATATAAATACATTTTTTTTTAAAGAAGACAAACTGCTTCCAGCTGACCGTTATTTAAAATTTAGCTAAAGTCAGACGGGCCAGATAAGGGTTTAATTTCTGAAGAAAGGTCGGGGACTGGCCGAGTTCGAACGAGAGCCTCGCTGCCGGACCGGGCCCCGGCCCCCCAGTCCAGGGGTATCGCTGGAAAAACCAACCCCTTCCCTCTCTAGGCCACAGCCCCCCCCTTCCCGACTTTCGTCTATCTCGGGCGTTTTCTTCCTGAACTCTGAGAAGGTAATCAATCACGCTTCCGTTCTGATAACTTAGGAACATAACAACAAGCACGGATAGTGTATTCAGATAATACACGAACAATGGGAGAAACTGGGTCCAATTAACGAATGTCATAGATTTCGGTGCCGCCAACAATTAGTGTCAGGCAGTACTCGAGACAGACTTGGACTAGCTGCCGCAAAGTCAACCTGTAGGAAACTAAAGGTTTCCAACAGTTATACAAATTCCTACATCTTTCTTAAATGTTTCGTAGCGCTTTTGTGAGGCACTAGAAGATTCTAGAATATCCTTAAATGTGTATAAGTTGCACTGCCTCAGCTAATTTCAAAAATATATGAAACGAAAGCAAGACAACAGATTTCGCTTCCAACATGGAGGTTCCCTGGAAAAGGATTTTGAAGTCTTTGTTGATGAAAGTGATTCTAGTAAAACTTCCAGTGGTGCAGAAATCTCCAGGAAGGATTACTCAGCTTCCCCAATGGGTCCTGCTAGAAACAGATGGGAAAGCAAGATGTGGGCCCAATCACTGTAAAGAATACAAAAGCTCAAGTAAATTATTTGGACAACTGCCGCCCATCATCGTCCAAGCAGTGTGAGTGATGCTAATGCAATGAAATAAAGAAAAATCTTCACGTTCCACCAAATTCTTCAGGTGTAAAAAAAAAGCCAAAATCGAAGGCGCTTGAGAAGTCTAACGAGAGTGGATTAATTTATGGACCAAATCACAAATAAATTAAAAATAGACAGAGACTTTGCAATCCAGTAATCCTCCCAGCCTGTTTGCCAAACTTCTGACTGACCTGAATCTGATATACACCAATCCAGCAACAAAATCAGGACTTATTTTTAAAAAAGAAATGAAAGAATTACAGAAGACCATGAAAGGCTGAGTAAAGCTAGGGAAATGATTATCTGTTTTGTACTTATGGCCATAAAAGTTCACAAGTTTGTGTAAAGTTACAGTTCATCTTTGGAAGTTTGCGGTTGACTAGATCGATCATTTACTGTTGGGAGTACTATGATTGGATAATCTCCACTTCAGTTTGATGCAGATAGTGGTAGCAATGTTGTAAAGGCATTCAAGAAGTGTACTGAACTGATTGAGATGTACAAAGAAGCAGATGCAGTATCAGAACTGTTTGAACCCAATCAACAAGACTTTGACCAATGTGAATCTGTTCTTCTTTAAATCTTTGAATGCAAGAAGTGACATGCTTGTGCTATCCTCATCTCGATCAACAATCTGAAGACCTGCTTATCCAAGAAGATATGTTCACCTTGTTAGCTGCTGATCTAGTGACTGTGACAAAGAATGAATCAATGGGCAGGGCTTTCTAATTTTACAAGATTGTTAATTTCTTGGAGTTGGAGTAAGGAGCAAGTTGAATGTCCTGGGAGTCAACCATCTGTCCACAATCCACTGGAAGCAATTGACATCACATTTTTATCTCCCTAGTGCACATATGGAGAATTTAAGTCCAGAACTATTCAACAATCTCCAGGGTGATTCCATCAACCCACAGTTTCAAACTGGTGCTAGAAAGATTGCAGAGTTAACTGATTTATTTAAAAGACTTAGTGTCCTCATTAATGTTGGATTTGAAGTGATAATTTTGCAATTTCAGCCAATACAATCTGTTGAACGTTCTAGCTTTGGCTAATTTTAAAGCTGCTGCAAAGGCATTATCAGAATTCATCACCAGATGAGGTTGAGCTTAGTTACTACATTGGATATGATCTGGCTCAAGTTTGTTGACTTGTGAGTTCTGAAAGAAACATAAGTGAAATGTCATTCTTACACAAGAGTGCAAAAATTCCTTGCCATTCTGAAGCATGTTTCCAGTCAAACTGTGATAGCACAAAATCAGAGTGATAAGAAGCTAGAAAATGATAATTTCAATGAACATCCTTTATTTGGAAGACCTAAATTTTCAATATTGTTTTACAAAAGTCAAACTTGCCTAACCAAAATATTTGGGCTATTTTCACCCAAAGTACTCAACTTGTACTGTATCTGGTTTCAAAATCTGAGATTCATCCCAGCAGAAAAATATACTCTCTTAAAGCCTAATTCCAGGCAGGTAAGCATTTAATTCCCTCAAATTAACTAGAGAAGGATTACACACTAAATATATAGTTTCATTGATTAGATCTAATTTAGAAATACTTTTAGTTTGAACAAAGATGGCATGGTCAATAAAAGATGAAGGCATAGACAAATTAAAATTACCAAGAGCCAGTCTGAAACTATTTGGTGTTGCTTGCTGAGAAAAAGTGAATTTTAAAAAATAGAATGATAAAATCCATTTGTAAAAAAAAAAAAAAAAAAAAAAAATTATCGGCAAAGACAATTATCTCAAATATACAAAATTATTGGTCACCTCTTAAAAAAAACAAAACATTACATGCCTAATTTCTTTAACTGTATCCAATTTTTTTCAAATTCTCAGGTTTGCTTGCTCCAGAGTGCTTAGAACATTAGTCCATAAAAAAATAGTTCCAAGACTTCATCACACTGAAGGTGAACAAGAGTAATTAGTTACCTGGTTAAATTCAATATAATTTTTCTTGAAAGCTTTCAGAATTTACAAACATTATCCAGTATACCTTTAGTAATCCAGGGCAAGGTATGGTATACAAAAACTTAGGCTAGTCAGTTAAAAAGTATATTTCTTTATTTTTGTTCATTCAAGGCTACCCAACAGGTAATCAGCTTAATTGTTTGCTAGGCTGATAGCAGCCATATGGTTAATGTCAAAGAAAAATCTTGACCTAATTACGAGAATTGTTTAACACCTGCAGCTTTAAAAAAATATTTAAGCATAACTAATAGCACCTTTCTTCTTATAGAATTCAGGATAGGCAAGCAGTCAGATTTTACCATCTGTACCAGTAGATGATTTGCTCCATTTCTTAACAATAGCACTCATTCACTCTGGATAAGCTCAGTATGTCAACCTACTGTATTTTCCTTCCCCCCCCCCACCTGTTTGCTAAAGATGATTCTCTGCTTCTTGAAGGTGAAAATTCCAGTGCAAATTTGTACTACAACTATCTCAAAGCTGATGTTAACATAAGCAACAAATCAATCAATAGATCCTTCGATGACTTATATTTAATGGATAAAGGGTTAATGCTTTTAGCGAACTTCAAGTGTTACAGCTGTGTGGAAACAAGTGGAAACAAAAAGGATACTTTTATTCCAAGCAATGTTTTATATAGGAAAGTTTAAAATTTACAAAATGGTCATATTAATATAAATGGGGAAAACATTTAACTGTATATAACAGATCTATTTATATTAAAAGTTACCCCTTTAAAACCTTAATTACAAAAAAGGAAAATCTTTATAATGTGAGTGAAAGCCCAAAGAAAATTTTTTTTGGTTTGCTAATTTAAATCATATATAAAAACAACAAAAATGCACAATCACTGCATGTTTCTGAGATCTTTAATCCATGCACAAACCTACACAGCTGATTCAGTCTTCTTCCTTCTCTCCCTCACACACACACACAAAAGGTGGGGGTTGTGTGTCAAGGAACCTCTTATGGTGATCACCAGATTCTGTAGTTTGGGATACAAATATCGTACTGTTGAAAATAAATCTAGTTAAAAATCAAAACAAAATATTTATTCCAGCAGAAGGTAAATGTAAGTAATAAAACAGGAACAATGGTGGTAGTCAAACTAATTTTTTTCTAGCATCAGGGCTGAAGTAATGTACAGCTTACTATTTGAGAATTTTAAACAGTAAAATTCATGTACATTAACTAAGTCACTGGTGAAAGACTTTAAAAGAAGGTTCTACAAAAATATTAGCTACACTGTATCTTTAATTAGTAGTGCAGACATTTCCCATGGTTTGTCAAAAAGACATCAGTCTCTCTCTCTCTGTATCCACTTAAATTTTACAATGGTACAGAACATACTACAAAATACTAAACTGAAGAAAAAGAATGCTTCAAAAAATCTGTATGAAATTTATTATTAATCTGGTCTTTTTAGCAGTATTTTAAGTATTCACCTGTGACTAGAACAGAATTTTGTATACAGGTACATCTGCTTTGTACATGGAAGCCCATAGAATTTTATTATTGGAAGAATCCATTTTCCTGTTCACTAGAAGTACAATTGTCAAATAAAGTTCACTGTAATTTGAGGCTGAACCATTTGAGTTATCTTTCTTTGAAAACAGTATCTCTTATTATGGCATTGCCAACATGGTGGGGGTTGGAAAACCATCTCATTCTCACTCACAGCATCTACAATGGTAGGCTAGCGTGCTGAAAATGCTGAGTTCGATGGCAGTGTCAAAGTTCACCACTACACTGATACTTGCAGAGTTGCTCTACAGTAAGCAAGTGACTTACGAGAACAGCACGTATCAGGGTCTCTCAATGTGCCCTGATAATTGTAGTCTTTTCTTGAAAAAAAAAAAAAACCCAGATCCACAAGATCGATTACAAAACAAAAATATTTTCCAGTTCCATAACACCCAGAAGGCATTACAGTAATTTTAACAAGTTTTTAAAAAAGGATGGGAACATTTTGTTATAAAGACTCCATGTGTCTTTATCACGTTTTTGAAATAATAGAAAAAAAAAAAAATTTCTTCAAAGTGAACTGGACAAAAACTGTAGCACTCCTCGGACACTGAGGTATCTGCAGCCATATGAATGCTGTTCTTTCAGATGAAATAATGCAAGCTTCTTTTTCAACATATATGCTTCATCTACACTATGAATACATATTATGCAGTAGCACTGTCATCAGGAATATAAGGCACTGTAGCTGGCTCAATCAATGAAGTGTTTAGAATCATCCAAATCCAAACTGGTGGACATTACTAGAACTTTACAGTTCCTCAAAAAATGATACCCTGGCTTTTGTGGTACTGGCTTTGATCTGTAAATAAAAATGAAAAACAAAAGTGGCCAGAGTTGTCAAAGAAATCAAGATAACTGTAGTAATAATATTAACAACATATATAGAATCTAAAATTGAAAAATCCTTCTAAAAACTAGGATCATAATATCCCAAGTGTGATTACAATAGTTCAAAATTTAATAATTAGTAATTAAAAACAGCAACAGTATTAAATAGTGATTGGCAGATTATAGTTATGTAAGAAGCAACATTTTAGATATGTCTATAAAGTAATATTTCGTATTTCCATACAACAATAATATAGAAGTGTAAGCTCACCTTTCTCAGGGTTGAGTATTTAGTTTCACCTCGCTGGACACTTTCCTCATGAAGCCTGTCAAAATCAGTTTGGTTTTCTTCCACTTTCAACACCTCTATTTCTGTTTTCAGCTCTTTCAACTGCTCCTGCAGGTGCTTGCTTTTCTCCATGTATTCCACCCTAAAAACAGGAAGTTGAAAGAGAAACTATAATCAATAATCTATTTCTTTGAGATGAATTGTTTATAGACAGCAGACCTAATCCAGTTAATGGTTATTGTTATTTTTTTCTATCTTGCTCTTCTCCCACTAAACAGAATGATTTTTAAAAACTGCTAAAAATTAACAATTTGCATGTTATTTTTGTTTTTACATAAATTTTATTTGTTTCACTTATCAGCTTTGTTAATCAGATATTACAAAAACCCACCTTGCATAAATGCCTACAAAGATTACTATCTGTTCTGAAGTTCTCTACTTAAAAAGAAAAAAAAAAATGAATACCTTTCTTTTTCAATTTCCAACGACAACTGATCCATATCAGTGTTGGCCAATAGGTCACAACTGATCTCCACAGAGTCATCGCCACAGAAATCACTGTTCAGCTGGAAGTCAGACAGATCGAAGCTCAGTGGGTTTGTATTGTAAATGGTCTGAAAAAAAAAAATTAAGACATCATTAAGTAGCCTTGGTCTGCCATTTAATTATAGGACAGCAGTAAACTGATGCCAAAATGTTCTGCAATTATTGTGAAATGCATAGTAATCATTAATTAGGAATGGATGAATGACCTCCCCTATAGAAATTTCAGTCACACTTATGAAGAATCTCCAAACTTATAATTGTAATGCTATAGTTGTCATAATTTCAAGAATAAAAATTTTCCCTGCATCAAAGTATGTCTAAGTGACTACCAAAAGTTTCAATCTCAGTTATATCAGTATTAAAAGATGCCACAATAATAAAACCAAGCATAGGCACAGGCAGCACTTACATCATATGATGACCTGGAAAGTATCAGCAGTTTGTCCTTAGCATTCTTCTCTGCAATTTTAGCCTTCAGCAGATCTGTTTTCAAACTGTCAGCTTCTTTTGCTCTGAAAAATAGAGTAAGCAAGTTAATACTTTTTATATTTTTGGTTATTTAAACTACAACAACCAACAACTGTCTTTGCATGATAAAATACACAATTCATTGCACTGTTGGCATGCAGCCTAACAATGGGTTAACTGCAAATTACTGAAGACAGGGCTCATTTGATTCAAGGTTCTACTTGTCCAAGACTTCTTGTGGTTTTCAAGCCCTCAAATGAAAAAAAATCTTAACTATAATTAATAACAACACTTCAATTCTCTCTCCAGTGCCAAAAGAATAAAATGATCATCATTAAGTGTTTTTTTTACACAAGTTTATCTTTAGGCAACCTAATGTATGTCTGGCATATCTCTGAAAAATGAGGGATTTTTCTGGTCATGTCCTGTCCATGTAACCATACCACTATGCCGCTAGAATAAGAGAAGAAATTCTTGAAAAGTAGAAAAAATACTAAATTTTTAATGCTTAACTCTTTAACATAAGCATTAATTTAAAAAAAAGTCACTAAATATATATTTCATACTCCTTTATGACAAATCATTCAGTGGACCAACAGAAATTTATAAAAGATGTTGAAGGTTATCAAAAAGAAAATATTGGTCATAATGATGTAGGAAGAAATAAAAAGGCTTCACCAAATACCACTACAGAGTTTGATTTTGCTGTGTTACACAGGAGCAATTAAAAAAATTTCCTCTTTACCACATCAAACAGGGCTTAGTTAATATTCAAACATAAAAAAAGACATGTACACTGCTGATAAAAGTTATAGCAAACTATATTATGTCTACCCACTCAGCATTTGGCTTAGACAGAACAATTTAATGTAATGACTTACCTACGTTCAGAATCTTCCAACAGTGTTGCAGCCATCATTTCAGCTTCTCTGGCTCTGTACTCCATCAACATCCGCTCCTCTTCAGTCTGAAACAAAGAAAAATGGAAAGTTGCTATTTAATTAAAAATAAGAGGATTAATTGGCCTTTAATTAAAGTTATAATAAAAACTGGAAGTTTTTGTTCATAGATTTGAAAACAGCTCTGGCTGCTAAACATCAAATAGTAATTGTGAATAAAAAAAACAAACACATTTTAGACTAAAACAGTTCTTGTAAGAAATAATTCTTTTGATGATGATGAAAGAAAAATAATTGCTAAAACAGAAATTCAGAAAAAAAGAGAATTTGGATAGTAATGTGTATATTTTCTTGAATCTTTGTAATAATGAACTAATTAAAAATTAAATTAACATTAATTTGGTTGGGTACTACTATCTTATCATGGTTAACTGGAAGCAATTCTAGAAGTTAATGAAATAACACTGTAAGAGTAAATGAGTTATTTAATATACTGGTCACAAAAATCTAGAGATTTGACCTGTACAGATACTCCCCAACTTATGAACATGTGTAAAAAAAAAATTCAAATATTCCTGCACGGCATACGAGAGTCATTATGGCAATGCATATCTCCCAGCAGTAGCATTGCATTTTCTCTCAGCATCAGTTATACTTCAGCAGTCATATCGCAAGTATCTCGCTTAGCTTCTACGGATTTACCACCTCCAAAGATGTCGTGCAAAAGGAAGATTTCTCTATCTATCAATACACCAGGCAAGAAACAGAGGAAGTCACTTGATTTGGAAGTTAAAATGAAAATAATTATCCAACATGGAGGGAAAAAAGTAAATGCTATTGCACCTGATCTACAGTTGTCTCCGGACAAGGAAGGAATCTTGGATGCAGTAAAAGGTTTGGCCGCCATGCAGTTGACGATAATAACGAAGGAGTGACAAGGACCTATCCACGAATGGAGAGATTGATGATGCTCTGGATGGAAGACCAGATACAAAAACGTGTACCCATAAGCCTACTAACAGTTCAGACTAAGGGTATAAGTATTTTCAAGACTTTGAAGGAACAAATAGGAGATGACTACAAGGAAAACTTTCAAGCAAGCAATAGATGGTTCAATCGTTTCAAAAAAAGATACAATCTACATAATGTCCAAGTAACAGGAGATAAAATAGAATGTGTTACATAGTACAGTACATACTAGTAATGCATATAAAATACCCCCCCAAAAAGGTCAAATATGAATAGGTCTTCAAGTTATGTCCATATCGACTTACGAACAGTTGGTCGGAATGGAACCCGGTCATAAGTCAGGGAATACCTGTATATTTAATTCTACTTGTGAAAAAAACACAAAGTAATCAGAATTAATAAAAATTATTTATTCCTCAGCCATATTAGCTCTTATATTTCATTACAACATCAGTAAAACATTGAAATTGCTATTTTGCAACTAATCTACTGAAAGTAGTTTTTGGGATGTGATATGCCTACAAACTACAACTGATATCTACTACATCATAACTACATTTCTATAACTGTAAATGGGCATACACGTAGAAATCACATGATTTTTTTTTAATTAAGGGGATCTTGTGATATCCTATGGCATTTAATGTCAATCAGTGTTTTTCACACAATTCCTACATTAATCTGGTAGACCTATGAGTCAACAACACTTGATGGTATAATTTTTTTTTTTTGCTCTTAATAATTCTGATAAAAAAATGTGTAAAATTCAATGCTTACTATATCTTTTTCAAAAGTTAAACATTTAATTTTTGTTCAGGAAAATAAGCACAATATCACTTTCAGTCAACTTAAGTCTGAAATGCAAAAAAAAAAAAAAACTGTTTTAAAAATAAAATGTATTTTTTTACTTTTCCTGGTTAAACTGACAACTTTCATCCAAATAAATATAATCAACAGCTAAAAAAATAACTGAGCAATTACTTTAAATCAGGTTGAGGAGCCTATTCCCACAACTTCGTTTCATATGATCTACAGCCATGACTCCCTCCTACCATTTTGAATGAAACAGCCCACAAATAACATCTAAGCATTTAGTTGCACTAATTTGGTGATAGAAGGGAATATTTTCAACCTGTAAAAACTGTGTTTCTATGTTTAGAGCACCAAGTCACTGCAAGAATCATTTTATACTTTATCCACATTCAGCTAGCTGTTCATGCATATATATGAGCTTTGTGCATATCACACAGTACGGAGATGTAGAATAGCTAGTGCAAGTATAAAAAAAAAAAAAGGGAAGGTAGATATAGAAAGCTGCTTATTCCAAGAGAAATAGAATTATGTTTGTTTGATATGAAGGTGGACCTAGAATGCCATTACACGTTCTCAAGGGATAGCCATCTGTTGACAAGTGAGACCTTTCAAAAAAAAAAAGATTGCTCAGCTGTTGGTACTTACTAGGTAGAATAAAGAATTAGTACTGGCATGCAGTTAGTGAATTTGTTAAGGATTCTCTAGTACTGGCTGAAAGTATTTTGTTATGTCTGTTCAAAAGTGAGAGCCTGTCATATAGGAAAATTTCTGATTGAATTCAAGACATGGCTGCAAACATGGAGAAGCCATTAAAAGAAAATGAGGCAAACTTTGGAGTCTATTTTCATGCCAAATGCACAGATGCCACAAATGATTTTGAGGTCACAGAGGAAATCTATGCATGACACAAAGGAGTTTAAAACAGAGTTAATTCAGTAATTGGAGAACTTATCTAAAATTTAATAAATTAAGTGATATTACTAATGACGAAGCCACATCCATGACAAAATTGCAAAAGAGACTGCTATTTATACTTGAGAAGCTCAACCCAGACTCTTCTAATTTGATTTTGTCAAAGTATAATTCGCCAGAATTTCTGTGAAAGATTTGTCCATCTGAGAATGTGATGTCAGTGGTGTTATCAACCATAAACGTCATCAAAATTCAAGCCCAAAATAATCTCAAGTTCAATGAACTGCTGAAAAATATCAATGTTGACATGACTTTCTGAAATCAAAGTTGTTTATGCAGATAGCTCCTAATCTCTCATTTATGGTTGATAATACTCAACATTCATCAGAATATAAGAATACATGGCCCAAAGCAGCTGGTTACTATGTTGTTCTCAAATGTGAAAGAATTTAAAAAAACATAAGCTCCACCTGTGGAAAAGCCAACTGCAAGAGTTCAATACCATGCACTTAGCAACCTGGCTTTAACTAAAGAGCATGCAGGTAAGTTGTTAGCTTTTCCCAAGCAATTTAGTGAGCAATTCCCAGATTTCAAATTAAATCAACTAGGACATTGCCAGTGCTTCTAAATATCTGCAGCTGGAGCTGACTGGACTACAAGTCAACAGTAGTCTGAAAACAAATTACAACAACCTATCACTGACAGATTTCTACAAATTATATGTGGGAAGCTGCAATTTCCTGAATCTGAGGAACCATTCAATGAAAACTGAATCACTTTCCAACAGAACTTTAATCATGTGAACAAGTCTTCTGGAAAATGAAAATCACAAAATGCAACATCTGGTTAGCAAACAAACTTGGAAAAAAAAAAAAATTTCATGTCTACTTTGAAACTTCAACCTGACATCAACCTGTTTGTGAGAAGAAAGCAGGCATAGACATTACCTTAGTGTAGTAAAAGTGAGCCCAATTATTTTCTATATTATTATTAAATAAAGCTAAGGAGTCATGTGGCCTGTCAAAGGTATTTGAAAGTCCTATTTGACCCTCAGTAAGAAAAAGGCTCTCCACCATTACCTTAATTGTTGACTTTCATTACAATTATAAATCTAGAATAAAAAAATTATATTTAATAATAAATCAAAAAATGGTATCATCTTTCTGGTAATTTTAGATAAATTAAGTGCCAGTTTTATTACATGCACACCCATCTTTAGAGTAATACATTTGTAATTTTTAAATTGAGTAGAAGTGTACCAAGTAATTTTTGCTGTGCTTTTGTATTATTAGATGCACCAGTTATAAGACAAATAAACAAATTTCTAAAATGAAATGAGTCACCTTTGATGAAGTAATAATCAAAGTGCCTTGTTATAACTGTCTCTAAGTATATAGATTTTGTCCCATCCTGCCCTCCAAACAGGCATTGAGCCAACATACCTTGATGGCTGAAATCTTCACTCTCTGTATCTCAGCCTCTGTTTCAGCAGCTTTCCGAGTCAACAAGCTTGCTTCTTCTTCTGCTATCCTTGCTTTCTCTGCTAGCAGGTCAGCAGCTTCTTCAGATCTTACCTGATAAAAACAGAATCCATAGAAATCACCACAAAACATGGTCAACAAATAATATATGAATGTATCAAAATACATTTCAAAAAAAACAGCAGCAGCAGAAGCTAAGTCAGTTTAAGTATTCTTGACTGACCCCTCTTTTTAGAAGCAGCATAGCTATGACTTTAAAATCTGAAATTAAGCCCACACTAAAAATAATTGATTTTTTTTGTCTGAAAGCAAAAGTAAAATGTATTACACACATTCTTACACAAGAGCCTTGAGTGCCGGGCTGATCAGTTTTCTAGCGAGTTCTTGGAAACAAAAATTTATGCTAATTTTCCATAAAAAAAGTACTCACTAAAGAGTCTTGTGCTTGCCGCACATCATCTTGCAGTTGCAGCAACTTTCTCTCCATTTCTTCCTTGTCTCTCACAGCTTCTTCCCTCAGTTGCTTCTCCTTGGCCAGTCTAGCTCGATCCATCTGACAAGAATTTAAAACATAACATAACAGCAGCCACAGTTCATTCCAGGTGGTTATTCACATTTGAGGGTTTAATGCAAAAGAAAGGAAAAGAACTCTAGAATTTTTAAGAGATCCATTAAGACTTAAACAATGTTATACTACTAACAGCAAAAGCAATAAGGCTTAGTATCAATCAGAATAATTCCGAAACATAAATGGAGTGGTTCAAAGTAGGAAAATTATATTCCAAGAAGTCAAGAGTAGCTCTGGTGATGTTTGCAAATAAAACAACAACAACAAAAAAAATTGTTGTCTAATATTAACAAAAACCACCACTTTAAAAACAAACAAAATATACTTGTCAACTCAAGTTCCAGTTATATGAAAAATCTGGTTCTACTCTACAGAAATTCTGGATCTAAAGTACTGTGCATAGAGCTTTCTCTAAAATGTATACATATATTTTTTTTTTACAGTTGGTAAGTATCAACATAATTTGTCAGGGTGAAGATCTGGTGGTTAAAAAAAAAGCACATGTTCCAGCAATGCAAATCCTGAATAACTTCAATAACTTGTCTGAATCAAAAGTGAATGGAACGAACACTTCTGCACAAATTTCACTTTAAATTATTATTATATTTAATGAAGAGGTAGGTATTAATGTTGTTTACCAGTTTCAGGATGAAGAAAGTAAAATCAATGGAAATAATGGATACAGTATAGCCAAGCTGAATTAATGTTTTGATCCTCTTTCACAGTGGTGTTTAACATTTTCAGTTCTTAGTTACTCATTGACAACAAATTTGAAAAATTTCAGAACAAAATACTTCCATAAAACCTGTAGAGAAATTAACTTACTAAATGAGGATTATTTTGAAAATTTGTAAAAGATTACTACTTTTTCCTAAAGTAAATCTTAATTCCAATCATAGCTAAATGACAAATTAATGTATAGAAAACCTAGAATAAATGAGAGAGAGAGATGAATGGAGAGACAGATGGAGATGGATGGAAAGAGAGAGAGAGAATGTGACTATGAAATCTGCTCTATGAGGGAAGATTCTGTAGTATAGAAGATAATAAGATCATGATTTAAACCCACCAGGTTCAAGTAAAAAAAAATAAAAATTGAAATATTGTCACTTTTGGCCAAAAATACTAGACAATGTCTGATCAAGTCTAAACTACTGTTTGTGCATGTGTACGCCATTACATAAAACACTCAAAAACAATTGTCTAAAAGAATTACTTTTTAAAACCCTCATTCCATTAATATTTGTTTCTAGAACACAAGGTAAGCTTGCTGAATTCCTGAACTTCACACTATGTTGTCTCCAATATTTTGACAACAGAACAAAACCCAATGAGAAAAAACCACAATGGATGCTCTCTTCAATTGAACTTCTGTCAATGTAAATCCTAGTTGCTGCTGCTTGCTGATATGAACTTTTAAAAGTATGCAAATACATTCAAAAACAATTACAGTAAATTTTACACTTCTACAACCACGAGTGAGTTGTTTTCATATCTGTGTGCACTATTATCACTCCCAATAGGTGTTACCTATACATTACCTGTTTTCTAGCTTTTTCCTCCCTAGCCTGTGCTTTCATCTGCTGTATCTCCATAGAGTCTGTCTTCCTTCGCCTTATAAACAGTTCATGATTGCCAACACAGAGTTCTAAAATCTGCATAAAAAACAAAGTAAACCAAAGTATGCTTACAATCACTAGCTCACAGCATTTGACTCAGGCCAATATTAATCTGTAATTACTTTAATCAAGCCCACCACCAAAAGTTTACCATTTAATTACAGTGACGCAAATTTTGTTGTCAAGAATTCCATGTGATAACAAATGCTGCTCGCTTTTCAGGTGTTAAAGAAAGAACAAGATCTGAACCTCAGACATAAGTAAACTAGTTAAAACATTACAGGTAAAGAGTTTTGCAGCTGCAAAATTCACTAGAATCTAATGGTACCATAGTAGTTTGGTGGTCATACTACTAGATTGCTAAGGTGAAGGGCCAAGGTCACTTCCTATGGGAGCAGCCTAGTTCAGCAAACCTCCTTAGCATGACTTCCTCCCACATCAAAAAATGAAGAAAACCAGTGGGCATTTCTCTGCCAAAGTCCAAAGTAAGGGCCCTGTATGGAGGAAGACTGGCAACGTTTCCTAGCAGATAAGTGTGGCACTACACTTCACAGAGTTGTCTACCCTGAAGATATCAGCATACACCAACAACTAGAATAAAGGACACCCTAAAATCCACTCAGAAAGCTATTGTCTGGAGATGTCAGCATCATACACAAGGTACGGTGTGCTGTTGTTACAGATACATTCTTTAAAAAAAAGCAGCAAGTTTAATTCAGAAAAACATTTTTTTTGAACCCACCTCAAATAAATAAAAAAAAACAAAACCAAGACAATAACAAAATTAAATACTTACCAACTTATTTATACGTAACTTTGGTGCATAAAAAATACAGTCAGGTGATTTCTTGTCTATAGTTTTGATTGTAAACTGGAATGAATAAATATATATATATATATATTTAAAATGATTTCAAACAAAGAAAATGTTTTTCTTTTTCGAACTCCTACAACTTAAACCACCCAGTAACATTCATTTAACAAACAAAGTGTCCCTAAAAACTACAAAAATAAAATAGTTCAGTAAACTTCAGAAATTATTTTTCCTTAAGTGGAAATGGAAGTTAAAAGGTTAATAATAATAAAAGATGCATTACTTAAAACAACAGATACATGCACAATAAATCAATAGTATAGGATTTCTCACCTTTTTGTCTTTAAAAGAAATATTTTTAATTTCACTCCACGGAAATGTGACCTTGGCTTCTAGTCGGTTGTCTCTTTCATATATATTCAGGCCTGATGCTTCCACCCCAAGCCACAGATCCGTGTGTTTCTTGTTCTGAGTCAGAAAGAAATAAAACATTATCAGAACCAGAAATCACAGAAAATTCAGGCTGGGGGGTAATGGAATTTCTTGTGGGACTCCATACATGTGTAGAGAGAGTAGGTTCCAAACCACCTCTTTTACACATACATTTCAATTAAGAGAGCTCTCACTTTGCTTGGATATTCCTGATTAATCCTTCCCCATTTAGGAAATGCAATATTTTACATGCATAAACATTCAGATAATTTCCAAGACAGCTGCTCAAAAATTCACCTACCTGATTAAAATACTTAAAAACATTTAAAAAGTCATGGAATGACTCAAATAACGCAAATGTCTCAGCACACAGTTCAGTAATTCAAATGACAAAGAAATGTATCCATGAAATGAAAAGAAAAATTCAATTTTATAGTGCAGAAAGTAAAAAATGTAGAATAAAATCACTCAAATGTTGTCACAGATTCAGTTTCATGAATCTTCTGTGTCGTTACTTTTGACAGCAAGTCTTTCATCCTTACTCCAATAATCCTCCTCAGCAAAGAATGGCAAATAATTATAGTTATGTTTACTGATACAAATGCTTTCACCTCCCCAATGCTGGTGTCTGTCCATAAAGCCAGCTCTGCCTGCTTGGTCAACGCATCTGCCTCCTCAACCATATAGCAGAAGTAATTCTCTGGTACCAACTCAGAAAAAATTCCACTGGGTTGGCATTATCACGATCATTAATCTTTGAGCTGACATACTGGGAAAACACCAGCATGATGATCAGCTGCAGATGACTCAAACTCAACTTAATGACCTTGCTCTCACTTTCCACATCCAATGTCTCTTGATCACTGTATGACCAACAAAATGATGAAACACCCAAGAAATGAACAACACTCAACTCCACATCACCAGAGAAAAAGGATTGAGTGTCAGATTCCATCACATACAATAATAATCTAGGTAGATAGGTATTCCAACTTTGTAATGAAAGTAGCTTCACTTGTAAAGTCATTTTGTGAAATAAGTGGTAATAGCCAGAAAAAGGAATAATGTGGATCAGCATCCTCCTCCATGTATTATCTATAGTATAGACAAAAGTGATCATTAAATGACTTGTCAATACCTGACTGTTTTCTGCTAATTTTCTCGAGCCAGTTACAGCCATCTTAAGTGTTTTGAAAAAGCAAGTTTTGACTATCTTAAATTGGGGGAGGATTTAAACACTTAAAATATACATCATGAGAGAGGTGACTTAGAATCTATCCTATATATTCTGCTATACCACCACATCACACTACCAATTTAAAATTAAAAACCTGTCAGTCACCTCTTACTTAATGATAAAACTGCTTTTTCTAGTTTATAACTTTCATATGAAACAGAACCAAAATTGTTTGCATATTTTGATAAATGAATAGTGACATTAACACGTGTAAAATTTATATCATAATTTATCTTTTTCAAATAAGGGTGTTCATAAAGAGTTAATGTACTCCCTAGTGTCTTTGCTTTTACCTATTGAGTGGATCTCTACCATAACTCAACAAATCATTTGCTGATATTACTGAGATTGCTAATACATTTTCTGTAGCCATCATTTTGGATAGTTTTCATTCCATTATTCCATATGGTAAAAGTGAGTATCCTTTTTAGACCATCAACATATTCTTTATTTACAGCATGATGATTACATTACTATAAAATTAATGGTATTTTTATATTTGTTATATTTTTGGTTCATATCTATATTACCCGTAATACCAAAAGAACCATCAAGTTTTAGAATTTCCAAAGTTGATCAAGAAAATTATTATAAGTTTTTTATTTGCAGCAGGTAATCCAGATATTGGTACAGCTAAATTTGTAATTTTTTTCTGTTTTGATTTATATTACCTGTTGAGTCTTTATTAATAAAATTTGTTAAACCATCCTCAAAATACTTCCCAATTATTGCATTATTGTTGTTGGAGCATCTAGATTAGTTATTTTGCCAAGATTCAAATTACCTGCGAAATAATTGCTGTTTACTTCATTATGTACATAAGATTTATTAGCATCATCTAAGTTACTAGTTAGATGCCCCAGATTAATCTTTCTTTTTTTTACATTTTTCATATCAACATTAAATTTTGAATCAACATATTTCTTAATTGTTGCATCATTATTAACATATGTAGTTGGATTTGCAGACTGAAAATTCTTTTTTAGAATCCACAACAATCTGGTTACAAGTTTCTTTCCACATTGCATTTTATGAGTGGTTCAAATCTCTAAATAGACTTGATTACATCAAATCTGATAAATTCTGATGACAGTATTATCTTAACAAATTGTGAATTCTACTCATAAAACCATGTTTTTTTGTTTGGAGATCCAACTTTAGTCTTACAAACTGAACATTTGATTTAGGTATATCAAATTCCATAAATGATCTCAGACCATCAAAATATCTTTTACCATCATCATCAGTCACACATTTTCAAATGCTTCACAAAAACTATTAGGTCTAGAAAATATAGCTGCACTTATAGTTATTTTATTAATCGTCTAGAATTTCTATATACTTAGCTAAAAACATAAGTTTTACTTGTTTTATCTAATTTTAACAGCATGTTTACTTCCATTAAATTAAAAAGAGAAAGTATTTTTATAATTCATCATCTAAACGTTTTTCAAATTGCATCATCATCAGCTGGATTTTCTAGATTAATAATTCTATGATTATCTAAATTTAGAATTCCAGTCAATAAACTTGTACCATCCCATTTTAAAAAGTTGGATGTGTTTTAAGTAAAAGATAGAAATTTTTTATCCCTGAAACCAAACTTATCTACTTGATTATTAGCAAAAATTGAATAAGATCTTAAGCTAATTCCACAGACAGCTTTGCTGATTATTTACAAAGTTCAACCATTTCTCTAATTCTGGTTTTTCTTTAGTTAGAGAACCATTATACAAAATTATATAATCCAAAGTATAACTTAGCTTATGTAAGTTTTCAATTGATTGTTTTATATATTTTTTTCTTTTGTATCTTTAATTTGCTCAATGATATTGCAGATATTAAATACTTCAGCTAAAAGAGACAGACAGATTTTTGGTGGAGATATCATTATACTCTCCTGATGTTTGAATGTCAATTTTTTTTTTTTACATCTTCACAATATTGCAAACCTGCACCTGAAACATTTTATAAGTCATTATAAAAATCTCTCTTTTTTAAAATTAAATTCTTTTTGGGGGGAGTGATATTTATTAAAATCAGTAACAAAAAATAAAAAATACTTTTTCTTCTAGAAGTTTCCCTAACTGTATGCATAAATTGTTCTGGCTTCAGATTAGCTAGCTACTAACTTATCTAAACTTGTCCTCAGAAATCTAACTTCAAAAACCTTGGGTAGAATATTTAAAAAAAACAAACTAGTAAGTTCGTTGGATAAAAATGTAATAATTTTTAGATGTTTACCACAGTTAAAGCAATTTTATGAAATATTACTATGACAATCTTTAATTATTTATCTAATGGTTTGAAATGTTTTTATATATGACAAATTGAAGATATACATTTTTCATTTACTGTATATTGCATTATTTTTAAAAAACCCTCAAAAGTAGAGCATATTTTGTTTACTTCTTTCATAATACATTTTATAAAAAGTTTAGTAATATTCCATCTTTGGATTGATTTCTAATAAATAAAACAGGTTAAGCTTTGCATAATCAGATACTACATAGTAGGAAACAGACTGCATATGTAGATTAAAATATTTAATCTTCTTGTTTTTTCTAAAACACTAAAACTCAGCATATATAACAAAAAAGAACTTTAGTTTAACTGCAAAGTTTTTAAATTATAGTATACTGTTGTTTGAGTTCTTTCTCATCTCTACAATTTAATAAACAGTTGAAATATATTAAGTTTTTAAAATTAAGCTTCATTATGTGATTTGTTTCCTAATTAGTCTAGATAGATTTTAATCTACTTATACAATGAACAAGAGATCTACATATTCTCTTGCATTATTAAAATTTGTAATTATAAGTATTACAACTTTATTGTTATCTTCATCAAGCACATACACATTTACAGGAATGTTGTTATTGCTTTTTAATTTTTTTTTTTTTTTTTTTACAGAAACAGGATAGGCTATTCCATCTATATTTAGTCCAGATTCATAGCTTTAATATTTACCGTATTTACAGGCATACTTTGTCATTGCACAATTTAATTACCAAAAATATGAATTTTAAATATTCTACACATTTTGCACACTCCTATTTTAGAGATATAAATACATTTTTATGCCCACAAGGTTGTAAAAAAAACATAATAGATATTTGTATCCTCTTTTCAGCTTATTGATTTAGATAAGCAAACTAATGGTCTAGAGTGATGCTCTCATTCCGTCCTCAACCCCAGTTAGTCCACTTGTCAAAGTGACAAAAATGGAAGATGCATCTGTGACATGTCTCTGACACATCAGCCTGGGCAATCTTATGTTCAAGTCGAGGGTAAAAAAAAGACCTCTTATGCAAACAACTGGAAAGTATTCGAGCTGTACTGCAGAATTTAAACTGAAATGATAAAGTATACTAAAAAATTTGGAAATCATAGGGGAGAGAGAGATAGATAGATAGTTTGGCCTAACCAAAAAAGGACTTCCCACAGAAATTTTCCAGAACCTGAGAAAGAATTGCTGGACTATGTGACTTCATTATGAAATGATTGTGTGCAGTTTCCCACGAAATCCTGCAATTTATAGTCAGAGAGCTTGCTCAGAAATGTGGTCCATCAGCATTAAATTTTGAAACAAGTCAATAAAATTGCTTTAAAGCCTGTTACACGATGCTGTATTACAGATTAGTTAAATGATTATTTCTTTTTGCCTTTGAAATTTCCCATGTAACTTACACACTTGGGATTTCGACGGTAAAATATCTGTTAGAATGTATGTAAATTACGCAAGTAAATACACTAGTTATTCTATAAGGGTGCTCTCGATAATTAGAAGAATGTAGATGTGTTAATATACTCCAATGAAAATACTTTTAATTTTTTTTTTTTTTTGTATGTTTGATAAAGCATTTTTCTTCTTTATAAATTCTGGTAATTCAGTGTATGATGATGCTCTAAGTGGATGATACTTATCTATTTTAATAACAAGCTTTATAGTTTCTATATAATTCCACTTTATTTTTTAGAAATAGTATTTTCAACAGTATAAGACAAATAGTGAAAGTGTCTTTTTTAAAAATTTAATTTATTAGAAAGATCTCAGATAATATCTGTATATATATATTGTATTTATGTCTTTTTTTAAAATCTTCAAATTCAACGTGAAATATATGTTGGAATAAATTTTTTCTAAAACAAATTTTAAAGAAATCACTCTTGGACACATTCTAAAAAAAGGACTGGTATCTTCAGACTATGATTTAGAGGCGCTAAGCTCTGTCAAAAATACAACAACCTAAAGCAATGTTCACAATTCATGCAAAAATCACACCTTCATATTACTTGCAATTTAGCTTCACATTAGCTTGCCACCTATGCATTTTCCACACCTGCTTTGTCATAAGCCTACATTTATATTGGTAACTTTTCCTGCTGGTATCTGTTTATTATATAACTTGTTTTTTCATAATTGTGGCATAAAGATAAAGGCTAAAATTTCCAGCTTGAATTTTGCCAAATACATTCTACAAGATTTGTTTGTTATGCTTCTTTTCTACTGAGCCTTTGGGCATTGTCTGAGATACCCCAAACTTTAAATCTAAAAAAAAGAGTAATTTTTTTTAGAGATATGTAAGATTAAAATTTTTTAGTGAATTTATTCTATTCTAAAAATATCAAAAACCTAACACAAATTTTCTTCAGATCACAACATACTCTCTCAGTAACTTGAAGTTGCAGAGACCTCAAAATATTTTGAGTCACCCAAAGTTTAAAATATCAAAAGTTGACCTTAAATTTAAGTCACTGGTTTCTATTGTTTGCATTTCCGTTGTTTGATTAAGCATCTTTGGTCATTGGCATTTTTAATCCACATGGAAACAGTATTTGGAGGAATGTCTACCTGCTTTGCTATCTGTTTTACTTTTTACTCTATTTTCAACTTAGAGAATTGTCTGATACATTGTCTCTCTCAATTTTGTGAATCCACAGTTTGCATTTCTATTGTGATGTACTGATGCGCAAGTTGTTGCAGCAGTAGCGTATCAAAAGACAAGTGATACAAGGAGCATAATAAACACACTTTCATCATCTGACAATAAGTTAGTGAAGTAATTAGCATCAGTAATAATCAGTGACTCATGGTTTCTTAAAAAAATGCATGGAAATGCAATAAAAATCAATCATCCAATGTCAATTGAAGCTCCAAGTTATAAAGAGAAATTAATGCATAATTAGACTTCAAGAAACTAAAAAAAAAAAATGCTTCAGCTTATCAGACTTTTCAACTTAGGGAAAGTCTTGAGTTATGCATAGTTTTTTTATAATGAAAGAGAAACATTTTGCCAGGACCTATGCCACTGAGTTAAACAGTATATTAAAGTTATCCAATGTTCAGTTATCAAGAGTCTAGTGTATTTGTTAAGCTTGTTAATTATGCCATCAAATTTTCTATCATGTTTAAATGTGACCCAGCTAAAACAATTAATTTGGTGGTAAATTTTTTCAGTTTTCTTTCATAAACTCCTCTAAAAATTCTGGCTGAAATGTACATCTTTGTACATATTACTTCTATAACAGGAAAAACCTGGCTAATGTACAATACTGTGTGGGTCTTTTGAGTGCACAAATAATATTAGAAGAGAATTTAACTTAAGCCATTGACTGAAAACCGAAGACAAGTCACTAAAATTTTTTTAAAAAAGACAGCATCAACTGCAAACAAAACAAAAATATTTGCATATATCCTTCAAACTATGATGAGAATGATTACTAAAACAGGTTTCAAAATTAGTTTTAAAAATAAAGGTAGTGGAAAAAAACTTTAATAAATCCTTCACTTCTATAAATAATACATTATCCATAACTTTCCATTCTTATTTTGGCTGCATTGTGTATTATTTACATATGATAGTTTAATTGTTTTTATTTTCTGAGAAATTAATCTCAATGGATCTGTGATATGCATGGACTAGTATAATAGTTTATAATCATACCTTAATTTGAAAGTAATTCACACCATACATCTGAAAATCTTGAGCAATTTTAAGATATTCCATTTCCGCTTCATCTCTGCAAGATAAAATTTATAGTAATAATAATTGCATTATCCAGATAACTGAAAATTTTGTTTGTTTGTTAGAAGTTGAATAAACAAAGTGAATAAGCACCTCTGGCTTGTTCTGGAAATCTCTGAATAAACAGCTACTACTTGTTCTATGTTAATATACGAATACCCCAAACTTACAAAAGGGCTACGTTACAGCTGGCTCTACGTAAGTCAAACTTGCACATATATGGCAATCTTACATAAGCATAAAGGTAGGCAGGGTTAGGGTGGCATCCACACCATCAACAATTTCTCTATCTCAGCAATTACAAAGTCCTTTGTTTCATTATTGGCATGTATTTCATGGGGGCAGATCCTTTCATATGTTCTTTAATATGGTCTTTGTCTCTTACTATCATGTTTACCGTCAGCATGGCCATGCCCAGGCCACACGCAATGGAAGACAAATTTTGCCCATCTTCATATTTCTTTATTATGCTCACCTTCCCCTCAAGCATAATCACCTTACACTTCTTTGCGGAACCACTAGAGCATCACTTTTATGCTTTGGTGCCATGACTTTCAATAGAAAAATCCATGTAAAAATGAAAATATTTACACATTAAACTCACTTAATGGATATTAGTGCACAAATGAGAGCGTGGGAAAGGGATGCTGGCTGACTAACAGACCCCAGCGCGCATTACTCCACAGCTCAAAGTAGTGCCAGCTCATGCCCAGGTACCCATACATAGCGCTATGTAATATTTTTGCTGTATCTCAATTTTTTTTTTTGAATTTATTTCTTACATAGTCGAATTTACACAAGTTGAGGCTTACATAAGTTGGGGTATTCCTGCATATATTACTCATTAAGATCATGAAATAAATAACCAGGAATCAGTTCTCAAAAACAGTTTCAAAAATTTTTTAAAAATTATTTCTCTCAAATTATTGTTTTCCAGTAGATTTATTTATATCTTCTCTTTTTGTGAACCACGGCATAGAAAATGTCAATGGTGGAAACAATTACCAAACAAATGCAATAAAAGTAATGCTACTCACAGCAAAGGAAAAAAAAAAAAAAAACTTTGGCAACATGCAGTTAAAACACTGCTACTTAAGACTCACAGACAGACGGTAAAATAAACATTAAATGGTAGAAACAAATCAACCAATAATCATATGACCAAGAGTGGAATTCTTAAACCAAATTGCTCAAATCAAAAAACAATTGTGCGACAGCTTTCCTGCATTCGAAGTACATGGTCAAGCATTATTACACTGGATGAATTAGGTACCTAACATTCTTGATAGACCATTTGACAAGGACTCAGAGCCAACTCTTGAAAAATGAGTTGATAATGATCTACATAGTGTGAAGTTTTGAGTACCATGGTTATTTTTAAGGACCCAAACAATTTAGAATAGTTGGCCAACCCCAATCATGGTGCTGAAAAAAAAACACCGAGCCACTTGGGCCCATGTAATGATCAAATGAGTTACATCTCTATTGAGTTTAAGCTTAAAGGCCAAAAAAATGTCATAGTGCACAAGCAGTTTCTTAGCACTCCAGAGAAATGTAAAGATGCTAGTAAAAACACTGAAGTAAATTATATGGAATATAATCCAACAATGCCATGATTATACTATTATTGAAATGTTCAAACTGAAGATTCTCAACAGTGCAGGAAGCAAGAAAAACTTAAAACTTGGATTTAATTATGAGACTACTGAAATTCAAGTGGGAAATTCGTGCAATAATGCCGATACCCTACAAAAATCAATGAACTTTTGTACTAATTAATTTTGGCTCTAGATAGATAAGCAGGCTTGGTGACACAGAAAGGATCATTCCAACTGACTGAGGGCATTCTCAATGTCAATACTAATGATAGCACCTGGAGGAAGAAGTCAACATCCCAGATCAAATAAACAGTGTTCATAATGCTATAGCCTGGAATGAAACACATTTGAACAACAGATTTCAAATGAGCAGTAAGCATAGTTGATACGACATTGTAAATCATACAAAGCAAGGAGATAAGATACCAATTTGACAAATTGGCATGTTTGCTTTTCTATTAAAAAAGCAAACATAAAAAATTCTTCCACTATTACAAAAAAAATAAAATCTTGTAGCAATATTTTCCAAAAATATTTTTTGCCCTCTACATGCCACTGAACTCAAGATCAATGTGGAAACCTTCATAGTCTAACAGGTAATGTTCATTTAGATGCCATCATAGATAGTCAGCCACAAAGTAAGAGTGATCAGCTTTTAGCTTGGCAAGCACATTACAATAGCTATGTCTGAGCTTGCTATGCTTCCAGTGTTGGAATTTTGTCTTAGTTATTTGCTATCTGAATGCACCTTGCCTTCATCCCACCAGGCACACAAACCTTAAAACTCTTCGCTTTTCATGTTGCTATTATTGCTAAAATTGAACAAAATAAGCATAATACACAGAATCTTGAAGCAGATATAAATCAAACATTTAGTACCATGAACCTACTCACCCTTATCTAAAATCAACACTACCATGTCATTATTTCTGAATGACAGAAATAAAAAAAAAAAAACATAAGATAGTATAGATCTGCAAAGTTCATCATGAATATGAAAATGATACAAATGACTATTGAAATCAATGGTTAGGAAAACCAAAAAAAAAAAGTATTTCTCAGTAAAATGCATCAATCAAAAAGTGTTGAGTAGAGAACACTTCAAAATTAGTCTAGCCAATGAAGACTTTGAAACATCAGTACTATTTTTACAAATGCTGTGGTGATCCAAGTTATTGTCAAGATAATAGCTGAAGTACCACCAAGAATAAAGTTTTCTATGTCTTTAAGCCCCATAGCTTGCTATGATCTGTTTTAGACGGAGAATAGTAATTAGTGGGTTGCCAAGTCCTTGCAAGATGGAAATTTTGAATGGGCAAAAGATCAAAAAGTGAAACATAAGGTTGTTGATAAAGCACATGTCAGTGTTTAGAATTGTTAAAATGACTTAACTCATTTATTGCTAAGTTAGGCAATTTCCAAATATCAACTTTGTATTATTTTGAATCTCAGAGTGGCTTACTTACCTAGCCATACCTCTATGGTCAGCATACCACACTTTAATTCTGTCTACCCACATTTCAGGGGTCATCTGGTATTGGTCAATGACCCTTTGTGGCAATAAATCTTCACTGGTCAGCATTCCTGTCTTGTATGTTGTTTCATCATAGTCACCAAACTACAGAAAATTGAAACTATAAATGTAAACACCCGCCATTAACAAGCATTAGTCTCAAAATATCAAGATACAGACAAAATAACTCCCAAAGAACACATGCTGCACTCCTGCTCCAGACTTTGCTCTTTATTCTCCATTGGTATACATCCATCTATGTAAACAACATTTTAAAATCTTTTCAATGGTTCTATAAATTCTAAGTACATCTTTAAATGTGATACCACAAATTATCTAGAAGTAAATATACTTCTTCCCATTTAGAGATTCCGCTTTCAATTCTGAGAGATTTTGCATGTTGTGCTAAAGTACAGGTATATTTGGTGGTGTGGAGACACAAACTTACTGAAGTTTAGCAGTAATCTTTTCAGTCCAATATTAGAGAGCTTAGTCATGCAATAATTTAAAATGTGTACATTCCCAAATATCCTGTTGTTATTACTTTCCTGCTATTAATTCTCTCTTCTGTATCATGACTTGTATTCATATACATATAGTACATTGTTAACACACAAAACTAAAATTTGATATGCATTTTAAACATCCTACTGACATGGTTGAATCTAAATCTAATTTATATTCAATTAAAAAAACGAAAATTGTACAAGTCTTTTTATCATTCAAAAATGCATATGTAATGAAGAATTCTTCCTCAGAGTAAACTAGTGTAATCTGATTTGGTTAATATGGTTATTTAGAAATCATAGATATTATATCCAACTGTAGCATTACCCCTCTCAGGTATGTAAGGTTATTTGAGCTGAGAGCAATAAGATTATTTTTTCATTTTAACCAAATACTAAGTGTCACTACACATCTGATTCAAATTTTGTGCTAAAACATGATGTATATCTCTCACCTTGGCCTGCACTGCATAAGAAGCAAGAAGAACAGATGCTTCAGGAGGACAATAAATGTCCATGTTGAGAATAGACTGCTTCACTTGGAGAAAAAACAGGTGCTGTGTAATTTCCTGAATCAGTTCTTCAGAAACATCTTCAGGATAGAATTTAGCCAAGAATAGGAAGGGTATCGGTGACTCTTTGGGCACATCCTGGTCTAAGACCTACCAACACAATGCAACAAAATTAATGAACTGGAAATATTTAGTGGGCAAATTTCCATGCTTATAAAGTAAACAAACATACAGTACAAACTCTCAAATTTTAAATGCTCAGAACCTGGGCCATTTCAAATTTTAGGATTTTTCAGATTTTGGGATAAATATGTCATAGACCTAGTTCCTTTTCTACATAATAAAAACATTAAATTGTATAGTACAAATGATTTATTTACCAGATTATGTTCTTGAGTGCAGTACACTATACAGTGGCATAAGTATTGCAGTAAGTTTCAGGCACAGGGCTGACCTCTACCACACTGTAATGTATTTTTATACTGTACTCACTAAATTATCTTCTTTATTTCTACTTCCAAAGTCAGTCCTTTTGGAAAAATACAGGGTTAATTACATCTGATGTGCAGGAGATGGGGGAGAATCAGGTGAAGAGGGATTGGTCTCTGCTAGGATGTCTGGCATTGATAAAGTTCCAGGTAAAGTATTTTTTAGGGTTGATGGTTGGGGGTCATAGGCCCAGCACTGAGCACTTTTTTAAACATATCTAATAACTGCATCTGTCTCGTGTATTTAGGTTTTTCTTTTATTTGATGGTCTACAATTTTATACACTGATATTATCTCAGGCTCTGATATAAAATTTCCTTGCTCTAACCCCTTAATAAATTCATAGCCAAGTGATATACATTTTTCTATTGAAATGATTTCAACTTGCATTTTATCATCATCATCACTGTTCCTGTATTTTGTTCCTCAGGATGTAACACACTTCTAATAATTTCACTGTCACTCTACAAGAGAGTCGGATCATGCATTCAGATGTAAACAACTGGGACCCATAATGCCACTAGTGAATGGACTGAAAACTAATCTGCAGTGCCACCAAAACAAAGTGAAGTGACAGAGCCAAGAATCATCGACACGTGTTTCCATGTTAGTTTATGAGAGGTTTTCGAAATAAACTTTTAGAAATCTTATAGAATATTTTTTTAAAAGTTCAATTTTGGGAGTTTTTCGGTTTTCAGGATTTTAGATTTGAGTTTGTACTGTATTACTTGTGTTTTTTGTCAATGTGATTCTTAGATCAAAATAACAGTCACAAATTCACTTACTTGTGAAAGCTATATATTATAAACTTGTTTTTGAAAGATCTCTGAAAATGTGCATAATTATCTTTAAAATAAAAAAACAAAAACTTTTGTAACTAGAAAATGATTAGAAATCATTATTGTTAATGTATACTTACTGAACAATGAAAACAAAAATTAAAACTAAACTGACAAAAGTTGATGATACAAGATTGCAAAAGCTGAAATAAACATTCTTAGATGATCTCATGTCATATCAAATGTAGATCTAGTTATTTTTTTACATTTTCCATTCCTGTTTAATGCTTTAAGTCTGACCTACACTTAAGTGGGAGATTTTCAATGACTAAAAAGATAGAGAAATGAATTTTACTAGGCAGTGTTTGTTTGTCTCTCTCTCTCTCTCTCTCTCTATATATATATATATATATATAGTACTTCATCTAAGAATTTAGTCTACAATTTAATATTGTAAGATATTCATGACAGCAGCATTAAAGTGGCTGCAAGCTAAACTTGCACATTTGGCTTTTTTAAAAAGGTGCAAATTTAAAGTTTTGATAAAAAGATGATAAACAGCGTTTTTCTCACATAATGCCATCTAAGTTAAATTTCTTTACCATTTTTATCTAACTCTGAATATATCAAAAGATATGGATAAAGTTGTCTTTATGTGCATTTCTGAGTATGTAATTACTAAAAGTCTGTATTACTATGAAAAGACAAATCATGCATTTTTAAATATCTTCTCATTTCTGTGTACCTTTCATATTTTCTAAAGGAAAACCTTGGTTAGCAAATGTTAGTACTCTTCATAAACACACTTAGAACCTTATGCATACACACATGCACACGAAACTTGTTAATAGCAATATTTTCCCAAGGACCAATCCTGTCCCATAGACTTTACTGTTAACAAAATTCAGATATTAGCAGTTGTCATACCACTTATTGATAACCTTATTAGTTTCCAGAAATATAAAATTTACAGAAGATTTATAGTCACTTGTATTTTCTTTTATTATTAATAACAAGCATTTTACCAGCATGTCACTGGAAAAAGTGTACCAAAGTATACAAGCATGACAAGTGCCTGTTGCTTTACATACAACCATTACTTGCTTGTTATTTGCTTCCCTTTAACCAACTTTTATAATATTATGAATTTGCAGCCATACATTTCTGATTGACTTGTACGTCATGGCTGCCTGCCAATAAAGTTTGGGTTCTGGAGGCCCCACATGAACTCTGTACTAAGCAATTGTGAGTAAGAGACAAATTCGGTGTCTCTAAAAAAAAAAAATAGTGATAACATTTTGAAGTGCAAAATCATCACAAACTGAGGCCATAAGGACCAATGAAATGGAGAGGAGGCAAAAGTTGGCAATGCTTAGTGGCTCTGGTTCTGTCAAAAACCTGGCCAAGGTACTTGCTTCTGGATTAATGCCGAAACAGAAACCAACTTGGCTGGCAAAAGAGAAGAGGAAAGAGATGAAGCCTTCATTTAGCTGGATTAAAACCTGATAGAATGTAGCTTCATAACAAAAAATGACATGCTGACCATTTGGCAGCTGCTGAATGGAAGGCACACTACACAGCTATCTGGATGAATTACAGCAGTGTAACATTTTTCAATGTAGACAAGACTACTCTTCTGCTGAGGCTTTCTGAACAGAGGACTTGATTTGCTGAGAGAAAAGTTTGCAAAGACAAAAAAACAACTATGGATCACATTACATTGCCATTTTGTGAAAACATGGACAAGATAGAGAAACAGCCTGTTATGTGATCAGAAAAAGTAAGAGCTCCAAAACCAAAAAAAAAAATCACTCAAAGTGGCCTATGATCTACAAAAACTCTGTTAACGACTGGATAACTAATTCAATATTTCAGAAATAGCTAAAAAAAATTGTAACAGGGAGTTGCAGGTATAAGACAGTTGTATATGCATTTTGAGTGAAAACTGTCCAGGTCATACAGTCAACACAGAGCTATTGCACAACAAAATACTTCTTGATGCACTCCATCTAGCTGAGGAAGGGGATACTGTTGTCAACTTCATCAGAAAGGAAGAGTTTGTAATAACACACACAATAATGGGCTAGTAGACATTGATGCACTGACTGATGTTGTCACGCCTGATATTTTGAGTAATGTAGAGACAGTAGGTGAGCTCAGTGACGTGAAACTTCTCAAGACAGTCAGAGTTGCATAGCACCCACAGATTGAAGTGCCACAAGAGAGATATTGCATCAGATGAAGAACCTTCACTTTAAGAACAATTGTGTTGTGGAGATTTTTTGCAGGATATGCCAGAATTGAAAGTTTGAAATTGGCTACAAAGTGTAAAAAGAAAATTGGACAACTTTTTAAAAACTGCATGTTGCTTCAGTAATGATTGTAGTACCAAGATTTTCAAGTTTTCTTTACTCACTTTAGTTCAGTATTATATGCATATACCTACTCCTTTTTTTGTTTTGTGTGTGCATGTCATAAACATTGGGTATTTTGTGTCTTTTTTTCATGTATAATTTTCAATATTGTGTCAAACAAAATATGTATTCCAATGTCATGTTTCTAAAACTATAGAAGACAAATTTTTGCTGAAAACCAAGAGGTTGATAGTAACTAGCATCTACTGTATTTATACATATGTACATTAAGGGACAAAAATAAAATAAATCTAGATTAATAGCACAATCCAAGGGCCCAAAAGCATAAAATTAGGTTGAATGCTAATTTCAGGTTAATATAATTTATGCAGAAAAAAGTATATGAGCATTAGTTTGTCTAAAATGGCTACACCTCATTTTGATAAAGAAAATTAAAATTATATTATTTAAGAAATAAGTAATGAATTACCCATGATCCTTTGCATTGCATTTCTTGCATCTCTTTAATGAAGCACACGTAGTTGAGGTGTGCCTTTGTATTGTTCTCAAAGCCACCTTATGCACTCTTTCTCCTTTTCAGCTAACCTTTCTAGACCCTTTTCAACAATTCTTGTTTTCATTTTGTTACAATTTTTCCTTTGACTCTTCATATTGCAGTTGTAAAATATTCCACCTGAAGTTGTTACTTTTTTGTACTGTAATCTTTCATAGTATCCGTTTCAGAAGACATGACTTCTAGTGCCTCAAAGCAAGGCTACCAACCTATTTCAGGAATATGAAAAGTCTGTAAAAACACGGAAAATCATGATTTCCAAAGTATTGTTTTGCATGTTCAAACCATTTCCTGCAATTTACTCTTTTTTTTTTTTTGGCATTTAGAAAAAGTCAAACTAGTCTTCCAGGTTTTCTCCAGGGCCAATAATCAGCATCTAGTCAAAGCAAAATGGAAATTAAAATTCCTAATTCAGCACTTAAAAATTTTCCAATTGCATTTTTTATTATATCTTTTCTTAAACATGAAACTATACTCTTAAAAAACAACAATCAAAACAATATATAAGCACTACAGACAGACCACATCCCTAATTCAGCAACGTTGGTATTACCAATCAGAGTATTTGTACTGATGTACAACTACATTCAGGAGGGGGGGCAGGAATTAAGCTCTTATAATTTCTAATGCCAGCTTATTGCAGCACCTGCAAGTGTTTCATAAGAAGCTTTAGTTCAAAATTAGATGCTGCTGTCTTGTGTCTGAGATTTGATACCATTGGATTAGGGAATAATTAAACAATATTTAAAAAAAGGAAATAGGCATAAACACTGATTACAAAGGACATTTCTTTGGATGATACTATGATATTTAACAAAGACAGAAGTAAAAAAACATGTAAAAGATAATGAGTGTTCTGGAAAATGCAAAAAGACAAAAAAAATGAAATGTTATGAAGATTCATGTAGAAATTTAAAATCTTTGGAAATGAGAATGGCTTGAAGTTTCCAGAGAGAAAATTCTTCACTTTTTAAAAAATTTGTCACCCATATCCCCTTCTATTTCTGCTTAAAGGTAAACAAGAAATGGCCACATGAAGTAGAATAAAATCATGGTAGTAGTACCTTTTGTAATACACAAGGACTTTCATTTTTGGTTTTTATTTTCTTTCATTTTTCCAAGGAATTTAATAGTGTTTATTACAAGAACATCAGAGTTTATTTTGGTGGTAGACTAACGCTTTGATAAACAAAATGTCATGATTCTGTTGTAATTTAAAATGACTGTAAAAGTATGCCACCTCTGAGTTTAAGAAAAAAATAATGTCTAATATAAAATACGTGAACTGTATTTAGACACTAACCAGCTTGGTGTAATTTCCAGAAGTCCTGCATAGCATAGGCCTGCAGCAGCATTTTAAAAGTGTCATTTCCAAAACTCAGTCTCCTGCAATCTTGTATGTAACTGAATGTCGAAAAGGCTCTCCACAACAGCTAAGCCAGGTAGGACACCGAGGATGCAAGAAGCAGCATAACTCAAAGTTGGAAAGTCGGTGAAGTAAATTTTCCGGAATTCAAAAAAATTAATGATGCAGTTATCACTTTCTTCACCAGGAGAGCCACAAAGGGAAAAATTATACGAGCTTATTCTGTGAATTTATCAATTGAAGCCACATTTTTTGCAATGAGGATCAAACAGCACAATGACTTTCCAGAATGATGATTCAATGTGAAAAGCTTCAGGAGACATATTGTTAATGACAGTAGCTTCTAACTTCTTTAACTCTTCTTCATGAAAACTTTGGAAAGTACTTCTGAGTGTTTCCTGCTCAGTAACTGGCAAAATGGACATGAAAAGATTGTTTTTTTCTGGAATCTTCCCAGATGTGCTTTTGCGAAAAAGTTCTGCAGAGACAATGTTAACTAGAATGCCATATACCTCTGTATTAGAAAAGGTTGTTTCTATTGAACAACAGGATCCCAATTTTTTTGTGCTTTGTGCAGTGGTTGAAGTGTTTCAATGAGAAATTCAAGCTTTGCATGAAGGCTTTGCCTAGTTTCTTGGACAACTACTTGAGTTTTCAGCTTTTCCACTGTTGAACCCTTTGTGATCTAAAAGCTGCATTAAGACATCCCATGCTTTCTAAATACTTTCTGCAGCCAAACACAAACTGAATCATCTCGTTGATGCAATGACAATTGGAATGCTGCATTCAAATGTAATTTCCTTGCAATCATTATAAAAAAGGATTTTTGCTTTTCTGGAACACTTGAACACTGCCCTAGCATTAACTATGAACTTCTTTAAATCAGCCATTTTTGGAACACCTGTTGCACAAGATACAGCTACATGCAGATGATGAGCTGGACAAGACAGACAAATCAATTCAGGTTTTTCATTGAGGTTTTCCTGTGTGAACTTTGTGCAGTAAGAAGCTAAGTCAGAATTCACTGCTGTCACATCCTTCCAGGTAAGTGAATATTCATTAAGTCTTACTTTATATGTTGAAACTGTTTGCCGAAGTTACAAACTCCAAATCTATTACAATAAGCACAGACTTGTTAGAACATCTGGCAATTCATAAAAAATCAGAGAGCTAACCATATTTCCAATCAATCTCTCTAATTTTGTTGGTCAGGGTAACATAATTTTTCTCCAAATATTTATTGGTCAGATTGATTGAATTTGGCAAGGATTTTGCAGCTGTACAGAAGCTTCATACAAACTTCCCTAAAGGACTGTCAGCAAGGCTAAGTAAGTGGCTGTCTCAAAAAGCATAGGACATGAAATTCACTTAGTACAGTGTTAACCTCAATCTTTCTGCCATTTCCTCAAGAATGTTGATTCCAATGCATGTTGATTTTTAGTTTTGCCCTTTTGTTTTAGTTTTAAGTGTTGTTTTCTCTCTAAATGTTCTTTAATCTGGTTGGCACAAGTATCAATTCTAATGCCACATCATTTGTATTGCAAAACTCAACTTCAAAATCTCCTGTTTGTTTTCTTATGACATTCAAAATCATCCGTATGTTTGGTAGCATATCCAATATAGTTTTTCACTTTCATTCCATTTTAATAGGGAAGTTATTACTTTAAAACTATCAACTTCTAATATGAAAAATGTACATCATGGGTGTTAATGATGTAACATTACAAATGCATGTGCATGCTTGAAGCATTACTGTACATGTTGCATGCATGTATTGTGTTTATCTGACTCCCCTTTGCATACACACAGAGACTGTTTTATTAACACAACATATTTGATGCAATGTGTTGTATTTTCTTAATAATAAAAAATCTTTTTTTTACTCAGAAATTTTTGGTAAAAATTAGTTTTAAACCAAAAATGAAGGGCCTTGATAACACTAATGAAAAAATCATGGTAGATTTTGGAAATAAGTTTGGAGCCAAGTTTAACTATGATGAAATCATGCAAAATTGAGAAAATTCTACAAACTGGACACAATCAAGACTTGTGACCTCATAAGCAAAACATAAATGACTAGCTGACTTTGGTCCAAAAAAAAACACTGACCCGACCAGAAAAAAGATTTTAAACCTGGGATTGTATTTTAACATTTTCTTAGAAATATTGTGCAAATATGATAAAACCTTCCACAGGGTAAAAGTATCAAATAAACAATGTGGCAGTATTAGTTATTCCATAATATTTTTATCATTGTTCTTCTTGATTACTTTGTTGCATGCTCCAATAAAAAAACCTGAGCATTTGAGCTCTAAACTTCAAGTAACAAAATTTAAAATAGTCATATTTTAATGATTATAACAATAAAACAAAGTAATATCATGATTTTATGAAGTCATCTGGTAATCTAAAGACTTATGTCAACTGAAAAGGTTATCATCATCTTGCTGAAGTAGTGTTGAGTGCTTTAAACCAAAATACCATATTTTTAGGTAATACAATCTTGATCAAATATTCAGCTTTATCTTATTTCCCCATTTTATAGAGGATAATATTCTTTAAAAAATATTCTTGAATTATGAAAAGTTTTATTTTATTTGATTAATCAGTAATTATCCTAAAAAATTAGATATGCCAACTGAACCCCTGGATAAAGTTACAGATCCTAATGACTATGTAATCCTGTCTTTAAACCTCAAAGTTTAACAATATTAACCTATTTCTCACTGGTTCTCTAAAGTACTCTCTGCATGACACTAAATCACAAAAAATGTCACATCAGGTGAGGATATACTAAAACCTCTCCACAGTGAAGGTGCATGTGAAATAATTTTTTCTGGTGTTTTTAGTTTTATCTAAAAACAAAACTTGCCTTTTTTTCAAATTTCAGCCAGGCTACGTATCCCTTTGAATCAACATACTGCAGCCCAAAATACCATGTTTCTCTTAGGCCGATAGTTCGACACACCAGCTCAAAAAGCTCTTTTCCTGTGGTTTTTGGCTAATGAAAAGAAAACAGAAAATTACTCTTCAAAGTTATAATTCCAGCTTCATAAAATTAGTTTCTCCTTAAAAAGTAGTTTAAGAATATGCATTATTCAGAAGTGATCTTTCACTATAATATTTGATTTCAATTCAACCAGGTTTTCCACAAAATTCTTAAAATCAATTTGTTTCAGAAACCTTTTAAAAAGTGAACATGAATAAGAGTACAAACAATATTTATTAAAAATCAAAAATTTCTTTTATCCATGCAGAAATTGCAGTAATATTTCAGCTGACACTAGTAGGAATTACTTATTTAGTTTTTTAAAACATGCTTCACTAAATGTAAAAAGAACAACAATGACCATCTACTTGGATCCCTCCACCCTATATCAATTTCATAGCTAAAAAATTTTGGTCCATCCCTTAAATATGCTTTCTCAATTCTAGGAAAACAAGTTCTCTAGATCTGTATATAGAAAATTGGAACAACTGCCTAACCACCGTATAACTGAGATCCAAATTAATTGAAAGCATAACTCAAGTTAAGCATAGACACAATAAACAATGTTGATAATCCAAAACTAGAAACCATTATTCACACAAAATAGTTTGATGACCATGCAAATATTAACATCAGCCTTCCTTTTTGAAAATAAAATAAAATACAAAACCAAAATATTTCTAAAGAAACTTGACAATCCCACAGAAGGTTGACTTAATTTCTTTAGATCATAAATGCATGCCCTTCACATGTTGTCTATGAAGGCACATGCATAATATATCAATCCTACATTGGAGAAACATCATGCAGCAATTTCCAAATTTACACACAAGAAAATGATCTCACAAAAATCAGAACCATTAAACACCTTTCCTCAAATCTTGATTCCATCGCTTGGAGAATTATAACAACTGCTCACCCTTATAAAATTATAACAATAGAAGCTTCTTACATTGCTGAATCTTACCCTAACCTCAACAAATGAGTCCAAACTTTCCATCTAGCATTATATCCCATGGGAGCACCTTGACCATTAAAACTCACTGGACATTGAAACCTTACTTGAAATGATCTCATAGAATAAGAGCTGCTGCCATCTTAACCTATGAATACTAATTTAATTAAAATTAAATTTAGTAGTAAATAAATGTTAACTCTAAAAAAATTATTATGCCAAAAATGTTTGAATCCTCTAGCTACTTTTTGTGCAATAAAATCATTTTTATCTTCCATACTAGCTATTAGTGGAATTACTCAAACATTTCTGCAGAAAAGATGTCTGAGATGTCAGAAATTCCCAGTTAGAGACAAAAGCATGCTAGTAATAGGTAAAACTTGGAAACCTGAGAAAAATACTCATTGGATTGACTGACCTAAGTAAAATATTTACAACAGAATATCAGCCAAAAGCCATATTAAGTTACAAAAAATCCCTTAACTATAAGAAATTCTAAGTTCACAAACTGAAAAAGGTTGCTAATCTGTTAAGTGTACATATGCAAAACAAAGAGGAAGTGAAATGTGGAATTTGGGTTCTTTCCCCCAATGTTACATCAACAGCTAGTGTTAAAATATTTAAAGTTAATGCATAACTAAGTTTTTGTATCATCAAAATGTAGTTCATTTCCTACCTCAAGATTGTGAATAGAAGTAATCTTCAAACAAAAACTCTCACAGTGCTACACTTCATGAAGCTAATGAATTCAAACATATGCGGAACCAAATTATAATGAAAGAAATTTGTTTAGACATTCCGGATTGAGAAAACTAACAAGAAGACAGAAACATATATGCCTTTAAAATCTTTATTTCTTTAGTCCAGCAGATTTCAGAGGAAAGGAAACAAGTGGAAAGTCACTAGGGCTATCAGATGTAGACGCCTCATTTCTTAAGTTTCACAAAACAGAATAATTCTAACTTTAGATACAGACAGGGTCTCCATTAGTAAATACTCATACTAGAACAACAGTTTCGAAAAATTGATTGCTAGCATTACCCATATTTCAGGTTCATAGCAAATCAGCTCATTCATTTCCTTGATTTTCTATTACCAATATAGTCTTTCCCAGACCAAATTATGTTGTTTTTTATGGCCTCGTCCTTCATCTTGTAGCTGTTCATTCTTTCTAATTTTCTTTAAGCTTTTTTTTTTTTAAATATACAGGTGCATCTTAAAAATTATATTATCATGGAAGAGTTCAATACTTTTTGTCAGTTATTTCAGAAAGTGAAAATAGTATATATTCTAGACTAATTACATGTAAACTAAAATGTTTCAAGCATTTTTTAATTTTGATGATTACGGCTTACAGCTCATGAAAATCAAAAATCCACTATCTCGAAATATTAGAATATTTCATAAAATAAATAAAAAAAAAAAAGGATTTATAGTATAGAAATGTTGAACTTCTGAAAAGTATGTTCATTTATGCACTCAATACTTGGTCGGGGCTCCTTTTGAACGAATCACTGCATCAATGCGGTGTGGCATGGAGGCGATCAGCCTGTGGCACTGCTGAGGTGTTATGGAAGCGCAGGTTGCTTTAATAGTGGCCTTCAGCTCGTCTGTATTGTTGGGTCTGGTGTCTCTCATCTTCCTCTTGACAATACCCCATAGATTCTCTATGAGATTCAGGTCAGGCAAGTTGGTTGGCCAATCAAGCACAGTAATACCATGGTCAGCAAACCAGTTACTAGTAGTTTTCGCACTGTGGGCAGGTGCCAAGTCCTGCTGGAAAAGGAAATCAGCATCTCTATAAAGCTTGTCAGCAGACAAAAGCATGAAGTGCTCTAAAATCTCCTGGTAGATGGTTGCGTTGACTTTGTACTTGCTAAAACACAGTGGACCAACACCAGCAGATGACATGACATCCCAAATCATCACTGACTGTGGAAACTTCACACTGGACTTCAAGCAACTTGTATTCTGTGCCTCTCCACTCTTCCTCCAGACTGTGGAACCTTGATTTTCAAATGAAATGCAAAATTTACTTTCATCTGAAAAGAGGACTTTGGACCACTAAGCAACGGCCCAGTTCTTTTTCTCCTTAGCCCAGGTAAGACGCTTCTGATGTTGTTTCTGGCTCAGGAGTGGCTTGACACTAGGAATGCGACACTTGTAGCCAATTTCCTGGACACATCTGTGCGTGGTGGCTCTTGATGCACTGACTCCAGCCTCAGTCCACTCCTTGTGAAGCTCCCCCAAGTTCTCGAATCGGCTTTGCTTGATAATCCTCTCAAGGCTGCGGTCATCCCTCTTGCTTGTGCACCTTTTCCTACCACACTTTTCCCTTCCAGTCAACTTTCCATGAATATGCTTTGATACAGCACTCTGCGAACAGCCAGCCCTTTCAGCAATGACCTTCTGTGGCTTACCTTCCTTGTGGAGGGTGTCAATGAGCGTCTTCTGGGCAACTGTCAAGTCAGCAGTCTTCCCCATGATTGTGGTTGTGTGTACTGAACCAGACCGAGAGATTCATGGTATTTATACTGCATAAATAGTGATTTACTCAAACTCGAAATGAAATATTCTAATATTTTGAGATATGTTTTTTTTTTAAATATTTTATTTTAGCTGTAGGCCGTAATTATCAAAATTAAAATTAAAAAATGCTTGAAACATTTTAGTTTACGTGTAATGAGTCTAGAATATATACAACTTTCACTTTCTAAAATAACTGGCAAAAAATATTGAACTCTTCCACGATATTCTAATTTTCAAAGATGCACCTGTATATGTATATCCACTGATGATATATTCCTGAAATTTTGAGGGAAAGGACCAACATTCCGACTTTCTCTGACACAAAAACAGCAGGTATCTTAAACAAGAGAAGAAAAACTATACTTTAATTCAATTCCCCCCCCCCCAACAGGAGGGAAAGAAAGAGAGAAAGGAAAAAACCAGCCAATAATGAACTGGGTCCTGCAGTCTTTTAATATAGGGTTTTTTTAAAATTAAATCAAAACTGCAAATAAAATCAGTTTATACCTCGATAAAAAACTCCAGTTCTGCATCCATGGTCGTTACCCTGACGGGCAAATTCTTGGAGCTGGTTCCAGAGGCAACCTTCCTCATGTTTACGAAAGGCATCTCGAAGACAGGGACCGACCGACCGTCTGTCGACTCGGCTTCCACACTCTCACGGCGATGGCGAGAATGGGGTAAAAACACGTTCGAATAACACACGGCCCCCCAAGCTACGGCATTTCCCCCCCGACGATGACGGCTGGGAGACCGATGAGCCGCCGCGCGAGATGCCCGCTTGTCAGCCCGACAGAAGACGACGCCAGCATAGCAGCCATCATTCCGTTCTACGAAGTCGCGCGAGTTCTCGTGCGAAGCTGCTTGTGACAAAAGAGAAAAGGGTGGGTGGGGAAAGGGTGGATTTAAAAGAAAAGAAATAAATTTGTAATTTATAAAGAAATAAACAATTAGATTTTTTTATTGTTAGCGCTTTCTTCTTCTTCTTCTTCTTCTTTTTTTTTTAATTGTCAACACGCATGCGCAAACGTTTTGGCGCCTTTCAATAGCGCGGGAGCTGAGGAGGAGCCGTGGATACAGGACAAGCTGCCCGAGCGAGCAATGGTTTACCAGCTAACCGGCGGCGCGATACAGGTTGTACAGTTAATATTTCGGCTTCTCTGGCTGTAGCGATTGTTCTGATAGGAAAATAGACTCTGCCGTGCGCGACTCGTAAATAGGTAGTAGCGATTTTAGGTGAGTGAACCTCGCAGAGTCAGGGAGGCTTCAGTGCGATCGTAAATATGTATGATCATAGAATTCTTCAGAAACCACCTCTCTGCTGTCGTGTCGGTTAATAACCTGAAAACCCATAGATATAGGAATTAAACGAACTCTGTGTAACCCTCTCGAATTTTTTCAGGACATCATCGGTGGGAAATCGGTCGATAAACCCGTGTTGCAAATAATAGTAAGTGAACCAGTGGTTTTATTATTGTTATTTATTTATTTATTTTTTTTAAACATTTCTAATCCCAAAATTGGTATTAATAATAATAATAATAATAATAATAATAATAATAATAATATGTTTGGTTGGGGAATCTCTGAAACTTGAGTCTCCCGAGTCTTAGCTGCTTCCGGACGGACACCGTCAGTGTGTTAGGGAGAGGCCGGCATTGCCAAGACGAGACATCGCCTTCCGGAGGAGGGTGATAAATAAGAATCTGGCACATAATATATATATTAGGAAAGTTCAACGGATCTTGCTTAAAAAATAAATAAAAGAAAGAAGCAGCAGCAGCAGCAGCCTGTTTTCCTTTCTTTCCTTCATGCTGCCATCTCTGGCTGTGACTTCAGGCGGGGGGGGGGGGAGAGACGCCCGTCCGTCCGTCTGTCTGTCTGACTGTCTGTCTGTCCACACACTTACTGTTGTTACCGACAAAAAAATAAATTAATTAATTTTTATGTTGTTTTGTGTTTTTTCTTGGTAACTTTAACCACCCCGATTCCCAGATGTTTTGCTTTAAAGAAGGCATCGGGGTGAAAAAAGACCATTTTTTGTTCTTTTACAGACATCGAAGAAAATCTGTGGCGCGTCGAATGCCGACAGGTACCGTCTGCTGGTGTCTGATGGCCAGCTGAGCTACTCCCGTGAGTGCACCCGCTTGTTGTGTTGCTGGACGACGACACCTTTTTACACGGAATTCGTTTTTTTTTTTGTTAAAAAAAATAGTTATTTTAAACAATTTTATATGTAAGCAGACGGTCAGGGTTTCAGTGTCGCTTCTCTCTCATTCTTTAACATAACGGAATCCACTCTGAAAACTGAACGCTTGATGTATTTATCTGACTTTTCGTCTATACTGGTGTATAAAACTACCCTTCAAAGCTTTACGAGATTTCCCCCAAAATTAGGGTTCATCTAAAAAGCAAAGTATAAAATCTGAGCCTTAAATCCTACTGTGTAGATTATCACTATGGATGATGGAGAGCATCAGAAACACCCGCCTAACTCCCACCACAAATATTTTCTACTGAAACCCACGTTTGGCAAGCTGGATTAACAGAAAGATTATATTAAGATGCAGTATAATGATACTTGTCTAACAAAAAATAATACAAACAGCCAAGAACTCCACATCACTTGCCATCTGAAACAGCTGACATACAGTAAACAGACAGACACCAGCCAGGAGCGCATTCTGTTTACACTGCTTCACCAGAGTACCCTGCCTTCCAAGTGCTTTCTGGAACTGTCGTTTAACTGTATATACCTGCTATGGTGGTTTAGCAGTATGTAAAGTTAGTTTAACATAGTGTGCCTTCTGCTTACAGATGTAATCCTCCGTAATTGGCCAATCACACACAATAAGCCTTGCAGTGACCACTTACTTTTTACTTTTAATTATTTAACCCTGTCACGCAACAACTGTGCTGCTGCGCAGGAATGTGGTGTAACTGACAAAATGGCACAAGAATGGAAATTAAATGAAGACTTGCTAAGGAGTATGCCCAGGACTAAACGTGCAACGAGAAGAGGCACTGCATTCTGGCCAATTCTAGAAAAGCACGTAGCAGACATGGTCCATGAGCAGCATCAAGATGGATACATTGTAACAAGAAATAAAATACTTGTTTATTCACTTAAGGGGGTAAATCAAACCAAGATTCCAGCAGAGGATTCGAGGCCACTGCATCATGGTGTAGTCGTTTTATGGAAAGGAATGATCTGGTACTGAGGCAGAAAAAATTGCGCAGAAATTACCAGCAGATCATGATTGTAAAATTAGTAATTTCCATCACTACGTAATACAACAACATAGCGAACATGACTATCCATTAAGCAACATTGGGAACGGATGAAACACCAATGAACTTTTATATGGTCGGTAATAAAACTGTAGATATAGAGGGCACAAAACCAGTGTTAGTAAAAACTACAGGACATGAAAAGATAAGATTTACAGTGGCATAGATTGATTCCTGCAAGAGGTAGATTACTTGGATCTGATCATCTTTGCTATAACTTATTCAAGGTGTCTTACCCTACTTGACATTTTAAATTCAGCAGACTATCTGCATTTGCTTGTGCTGTACAGAACTCTCCTGGATGCTATGTGAGGTACTGAAAATGAACTAACTATGAAGGGTTATATTGGAGTAGAAATGAGATTTTTCAAACAAGATCTGGCTTAGATATTTTGGAAGTTGTTATAATAATTAGATCCAGTAATAGATGTTTATATTGTTGAATTGATTTCTTGAGCCTCGTTTCGTTTATCCCTATGGATCAGCCCCTGAATGATAAGTAATTGTGGAATGAGAAACTTATTTAACATTCACCAAAAATCAATTTTAAAAAAATTCATGAAAATTATCTTTATCAGAGGTTAATTTTCTAACAATAGCTTTTGTTGATGTATCTTTAGGGATTTGTTTTTAATCTGACCAAATTGGCTGTTCATTCATTTCATTTTTTAGTTAAATGAAATAAGACAAAATCCCATAAATCAGAAGAGGAAGGATTTTAGGGGAATTATTTGGAGAAACATTGAACAGTATTTGTTATAAACCTTTTCATGCCACCAATTGTGGTCAATCACTTAAATACTCTTTTTTTTCTCAGTTCCTTTCTCTACGGGTTGGATGATACTTCAGTGGTCAGCATTACAGTCACAATGTCCCAGGTTTACAAGAAAACTTTTGTAAACACTTTTTCATTGCAAGACATACACACATCCCAACACAACATTGTCTGCTCCCTAATTTCACTGAATATGTTTATCTTCTATTTATGTAGATTTCCCCTGATCTTAAAAACTTGCGATCTGGCACAAAAGGAATACTACAAAATAGTCACACAAATTTGAATATAAAATTGTTTCCTTGTTACAATTCATCCTGTTAATACCTGCCACTTTGATTAGTGAATCTTTGTGAAATCTTAGGGCCAAGCATACTGAAAGGTTTGCAGTCCATTAAGCTACTTCATTGATACTGATTGCTCTGTTGAAGTTGAGTCTGGTAATTTGCATATCTATTTAATAGCTGCATAGAAACTCTTCTTTATTGTAGATGTCATGCTGGCAACGCAACTAAATGGCATGATGGAGAGCGGAGATATGGAGAATATGTCAGTGTTCAGAGCAGACAAATATCTCTGTAATACAATTCAGGGTGACAGGCAAGTCTTTTTTTTTATTATTTGTTTAGAACTTTATAAAGATGTTCTTGACAAATTATAAGGTTGGAGTAATTTTCTGTTTTTTTTTTCTTTTAGAAAAGTTGTGATTCTTTTGGATTTGACAGTGATAGCCAAAGGGACACAGGTTGGAGAAAAACTAGGGAATCCTTTGCAATATAAAGTTGGCCAGGATCAGAACCAAAGTAAGTTTTAGAATTTTTACCCAACTGAAGTTTTGTGAATAATCTTTTACATTGAAGAAAGCAGCAGCATTTGAATTATGGCTAATACTTTTGTTTACATGTCTATTTTAACCATTAACATTGTTCTTATTGATCTGAATTTGCCTGATCTGGCTTGAAGTTGGGATTGGGAGGGGCAAAGGTGGTAAATCTTATAGGCATTCATTAGTCGTCATCTTGCCACATGTATGACCTATATACATCTTTTTTGTGGTGGGGGTGTAATTGACTCTTCCGACCACTAACTTTGAGTTGTTGCCCTTGCACCTAAAAGCAATTCAAAATTCATTACATTTGATTTTAAATTTTATCAAAAAAGAAAATTTTGCAGTAAAAATTAAAATCAGCAAAGGTTAATGTTAATATATATATCCAAATTCCAATTAATACATAACTTAGGTGAATTTAAAAAGTCAATATATAAAAGCAATAGTGTCTACAAATATTCAAGATTTCAATGTATTTATGTAACTTCTAAGGCTGTCAAAATATAATGCAGAAACATCAACTTTTCACCACTTCATAGATTTTCATGCCCACTAGTGCTAAAAATCCATTTACTGTATGGAAGATCAAGCTGCATATAAATGCACCTGTGCCAGCTTTTTCATCCTATTCAAGTGGTGTGTTTCCTTTTGACCTTAACAAAGGCTCTTCATGCCTGGGTAATAAGGGAAAGTTGAGGTATTCCTTGTTCTTCCTCTGTCCATAACAGCAGTTGTTTTTTTTTTTTTCTCTATCTGTAGCTTGCTTTCCTGTAAAAGAATTAGCAACTTAATCGCTCAACCTGTTAATATTTTAATGGACAATTACTTGAAGTAGTAATCTTTCTAACAGTCAACACAATGTTAATAGAAATGAATAATTAGACAAAAAACTGGAGAAACTTTCTATGTCAAGGAAATCAAATTTTAATGTGGTACTGATTGCTTTACATTGGAATATGCAAAACAGTTTCAGATATTTTTATTTTTAAAAATTGATGTGCAGTATTGGAAATAATTATGTAATGGGATAAACTGGGTATAAAATGCAAATAACAAGACAATCATATCTTGTGTAAAAAATTCTGTAATGGTGCTTTGGGTATGTATTATATGTCTCTGTGTATTAGTTGCAATTACTGTGTGTATCCTGTTTGTTTTCATAATTATTTTCATTACTGTAAAATACACATGAAAGAGAATATTCTAATGATACTAATTCAGTGCAATATAAGCACTTCATGCAATGATCATCTCTGATTTAAACAACCTTTTAAATATTTTTCACTATATATCTCTGCATCTCTTTGTTTTCTCTTATCAAAACAAATGGTAGAATGTTGCAATATATCACAAGTTCTCAAAAGTTTTGTAAACTGAGCAATCAGTCATGTTTTTACTCTTCAATTTTCATTAGCAAATACATTTTTAAAATTTTGGACAACTGAATAAAGTTTGGACATACAAATGTACTTGTGTCCCAGTGGGAAAGAGAGCAAGTGAGCTCTTTAAACCTATTTATTTTCCTGCTTGTGATGATACTGTGTGTACAGAAAAAACTGGCTTCCAAAGAGGAGCAGGCCAAAAATTCTGTTATGAATTTTACTAATCTGCTAATTTGTAATCAGCCATTTTGGTTATTGGCACATCTCTAATATTTCATCATTGAGCATAAAATCAATGCATGTTGACCAAATGCACTGATGCTAACGTGTTTGAAAAGGCCTGTCTCTCCTTTATAGTACTATTGGCAATCAAGGACATTATTTTACCTTAGTGCCTGTATTTCTGATCTACCAAAGTTTAACCGAATAAGGAAAAACATTTGTAGACATTTTATAATTTTGGTACAATTGAACTGCTGTAGCTGATGATTGGAATGAGTTTTAAGCAGTTACATTGATATCTTTTAAATGCTTAAATATAAAGGTGGAGCTGTGATAAACCTTTTGGTCACTTTTTTACACAAGATAATAACTTCTGAAAATGTTATTAGGTGATTTAAGTGAATTGAAACAATGCAAGAATAAACTAATCAGTTGTGCACTTTCAATTTCGCAAGCAGGAAAACAGGGTAGGGTGATTTTTTAATTGTATGTGAAATGTGGAAGCCTGGTTGAGGTGCTGCTCACCTGTTCTGACTTCAGCAGGGAAAGAACTCATTACCAACCCTTTTTGATTGGTAGTAAGTGGAAATCTTGGTATCAGGAGAGAAACTCTGCCACTGGCTTGAGACAGCTTTAACTTATTTTAAACAGTGAAAAGCAGTAATGCTTAGAAAAATTAAAATGGATAAGAAAATTGGGTACAGGCTCTACACCAATTTTTTTTTTTTTTTTAAATATGTAGATACTTTACCTTCTCAACAGACGACATCTCTAGCAATAAAAAAAGAAAATCTGCCATCTTCAAGTTTTGGAGGTAAGTACAAGAATTTCATGTTGTGATGGTTGTCTGCTGTCATCAGTCGGTATACTATGTAGGAACAGTAGTCAATGGGATTCAAGTGCACTTGAAAATTTTTTGAGTGAATTTTTTAAAATGTTGAGTTTTACCTAAAGTAAATGACATTGCATTCTTTTGTTTTTTGATTGTCTGTTCATTTTAGACATTTCGCTTCACGTTTATTTTTGTATTAAATGTACTGATTGTTATTCACCATTATAAGAACTTCCTAAGACAACACCTCTCTGCAAGACTTTAACAGTCTGTTATACTAGTTAATATTTTCCCTCAGAAGTAAACTTTTTTATTTTTAAAAAATTTGTACACAATTTTCTACTCGTTTTTTTTTTTTTTATTTATTTAAATCTGTCAGTAGGTTAATTAAGCTATTCTGTTTCTAAATTAGAAGCTGGATTGAATAGTTGTATATAAAAAGACATTTAGTTTGTAGATCTGCTTAAACCCAAGTCTAAAGTTAACTGCAAATTTTTTTAATTTTCTAAAATACCCAGCTGTGCATGTATAATCAGGGTTTAAAAAATTCTTTAGATTGCCTGAGAAATAATTAGCCAAAATAGTTCTGGTTTATTTACTAAATAACAACAAAATATAGCATTTATATAATTATATTAATGATGTACATAATTGTTTATATATTTATCCTAATTACTGTAAAGATAACATTCTAAAAAAACCTTGCATAGGCATAGTAAAGGAACTTCATACTAGTGAAGCCTAGCTGCTTTTTTCAGTAGTGTTGACCATAGTGGGTGAAAATTACTAGCAAACAGTACACTGTTGGTAGTATATTAGTATTGCTATATTTTCATAATCTTTTCAAGTTAGTACATTCAAACTACAGGCAAAATCCTAGGAAACTCTAAATGATACTTTTATTGCCCTCAAAATTTTTACATTTTGGCAACTGGAGTTTGAAAATATGTATCTGATTCAAATTTTTCTTGTTTGCAATTTGACTAATGTCAGCTTAAACCCTAATAATGTAAATAGTTTCAGTGAAAGGAACTTGAAGTTGTGTGTATCTAAATGTTCTTGTTAGATTTAATACTCCAGAAAAATTACAATTTTTTTCTCCCTTAAGTGTAGGAATGTTGTCTAAAAGTAATTCATCAACTCAGTATCTAGGTTTCTTAACACAGTTTATCCTATATGCTAAATAAGAGCTTGTTAACTAATGGATCACATTGTGCATCAAATCATCAAGTGTGCCCCACCTTATCCTCTCAGGTGTCTGAAGGTGCATTTGACACAAGGAAGGTTTGCAAAGTTTTAGCCCAAATGATACATCCTCAACTAAAGGCTTGGGTCAAAGGATATTTCATTTTATGCATATAACAAAATTCAAATTTAATTGATTAGTAGCTGCAAGCACATGCAGCTGTTACCAGGAAACTTATTAATTTTTCTTGATAACTTTTTATATAGATTCCAAAAAACTGTCAGAAATGGTTAGATTTTATCACGAATTAGACCCAAAGTAGTTATCTGTTCATGTTTCTCAGTGTGAAGCCATATTAAGAGCTTAATAGTTAAGCTGGGTGCTTATAAAGGGAGTTAATGGTCTTTCTGTTATCTTGGTAGAAATAGAACCAGAATGTTGATTATGAGCGTTTTGTCACTACTTTCAGAGGAAGATGGCACTGCTGAACATAAAACCAAAAAATTATCCCAATTTCAGAAGCCAAAATGTCCATGTTCCTCTGAATAAATGTCTGTAATGTTCATAACCTGAGGTTTAAGAATCAGTGAAAAGATGTTTGACCATCTTCTAAGGGATGAAAATTTAACAAAAAAGTGTACTACTACTAGTGTTTATGCACGTCCACTAAAGTTCACAATTTGTAGACTTTTCAGATGGGAACTCTGTCAAAAAATGTTTATTTGGTTGTGACTGAACATCTGTTTGATTGCCAAGCCTTTGACCATGCTCTCTCTGACAGAATTTGATTGGTCTATTTTAACTTTAACTGCACTTTGCTTGAAAATGTACATGAACCAGTATACTCAGGCTGGATTTGTTTGGGATACCTTTTGCACGACATGGCATAGAATCTACAAGGTGCTGGAAAATGTCCTGAGGAATATTTTCCCATTCAGTCATTAATCTTGTATGCAGTGCATGGAGTCAGGCGGGTAAAGAATTGTAATGACAACCATCTATCAAGTTTATTCCACAGGTGCTCATTTGGTCATTCTAAAGATAATCAAGAGTCCAAAGGTATGTCAGCAAAATGTATCCAAAACTATGGTCTCATTTTCAGAGTTCTGGATAGTTAGGATCACACGAGGAGAGTAATTTGTTTGGCTTTCTCCAAATCCGCTTTCTCCCATCTGCAAAAAAAGGAAAGGGTAAAACACGACTCGTCAGAACACACCACTTTTCACCAGTCATTCTTAGTCCAATGTTTGTGCTCTACACCACACAAGAATCTTGTGTCAGTAACTGATTAGTGGCTTATACCATGGTTGGCTTCTACCATAGTCCATTTGTTGCAATATTATTCAAAAGGTACAGTTGGAGATGTATGTGAAACATCCTGCATTGAATGCATGTGTCAGTTGGTCTTTTGTTTGATCTTTACTATCCCTAACTTTCTTTTTCTGTCACTGTTTGCAGCCACAATTCCTTGCAGCAGACGTTTTTTTTTTTACATTTGCCACTGCTGCACCAGCTAGGCGTGCACCCACTATCATGCCTTTTTTGAATGCTGTGGAGATCACCTGTCCAATTGTGGTCAACCTAATTTGCATCAGCAGCTTAGGTCAGGTCCAAATCTAAAAGAATACATAGGTCCTAATAAAGTGGCAAGCCAAAGATGTTAAAATAGTGCTACATACACATTGTCAGCAAGCATAAGTTGACAGATCAGCACATCTTCGGAAGATCATACTCAATTTCTATTCCAATGTCCCAATTCCCTTTCATTCACCTTGACAGTGTTGTCTTTGGTGTGCATCACCAAATACCATCTCAGTTGGTTTTACTCCTGAGAAATTAAAACAACAGAAAACATTTGCAATAATGGTTAAGTGGGTGGGCAGAGTGAATTAGAAATTCTATTGAACTTGAAAAGGAAATCTAGATTGTTAGCATGTAATGTAAAATTGCATTTTTAGAGATTTTAGTCACACTGACAAAGCTGTGCTCTCAAATGTTTGTAAATTTTTTTGTGAGACTTCTCTGTAGAGTGTTTACTGACATGGGAGTTGACTTGTTAATGTTGCTGACTTAGAATTCTTCCCTCTGATAAATCTACTCGACACTTACAAGCCGCTGTAAATTTTTTGCTTTCTTTCTGCTTAGATTCATCTTCCAAACAAATTTCAAGACCTGCAAACACTTATGGAAAATGTGAGTCAGTTTTTAACTGTTGCTTTGATATTGTGTCCTGGTTTTCTGGGATCTAAGTGGTGACAAATTAACAGTGTTAGGTGGATGTAACCCCCAAATATCTACATTTATCCTTTGTCATTCAAGACTGCTGAAAACAGCCTGGCATTGACGAGTTGTTTAAAGATCACTTCCATCTATATTATAGACAGTACACGCAGAAGATGCTGGTTCACATTATCACTTGGAGCTATTCATATCACTGTTTTCCTGTGAAAATGGCTTTATTAGTCAAGCTGCTTGTTTGACTGACTTTGATTACCTGGTACATTATTTACTTGCATTATTATCTACCTGATGAAATCCAGTACTGAATTCTTTCCTTCAGATGATGAGGTCTCAAGTGTGCACTTTGGATCTTTCATCATTTAGTTGGTCAGATAGTGATGGAGGCATTGGATGAGTAGGATGAGATTGTTGGCCAGAGTTCAAGTCATCTCCGTTCACATGCCATTGTTTTTGCAGTCTATTTGCTCAAAGATTGATGTTTTATGATAACATGAAGCCAGTAAATTTCTTCTGTGAGCTGATATCAGAGGATTTCTTCTACTTAGCTAAGGAGATGAACTGCTATACCTGGATGGGCACCACCAAGGAGGTGATTAAAATTAGTGGTAATATAACTATAATTCTGTGCAGTTGATTGAGGATTATTGGAGTGAGGATGACAGACTTAGTGTCAAGAGTAATGACAGTGAGAAGGTTAAAAAATTTGAATCACTATTGGCACTTCTGTGTCAATAGTTGGGTGGATTTTACTCTACAATTGAATTTTTCCTTTTGTTTTCTGGACACGTTTCCTTTTCATTTGGATTATGAACTGTGCTAAGTCATTTTGTGACTTTTAATGTTTTTTAATAATTTGAATCAGATAAGTACATTTTGAGCAGCCATTTTGGAAATTTCTCTGAACATTTGTGATGTAAAATACTGTAATGCATTTCCTGAACAGAATAGGCTTAGGTAAAATCAAAAAAAAAAAAAAAAAGGAACAGAAACTATTGCTAGATTTAAGAATGCTGCTTTTTTTAATTTTTATTTTCACTTTGTTGTGTTGAAACTGATCATTTTCAGCTATAGCTGAAACTTGCCAATCTGCTTTCATCGTTTATACCTGGCCTCTATAACATAATAAACAGAATTTCAGAACAGTTCCGTAAATATTACAAAAACTTTCAAGAAGTGAAATTCCTATAAAGATTTGCAAAGTTGCCTTTTTCCATATTCCTTATATTACATGTAACTTTTCTCTCATAACAACGTTTGCCATTAATTTCTAACCCTGCTCTGTTTGCTGACCTGACTTACTGCTCTTATTACAGTCGGTGGCAATGTGACTGTTTCTCCAGTCAATGGGTTTGGTAAAACCTCCCCATTTGAGAGGATGGGCTCCAGCCAAATTCACAGCATCGCCAGTCTTACTCCATACCAAAACAGGTAAGTAATTCACTTGGCTTAGTAGTCATCGACCTTTCAATATTATTACAATGTATTTTTTTTTTGTCACTGCTATGAATGCTTCATTCCCCCCCCCAAACAATATTGGAAGTGTGCACAGCATTTCAAAATGGTGACTAGCATTGATATGTGTGTTAAAAAAAGAAAAAAAGAGCAGTAATTGAATTTTTCACCAGCAGGCTTTTCTGATTGAGATTGACAATTCATTATACGATGAATGTCAGTGGACACTTACGCACTAATTGAGTACTGTAAGTTGCTGGGAAAATAGTGTGGAAAGTGGAGAAACTGAACTCCAAGATAAGCCATGTAACAGGTGGTTGGTAGCACAGTTCCTAATGATAACAACACAAGTTGATGAACTCATTTGCAAAGATTGATGCAAAACGAGTACTTCTTGGTATCAGTCATACCATAGAGATTATAATTGATGACCTTGGTTACTCTAAAAATTTGTGCTTGGTTGGTTCCATGAACCTTACATAACCTCAACATCAGATGAGCTGTCTTTCTCACCTTCCATGTAGCCCACTCTTGGCCCTCTCAGACATCTTGGTTCACTGAAGGAAAGCACACACAAAGATTTCTTTATCAACAGCTGCATAACAAAGAACATCATTTTCTCATAACAGCACTGGTTTCATGTTGTCACAAGTGTCTTGATCATGATGGTGACTGGAAAAATAACTATTGGACTGTTTGAAGAAGCTGGTTTAATTGCAGTTAAATTTAGTAAGCTAACAATTATAGAATTTGAGAAAATAAATAGAGGCATTACTTTTTGGTTGGTGTGTGTGTGTGTGTGTGCATGCGTGCGTGTTGGATTTAATTTAAGTCTTATTTAATTCAAAGTTATAAAATAATCATAGAGAAACATTTGTACAGACACTGTAGAAAGAAACTTGTACAGAACTCAAGATAGTCAATAATCGGTTGAGATGTCAAAACTACTAATTTATTCATTCGTTTTGCTTTGCATGAACTTCAGATGGAGAATTCGGGTAAGAGTGACTGGTAAATCTAGCATCCGCACATGGAGCAACTCGAGAGGGGAAGGGAAACTGTTCAGCATGAATCTTCTGGATGAAAGTGGAGAGATCCGGTGTACGGGTTTCAATGATACTGTTGACAAGTTTTATGAGCTTATTGAATTGAACAAGGTTGGTTTTTGAACAAATAACTGATGATAGCTGTAACACTGAAAATTGTGATGTGATTAGTGCTTGAAACCTGTTCTCTTGCTTTCCAAGTTTTCAAACCAGTCTATTTGGAGGGAGGCATGAAAATTATTGAAACAGACTAAATTACATACTTTTTCCAAACTTATTTCCATTTCTCCATGTTAGTTATGGCAGATTGTAGAACTTGAAACTAACAGCTCAGGGGTAGATTTTAAAGCAAAAAACATTATTGCTAATGATTTAGTAAATCTATTGGAAATTATGATCAGGAATAGTTAAAATTTTTTGTTGTTTTCTATCATATAATGGTAAACGAATTATGGTCAGGCAATCCTGAAATAATGACATTATTTCAGTGTAAAGATGGGAGGCTGAGGCAGTTTTTCAGTAAAAACTTTAATTAGCAAATGTGTACAGAAACATTACAACTGATTTTGAAAAATTAAAGTGATGGCTTGTAGAATCTTGATGCTGGCCTTTATTTTAAGATTCATCTTCCAAAATATCAAAAACATTTAAGTTTACTTTAAAATTTTGAATTTATCTTAGCAATTGAATAATTATGTATATTTGTATATATGGAAATAAAGAAGAAAATTTTTTAAGAGTTTGTATAAATTTTTTTCATGCAGGTGTATTACATCAGCAGAGCTAATTTGAAAACTGCTAACAAGCAATATTCATCAGTGCAGAATGATTATGAAATGACCTTGACCTCTGACACCATTATTGAAATTTGTGCAGAAGATTCTAATATCCCAATGATACAGTTTGACTTCAGAAAGCTAAATGAGCTGGATAAAATTGCTGCCAACAGTATCATAGGTAGGTTTTTTGTGGAGGTACTATAATAATTAAGTTGGATGTGTTAATAAGAGACTGAGCTTTTTGAACAGATGAGTTGAGAAGACTGATTGGCTGTACTGTTCTGTTTCATTTCTGTAGCCACTAGTTGTTGCAAAGCAGAACTTAAACACTTGTTTTAAAACACTAGTGTTGATAAATAAAACCAGTGCTCTAAAAATTTGTAAATAAATAAATAAATAAATAATGGATGTTTATCTAGAAATTTATTACATATTTTGAGTTTTTTTAAAAATTAATGTTAATGTTTTACATCTTTAATTTCATTTCCAAAACATAGCATAGCACTAGAATGTTGTCTCATCTCAAGTGCAGTTATTATCTCCAAATGTGGATGTCTGTTCCGGCTATTCCGTTGTCTCTGCTTTCTGCATGGGCGTAAAGGCTATTCCATTGTCGGAAAGGGCAGAGACTAAGCATTGTTTTTCTAATATGAAAAAAATTTTTTCTTTGTGGATATTGCCAATAAATCCTGTGTTAGGTTGTAGTATTCAGTTTAATTTATTGGTTAGGAGGAGGCACAAAGCCATCAAGGACTTTTATGTGAGATGTGGACAAACAAAAGATTTGTATAACAAAACTAAAACCACCACTGATTGAATCTGAGGTTCCAAGTGGGTTAGGTATACCACTGGATAGGGCTGTTGCTTAAGTGGCAGTTCATCCATTAATACTTTATATACATACAAGATTCTTAAGGAAACTACTAGATAGGATTGATGAAAAATAATCATGCTTTGTTCACTATTTTGTGAAAGTAAAATGCAACCCTTTCTACTCAAGCTTTTTTCTCTTCACATCTTTGAAAAGTGTTTAAAATCTTTTCTAAACGATTTAAGGAGCTAAACTAACCCGTATACAGATTTTACAATTTAGCAAGTGTATTCACGGCTCTTTTTTTTGTCTTGGAATCTTGGTAAATTTTTCTTTGTGTGACAGTAAAGGGCTCTGGTGTTTAAAAAGTTTTATCAGACTTGCATTAACCTCTGCTGAATATTTTTGGTTCACTCAGCCTGCTGTTTTGCCAGTCACAATATGCAGCTACCACACAATCATTTCATCAGCTAGTTTGAACTGCCTTTGTGTCCAGTCATTCAACGGAGTTTCGTATAACTTGTGATTATATTTGAAAATTAATCTGTGTAAAATTTAAAAATAATGTGCAATTACACGTTTGGGGAAAAAATTTTACATTGGAGGTATTACTTTTGAAGTGGCCTCCTGTGCATGTTAGATATTAAAAATTTCTTGAGTTCTAGAAATTAAATGTGCAAAATGGTGCTGGCGCAATGGATCTGAATACAGTAGACTTGGAATGTGCCGTTTCTGCTATTATATCTGTGACCTTGGCTTGGTGGAAACTCTTTAAAAAAATAAGTACAAGTCTGTTTACTTGAGAAAACCCAAAAAAATGTTTGTGTGTGTGTGCCATGTTGAATGCACTTTAAATACCCCTATTGTATACATTACACATGCAAATAGGCATAGCGCTAAGGAAAATTTACTTAGAATGAATAAAATGGAAATCTTTGGTATGTTTGCAGCATAGCCAACCATCTAGAAACTGAAGAACATGGCAGTGTTTGTCTTTTTTATGACATTTTTCTAGTGAATCCATGTATGCCCCATCTACTTGAAAATTTGTCATGCCTTAGAAAAAAGAATGGGGCCTTAAACTAAATGTTACTGAAATTTCTTATTAATTCAACAAAAATAGTAAATTATAGCACCCACTTTAAAGTGATTGTCACAAGTCCGTGAACAAATTGCTTTTGCTGCTGCTAATGTTTGTTTTTTTTTTGTTGTTGTTGTTCTGCAGTGACAATTACACTTCTCTGAATTATTTGGAATCTTTATTATTTGGATCAGTGTTTTTGTTAGGAGAATAAAGAAGCTTCTATTTTGCATTTCAATCGAAAAGGGTTTTAGCAATTAGTATTTTCTTTGAGAGAAGGAAAACACAAATTTGGCTATCACTCTAGTGGGGACTGTTTTTCTTTCTATGATGAAATAAGATAGAGATGCTGTAATGTTACAAAATCCTATGCAAAAAAAAAAAATGAATGAATTCTCAAATTATTTTTTTCTCAGATGCGATTGGAATTGTAAATCATTCTGGAGATATTACCACAGTAACTGGTCGTCAGAGCAACAAGGAAATAACCAAAAGGGAGGTGCAGATTGTTGATCAAACAGGGATGGCTGTTCAGCTCACATTATGGGCTACAGAGGTATGTTATTGCTTGTACTTTTAGCATGAAAAGCTCTATGCTTACATTTGTTTGTTTGTTTTGTTTTTTTTTTTTAAAAAATTTAGTCTAATTTTAAATGTTTGTTTACAATGAATTTTTGGTTTCCAATACATACAAAAGATGCGAACAAAACTTTTTTAATCATCCTGTTAAGAGAATGAAATAAGTTGTTTCGTATTGCCATTATTTTCTAACACAACTTGTGCTGATGTTACAGTAGACTGCCTTAACATGAACAGTATCAAAGAGCTAAACATTATTTAACATATTATAGATGCTTTAAAATCTTTGCATGAAATCTCCACATCGCCCTCTGTGTCCTTAGTTTTTACATAATAAAGTAGGCTGACTTTTTTTAGCTGGTGGTAACACCAATAAAATAGATAATAAGAAACACAACCCAAAAGTCAAATTCAAAGTACATTTTTAGTGTATACTGTTTTCAGTGTTCTAACTTTTTGAGTTTATAATAATAAAAAATCAGAATGATCACTCAAAACTTTTTATATTTGAATACCTGTTTGTAATTATGAATGGTTGTAATTAGTGATCGCTGATGGTTTAATTGAAAGACTGACTCTTGTAAATTTTGCTGTTTTAAATAGATAACTTAAAAGAGGAAAAGTAAAATATATTAGCTCAGCCATTTGAAGTAATTCTACTACTAATTTCTGTTGTATGGTATTCCTTTGTTCTACACTGGTTTAATATATGATTTTAAGCAGTTAATATAGCCTTTGTGTATAGGTCTTGCAAATACACTGGACTGTGTGATCTTTTAATATGATATAGTTCACTATTTTCACAATCAGTGTAATGAGAAACTGCCAGCTTGTAAAGATGGCATTACAGTTTTTCTATGCTAAAATTTTCAGAAAAAAGGAATTTTTTGTAATATTATAAGTAAAATTAGAGCACAACTCGCCTGAGAATAACCAAGTATACTGTGCACACTAAATCAACTGATCCTGGTTACACAGCTTTAGTTGTTCACTCGAGAAAAACTTAAGGATAACTCGCTTGGTTTGTAATGCATTGATTTGCATATTTAGTGTCAGTGATTTCTGCTATTATTAGAACTATCTTTGGTGAAGGAAAGCGTTTAAAATAATTTTTGAGTTGTTGCCATTCTACACTGATTAGTCTTTGTATGCGCTTTATCAGGCCACTTGAAGCCCGCACAGTTTTCATGTATATTAATTACCACTTTCTAGGATTTGGTTTTATTGAACTTACAAAAATCATGATCTGTCAAATAATTAAATAGATGTTCTTATATCATTAGTTTGGATGTATGTGGGTAGCATACTTGCCAACTTTCCAAAATTTTCATGGGGGAGACTTTGACAATCCAAGTTGTGAAGCACTTGAAAAAGTAAACAAAGAGCAAAGAAAATGTAAACACTCATGATTATCTGTTTCTAAATTTCCATATGGTCACAATTGTCAAATGCAATCAGTCATGCTCTGACTCATGTCCAGGTGTTAAAGTGTTAATTCTTTATTGTAGGTAACACAGGCTGACTTTGCTGTTTTCAAAGTTGTCCTACTTGGTTTGTAGGCATGTCAGACCTCTGTTCTATTGCATTTTCATGTCAACAAGGCATCCAGGGTTGAATTGTCAAGAAGAGACCTGTGGCGCAACTGGGAGTGTCTGCCGTGGGAGAGAAGCCTGTGGAGTGGCAGGTGGCTATAGGGTCAAATGGTGGATGACGATAGCGTGAGCCATACACAACAGGTCGATTTCTGATTGGTCAAAATATGAAACTCGCGAAATATCGACTATGGGTGACGAAAAATCGGATTGTTTTCACATTTTATGGGGAGGGTTTTAAAAATTGGGAGAAATGAGTCTTTTTTACAAAAAAAAGTGGGAGGGCGGGAGATTGATTAAAAATTGGGAGAGTTGGCAAGTACGGGGGTAGATTAGTATAACAGTTTCAGTATTAAGGGGTAAAGATTAAAGCTAAGAGTATAATGAGAAATTTTCTAATATTTATTGTTTGCTATTTTTTACTAGGTGACTAGGTGAAAAAGTAATTTTTTTTTCCTTATGGCTCACTGGCACAATATAAGGATATGCTTCTGGAAATTTTTTTTTTCTTTCCTGGAGTTAGTGATGTAACATTCTTGTTAGAGTACTTCTCAACTTTTTTTTTTTAAAAAAAATAATTTCTTAGTATGGTTATTTGTCTGTATTGATGGGTGTGATTTGGAGCAGGCTGGTTTAATGTGTTTTTCTATTATCTGTGTTAAATCTTGTTTATTTAATGCAGGTTTCTTTGTAAACCTGGAGCATTGTTTGTAACTCTATGCTGATCAGTCCCTACCTATGTTTAGAATAAGGAATCAGGGAGAAAGTTCTATATCTAAACATGGTGGTAATTTAGGCAGTTAGAGTAAGAAGTAGAAAAATTTAGTAGTAATTTGATACTGCATTCTACAAAAAAAGAGTCCTTTTAAGTATATGGTAAACTTGAGTATCTGTTATTTAATTATTTTGATTTGCACTTATCAAGTAGAGGCAATTTAATGCTTTAATTATGTCAGATGTGCATGACATAGTTATTAATGTGTTGCACCTGTGACATGTAAGCAGATTAGATGATAATAGATGTGGCCAGTGGTTAACCCTTTAGCATTTCCATTAATAATCATTTAAGTAATTTTGTCTAAAATGGCATGTTTTTAAAATCTTGCCCGCAAAAAAATATTTCTGCATGACTTAAGGTGCTAAAGACAACCTGTCAAAACAGGTGGATATGGCCAGTTTAAATTCTAGAGGGTTAAAGTGGACATTTGGAGAATGTGGGGTAGTAGTGTCTAATGTAATGCCATGCAAGCAACTGGTGTGAGACTTCTGGCTGCAGGGTGTCTTGGTAATAATCCATGAAAGAGAGAGCGTGCTGTGTATGTATGTATAGCCATATCAGTAGCAGTACCGAATTCTGTATGTCTTGCTTTCCCCATCCCACTCAAGCCCCTAGATATATACAAGCAGGGTGATATTACTGTTGAGTAAAATGGGCTTTTTACTTCTGTCTGCTTTTGAAATTTTTTTAAAAGTAATTTTATAGCCTTAAATTGTTGCCCATGCTTGTTAGTAGTTATTGAAAAAAAAATCATAATAGTAATAAAATTAGTTAACACTTGTCTTGACAAATTTATTTCAAAATATTTTAAGCTAATTTTAGAAACTGAATAAAGATTCAATATGAGGGTAAACAAAAAATTTTTTCTTTGTTTTTCTTTTAAGGCCGAGAAGTTTGAGGGTGCCGGTTATCCAGTGTTGGCAGTGAAAGGGGCCAAACTTTCAGACTTTGGAGGTAAGTAGGACAGTATATTGCTTGGATTTTCCTGTTGACTATACAAAAGTAATGTTTGAAGGCATACACAAATCTATAATCATGATTTGCTAATGCTGTGAATACCATTATTTTATTTTATTTTTTTTTTTTGGAAAATTGCCAGCCAGATTTTGATGTTTCTCTTTGTTCAGGCCGGTCCTTGTCAGTGCTGAACAGCAGTCAGATTTTTCTGAATCCAGACATCAGAGAGGCTCACCTGCTTCGGGGCTGGTTTGACAGGGATGGTCATCAGCAGGAGTTCCAGGCATTCCAGAGCAATGCAGGATCGAGTAAGATTCCCTGATAAACTGAACGCACATTGTTGCCAATTGAGCATGTGCTGTCAAGTTTTTCTTTAAAGCAAACCGCACTTTGTTAAAATTTGCTGTTATGTTCTAATGCTTATTTTGAAAGGATATTGTTTTACACACTGGATAGTCTTTAAAAAACAAACAAAAACAATTACACATTGTAATAATTTGTTGACTGTCATCAGTTGCCTACATAACTAAGGAGATTTGAACAAATTTAACTTAGATATCTATCTACATGACCAACTTATATATTTACTTGCATAAAAAATTACAGGTGTAATTTACAAAAATAATTGAAGCACATGCTCTTAAATTATAGACAAGTTCATTTGGTTTCTCTATTTGCATTTCCAAAATACTTCATTCCTCGAAGAATGAGTTATTTAAGCAGAAGATTGTCCCTTCCTTTGTTATTACTGACTTTGGCTTCTGTCTAAAATAAACCATCTCAGAATAACATGGAAATTTTGAAACATTCTAAATTGAAATTATAAATGCTGCAAAATTATCTGTACAAATTCTAGAAACAAAGCAGCAGCAGTGAGTTCCATTTTATCTTTCTTAGAGTTTAAAAGTAAGGTAATTGAAGTTTACTTACAAAAAAATTTTAAAATTCAGTATAAAAAATAGTTTGAACTTAGAATTTTTCAGACAGCATTCTGTTAGTTGGACTAACAACTGATTTTACACTACAATTTACCTTCATCATCTCCCCAAGCAAGGTATGTCAGTGTGATTTGCCTTACTCGAGCATACTGCTCATCCTGGGCATTTCACTAGAATAACAAAATTTTTGGCAGTTGTCTATCTACTTTAAGATGATTGATGAAAATTTCTGTCAATTTACTATAAAAAAATTAATTCAAACAAGCTTAGTTTTGTACAGTATATACTGTAAACAGTGGGCAACCTTACTCCAATTGAATGTTAAAATTAGACACCAAAATGTGCTGAATGTCTTGTTGTTTTTTTTTCATTAAGCAAACTACTACTGGGTAGATTGTATCTATCATGGTTTTTGAAGTTATTTTTATTTGCACAGCACATTCTAATTGGAAGACATTTTCCCAAGTCAAAGCAGAAAATCTAGGCCAGGGCGATAAAGCTGATTATTTTACAACAAAGGGAACTGTAATATTTACAAAGAAAGAAAACTGCATGTATAAGGTATGTTTAATGATTCCAAAATTAATATGACATTTTTACAAAAAAGATCTTTATGCTATTTCAGTTGCTGACCTTGGACCAGTACTGCATGGTTTGAAGCTTGTTTCAGTCTTGAAAGATGATTGATCCTGCAAAAAATATTATATTAATGCTTAAATTTCCTAATTTTTTACTTGGAATTTCTGATGAAAGAATAACTTTTAAACAGTCTCCTTTAGTTTCCTAACTTTCACAGATATTTGCTGCATATGTATTACCAGTTTCTTGGACAATATATGCCTAAACTAGAAAGCTATTCCTCTTAAAATTTGCTTTAGGGTATTTTTGGAATTTCATATATTTTGTCTAAAATAGTAAAATTAATATTATTTGTGTAGTTTCTCTTTTTTGAAAGTTTGCAATTCTGTCTCTAATGTTTGTCAGATTTGAATGAAAGTTTTAGCAGGGGAATGGTGTTTGCTGCCTACCCATTCTCATCCAATACTTCATTGCATGCTGCTGTCTTTCCTTTTGCAAGCAACAACTATTATTCTGAAGGGAAGATCCAGGTTTTCAGTACATAAGACAGTGGAAGCTCTATCTTGTGACTACAATGCGTATCTAAAATGATACATGCCATTTTTAAGATTGTATAATTTCATAAAGTCTAAAGTTTGTGTTGTCTTGATTCATGTGTCAAGAATATTTTAACTAAATAGCCACAGCAGATTTGATGCTGCAAAGTATGTAGATTTAGAAACTAACTTTAATTCTCTTAAAGTAAAGCATTGCTTAACATTGATAAGTACAACTTTAGGTATTAAAAACTGAAGTTATAATTGGGTATATTATTTTCTACTTAATTGGAATAGGTTATGTTCTGCAAAAACTTATAAAAATATATTTTGGTGTTAAGCTTCTACTGATACACTATTTTATTTTGAAGGCATGCCCAACAGATCAGTGCAATAAAAAGCTTATTGACCAAGGCAATGGACTTTTCAGGTGTGAAAAATGCAACCAGGAGTTCTCCAACTATAAGTGGCGCATGATCTTGTCGGTGAGTGTGTAGCATTGATGTTGTCGATCGTTATACATGTAATTATGCAGAGGATTTCATGACCCATATGAGGTCTCCCCCAGTCAAAGGAGAATGCTCATCAATACAATTCTTAAATTGATTAATACTACCACTATTAAGTACACTCCCCTATGATTAATTTTGCTCATTAACAACTTGATTACTAAAATAATATTTGCATATATACATGCAGCCATGGCCAAAGGTTTGTCTTCAAAATCACACTCATCCCTTGACAATGTACCTGTGAATACTTTGGTCTGTTTAATACTTTTTCAGCGAGTGATGCCTGTTGGGATTTTATAAGGGGCTTTTTCTTCTTTTTTTTGGAAATCCTGTATTTGCTTGTTAAATTTTCAATTCTAGTAATTTTTCTATTAAGAAGCAGTGAGCTCTTCAATATATTAACATTATTGCAAATTTAGCAGATTTAATTCATCTTTATTAAGTAAGATTAGAAAATTGTAGAGAAATGCAAAACCTTTGGCCATGTTGCAGTTGTGCTGGGATTTTAGCTAATTTGTAATTATGAGCTTTAATTGTGGATAGTCAAAAAAAACGTATGCCTGTCTACATCCTTAAAACTGCTGATTTGAAAAACTTTAAGGCCATATGAGTACTGAGATTTTAACTTTCTGTCAAGTAATATCCAAAATATTATACTGTATTTTTTGGGTTATAAGTTGAATAGGTCAATTTTCCCGTTTTCCAGCCCTTCATTCACATATAAGTTGAAGTAGTGTATAAATCGATAATATGATCGTACTTTTGTACAGTAATGACAGTATAAAATTTCTGTCAGAGTTATAAAATATAGGTGATTGATAACATCAAAGCGAGAGATTTGGAGAAGGAAAGAGTTTTAAGCAAAAGAAAGAAGCTTCAATGTGTATGGAACGCAGTTTGATATGATTTTTGCCTATCAAATAAAAAGTTGAATCACGTGTATGGTGTTACAGATTATGCAAACCCTTAGAAATTAGTGAGTATAGCAGTATAACCATTTAGATAGTGTTTTTCTGCATATGTGTAGTGATACAAAAACTGTCTTTGTATACAAATTGTCCTTAGTAGACCAAAGACAACGTGGGCCTCCCAGGTCAACAGAGATCTAAGGGAGGTAACAATCTAAGTCAGCATGCATGCGCACACGCACAATCATGCATAAATTTCCCTATGGTACTTAAGGGTCACATGTTCCTGGTATCATGATTTCATCCATGTATAAGTCTATGATCAGGCAGGCCCCCTGCAGAAAAAAACATCAACTTATATGCCAAAAAATATGGTGCATATTAAATGTAAGCTCTGTCTTAGCTAGCTTCACTTTTGACTTAAAGTTCATACTACACTAAAAATATAAATATTTTTTTAAAAAGTTCAGAAAAGGGCTATTTTACCAATTCTGTTGAATATTGGAAAATATATTCTACTAGCTTTGGGTACAATAGCTGCAAGGATTCTTGGAGGTTTAAGTCATGCTGATGGACAAAAAGCTGCAGGAACATGTTTATTATTTCTTAGATTAAATGGAGGTGGTCTTTATTTACAAATTGGAAAAGTCTTCTTTTCAGTTTGATTTATACCAGAAGTTATCGTTGTCTGGTTGACCTAGTTATACCCCTGGCAATGATTAGCTTTTTTTTTAATTATAGGAAAGGACTTTAATTTGCATGCATTTAATTAAGCTTTATGACACTGAAGGCCACAAGTGCAAGATAACTGAATGACAATATAGATTATTTTTTCGTTTTTTTTTTTTTTTTTTGTTTGCTCTGAATACTTTACTAACAAAAACTAGTTTATCATATAAATTTTAAAACATCCCTGCCTATGACTGACATAGCTGTGCTTTCATGAATAAGTGATGCCCTCTTTTTGGGGTAGTTAGAAAAAAAATTAAACTGAATGATGCAAGAAGCTGTGCTATTTTCATTTAATCTATCTTTCTGTTGTTGTTGTTTCAGGTAAATATTGCAGACTTCTCAGACAATAACTGGGTAACGTTTTTTCAGGATTCTGCACAAGTAGTTTTGGACAAACCAGCTGATGAACTAGGGAATCTGAAGATGACAGTAAGTGGATCAGGACTAATATTTCTCAAAAAACCATGGCTCTAACTCCTTGCTCTTTTTCTAATACTGCTTGGTTGAAAATTTGAAGAAAAAGATATTGGTGTTAATTTAAGTTTAGTTGAAATGTATTTTATTTGAAGGCCATGTTAAACTTGTTTTAATTTCTTGTACATTCTGTATTTAAATGCAAAGAAGAACGTGGTATATTCCAGATGTCACCTGCCACTTCAGTACTGAGAGCTAGCTTTGCTCATCCAGAGGATTTAACTGACAATGACCACTATATTAATTTACATATTTAATTTTTTTTTTAAATGCCGTGTTTGCCATTTAAAATTTAAAAATTACTTGGATAAGATAGATACAATCTGGAGAGAGAATCTAAATGAAAAGTGTAATACCATTGCAGGCTAAACTGGTAATCACCATTAAGATTACACTGGTTGACTTACTCATTTCAGTTATCTTCCTACAGTTTGATACAGAAGTATCCTAAGTTTCTTGGTTGGTTAGTCCCTCTGTTCGTAAGCGGTTAAAGAAACAGGTAGCTCTGTACCATTTGCCTAGTATATACTGAAAGGGGAAGGGAAACTAAAGGATAATCTCCTCCTCTACTTTTAAATAAAGCCCACTTTCAGTTGATCTTAAGAGATAAAAATTTGCCAGCAGCTTTTTGTCTATCAGCATGAGATAGATCTTTCTGAAACCTTGTAGCTTTACAGCTGGTAGAATAATCTTTCTGATATCAAATAGATTTGGCAAAATAGCCTCGAGAAATCTGCTAACATTCTGTTTTTGTTTTTTTTTTTTTTCAAATTAATTAGATCTAGCTAAATTATTTGGGCACAATGCTACTACATTATCCACAAATTTTAGATTTCAGTTTGATTATAGCCAAAATAGTGTTGGTAGAAGATTACCTAAAACAGACCCACCAAATATAGATAAAAATTTCTTGTTATATACTGATTTTTACATACCTTTGTCTTGTAAAACGAAAGAAGTCAGCCATTTAATTGATCTTTTCTCTAAGTAACTCTACCTGGCACCTTCATCAGTTTCTGCTTGTCACTCTAAAAAAAAAAAAACCTGTGAGAAAGATACTTGTCCATTTAGTTAAGAAAAAAATGTATCTGCTTGTACATATGCAATTATATCAGACAAGGAAGCTACAGATGCTTGAGTATTTTTAGGAAAGTTAGCATTGAAACTAAGTTTAACATCAGTTGTACTACCTTTTAGCCTTTCTGCTCAACAGTTTGCATTAAATAGTCTGAGGATAAAAACTCAGGTTTATGAAATCCTATTATATGTTCCATAACATTTGTGTAAAGTCAATCATATCTTTATAAATTCACTAGTAATTTCTTTCAAAATCCAAATTTAGATCGAGAGCAAGATATCTAACACTGTTCAAAAAAATAAAAACATTTATCACCATTTATTTATCAAATAGAGGATTTATTTCTTAGTTGCTGTCTGTATGAAATCTGAAAACATTTGAAATTTGATTTACAACAACAATAACAGGATTAGTTATCTTTGATATTCATTATATGTTGATAAGGTCTACATTTTGAAACTATGACGCTTTTCATCAACCAGGTAGAGATGTGCTAATTTACACCGGAAAGAGAACTTTTGATCATTATTTAAAATATTTAAAACTACGTGATCATTTAAGTGGTTTGTATTTATTTACTTTTATAATGATTTTAATATTTGTGAAAATGCCATTGAGTTTATTTAAAGACTTGACTCAAAATCAAAGTTTAATTTCTCAAATTTTAATTTAATAATTCATTAGATAAGGTATTTGCTTATTAGTACAATATTTAAAAAAAAAAAAACAGCATCAACAGTAGATCTAATTTAGCTTTTATTTTGTGTGTGCGCGTCATTAGCTTTAAAAGTTGATGAAGATGCTCAGGAGCAGATTGATTTGTTATAACAAAAAATTTTATAAGGACAATTTTAGGCATGATTTTTTAAAATCTTTAAATTACCATGTTTTGATTTATCTAATCTTTGGTGTTGCTGCTCCAAAATGAAGTTTACATGTGGATGAAATTTAACTTTTTATTAAATGTTTAAAAAATCACACACACACACACACACACACATTCTTCATGTCGTCCTGTAGAGAGACTTACACAAATAGTTAAGTTTACCTTGAAATTTTTGGTCATATTTTATAGTCAGTCCACTAAATATAATCTATTTAATAAATGGAAAGAGTCTCAACAAATCCTTTATATAAAAAAATAAACTTATGTTGGTGTTATGCAGTCAAATGAAAATGCAATAAAACTAATTTTAAATGAATAATGATTGATAATGTACCAACATATGTAAAGCCATCTGATTTAATAATTGAAGATATAGAAGCAGACTGTGTTGCTGCTTAACTGGTAGAAATGTGTGTGTATATATGTATGGTAATTGATTTATACTTAACTAAGACAGATGCTGCTTTAAAGGTTGGTGAGAAAAACTTTTTGATTTTAAAAAAATTGAATATGCAAAATGTGTGTGCGTGTGTGTGTGTGTGTGTGTGCGTGCTAGGAAATGCAAACTGTCTATTTAAAAAAAATTGTTTTTGAACAAGTGATAATTAGAGTTCATTTGACTTATTACATAGAATGAGTCTGCTTTTGATCAAGTGTTCCAAGAAGCAGTGTTCAAATCTTACAACTTCAAACTGAGGGCCAAAGTGGAGACATACAATGTAAGTATAAGTACCATATTTTCTTGGAGATCAGACTGAGATTTTCTGATTTAATCATCTGTAGCATTCCATTGCACAATCTTGGAAAGTCACTATTTTGTCACAAATAACAGTAAATTTGCTTTTTGTAATTGTTCCTTTCCTGCCAGCTATAATATTACTAACTAGAATGAAATTTTTTTTTTTTGTAGTCAGCTAGCTATTAAAAATCTATGCAAAAGGTGTTATTTGATCGTGCCATTATTGCTCATTTGTTATACTAATATCTACAGAAGTAACAGGAATATATTTCTAGTGCAATAAAGTCTTTTTTAGTAATGATTCTCTGTAGAACCTTTTCATTGTGTTTCTGTTCTTAGATTTCCTGACAAGCTGTTTGACGTATAAAAATTAAAAAAAAAAAAAAGCAAAGACTAAACTTTGTACTGAAATAGGATTGGGATTGATTTGGGTTGGGGGGGGGGGCTTGGAATGTACTTTTGGCAAATTAATGCCAATATTTGATCTGAAGTACTCCTGTTAAACAGTTACCTTATTTTGTTTTAGAGAAACTGATATTGCATTTACTTTTTAAGATACTTTAATAATGTAATGTTTCTTTTGTAGAATAGTTCTGAAGAAAGTGTAGAGTAAATAAGAGCTGTGCATGTTTTCTCTACTTGGCAGGATGAAAGTCGTCTGAAAACAATTTGTATGTCAGCAACACCTATAGACTGGAGGGAACATGGCTGTCGTCTGTTATCAGAAATTAACAAACTGACTGCAGTATGATCACTCGGAAGATGTTGGAAAAATACTTACTGCTATATTAAGTTACATTTGGTTTACTGTTCTATTAAAAAGATTGCATCTGAGATTGATGGAGTTTTTTATTAAAAAGAATTTTTGAAATTTTCCATTAATGAACATATGTATTTCCTTTAAAATCTGACAGCTTGATAGAACTGACCAACACTTGCAGAGAAAGTAGGCATTATTCTACCTGTAGCACTAATTATTTCCTGCAAGCTGCACATTTGTGTGGTTCTAGCAAAACCATTTACCAGGGATGGTAAATGCTTTAATGCATTGCTAAGTTGATGTTGATTTTAACTTCTAAGCTGCATGCATGCATTTTATAGTTGGGGGGTCAAAGTGATATTTTTGTTGACTTGCCCAAAGTTTTTAAATAATGCTGCAATGACATCTAATGTGTCTCAGGGTGCTTAAATACGTTGTGGTGCAATTTAAACCATGATGTGTCTACTTGCTGTACACAACCTAATGGAACTATCCAAAGGTTTTTAAATTGCTTCGTGAATTTTGGCCAATTGCTGTAAAAAATCATAGCATACTTTTAATAAATAGACTGACTGGAAGCTGAATGCACCACAGGTGATGGATTAGTAGCTTATCTTAAAACCGACTGAACGTAAACAGACTATTCAAAATCATTTTACTTGGTTTAATGTGTAGTATGAGTTGAAACTTTCAGAAATGGTGACAACGTAAAATGTTAGAAATTTTTTACTTGGTTGACATTTGTGCACTTTGCTGAACCATGAATTCATTTATAATTGTACACATCAACCCCATTCCTGAAATTTTTGTCTGTCAGTCTTCTGTTGAAAGAGCACCTGTTGTATAAAAAAAATTTTTTTTTAATCTGAAAACATGCAGCTGCTCTTTAAAGTTTTTAATGTAGTATTATTAAAAATTTGTAGTGAAAGGTTCTTTAAAATACAATGGACTAAACAAATATTCACATTTTCAGTGACTTATGGATGCAGGGTCATCAGAGAATTCCATTACAGATGAACCTTCAGCTATAGCGAGAAACAGCAATAATATAATTTTCTAAAACGATTTGTTTGTATAAAGGTATAAAGTAATATACTAGTCTCTGAAGACTGAAAGGTTTTGTGTCCTTTAAATTCTCCAATACTTAGTTTTTAGGTGGACATCTCGAGTACTTGAGTTGTGCTGATTGTGTAAATTTGAGGCTAGTCTTGGTGGTGGATAACTTACAATTAACAATACTTAAGCACATTAGGCAAATGTAATTAAGCATAAAGGATTCAATCCAAACTGAAAAATCCATTTTTTAATTGCCAAGAAAACCAGTGATATAACTAAACGTGGAGCAGATGATTCTATTTAAAGTAATATTAATATTTAAAGCCTTAATGTGTCACCATCCCTAACTCAAGTACCTGTGCTGACAATACAGTGCAATCCAATTTGTTTTAAAAAATAACGATATCTCTGATGAAATGTTGTGGGCTATCAAAACAGTGATGTACATCCCTCAGCTGTTTTCTAGCCAGCCAGATTAAGCAGTTATGAACATTTTCTTTTAGAACAGAACTCATTTGTTTTGGTTTAGCATTATTTCATCAAACAGTTAATCAGGCTTTTTCAAGAAGAGTAAATGACCTGGTCATGTTCTTTTAGGATACTATGGCAAAGGAGGGAGGTCTGCAGCAAGTCCTTCAGATGTATTGAATGGCATAAACTACTATGCTCTTTGTAGTTTGGGAATGTTCCAGTCAGATGGGAGCAATATCAAACCACTACTGGCACTGCCAATTTTTCACTGTGCTGTGCCACCTTAGGTTAGAAGACGATCAGGGACCTCTCCAACTGGTCAGAAATAGTGTTGCATGTTAGCTCAGTACCAAAGGTAAAGATTCTGAAAGGTAAACTGCTATGCACCTGAGTGAACAGATCTTGTTACTTTTTCTTTTTTTTTTAAAAAAAAAATCTGTAAAATGAAGAGATTTTAAGCTGTCTGACTAATTAAAAAGAAAATTAATGTGGCAATTATTGTTTCTGCTAAGCTTGCTTAGCTTTACCAGACATTTGGTACATAAAAACGGTGACTTGCATTAGAAATACATCTATAATGGGTTCTGTTTCTATTAAAAAAAAAAAAAATATTTGTAGAAAGATCAATTATTATGGTGCAGCACAGGCATCATATATCTTTGGTGATTTTCTGTATCTAAAGGAGCAGGATGATTTGAAACTTGGTAGTTTTTCTTTAATACTGAGCACATGCTTTCTCCTACCTGCCTAAAACTACCTATTTTTTTGAAACATTCCAAACAGATGATAAATGATGCTATTTATTATCAAGATTTCTAGTCTTACGTCGTATCACAGCTATATATATATAAAAAAAAAAAATAGCTTACCGGTTCTTGCTTTTATTATAGTAATAAGTACTTCAAAAATGCCTGCAGGACAAATTTGTACTTTGGATTACATAGGGTTAAAGAAAAAAAGAGCAATTTCCGTCTGTACGGCGCATGCGCCAACGGAACTACTTCCCCAGCAGACGACATATGCCCAACGTTTACGAAGTACACGTTTCTGAGAGTTAAGTTTATTTGCTATGGTATTTTATTTAAGAGAAGTAACAAAAGGAGGGAGAGATGATAGCAGGGCTGGGAGAAAATGCTCGACAGAAACCCCAGCCGGCGGGCGTTCCGAAACGCTGCCATTCCATGTGACAGGTAGACCGACTTCATTTAGTACCAGATTATTATTATTATTATTTTTTTATTTTTTTTCAGGTATTGGTTAAGTTTGGTTGCCTTAATACAAATTTGTCGGCCCTATCAGAGATTATCCCGAAACTAAACAAAATTCACTCAAATGTACGGGTTTTTTGAAAGGAACTTAATTAGTTTCTATAGCGCACATCCCAAATTTAAACTCTAACATATATATATATACACTTATTTGCTACTGTGAATCCTCCGGTTTATTACCATAGTAATATAAATATTTTTTTTAAAAAAATGTGTAAGTATCTTTGTCAAATGTCTGATTTTCTGCGAATAATAATCATCGAAATTCAGACAAGTTGACTCCACCCCATTTTTAGCGTGCAGAAATTTGTGCTGTTTCTTGTTGTCTCCCCTGGTCACATTTGCGTGGCCGAAAATTTCGTCAAAGGGGAAACAACTCCGTGGGTTTGATTTTTGCTTTATCGTTTTGACTTTAGTAAAACTCGGAAGTTTCAGAATATTATTCAACTACGGTATAAAGTAAATACCAAGAAGAAGAGAATACAACAGATGTTTTAAGCTTCAGCGGTAGGCGTGCTTTTGTAAATTTTCTATTTACCTATTACAGCTTGGTAAGCCAATCTATCTATCGGTTCATGCTCAGAATTAAAAAAAAAAGAAAGTGAAAATAACAAATCTAAACAAAATAATGACTTTATTAATTTTTTTTTTCCCTAGTGACCACCTTATTAAAGAATACGAAACAGAATAACAAAAAATGTAGACAAAGTTTATTGAAACACCTACGCCATTTTGTGATTAGCATCGTCCATGTTAAAGGTTCTGAATGTGTCATATTTACAAGTAGAAACTAACGTTTGCTTTGTGACGCTGGCCTTTCTGTTGAATTATAATTATTGTTCTTTTTGCATGCTGCTTTAGTCATGCATACGTGATATGACATGATTCATAATGGAAACAATGTACTCGATTGATCGCCATCTCACTTTTTCAAACGCGTTTGTCAGCAATACAACTGAACTTAGGTTTCTTAAAAATATCTTTTGATGGAAGGCTTTACGAGAAGGGATGCTTCTTGTTTACTGCGATTGGTGTACAGAAATATATCTTTACCTGAAAAATAAATATGCAGAATTAACTGATAATTATAATAATAAATGATAAAAGGTCATTGTTGTTATCTTGTAACCTGTAGATTTCTAAGTTATCCTGATAAAAAGTTTACCCAATAATTTGTATTCCTCTCTGTTGACATTTACAACCAAGATTATCTCCCCTTGTGTAATTTTTTAATTCAAAATTTAACTTTTTCAGACTAGTTTTAATTATCTCATTTAGATTTCGCCAAAAGGTTTTTGAATCGAATAACTCTAATCTATCAGAGGTTATTGTTACATAATAGTAAACTATTCTTCACATTCTGGAACATTAAACTCAATGTTGGTTAAACTATAAAAAAAAGAACTGCCTTCAGTTTTAAATTTCTGTTTAAAATACAAAATTTTTTTTAAAATTCAAAATGAAAAAAAAAAATGTTCTCAAATTTGAACTATCCATGAACCAAAATTTTGCTTGCTAAGTGTAAATAACTTGGCACTCCACAAAATAGTTGTTTAAATGAAAACTACTACATTACACCTTAAGTGTGGAACCAGATTTTTCATAGAAATAAGTATTTTTTTCACAAATATAATTTCTTCAGATTTTGCTTTTGCTTTCATTTATTGATATTAGAATGACAATCACAACCCACCCCTATTTACTACATGATTCATTCATGATATTACTAAAATGTATCCAAGAATAAATACATTTTCAACTATTTATTTAAGTTCTACAATTCTGATGATATGGTAATGACTAAATCTATAGCTGACAAAGTAGCAAGAGCATAGAATTAAATTTGGTATCAGAGAGTTAAAATTAATATTTAACACGCCCCTCATGAACCAGGTAGTCACTGTTTACTATGGGGTTGTTGACATTCCTTAGGTCGTCATTGCGGAAGTGTCTGAAATGGTGTTATTTGAACATATAGCATCACATAGATTTCAAAACGTCTTTCAGAACGAAAATTGAAAAAAAAATGAAAAGGTTAAGGGCATAGTCCCGGGGCAATACAACATGGGAAGCAGGCATGATCATTTCTGACTTACTGCTGTGCTTCTGCTTCAACGAACTGATATAGCTTTTAACTTTATCATTGGTAGGAAAGCTGACTGTTTTCCTTGAACATCACCAGCACTGCTGCGGGACTAATTGCGTAGTAATTCAAGTAGAATTTCTACCTACGAAGTTGTGGAAAATATTTTTCAATAATTTCTCATGTGATGCACAGAGAATAAAATAGAGGGTGGCAAACAGCTTCTCTCCACCCATGGAAATTCTCAAACAAAAAAAAATGAAATCTATTTTTCTGCATTGACAAATTTTTTTTGTACCATCGAGAAAGTGACCACCTGGCTTGTGAGGGGCGTGTTAAAAAGTGTTATAAATCACTAACATGTATATTTAAAGGTTAAATTTTTTTTTACTATGGAATTTTAGATAGGCACTTTTTTCTTTAATTCCTTTTCGAATTTTTGTTACAAAAATTAAAAAATTAATGTTTCTATGTGTCACAAAAAAGAACTCACTTCATCGATCCATCCTTTGAAGCCACTTTCAGCACGACAGAATCCAATCACAATGGCACTAGGTCTCGTTTTCATATCACCTTTGAAATAGAAGCATTTTACATAATTAACAAAAGCAGAAAAATATTTTGTTATAGTTTGAGATATTAATGTATAACTAAAGCTTACTCTTTCTGTTAATCAGAATTACGATAAGTGACAAATCATTCTTTTTGTAGAGGGTTGCCTCTGTGGACTATCATTGAAGGCAAATTCAAATTACTTGAGCTGTTCCATTTTTTAAAAATACTTTTACAAATAAATTATGGGTATTTTATTAAGTAAATCCAGTATTGGGAGTGTATGCAGTTTGTGATAATTTCTATATTTGACATGTTAGTTCAAAGAGGAAATTCCTAATTTTTTTTTAATACAATTTTATGATTATATTATCCTTTTTGATATATTATACTGGAACTTACCAAAAAAAAAAAAAAACAACTAAGAAATTAGTAAATTCAGCGTATGCTCTCATTGCTACCGTACTTCCATTGTGGCAACATAGTTGGGGCACTAACCTGATTTATTCTCAACCCTCTATATAAGTTTGTTTTTCTAATTTCTAAAGAAGAGAGTTTTAGTAGGTGGTGACATTCTGACCTGTGCTTTTAACACTGGTCAGGTTAACTTAGTGACCAGGATAGAGGAGGTCATGTACCCATAAAACTGTGATTACAGAAAATTCTGCATTTATTATGCTCTCTCTCTCATATGAAATGAAGAGAGTTAGTTACATCATCACAGTAAGTTTAGTTTGACTTTAAGTGGTAGATATACTACTTAGTATAATTTTAAGGATTCTGATATACTACCTAGACAAGGAAAAAATAATAATAAACTTACCATATAATGTATGTGCTTTTATTTGACCATTTGTATTTCCTACTAACTGGTTACCATCATATTTCATTTCAATATTATTCCATGTTGAAGACTGAAAAAAAACAAAAATAAACAGATTGACAAGTCTTTAACAAAATTTTAACCCTATTAGTTGCACTACTTTTTATTTTATGTATAGTAGTTACTCTTATCTTAAAAGATACTCTTATCTTCACTTCTCACATATATCTCTATTTCAGAGTGCCTCAGTCCTAAAATCATCTTGATGAATATCACAGTTTATTGCAAAAACTAACTGGACAAAACACATGGTGGTTTTAGACAAATGATTCAGTTTGAATTATAAATAATGAAAAATGAAAAACTTAATTATTTGCATTTAGTAAAAGTTCAATAAAATTAACATAATACATAAAGAAGAAAAAAATTTGTAAGCAGGATTTTGTTACCAGTATTTAAAAAAAATGTTAGTTTTTAAAAGTTTTTTTTTTTTCTTAGAGTAATCTGTCATGACATCAACAGAGGACATTTTTGTTTGAATTTTACATTTTGTTAAACCATTTAATTTAATTATTTAGTTGTTAAATATTGGCACTTGGTGACTGCTGCTTTTAATATAAAAAGATTACTTCATTTTAAAATTGTGATGCTTGTTTGTTTTAAAAGCAACAAAAAAAATAATGGCAGGTATTTTATTCTAACTTTTGACAGTTCAAAAATAAGTATTTATGTGAAAGTTACTTACATTATATGGTGAGTTGAGGGAGACAATCTGGGTATTCGTTTGTGCATAGTAGTGAATTTTATTATCTTGACGGGAAATATATACATCTACTGATGGATCCACTTTTTTGTCACAGTTTGATATCAAATGTTGTGGCTTACTCCAACTGTGGGTGGTGTCATCTGGTTTAAATCTCATTGCGATTGTCAGCTGCTGGCCAAGTGTCGCAGCTTTGAAGCGCCAGATTGTGATCTTGCTTTCTCCATTAAACCACGCAGCTCCATTTGAAATGGCAATATTCTTTGCATCCACATCAACGTTGTTTCCAGAAGAATCTCTAACAACTCCATCATTAAAACTCAAATGTATTTCTGGCTTGCAAGCATCATCTGTAGTAATCAATTAGATGGAAATTGCAAGACATGCAACATACACTCTTATTACAGGATGGTATTTTTTTTTTTCAGGAAAGATTATAAGTTGATCAGATACTTCTCTGATTCAGAAGAAAAATGCTTAAGATACCAAACAAAGCAATATCTCATAAACAAATACAAATCTAAGAGATTACTGAGGAGTAGATGCAATTTTTTTAAACCAATCTTGTATTTAGTTGAATTTATTGCATTAAATACAATTTGAAAATTTTAGATTTTATGTGAAGTAATATGCTGTAAAACCATACTACCACTATTTTATATTTATAACAATTCTAGATATGGATTCATTCACTTGTAATCAAAATTTCTCACCTCTCTTTTTTTTTCCACTTTTTTAACTAGTTATTTTATGATTTGTTTTTCTTTGATAAAATATGTAAAGTTTCTTTTGTGGTTTTAATTATGCAAGTTTACTTTTAAAACTAATCCTTAAATTCAAAATTAAAAGAGAGAATGCTATTGAATTTCATCTCAATTGCTAATAAATCAAAAGTATCAGTAATATAAATATCTGAATAAAAAGGATTCTGCCATAACAATTTTGAAACCTGTTCTACCAATATGATAGTTCATTGCAGAAAATGGAAAATAAATTCTTTGTTAGTATTTGGTCAAGCCACCTTTTGTAGCACAAAGAACATCTATCCTGGTTGGCATTAGCTTAACCTATGTGAGAATCTGAGACATGGATGGATTGTTTCTAACATGATCCAGATGCTTCCATAGGTGCTTGATCATATTTATATCACAGTTTTTGGAAACCCAGAGAAGTTGCCTTGATTCATTTTCCAGACTGTAGTCACACAAGAAGTGTCTGCCTCCATTCTTGTCTTGTCTGTGAGCTGAAGACAGGTCTTCTTTTGGTTTTCACCAAACCTAGGTGTGGCAACCTCCAGATATGAATTGCTAATATCTGAACTTATCAGTGTTTTATTACTATTGGGCATAGGGCATTTCTTACATATCTAAGTTAGTAAAGATGTCAGCAGTGGGGCATTCCTTTAGCAATATCATTGTTGAAGGTCTTTCAGATTACTTTGCCACAGCATTGATAGTCTACTTGGTGAATTCTGTGATTAAATTGCTAAAAAATCTTAAAGAAATGTAGAGATCTTTGGAGATCTGTCATTTACTCTGGCCTTACTCTGAATAATTTTGGGTAAATGGAGAAAAACACGTGTTTTGCCTGTTTTTTGGCATGTTGATAGTATATACTAACATCTGAAATATGTAAATTTTGGTAAAATACATTACGTTCATTTATGGGGTGGCAATGTTAATATGTAAGTGGACTGCTTAATAGTGATGACGGTTGTCAAAGAAATATTAATGTGAGAATACATTTTGTATCATTGAAAAGACATGCTTTTAAATATAAAAATTGAATGGAAAGGTATACTTGCTCACCATACTTAGGTAGAGATGCAAAGACTCCTTGTCTGTTGGTTGCAGGTGCTATGACACAGAGACATGAAATAGGATCAAACTTAGTTCCCTCAGCACAAGCTCTGGTTTGATATCCTCTTCCTTCAATGTATTCCATATGAAGTCTGTCTGTATAGTCATCCTTGAGTTTTGGACATTCTGAAATGAATAAGATGCTGTTTAGAACTTTATCACATTAACAATAATAAATTAAAAGAAAGATAATTAGTGAAATTTCATTATAATGACTATCTACTGACAATCTTGGGTGTGCCCTATGTATGAAACCATTCAATTGAATAGAATATGCTTGATAAAGTAAACAAAATTGTTAGGTACGTAGTTGTCCACCAAAACACTCTACATTTGTTTTAGTGGATAGGTATCAGGCTTGAAAGTATGATTGGCAATATATTTGCCAACAAACAGGTCTTTACAAATTTTTCTTAGAATTGGAAAAGTTGATAAAATATTTAATAATACGAGTCTGTATTTATGGGTTTTTTAATGCTTGTTTCTGCATCTGGCAATCTCTTAAATGTTCATATTGGAATTTTCTTGCATACAAACTCCTGGTTTACTTTATGCTCAACTGACAATAAAAAAAAGTACTGCTGGTAATAACTCACTTCCAGGTGTATACGGAGATGCAACTTCTGGGCATGTATCAGTACATGATAGATCAGGTACACATCCTCTGAAAGGATCAGATCGCATGCCAGTGGGACAGCAATCTGGAGAGGCATGGGGTCCATTGCAACGCCACATTGCTCTGCAGTTTCCTTCAATTCCATAAAACTTGTTGCCTCGAAAACATTTTGCTTAAAATTTTTTGAAAAAAGTAACAAAATATTTTTTTAGCAAAAATTAAAAAGCAAAGTTATCTTGGAGAGTGATTAAACTGGATAAAAATATATATTTTTTAAGTGGTATGTATTTAAAAGATAAAATTCTCTTTAATATATTTTCTGAATGTAAAATGTTGTATACTTGCTCTTCAAGTTTAAAGATTTTGTCTCATTACATTTGGGAATTATGTGATCCTTTAAAATGTCACTTTAATAAAACTTTATGCTGCAGCGTTAAATAGTCAAAATATTTTTAGTATATTAGCATTATGGCACGCAAATCTAGGGTACTAGAATTTGACATCATATGTTTAATTCTACTTGTGAAAAATACAGAACAATTTGAAGTTACAGACTATTTTTTTTACCCAAATTAGTCCATGGATAAATGCAACATGTTCATTGGTGGAATGATGTAATCATTTGTAAGCTATCCTTTGGATTAAAGTGTCATGGTGATTGGCAAGATCTGTATTGAGTGTGCCCATCTTGGAACTGTCTGCAGCTGACATATTGTTTCTGTATACCTCAAATGAGATATCTGATGACCTCATCAGTTATTTCAGGTCATTGCTAAGTCAAGGCCATGCCCTGATTGTGTAGGAAGATTCCTGAACCTTACATTTCTTCTAAGGGCATCACGCACATACTTAGTGGGTGAAAGATTCGGAATGGAGGTAACATTGAGCAGTTTATTGTACTAACATTGTTTTTCGTTAAAAGAAAAGCAGTGGTGATGATAATAATCCATCTGCAGCTTGAAATTATCACCCTGGAACACAAATCTTGGTGATATTTGTTGATGAAGCAGTAGTAATATCAGTCTCTCAGTCTTACCCAATTTGTTACTTTGAATACTCAGGTGATTAGTGACCAGGAAGTTCTATCAGCATGATCCCTTCTTCATACCATTACATTTCTGCCATCATAATGATCATGCTGAACAACATTGGCAGTAATGTAACAATTCTGCCAATAGCATCACACATGTAACCTACTGACAGAACTTCAACTTAAACCAACTGAATTTCATACAAAAACATCATTTTCTATCAGTGGAATCTTTAATTATCATTTAGATAGCAGTTATTTGCATTGCTTAAGGCTCAAAGATATTGATCTGTTTTCTGTCTGCTGGTAACTTGAGACAAATTAAATTGAGTACTTTTGCATTACTTTCTTAAGTTTTAGTGTCATCAGTGTAGTTAAACCCACATTTTAAGCAGTAGTAATGTTGTTAAAAATGGTTGCTTGTGACAGCAGCCATTCTAGTTCACAAAATCCAAAAATATCATTTTCTTGATTGAGAATATACTTTACAGCCAACATTATGCATCTGATAAACAACTAATGTTGATTGTATTGTACCCTAATTTTTGTATTTATTAATGAGTTTGCATTTCGAAATTTGTGTGTGTTTGTTTTTATACCACACCTGATTTTCATGTGTTTCCATTGTCAGACCTGAGTCAATAACATTAGATGGCAGGTTGTGTTTTGGTTATTTAAAATAATCTTGATGCTCTGTATCTTTTCAAAAGGAAGTCTTCATTGTTAATGAAATATTTTTAAAATACTTTAAATTGCAAATATGAATAAAAGCTTGTTATTGCCAATGTTAAAAAATACTCACATTTAGTACACATTATTTTATGAGACTCAATGCAACTCCCAAAATTATTGTTGTAGTAATAGCCATATGGGCAATGCATTTCTCTTCCAAAGATAAAATTTCCAAGGAAGAACATGCACCTAAAATATCCATCACAGTTGTTTGGGTTGCCCACGTACTTGAATCTGTCTATGAAGTAACCAGCTTTAATGCACATAGCTGAAAAATAGCAAATAAATTAGTAAAATTGTTATTTTATTATTAGTATTCATTCAGAAGCAAGGATGTGGATAAAGATCAACTTATATTTATAGCTACACCTAGTAATAGTTACTTCATAATTTCATATATTACATATTAATTATTTTTTAATTACAAAATAATTCAGAATTATTTTACTTCATTATGGTTCAGTAATTCAATTGTAATTAATCAATGAATTAATAAATGAAACTTGATGATCAAAATTACATCATTTTTATACTTAATCATACAATTGCATTACTTTTCCAGTACTTTATGAAATAATAAATAGATATTAAGTGGGCATATTTATTTTGCTGCAAAATTTTACACACAAATAGAAGTTTGAAAGAGAGTGTTATTTTTAGAAGAGGAAAATAGAATTATAAAATTTAAAAAAATTAAAATACAATTATATGTATAAACTATTAGGTTTACACATTCTTTAAGTCAGTTAAAATAAACTACCAGATACATTTTAAATTTTAGAATTTATTACTCTTTTCTTTGGTGCAAAAATAGAAGAATTTGTTCATTTGTCAAAATTGTTAGACCACGTCTTTCTCATGGATACCATACTATTCATAATTACTGAGTACTGGCAAGGTTGACTTAGGTCAGCTCTTCCGTGGGTTGTCAAAAATCCTTTTCTTTTTATCATTTTGTTGCCTTAATGAACATTTTCAATAAATCATAGTACATTTTAATTGTGGAATGGAATTAAAATGTATGGAGAAGAATATGCGACTTAAATACCTAAAACTAGATTTTTGAAATATATAATTAATTCAAACTGTAACTAGCTGGAAAAAAGGTAATTATAGTCACCTTCATCAGATGACTTGTATACCAAGGCTAAATTTGAAATTTAATAGCCTCACACCCACACACACAGAGCAAAAGCGAAACAATTAAAGTGTATTTATATACAACTTATATGTACACAGAGCATTGTGTGACATCAATTTTATCTTTAAATTTTGGTATATTTAAAAGGATCTTATTGATTTAACTTTATAAATATACTAGTACAAACTGAAATGATGTAATATTGATGGAGAGCACAAATAAAAGACGTTAAAAATATTTTGCTTTGGTGCTACCATAACAGCATTTGCTAACCTTTTTATGAAAATAATCACTGTAGTTATGTTATCTGACAACAAAATACTGTTTTCAGCCTGGTATTTTCAAGACAAATTCAAAGGAGACAAATACATGGTGGCATGTTAAGTAATCTTTATGAATTTTATTATTATTTTGAAAAAAAACCAAATGGCATCCACTATACTAAAAGGAGTAATACAGTATAATTAATTTACTGTAGAGACAATACTGTAAACAGTTTCTAAAATAGATGGAAGCAGCTGCATCAAAATAAGTAATTCATGAAGCAAAAAGTTTTGTTCATCTGCACAACATATACTATTTTCTTCAAATACTGTACTTTATACATAATTGTATAAATTAATGTCAGGTAAACTTTTGTGGAGTAGGAAATTATAAATTTTATTGAAATAGATGCGGATGAAATGTATTTAAATACATTAAAAACATATGCTACTCGCCAGTACATCTATATAAAATACTTAGTTATTTCACTCACAACTTTGACTTTTTGTAATGTATAATTACCTTCAAGATAGGCTTTTTGTGGAATACCAGTACTTATAGAAGTTGATGATTTGGTAGCTGTACTTGCTTGTATTACTTTTGGTGCAACAGTTGTTGTATCAGAGAAAGCTGCAGATGTAGATGTATCAGGGATGGTCGCCGGTGAAAGTGTTTCTTTGAAAGAAGTGAGCTCAGGTTTTCTTGTATCAGGAACAGTGGATGTTTTTAGCGATGATGTGACTGGAATGTTGGAGGATTTAGATTTTGTTATAACAGGCACTACAACAGATGTGGCTGTCATATCTGAAACTGATGGAGCTGCCGTTGTGGTAGGGATTAAGGGTGCAGGAGTTGCAGTTGCAGGAGCATTGTCAGTTGTTGATGATGCTAAACGCACAGAAGTCGGTAAAGCTGTTGTTGTGTCTGCACCTACGTGAGAATTTGCAGATTGTTGGTGGGTGGTTAAATCTTTAGTTGCTGGGACTCCAGGTAAATCTGATGTTATAGATCCATATGCTACTGTTTCTTGTGTTACTATTCCTAAAGAAGTAGATGTTTGTTGAACAGGGAGTGAAGTTGTTATAAATAAATCTCCAACTTTTGGTATTCTAAGTTCTGTATTTGTGACATCAACCATAACTTTTGAAGGAACTTTTGGTGTTGTAATAGAAGCTGAGTCTTTACCTATTGCATTATATTGTGCGGAAATAGTAGTTGGTATGGAATCGTAAGATGGGGGGACTGTGCTATCTTTTGGAATTTGCGAATAATCTGGTGTAGCAGCATTAGCACCACCTTGGATTTGTGGGGAACTACTGATAGTCTCTCCCTGACTTTGTGGTTTATTTTGTGCTGGCATGGTGGCAACACCACCTTGACTTTGTGGATCATACTGCTGCTTGACAGTGGTAGGTCCTCCCTGACTTTGTGGATCGTTTTGGGGTGGAGCGGTGGTGGCTCCAACTTGAGTTTGCGGATCGTATTGGGGTGGAACGGCGGTGGCTCCACCTTGAGTTTGCGGATCGTATTGGGGTGGAACGGCGGTGGCTCCAACTTGAGTTTGCGGATCGTATTGGGGTGGAACGGCGGTGGCTCCACCTTGAGTTTGCGGATCGTATTGGGGTGGAACGGCGGTGGCTCCACCTTGAGTTTGCGGATCGTATTGGGGTGGGACGGCGGTGGCTCCACCTTGAGTTTGCGGATCGTATTGGGGTGGAACGGCTGTGGCTCCACCTTGAGTTTGAGGATCGTATTGGGGTGGAACGGCTGTGGCTCCACCTTGAGTTTGAGGATCGTATTGGGGTGGACCGGCTGTGGCTCCACCTTGAGTTTGCGGATCGTATTGGGGTGGAACGGCGGTGGCTCCACCTTGAGTTTGCGGATCGTATTGGGGTGGAACGGCTGTGGCTCCACCTTGAGTTTGCGGATCGTATTGGGGTGGAACGGCTGTGGCTCCACCTTGAGTTTGCGGATCGTATTGGGGTGGAACGGCGGTGGCTCCACCTTGAGTTTGCGGATCGTATTGGGGTGGAACGGCGGTGGCTCCACCTTGAGTTTGCGGATCGTATTGGGGTGGAACGGCGGTGGCTCCACCTTGAGTTTGCGGATCGTATTGGGGTGGAACGGCGGTACCTGCACGTTGAGTTTGCGGATCGTATTGTGGTGGAACGGCGGTTCCTGCACCTTGAGTTTGCGGATCGTATTGGGGTGGAACGGCGGTTCCTGCACCTTGAGTTTGCGGATCGTATTGGGGTGGAACGGCGGTAGCTGCTCCTTGTGTTTGCGGATCGTATTGCGGTGGAACGGTGGCACCTCCACCTTGAGCTAGTGGGTCGTATGATGTTGAAAATGTAAATCTTCCTTGAGCTTGTGGATATACTGTATACACCGTAGTTGTCCCTTGAAGTAATGAATCAACTGTTGCTGTTGCTGTAAGTTTTCCTTGACCCATTGGATCATAAGCCGTAGGACTGGTGAGTGCTGCTTGAGTAGGTGGATAATATGTTGTGGATACTGTTGATGCTCCTTGGGCTAGTGGATCATAAGATGTAAAAATGTCAGATGCCCTTTGAGTTATCGGATTATAAGATGTGGAAACGGTTGATAGTCCTTGACTAGTCCATGGGTCAAATAAAGTTTGAATCTTTTGAGCTGGCAACGAATAATATGTTGTAGAAGGAATCCCCGTGACTGCCGGATTAACTGCTGTAGGATAAGCTGTCGCTGTATCTTGGACACCTGGCGCAACTTGTGCTGACGCAGCACCAGCAAGATCTTGTCTAACAACACCACCAGTATTTGGGTATACATCTGACGCTGCAGCTCCATTTGATACTTTTGTACCAAATGGTGGCACCGAAGGGTATGTGCTTGTTGGACCATTTTGAGAAACAAGTGTGGATGTGCTCAATAGATTTGGGTCTTGAAATAATGCGGATACCTGTTGACCAGTTGCAGGATCTAGGACTGTTTGTGTTACCCCACCAATGTTTTTTGGATTATATGTTTGTGTCGGTGGGAATGACTGACCTGGGCCTGTTGGCACAGCTGCTGTTGGAGACTGGGGGTATTTCCAGGCTCTGGTTGTTCCTGTTACGCCCGTATATAAGTTAGTCGGAGCTGTTGATTGATCATAACGGGTAATTGTTTCAGCAGTGTAATAGAGGGGTGTTTCACTACCTGCTGGATTTTTCCAGGTAGTCAGAGGCCACTGAGTTGTAGTTCCAATAGTTTGTAGGAAGAAGCAATTTAAGATGCAGGTAAAGAAATGAAAAAATTCGTATTCCATATCCTCCTGTAAAATGTAGTATCTGTTGAATAAAGAAATACACGGATAATGAATAAATAGATATATTCGTCTTTTTCATCATATTACATCATTTTCATAGCTCTATAATAATAATAATAATAATAATAATAATAGGTTTTTGATTTTAGTCAAAATTATGATTTTGGTATGCTACTTGGTTCTTGTCTTTTTTGAGATTTGGTTTCTTTTCACTCTTACAGAAAAGTAGCTATGGGCTTTGAAAACTGATTGTCTTTAAATATGTTTCCCACAATATTATAATATTGATCAATGCAAACAAGAGTTTTGCATATTTTTTACAAGAGTTTAATATTTATTAGAGTTAAGTACAAACCGTACAATTTAAAGCATAACTAGATATGTTAATAATGTTGAAAATATCAACTGTTTAAGAACGTATACAAAATAAAAAAGTGAACCAGCTTCATCTTAGAAGTTAGGACGAATACGATGAGAGAACACTTTTTGGTTGGGAAGCTCACTAAGCAGTATACTTTAAATAAAATTTATTTTTAGTTTCACAAACTAATTTGTACTTAACTCAATTAGTTCATGTGAATGATTTTATGGTCACAGCTGTAATGGAACTAGAGCTTTCAAGTACAACTTCAAACACCACTCAACCTGCACTGTTTTTGAGTTGGACGTGAAGGCAAATTTTAACCCACAATCTCAATCCGTCATATATTGACTTGATTTCTCTTCAGAAACACCTGGTGCTTCATGAATTATATCTACCTTGTTTGTAGGATAGTCTGCTGAAAACAGATGAGTGCTTATCCATTAATACAAAAACATTGGCATTACATTGATTTTCATTGTAAAATGTATTATGTGAATAGTGAAGTCACAATTCACACCATTCTATGCAGAAGAGTGGGTAAAAGTTTGGTAACCACCATATTAGATTATTGACGATTAATAATTTCTCACGTTTTGAAGCTCTCGAGAGGCAGTAGAAAAGCGTATTTTGTCTAGTGTTAGATATAATAAATTTTTTACAGTGAATCATTTTCGAAAAATGGTAAGATCAAATGGTTTTTATATAAAAAGTTATTCTTTAAAGCCGCTACGGTTTTTAAGACAACGATCTTATATACCTATTTAGAATGGCCAAAAAATTAGAATTCAGTAGCAATTAAAATGGGATCTCTCCCACACGATGCAAATTGGTCACTTGTACGTTGACTTATTTTGACTCTCGGTTATTGACAGCACGTGTTATAATTCTCGGTTATCAGGATAGGTAAGAGAAGCTATATGTCTGACTCTGAAAGAGGTTTTATTGTGTCGGGGCCAATTGGCAGGGCTTCTAAGTTAAGCTAGCGGAACTTTCTGGGATAAAGAAGACCATGTATTCAGAATTTACAAAGGTTGAAATAAAAAACAATTCAGACAAGAGGAAAACTGGACGAAAGAGAATGCTCTATGATAGGAATAGGAGCAAATTCTCGGGTCTTAACGCCAGTGAGAATTTTTGGAATGCGTTGATTCGTGTTGTTAGTGCATATACTCGCAGCACATGCCTGCCATCGCACAATATTAAATAAAAATTTGTAATTTGGGGGGCAGTCATCGTATATAGAGTACTGAAAAAATAATGAGTAATTGCAACTGAGTGACGTATATAAAACATACATAATACCTCATTACAGAAAATAGAAAAAACAAAATGAATACGTTGTACAGTGAATTAATATTTGGTATGAGCTCTTTGCTTTATATAGAGCATGAAATCTTGTCATGACAATGTATGTTTGTGGGATGTTCTTCCAACTACCCTATAACGCTTTCCTCGATTCATCCAATAAATTTGGTTGCCGTTTTACTTTCTTAGTAGCCATATAACCCCATATTGCCTCAGTGATGTACATATCAGGATTTTGTGCAAGCTAAGGTGTTTATGTGAGTGTTTCATCAGTCTCTTTTCGTTCCAGATAGATTTTTTTTTACCGCATTGACTTTACGCTTTTGGTCAATGACATGTTGGAAAATGAATCCTCTACCCAATGAAATGTTTTCCCGTGAGAATGGCATGATGGATGAGAACCTGCCTGTACCTGTTGGCAGTCAGTATGCTTTCGATTTTATAAAAATCTCCGAGGTCGTTGTCTGATAGGCAGCCCACGCTTGTAATGATCCACCCTCGGGTACTTCACTATAACTATTTTACACTGACTGTTATATCCCTTCCTGGTCTACCTTCGAAAAAACTATCGTTGATTATTTCCAAACAGTTTAAATTTAGACTCGTCTGTAAAGAGCATAATCTTTTTCCAGGTTTGGTCGTTCCAATGTTTCATTTCTGATGGTCACTTCAGCTTTGCCGATTGGTTGCTTCTCATTAAAGATTTCAGGGCAGCAATACGTCCACTGAAACAACTTTGCGCTAATGCGCTTCTTACTGTCCTTGGAGAAGCGTTAATTCCAGTACTCGCAGCTAAGTCATTCGTAAGATCTCTACTGGCTTGTCATCTTTTACGTAGAGAACCTATCCTGAGGTACTTAACATTACTTTTGGACACTGCGCATTCTTTCGCGACTGCGTCTGTTAACAATACCAGTTTCGCATATCCTCCCCATACTCTTGCATACAGCTTTTTCTGAAATATGACGTCGGCCTGCAATCTGCTGTATGGAGTAGCCTTCATTAGCTAAGACATTGATTTCTATACGCTTGTCATGAGTCTTTACCGAAGAGCCAAAGTATTCACCACATTGATATCACTGCTACTACTTCTTTTTGATTGATTACAAGCCATACTATTGTGACAACAACCAAAATTTAACTCTACAATCACTCTCACTGATAAAAAAATTCATTAGTTTATTTGTTTCTACGGTATTTTCGAAACTAAAACTGAAAAAAAATCAAAAGGACATTATGTTGTCTTTTTCTATAATATTGATTATAATTTAAATTTTATACAGTATTTAAAAAAATTTTAGCATTTTAAAGTTTAGTTTTAATCACACTTTCAAATACAAGATGTTAGTAATAAAATTTAGGCTATTTTCTCTTGCACTTTTTTCCGTTTTTTTTTTTTAGAGAAGATAAAAGTGAAATGTAAAATTGATACATTTTTTATTCCGAAATGGAAAAAGATTTACAACCTTTTGAACCGGAAGCGAATCTATTCTCCAAACCTAAAACGTGAACGTAAACTGAACTGCATGGCAACAGCTTAATTGTGTTTAGCGCTTCATTTTATGTAATTTTATAAAAGTATTAACTTTATAGCTTTTTTAGGTTAGCTATGAAAAACAAGGTACATTATATTACGGAGATTATGAAGTATGATAGTCAGCGGGGAGCAGCTAAAACTCGTGACCATTGTCAGAAAAGATGCTGACACAAAATTTAAAAGGGCGTGTCTTTTTTTTGTACACGCGATTTGCGTTGAGTGCATGATTTTATTTCAATATTTTTCTAAAAGCTACTTGACACACTGTCAACTTGGAGTAATTGCATAAATAAATGGCATTGTTTGACATCTTTACAGTGCTATGGAATGTATGTGCGTCTGAGTATCTGACAAAGACAAAGATGATTACATTTTTCATTTTTATTTTTAATTCAGGACAGCCTAACGTTGTTATTAATTTATATATTTTTTGCCTCATAAAGAAAAGTGCATTTGTGCCTCATAAACAAAAGTGAAAGCTTAATCTCAGTTTTTTTCTTTTTTTAACTTTATTTTTAATACTAAATGAAATTATTATATATGAATAAACTAGTGATGTTTATTTTACATTACTTAGCATACGTTTATACTAAATTTGGAATGAAATCTTTACGTAACTTTAAGTTGATATACTTTGTAAAATCGAATGTAATACGTCAGTAAACCAATCTCCAAATCATGACACACGTGTCTTCTGTAAAGTTGGCGGTAGGGGGAGACCAAAAGGACTTGACAAGGTATTGCCGTACTAAGTTTTGAGAATGCTTCGAGTCGGTACACTCAGGGATGGAAGTAGACGTTTCAGCGTTCATCTTTCCACATATTTTCTAAAAAAATGAACAGTATAGCAGGTTTTGCTCACTACACGTTGAATCCCGACAAATTACCTGGGTACAGGATCACCATATTAAAATTAACAATATTTTCCAAATTGGCTTCATCATATACGTGATATTAAGGGAATTACTGACCAACATGCAATTTGCAGAAATTGGTTGTTATAAAACAAATTTAAAATCAACAGAAAGAATGACTTTTCTGGTAAATTACCGCTAATACTAGTTTAGGAATACTTCCATTTTTATGATATGATAACAGCACAGTGTAATATTGGAGAGAAACAATTTCTGTGATATTTAAACTTGAATGTTCAGAGTTCATAGCGCTTTTAAGGAACCAGTATTCTATAGCTGACAACTAAGGTTGTTGCTTTTTTTTATCTATGATGCCAGAGAATCTCGTAGAACATCAGTTGGATGAACTTGGTTCATGCTGAGAATTAAATTTTTTAAAAGCAAAATGTATCTTTATATGCAATTTAAAATATTGTTTAATGTTGAGAAATAATAGAATGGCACCATTGTATTTTGTTCTTTTTAATTATTGTTATGATTGCTGTTTTATCATGATTATATCCACGACAAAACTCTACTCTAATTTTTTAATATAAAAGTATCGAAATTATATCTGAATCCTGCTTCCTGCAAGAGATGATATTCTCAATTCCAGCTCTTCAGCAGTTCATCCATTCAGCGTTGTTGTTCGAGAGTAAACTTGAGTGCACGCGGGGTTTCGAAGAGTTTTTTTTTTTTTAAACATTTTTAAAACGTATCACGCAACTATGCTATTTGTGATTTTCTTGGAGTGCATCATTTACTTTTAAAGCTTTTGTATTAGTTCATGTTAAATATGTATATATAAAATTTATATATAGGGCGTGTCAGAAAGATGTATACACTTTTCATAGCCTAGTAAAAGAAGACATTGATAGATAAAATTTTTTCTTTGTACATTGGAAACACTAAATCAGATGTTCAAAATGTCCACTGCATCTGAAAACAGAGCGACACACAACGGCACATATTTTCACGGAGATAAATGATTGAAGCACCAACCATTTTCTGTTGGGAGTTCGTGAATGGTAGCTGGTTTACTGGCGTACACCCGTCTTTCAGTACACCCCGCAGGAAAATATTTGGTGCTGTGAGATCTGGAAAGGCTAGCAGTTATCCAACTGGTCTTCGTCATTCCATCCATAAGCAAGTAAAATGTTTATCCAAAAATGAACCCACTTTTTTCACACACTAGAAATATGTGACGTCAGGGGTATACTGTTGAGTTCCATAGTATTGTCGTCTGTGAGCTTTCTAATGAAATATTTCAACGTTGAGAGTCAAAATGTCTTTGTATGGTAGCTCACGAAAGTGGGTACAGATATTTTTGGACCGCTGTTTAGTCAAGTGTGATATTAAGTTTAAAAGTTTAAAATCAAATAATAGAATTTTCTTCATTCTGTTTAGTCGGATTATTGCTCCAATGTTAAAGATACTAAAGGTAACACTGAATATTTTCATTTTCAAATGTATTCACTAAATGTACAGAAAATTATTTAATTTTGTTTTCTTTTGTAATTAATGGAAATATGAAGAATTAAATGACAGTGTTATAACTTTAAGGAATAATTTTAATTCCTTCATTCTTCCGTGTCAGTTCACCAGGTGCGCCGCTATTTCAGCTTCTTGCTAAACTACCAAGACTAGTGGAAGAAATAAAAATCATAGAGTTAATTTTATTTGGTCTTCTCTGCATTGCCATAGGGCTAGTAAATGTCACTAAATATTCAAAATACCAAACAAAATCTTGCGACAAAACTCCAAATGCATTATGATTTGCTACATAATGTAATTTTTATGTTGTTTTTTAAATATATTTTTGGAAAGTCACTGTAAAATGTTTCTGCTGATCAGTTACTTTGCCAATCTACCAGTTCAAATTTTGGGAAACTGGTAATTAAACTCGTATACAATGTTAATTTCTACTACAAACAATGAAAATAATTACGGACAACAATTATCATTAATACCGTTTTAGTGCATCATTTACTTTGAGACCAATTCCAGAGAGCTCTCAATCTCGGAAAACTGAACCACGAACACAAAACTAATTGACAAATGTTTTTGTTGTTAAAAATCAACGGCTGCAGTGTACATAATAAATATTTGCAGTGGCAAGGTGAAGGTAGTGATAGGGACCGTAAACCGGATACGAATTCAGGTAAAGAACGATGAATATGTAGAAGAGCGAAATGATTGGGAAAGGCAGTTTGTAGATAACGATGATGGAGATAAGGGATTTTTTCTGTCATCTATGGATGAAATGGAGTGTTAGTGTCAGAAACATGTAACGTGGTATTTGGACAACACATGGACACGTGTCCATCGTATTCTCATTATTTTATGTGCTAACTAAACGCTTAATGTGTTTCATTCAAAATATTAGCATTCATGTTTAATATACATTCTGTTCATCTGATCAAAAACGAAAATAATAATTTGATAAATTATACATTTAAAAATATATATTGTGCGGAAAATTTAGCGTAACTTGTATGTATTTCAAAACGTTATAAGTTGTCCGATTAATTTATCAGAACCTTTAGTCTTTAAAGTAATATTTAGTGTTTATACCAAATACGGTCTACTTAAAAATTCTTGAGAGATGATACCTCCTTTAAATTTAGCTGTTTTATGAAAATATGTCATTAACATGCCATCCATTGATATTAATGCGTGAAACTTCCAATTAAAATTTTTTTTCTGGAGAAATCTTCGTTAAAAATATTAACATTGACTACCAATTATCTGAATTTGGATTTTCAGATACTATTATCTTTGTATTTTTACTATTTTCAAAAAGGTGGGAATTGATCAAGATAAAAAACTACTATTAATTGATCGAATTAAATGCACTACAAATTATTCAATCATTAAAAGCTTTAAGGATTATACTTAAAGAAAAGTAACTTTAAAAACAATTTCCTTTTTAAAATATTAAGGTTATCAAACAAGCAAAAAAGAAAAATGAATTAAAATCAATTTTATTTTTAAAATCTTTTTAGGAATTCAAATTAAAAGGCGAAAGCTTCAGATCTGATGTTGAAATTATTTAGCAAAACATAGTAATTTTTTTTTAATATTGAAAACGTTTATTGTATCTTTTTAAAAAGAAAATACCGAAATAAGCAACGTATTATACAAAAAAATAATTAACGTTTACCTGATGTTTTTCTTTAAGGAACTTGGTCTGACGGTCAGAAGCCTTGTAAGTCCGTGTTCAGTGCTGACTAGTTGTTTGGAACCTGAGCTTATGTTGGCTGCGGCCAAAGGGTTTCGTGTTCAATGCTGTAATATAAACCACTTTTTGGGTTCACATCAAAACCATCACGCATTCGCTGATAAATGAGTATTGGGCTTGAAACCGATGTGGACTTCTGTCAGATGCGTGACAGGGGTGGATAAAATGTCATATACGTCAACAGGGCGCAACGCATTTTAACCGAGACCGACGCAACAACATTGCCCATAAAAATAGCGGGAAAAATTTGTCATTTTCATGAGCATTCATCTTTTTTTTTTGATAGTTATTTTGAATAATGTCACAGGAGAATCACTTCAACTAGCGCGTAATTGCGAACTTAGTCATTAGCAACTTGTTTTGTAATGTTAGCACGTCCAGCGACAAAAACTCGCAGAAGTATACTGAAACGCCTTTAGTTTCAGTTCGAGCCATTATTATTATTATTATTTTAAGAGATAACCGCAGATATACATGGTTGGAAGATAAATTTATTTTTGTAAACCAAAGAAATCGCCAGCAATGGATAATTTCAACACAGATCTTCGTGTATCTATGTTATTTAATTCATAAATTTACATTTTAATTTTTGTTCTAACTTTTAGTTGTTCTCAGATGCCTAAATGTGGTAAGTGGTTTTACTAATAAAACCCGATATTTGACATAAGCAGTCCATTTAGCATTAGCGCACTTTAGTCTTTTAAAAGTTGTTTTAATTAAATTGCATTTTTATTAGCAGTATTGAGATGCCTGCTATTTTTATAAAAGCAAAATAATTAGGCAGTAAATGAGATGCTTGCATAAAGTATATTTGTTCTGAAGAAATGACAGTAGTTTCACAATTTATGATTAAATATTGTCTTTTTGAAAACCGTTTGGATATTATGCAAAATGTTTGTCTGACACTTTAAAATCTCGTTTTATATTTCTTACTTATTTGACTGTTATGCGGCTGAGCTCTTTACATTGTTTTTTACCATTTGTTTGGCGAACTCTCCCTCCGCTGTCAGTCGTGGTACTGAACATAAAAAAACTGATATTCAGCATATTCTTTTGTCCTTTACTTCTAGAAATAGATCACTGATGCTATTTTGTTAAACACTATTTACATTTTACGATAAATAAACTAAGAAGGCAATATAATACATTAATTATATCATGTTAGCAATTAGTATTTCATATATGAAGTAATTGAAAACATTTGTATTTAATTTTAGCGTTAAAAAAGCCGACATATCTAGATAATTTATTTTATACGAATATTTGGTTTACGCCTGTTACTCATTTCATTTATCAAGATCTAACATTTTACTAGATGAATAGCAAAATTATGCTTTAAGGATATGATTATTTTGCTTTCATAAGCTGCAAAATAATTGTGAAATTTTATGCCTCAACAGCTATGCAACTATAATCACGTTTGTAATATCCCCCCCTAGGTAATGACTTGTTTTGGGCGGTGATGTCTTAAGAACTGTAAAAGTCCCAGCCTGACGTTTTGGAGTAGAGTGGTTTAAACGTAAGCATGAAGTTGTGATGTAATAGAGCCGTCGGTCAGGAGCAATTCTTGGTTACTCACTCGACGGTGGGATAAAGTATATTTAAATTATATTCACTCTGCAGTTAGACACTTAAAAAAAATTTAATTCTGAAAAACATTTAGTCTAAATGTATTTATATAATTTTTAAGGATTTATTTTACTAATTACTTAATATTTCTAAAGTATTGCCATCTGTTTTCAGCGGAAGCGTATCTACTGCTTGATGTCATTTCCATCATTTTCACTTCAATAGAAGATATTAAGGTTGGTTAAATAATAGCAGTATACTTTAGAAACAAAGAAATAAACAGTTCTTGCAAACAGACATACTAATCACAGTATCATGGTTACAGAGAAGCACCATTTCTGTACTGTGTTATAACTACTGGTGTTGTTATTGTCACGTACGCTTGTGTATACTAGCACGAATAACACAGGTCTGCAATGGAAAAATTGTCCGAAAACTAATAGGTGATTCGTATAGATTTTTGGGTGCTGTTTTCAGTAAAAATAGTTAAAAATTCGATCACGTACCATTTTTCCACAAACTCAAATTTTCGATTTCATTGTCTCCAGAATCACTGTACATTAAGCTTCTAAACAAAAAACTAATTATAATTAATTTTTCTTTTTTTTTACTCATTTTTACTCACTCCTTTTTGCTTCCCCCTCTCCCTACTTGGACTCAGTTGCAATTAGATCTTTGTGTGAGAAGGTTCTGTCATAATCAGTGTACTTTTCCAATCGTGTCATTTCTGCAGAAGTTTACTTTTTTTCTCCTTTTCCCTTAGTAGTTTTTATTTGTTTTTTCTTCTGTTTATAAGTGTACTAAATGGCTGCAATGGGTTGTCTTAATGCACCTGATAATTTTTTTTTTCTTAGTGTTTTTTTTCTGTTTATAAGTGTACTAAATGGCTGTAAATGGTTGTCTTAATGCACCTGATAACTTTGTTACATTTGTGGGAACTTTGTAGTGAAAAAACAGCAAAAAAACATTACAAACTTTGTTAAGAAAGAGTATTATGCGTATTTTGATGTGAAACTTGGTGACCAGGATAAGTCCTGGGCCCCACATAAAGTGTGTTCTATTTGTGTGGAAGAACTCCGACAGTGGTCTCAAGGTAAGAAAAAGTCTTTCCGTTTTGGGATCCCTATGATCTGGAGGGAACCCCGAAATCACAGTGATGACTGTTAATTTTGTTCGTGTAACGTACAGGGGTTCAATTTTCTATCTGAACCTCTCGTCGCCAATACGCATATACCAGTACCTTTACGGCCAGAAAAACTAGAAGACACGCCTGAAAACTCTGAAAAAGAAGGCCAGGATTCTGATGAGGACTTTCACGATGTTTCAGGCAGCAGCGAGCCCCAACTTTTTTCACAGCTTGAATTGAATGACTTAGTCAGAGACTTGGGTCTTCCTAAAGATGCAACAGAACTGTTAGGCTCTAGGTTAAAGGAAAAAAACTTGTTGGCCCCTGGTACCTCTTTCTCATGGTTTAGAAATAGATAAAAATATTTCATTCCATACTTTTCTAAAGAAGGTGACCTAGTTTACTGTAGCGATGTCCCTGGACTGATGGAGAAGTTTAACATACAGTATGACGTGAACGAGTGGAGGCATTTTATTGACTCGTCAAAAGGAAGCCTCAAAGTAGTGCTCTCCACAATGGCAGCAAGTACGCTTCAGTACCAGTAGGGCATTCTGTGTGTCTGAAAGAATTCTACAAGAATCTAGTCTCAGTTCTCACCGAACTGAAATACAAGGATCATGGATGAACGATATGCGGCGATCTAAAACTAATTTCCATGCTTCTTGGACAGCAAGGAGGATACACCAAGTACCCCTGCTTCTTGTGTGAATGGGACAGCCGGGATAGGGGCCAACGCTGGATCAAAAAGGAGTGGCCGTGTAGGGTAGAATTAGAACCTGGAAGTAAAAATGTAGTGCGGGAAAGTTTGGTTGATCCAAGGAAAGTCCTCCTGCCTCCAGTTCATATCAAGCTTGGACTGATGAAACAATTTGTAAACGCTCTGTCAAAAGAACGAGAGTGTTTTAAATACCTGCGCAACAAGTTTCCGGGACTGTCAGAAGCAAAAGTACAGAAAGAGTTTTCGTCGGTCCAGATATTCGGAAACTTCTGAAAGATGATCATGATGTGTTTGAAACAAAAATGGAAACAGTTGAAAAAGAGGCCTGGAAAATTTTCAAAGAAGTTGTACAGAAATTTCTTGGGAACTATAGACCCCAACTTTAAGTGTATTGTGGAAAACATGCTGATGAAATTCAAAGACTTAGGTTGTTCGATGAGCTTGAAGGTGCACTTCCTAAATTCTCATTTAGACTACTTCCCCGAAAATCTTGGTGCTGTTCGTGAAGAGCAGGGGGAAAGATTTCATCAAGATATCAAGGAGATGGAACGCTTTACCAGGGTAGGTGAAACGTCAAATGATTGCGGACTACTGTTGGATGCTGCACAGAGAAGAGCCGAAAGCTACCTACAAAAAAAAAGTAACCAAAAGGAGCTTTGAGGGAAAACGGAATAGGCAGAATAAGGACTTGTAAAGGTGAGTAAGTGTTGAGAACGGTTTTCTATCAATAATTTTGTAAATCAAACTATTTAAAAAATTTTTTTTGCAAATAAATGTTTCAACCAGAATACGTATTAATAATCTCTTTCCCATATTTTCGGATTCACTTTGTGAAAAATAGTGGTTATATTTGAAATCAGCACACCAAACAACATAAAAATCAGCTATAACATTGCAGACAATTTTCAATGACCCAAGTTTTGCAGGCCTCTGTATGAAATAAATATACTTTTTATTTCATAGATAACTCATATTTGTTTGTCCAACTGCGGGCTTTCTCAGCAATGCATACTCATTTAAGCTTACACGGTGAATACATATAAACACCCGTATTTTACTGACATCTTTATTTACTATTAATAAATATCTTATTAATTTGCTTTGTAAAGCTGTAATCTTGAATCTACGTCCAAAAATTCGTAATTTTAAAAATTGTGTAATATTTTTTCCAATTTTATTTTTAAGTGCATTTTACTGCCGATTAGAAATTAAGTTTACAGCCAGTCTTGATTATTTTCAAGAATCGCTGATGTAGGGTAGACTGAAAAGTTAATTTATGGTTTGTGGAAGATGCGGCTATCGTTTAAAAAAATGATTGCACGAATAGTAATATAAACTTATTGAGATGGTGAAAAATACGTGAATATATGCTCTAAGCTTCTTTCTTTTTACGATTTTAAGAAAACTAAATTATTTTAGGATTCTAACTTTTTATAGTGAACTATCGTATGCCAGTGGTAATGGGACAAACTTGTTTATTTCAGTAATAATTATAAGACATAAGGACGGTTTGAGTGATACGTCAGTTGCAAATACTCTTTCACCCTTCCCTCAGCCCGGAGGACTTACACCTGTTTGGACCACTGAGGACATATTTAGGAAGGGGAACCAATGTTTTTAAACCTATAGTGAACTTAAAACGTGTCTTTGGCTTGCTACATTCCAAAAGTACAGAGTTATATCAAGCTGACATGATGGTACTCACATATAGACATATAGATGGAACAAGTGTTCACCTGTCCATTGAGGATTTGTTAAGAAACAGCTAGGTATAGTTTTGATAGTATTTTTCACAGATTACATTTCTGGTGAATGTTTATATATTTGATTAATCTTGAATATATATGGAATATGTGCCATATTAATTGTATACGAGGTCTGTCGAAAAAGTATCCGACCTTAGGCTGGAAAAAAATTACGTACTTGGTGGGGTTCAATTGCTAATCCCCTTCGAAGTAGGCCTCTTGTGCCTCCACATACTTAGCCCAGCGATCCTTCCACTGTTCGAAGCATGTCTGGAATGCTTCCGGAATGGCTCTCAGCTCCGCCGTCGCATTCCGCATGATGTCCTCTCGGCTCTCAAAGCGGAAGCCTTTCAGTGGCATCTTCATTTTTTGGAACAACTAGAAGTCAGAAGGAGCCATGTCTGGAGAGTAGGGAGCCTGGTGAATGAGCGAAATGCCTTTCTTTGCCAAGAAACCTTGGATCAGCTGCGACGAATGAGCCGGGGCGTTGTCATGATGCAGCTGCTAGTTTTGCGAGGCCCACGGATCCGATCTCTTGCGCTGAACTGCATCGCGAAGATGTCGGAGGACTTCCTGATAGCACCCCTTTGTAACTGTTTGTCCTGGTGCATATTCGTGATGCACAACGCCTCGGTAGTCGAAGCAAACAGCATCACCTTGATTTTTTGGGCCTAGGCGACGTTGGGTGCTTCCACTGTGATGACTGAGCTTTGGTTTCCGGTTTGTACCCGTACACCCACGTCTCATCTCCAGTTATCACGGTATTCTGGAGCTCAGGATCCCTGTTGGCAGTATCCAGCAGGTCCTGCACAACCTCAAGACGAAGTTGTTGTTGCTGAGAAAGCACCTTGGGCACAAATTTCGCTGCCACTCTGCGCAAGCCCAAATCCTCCTTTAAAATCGCATGTGCAGAATCTCTACTGATCCCAACCTCGTCACCAATTTCCCGCACCGTCAAACGGCGATCCTCCATTATCAAGGTCCGCACTTTCACCATAACAACTGCATGGCGGCTTGTTGACGGCCCCCCTCCCGGAACGCTGGTCACTCACTCTCCACCGATGTGCGGCCATCTTTGAACCTGTTTTACCAACCATTTTATTTGGGAAACACCCATGGCATTGTCACCAAAAGTCTGTTGAATTTTGCGAATTGTTTCCGCTTAGGTATCTCCAAGCGTTTGGCAAAACTTGAAGCAAGATCGTTACTCCACACGTTCCGTCATCACGGGCGAAATGAAAATGCGACGAATAAATCGTACAGCACCTCACACGATGGCTGCCTGACAGCGACTGACGCGTCCAGCAAGCCCGCCAAAACCACGCATGCGCATGAAGGCATGCGGCTCCACTATGCACACTTATGCCTCCCTAATGTCATTACTCCCCACAGGAAAAAATAAAGTCGGATACTTTTTCGACACACCTCGTATATCGTTGCTGCAACTGTTAAATTGCGATGAATTTTTGCTTCTTTCTCTTGCCAGAAAACAGTTACAATTTTAGTTCAGCATAAATTAAATGAGTTTTAGCAGACAGCTTTCTACAAGTGAAACTGAATTTTCACAAATTAAAGTTATTGATAGTCGAATTGCCTAAAGACCACCAAAGCAGATTATCGTTATAGAATTTGTGGGAAGGCGCTTTAAAACTCATACAACAGAACTTTGTTTAACTCCAAGGCAGTTGTCAACAATGGATAAATTGATAAAGCCATAGGTTGCCCAAGTATGAGTAAATTTTCCTGTAGACTCTGGAGTGGTTGGAAAATCTTACATATTTAGCTATAGCTGCATCTATATTTCAGTCAAGATAGGTTGGTACACCAGTACAGACGTATGTACCAGCAACAATTTTTTTGAGGTTATCGAAACATTCATACACATAAAATCCATTAGTGGTTGCTTTAACCCAATGTAGGAAAATATAACTAATGTTTAAAATGTTCTATGGCATATCTCTTGTGTTTATGCTAGTCTTATGTGTCCTGAATTTGAATGAAGTATTTTAAATAAGATTGTGTTGTATGGTAGAATAGCGAAGGGAGCAGCAGACTGGTTTTCATGATCGCTAACAAAGTTTGATTTGGACCGCATAGTAAGATAGTTTCTTTTAAATTTACTTTTAAACATATATTCATTGGCAGTCGTAATTGTCTACTCAGCATCAAATATCTCTCTCTCTCTCTTCTCTCTCTCTCTCTCTCTCTCTCTCTCTCTCTCGCGCGCGCACACACACACACACACACACACACACACACACACACACACACACACACATAGTGCAGTGCATATTTAATTTATTAGTTCACATAAAAGATACCGTATATTATCATTTGAATGTTTAAAAAATATATATATGACAAAAAATTTTTCAGTATTTACTCTTATGAAACAGAAAATTGTAATTTCTTAGAGTGCATGTTTGAAAAATGAGTTTGACTTGGTGACTTGAAATCAAACCCAAGGTCTATACCATAGTTTCTCAAACTTTTATGTCCTATCGCCCCCTTATGGCAGTCTACATATCGTCATCGCCCCCTATATCATATAAAAATAAATCAAGTTTTTTATAAACAATTTTATTTCAACTAAATTAAATAAATAAATAACATACGGTCCTCAATGAGATGGATGTGCTTGGTGACTTTCAGCAAACTTTTTAATGTTTGGGAACATTTTTGTTAGGTACAATCATAAGCCACCCCTTTAACGATGGATAGACCGGAGCTTCTTGAAGTCACTGTCCATTTTATTTGGATGCATTCTTTTGAGATGATCTTTGAGCTGACTCGGCTTCATTGCCTCATTAGAGAAAATGGAACCACGGATAAGACACATTGGACGAGTAACGTCATGCGGAGCAGTTATAAAACCAAATTTCAAATAAGTACTGTCATATTGACGTAATTTCACTCTTTTAATCTGGATTTTTGGCAACTTTGAAGGTAGTGGGCACGACCCATTATCTTCCAATGATGAGGACATATTTTGAGGACTTCTAAAAGCACAAATTATAATCAATCAATAGACACTCTTGTCAAAAGAAATCAGTTTTATACTTAGCAAGAGGAATAAGGCAATAAAATGAGCTAGAAAATAATATAAAGTTTAAGAAAATCATTAACGCAATAAAATCAAAATAAAATAAGAAATACTTACATATCTAATATGCTGAAATTTAAAATAATGTTTATTTAAACATCGCCCCCTGTGTTTTTTTCACCCCCTTGTATCTCTCTTTCGTCCCCAGGGGGCAATATCGCTCACTTTGAAAACCGATGGTCTGTACTATTTTCTGAAAAAAAAAATGGCATGACAAAAAAGTGATTAATAATTAATCAACAATAGATGTAAAATATATTGACTATAAATAACTGGTCTAATACAAAATTTAAAGGAACTTTTGTTTTATTAATACATCTATAAATATTTTATTAAGATTTGTGCTTAATTCTGTAATATTTATGACCATAAACATTGCAAGCTTTGCTATAAAATTTGTCATTGTCGATAAACAGCAGATACATTTACTTTATTGGGCTCTAAATTAATATAGAAATGTTTTTGAGAATCAAGTTTAGAATTTATTCCAACATTAAAAATGTTCATTATCTGGAACTTTTTAGAATAGTACCCAGTAGTTAACAGTAAAAAAGAGCATAGTAAAATCTGTAGTAATTTAAAAAGAAACAGTTATTTTGATTAAGATATAATAAGTACTAGCAACACTTGTAGAGATGGACAGAAGTAGATTTTAAATATTATTGTCTTAATGTCATAATGCCACATGACACTAGGATCCCAGTAAATCAGTTCCTGACATGGCCACATCTTATACATTGTGTCTTGGCTGCAGGGATGTTTTAAATCTGTCATAGTACTGCGCAGCACGCTGCTGACAGGATTGTGGTATTATGTCCCGCTGGCAAGAACAGTGCACTGTTTCATCCCAAACATGCTCAGTGATGAGATCAGATTATCTGCCTTAAGAAAGCTTATGCTTGCTTTGTGGAGGATGTGTTGTCCCTGTTGGATTATCATGTGGAGTTCATGTTACTATAGAAGGAGAACCAGCCACACAATACTGTCTACATACCAGTGGACTCAGATTATTGTTCAAAACTACAAATTAGGGTCATCTAGTTGCACAACTTTATACATCTAATGTTGTGTGATCTTCACCTCCTGATGATGGTGATTGAACGTACTGATATACTTCATGTTCTTACAGTCATTAACTCACTCTTATATGCTAGATTATATGTACTGAGGCTTCCGCACCATCCCTCAATAAAACATTTGCACTTACCTCATTTAAAAGGCCTCCTGTGTCACACTCCTTTTCTTACTTAATTTTAATTATTAAATGGGCTTCCATGCCATCTCCAAAAATCACAATTAATAGTTTATTTAAAAAACGCAAAACCTGATGTCCAACTATCAGCTTCCCACACTCAAGAGTTAATTATTAAAATCACAAATAAACACTGACCTTAAAATCAGTGTGTGACAGCTGAACTGAGCAATTAATAGTGTTTTTCATTTTATATATAAAGTAAGTTTTTTCACAACACACTTTTGGTAGAGTCTAATTGAAATTTATAAAAAATAATTTTACGTTTTAAATTTAAATCACATTTGCTATTAAAATGTTTGTTTGAATAGTATGAAACTAACAGAATTATACAATATTAATATAAAGAAGTTTTGTGCCGGAGGCTAAAATAGTATTGAATAAATTTTTACATGGCTAAATAAAATGTTGACTTCAATTTTTTAGAGGAATTTACCAAAGGATATTGCAAAGAAAAATGATTATCGCATTAATTATTTTAGTAAAATAACACTTAAACATAACAAAGAATTTGATGGAAGTATTAATAGACTCAACAAATATTTGTACTGGGATTTGAAAGCAATTTATATGATATTTTTAGTATTTGAAGAAAAGAATGTTAACAAAAAAATTAAATCTCTTGTATATCTTAAATCATTTTTTTAGATATCTCGAACAACCACAAAGACTTAGAGATGATTTCTTACAAATATATTTGAAGAATATAAACCACAAATTTTAAACATAGCATAATAAAAACTCATGAAGAAAGTCATTAAAATATAAGTATTAATAAATAGATTCTGCTACCAAATGTTGCTCGGTTAAATGGAGGCAGTTAAAATATTTGTCATCTGTGTCTTAAACTAATTAGGCTTATGGTAAAAATAAAGATTAACAATCTTTTTAAAAACAAGCTGAACTTAAGTTGAAGAAAAAACTAAACCATAAAGAATATTATAGAAAAATAAAATAAATATTATAAACACAGTTCTTGATCATTATGATACTGAGTTAAAGATCACGGTACCAAAATCCGTGGCCGGACCTTTCACCGACAGAACTGTTGACCGACAACAATGAACTATTATTAGAATATATTAAGTAAAATTGATTTCCTTTTCGTTTATAACAATATCATGTATTCCCTTACAAAATCTAAAAAGAAAAACGACACTTTTACAAGTTATGTATAACGGTAACCTGATAGCGCACAATATTTTCAAATTATTCTGGTTTTGCCACAATCACTTTTAATTTCAGATTGGTAATTTTTATAAATTTTCCTGATTTGACCGATGGGAATACCGCAGAAAGTTATTTTAAAAATTTCGCTAGCAGCCTTTTTGTTTCGAAAAGTTATCACTGTCCTGCAGTGTAGGATGTGTGATATGAACACTCGGCCGTGCACATTCCACAGATCGATAGCAAAGAGAGGTCGAAAACGACAGCCTTGTTGAATCATTCCATTAAATGTCATCCATAATATAACATATTTTGCATATCCATTGTCTAAAAAAATTTATGGAGTTCATCGTTGTCTGTCAACAGTCCTGTCGGCGATAGGTCCGGACGCCACCATATCTAGATCTAAGGCTTTAAACTATGTTTAGAGTTAAGAAAGCATTGTACTTTTATATTTCAATGTATAGTATATTTTAAATATAAAGACATTGAAACCAATGAGATAAAAAGTAAATGCATACTCCACCAAAAGTATATATGTGCTTCCTTATAGCTTTAATTTAGAAAATCACTTTAACAAGATAGGTTAAAACGTAAAAAGAACACATAAAAAGGCTATAAAGATTCTTAGATAATTATGATCCACTTAAAGCACCATCATCATATTTGGAATTACTCAAGTTTAGTAAAAGAAGAAAAAAATCTGTACTAAGCATTCAAAATAAAGATAAAACAAATTTTCTCTGGTGTATACTTACTCATCAACATCCAGTTGATAATAAAAATCACCAATTATAACGTAATGAAATACCAAAATTATGAATTTTAATTAAAGATGAAAGGCATTACTTACCCTGTTGCAGTAAACAAAAATAAATAAATTTGAAACCAAATGTATTATCTCAGTTTATTTATACATGTCTGAGAAAGATAACAAAGTTGTGCTACACGGAATCACAAATTTTAATAATGTGAGATCAAACTTATTATACTCTAATTAAAAATTCGCTTAAACTAATTAGAATGGAAATAAGAAAACAAATAAACAAAATTTTGACATATCTCAACTGTTTTTAAATGGAGATAAGAAAGAACTTATAGAACAGACAATTAGTAAAAATTGACGAGTTTTACTTAGATTTCCTAAAGTGTATAAAATAAATTAGAATTTAAAAACTTTGCAGCAAAATTTAAAAGCACCTCTTGTAATTTATGCAGATTTTGAAAATGTTTTGCTAAAAGTTAGACATACTGAAAGCATGAAATCTTTTAGAAAACATATTCCAAATCTTTCTTGCTATTTATACTGTATATGATTATTCAACATCTATACCTGTTTACTTTAGAGTTAAAATAAAGTAGTAGATAGCATTGCTAAAATCTTTGAAATATTTGAAAAAGAAGTACCTATAATAATTATTCAATTCTTAAAAAATTCAAAAGATATGATTTCAAGAAATGAAGATCGAAAACTTTAAAGCTCAGAATTCCATATTTATGAAGAATTATTGTTGGAGAAAAAAAGGTGAGAGACCATGTCAGTTAACTGTTAAATTTAGAGGTGATGTTCATAATGAGTATAATTTAAACTTTAGATACCCCAATTACATATGTTATATTTCATAATTTATCTAATTATTCCATGCATCTCTTCTTTAAAGTTCTAACTATACTACAAACATCTTAAAAGTTCATTTCATTTTCATTTAAAGAACCTGCCGATAATTTTTAAGATAATTTATTGGCAAAACTAAAACCAAAATAATCTATGCATACGACTGATGTAACTTTTAGAAGAAAGGGTGCTTTACCATACTCTTTTATTGATAATTTTAGTAAGTACAGTATAATGCAATAATGTAACTACAAATTAATTAACAAAGGTATATGAGCCCAAAGATTTATAACATTATAAAAATGCAGTTACCAGGATTAAACCCAGTTCACCAATTGATATGATATATGAAGTAGCTTTAAAATAACTGAAATAATTACAAAAACACCATAAACACCATCTATCCACTAGCTATCGAAAAGTTTCTTCCACAAAAGAATGACTTTCATCTTACCAAAATAAGATGATAGAACGTAAATTTGGATCTAAACTTTGTTAAAAAAAAATTGTTAAGCACTTTCGTATGATAAAGAAAAATATGCATTACATTGTAGAAATATTTAGCTTTATTTGTTTTAATATATGAAAATAACAAAAATGCATAGAGCTATTAGTTTCAATCCGTTTGGTTAAAATCATATTTTGAGTTAAATACTGATATGAAAATAAAGTATACAAATAATTTTGAAAAAGACTTCCATAATTTAATTTAAGAAAAAACGAACAGGTGTAATAGTTTGTAGAAACCAAAGGCAACCTAAAAATGCAAATGTTAATAAAATTACCGAATACTACACTAGAGATATCATTGACGAAAATCAGATACTCTTGCACTTTTTTAACAAACCTCTTTGGAGTGTATTTTTTTAGATTATTCAAAATATTTAATGTATGATTTGCAACATAAAAATAATCTAACACTATTGTTTTCAGACAGATTTTCTATGCTACCACATAAAAATGAAGATATATTTTAAGATTTGAAAGAACATGTATAAATCTAGACACTTCTGTTTACTCAGTAACATAAATAAAAAGGCATAACAAAAAAGGTGCAGGAAAGATGAATATTTTGGCAAAATAATAAATGAATTTTGGGTATTCAGATCTAATATGTTGAATCAAAAACAGTTTCTAAAAGAATTTTAAAAAATACTTAAAATATGAAATTACTTTATTTTTCGGAAAATAAGTCGATATAGAGTATGTTGAATTGGTTAATTTTCCTATTTTTCTTCCATTCATAGATTAGTCGATTTGGAATACAAGACGAGACCAGATCAGCTGCGATAGTTAGCCAAACTTTCAACCAGTCAAAACAATATGTAAAGTCCTTCATCACATTGTCGGGTCGCATTGCTGTCTACGGTACTTCTAGACTGATGAATATTAATGAGCTGTTTGTGATTGAACTATATTATGGTAGATCTCCCGGATAAATGGGGTCTTGAAATAGTTTTCAGTATGTTTGTAATCAATGAGAGATATTTGAAACAAACTTCAAACATTATTACTGGTTCTGATATCGAAAGCCTAGTGTCTAGTTTTAGTCACTACATGAAATCAGTGACCATGACATGGTCTCATGTCATTTGGCCTGTTTTGATTCGCCTACTTAAAACTGCCACATTTGGCATTTTAATCTATCTTTGACACTTTTATTTGATTTTGAGATATTAGATATTACAGAACACTCAATTTCATTTTTTGATATCACAAGTCGATATTAAGCTCAGTTTCAAGTTATTCGTTGTTTGGGGGTTCACGACTAGGCCAACGAAAAGGTCAACATGCTTAGCTGTTCTCTGGTTGGATAATATATTACACATCTCTGCAGAAGCCGCCACGATAAATATTGTCCATCAGCGAAAGAGAGGAAGAAATGTAAAGACAGCGATCATCAGTTTTGATCTGTTTGTCCTTTAGTCCCAGCTGTACAAAACTAACTCCATGACACTCGGCACGTTGGGTTAGCACATATTCCTCCAACTTATTCTCAATGCTAGTCCACCTAGCTTTGCAGTCACAATTTTCTTTCTTGGTTTTCTTCGTAGTCCGTGATGTATCCTTCACTTTATGTCTGTCCATAGCACATTTTCCACTGACACCGAAATTCCTGTGGCGGCCAGATTACCACCATTAGTTTTAGCAAACTTAACAACTTCCAGCTTAAATGCTGCCGAATACGACTTAGTAATTTTATTGGAGGCATTTTGAGATGCGGCAGATGATTTGTTGAGGATATCTATACATATGATTAGGGTTGAAGAAGATAGGTAAAATGTAATTCGTAAACGCGTGCTTGCTATTGATTGGATAATTTTGCATGCTTCAGGGAGCGCGTTAACGATGAATTTCTCACCCAATCGGCAAACATTGCAGACAGTAATATCTGTAGCCTGTTCCAAATGAACAATTTTACAGATTGTTTCAGGAAATAACACACTTCTTCATTTTTTAGATTTTTTCATTAAATCAATTTAAATTACTCTATCCATAGATAAATTACTGTAATTTGAAGTATAAGTCGAAGTCCGTACTTTCCGGGGAAAAGTATCGACTTATGCGCCGAAAATACTGTAAATTTTTTTACATAAAAAGTTCGATAGTTTGAGATGATATTTTAATTTGTTAATGTTTTTTTGTTTAATTTTAAAGTCATTTTTCCAATTAAAAAAGGAAGTTTAGTTTTTAATAAATTGATAAAATTTTGAAAATTTTGACATTGTATAAAAGTGTTCTCATTGCAGAGATTAATATTTGCTTAACGAGTTGATGAATGTCTGCTGTTGTTCCATATTTTGACTGTCGATCTATTTATGGAACTTTTCGTACCAAATATTTTTCTGACAGATAAGTAATTTTTGCAAAATTAATTTGCTTTTTAGCATTAGAGTTCTGTCGTATACCTTAAAAATAAGAAAACGACATGATATAGATTATACTGAGAATCACTTCTGTGTATGAATCAAGGATGAACATGAAGAAAATAATCACATTTATAGAATCTTGTCTCAAGTATAAACACTTTATTTGAACTAACAGCAGAATGGTGGTTTGTAGGTTTTTTGTTAGTTTGTTTGTCATGGAAACAAATTGGTTGGGTTCTAATGATTTGAATATTTTAATATTCTCGAAATTGTAGCGTTTTATGTATTAATAAGTCTTGTTCTCTTCATATTGTTATTCAATTCTGGAAAGCATGTCAACAAGGCTGATAGTGAAGATGTGAATATGCTAATGAGACTAGATTTTTTGCCCAAAAAAAAACGATCCCAACTTTCGATAGGCCTAATTTCTTAATTTTCTGCAAGAATTGAATGAAACTTTGATGATAACTAGTTTATTGTGTTTAAAAACATCATATAAGAGTCTTTGGACTTTTCTTCTTTATTCTAGAGCATGTGTTCGAGATGACCTCCATTTAGCTCTGTGCATTTCTTGAGGAGCAGCACAAAGTTGTCCATGACGTCCTTACAAACCGACTGATTAATGGCTCTGACCTCCTCCCTGATAGCTTCCTTGAGTTCCGTGATGGTCCTGGGTCTCCCTGCATACACTCTGTCTTTAAGGTAGCCCCAGAGAAAGAAATCTGGGGGACTAAGATCTGGGCTGTGAGGTGCCCACTAAAAATCAGTCTTGAGACTGATCACACGGCCACCAAAGTTCTCTTTCAGCCAATCTCGGGACAGGTTTGAGGTGTGAGAGCTTGCTCCATCTTGCTGGAACCAGAACTTCCCCATAAGCGACGGGTTTCTGGAAGAAGAATGGTCCGATGATGCCTCTGGCTGAGATTGCAGTCCATACCGTGCACTTAGGGGAGTGTAGAGGCTTAGTGGCTACCTCATTTGGTCTGAAGATCCTCCAGAAGACATTTGTCTTCGAGTTTACCTTTCCTTCAAGATGGAAGTGAGCTTCATCTGAGGTCCGAAGGAGGTTAAGGAAAGTTTGGGTCTCCTGAATCTTCTCCAGTATCTTGACTGCCATAGCCTTTCTCTGCTCCTTGTCTGAGGCTGTAAGGATCTGCTTCGACTGTATTCTGTATGGGTAGGCCTTTGCATCCATTACTAGCACTCTCCTGCAAGTCTCAAGGGATATACCGAGGGACTGACTTCGCTTGCGCACAGAGCGTTTCGGACTCTGCTGAACCGACTCTCTCACGCTCTCGACTAGCTCAACTGTACGCTTCCTGGGGCGTCCTGAATGGCTTGGATGGTTGTCACTGGCTGCATTGAGGTTCTCCACTGTCCCATAGTTCTCGAAGTGGTCCACCCAGTCCTGAATTCTGCTCTTGGAGGGTTTTTTTTCACATTCGAACTGATGCACGAAAGTGCCCTGCACTTTCTTGAACGAGCCTGTCTTGTAGTAATGTTTGACGCAGTATATTCTTTGCTGGAACTCCCATTGAGATCTAGTTTCCATTTAGGTATGGGCCATATCTAGTGTCTTGCCGATGGCGTGATGTCTCTCGCTCTTACATGACCATCGTGATTCAGTAACCTGGATGGAATGAGACTAGATCTATCAGTATTGTAAAACAATCGACATGTTCTTGGCTTTGTATGCATATTGAAAAACACCGTATCTTTTTACTGCAGTGAAACTGGATCCTGTTCATCTTTATCACTTTCGTATCTTGTATAGGAAATAACATAAAAATGAATTTGTTTGCAAAATTTTCCATTTTTGATTTGTATAAAATGCTTCAGAAAGCTGTTTCAGATGAAAAACTTATAAGAGCTTCAAATATTTTTTAAAAACAGAAATGTTTTTTTTTCACAAATTCGTATTACATGCTTGATCTATAAGGTATAAGGATATGGAATCATGCTTGATTTACGTGATTAGCTTAGAAGATGATTCTTTTCATAACATTTTAATCTGAAATTGTTTTACTTTCTATACCAAATAACCAAAATTTATTTTCTGTGTTTCCTCCTCTAATAACACTCATTTTAGGGAATTTGTACAAATATTCTTTTTTGACATTTTAAACTGTTTCATTATTGTGCTTTTTCGATAAATGCAAATTTTCTGAAGAAACAAATTTTAAAACCTGGTCCTTTTGAAAGCCTAACTATAATAATTACAATTTTTTTACGAGTAATATGAAGGCACTGTATAGAAAATACTTTATGCTCATTTGCTTTTTAGCGTTTTACGCGTATTGTTATTGCTAAAACTTTTACTTAATGCAGATAATTCAGTAATAAATTATGGATATAAAATCATCTTTTTGTTTTATTTTTCATCTAGAAATAATATTTGGAATTATTTAAACTATTGGATATTCTATTCGTTTATTTTTTATATCGAAACAAAAGCCTAATGAATATCAATATAAAAAGTCTTTTATTCTTTAGAACAACATGTCAGGTACATAAAATAATTCTAAAACATTCACTTGGAAATAAGCAAGAATGTTTTGTGTAATATGTCTCACATATAAAACTACATTTATGATTTACTGTCAATTGTTTTGATGGAAATATTAAAAAAATAATCAGACAACAACAGTTTCACGTATCATAACATTCTGATAACATTTTGTGAATTCCCAATACTTATGTATAAAGTTATTCTTTTTTAGGGTAAGCAGAAAATGTCAATGGAAAAAAGAAATACAATTCATTATAGGTGACATGATTTACATGATCACTGTACTTCTCAATATTGTTTTCAAGATAAATAGCAAATAATTTTTTCCTTTCCTGTTTGAATAATTACAAGCAATATTTGTGTATTAGATGTAGCAACATTTAACCAAGCTACAAGGTGGAATTGGCAAGAAAAGATTAACTCAACTTTTTTTTCTTTGCAAAATAAGTTATAAGGTGTAACTGAGAACATCTTAAGGTTATGTAATAAAAGATTATTGTAGGGTCAAGTTTTCAATGAAGTTTACTGCTTTCGTTTTTAAATCTTAAATTAAACAGCTGTCAATTTATTAGTGGATGAGTTTGCGGGATAATGTTGGTACACTTTGAGACCTGCAGACTTTTCTCATTATAGTTGATAGTACCTATTAGTGTTCAATAAACTTTTTGAGCTGTCCTGCTTTTAATAAATATTATGTTACCTTTTTTAAAAAAAGTTAAGCATTACAACTTAGTATTATTTTAAACACTGTTTTTACAATAATGGACAGAAAATGAGTGAAGTTTAATTATCATTAATACAGGCAAATGGTTCTAATTTAGACAGTAATCGCTGAATTCAAACTTATCTCTTGGTGGAATAGTACAGTAGTTTTGTTTTATATATTCACAATAGAGAGAAAAAATTTATTCCGTTTAATCTTTGTTTGGAACTAATGACGTTGGGACCAGGAGATTTCTAATTACTTTCAACTGATTAATTTTATTATTCTTTCTATCAGCGAAGATATCTGCAGCACGCAGTAGACAGCAGTTAGAGTTTCAACTTTGGGTATTGACTATTTTTGATGGCGAAAATTCGAATAAAGTTATTATATAACATTTTGGCATGGAGTCTTCTACTTAAATAAGAATTCTGTACAATTTTTGAATGGCATCATTTTATTTCTATAAACTATATTTTTACTTAGGCAAAACTGCTTGGGATATGGTTCAGTATTTACAAAAAAGATAATTTTAAAACTGTTTTTTAAAATGTATAAGCTTTTTTAATAAGTACGTTATGAAGTTTCTTATGTTTGTTCATGTACTTTTGCTGCTATTTTTAATTATTCTAAGAATTTTTTTTATCTACTTCCGATTTTAAGGGGGATGTTTTTTAAGAATCCCAAGTAATATATATGTTTAAATTTCAGTTTATACAAATGTCGTTCTGAAAGTATTTATCTCTAATTAATCAAAGTAAAGCTTATTAGGACAGATCTGACTTTTTTCACACAAAATATCATGTTGCCACTACTCATTAATATTAATAGTTTCGCAGTTTCTCTAGAGGTGGCAGCAAACTATAGTTAAAAGATTTCAAATTTTTAAAATGTATTGAATTGAATGTTAATAAGGAGAAAAATGTTCATTTGGATGCCAGATATTAACAAAAGATTAAGATAACTGTAAATTCAGTATTACTATAGTAATTTTCTGTAGTGTAACGAATAATGGCTGTTGGCTGGGACCACATAAAACTGATTTATATGGTATTTATAAAAAATCCTAGGCGTGTTCGAGCGAGCGTACATTCATATTATAAGAAAATATGATCTAAAGCCTTTTATTGTTTTGTCACGTACATTTTGCGCATAAATTTGTTTAAAGAACATATGCTGTGTTAATGTATGCCGCCTTTAAAATGTGCAATCTATTTATTTGACAGATTTTAAAGATGTATGTTCAAGGTTAACAACCATGTGAATTTTACAAAATTAAGAAAGTATTTAGATTTTTATAAATTGTAATTCTTTACTTGCGTTGTACTACGGCATCGGATTTTTTAAAGTAGAAATAGATATAATTCAAACTAACTAATTTGCTAAGGTCTGCAATGCTTAGTGACTAACATAGGAAAGTTTAGTGTAGCCCTTTTTTTCTTATCTTGATAACCAGTTGAAAATTAAGAAGCAACAAATTGCCATAAAAATCGCAGCATTATTAACTATTAATTGCAATCAAAGGTATTCAGACCTTACTGATTTAAGGTCATGTTGTTTTCTTTTACAATGAAGCTCCTTATAAATAATACACTTTCTTCCTTCAAATTGTATCATATATATTTGTCCTCCATATTTATCGTATTACCTTTTTAATGGCTAATACTTCAAATGTAGAATAATTATTCACCTATAAAACCACGAAAAGCTGGCCAGGACAGTTATTTGAATAGTTTATATCTTGTCTTTTGATTACAAATTTACTTTAATGTAGCAACTTTAGCATTTAAGTATTCGTATTTAACTGCTTAGGAAAAAAATTATATAAATATCTAAAATATAGCTTACTTTATTTACGTTTTTAGAACTTTTTAGACCAAATAAAACATACATTCACGATTACTCTAGTTTAAATAGTGACGTTCTTCAGTGTATAGTTCAGTGTTATTAGTGCTTGGTTATGTCGTTTCGCTTTGATGTGTCGATTAAAAATTATATCAAAACTACATCAACAAAACCTTTAATTTACTTTCATTTAGCATATTTTCATTGTAGTAGTAGCTTAATTTTGAAGCATTTTTTTTTATTTTTGGAGAGTTCTTTACCTCTGAGAATGCAGATGCCATTCCCTACTTTCATTTTTAATTATTAAAGGCAACCTGTAAATCACTCCAGGAGAAGGATTATATTTCAACATTTATGTAGTTTTAAAATGGTATTTTCTTAGGAAAATCACAGAACAAGCAAAAGGAAACTTTTGTATGATTTTTAAGAACTTGTTTGTTTTATTTTAAAAAATCACCAAAATTCAAATTAAATCAAACATTAATATTTAAATTGCAACGGTGAACAATATAATTTCTTCTACCTATGTATTTTTCTGTCATTGTGTGCTTGTCTCTTTCCAAAACTCCTTAGTTAATGTGCAGATTCTGCATGTTTTACACCATACAGTCACGGCTAGTAAAATTGTCACTCGGTCTCGAGTCTCACGGAATTTCCAGCATTACATGGGATAAATGTTGTTAAATATACTGAACTTCAAGTACGTTCTGATATTTTTTTAATACTTAGGAAAATTCCTAAAATACCAATTATCGCTGTTGGTGTGATTAGGAAAGAAATATGGGAATGTCTATAAAATGAGGACAGTAGGCTATCCGACATATGGGCTACAGTTGTTTGCAATTTTATGAAACTTGTCTAATACTATTTATTATCTTGAAATATTCCTAGATACTTTATTAATATTTTAACAAAAATTGTCTACTTTTTTAAAACCAAAAATTAATTTACATCGGGATAATTTGTTTTGGTTATGACATCGTAGCTTTCGTCAATTTGCATCTTTTAAAAGGTTTATTCATTGTAGCATTGAAAACGACCAAGACTCTAAACTGCATGTCTTTACTGAGAATTATTTCAGTATGCGGGGACATTTATTTATTAAATGACGGCAGGAATTTTTCAGATATTCTTAGTGTACGTGGTTTATTATTCGCTTTGAAACAACTTTGCACGTGTATTGATGCGCGCGAGTATTCGTTCGCCTCCAAACAAAAGACTCGGTTGTTTCTGAAAGAATTCACTAAATATGCTTTATCTATTTGTGCGATTTTTTATGCATCTAGTTTATTACGACCTCGAAAAGGTTTCAAAATGTGATTACAAATTTCGTGTGAGAATATTGAACATCATATTATATATCCACCCGGTCTACGAAATAAGACTGGATAATCAAAGACCTATATCTAACCATTTTAATAAATATTTGCGGTTGTATTCCTAAATAACCATATTTTAAACTGGCTGACGACACATTGCTGAAAATCTCCATATTCTACGTGATTTATAACCAGTCATCAGTCTAAGAGCAGTAAAACTCATAGTTTTTGTTCCTATTCTTGCACTCAAACCTGTGATTTACCAACTACACCGTAAAATTCTAGTTTTTTTCCTAAATAATTACAAAAATTCTGTTCTTTCTCAATATTATGAATAATATCACTATCTTATTAAGAGCACCCAGGTTCTTGGCTTTGACGACCCAACTAAAAATTTACACTTTTTGAGAAAACTGGAATTCATTTTATGTTAATAGCTTAGTTTCTTAATAATTTTGAATCTTGCCGAAGAAATTTTTGTTTGTCATTTTTTACCCGTTTAAATACAAAGACTTTGAATGGATTTCCGAGGAGAGTTTCCAGATGCATCTTTTTCAGATGACAGAATACCATCAAATATAACGCACTGTTGATTCTTTTTGTTTTTTTTATTTATATGCAGATTACTAATATTTAGTTTTAAAATCTAAGTAGAGTAATCTTACCATCTAGATCAAATTTGTCTGTTTATAATTCTTTATATCAAGATATTTTTGGATCATCTGTAAGAAGCAGTTAGTAGTACAAACTCTTTTCGATACATAATTCCGTCAATAATTATATCTAACCAGTTTATGTAAATGCACACGATGTAAATAAATACATAAAATGTTTTGATTGTCAAATACTAAAACTGATTCACATACATGTACAGATAACTAACTACTGTGTTTTTTTGTCAGCTACTCTCCCATGAAAACTAATCTTATGTAAAGAAAATTGCTAATGATTTAATTGTACTAAACAGAGAAAAAGAATGTAAAAAAACATTATTTACTGATGAACCAAAATTTCAATTATTTGGAAATTCTCGGCGAGAGTTTGTTTGTAGATGAGAGGAAATATAAAAGCAGTTTACAATGGCTTTACTGAAGCAAGACGGTAGATTCATTTAGGTTTGTTGATTTATTTAAAAGCAAAGGAAAATCTGAAGTTATAAGTTATTCTGTTATCACTGGCATGACTTTATTGGAATATTATTGCTTTTCATATACAGTCCTGTGTCGTCGGAATTCCATCTCCGTTGTTTGGTAATTTTTTCATTGTGGTAATTGGTCACCGCTCTATTCAACATAATTTAAACTTTCGTTGTGATATTTATCTAATGATTTTAGAAATTTAAGAATCAATTTGAATTTTGACTGACTTCCTTTTCTAAGTCAATTAAAGTGAGTTATTCATGATTCAGTATAAGCAATGGGGGTCCTCTTATGAAGTTTTAAAGATGGTTTGGGGGTTTGCTTTAGTGGTTCCTTGAATCCATTGTGGTTCTTGATGATTTTAATGTCCATAGCGGTCCGTTATGGTGCGTAGTCACACCAGAATTAAATGCCTCAAAATATATCTAGTTTTATTAGAGACACATTTTAATACAATTTTAATACAAAATGTTTTCGCACGTAGTACTTGCCTACAAATAGATTTCTTTCTTTATGCTGAACAATAAATCTAAAATGATGAAGCTGCTCAAACTCATAAAGCAGATGTTATTACCTCATTTATTTAAAAATATTTCTCGTGTAGTATATTGGTGTTTAGCTTCTAACATTTAATTTATGCAGAAGTTGTATAGCATAAATGGTAGAACATTTAATTTTTTATTAATCAGTCAGTGATGGATTAGTTTTGCATACGGCATACTGGATTTCAGTATCGGCAGCCGGCCAGATGCCTTCTTGTACCGGTCCGTTTGTGTGGGTGGTTTCAATTCGCTCGTACCTGTAACTGTGTACTTCGGCTACTACTAAACAAGTTCATTACTACAATGCCATCAGCAAAAACGATTATGGCTTGTAAATCTTGCTTCCATTCCTCCTTCCCCCCGAAAGTATCTTTTTCATGTTGTTGTCGTATTTCAAAATTTATAAAACACTTTTTTTTTTGTTTTTGTAAAGACATTTATTAATTGCCTACTAAATTTTCTCTCCGTAAAAGATTCGTTTTTATGTAGAGAATTATTCTTTGTATTAATTTTTTGAAGTTAACAAATTACATAAAATAAAATGAATGTATCCGTTTGAAGTGGTGCGTACGTGAGTAAGAAAGTCAGTGAAAAATGTCCTCCTAATCAATCTTTTTTTGTTGGAACATGCGCAGACAGAACTTTTTGTCTAAGATTTGTCTTTAATTTCTGCTGTGTCTATTAAATTATTCACTGGTCACTTTTATAGCAATAATGTTCTTTATCAATCAAATGTCTGACACCCCACTGGAGTATGTTGCTGAAACTAAAATCTGGGTTTCATCTGTTTTTGGGAGGTGTCGATGGCATGGTTTTTCTGCTCTCCTTATTCAAGTCGTCTTGTTAAAATACCGACATATAATATATTCTCTCTCTCTCTCTCTCTCTCTCTATATATATATATACAGGTGCATCTCAAAAAACTAGAATATCATGGAAGAGTTCATTTTTCCGTAATTTAATTCAAACAGTGAAACTTTCCTATATTCTAGATTCATTATACATAAAGTGAAATATTTCAAGCCTTTTTTTGTTTTAATTTTGATGATTACGGCTTACTGCTCCTGAAAATCAAAAATCCACTATCTCAAAATATTAGAATATTTCATAAGATCAATAATAAAAAAGGATTTATAATATAGAAATGTCGAACTTCTGAAAAGTATGTTCATTTATGCACTCAATACTTGGTCGGGGCTCCTTTTGCATGAATCACTGCATCAATGAGGCCTGGCATGGAGGCGATCAGCCTGTGGCACTGCTGAAGTGTTATGGAAGCCCAGGTTGCTTTGATAGTGGCCTTCAGCTCGTCTGTATTGTTGAGTCTGGTGTCTCTCATCTTCCTCTTGACAATACCCCATAGATTCTCTATGGGGTTCAGGTCAGGCGAGTTGGCTGGCCAACGAAGCACAGTAATGCCATGGTCAACAAAGCAGTTACTAGTAGTTTTGGCATTGTGGGCAGGTGCCAAGTCCTGCTGGAAAAGGAAATCAGCATCTCCATAAAGCTTGTCAACAGACGGAAGCATGAACTGCTCTAAAATCTCCTGGTAGACGGCTGCGTTGACTTTAGACTTGCTAAAACAGTGGACCAACACCAGCAGATGACATGGCACCCCTAATCATCACTGACTGTGGAAACTTCACACTGAACTTCAAGCAACTTGGAATCTGTGCCTCTCCACTCTTCCTCCAGACTGTGGGACCTTGATTTCCAAATGAAATGCAAAATTACTTTCATCTGAAAAGTGGACTTTGGACCACTGAACTATGGTCCACTTCTTTTTCTCCTTAGCCCAGGTAAGACGCTTCTGACGTTGTCTCTGGAGCGACACTTGTAGCCGATTTCTTGGACACGTCTGTGTGTGGTGGGTCTTGATGCATTGACTCCAGCCTCAGTCCACTTCTTGAATCGGCTTTGCTTGACAATCCTTTCAAGGCTTCGGTCATCCCTCTTGTTTGTGCATCTTTTCCTACCACACTTTTCCCTTCCAGTCAACTTTCCATAAATATGCTTTGATACAGCACTCTGCGAACAGCCAGCCCTTTCAGCAATGACCTTCTGTGGCTTACCTTCCTTGTGGAGGGTGTCATTGAGCGTCTTCTGGACAACTGTCAAGTCAGCAATCTTCCCCATGATTGTGGTTGTGTGTACTGAACCAGACTGAGAGATTCGTGGTATTTATATTGCATAAATAGTGATTTACTCAAACTCGAAATGGAATATTCTAATATTTTTAGATAGTTTTTTCTATTTTTTAGCTGTAGACCGTAATTATCAAAATTAAAATTAAAATATGCTTGAAACATTTTAGTTTACATGTAATGAGTCTAGAATATATACAATTTTCACTTTCTGAAATAAATGACAAAAAATATTGAACTCTTCCATGATATTTTAATTTTTTGAGATGCACCTGTATATGTACGTATGTAAATATTTTGACTTACTTAGGCATTTAGATAATAAATACGATGGAATTTATAATGCTGCCACAATGTTTATGGATTTCTATTTATGTAGTATCATTGATTCTTCCTTTGTATTTTCAATAAATTGGACTTTTAAAAGTGTATTGCTTTATTAAATTTCTTATTTAAATTTAAAATTTGATATTAATCTAGGTTATGATGGACATTAATAATGGTTGCTTTTTTGTTAAAGTCTTAGAAATATCTCTTGATTTGGTGTTAATAATTTTGATGTTCATTGCATAGGTATAGAACATGTTGGTAACACTAAAATTTTGAATTTTCTATATGCATGTTTTGACGACAAGTTGTAAACTTTTAACGATCTGTTAATAGTTCGCATGAAGTAATACACGCATTTAATTTGTTCTTTATCATCAACGAAAATATTTGCTTCCATCTAGCGATTTGTTTATGAGTAACACCGAAATCTTATAACTACAATTACAAGTGTAGAATTTTAACGCATTGGAATGTTTATTTGTTGAAATTCTCAATGTTTAAAGTGAGAGGAAATTTTTTTATATTGGAAGTACAATTGAAATACAAGTCGTCTGTTAAGGTTTTATCTTATCTACAAAAAATATCTTTAAACTGCTAGCATAAGAATAAATGCAATTGTCATATTGTCTTAACAAAAAATCGACTCGTAGTCAACAAATTAAATAAAAGGTAAAAGGTTTGTTTATATCGCTGATGCTTCATGAAATGTCAGTAGACAAAAGGTTTTTCATAATACAAATTTCTATCTTTTAAAATAAATTATCAAATGTTGATAAGTTCAGTAGACATAATTGTTCAGAATTTTAAAGAGTACCATTAGTAATATAAAGTATTTAAATTGCGATTTAATATAAATTCTATGCAAATAAAACCGAAATAGTTACTGCATAAAGCTATAAATAATCATTAGGTAATAAACAATAGCCAAGTATTTGCGGATTACCTCTGCAATAAGGATAGTTGCTGAATTCGTTTATTAGGGACACAAAATTTCATATTTTACTGTCTTGTTTGCGTAGAATCGACTGATACTTGACTGCAGATTTTCAAAAAAATTATTTGATCAAAATTTTTTTCATTTATTATTACTTATAATCTGATTTACTGCCAAAAAAGAGCAATAAAACCCTGAACTATCAGTTTAAAAATAAGTTACCTTGCAGCAAACGTGTATGATTCGGACAGACTAGCAGCAAAGTCTTTAAAATACATATATTTCTATCATGTTTATTTTTCTATTAAAAGTTTCACGGAATGTTCAGGATTAGGATAAAATAATAATTATGAATGATTTAGCCAGTAATTTAGGATTTACATCATCCATTTTCAACTATACCATTATATTTCTCTAGACTAGCCGAATTACTGCATAAAGAAAACGAAAAATCGCAAGATAAGGACGCTAACTTTGAAGTAGAGTATCTCACTACATAAATTATTTGACGGGACAAATTATACAATTTTCCTGAATCGTATGGGACAGACCATTATTATTATTTTTTTTTTCGGGGACTGGTGTTTTTTTTATTGTTGTTAAAACTATCCTTTATTTTTTTAAAAAATTATTCCATGCTATCCAATGAATGCAATGGGCCATCCCTAAATTATATAGTCTCAAACTTAAAACTCTAATAAATGCTTTTTTAAATAGTGAGGAGAGATGATAAAGACCCAGGCAAACATTCCAGAGTAACCATTTGCGATTTTATAGATGGAAAAAATCTGCAGCACCCGAGATTTATGGATGCAATGTAATGAAGCTGTTTCCAGCTTAAAGAGAACTTTCAAAAAAGAAAAAAACAGGCTTCAAAGGTAAAACAACCAATAATTCACAGAATATTATAGACGCAACAATGGCTGAGCAACCAGATGCAGGTAAACAGAAATAAAAAGTCCCAGTTAGCCAAATAATTCTGAAAGTTGGACTTGATATTGAAAAACATGAACTTAGCTTGATTATGCTGACAATTAACAAAATACTGCTTTTATAAGAATGGTGACTAGACTTCCAATTAAAGAAATTTTTTACATTTTTGTGGAAGCTAGTTTCAAAGATTCGATATGCTATTATGCTGGATAGAAGGTTAATTATATATTTTTTGGAATTCATATTTTTTTACCTCTAATAAAATTACCACAAAACTATACTACTATCTATCTGGCTCAGCTGTTTTCATGTATTGTATATACAATCTCCCTTGTATGTTTCAACTTTTGCCCATGTCCTCCATAATTTTTTATTTGATGATTTAATGATCTCAATTACTTCCAGAGGCAAAAAAAATTATATTAACTTTTTTCTTTTCCTATTGTACTAGTTGAAGAAATTTCATTGACTGCACTGATATTAAAATTGTCATCACATTAGGCTTGACGAGTCAACAAAATGGAGCAACTTTTATTTGGGTATGAATTTATTCAGAATTCTGGTTGTGATATCCCCAAAAGGAGTCATAACTTATCTAAGCAAGTTTAGCTCTGGCTTTATTTCAGACAAAGAAATTGTTAAGCAATCAGCTTATAACAAATGCTTCCTGTGCATTTAATCTTGGCAGAAAATTTTTTTTTAATCCAGGATATTGTTCCACTTGTGTGTCTTCAACATTCCTCTTTTTCTGTAGCCTGGTAAATTTACACAGTGAAGTTAAGGTTAGCAAATCCATTGCGTGGTGTCTCATTCATGTGTGAAAAAAAAAACTGAAAATTTAGCTGAATTTAAGTAAATAATTCACTAAAAGTTTAAATTGCTATTTCTGCAGCTTCTATACATAATTCAATGTACCAGTTGTTTTGGACATTAAGCTTTTTAAAAAAAATTGATAGGTGATTTAGCTGCAGGTATGTCGCCTTTTTACATGAAAACATTTATTAAATTCGCTTTTACAATTTTAAAACAGTTAGTATTTCAGAATTTTAATTTTAGATAAAGATATACAATATTGAGAGAATTCTAACAGACTAAAAAGCAAAAATAAATTCTAAACTTTTACAGTTGTGTTAAATCCTTCACATCAGAAGAGGGTGCCAACATCAATTAAAATCTTTCTTTTTTTCTACCAGCTTAGAGTTTTTGTTCTTATTAAAATGGGATTTTTTTTGTTTATTTTTAATTTTAAATATGTAGAGAGTAGGTGTAAAATATTTAAAACTATATTATCGACTGCATCGGCATTTTTCATCAGGAAAAGGGGAATTAACTCACTGTAAAGACTGACTCACCTTAGTAGTGGCTGAGTGTGGTGGCGCCTAATAGATTAGATCGGACAGTTCGTGTCTCGGTCGACACGGTTTTAACTTCTAGACGTGATGACATCTCATAGTAAATCCAGGTGCTGTTGTTTTTCCTTATGATAAACAATACATGTCAACCATGAAGAGAAATTATTTTTACGAATGACCCTTCGCTGGAAGAAACTTATTCATTTACTAGCAGCTTTTGAAGTATAAAATATCTTAAGTAGACGTAATTTTAATGATTCTTAATCCATTTATTTACATATTCCAGAATTAAATTTGTTGATTTGAAATGGTGATTATTCTTATTTTTTTCATTTCTGTCTTCTTTTTTTAAACTGTAGGTCATTTTCTCTCACCCTCTCTTGAAAGGTTTGCCTCTATTTTAGAATAAAAATGAATATTTCCGATTTCGACCAACCACCTAATGTTTGGTTATGATGAAATGTCAGCAAATTCAAAATATAAGCATGCCAACTGCCTATTTGCAACATTTTGAGTTAGGACGAATTAACCCAGTCCTTCAGTTTAAAACAAATATTTCTTTCTTATTGCTCCATTACCTTAATATGTGTTGTTTTCCCTGATTTTAATGGAGCTTAAATATCAATAAAGTAACTTTTTTAATTACTTGCACAAAAAATATGCTTATAAATGTTTCTTCCGTACCATTACAGACAATTTAGTGAGTACTGGTTTAATTCTCCCTGAAAAAGAGAGTCCTTATATATATATAAATCTTGCGCTTCAAAATAAAATCTTGTAGAAACCAAAATATTTATGGAATATTATTTACCGCACTACTACTAATAATAATAATACAGGACAAGTTTTCTGGATTTTATTAGCAAAATATCATTCATTTCAGGCGGTAATAAAACCCGAAGAATTATCTTTTGTTGAATCTAGTCTACTATTTTATTCATTTATTTTTGTTGTTTAAGCAAAGCTGCCAAACTAAACCTTCCGAATCTAGATATGCATCAGAAAATTTGGTACATTTTCATGACGTGTTCGCTTGTGCTAATTTGGTTAAACTTTCAGAAATTTTAAAATATAGCTTTGCAGTATTATTCTTTTTTGTTAGGAATGTCGCATCTGGCTTAAACACATTGAATAAGATGAGGGAAGTGACTCTTGCCATTGACTGAGTAAGCTTCTTTGTCAGCTGAGATAGTATTGGACTCTGTGATTGGATAAAAATACTAACTTAATATTTCAGATTATCCTGGGGGAATCCGAAATTTTCTTTTGCGGTCATGTAATTCCGCTAACTTTAAAAATCTATTTGTACGATGACATCTGACAACTGTTTTGACAATAGAAAAGCGTTTTATATACTTGTATCAAGCAGTGACTGAATGAATGGCCGGATATCCAAACTAGAAGTTTCCTTCTAGTCCATAGGTTGATAGTTCTGTTTAAGTAGGAAAATATGTTTGTTTCATATTTTTTGTAATAAAAATGATTTAAAACAGTGAATATCAAAAGTTAAGTAATTTTTTTAAATTAATTTTTCAATTTGTTATAAAAATACAAATTGTTAAAGTAAAATAATCTGTATTATGATTTGACTTTTCTTTCGGTCAAAAATTACTTTTGAGAAAATTTCTAAACAAATATGAAAGGGATAATTAATTAACAACTTGATATCATATTTTCTTTAAAATTATAGTTTTAATTAAACAAAATAAAAGATATATTTTATACACTTTCGAAATTTATATACAAATGTATTATTTATACAAAATATGGTTATAAATAAAATGTTCTTTTAATGTAAGTCAACGTTTGTTTTAATAAAACAAACAAAAACTGGCAAAAATAAATAATAGTCTTTTATTATAAAATAAATTGTTCAGTAAGTTTTATTAGCTTGTTCACGGCTTAGCTTATTTAAATAATGGAATTAGAAATAAATTCATAGACAATAAAGAACGTTTTAGTGCTTTTTTCTTTTCATAATCAAATCTGAAGAACTGTTCATTTAACTTTCTAATTGCAAAACAGAAATAGTTTTTGCAAAATAATATTTAGTGTCGATAATTAAAGTTTCAAATTAAAGATATCTACTGTAATATTATCATCCTTTAATTCTTGTATGTATATATAAATTATAAAATAATAAGGTAGATTGTTAAAAGCTCCTCCCTTCAATCTCAGAAAAATATAAATCAGCGCGTTGTAATTACTAGCTTTCGGTTAATGACGAAATTTATTTGCACCATCGTTTAGAATTGTGCAATTTTGATGTCTCGTTTTGTATGAGTGGGAGCTAACCTGCGAGACTTCTGTAGTTCTGGCCAGAGCACTGAAGCAGAGCTCGCTAGCAAGCCTAGCTTATGATCTTTCTTCTTAGGACTAATATTTATCTAGCTACTAAAAATAAATCCGAAAAATATAAGTATGAAGTTTGTTTTATACATTAAGTATATACTCACTGGTAAGGAAGTATTTCACTTTTCATGTCTACTTATCCATACATTAAAAATGTATATATCCTTAGAATAGTTTTGAATCGTCTAAGGTGAGGGTCGGCACCCTTTCACAAAGATGGTGCGTCTGATTGCACTTTGTTTCTCCAATTTAAAGGTCAAGTGTGCCAGTGGAGTTCAGACTACAGTTACTACATTTTGCAAGCAAATAATATATACAAGTACTCTACTTGTTGAATGCACATAAAGTTTAAAGCAATTAATCATAGTTCTTTTATTTAATAGTAATGCTACACATCATGCTATTATATATGCCGCTTCAAAAGTCCAGATTGGAAAGTTCTGGTATGTAGTTGGTGAGATCCTTGCCCTGCATTTCCTGTGTCCAGCTTTCAGTGTCGTGCGTGTACTTGGATACTTTCAGCTGAAAACAGGTTTCTGAGTGATCGGTTAGTCTGCTGTGTGGAGTTTAGAGGATCACAAAGGTATGTGGACTTTAAGGCTGAAAGCATAACGATGGAAACTATTTCCAACAGTTTAATTTCTCAGGAAGTAAAGTTTGACATATCAAAATAGAGGATCACAAGTTTGAGCTTTTTAAGTCTATGAGATGCATTTCAAATTTCAAACTGTCATGATCATCCTCGTTGAAACTGTCTGGCTTGACGATGAATATTGTAAATATTGAACTTTCAGATTCAAGCTTTAGCATGAACAGTCCAATCTCATTGGCATCAACAGCGCAATGTGATGATAACTCTTTAAGGTGAGGGAAATAGCAGAAGTTTGATATACGAATATTTCTGGAAAAACTTTAGCTTTGCAACAGATGTCTTCAAACTTTCATACAAATGCCAAACTTTTAATCTTCGCTCTTGTAGGCGAATTAAGTTTAAGTGAGATGCTATGTCAGTTAGAAACATGAGCTTCACTAGCCAGTTTTCACCATCTAGTTCAGATTAGTTTTATCTTTTTCTGAATATAAATTTTTTGATGGATTCGAGGCATTTTACAAAGCGATCCAGCACTTTCCCACGGCTAAGCTAGCGGACATTATTGTGGAAAAAAAAACAGTCTCTCTTAGCTAACAATGCAGAGAAATTTGGCATTTGGATTACTAATATTCTGTTTCAGGACCTGCACAAACTACCTATCATTTACCATTATAGTAGGTGCATCATCAGCGTTTGCACTAAAAATCTTTTTATGTCATCTTTGTGTTCAAACTGTTTGATAAATCTTTTATAATGTCTTAAGCTTTTGTTGTTTCATGTACAGGTTTATGTCTTTCCTGCTTTGAAGCACACTATTTCTTTTATTCGAGAAAAGATCATCCTTATTTGGTAAAACATTGAAAAACAACCTAGTGCTATTGATAAATACTTCTTTAAAACTCTATCTTTAACAAACATACTATGCACTACAATGTACAGTGGAATCTGGTAGCTTTTTTCTGTAACTTGATTTTTACCAGTCCTTATGCGTGTCATGTCAGAATACTTCTTTGATTCGTTACTTTGTCTTGTGAAGTTCATAAATCTAGCTTTCTTGTGAGTCGAAATTCTGACACTCGCGCACACTGTCTTTGTCACTGTCAGGAATAAGAATGCAGTGCTCCCTCACCTATCGCGGTTAATGCGTTCCAGACCCACCCGCGATAGGTGAAAATCCGCGAAGTAGAAACCACATATTTATTTAAACACATTTTAAACGTATTTTAAACCATTATACAGCATCCACACACTCGTATTAACCTTCCCCACACACATTTAATCAGCGCGATATTCGTTTTTCTGCAATCACTAATCCAGAGAGACAATGCAGATTCCATCCTAACCATCACCTTATTACGCGACGTTACAACACTCTTGGCAGTTTTATTGAAAGAAACAGCTGCCGTCGATCTTATATTCTTCTCATCCTTCTTAATATAACGTACCGTAGATTCATTGAGGCCAAAGTGGCGCCCTACAGCCGCGTACGTTCTCCCTTCCTTAAGCATGTCGAGAAGTTTCACCTTTTCGACGATGGGTAGAGTCTTCCTTGAGCGCTTGGATTCAGGTTCAGAAGCCTTAGAAGCCTTAGAAGTTGCAGGACGCTTGGGTAGCATTGCAGGGATTGAAATAAAGTTCAAACGTTAACGTAAAACACAAAACACAGCACCGCAGAGAAACACTACACGCAGCGAGATGTGAAGCCGAAATGGACGAGGCGAGATGCGGGATGCTTCTACACGGGACAACAGCGCCACAGATGCTGCTGTCACTGAGCCATTCAGCGTCCGGGATACAAAACACCATGCTCTGATTGGCCACCTCCCAACCATCAGCCAATAGCGTACCGAGTACGATCTCATCTGGGCAGAAGCAGCCGCAGTTGTACTCCGTTTTCCATATGCTAGCGTCTCTCTTTGTTTTTAGTACAAACCCGCTACGCCACTACATAGTTTTATTTAAATTTCGATTTAATATTCTTTTAATAATGTACATATATATACATATTTTTTTACTTTAATTTGTTTTTTTTTACTATTTTATAATGTTATTTTTAGTATATTTTACTTAAAAATAATTAAAATAATAAATTTTTAAAATTTTATATTTTTCGAAAATACCGCGATATAGCGAAAAATCCGCGATATAAAATTAGATATGTATGATTTGAAAACCCGCGATGTAGTGAAGCCGCGAAAAGTGAACCGCGATATAGCGAGGGAGCACTGCATACCAAACAGTTTATTATACAGGCAAGACAGATGAAGAACCCAAACAAAGAACAGTAACAAAACTAGAATAGAATAACGTTGAGTAGACATCGTCGACTTTATATATATATCCTGCGGAGTTCGATCTCTGATGATGCGTTGACCAATCGCACTGGACCTCCGATGTAATGATTCATCGGTTACAGATGATCGTCTGATCCGCTCGATTTCCGGCCATTGATAGACATCAAAACAGTATAGTGTTCGATTTTACAGTTACCGGTTCATTGAGTCATCACAGTCCGTTGGGCATTACGTAGCCGGGCATTACGTAGAACGTGTAACATTTCAAAATGTGATTCTGATTGACAAAGCAATCTGCGTGCCATACAAAACTTACTCTTGTGCCTTCTTTAACCCCTGGCCTAAGGTATCACTGTGGTTACAAATTTACAATATGTGTAAATTGATTGCTGTACGTTGGTTTTTAATGATAAACAAATAGTTTTGAAAGAAAACTGAAATAGCAAATATTAGTATTTACAATATACGTATTCATAAAAAAGTAAAATTTTTAATGTTAGAATTTACCCAAACAAATAAACTCATTATATATATATATATATATAGTACACTTTAGCACTTAACATAAAATATTATTTTTTATAAGTTTCATTTGTATTTAACTTTGAAAAAGTTTTTAAACAATACAAACTTTACAATAAAATTTGAAACATTTTCTGTTTATTGTCTTTCTTAACAACTCAAATTAATTTTGAAATAATTTATTTTTATATACATTTTTCTTTTTTATTATTGTAAATCAATTGAATTGGAATTTTTTGAATGTTATGTATACTTTATTTTCCATCTGTAGCAATGGAAAATTGATGCGAATTATTTTTAGGTAAAAATCAGTATTTTGATTGTCATATTTCGTATCAGAAATAAGTTTGCAAAATTTAACATGTTTCAATTTCAATGCTAAATATTTAAAACAAATTATCAATTACCACATAAAAAATAATTATATATTCTCATACAGTTGCTACGGTGACCACCACCTTGTATTTCTGAAGTGAGACTAGCAAAAGTAGTAACACCAAACTGGTAGAATTTAGAATTGGAAAGAGAATGCGTATTTCCCGTAACAGTGTTACAATTAAAACATTTTTGTATTAGTATGTAGTGTTTTAGTGACACTGGATTTTGATGAAAATGCACCTTTTGAGGAAGAAACTAATACAGATGCGGGACAAAATTGATGAACAGGGCGGCGTACTTGTTAAACTTGCATTCCACTGCCGACGTGCCAAGAAAAAAGTATAAATATTGTTTGGAAGTAAATTAAAACAAAAAATAAATATCAATGCATTTCTTTTTATTTAATATATATTTATCTGGTATAGATTATGAAAACAGGCCACACGCTAATAATAGGAGAATGGAGTGTTTTGGTTGTTTTATTTTCTTAATATCCCAATGATAGTAATAATTTTTATTTACATTTTTTAATGTTCCGAAGCAGAGAAATTTATTATATAAAATGTGGTTTCAATTTCAAACTTAGCGTATTTTAATACTTGTTAGTTTTATGAAATATTTAACTTGCCTTTTTGATAATCTGAATCATTGAATAGCATTGATTTACGTTTGTTGCTATTACTGGAATACAAAGTCGTTAATTTTAAAATCATTTTAATCAGAGAAGTAAACATTTCAGTATACTTATTTTGAGAAAATACATTTTAAATTAATAATTATTAATATGATTCTAGTATCAGTAGCTTTTCTGGTAAAGATGAGATAATTTCTAATTTTTGTAGGGTTTTCTTTGTTGTTTCTTTGACGTTATTTGTATCTTGGGTAATCTTTTAAGCAACATAACGTCGGCCCAGGACCTTTTCGCATACTTTTTGTTCCAACAAATCAGCTTCTAAGTTTCGCATGAATCACAGCTCTGAAATGTTCACTACAAACAACACCGGATAATTTATGAACGTTTCTCTCCCGCACTTCTCAGTTGTTCGTGGACCTCTAAGGCAAGATAGGTATGGTGTCGCTTGTGTATTTTTAGAAAACCTAATAAAATTTAAATTGTATAAACTCTACTTGAAATTAACGATAGAGGTAAATCGTGACTACTGCGTCTTAGTCATGGATTAAAATAGTCTGGTTATTAATACACTTTTGTGAAAAATTAATATTAACATTTTTTTAAAATTATTGATAACATTAGGTTTTAGTACTGGCCGCAACTTTAACCCTTTTACCTTACAGATGTCTGTCTCCTTCAGCCAAATGCTGTTTCAACGTCAGTAACAATAAAGTACTGCCTGCTGCTTTGCTTCCTTCTACATATAAATCAATTAATTAAAGTCAAATATAAATTATGAAGGAAATTGTGCTGATTACAATGGCTTTCCAGCATTTCATAAAACAATTAAACTTGGCGTTTATGAATTAAATTTAATATACAGTACATATATTGAGTATTTATTAAAAGCCCATCCATTCAGGCTTTTCTGCAACTCATCTGTTTTAAAAATTGTCAACGTTATTATTTTATTTTTGTCTTGATGAAGGCTGAATAATGTATTACAGTCCGAAAATCAATAATTATAAAAATGACTAATAACTGTAAAAATACTATCAAACTATTCAAATTCATTTTTACAAATTTTTCAGCACGCTTGTCTAAACAAGGCAAATATCGTGCAGGGTACCTCTGTGATCTAACGACTTGTCCCACAAGATATGTGCATAATTTCTCTGATTCTTTGCGCTATGTTCTTCTTACTAAAATTAATATAATTTTGGTTTAATTTTTATGTCTAATTCTTGATAAGATCATACAAAAAAAGAGAGAGGGACTAATAGAGAAAGTATTGCTGTTGAAGTGATGGGGAAAGCGACCAATATAGTTATCTACCACAAAGAACCACTATGCACGCAATGAAGCAGATTTTGGTGAATGAACATGGTTTTTTAAAATTTTTATATCTATTAATTAATTAATTGATTAAATGGTTAATTATCAGTTAACTGGGGGTCACGATTCTTATGTTAAAAAAGAGTCGATATTTGAGATTTTGAAATTGGAGGTGATTACGTTTACATGTATTTTACTTGTTTATGCAAATTTAAACTTAATCATTTTCATTGTATTCTTTCTAATGCCGGTCAATTTCATGACTCAGTAAATGTACAAAACTAAAAGCTAGATACATCTATCTGTTGAATATAAATCCCTCGAACTGTATTCACTAAAAGCAAAGACAAACTGCCCATAGATTATGTGAAATAGTCAATCACTAGGAGAAGTACGAAGGTTTTCATATCAGTATGCATCAGAAGACAATATTTCTGTCCTGGGCTGACAATGAAATGGTGGGGCCTGACTGGTTTACCATGCTTCTCAAGCGAAACTCGAGGCTTTCCATACGGATACCAATGGCAAAAATTTTAAGCAGAACATCTACCAAGATAAATGTTGAAAAATTTCAACAACTCAGCCGTTTTAGATCGGTAGAAATTTTAGAGTTTTGGTATTTACAACTGCGATGAGACTGAAATCACAACAGTACAACCTTCAAATCTCATTGTGACAATACAAGTTGGAGCGATTAGCTCAGTAGAAGGAGGAGCACTTGTAACAGATACTCTGGCAGTTAGTGCAAGTGGTAACATCATACCACCAGTGTTTGTCTTTTCTCGAGTGCACTCCCTTAAACATTTCATTGTTCACGGTTTACTTGGTTGCATTGGATCTGCAAATCCTTCTGGATGGATGAAAGCAGAAGACTTTCTCCTCTTCATGAGATAAATTTGTGAAACTTCCAAATTGCACTCTGTGTTGCCATTACTTGACAACCATGATTCTCACATCTTTGTGCCTTTAATCAATTAATGAAAACGGTATCGTTGTCCTTTAATTTTTTCAGCACTATTTTCACAAATTACAACCATTGGACAGGACTCTCTATACGATCTGTTTAAGAAATACATCAACTTGGATTACGATGGCTAGATGAAGTTTCATCCTGGGAAAACCATGATCATGTATGATTTACCTGAAATAATGAAAGAAGCGTTACTACTTGCAGCAACAGCTTCCAATATTCAAAAAGGTTTCCAAGTGGAATATACAACTTCAATAGAAATATCTTCTCAAAGGAAGACTTCATGCCAAGTCATATGATTGATCATCAAGCAACTTCGAAACGAGTAGCTGAACTGTCGGGAAATCAGATTTTAGAGTTTTCGGAAGTTCATCTGAACAAGATTCTCAGCTAGATGTACGAAGATATATATACCGAGAACAGTGTCGAATGCCAAAAGGAATACTAACAAACTTTTTTTTTTCCACTATAGGTTTTGTAAATTAATGAATTTTACTCGTAATACAAATAAATATACTACGTTTTTAAATGAATATTTATTTGTTTTGTGGAATTTGCAACGAAGCAGACACCTTGCAGAAGTCTGAGCGCTTGAAATAATTTCAGGTAATGTCATGGTCGTCCGCGGGATATTTTACGAGTGGCGGGAAAATGGGAAAAAATATCCGCAAGATAAATTACAGAAGGGAGGGTTGACAAAATAATATCAAGTACGGGAAATGTGCCTAGCGATGAAAGCAAACTAGCGTAAAAAACAAAAAGATACTAATTTGTTTTTTTTTCCCCAATAAATGCCATTTGATTTTGATCAATAATTTTTTACTTAGAAATATTTCTGTTGATTCATTTAGAATTAAAAAAAAAAGATACTAATTTGTTTTTTCGACGTTAGCATGCTTCCTCTGCTATTGTGCTACCCTATCAGAGCTCTCAAAAAACGGGGGGACATTAGACTATCAACTTTCTAGAGGGGATTCACCCCCACTCCTGTCTTCCTTCCGCCTTACGGACGCCCATGGGTAAAGTAACTGTATGAATATTACCTCATGTCTGTCACACTGTAGCTGGCTGGAATCTATAGTTAAATTTAGTCTGTTCATTTTCTCTCTTTTTATTACTGTCTCTAGTACAAACGTGTTACCTTATCAAAACAACTTTTAAAAGAATATTATTATGAAGGGCCAATTTGAAACAAGATTTGAAATACATTCAAAGGTAAATTGTAAGAAATAAATAAATTGGAATCTTTCATTTCTGCTTTTAATTATTTTAGAAATATAAGATATAATATCAAATTGGCTGATCTAAATAACATTATTTTGAGCGGGTGGCATGATAAATGTCCCGACCAGTCTGTATCTTCGCGTTTTACATCCAGCTTATAGCAGTCAACAGGGTAAGTTTTTACCCCATTGGTTGATTTAGAAGTTTTAAAATTATAAAACATCGGAAAATTTAATGAAATTTAAATACTTTTTGTGGAACCATTTTGTGTAATCTTTTGGAAAAATAGTTAAAAACGTTCCTATTAAATGGTTAACTTCATTTTTTTAGAATCTTAAAATAAAGTTATTTATTATATGTGAGCTGTTGGAAAGGTTCAGAATGAGCAGAGACCATTACTGAGGGATTGTTTTAAAATGCTCTGTAAATTTTTTCACAACTATAATATTTTATTATCCGAGTTGGAATGTGTAATTTCTGTATACGTTAAAGCCATTAAGAGTGACAAACTTCTCATCTGTAGTCTTATTTATGGGATTCAGGTGTTGTTCTGCTTTAAGTTTCTGGCGTGTGGTGAGGAAGATAAATTGGAATTTTGAACTATTTTAAAAATGTATTTATTCTCAGTATTTTAATTCAGCAATATATAATTCTAAATTCTCGAGATTTGACTCATTTCTGTAGAGCGGATTTTTCTGTATTTGTCGTCTGCCACTTCAGAAATTAGATAACCCTTTTTTATTTATCAAAAGGTCAAAGCGATTGCATGTTCCGATTTAAAATCTTGATATTTCACAATCAAGCTCCATTTTATCTATTCATTTCTAAATATAATAGAAACATGCTATATATTTGTTTATATTAGGATGAAAAAGAAATAAATTAAAATGTAAGAAAATATAAACAAATCATTCAACTGAAAAGAATTAATGAAATATATTTCGGATAAGGCAACTCATCCTTCTCTGATATTTATTATTTTCGGTTGCAATTAATATCTTTGACAAAATATTCAGTCAGTTTTAATTTGTATAGCAAACTTAATAGGATTTTTCAAGTAAAATTATGTATTTTATGTTTTAGTATTAATACTCTTTATGACTGCCTTTTCAATGAATACAGTAGCAAAAATGTGTATGGTTACAATAGGTTTTCTAAATATGCGAAAAACTATTAAGTATTTTGTAAGTAGATATTACAAGTGAAAACTACTGTTTCTTAAGGATAGAAAACAGAATGAATAATATTTAATATTTGGTATGGCACTTTTAGCTAAACAAGACTTTAACTTTTGCCTTCATAGTTTTCCCGAGGTTTTTCTATATCTATTAATAAATTGTGCATATACTGCTAACTAGAAACCTGTAATATAAAGGGAAAACTGATTTGTAAGTGATGCAACACAGTGGCTTACCTAAAAATTTTTTTAAATGGAAAGTAAAAGGCAACATTGATATTAGAGGAACAGAAGAAAGTTTGTCAAGCATTAAATTTTATAAAATTACAGGAACTGGTGTTTGTTCCAGCCTGGTTTGACTGAGGTTAAGTAAATGTTTTAAAGGAAAAGTTGTAAGCCTTTACTCTGAAGAGGAAATTAAACAAAATAAAATAAATGGACGCATAAATTTTAAATCTCAAAACATTGGATAATTTGAGCAATATTTCACTTACTGATGAGTTTAAATTCGAAAATGCACTTACCTCCTACACAACTGGAATTACCGGCTCGGAGCCTTGACACAAATATGATGGAACTATGGGACTATGTGGAATGAGAGTACAGAAAAGATTACTATTTCCAAAAGCAGAAGGTCTATGGCAAACATAACAAAAGTGCTGGAACGAAACACCACAAGATTTAATTCACAAGCTTTACGGAAGGAGACAGGCAATAAAACTCTAATTATCATTTACATACAGAAGCATGCACATATTATATTTACGCCAGTCGTCTAGCTTGTGACAACTATACGGTTTGACAATGATTTAAAGCCCCTTCAAAGCGTCAATAATTTGTGGTAAAAGAAAAAAACACTTTTTAAATAAATAACTTACGAAATTTAATTTAATCACATTAATTATACAATTTTCTATTTTAAACTTCGTTTGAATAGGTTTTATTTTTGTGGCATAAACTTGAATCAAAATATTTTCGCAGAGTTTAATAAAATAATCCAAATCCTTCATGATTCTTTCTTTATGGGTACAACTAGCTGTATATAACGTAAGGTAATAGAATATGTTCTTGTGTGAGGTAGCAGTGTCATACAAACTATGTATTTTTCTATTTTCATTTTAAACATTTAGGTTTTTCACTACTTCTGAATAATGTCTACCTTTTGAATTAGACGTAAGACATTCTTCCGATATTTTAAACCATTTACAAATGCATTAGAGAGATAAATAATAAAAGCTAACTTGACAAAGTTTACCTAACTTATAAGTTTCAGCATTACAGAACAGTTCGATTTGTCCTATTATCAGTTTAAAAACTGAAAAAGGTTCAGTAAAATAGTTTAAATAAAATTTAAGACAGTTACACAATTAAATAATTTACTTCTTTAATTAAGTGGATACTACAAAAACAAATTGTTGATCACTTTATATATTTTATGCAAAAACATTCACATATATTTTTGTTTTAGTTGCTTCTTTCAGTTACTTACTGCTTCGATAGTTTGTTTATGCTAAAATTGTTTTTGTACTTGCCTTTCGTCCTATTCTGAAAACGAGATATCTGTAGTCGATGTGCACCCCCAAAAAATGATTTTGCAGAATCTACGCTGCTCAGGACAGATTTTTATTAATATTTTTATGTCATTATCTGCGAAGATGACGTTTTCTTTCAAAGCTATTCAACAGTAAACGCGAAGTACAGTATCTTGGCACAGATTACTCATTTCTTGATGAATCTTTAGAGTTGGACAGTCTTCTTGTCAAAACTTAAAACACCATGCGCTGTGGCTGTTCTGGGGGTTCAAATTCTTGCTGATTTGCCATCATCTGACGAGGCTGGGACGGAACCATCATCTGACGAGGCTGGGACGGAACCATCATCATTCGAAAAGGTGGCTGGAAAAGCGCTCCCCTCCGTCTCCAGGGTGGCATCATAAAGGGCATACCACGTCCTTTTGAAAATCCAGGTGGTGCTTTGGGCTTTATTTGGCTAGCAGTAGTAGTTTCTGTTGGTCCCAAGGTAGTTGTTTCTGTGGTAGCTACTGTAGAAGTACTTTGTTGTGATTGAACCATTACTTCTTCAATTATTGGAGGCACAAATCGTGGACCAAATGGTGGCGGCGCGTGAGGAAGAAAAGGACCATGAACCCGTTGAATGGGAGGATGCCGACGTCTTGCTGGGGGTATTTGTTGAGGTCCTTGAAGTCTTCTTCGGTTTAATGGTCTGCCTTGTGGCAGTTTATTTGGGGGAAATACTTTCTGACGCAGTGGTCTTTGAGCTGCTGGACCATTTTGGAGTGCCGGTCTTTTCTGGAATGCTGGTCTTCTGTTAGCTATTGGGCCTCTTTGAGCTGGTATTCTACGAAACGGTGGCCTCTTTGGAGCTTGTTGCATTTTGGGTGGAGTCAGAGCAGATCTCAGTGGATTTTCATTTTTCTGCACTTTAGATGGAGCTACTGCTGTTTCAGTCACTCCGACAAAGGATTTTACAACCTCTGGTGCAATATTTATCAAGCTCTTAGCCAGAAGTTTAGCAAGATTTAAGACAGGATTTTTCTGCTCTTCTCCATTTGCTGCAGAAGCCGGAGTGGAGGTTGATAACACGTTAGTTGCTGAGAGAGTCATAGACGCAGGGACTTCAGTTAGTGAAGTGGGATTGTTTGGAAGCGGAGGCGCTGCCTCTGCTGTAGGTGAAACTACTACTTTTTTTGTCTGTAAAGGAATGTTTTCTGAATTAAGTGCAGGTGCTTCGTTTGCTGGATTTGGTGAAATTAAATCTACCACAAGCGCTGTGGGTGATACTGCTGCCGAATCTGGCAATGTTGCTGTTGGTGAATGAACCGGATTTTCTGGGTTTGGTGGCAATTTATCCGTTGGAAGGGGTGGAAATGTTTGTATAGCTAAAGTTTGGGCTTCTGGTGGTATATTTACTACTTTTCCTGCAGTCTCTTTAGCTGTCGTCATATTAGTAGATACGATACTCGAACGTTTTCCTGGCGCCTGAGGTGTTACTGGATTCGGAGCTACTGTTGTTGGTGAAGCCTGGCTCTCAGATGCAGCGGTTGCACCCTCTTGCTGACTTGGTGGAGGTGGATTCCGGGTTGCTGTTTCTATTACTGGTTCACCCTCTGTAGTAGTAATAAGTTTCTGAAAGAAAGGAGGAGGATTTCCATGCTTTACCATTTGTTTTACTTCATTAGTAACTAAATCACCAGAACCCGTTTTGAGACTTTTACTTGCCTTGCTTCCAGATTGTAGAGGTTGTGGTGGTGGGGGTGGAAGTTTTCCCATAAACTCTGGTGGTGGTAGAAAGCCTGGGGGAGGAGGAAAACCTGTCCATGGAGGCAAAAAGTCTGAACTAGAAGATGATAATCCACTTGAAACTGCGCCGGAAGGTGGAGGAGGAAAAGCTTCGGGAGGAGGAGGTAGTGGAAAGTTTCCTCCAAATTGTGGCATAAAATCTCCACCAGGTAGAGGCGGAAAACCTCCTCCGGCAGGTGGAAAATCACCTCCAGATGGTGCGATAAATGGAGGAGGAAAACCGTCGCCATGCCCTGGTGGTGATAACCCTGGTGTTTGCCAGGGTGGAGGGAGAGTCGCAGTCTCGGACATCCTGAGTTGTGAAACCAGCAGTAAAACTTGCAGAAATATTTGCAGCCATCTTATTGGTAATCTAAAAAGATTTTTAAAATGTTATTAATTTTTGTAAGCAAGAAAAAGAAAGGAAAAGGATAATGTTGAAATCACATTTGCAAAAGGAATAGTAGTTAACATAATGGAGACATTGGTTATTTTAGCTCATTGAAGTTATTGAGAGTCATTAATTAAAATCTGAATATAATTTTTTCTTTGTAAATAATTATTTATGCATTTGAGTTTGCACTATAAAATAATGGTTTAAAAGGCTTCATAATTACATAATATAATTATAGTAATTATTAAAAAGGAGTTAATGAAAATAACAAGTATTATACGAGCAAGATGAAGTTTGCATTATATTATTATGTTGTGTTGTACATTTCTTAGAGGTACCATGGTAGTTTAGCATAATTATTTTTTCTGTATATTCTGCAGATGTAGGTAGCGAGGTTTAGGCGTTTCTTTAAAAATAAATTTTGTACGCATTTCTTCGAGACTGACCGTTTGAAAATTGTGATGGTTTGCAATCGCACATCTTTTTTCTGGCTTCATATAAGATTTACAATTGACTTTTTTAACCTTTACATAACGTAAGGTAACTTTAATGCATTGCTATATGCTATTAAAGCCTACATTTTAAAATAGTTATTTAGAATTTGGTAATACCTATCAAACAATTTCACTATTTTAAGTTCTAAATTATATTAATCTTTTAATGATTTCGACAAGCAAATATTTTGTAAAAGAAACTATATAATTAAGTAACCACCAGCCAGTTCAGAAAGAATTGGAACAGTAGCATTAATTCAGGTAAATAACTGTTTATTTTGATAACCACTATTATTGTTTGATCTGCATTCAAGGCATTTTTTGTTTCTGTTTTGTAAAAATTATTTAAAAAAAACAAATTTTAAATTAAAAATGGAAATAAATAAAAGTAATAAAAATTCTAAGTAATAAAAACAAATCATTATTACTTATTTAAACTGTCTATTTATTTTTAATACATTTATTAATTATTTTATGAGTAGCGTTAAATAAAAGATGCAACTGCTTACTTAAAACGTCCCTTAAATATGAATCGCAAATACATGCGACATATTTCATTCATTAATAGGAATAATAGTAATTTTTAAAGCTATTTTCGTTTTCCAACATTGACATCCACATCAACCAAAATGTTTTAATTACAAAGAACAAATAAAGTCTCTCTAGCTTTTTTGTTTTTATGTCATGGTAATTATTGCTAAATGAAACTATTTTGACTTTACTCGCAGGTTATGATGTCGTTTGTTTTAAAATAAGCAAAATTGACAAGGAGATGCAACGCTCTTTGAAAGTGCTTGAAATTGGTAGCAAACTTAAAATACTGATGGCCGCAAATATACTGTAGGTTTCTGATGGATAGGGACATATTGTAGATCATTATTATTCTATTATTTTGACATGAAAAACAGATATCATGAAAATTACAGACAAGCAACCTTTTGGTTTTTGACTTTGTAAACAAATTTTTATCAGTTTGTTAGCCTGTAAGTTAGAATTATAATGCGTAGTTATTACTCATTCTAAGAAGAGTCACATTCACTGGATAATAAAGCTAAATACTAGGGACATTCAACTGAAATCTGGCTGCGTTTTGAAACGGTATCTCTGTTCTTCAGAACATCGTTTACTGGCGAAGTTCACTGACTCACGTCGTTTCTTGCTGTCCATAGAAAATATTAATATTGTCTTGACAGAACTGAAATCTGGGTGGACATTATTAAGTTCACACGTAGAAATAATGCCAAGAAAATTAATTAGCTACATGCATGGGAATGCTATGAGCCAAAAAATGTCTAGATTTCATTCCAAAATTTTATCCAGTAGCTGCATTGGTTAAGAATAGTTGGTCTATATTTGTTGGCAATTAATTCTCAGATAATTGTTTAGTCTGATAATTAGACTCGTATTTTACGTAGAAAAAGTGGGCAAATAAAGGAGGAAAACAAGGTGATGTTGCTTCTGACTGGAAAAAAGAAGCAATTTTTTTGCACAGATTCTATTCTTTTGTTTTATAAGTACATTTATTTAAGAGTAAAAGAAATTGTTGATGCAAATTAAATATAGATCTATAAATAGTCTTTATAGCTGTCTTTCGCTTGGTAAGACGCATATTTACGTAAAGTTTGCAGCTATTATTTAACTGATATTATTATTATTATTATTATTATACAATTAATTTTTTCACTTTTAAAAATGTAATTTATAGCATTCGGAAATTATATATATAGTGAACAAAATCATTGTATTATCAGAAACAATTCTGATTTTTCGTTTAATTGTAACTGTAGTTTAAATATTTGGTTTTGGTAAACTAATGTTCTTTAGTCAAAAGCAATAAAGTGTTCATTTAATGAATTTTACCGCTTTCTTACTTTATGATTGTTTCCCCAACAAGAAATTATTTCATTAATTACTACAAAGGTCCTATGAGTATCAAAACGAGGCTTAATTTACTTTACGTTTAAATGCATTTTCTTAATTGTAACAAACAATGAGCACTGAATATTTTTTTAAAAAATGTGATAATAATTTTACCATCTAAGCATTGCATGCCTTCTGATACTATATACTTTCTTCTGAAAAGATCATTTTTATAGAACTAATTTCTCCTGAAAAGTCGATGCATTTACGCGAATTATATTATCCTTCTATCTTTAAAAGAGCTGATTCTGAGTTTCAGTGTTCTATGTTACCTGACGGTTTTCTACTATCTACTCTTTAGCTTAAAAAACCTAAATTGGAAAGTTTGCACCTTGTCAGCAACAAAGTGAATAAGCAGATAATCATTTTAACTCTTTTATTTTAATGCCCTAACTTTATGAAAAGAAAGAAAAATAAATTCATAATAATGCAGGATGCTTTATGGTTCTATGTAACGTTGTTTACACATTTAGATATCACTTTAGCATACAGGTTCTATTTTGCATTTGGCCGTAATAAATAAAGAAGCATTAAAAAGGTAAATTTAATACTGTATTTTCAAATGTTGACAGTCACTTATTTAAACACTTTTTTCACAAGAAATTTAGTTTTGTTTGTATCTATTTTGTAGAATGTTGTAGAAAATTAAAAAATAAAGCAGCTTTATAACATGTTTTAAAAGTAGCTGCGTAAACGACACAAAACGCGAGTAGATCACAAAAACAAGCAAAATATCACGGATGCTAAAGTCATCCTTAAATGCTGACTGGCCACTTAAAAAGAGGCTGAATCAAGAAATCTTATCACGCAGAATGTTTTTTTTTTTAATTATTTTTGTCCCACTATACATAATTGACAGAATTCGAAAATCTTAATTTTCTTTCTGTAATCTAAACATTTTGTATTTATTTGAAATTATGGGTGCATATAACAGACTAGATGTGGCATTTTAGATAAAAAATTTTAAGAAATAAGTTTAGCGTGGCGGACCTGCATGGAATGTAAACTTGGCTGGAGTCAGATCAAAAGCTAAAATAGTGATAATCATGTATTATTATTATTATTATTATTATATTATTATTATATTATTATTATTATTATTATTATTATTATTATTATTATTATTATTATTATTATTATTATTATTATTATTATTATTATATTATTATTATTATTATTATTATTATTATTATTATTATTATTATTATTATTATTATTATTATTATTATTATTATTATAACTCAAGTTAAATCAAGCAATTTTCAATGAAGTAGTTTATATACAAAATGTAAATTTCAGTTAGTATTTTATTAATTACCACTGTGTAAATAATTTTATTTTAATTACATTTTCTTGCATATTTTAAATGGATTTTAAAATATCTAAATATACACTTATAGACAAGGTTGCACTATTTAACCTCACAGAAAAGGAAGGAAATGTCGGTTTGTTCATAAAGATATTTTTGTTCTCCTAGTGTTAACGTGTAAATAGCATTAGTTGATGGAAAAATATTTTTTTGTTTTTTCATTGAAATAAGGCGTCTTTCTTGAAAATTGACTATTTGAAAATAATACAATTTACATAAGTTGATTTTTTAAAATATTTCTTACTTCTGGTAGAATGGCATCGTTTTTCGGATGTTCAAGTATTGTTAGAGTTTAAATTGCCTCATTTTTACAGATACTGCAAGAGTTTTGAACAAAGCAAATTTTTTTTTTAAAACTAGCTTTAATTAAAATTCATTTTACATGAATAGATGTGATAGTAAAAATTTCCTTATAGATGTACCATCAAATTAACAGTAACGAAAATTTTGTTAATTATTATAAAGAAAGAACACCCGATCACTGAAATGTCTCGAAGAATTTTCTTTGCTTTTCACTGGAAAACATTTTTTGGGTATTAATCTCGTCATTAAAATTATGAATAAAATGAATGTAGAATACTGAGAGCGTTATAATTTATTTTAATAACTTTAATAAATAGAATCATAAATCTAAAAAAGGAAAGAACGAGGTTACGCATGTGTATATTGACTATTTATGCAGATTTTGTGCTACTTGACCATTAGTTATTTAATTACACAACTATTACTCTACTTTACAATTATTGGATTTTTTCCTTAGTTTTTACGTATGATTTATGTATTGTACACATCATTTCAGCTGCTTTTGCAAATAAATTGCCTTTATAAGAATTCTTTATTATTATTATTATTATTAAGAAAAATTTGAATAAGGAGAGACGACTGTTAATTTGCCTTTTTTACCGAATGTTATTGGTGACCACTACTGTATTAGATATGACATTCAGGAGTTGTTGAAAAACCTAAAAACTATGTATTATGCTACAAATTTTTAAAAATTATTATTTATTCTGCGTATATGGAAGATTTGTGTACTGGCGCTTTTTCTCCGTTATACACAATGTAAATAATAATAATTTTGCATTACAATAAACAGCCAGTCTGCTAATGAAGGTTGTTAAAATTGTGGTGAGATTTGCTGTCATTTATGAAGATCAACAAATAGTCTAAAAATTCAAACGATTAAAATTCAAACTATAAAATACAAATTAAAAAAAGAATCTAAAAATTATTATTATCATGAAAAAATTATGATCTGGCAAATGATATACAAATTTCTTTGAGAAAGGAAGAACTTTATTGAAGATTGATCTCGTTAATCTCAAGTAAAAAGATAAAAAAATAAAGCAAAAGAAGAATAAATTATCTGAATAATATTTCAGAAAAAATTCATTTTTCTTCGATGTTACGCGAGAATTTCTAGAGACTTGCAATTGATGTTTTTGTGCTGTCTGTAATTTACAAAACGTTTAGTTGCGTACTTAATGTTTAATAACTATACAAGGTGGAAAAAAGAATCTCACTTTAAAAAGAAAATTAAAATTTTATTATACTACTTTTTGTGTCTGAAGGAGACAAAAAGTAGATTGTGGCAGTGGTGTTAAAGCTGAGCTATTATATATTACTTCGCTCGAGGTACCAGTGCATCTTTCCACGCCTGCGTACTAGCAGCCCTCGCACCTTACACTTTGACCATAAGCAAGCTTCTAGAATTTTTAAAATTAACATAACGATGTTTTAAAAAAATAAATAAATAAAGCAGTATCCGGAAAAGACCAAACACAAAGACTGAAAATGAAATTTAACAAAGTATATCTTTTCTTACAAATTTGTTTAAAGTACAGTATTATTATTATACGACCTTTATTAAAAATAAAATGATTTACGTCGAATATTCCACGTGACATAATTTGGTGTAGCGACATACCAATATCATTTAAAATAATAAATATGCATCGGTCACAAAGTCAAGCTGGCTCTATTTTGATCTTGTGTATTGAATTGCCACCGTGGATTACAATGAATCTGAACAAATAACAATAAGAAGTTAATAACTTTAAGGAAAACATTAAATTTGTCCTGAAATTGTTCATCAATAAAGGAAAGAAAGAAAGAAAAAAAGATTTAAAACGGCAAGCTTTCATATGTCGTTTTATATGGTGAGCATTTCTATAGGACTGCTCGCCTACGGGTGTGTTTCGTTTATTACGGCTTCGTGGTGCACGTCTCACATAGTACATGAAACCCTTATTGGGGGGGCATCTCTCTAATCGCTACGTGTCTCGAATTCCCGCCCTGTCGACTATTCAAGTCGAATGTGTATATATAACTTGCCATATTTAAGTATAATTTTCATTTACAGAGTTTACAAACTCTAAAATTCATTAGCATGAAACATCTATATATACACTGAGTTAAAGAGTTTTCAAGATTTGGAAGTAAAAATTGTACAGGACTGCATCAAATCTTTCAGATTTTAACAAATCAGAATAAAAATTCAAAAATGAAAATTTGATATGTCAATGACTAAAAATGGCAAGAAGAACAAATCAAAAGCATACATTTTATTGTGACGGGATTGGTCGTCAACAAGAAAAATCTTTGTTTAAATTTTTAAATGTTGTTACTGCTGTTTCTCTCTTCCCATTTGTTTGTTTATTCTAAAAAGTACCTTCGCTAAAAAAATTTTATACACTTAATATTTGTTTTACTTTATTACTGCAAAACAAATACAAAACAGCTGGCATGCACTTTAAAGTTATAAAAGCTTTATCCTTAAAAGCTGATGATATTTCCCTCTTCTTTTGCTGGAATAGACTACCGTGATGATATTGCCACACTCAACTGCGCCTTCGTACACGAGCTATGTTATTTTGCTAGTGATGTAAGCTACATCGCACATTAAGGAATTAATTTTAGACTTTTTTAAATTCGAAAGAATCCTTTAAAAAAATCATTTTAAACCATAATAAACCTTTTACATCATTTCTGTATATTTAACTGAAACGATATGGATAAAGAATGAAAGTAAACAAATTTGTATGGAGGAAGTTGAAGTGAAAACGAGCTATCCTGGATCAACGTTAAGATTAAATTCCTTGGATTTAATTTTGTAGTGACAGTAAATCGAGATTTAATCGAGGACATGTGAATATCGTTGTACTCCAGCGTCTGGTTTAATTCGTAAGCTTTCTAAAGAAAAAAGAAAAAACTAATTGCTTGAATCTTGGATTTAATAGTTTTAGTCAATATGGTATTGCAATACTAAAATATACGATGAAAATATTCTTGCCTTGAATTCATTAATATGTGAGAATTCCATACAGTTTTAATGTTTGGTTTTTAAAAATTAATTTTAATTATTATTTAAAATAACATTTACATAAGATAACTAAGAATAATTGAGCACGAACAAGAAAAATTAATATGCATGTAGAATTTTGAAAAATTAAAATGATAAAATTTGAATTTACCTTTGGTTAAATTTCATCATGATGACATATACTGCTCGGATGACCACAGACTGTTTTGCTAGAAACTATGTAGATCTTTTAACTATCTCCATTTAACCACACATGTCTTTCTGTCTTACGTGGACACATCCACCCAGACAAAAAAACATCACGTGCACTTGATAAATGTGACCTGTAATTTCGAGGCACACTGGATATAGAAAGAAGAGATTATTAAAGACCGACTTCATTATGTATATTTCTGTGACAAAACAAGCGAAACGTAGGCCGCATCAAATGGTTTCATACATTTCGAATATAAACAAAATATTTAAGTAATGAAATATATTCAGTAAATACCCAAAATAATGAAAATCAAAAGTGAAAAAAAGAAAATCTTTAAAACGTTTTCTTTAAATTAATTTGCGTTATGGCTATTGTCAAGTGCGACCATTAAATCATCAGTATCACCACACCTAGAGTGAGGAGAGAGAGAGAGAGAGAGAGAGAGAGAGAGAGAGAGAGAGAGCGAGAGAGAGAGAGAGAGAGAGAGAGAGAGAGAGCATTTATCAGATGAAATTATAGATATGAAATAAAACCTCTGACTGAAGAGTTTAAGCATTAAATATAGCAATTACAAGGCGCAGGACTTTCCAGTTCATTACCATAGCCTAGAATAAAGATAATTTCATGGCTTTAAGCAAGTAAAAAAATTAAGTGTTCCCAATCACGCTGACTGCCAAGTATTGTAAATATTGAAGACCATTTGTGGGTTTTCGTTTTTCTGTAAATTCAAACCTATAGGTAACTGTAGCTAATTGACAGTTATTTTAGATTGTCTATATGCTGTTCCAATAATCAATTTTTATTGGTTGTTCGCAAAGAAAGAGGCAGATGAGACAAGAAATAACAAATAAAATGTTTTTATAGAGACTGGTATTGATAACCTCGCGAGTCATCTAAGAAAATTAAGTTTAGTTAGTATTTGCTAGTTTATATCACGTGACATACAGAAGAATAACATGTGCAGTTGTTTTAATGCACTTAACAAAACAGTAAAGTGATATTTTGTATGAGAGCTCTTGTACAATCATTTATAGTCATTTTGGCAACTGCAGAAGGTGACATGATTGTCAACCCAGTGCTTGGATTGTGTGAAAATTCTATTGCTTCAAGTGCTGTATGTGGTCTCTGGATGGAATGTACTTTAAAAAATCACACCATTGTTAGGCAATTTTGAATTTGTGTAACAATGGTCAAATCGGACATAAAACCTGTCACAAGTATTCATATAATAAAGTAATTGGACATTGAGAACATGGCGCTTCGACGACGAGTTACAGATGGGCAACAATACTTAGCTATAGCTATGCCACAGAACACGAGTAGACAGACAAATGCATTTGCAAAACTTGGTGTAACACCGAATGTTATCAACCGAATTTGGCAAAAATAGAACAAGAAAGACCTGACTGGGGTGTGTGTGTCAGAGAATTGGTGACTGTCACATCGTTAAATCATCTATCTGATCTGACATAACTACTATTCGCTACGTTTCATATAGAACAATTTAAGGTAGATCCGATGGACAGTTATCGTACATCTTGATAGTCTACAGAATGTCCAGTATTTCACACAACTTTAATACCAGCACGCTGTAGAGCAAGATTGAAGTGGGATATGACTCATTGGATTTTGACAGACTGGCCAACTTCTCTGATGAGAGTAAATTTAACCTTCACTTCTGATGATTGGTAACGTGTTCGAAAGTAACGATGCCAATGTTATGCTGATTTTGACGGCGGTGATGTTCTAGTCATGGATGCTGTGTCTGGTGACTACAAAAAGAAAACTGAATTTCTTTGATAAACGTTTACACGCCAGCATTCTCTGGATGTCATCATTAGACCTGTTGTTATACCGATTGTACGCAATCACATTATTCAATTCAATGTGTGATAGTGAAGAATAGTTGTAAATCACCTTCAAGAGAAAAATACTTAACGTCTTCCATAGCTTGCTTGTTCTCTTTCAACTTCATGAAACATGTCTTTGATGATCTCTCTATGTGCATTGAACAGCAACCACGTCCTTTTGGGGAAAATTGCCGAACTACCTTAACCTTTGACTGAAGAGTAGAACGCACTGCCATTAGAATGCGTCAGATGTCTGATGAACACTACTAGACGCAGGTGCAGAACTTTAGTGCAAGCTATGGACATCTATATTCGTTACTAAAGATCGCGTGACTTTAGATTTTGTCGGTATTGACGACTATTCGTTATCATTATGACGTCACTGAATGCAATGAATTCTATTCAAATTTTTTTATCCCCAGTAATTTAGTAGAAATTATTTTACAAATGCCGGATATTGTATTGATCAGTGTATAATTATGATCATGGAAGTGAAGAAAACTTTAGCGATTTGGGGAAATGGACTTGAAATAAATTTGAGAAAAAATATTTTAAAATGATCATTTATTATATTTATTTTTATTTTTATATTACCGACTTATCTTATTCCTACAGCGATTTTCTTTACTCTGATGTTCTTAGTTTTATTTTTGCAGTTATGTTTATAAACTAAAAATCACATTTTTTGAATTTTAAAATATATATTTAATTTATTATTATTGATAGTTTTTTACAGTTGGTTCTATAAAGGAAACGGGTTTTATAACATCTACACATCCCGTTTTATAATCGATTTAATAGTTGAAGAGAGATGTTTTGTAGCAATTAGTTAAACTTTTTAATTAAGATATGCACTGTGACTTCATTTTGATATTACGTGTATAAAGGCATTAGCTTATGAGAAACATCCATAAATTTGTAAATTCATCAAGAAAACTTCAAAAAACAAATATGTAAGAAATTGGTTAACGTTTAGTCATAAATAATTTAGCAAGTATTCTGATTTTTTAAACATAGTTGACTAAAGGAGTTTGTTTTAACTCAATCCCCAGACTTTTAGTACCTGATGCTAAGTGAGCAGAGAACCAAATGCTGCAAATTGTCAAATGTCTGATTTGACCATTAGATTTTTCTCAAAATATCCTTCTCGCGTTTCAACCAACCTTGTTTGAACTTAAACAATTTATGGCAACCTCACTTTCATCACAAATCAGCTGATGAGTAAGGTTTCCGGTTTCACGGTTAGTTCCACTTCTGCCAATGATCATTCTTAAATGTTAACAAAATCTTTTCCATGTTTCCAATTTTAAATATCTGAAAATCATTCAGTAAATTTGTGGCGTGATTTTGTTGGTTTCTTTAAAAACAGAGAAGGTTTTGCATTCGCAATAGTTATTGGGATGTTCTATGTGTAAATTCTTATCAGATCATGGTTTGTTTTCCGAAAATTTCAACTATTTCTTAAACTAAGCGCTTAATGATGCCTGCAATGCATTTAAGAAAAACTTCCGGTCATTTATTGTTTAATAAAGTATTACAATCATTTTCAGCATTTATGCTGAAGGCATTAGATATATGGTCACATGTGAGACAATCGTTTGTCGTATTTCCAAAATGCCTTTCCTTTTTCACTGGCATGAAGTAATCTTAAAACCAGTTTCTTTCTGTTTTTTTCAGGCTTGATAAAGAATGTAGTTTGTTATAGTTCATTTTTTATACATTTTTAAAGCTAATCAAACAGCGGCGAACTCTTACTGAGAAAGGACTGGATTATAAAACTGATAATTATATTAAAAGAATACGTTATGGCAATGCCCTTTATAGCTGTGACTAACAGCCTATTTTAAACGTCATCCTCAATGTCTTAAAGACCACGCCACTCATCCAAACAGTGGCATAAAAAGGGCTATCTGCTGACTGCAATAGTTACTCAGATCTTTCCACCAAGCCATTGTACATTAATAAATAAAATGATTTTAGCAGCAAATTTTAAAAAGTAAATAATAAAATAATCATTTCTTTTGCAGTCAGTACTTCCAAGCTGAATTTTGGTGTTTTAAACAACATACTTAATAGAATTTTTTGTTTGTTTTCCTATCATTATATCACCACTTCCTTTTTTACTTTTGGTAGGTTTTTGATAATTTGGTAGGAGCTTGATTGAACGTACCAAAAACGAGGTCCAGTTTAGAATGTACATATATAAACACTATTCATTTTTATGGAAATTAATTGTGTGAAGTTTAACAGCACTATAAAGCAAACAAACATTTTCCATCAAACTAAAGTAAATATCAGTTTCATGTAAAAGTTCATAAGGCTTCTTTTCTTTTACTAAAATTTGATATACCTTTTATTACAATTAAAATAAATTAGTCAGCAAAGTGACATTGTCTACCGATTTTATTATAAAATTTTCATTTATTTATACTTTCATATAAACCGGTTACACTTACAAATATGCAGCTGTTCAGATTTACATAACAACCTTTTTATATAGTTTGTTTATGTTTTAAAAAGTCTATTTCCCTACTGTACTAGATAGGGGAATAACTCGACGCGGTTACCTGGTAAATAAGAGTGAGAAAGAAACCAACCATGATTAGAATATCACCAAGAGAAGAAAGGTTTTCTTTTATTTCAGGGAACTTTGAGCAGTTGCCACCTTTTATAACTCTTCTGAGAGAACGTTTGATGAACTAGCTTGTAAGAATTTGTTCTGTACAATTTTTCGTTTGACGATACTGCATTGCAATGCCATAGTATTTGGTTTGCACAGACTAGTAAAAACACTAGCTACCAGCTGTCGTGACTCGTGTAAAGAATTAATTTTTACATAGAACACATTTATTCATGTCATTATTATTTAATTTAAACTTGTATTTACACTTTGTTTTTGCTTTGTCTCAATGTAAATTAATTCATTGTGGTTGCATTTGGTTTTTAATTTCTTTTTAAAATGTAATTTAGGGAGAGTGTGATTATTCGGCGCTTCCATGACAACACCCCTAGACGCCACAAAACTTTTCAGCAGCGCTTGAATTTCGCTTTCGCGTATGATCCTAAAACTCTCATTTATCAGCAACAATTTTGTTCTGTGCTGAATGGCTAATTTCCGACGTATTTTTTTTTAAAAAAAAAAACATTAGCTATTGAAAAACTTTGCGAGATAAATTACATAAATTGCAGAAGTTATTCAACCGGATACAATTGTATCCACTATCTGGAGTCCCGTAAATGTGGAATCCTCTGACTTCAATCAGCGACTAGTAGGTAGTACTTTTCAACTGTTATTGGCATCAACGATTGATACGCTAAAGTGATTGATTTTTTTGTCACATTCTTTAGTTGATTCCAAAGTCAGTAATATGATGATGTCGAATAATATTATAAAATCTTTGGCTAAAGTCGAAAAAACTATGTATATTTTTTTTTTCACATTATTTCCTGATACAGCTTCATGAAATTCTTTAGTGTACGACATCTGTAATGTACAAAAATGGAAAAAAAAGTTGCTGTCGTATATTCTATAACTCAGTAATGTCGTTAATAAATAACGGATCATTTCTCGCTCTTTTTAATTGTTTTTTTTTTAATATTAAATCTTTTGAATACTGTCAATGAGATTGCTTGAATTAGTTTGGTATTTTAACTAAAATTTCTCGTTTCTTAGACAAAGCCATGTAGATATTAAGGCAGAGAAGTATTTAATAACTGCATACACTTTTTAAAAAAATCTAAGAAACAATAACAAAACAAAAGACAAATAAAAATGCAATGCATACATTAATAAATACTATATTTTATTTAAAGGTATCCTAAAATATAAAATATCAATATTAGTTATGGTAAAACATTAAAAACAGATGACATACACTCGAACATTAAATTCTTTTCTTTAACATGTTTGTTTTTAAAAATTAAATTAATGTATTGTTATTAATACATTTGTGTCGTTTTAAATGTCTTATTTTGTAGTTTATGTATATGATCAAGCTATACAACTATAAAAATTAATAATAATAATAATAATAATAATAATAATAAGTAAAGCTACAAAAAATGACAAAAATAGTATATTTAGACTGAGTGAATTTAAAATTTCTATTCTGATTTTTTTGTTGGAATTATGAACAATATTTGTATTAGAGTTTGTTTATTAATGATTTTAATTTAACTGTCCTCATTTTGGGTTCTTTTAACCTGTTTCACTTTAGGCTGCTTACAGCACAGTTTTTTGTTTTGATTTTTAAAAATTAAACTTGAAACCATAGTGTGAATCCATAAGGTAAATTTATTTTTGACAACTATTTTTAAATGTCTAACATGTTGCTTTTTGATTTCATTAAAGACCTTACTCACCAGAAGAACACTTATTTCTCCACACTTGTAATTTGCAGATATGCTTTAATAAGCTTGCTTGTTTGCATGAGCACAAATTCAAATTCAAAATCTTTTTAAACAACACACTTTTATGCTATATTTTACTGCCAGAAGATTCGCCGACACACTATTTAAAAATTTTTTTTGCAAAATAATTTGAAATTTCTATACTTTATTAAATCTTCATGCAAAATTTCTCTTGAAGAAAGCTCGTTATATGATTTACTGTTTAATGAACAAATAAATCTACCAATTAAAACTTTAGGTTGTATATATATTTTTAAAATACTGTTTCAAAATTTTTATGCATGATGCGTCTTGTATATCTTCAACTTAGCTTAATGTTTGTAAATTATCGTTTTCTTTTGGTATTTATGAAACTGCAACCAGTCTGGAATTGTTTTATCTGTTGTTTTTTAAATTACTTTATGTTTATGATATACCACTGTAAAATTGTTGCATATCTCTGTTCTAATTCGAGATTTACGCAGAAAGTTGTAATATATTTTTATCAAAAATATCCAAATCATTATAGCCGGGTAACCTATAAAACTTTTTATGGCCTAATATACATATATCTATATTTAATTAGTATCTTTTGTTTTTCACCGTAATACAAATTTCTTTTTTTAAAATTCTGCTTGTTCTATTTATAACTAGCGTGTTTTTAATTGATCCTATATTTTATTGGATAGATGTCTTTTTTCTTTGTAATGTTCTTTTCACATTTAGTAAATAGTTGGCATACATGCCCAGTATGGCTGCTCCTGTCACCACGAAAGTAAGAAAAACTTGAGGCGAATTGCAGTCTGGGATTCCTAATACCGTCTCCAATTATGCTGCCATCAGAGTTGCTGAAATTTCCAAAATGTAATCTAAGGCAAGATATCGAGGTAAAGTTGACTTGGAATGCACTGGTACACATAAATCTGAAAATAAACGAAATAAATTTATTAGATACAAAAAATTAGGCTTTAAGCTTCATCGACTGAAGCCACTTTGTTTGTAACTTGGTTTTGCGCGGAAACTCTCCGAGTTGTTTCTAATAGAAATTATATGCTTCAATTAGTGATTAAGTTTGTATATTATTTTAATATTTTAAAACAAGCAAACAAGAAACTGATGTTTTATGTATATTTTGAAACCATATACTTAATTAACTAATTCTAATAGCCTTTATATAATTTTTATGTAATTCATGCAAATTTTCCTATAATTTTAAAATTGGAGATTGTTAGTAAAATTATTATAGCTTATAAAAATTAAGATGAAATTAGTTGTAAAAGAAAAGGTTGTCATTTTAAAGAATAATCGGATTAATTGAACTATTGCAATAAGATAGTTTTACTGTTTTCTAAAATCTGTTAGTATTAGTCATATTAAAAAAGAAATTAATCTAATACAGTTGCATATATTAAATTTTTATTTTCTGACAGGATTAAAATAAAACTGTGAACAAATAGAAATTTTAATTAATATTAGGAACTGGAAAAGTTCTCTCTCAACTTCTGTGCTCTAGAAATAGACAACAGACGTCGACATTTTGTAAGGCTACTAGCTTTGCTTTGACTTCTCGAATTTATTGTTCGCATTAATGTATCACTAGTATATTTCTTGTATTTATGAAAATGAAGTTCTGTCTTATTTAATGGATCCGTAGTATCATCATTTTAGTGATTTTCAACCCTAAACATCTTGCTAGCTGAGGGTATTTCTTATTTTATTTTAAACGAAATCAAATAGCAAAGGGTAGTAAAACTGCGATTATGAAACAGACATTGTTAGTTTGTAAAGTAAAATGTCACGAGCAACTACCAAATTTACTATGGTATATTGTGACATAGCATTACATACCTCATCAAGAAAACCATTGTATCCCTTGCTGTCGTGGCACGATCCAAACGACAAAGGATCATTTCTTCCTTGAATTCCTCCTGTTAAAATAAACGTACTTGTATAAATCTTTATCTTAGAAAACATTTATCAGCTATAACAATACCTTTTGTTTGTATAAAGTTAAAATAGCTGACGATTTCTTGAGTGCTTAGAAAATATATCTTTTCATTGTTAATGAAATTTGTCGGTCAGTACGTTCTCGGCAGGTAGAATGGAAATCTTGGCTTATGAGCTTTAATAAATTATTTTACTTTTTCTTTGTTAAGTTTTCAGATGTTACTACAGGTTTTCTTTAAAAGTAATGTGAAAATAAAAGTAAGTTATAACTATGATATTTCTTGCTTTTCCTTCAGGGTACCGCTTGTAAATTGAGAGCCATTGGTCTTCCGTGAACGATATCGCAGAATCAATATTTTGCTCTTTATTCTCATTGAAGGAACACCGTCAGCTAACACTTTGTATTTCAATTATACAACGGAAATTAACTAACACAAAAAAACGATGATAGAATTTCACCTGCTTTAACTAACTTTCTTTACGCTAAACAAAGAAAATACTACACTGAACCATTATTACACTTATTGCTATTCATTTTGTTGAACTCGTGGCTTGACTTACCTTTTATTTCTTTGCTAAGGGTTTTACCATTCACTATAATTTGAAATATTAAGCCGGTGTAAATCATTGATACTTCATTCCACTTCGAGTTCTGCTTAAGAAAGAAATTTGCATTAAAGGAGTTTTTCTCAACTATATAATAAGCTTTACATCTGTTTGATTTTAAACATTTCGTTGTAATTATTTTATTAATGCATAAAAATCTTCACAAGCTTAGAGAAGCTCGTTCTTACTACAGGCAAAATAAAAATTTTATACCATTGTAACCATAATTCCTTATTTTCAGTAACACTTTTGTAAATCAAATATCAATGGTAATTATGGTTACTATGGTTACCATTGCTAAATATGATAATATGTATCTTATCATGCCATATTAGTAACATCAAGGTATTAACTAGTATAAAATTCTATAACTATATAATTTGTAAGTATTTTGATTTTTGTTTTTATTAGACATTTATTACAAGCTAAAAGTTTTGAATAACAGTTTTGGGATTACAAAATATTGTGGAAATCGCCATAAGTTTACCACTATTTTGTTTTATATATTATGCCGTGCGTAATTTGCAGAATTGTCCAATCCGCGGAATACTCAAGATAATTGACCCATTCCTGGAAATGGAATCGCTGCTTGCTTAATACACAGAATGGGCAGGCACACTTGACTGCGTTAATCCCACAAAATGAGCAACAACTTTGGATGCATTTCATAAGCGTTTTTATTACATCATGCAGTTAATTAATTGTAAATTATAATATCACCAGTTAGTACATTTCATTGTAAAACATTGTGTCATAATAAATAACAATGTGATAGCAGGGGCTACTTTCAAACTAATGGCATGAAACACGTAAACAGCGAACTATACTCAATCATCAAGTAAGCTTAAGGCGTCATTGCTCACTCGATAGGATTACGCAGATTAAGTGATTGCCCAATTTCAGGTAATGACTACAACTTCTTGCATAATTGCTGAGTTTGGGCATGGCGTTGCGCATTCTCGAGAATTATGCAATTTCTTTTCGTAATCCGCGAATGGAGCGACACACACACACACACATTAACTTGTAATGTTTGTAGGAGAGTGGGTGGTATTTATCGTAAGTTAGCTCGATGTTTTTGGACCATAGTATTATTACATAAATAGATACAAAGAAGAATTCTAGAATATTCTTTCAGAAACTCCGTACTTTAATTCGCAAAGAGGCAAGACTGAGTTTCCATTGAAGTCCGAGACTACATCTATTACAATACTGTGTGCAATTTTTATTTAGTAACTCACGTTTCAGTTTATTGAAACCTTACCAGTACTTTGGTTCCATGCTAATGAAGTACCATTGCGAGATGTCATTTGGCTTGTGTGCACATTGCCTGAGGCTTGTCAATGAACGAAATCTAACAAATGATCCGTGCAACCGTAAACCTTTTTGGTTCTCTTAACAGATTAATAACAAACAATATACGATACGTTTAATGATAACAATTGGCAACCAAATTTAGTTAGCAAGAAAGAGTTTCTCGTAATAGCTATTCACTAGCATGAGAGAACGTATTAAAACAATATTAAATGCATTCAAAATTTGTAGTTGCCTTACTAGTGAGATAAAGCCAAATCTCTTTCTATTTAAAGCTTATTGTTGATATTATTAGACTTTAATTATGCCATTGCTTATTTTATTTATTTTTATATCACAATGTAGTTTTTAATTTACATATTATCGACTTACTGGAATTTTCTTAATTGTGACATCTTATTTATGTTTTTAACTTAAATTTTCAAATTGTTTATTATTATTATTTACTGATGTTTTTGCTGCTGTTGTTAGAATTCTAAAGTGTACGTATTCCGTTTTATTATCCTTTTGTAGTGGGGTGTTTTGGAACATTGAATAAAAAGGCGTGACGTTGCAAAAGAAAAAAAACAAAAGGGTAAACCACTTACATCATATCCCAACCGAAGTACTGCTACGGTATCTCGATCTGTTAACATGGCGAATTGTACCATCGACTCCTGCCGGTCGATGCTGATACTAAGGGACGGATTGTACATCATGTTGCAGTTTGCAATCAGAAATTCGGTGCCGCGATAAACCTCTTTAGCCAGAAATTTGAATTTGATGGCCATCTTCGTTCCGAGAGAGGAGCCGGAATACCGCCATAACTTGATGCTTCCTTGTCCTGCAAACTCTGCGGCATTCTTATTCCTGTCGACATTCTGAGTGGTTACGGCGAGGTTACTTCCTGATTGATCCCGAAAATTTTGGTCAAAGTTGAGGTAAAGTTCAGGAGAGCATTCTAAGAAACCAACAAAAATAAAATGCATATATTAGAAATCATACCATACATAATATTTTAGTTAATTCACTCTTCTAATTACTTTGTCAGTTATACTAGGAGCACACATTCTGTTTCTTTAGTAGATGCACTAATTAAATTAGTGATTACTATGATGAATGTTTAAAATATAACTTTTGTATTAGTTTGTCAAACGATAGGAATATATTAGCGATAATACCTCCATAGATACTCTATTGATTGTACGACACAAAAAATAATGAGAAAACATTGATCTTTAACACAAAAATTAACTAAAAAAAGAAAAAAAGGTCTGGTTATTGCTCTTGAATACCGCGATGATACAGAGCCTGTTAACGTTACTGTGTACCGCTAATCCATATCACCTGTTGTTTTTTTTTGTTTTTTTGACGAAATAGTCGCAAATGGTTATCCTTTTAAATTCATTGATAAAAAAGTACATACTGCACACACAATTTTTCTCATTTCAGTCGGTGAGACTTACTGTTCTTAAGAAAGCTATGCACCTTACATTACCTTGGGGGGATATTTAAAGTTTTCAGCTAAAAATGCACCGTAATAATTTAAAATCTAATCTATTTCCTCAAGTTTTATTGAGGGTCTGTTTCGCATCTAATGATAAATCGAACATTTCCTATTTAAGAAGTGTTCTCTACCTAGATGAAGTGTATATGGTTTGTTTTATAAAGGGTAAAAACTGTTCAACCTATATGAGAAGTCGTTTCTTCGGCTGCCTGGACGTGAGGACTTTTATTTAATTAACCAAAGAATATTAATTTGGCTTGAGCATTCAACTGAAAGTGTATCATGTCTGATTTTTAGTTAGAAGTTATGGAAACTTACTTTATTAGAAATTTTAAACTAGTACTTCAGGATCAGACTTCTTCTAACTCTCTATTACTTTTATCTTTCTATAACCTCCACTTTTTTTTTACACACGTGCTGTAAACTTGTTGTATCATCCGAAAATTTAACACTTATTTAAGGTATATTTCTTCATAACACCACTTTTGTTTTTATGTAAATTTAGATTTAACCATCCCATAAATGATATTAATACTTGTAATGTGAATTAACGCCGATAATTATAAATGCTTATATATAAAGTAAAAATTAGTTTTGTCAACTTTTCCTCTGGTTTAAATAAAGTCATAATTAATTTTTTAGGTTTAGTAAACTGTAATTAATTAATTAATTAAATTCTGTTTCATTTTAAAACCCTGGAGTTAACCATCTTGACGGATGGAGAAGAATTTACGTACTTTATATGCAGTCAGTTTTGTTGATGTTGCTTACTGTTTGAAATTCTCACAAACTGAAAGTAATTTTTCTTTAGTTTTTTAAAATTTATGGATATATACATGTGGCTTGTCTGCAGAGGATTTTTCACCAAAATAAAGTTTCGTTTGAAGACAAACATTTACAAACGTCCAGAAATTTATGGATTGTCCTTGTTGTTTCTAACACTTTATGTAACTTATCTGTTAAAACGGGATTTTTGGTTACATTAATTAAAATAATTTTATTGATTAATTTATTTACTTTACATCTTTCAGATGCTATAATTACTGTAAAGTTTGATGGCAGTCTCTGTGTTTATTTAGAAGTACTTACGCGTATATAAAATAAAATAGAAATAAGAATTCATCTGGTGCATTAAAGTTTATCATGATTCGAAACCAGACACATTTCCAGCAACCAGCTTTAAATGGACGTTGTTACCTCGTTTGCCAATGCCACTTTGGTATTGCCCTGGAAGTGAGGGCTGCCATGTACACGAACAGAGTAGAGGGTCATACAGTGTAGTTGGAGGACAAGCGCGAACCATGAATCCCTGGTGAGGTAGATCTTCGAAATAAAATCGTCTGTCCAGCAGAAATTCTTGCATTCGACAGCCTAAAATCATGAAGCGATGAAGTCATTTATTAAATCAGAAACTTATTTCAGGCGGCAACAATAAGTACTAAATATGTATTCTACAATATCACAAAGAATCCTTTCTGTAAACTTAATTCACTTATAAAACTAAAATCATAATTCTTTATTTTCAAGTCTTTTAAAATTATATACACACAAACATAAAATATTTAATCGATCCTTTAGATTACTCAGGCATATCAACGTTATCTAAGCCTTTGTTGTATTTCTCGTAAACTATAATTGTTCCGACCGCTGTTCATTCTAATAAATCTCCTTTTGTCTAGCTCCACCGTCATCTTTCTGGATACGAAACTTCCCATACCTGGATCCCATACTCCAAGATGGTCTAACTAGTGATTTGTACTTCTGCTGTTTGGTAACCAATAGTACAGTTCAAAATACCTAGCACCCTAATGGGTTTACCACAAATATTTTGACATTTGGTCTGACTTCTTAAGTTACTGTCTGCTGCATAATAATTCATTTTAAAGTTATTATAATGATAAACACCAGAGTCGTAGTAAAAGTAAAGAGCTCCAATTCATTATTCGGACAAATCTGTAATTTTATTCAGACAAAATATGATGTTGCTTTGGTAATAAATACGCTACGCGACAGTATAGAATTAACTTTCCTTAAAAGAGGATGGTCAGTTTACTAATAATGCCGTGAAACAAGAATCATCTAATACCTACCTCCATTTTCTGGCACATTATAGTTTGCATCACATAGATCTGTACAACTAGAATCCTTTACGCAACCTCTACTTTTCCTGCTGTAAGCGTATCCTTTTGGACAGCAGTTTGGCTGGGAGTATTTGTTGGTACATTTCCAGAACGCGCGATAGTTGTTAGGTTGTGAGTAAGTTGATCCCCATGGTGCCATACTACATGGATCTGTGGAAATTTAGAGAATAAATGAGTATGGGATAGTAAACTAAATTATTAACTATTATTTTTAAACGTATAGTCAAACTAGTTAGGTAGTTCCGATAAAACTTATTGTGGTTTATTCTTTTATTAAAAAAATTTTTTTAACAGGTTTTAATTTTTCAGAATGTTCTTGTTAATCGTTGATTACGCGAAAGTGCCACTTATTACTTAAAAAAATATTTTAGGTTTAATGATGGATGATTACGAACAGGTTCTGAAATTGAATATATGCCTTCTTTGCAATAATTTCATATCTGTTTATATACACTTACATTTCATTAATGTGACTTATGTTAAAGGTTTGGGGTATATGGAGTGTCTGCATTTGATATAACATATCTACCTATTTTGTGCTTAATTAAATCAGACTGACAAAACTACTCGCGGTCTGGTATAAATGAAGTTTCAGAGCACTTAAAATGAATTTTAACAGCATGGTGTTGAGGTTTTGCTACTTAAAATTGTTCTTACCAGCTTGACACGGTCTGAACATAGGTGACCTGCACCAGTTTAAAGTAGGATCCCATATAAACGGAAAAGGACACGAAGCGAGGTGGGTAGTAATAAAGTCACCTTCTTGAATGCACATAAAAAATTGAGTGCAGTGATTGGATGACGGTTTGTACGCAATCTTGTCTGTAAACTGCACGTGGCGACATTCCTCAGAATCTGTAATATAGTAATATTTTAAAATCTAACAATAACATATAGTGATAATTTAGCCAAAAAAAAGAATTAAGAGTAATGAGTTTCTTTACCAAAATCCAAGAGAAAAGTGATTAAAATATAAAAGACAGGTTATTAGTCAAGTACTGTGCACTCTAGCATCTTTCTTTTTTCATTTAATACAAAAAAATTATGTAAGTATTAAAAGAATATTTTGTCGAGATTCTTTGATATTTTCTCTCTAAAACTTTTTTTGTAATTATTGTAGGCGCAATCTCTCTTTTGTTAAATACAAATTTAAAATATAAATATACTTTGGACATTTATCATTTAAAAAATTTTACCTGAAATGATGTTGTGAACATTCATATTAGTATCTATTCTTGGTATAGCTTTTGGTGGATCCTTCGGTCTTGTGATGATAGCGGCTATGGCTGCTTTAGTGGGTGTCTTAGGTTGTATTTCTGCCATGGTTAGAAGCGCCTTCGGTGTCTTTGGACGTGCTGTGGTTGTAATTGACGTAGGTTTGGTCATTGTTAGGCGTATTGTAGTTTTTGGGCGTGTCGTCGTCGTTGATACAGGATGTGTTGTTGTCGTTGCAGGTGTCGTGGTTGTTGGACGTGTTGTCGTCGTTGGTAGTGGACGTATTGTTGTAGGTGTCGTGGTTGTTGGACGTGTTGTTGGTAGTGGACGTGTTGTTGCAGGTGTCGTGGTTGTTGGACGTGTTGTTGGTAGTGGACGTGTTGTTGCAGGTGTCGTGGTTGTTGGACGTGTTGTCGTTGGTAGTGGACGTGTTGTTGTAGGTGTTGTGGTTGTTGGACGTGTTGTCGTTGGTAGTGGACGTGTTGTTGTAGGTGTTGTGGTTGTTGGACGTGTTGTTGTCGTTGGTAGTGGACGTGTTGTTGTAGGTGTCGTGGTTCTTGGACGTGTTGTTGTCGTTGGTAGTGGACGTGTTGTTGTAGGTGTCGTGGTTGTTGGACGTGTCGCTATCGTTGGCATTGGACGTGTTGTAGTTGCAGATTTCGTGGTTGTTGGACGTGTTGTCATTGTCGTTGGAAATATTGTTGTTCCAATCGTGATCGTTGGACGTTTTGTCATTGTCGTTGGAAGTATTGTCGTTCCAAGTGTCGTGATCGTTGGACGTGTTGTCATTGTCGTTGGAAGTATTGTCGTTCCAAGTGTCGTGATCGTTGGACGTGTTGTCATTGCCGTTGTGGTTGGGCGCGTAGTTGTTTTAGCTGATTGCATAATTGTCAAACGGCGTAGTGTTTTCGGGACTGTTTTCGTTGCAGGAGTACTCGTAAATGTAATATCTGTTGTGGTAGGATATTTAGCAGGGAAGCGTGTTCTTATTTGGTAGTAAAAATCACCGGAGGCAGAACCTGCATTTTGGTGATGCCAATAGCCTACTGTTGTGTATTTAGGGTATGTCATCACAACAGTCGGCGGAAGGGTTGGAAATTCTGTCGTGGAAGAAACAGTCGGGGGCTGTAGTACTGGCTCTGTAAAAGCAGAGTGATAATTTTAAAAAAATCAAATTGTTTTTGTAAGGCGAGACGAAATTAATAAATTTTAACAAAGCTAAAAATAAATAAGAAAGATAAATTAATTTTTTTGAAATTCACTAATTTCACGAAAAGTGTACAAATGATTTGCTCGGTAAATATTGGATCAATCGCTGAACACAACCGCACTAGTTGCTAATTATTCAAGATAATCAATTAAAATTTTAAGGCTTTCAAATTTTTGCACCATATATAGTGTATTTTACTATTTTTAATGTACTACACTAGATTGCTCTCTATTATATTAAACTGAACTTTATAGGTTAACCACGACGCACGGCTTTATAAACAGTACAGTATAAGTCAGTTATGCAAACGTTTTAGCAATTTTTCTGTTTTTATGAGTTTACTGAAAAATATACAACACATTACACGTTAATATTTTGACCTATAAAGGCGTCTCCGCCGCCACAATAATCTTTTAATACCAAACAGAGGTTATACACTTATCTTAGTCACTCACCTGAACAAGTAGATGTAGTAAGAATATTTCTGGAAATATTTAAAGTGAATAGATCGTATGAAGAGCTTAACCGGATGATGTTGTCATGAGTAGATGCAATCACATTCATTAAGTTTCTTGACAACATTTTACCAAACCCGATAGCCAGTATATTCATGTGATATATCCTTTTTGCGATATTGGCTTCGTAATGCGTAGAGTGAAAGTTTCTTTGAGAAAAGCCGTCGGTAAGGATTATTCCCGTTGCTGGTACTCCTGGCCGTCCGTGTAATTTTATCATATTGTGCATGTTGCGGAGAACTAAGTCAAGCCTAGTCCCTTCGTAAGGTTGCTGCGCTTTCACAATAATATGCACCAATTCGTGCAGAGATTTAAATGGTTTCAACGAAATTAAAGTTGCAATTCTCGAACTAAAAACCATAAAGCCAATATGCGTTAAATTTTCATCGATTTCATAATGTCTTATTGTCCTTAACACGAAGTCCTTCATATTTAGAAAATCTCCATCCCACACACTTTCTGAGCCATCTATTGCAAAGATGATGTCTGCTACCCTTTTGCAATCTGTACAAATAGATAAATGTAAAAAAACAACAAAAAACAGGTAATTCTCACACTAAAGAAATATACCTTTGTAGTGCTTGAGCTGGTTTTCTTCAATAAGGTATTATAATTTGTTGTCTTTTTGCATATCATGTAAATGAGCTCCAATTCTTAAGTTCAAAAAAGTTTCTATATCTTCTGTCAGACAAACACATTTTTATGTTTAAATATTTTTTCAAATTATTCATATTAATTTATGCCATAAATTCGTAACAGTTCTGTTTTTTCTCTAATTTTTAAATAGATAATGAAAAGATTTATTTGACATAACCTTCCATTTGTTATGAGGTTATCAGTTGCTATAAAATTAGTAGCCAGAGATATAACTTAGAAATTGTTGAAATGTTGTTAAAATAAATTATATATATATATAACTGTTTTTCATGTTATTGTTATTCGAGAACATTTATGTATATTGTGCATCTGTCTTCAATTACGTTACATATTTCATTAAATTTCATGAACAAAGATTTATGGTAACACTTTAACGTAAAAGGCACATCGGTAACAACAAAGGATTTAAGATCAGTGGCGTACATTAGCGACCAGAAACTAAACCAGCAACTTACTTTGGCCATTATTCTTGATGTAGTTATGTTTTCCGTGACCGTTTGTCTCTCCAAACAAGGCTGGCGAAACAGCTCCCGTTAGCAATATTAAAACGAGACCATGGTATGTGTTGTGAGTTGATCTGATACAAACCATTCTATAAAATCCATAAAAAGGAGGGGAAAGATGTGAATGGCAAGAAATATTGCAGAAAAACAATATTGCAAAAACACTAGCGACATCTTTACGTCAGTTCATTGTCCTAACAATATATCTCCTTAATACAAAATACTAAAACACAAAATTTGCCTTTGTGCAGTAATTTTAAATAAAAAACATCTCTAAATGTTTTTTTTTTAAATTAAACCTAGAAAATAGCGTCATAAACTAGATTGGTTGTTAACGTAATTAGTACTCTTTGTAAAATAAATATTCTTAACATGTTTGTAAAAGTTTAAAATCAATTTCTATAATTTTATTTTTAAAACAGATTGTAAGAAAACAGAATTTTCAAAATTGTTTTGGTTAAATAAAAGAAAAACATTTGTTATATTTTTTTATGATTTTCCAATAACATTTGTGATTGTTTACTAAAATAACTCAAAGAATTTATTTAAATATACAAATCTACATTCTCCAAGATGTTTAATAACTTAGATTAAGTTGAAATACTTTCTTTCTTACCTCACATAAATACTGAGTTTTTTTAAACAAATTCGAATGAGCCACCATGCAATATTTTCTGCTATATAAATCCAAAAATATCACGACTTCTTGTTGAGAATAAGATTTCAAATAACATTCATCACGGTGCTTGTGACAAACGTTGAGAAGTTAATTTATTATTAAGATCATTCTCATAACCTTGTCATAAGGTCTTAATGACTCCGACATGGAATTGCGGTACGGTCAGAATTCCGTTTGTGTTTCTCCGAATTTTTTTCCTTATTGTTTGCATAAATCAAGCCATCATTTTAATATTTAATTTAGTGAAGCAAAAACATATATACATCTAAATAAATTTATGATTTTAATATTTTGTGTTCAGATTAATAAATATTAGTTTTTAAATATTTTTGTGAGTGGACACAAAAGTCTACAAATGTAGATATATTTAGTCCAGTTCATGCCACGTGATATACTAGATCTCTATCTGCACAAGCTGTGTGTCAGTTATGTGTAACTTTAAAGCAACAGTTGCTAAAAAGCAGAACGACCTCGATGACTTTACCTTTGGGTCAATTATAGTAATGGGTTGTGGTCGTGCAAATTGCCTTTCAACCTGCCTGTATTCGCCATCTCCTGCGGTAGGCAAAGCGCGTACACATTCTGCTGCACCGGACACGATTATCCGACTTCAAGAGTGAGCCAAGCATTACGGGTTGTAGTAAACTTTCCCTTAATTTTGTAATGGTTCTTTCTAGCTGAGAGTCCAACAAATATTGCAGGAAAATTTAGAGCAGACAAAACTAAATTAACTTTAACGTTTAAACTTAGCACATGGTATACATACTTAGCAAAGCTAGTACGTGTGAACTATTATTGACGATGCTGCTGCTGTAAAAGACATAAGCTACCGAGAATAAGATTTAATAAAACAACAAAGTCTTATCTAAATCTTCATTTAGGTAAAAATGAAAAATCCAAAAACAATGGCAACATTTTCTAACTGTAAGTTCATTTTTGTTTTTATCTGAGTAGATTTATCGGCAATACTATTATTTTCCACAGATTTGTAAAAAACGATTAGTTTGTAAAAATAAAAAAGGAAAATCCTAATAATGATTTAATAAACCGAAATCTACAATCTTAAATGACTAAATAAATAAAAATAAGGAAACATTCCACAAAAGCTTGGAAAGGGACGAAATATTTTTAGTAAGATGAATTTTTATAATAGTCTGAATGATGAATAAATATCTTCAGGAATATAAATATAGCTAGTGAATTTCCATCCTGGCGAAGCCATTATCATTAATTGTTCGGCACCCCGTGTGTGTGTGTGTGTGTGTGTGTGTGTGTGTGTCGGGGAACAACGTTTGGAATTAAATGATGTTTTATTCTATCCGTTTTATGAAAACGTTGAAGAAAATGTGTTTTTTTTGTAGATTTTCGATGCATTTCTATGAATTTTAACACAAATTATTAGATAAACTTATTAGTTATTTTGAACTAATTAATGAAACAATTAGTATTAGTTAGTTTTTTGTGTACTAAATGAGTGAAACGACTTAGGCATGCTATGAAATGTATACCTACCTTAAGTTATTTACTGGAAATGTACGATCCGATCGATAGTTTTAGCCCGCTAAAAGTTTGTATTCTTCTTTGTCCGTAAAAAATGTCCAATTATTTTAAGAAAATTAATCTTTTCTCTTTAAACTGGAGTAATATTTTGTTGGATTTCTTTTACAGGTATGTTTCCATCATTTTACTTCGAATATGGTAAAGCTGAAAAAAAAGAAAAGTTTATAAATAATGTAAAAATTTACTGACGCCCTGTGAGTTGTCAGGTGATTGCGGCGTAACTCAGCAATAATAGACGGCCGTCAGTGCTCTCGTTAACCTGGTCACAGCTGCTGTTCTGAAGGGTGGGAGCGGGAGTAAGGAAAGGCAGAGTGTCAAACTGCTCACGATTATAATTAATCACGGTTTATCTTTTATAATAATAATAATAATAATGAAAATAAAAATAGTAACCTAATTTCATTTCATTTTGCACATTCTAATCGCCTATTTTTCTGGTATCATTTTTAAAAGAGACCGTTCTTTTATTTGATTTAAATGATGGCTGACAGATATTCTAAAGAAATACCATCAGTTGGCCGAGCACGAAAATTCACAATTAAATTCACGTACAAAAATCTCTGAGTAAATAAGCATGATGCATGTGTGTCTTTATATATGTATGCAATACATTCAGTCTGTGAAACTGGTCATTTCATGAATTAGGCAAACCACCCGCACAGTTCATAAAACAGACAACGCCAATATTGCCCATTTTATTAAATAATCAGGTGGCCTGCAGAAAACATTTACTGACGTTCACGTACCACACACACACACACACACATTGTACTGATATCTGTTTCATGAATTCGACGACAAGTCATGAAATATAGAACTTATAATACCATTTTTATCTTACCTTATTTAAAATCAAATGGAATTGATAAATTATGGTTTAGTGATAGTTTTAACATTTAAATAATTCTAGCTTTAATTATTTAAAGTTTTAAATATAAAATGAAATAGGAGATGAACCATAAACAACATCCATTCTTTGAAATTGTATATTATACATAAAAATACCATTACCTTATCAATAACTGTAGATCGTTGAAAAGTAGTATCTCGTAATCACATTTTCTAAGAAAACCTGACACAGTTCACAGAAGTAAATCATGACATTGTATTAACCATTACCTCTCTGTCCATTACACAATACACATAGTTTGCCAATTAATAACACTACATTTTCACTTGTCTTGTGACTTTGACATGCACTGTTGCAGTTTAACCCATTGTTCACACAGGAGCACTACTTGGTAACGCAGGTGCTCTTACAGGAACACCTTGTGAAACTGTCCATCACAAGCACACAGGACACTTACTGTATATCTCAGATACTAAGCTGCTCTGGCCAAACATCTTCAGTTTTCAAATTAAACTGTGTGAATTCTAAATGATTCTGAGTCTCTTTCTTTTCTTTTGGATGACTCCACTCCAGTAACATTTGATGGATAGCCTTTGCTGCAGTCAAACTGAGAAACTGTTACAGCGACATTTTCACTTGTTCTTAAAGTTTTAAGAGATCGGGTACTATGGGCTATCATTCTGTTGGCCTGGCTAATTATTTCCTGTTGCGGTTTCTTTCTCTCCCACTTTGCTGGGTTTTCTGGATATGTGGTTTATGTATTTGTTGATAGAAGGTTCGAGGTGGGTATTATTCCCTCACAGGAGTCAACAGTAGACGTGATAATGGTGACACTGGACTTGGGTATGGTAGTGACAGTTTGTGTAGTAGCGCCACTTGGTGGGTACTGGACGGATCTCTGTTAGGAGTGGAGGCACCGAGTAGGATAGGAAGAACCTTCATCTGCATCTCTTCTAGCTCTCCAGTAACACCTGTACTAAGACGGATGAGAAATTCAGCTGGTAATTACTATTTAAAGCTTTGTATAGATGAATCCTCATGGTGTCACGGTATGGCGTGTTTATGGAAAACTGAACAATGCAAACATCATAACTCTATTTACACTATTGTTATCCCTCATCTACGCGATAAACTCAAACTTCATTTCACCATTTCCTCGTTCTACTAATCCCTGGCTTTCAGGATGACGTGATCGTCCATTTTCAATAACCAACTTTGGCCAGAGACTAGCCAGTTCTTCAATAACCTTGGCTGTAGACTCATGATCACTATCTGATTGTAGAATTTCTGGTATATCGAAGTCCAAAAAGATCAGTAAAAGTTCATTTGCCACTTCTGTTGCCGTCTTGAATTGAAGTGGACTAATCATGCGAAAATTTGTCAGGTACTCTAAGCAGTATAAAATAAACTGGTAAATTCCATCTTCCATAGTATGCATTTCCACCAGATCTACCCGGCTACGCTCAGTATGGTCTTTCATAGTAATAGGTCTGACGACTACTCAAGATTCTGTTTCTTGTTTGGATCTCTTCTCAGCACACCTTTCACACTGAAAAATGTACATCCAGACAAGGGACCATGAGATGTTAGCGTACTGATCCTGAATCTTCTTTTTGGTAGTCTTTTCTCCACCATGACCAGTCTCCAATTACAACTTGGATGATATTCAGCATACCCTCTTTAGTTACCATATACTTGTATTCTTGGCTATTTTATCAACACCACCAAAGGATTTTAAGGAAAGAATGTGATAATCTTCCCTTGGTATACTTTTGCCAGTTTGTCTCCGAATGGGTGCATATATAACATGCTGTTCATAAGCAGAATTACATAGTGACTGTATAATGACTTCCATACTGCTAGTGATACAGATTAATGTGGATAAAACGTCAGTCTTCTATTTATGCTCTCTGCTACGGTGTCACAAACTTTCAAATGTTTACAAATTATTAATTCATCTCAATGTAAACCACATAAAATGCTTGCATGAATACAATTTCAAATTTTGTGCACAGTATTTGGCAATCTCACATATTTGGTTTAATATAAGTATGTGTTTGTTAATGTGTGTACACTGGTAACTTTGAAATTTTGATGTGAACTTCTCCCCAAAACTTCAATTTCAACCAGAACAATTTTTTTAATCATTTAAAATGTTACATATATATAATTTTAAACATATATATTTTTGCTCTAAAGGATTTTATTATTATTTTTGAAATCCAGATATACTTAAATTAACCAAAATCACTCTAAAAAAGTCTCGAGTTACACGTTTTCCTAAATTTTTAGGTTGACATGTTACACTTAATTTTAGTATTATTATATTTGGGAATTACGAATAAGATGAAGAATGAAATGACACTTTTTCGCATTTACTTAATAGTATCATGGGCAATGAAAATAAAACTGGTTAACTTTGCAAATCCAAATATCAAAGTGATCTTGCTGGCCAGTAAATCGGACCCTTAGTAGTCGTTTAGCGTAGTCAACCAATTTCGTAGGGAAATGTCTTTGAGTTCCTCAGTAGACGATTCGCCTCGTATCCGCTATTATTAGTCCAGATGGATTTACTCCTCTCTAAGAGTACCATCCCAAACGTTGTAACATTAGAGAGGTGGCAACGAACCGGAATTACTGCATTAAGCTATGCCATCGGAGAAAACTTCTAGCGCCCAGCTGACCGAGATATATATGAGAGCTAACCACAACATGGAGAAGTACTCCGATGGTCTGGCCTCCCATGGCCGACCAATTGGTGTGAACCCAGGACAGCAAACTGATGTCAGTTTTTGCAAGCAACAGCAGTCACATTAGCCACACGTGGCAGTTAATGCTATCTATGAATTCACTGGTCCGTTCGCTGCACCTCTAAACTATGGGCACTCATCGGGAAGAAAGGGTGGGATCAGACTCAATGCAAGACTGTTATTTTCATTCATTTTTATGCGCAGGCTTAGCAGTTGTTGTTTGCCTACCTCATTTTCTCAAGTTCTTCAGTGATAGGAGGAGTAGCGGACGGGGACAGATCGCGCGGTCTAGGTGTTTCGCGCAATCAATCTTTTTCACCTGTCCACCAGCCTAAAGAAAAACAGAAGTTGCACTACAGCCCAGAGCTGATACAGTGTACATTTAACTCATTGCCACCATCGCTAACACTGCTCTCAGATATATCACTGCGTAAGGAAAACATTGATCAATGACAAAATCTCTGCTTGTCTAAGCAAAGAAAATGCGGACACCGGGGAATTGATCCCGCGTCTTTGGAATAATCGTGACATACACCTGAATATTAAAGTTAGCTCCATCTTGCAGTTGTTTTCTCAGTTGCTTGCTCGATTATGAGACTTGGGTGGTCTATCGACGCCACATATCAAGTTATTGGATCGCTTTCATGTATGCTTCTAGCGGAGGATCCTCATGAAGGAAAAACGAAATTTCTGATAGTGAAGCTCTTCTAAGATGCAAAATTTCCAGAATTGACCTATTCCTTATTTAAGTTCACTTCCGGTGGTCTGGTCACTTGGTTAGAATATCTGAAAACAGGATCCCCAAAGCCACCTTCTACAGGAAACTCAAGACGGGCTATCGAACATTTGCAGGACAACTCAGACGTTATAAAGATGTTTTGAAAGCTTTTTTGAAATCGTGCGAGTCGGTTCTTGAAACATAATAAGCTGCACCTCTCACCCGAAATAGGTGGAGCAAAATATGCCAAAACGTTGTCGCACGTTTCAGGGTTTATGCCATGTCCAGGTAGTGAAGAACAGATGTCAGCGCAGAAGGGCAGGCGTGCCGGCACCTGACCCCATTCTCACTTGTACCACCTGTGCGGTCAGTAGGAGGTGGTAACTAAGTATACTGGTTTTGATAATCTTTTATTTTGAGTGGTGGAGTTCATAATATACATATTTTAATTAGTGAAAAGGTAAAATTAAAGGAAATGAGAAACAAGGTCTGTTCTGAACTATTATATAGACTAAGCTTATTGTTGTTGCTGTTTTTTACTGTTTAAGACTAATTTTCGACATTAAATTTTATAATTAGTTGGTTTTTATATTTATTCTAATAAGTAAACTTTTCCGTTCGTCTACCAAGGACTGCGTGTCTTTTAGATCATTCTGTAATATTTTCCTGAATCAGACGGATATTTAATTCGGTAAAGTTTATTAGGGTAAATCAAAATAATGTCACCATTACCCACCAGTGATGACCACTTTTTGTGCCTCTTATATGTCTGAAAATGTGTTGATTTGTATAATATTATCACATATTCGCAGTTTTCCGATTTGTTTTCCTAAGTACCAGTGCAAAATTAAATGTTTTGTTAAAGTTTCTACTGGTTATTTCCAAGATAAATGTGTAAGATGTTTTTATTGCGGCTATTGTCGTAGCAAAATTGTCGATATTTTACTTTCTTTTTCTGATAGATCGTTTTAGTGATTGTCCTAGGTAAGGAACGTGTTTCGATTTGGAACCAAGGTACATAAACGTCACCATGTCGATTTTGAGACCATAAATAGTCGTTTTTTTTTCTAACCTTGATGTGCAGTGACTTTTGTATTTCTATTGTATTATCTCTGGTGAAGTTGAAAAAAAAACAGTTTTAAAAATGGTAATGTAGCAAATAATGAGTGAACAGATTACATGAAACAATTCGACGTTTCTAGTCAACTCTACAATCTTTATTACAAACGACACTCGTGATCTGTTTAACTACATTTCATCAGGTTTTCATAGTAATTATTACTGAATGTGATTTATCTTCCTGTAATTATTGTGCTAATGGATTTGTATTTTATCCGTTATTTTTACAGAAGAAACAAATGTTTAGTTACTTTGCTGTATCGGCTTATGCATGTGAAGACAACTTGCTTAACCTGTTGATAAAGTGTTGACAAATGCTTACACATGTTGTTTAACAAATAACGTCAAAAACAAACCATCCTCAAGAATTTTTTCACGTGTGGAACAAAAGTAATTATTTTATTCATCATTTTGATTTATAGTTTTTTTTATACATTTGTATAATTCTCTTTTTCTTGAATTAGTCAGCCAGTAATATCAGGAGGGACATCACTGAACAAATTTCTCTAAACTGCTGTAAATTATCAAGAATATAGTGACCAGTTGATATTTGAAATATATTGTGTTGACAAAACTGTTTTTTTTTATTACTTGAACATTATTTTTAACACGAATTTATATTAAAAACTAAAACTTTATTTAATTTCGATACCACTTTTTGTATTTATAGAATTAAAAATGTATTTTAAATCATTTGGCGTGTTGAAGAAGGCAGATGATAAATGTGTATTTAAACGAATTTAAAAAATTTTTTAAAAATATTTGTTACTATAGTAATAAAACGTACGTAAGTAAGAACAAAAGTGGTAAACAGAATACTATGTGTATGTGTAGAGAAAAAGAAAGTTTAAATATTATTTTCTGTCTGATTATTTGGCCAAGATAATGTTTTGTCTTTAAGGGTATTTGTAAATTTTAATTTTTACTGTAATTATTACACGTAATATATTTTTATATTTCTGAAATTATTGCACATACAGATAATTTTGTTTTCATTATTATTATAGGAGGAAATTGAGCAAATTCACTGGCTTGATGCTGATTGAACTTATGCGACTGAATAGTTTTAATCTGCATATGAAAGAAGTAACCACAACTTTTACAGAACAAGTTGAAAAAGTCAGCTTTGTTCTTTGTAAAATATTTTAATAGTAAAGATTTGATCTTGCACCAGATGATGGAGGAATATTAATAGTAAAATATGCGCATTTTTTAAAGAATACAACAAAAAAACAACCATTAAATATATATATATCTTGTAGTTTAATGAACATTACTAATACGAATTACTAACAACTTTTTTAAAACTAATTTCACATAAATGTTTTCCTATCTTTCTTGCTTTGCAGTTGTTACAATTACATCTCGTCTACATTCAGGAGTGCAAAATGCTTTTGCCGTGTTGCTATATCGTTTCTTTCCCTTTTAAAAGATTTTGTCTGTCACTTTCACTAAATGATGATAACGAACGACGCAGACTCTGTTACATTTAGCTTGGAAGAATGGTTTGAATCATCTTTGATGTAGCATACGTATGGAAGGATGGCGATGAATGATGTGGTTATTACGAGTTGCTGGTGCGAAGAAAATTTCAAATATTAAAAAAGGCATTTTCATTTACATTTTTGCTTTGACCAAACGCACAGAAAAGTTAGGTTTATGTTGAACTCCCTGTATGTTTAGTTAACACACTCGTAATGCAAAACACGTGGTGTTGGAATGATACTAATTTTTCGTCATAAAAGGTTAATAAGGAAGGTACCTTGTGTTACAGCCCCTATGGCTCAATCGGTGCTGAATGATACAGATTTGAGGGGTAGTGTGGTGCAGATACACCTCAAGTGGTAAGCAGAGGACCAGAGTAGCAGTAACGAACATCAAGATGAAGGCCAGCTATGCAAGAATTTTCTAACGTGAAGGTGCATCAAGAAAATCCGATGAGGAGCCACAGATTTGTCTCAGTTTACTTTTTCTATTCATTAAGAAATCAACTTTTCGGTTTTTGTATACGAAGAACAAGGGAAATGACGGAGATATACTGTGAAAAATTCTGTTGATCCACTATTACATAACAGTATAAAATGTTTGGTTTTATGTTATTTTAACTTAACTTTTCGATGCTTCAGAACATAAAAAAATAATTACGAAAAGCAATTTTCATAAACGTTTTATGATACCAATTTGCTTTGTTGCAGGCAAAAAAAATAAAGGACATCTTCCGATTGTATGTATGTATTTCTGCTGCCGGTTGGAGTCGCTAAGTTTCCTCCCACCCGTCATAATTTCTACTGATAAATAAATATGTTTATAAACTTTACCGCATAAGTATTAGATATAGGATTTATACTCCCGACAACGATTAGAAAGTTACTTGTTGTCTAAACGGCTTTCACTGTTATACACGTATACTGAATAATGATGAAAAACACGTAGAATGTAAATCGTACAGTTTAGATTTTAGATATTTGAATTACGGAATTAGTAGTTATAAAAATATTGTAGTTACATTGTGACTGTTTACATCTGACGATTGCTATTGTTTCCCCTCTGTTGTAAATCACTCCCGGTAGTTGTTTTCGTAATACAACCACGATGATATAAGATTCCCTTATTACCAATAATTTTAGCGAATGCAGTGAAGCAGTATAGTGTACATTCCAGAGATTTTTGCAGGCAGACACTTTTTGACGGTTAAATTAATAAAGATCACGTGACAGTATCAGAGGGCTATGAAATGATTGCTGCACCGTGCATTAGATAAGATGGAATCAGACGGGTGATTGTCAGAATCATCGTTAATCTAGCATAGCCGTTGTGCTAAATTATAAAGTGCAAAAAGCATAAAATCTAAGTCAAGATAATTATTATCGCGAACTTGTTTCGGAAAATAAGGAGAATCCATTATGCATTCATATAAATTATTCCCCTAATTTGACGAAAAACAATGGGAAGGGAACTTCTGACTATGACGTTTTCTGACAGCTGTCTACGACAGTACCTCTAGATATTTAAAACAAACAAACAAACATTTTATTTTTCTTGCCTTCGACCGTTTCTTAAGCATTTTCGCACATTTGCTTCATTCATGTAATTCAGCGATAGAATAGAAAGAAAAAAATAAATGTACAGTGATTCCGTTCTACTTCTAAAATTGATAAAACATACAATAAGAAGAGGGTGGGTGAGTGAGTGAGTGTGTGCGTGTTTCATTAGTGTAATTATGGTCAGCTACAGATTGACATTTTTCTACTTCCGAAAATGTTTTCTATTCAAATAGTACCGCAAGCTACCTTGTTTTTCTTTCCCGTGACGCACAAGAATGTGTGTTGTTGTTTTTTTTCATTAAAATATGCAATTTTTTTTTAAAAAGTGTAATTAATTATTCCATTTTCCGCAGCTACCTAATTCGTCGACGTCTATTGAAATGAACGTATTTTCGTTGTATTATATTTAGAAGCCGGTCCGCGGTGGTGGGCGCCCGCTCACCTGTCAGTATCTGTTGTCACGTGCCGCAGTCATTAAGACGTTTCCAGTCACGCCGTGCCAGTCTGCTGGCTATGATCTCTACCCACATATCAGTCACTTTGATTTAATAGACAAGTTAGGTCTTGGACACGTCACTGTGCTCCAGGGAAGCTTGATAGAAATAATTTTTGAAGATACCTATAAACTGTTTAATGTATTTACAGTAAATAAATAAAATCTCTCTCGTATACGAGTCGGTTAGTTTTTACAATCGAGTAATCTGATTACGCGCTGCTCTCTTCTTTCCTGTAACACGTCTTCAAGATCACGAAGAACAAGATAATTAGTTCTATACAGCTATCCTCACCCAATGGTAGGTAGTACAGTGAAAAACAGTACAAAAACGGAGAAACGCACACATACGCTAGGTAACGGCCAAATGTCGTATGTTTTTATTCGGTAGCCGGACATTATGCCGACAGATTCTTCAAACTGGCAATAGCGAAAAGCATAGCATAGATAACCATCTCAAAGCATGGGGTTTACTGAGACCAGAAAGGGTGGCAGGAAACTTCTCTTTCAAGGCTGTTGCTATATCATTAAAAGAGAAAGAAACGGGCAAACTTATTGGAGATGTGAGAAGCGGGAAGGCTGCAGCGGGAGGCTGAAGACAATTAGTAATATCATCCAGGATACTCAATCAGAAAACTCACACCCGCTAGATACAGCGCACATTTTTGCTTTAAAATGCGTAAGAGATAAAGTCAGGAGCAGGACAACCTGAGGAAGCTACTAGCAGTACCATACTCAATTGTACATCGGATTTCCCTCTGAGCGCCGTAGGATCGTTACGAAAAAGGAAACATTGGCACGAATGATTAGAAGGAAAAGGACAGCCCCTGATAGTGACGATATAAGCGAAGAACTAAAATTCACGACCAGAGGGGAACCATTTTGCCATTTCTTAATGAGCAAGTGTTTATACTGAAAACATCCAAGAATCCAGAACCCTTGTCCAAGAAGCCGGACTGGTTTTGCGATGACATATTTGACAGCGCACCTTCACGAACCCAACTGTACACTGTCCATGTTATCATTGACAGAACCCACACTCTGTCTTTAGTGTACTGTGTAGCCAAGATCAAAGACGAGAACACTTACGATTTTATATTTAGTCACTTTAAGAAAACGGGACATGAATCCTGAGTCAATTACAATTGACTTTGAACGAACACTGCAACCATCTCGGATTTTGGATGTTTTTTTCCCTTCAGTCAATGTTGTGGAACCAGAAAACGCTTTCCTGATTAAAAGCATACAGGCGCTTGCATTTATTCCACCATTAGCTGATGTTCTGACATATTTAATACTCTAATGGGCTCTCTAGATAATGAAACAGATGAAGGATTGGCAGACTTTTTTTTAAAGCCTATTTTTAAGCACTTAGCTCCGTATTGTTCAACGAGGGAAACACAGGCGACTCGCATTTGAGATTGCTGCGTACACGTTCCGCATTTCAGATTCCAGGACAATTTGCCCCGAACCAATATTTCTCTAGAGGGCTGGCACCGAATCATCGGCAAAAGAATGGCCATCACGCATCCATCAATCTGTAGGCTTGTCGCAAAACTTAAGAAAGAATAAGCCAATAATGAAATTGAGATCGAGCAGGCTGCAATAGGAATAAACACAAAACAACAACAACAAAAGATACAGCATCCTTAATAACCGCCTGAAGACCCAGTTGCCAACTACACAATGAAAACAGACTTGCATATCTGAGGGAAATTGCTCATAAGTTGATTGCTATTGGGTGATAAATTTTTAATTACCTACCTAATCAACTGTTATATTGTATTTTTGATTTAAAATTGTGTTTTATTAAAAGTTTGAACGAAATAAAAGATATCTCACTATCTTCTTATAAGGTGTGTTTTAATGTACACCTGTAGGCATAATGTCTGTTGACTTATCTTCTGCACACGTCATATTCTTGTATGGTTTAATCAGCATCTTAACTGCAATCTTACACAAGCTAAACTCAGAACTTTTGTAGTTTGAAGTACTATATAGCAGTGTGGAAAGTCAGGCGTCTGATGTTACAGTTTAAGGATTATTCCACTTGCTTCTTTGGGTTATTGCCAAGTCAAAGATAAGATAAATAATTTTAAAAAAAAAAACAATTATATGTAAAATTTTGTTTACAGAGAATCGAGCACAAGCAACAAATTACTATATCAATAGAGATTTTAAAATCACTTTCCAGATTATTTCCCTTGGACCGTGTAATTTGTTCTTACCGAGATAGTATCCCCGAACAAGGCGTAATTAAGCAACAAATTGAGTTATAATTTATATATATATATATATATAATTATTTTAATATTTTATAAAAATTTTAAAGTTTTTTTATTTTATTATTTACAATTATAAATAATAATAATAATAATATTAATATTAGTTATAGGAAGTAAACCTTCATAATTTATGCAAGCAAACTCATCACCCTTACATGATGCAAATCTTCACTTAGAATTTTAAAAATACGATATAAATATTTAGAAACATTTAGCGACTGTAAGAAAAAACATTTAAAAAATGAATTTATGTGCAAGGGCTTGGAGAAAATGAGTGTGTGTGTTTGTTTGTGTGGAGAGGGAGTGTGTATGAAAGGATGAAAGGATGGAGAATATGAGAGACTGTGTGTGTGTATGTGTGTGGAGGGGGAATATGAATGTTGTGTGTATATATCTGGAGAGGGAATATGAGTGAGAGAATGTTTGTATGTAAGGATGGATAAAATGAGTAAGGGTGTGTTTGTGTGTATGTATTCAGGGAGAATATAAATGAGGATGTGTGTTTATGTATGGAGGGGGAATTGAATGAGAGAGCGTGTAAGGATGGAGAATATGAGTAAGATTGTTTGTAGGTGTGTATGGAGAGAGAGAATTGTGTGTGTATGTAAGGATGGAGAATATGCATGAGAATGTGTGTAGATGTTTGGAGACAGGTTGTGTAAGGACAGATAATACGTCAGAGAGTGTGTGTCTGTATGTAAAGATGGAGAATATGAGTGAGAGACAGAGAATGTGTATATAAGGCTGGAGAATATGAGTGAGTGTATGGAGAGAGAGTGTGTATATGTATGAAGGAAGAATATGAATGAGAGTGTGTGTATCTAAAGACGGAGAATATGAGTGAGATTGTTTGTAGGTGTGTATGGCAGGAGTGTGCGTGTGTATGTATAGAAGGAGAATATGAGTGAGAGTGTGCATGTGTGTATTTATGGAGGGTGAATATGAGTGAGTCAGTGTGTGTTTGTGTGTGTGTGTGTGTGTGTGTGTAAAGACGGAGAATGACTGAGAGAGAGTGTGTGTATGTAAGGATGGAGAATATGAGTGAGAGTGTACATGTGTGCATGTAGAAAGAGTGTGTTTACATGTATGGTGGGAGAACATGAGGGAGAGAGTGTGTGAGTAAGGACAGAGGATATGAGTGAGAGAGTGTGTGTATGTAAGGTTGGAGAGAATATGAGTAAGGGTGTGTTTGTGTGTATGGAGGGGGATATGAGTGAGAGCGTTTGTGTATGTATTGATGGGGAGTATGAGTGAGAGAGTGTGTAGGTTTGTTTGGAGTAAAAGTGTGTGTATGTAAAAATGAGAATGTGAGCGAGAACGAGTGTTGGTGTGCTTGGAGAGAGAGTGTGTGTATGTATAGAGGGAGAATATGAGAGTTTTTGTGTAAGGACTGATAATATGAGTGAGAGATAGTGTGTAAAAAACAAAAAGCAAACGAAGCATGTTGATGTGTTGTGCTTAAACGGTTTGAATCATAAAGTAAATAAATATATTCGTATGTTTAGACATTAAGAAAGCAATTAACGTTTCGAAGCGAAATAAAATATCCAAGAATAGCGGGAAACAAATGTGCATTGTCAATGAAATCCTGGTATGCAAAACATTATCTTTGTGGTTTGATGAATTTAACAGTATCTGTGCTGTATTTTATTTAAAATTGTTAAACAACTCATATTAGTTTCTTTTATTACTTTGCACTAGACATCGAACGTTCTTTTATTATGTGCAATTTAATCGATAGAATAAAAATATGTACTTAACATCCCATCTGATGCATGATTCAAATGGCGGTAAAAGCCGCTAACAGTTTTTTTTTGTCTTATTTTATAGAAAGTGAAAAGTGTTTTAGCGTTCACCGAAAGCTGATTTTAAAAATTCGATTTATGTCAATATTCCTTATTTGAGGCGAATGATCAGAATTGTTGTTTTTTTTTTAAATATACGCTGCCAATTTATTTCTTTCATTTAAATTTCCCCCATCCTAGCAGAATACCAAAGAAAAGTACTGGTTTAACTAGAGAAGGAAAGCAAAGCGTGCCGGTCCCGTCTTCTGCTAATGCCCCGTGTGAAGCAGATTTGCATGGTCGTTTTTGTTTATATCTTGTGTTTGACAAACTGCTTCATCAAGTAGGGAATTTAGTCACTCACCCTGACCACTGTCTATCCCCGACAACACCAGTCGAAATGTTGACGTTAGTCGAGTCGTTGCCTAGTTTTATTGCGCGGACCTCAGGCCAATGAGCTTGAAATGTCATTAATTTGAGAGCTTATATGACTGCAGATACGAGCAAGAAAAGGCAAAATGTTGTCCACTACCGTCAATGATGCCGCCTTGAACGCGTGATCAATATTCCACAAAAGAATATCTGTTAGAAATGGTAGCCGAGTTACTGATGTCCTTATTATTCGTAATGTTATTATCGCTCATAATTTCCAGTCTGAATCTTCTTCCGTTAGCGTTATAAGCAGGTTCAACAACCAAACTAAATAATTCTGTTATGGAGAAGTAACGAGACAGTTTCTTTGCTTTTTTCCCCCTTAAAAGCATTAAAAATGTATCTTTTAATTTAGAAATATTCTGACTGACTCTAAGCATATTACGGTTATATTAAGGTCACAGCTCTGTAGTCATATAGAGTTTTACTTATACAAAATTGTATTGCCAAAATTCTTTTCCTTCACAACTCATTTAACTAATGTTAATAAAGATACCATGAAAAGGAAGCAAACACTATCTAAAACGAAATTGTTACTGAATATGAAAGACAATTTTGTAAACAGCAGCTTAACTGTACTTCTTGGCTACTAAACTTCACATTTTGTATTTATTTATTTATTCATTTATTGTTTTATTTAACTACAATTGTTTCTGGTACAATAGAATACTTGGTAGCATCAACTTTTTTCTTCTAAAAAAAAACAAATCAATCTCCCAAATCAATGCAGTTAAAACGGGTTATCTAATCATTTTGTGAGTTTTCTTAGCTTTTGGCTGGAAGGATGGAGACGCGTTTCCAATCAGGAAATAAACATACTAGCTTACCTTAAAAGTACAACAGTAGTGTAGTATTCATACCAGTCCAATGGCTTGTATAACTGTCGTTTTGATGTGATTAGAACAAAAGCAGCATTCCGAAACCTTAGGTTCGCAATACACCTGCGATCAGCTTTCCTTTAAACTCCTGTGTTGTAGGTAACATTGGTATTCCTGTCATATCTTTCCCGTCTCCGCTGTGTAATAGATGTGTGGAGAATTTTCAAGGATCCCCTCAGCGAGACAGCTTGATCTATAGACAGTTTACACGCACTATATTTTACGTCAAACGTGAGGTATTAAGACAAATTATTAGCTGGAAAATATGTTTTGTTATGACGGAAGTTTTATTACTTAAAATATAATTACATAAAATAAACTTACTTGATTATTAATCAGAAACTTGTTTATCTTTTAGCCTCTTTTGTAGAAGATGACAGTTTTGTTTTCAAAATGATGTCTTTAGTTTTAATATGAAATTTGTGTTGAACATTCACTCTTTGGGTAAACAGTCACAAAAAAGTAACATAGTACTACGAATTCGCTTTAAGGGAATAAGAAACAAGAAGAAAACCAATATCTCAGTGGTAAGCTGTACCAGTATTAGCAAGTTCAGATTGAAAAAGTAGCAGCCACCATATCTGTTTTACAAAATATAGATGAAACTGAGCGAAGCAGCATTTTAGTGATACCCTCATTAAAAGAATACTGAAGTCTATCAACAAGAAGACTTCATTTAAAACATATTTTATAATAAATGAAGGGAATTCAAGTAGTGTTAACTTTTAAAAGTTTTCCAGCATAAATGAGAAAGGCGACGGCTCTTCTGTTAAGAAGACCTCAAATAACATTTTGCATCATAGTTGTGCATAGTTTATAGCGTTTGTTTATGCGTCTGCGCTTTTCGGATTATGACACCCGAAGTATCGATATTAGAATACTTAATTTTTTAATCTGATAACTTGTAATTTATCATTTAACAGTGAAACCGAATTATTAGTAGTGATATGTATTATTGGATGTTAATTGTACTCTGCCTTAGTATTCTAGGTACCTCAAGCGTCTAACACTTATTATTTTAATTGTATTGATTGTAAACAACATTTTTACGGTTGATTACCAAAGACAAAGATGTAGGTATGGATGGGAAACCAACTTCACAGTTGTTTTAAGCAAACTTCTAGTGTATAGTAACCGTACTGGATCAGATATGTTTATCAACGCATAAACAAAAGAAACCAAAAAAGGAAGCAATAAAATGTTTTATTTAATCACATCGAAATACTGAACTTTATTTTAAATAGCAAATTTTTTTCTTTTTATATGTTTATAAATCTTTCTCTTTGACTTTTACAATTGAGTTGATACTGTAATTTGCTCTATGTTTTTACATGTTTTCTACAAGTGTTTGCTTTATATGCTATCTTCCAAACAAAAATAGTTCATTGGACAAGCATTGCTCACTATGGTTAATTTTACTTGTCACTGCATTTTTCGTATACTTTTTTATTTTTAAAAATACATAATTTCTTGTTGTTTTAGATCAACTATACTGACACATATGAAAATTTCAAAATGTTAGTGTATTTTAAACCCCTGCCTGTTAACTGGTGATAAATGTCTACCTATGTTTAGTTTTAAGAATTTATCACCGGAAGTTTCGATGCTTTGTTTTTTTCTTTCTTTTTTTTCTTACATTTAAATGACAGTGAATAATAGCTGCATGATCGTATCTGTTTAATGGAATGTAATACCTAGTAAGCCAAGCCCGCTTGTTGGTTTTGATATTGCTTTTTTCAGGGATGAATTTATTTTTTTGTTAGGCATTTTTACCTTAGGAGCACACTTAGCTAAAAAGTAAAGAATAAGTAGCAGAAACAAGAAAGACAAGAAGGCGTCCGAGTCACGGCAAAAGATCGAACCAGCACATAATCAGCTAAACGATCGATCAGTATAGATTACGGGCGGTGCGGTAGTTCAGTGATTAACCTACTGGATCGCTCGGTCTGTTAGAGCGGACCGGGCGCTTTCGTGCTGGCACTAGGTTTCGGGATCACGCATCCACTTTTCCTGTCTGACTAGTGTTTCGGATAGGGGACATGACGACAATAACAGTATAGACTATGAACTGGGTGTGTGTGTGTGTGTGTGTGTGTGCGTTGGGGGGGGGGTGTTATCACTTTCTGATCCTAGCACAATTCAGTTTGAGTTTACTAGTTCTTGAGCAGTTTTTTTTACAAGAGAAATAAGTGCACGAGCCAGTCTGCCCCGCTAATTTGTGGTCGAGGACCAGAGTGTTAAGATAGTCATGCAATATCGAAAGAGCTGTGTAGAAATTTACGTCGTTCTACCGCCTTTTGCTCATTATACTATATTGGTACAATCGTGATAAGTACACTACCAATGTACTAAGAAAGGAAAAGAAACGAATGAATAAATACCCTTCTTTGTTTTGTTGGAAGCCCCTGCATGAACGAAGTCGTGTCCGCGTATTTTAGTTGTATTTATCTAGTAAAAACCAGGAACTTTTAATGATGAAGTCAGAAAAAAAACGAAAAATAATAGAATAGTCAGAAAGCTGCCAACTGTATTAATTTTCCTGATATTAAAATCAACAGCAAATTATTAAACATACCAAGAAAAGATTACTTTTTTTTTCAATTTTATTTCTTCTCAATTTGAACATTATTCTTAATTGCGACTGTCAAATTCTCTATAAACGTTCACGATCTATGAGATTTAAACTGTATTTACATACAAATTCCTGTTGATCATTTAAAAATCCTTTGCTCCTTATTTTCTGCGCCTGTCTATTAATTTCTCCACCAAAAGCTTTTGCTAACCCCCAGTTGCAAATACTTGTGCCTGTTTTTCTCTTCGATTTACGTCAACGTCACCATTACAGGTCTGTCTTTGTCCAGACTAACCTCCACCTGCACCGGACTGACTGACAAAATGGGCTATTATACCTCGGTGTCATCGTTGCGGTTTTTAGTTGACATCACTACTATCTGTTTCTTTCATACTTAACCGAATTATAATTTTGGTTAATAAAAAAAAAAACAATACCAGGAACAATCTTCTGTTTTTCAGTGTTTAGGTGGTTTCTACCTGTAATAGTCACGACATAACAGAAGAGTTTGGACACCAACATCCAAGACGGTGGTTCAGTTCATTAAATAGAGTTTCTAAATTGTTGCTTATAAATCTTGAAGACTTTTAAGACATTTAATCGTTTTGTCTGTTTAGAATAAAAATAAAACAAGACAGATAAATGAAGCAATTTTCCCGTAGTTTCCTAACGTATAAAAACGAGTGGCGCGGAAGTCCGCCGTGGCCAGCTTTCTGGACCTGGGCTTGGCGACCTTGCTAGAGTCGGATCTCCAACAGATTACATCGACGTTTTCATTACAAATACTATAAGCTCCAAAGACTATTGAGAAAAGATCGAGACAAAAGATAACAACAGAACTGCCGGTAGAGTATCCCGGGTAATTACCCAGCGTCCCCGCGAACAACGATGATACACCGTGATAGGATATGGGGAGCGGACCCCTCGCCTCGGCTCCTGACAACCCTGTTTAAACTCTTGAAATAACTGTGAAACAGAAAACAAAGCAGCTGATAGAAGTTATGCGTGTACATATTGAGGCAGTAGAAAAGGGTCACTTCTAGTCTTTGTTTAAGCGATCACAAACTAGAGTACTAGACGGAGGTCAACCGTCCTTTCCATTTTCGAAAATTCTAAGATATCGGAGTTTAAGTCGGTTCCCAGCGGGGTCAGGGTTAGGCCCTCTGTTACAGCAAATCGGCACGCTACTCTCCGGCAGTATTAGACCAGCCATTAAAGCGACATCCTTATGCACTGTTTCTAAACACTTGTTGGTTTAAAAAAAGAAAGAAGAAAACAACCACAAATAACTGACATGCAAATGGACAGGAAGTATCAGTTTTCCAAATTTAAATAATACTAGTTATTTGTGACAAAAGCTGAAAAAAGTATTAAATTTATACCATAGAAACAATTCAGTACGTAGAAGAAAAGAAATCCTCTATATTTATTCTATCGTAGCTTTGTTGTGTAAACAGGGGTCTAAAATGTCGTTATCCCGTTGACTTATCGGTGAAGGTTTGGTATATCTCGTCATGGTTTTCCCGGTGTCGGTCATTGCCAAAGTAAACCAGGATTCTCTTGTACTTTAACCTTCGGATGGTAACTTAATTTAATTGTATACACAGTCTGTATTTTGTTTTTTTAATTAGGAAACTTAAATCACGCACACTGAATTTCAGCTGGTAAATAATTGTTCTTATGCTTATTTCATAAAACATCAATCTCCTCTCCGTTTTCAGCTTTAGCATTGTATGTTTATGTAAATGTAGTGTGTCTGGATCTACTTACTCACCACCACCACCACCGCTATTCATGTAATTTTGTTTTAAAAAATTCACGTGGAAAACTCTGTTGTAGGTGGGAACACCCAAACAACCATATTTGTTTGTTTTGATTCCGCCCTCTTACAAATCCTTTCAGCATCCTAAAATGATACTTTGTTTAAACGAATTCTCTTTCGTTGAGACGAAGCCATATTACGTAACAGGACTTGGGGGTTCTTATCTATAGTGGGCAGCCATAATCAGGAACGGAAACCGGTAGTTTGTGTCGCCTCTCTTCTACCTACTCCCCCCTCCCTTTTTTTTTAATCTTTATTCTTTTCCGCTGCAGTTGGTTTTGGTCTTCCTGTTGTCCTTTCCAGAATAAATCTACCAGAATTATTCTCAAATTTATTTATTTATTTAATTTCAACTTATTTTCAAATGTATATAATACAAGCGATATAAGTAAACGTATCTAGGTAAATAATTTACACAATTTATCATTTTAAAATATTTTTCTTACATTTTAAACAGAATAACAGTTGGCTTGAAATATTATTTTCTTACTACTGAAGAATCTGTCTCACAGGCTGTCGTTAATGTTCAGAGAGTTTTACTGAGACCGCACCTAGAATTATATTAACCTTCTTCAGAGAAACAACATTAGCTAGAAGCACAGGGTTTTATGCACCAGTTATGAAAAGATTTGACAGAATAGCATTAATACATTATTTTCTGTAATATTATGTGTAGTGAAATTTGGCGCTTAGACGGATAATTCGCTTAGTCAAGATGTAGAATGCAGGATTTTGTCATAGCACACAAAAAATTATCCTTTATTGTGCCAACATTTAATTATAAAATGAACATATATCGCAACCTAAGTATTATTTAATACACTGAAGAACATGAAAAGTAGTTTATAGACGGAAATACGAGAAAATTGCCCCTAGCCAATTTTATCAACAATATGTACTATGTATGTATGTATGTATTATGTATGTATGTATGTAGTGCACAAGAAACCCGTGAAAGGAAATTCATGTTCCCGTACTTCATGCTAATGACTAGCAGCGATTCAGGGATTAACTTTTCTGAGCCTGCTCCATGGGGTTTTCCTTGTTTTTGTCTGCATTGCTAGAAAAACCGACTAAAGCTTGAGTAAAAACAATATAAAGGAAAAAGGATCTCGGTAAGCTACAGCAAAGTTATGCAGCTGCATGAATACTTCTCTTTTTTTTTAATTTCAAAAGGTAGCCTGAGGAGAGAGCATGAATCGATTTTGGTTTGTTTATCAAAACACAGCACTGTTCTCTCTGGCTTGTATGTGAACAAGGCAGTGGCAGCGCAGGGGTTCCGATTTTTAAAATATATTTCACGTATTTTATTTCAGATAGTCACTTAGCGTTTCTATCCTTGTATTTATTGGCTAACTTTAAAAAAATTTCTCTTACAATTTTAAATGTAATTCCTCTTTGAATTCCATACTAATGAGGCGTAACTCTAAAGACCTGGCTATTACATTAAACTGGCGCCAAAATATATTTCCGCGAGGTCATCGATTGTAGGCCTTATTATTACTGAGTATGAAGTTGAATTTTCCCCGCCGACATAGAACCACCCATTAGAGATACAGCTGTAGTTAGAAAGAAATTTAGTGAGGCACAGAATAGAAAACGTAAAGCTGGAGAATGCAAAGCAGCGAAAAGATCAAGTAAAATAATGACTGCTTTTTTAGAAGGGGAAAAAAAGAGTATGAAAGAAGACAATAATGACGGGTGTTCAGATTCACCAAAATCAAGAGACGATGAAAGGGGACGATTGGAAATAAACTTTGGAAGTGTGGAAGAAGATCCAGGGGATAGTGAGGACGAGAAAACAGAGGGAACGGGTGAAACGACAATTTAAGTTACAATGTGACTGAAAATGAAAGTGTCGTAGCTGATTCTGATCAGGACTTTACTCAACCAGCTGTTCTGGTTTTCAAGGATGTTAGTTACGGTAATTTTTTATCGAGTGGGCAACCTTGTATTGAAAAATCTCTTAAAGAGGTGATGGTGGAACTTGTAGCCAATTTTTCCAAAATGCAGGTGCAATCCTCCCCAGAGTATAATACGGGACAAAGGCTGTGATCTGTGGGTGGACCAAACACTGGTTCATTAAAGATCAACAAAAGGGAGAGAACATGTCTCACGTACATGGCTAACATTCAGTGAAGAAAGAAGCTGCATTCTGCTTTTGTTGTTTACTTTTTTTATACGGCCCTTCAAATTTAAAGACTGGCCTCTGAATCAAAATCTGTTTTCTTCAGTTGGAAGAAAATGGATAAGTTTTAAAATCTTGAGGAAAACCCATATCATCGTAGTTATTTCATGGAATGGAAAGAGACTGAACAGGTACTGAAGGGCACAAAATGGGTTTTTTGAACAAGATAAGCAAATCCAGGATGAACGATATCGTTGGAGGGAGGTTCTTATAAAGACTTCTTGATGTGATAAGGCTCTTGTCTTCACAAAACCTTGCTTTAATAGGTCTTGTAGAAAATTTGGACGGTCTTAATCTTGGACATTTTCTAGCTATTTTGAAGTTTCTTGCCATCTATAATCCATTGATAGCCGGCAATCTTTCGAGAGTTTGGGAAAACCCATGCTTGTTGTCCTATTTATCACACGGCATCCAAAATGAATTTATTTCTCTGCTAGCCAGGTAGAAAGCGAATCATAAGTGAGATCAAGGAGGCAAAATACTTTGGTATTCTTTTCGACTCAATTCCTGACGTGTCGCACGCGCAGAATTTGCCCGAAGTAATTTGGTATGTCCAGCTTAATTTTAACACGGTTGAAGAATTACATATGCGAAACATTTTTGATTTCTTGGAATTTGAGAAGAAAGATGCTACTGAGTATGAGAAAATAATCATTGAGAAACTCCGTAAAAATAGGTGTTTTGGAGGCTCAAACGTATGACAACGCAGCTGTTATGTCAGGACATTACAATGGTGTTCAGTCGAGTTTTTGAGAAGAACTCCAATCAACGTTTGTAAAATATAAACCATTCTCTCAACTTAACTGGAATATACTCTGCTTCTGTTGATTCTTCCATAGTTACGTTCTTTGGAGTGGCAGAAAAAGTACGTCTTCTTCTCTGGAAGTACCACAGTAGAAGAAGATGAAAGAAAAACTAAACTTAATTGTGAAAAAAGAATCTGACAGTGCTAGAAAAGGGGCGGGGTGCGTAATTGCGAGTTTATTTGATAATCTTATCGAGTTTCTTCATTCTCTGAGCGAAGGTGACCTGCTTTAACGGTCTTCTGACTTTTCATTTTGTTTGCTTTCTACACTTTCGGGAATAGGTCTTGCAAAAATACCAGCATTGTTCATAAACGTCAGCAGTCTCTGAATATGGATCTGTGAGTAGCAGTAGTTGATCTTTGTGCACAGATGTGCATTTTCGAATAGAGGTTCCCAATTACGTCAAAACTCAAATGATGAAGACCTGTAGCTTGCAGAAACATGGGACATTTCCACTGATAGACATGTTAGACATGGTGCAGAATGCCTGGTGAGGAAGCGCCTGATAGGGGACTAAAACTCTTGTGCAAGAGATAGGTAGGTAATAAGCCTCACTTTAGACAGACTGATTCAAGAAATCCAGGGCTGCAGCTGACGACTTGAAGATCTGAATTCTCAGTTTAGTTTTCTCTTGGACGTCAAATCACTCATCAGTGGTGACACTGAGGTAGGTGTATTGATACTGAGGTTTGCTGACTTTTTAAATACACATGAAAAGGGAAATCCACTGTATCAAGATATATTAGAATGCTGTATGCTGTTTCAGAAAAGACAGAATCCAGAAATCTCGTTATTAGATACCCTGGAAGAGTTCAATTCCCTATTCAGAATCAGAATGACGTTTTTTCCAAACCCCCGCAGAGCCTTACAAATTCTCTTGACAGTGCCTGTTTCTGTTGTCAGTTGTGAAACATCTTTCACTAAATTAAAGACAATAAAAAGTTTTCTCCGGTCTGCCATCACACGAGAATGCTGGATATGCTTAGCCATTCTTTCGACCAAGAAAGAATCTTTTAACGTGATAAATGTTGACCATCTCATTAACCAGTTTGCTGCAGAATAGGCATAAAAATGTGACATTTAAACACCAATAAACAAAATGGCTGTTTGCCACGCAGCCTCTGAATCATTTAAAGTTGATCTTATATAAGCTGTGTGAAATAAATCTGTTTCTATCTGAGAAATTATCTTGCTTCGTTCTTACTATATGCTGTGTGGCATGTGAGTGGTTCATTAACTTAATGGAATTATAAGATGACAGATGAAGTGGCATGAGTCAATAGGCCATGTATCTGAGTGGTAGGTGTTAGAGAGTACTATTTTTTCAAGCAGATAGGAGGTGCTAAAAAAGAGCAATGAATCCTTGTGCTGCCACTGAGTATGTGTGTGTTTGTAATGAGCAGAAATCTTGGCAGCCAAAAAGGCTTTCAGTGTGCTGCTCTCAATTTTTGACTGACAATATCAGATATTAACCCAATACATATTAACATTGTGACCTTTTTTTCCTTTCTCTATCTCATTTTCATACAAACAAAAGAGGACATGTTGATATATGTCTAATTATGGTATTCATGAGGCTGTGATCTATTCATAAAATTATTTTGCATGATTTGACAATCTGCTTTTTAAAATAAACCAATAGGTAGGTAAGTAAATAATTATGAATTATGAGTCTATTATCATGGTTGGAAAGGTCTGTTTTTACTTACATTTATAATACCTTTTATGTTTATTTTATAATAATAAGGTAAACAGTGATAGGTTAGGAATCATAGAAGACCGTTCTGACGGCTTGTGTACTCTCTGTTCTTGCTCTCGCGTTTTCTCTGCGTGACACACCATTAATATTAATAAGCCGCATTCAGCAGCAGACATCTAATATTTATTTGCCTAGTTTATGAATCATCCCATCAATGTGCTATGCACCATTGAAACTTGAAGCATTAAAATTTTATTAAAGAGCAATAGTTTTTTTCTTGACACAATGAGGCTGCAAGGAATTCATCTGTAACTATCATCTAAACCTGGATACTTTCACTGTGAAAACAGTAAAGGTAAAATGTATTTCCTGTATGTGTCTTGCAATGGAAAATTTCACTCTAATTAATCGTATGGTGGTTTTCGCAGATGCTGATCATAAGATTAAGTGACGTTTTCTGAGTAGACAAATTGGAGCAGCAGAATGGTGCTCATCTTACAGTATACGGAGAACTTGTTGCGTCTGAATAGACAATGAACATATTTTGCAGGTATTTAGAAACTTTTTACAAATAAGACAAAGTGCATTACGAACAACTGCAAACAAAGAGAAACAATTCATTTAATGATGGCAACCATTTATTTTTCAACAATTTAAAGTTGATTTTACACATCAGGGCTTAGCTGGAGACAGTCCACTCCAATAAAAAATAAAAAATGAATTAGATGAAATATTGAGTAGTACCTTCGTTTTGTTATATATCTTAAAAAATAAAAACATCTGCTCGGTCTTTCCTAGCGTATTTATAGTTTTTATGCTTCAAGAAAACTTTTCTGAACCTCCTTTTAAGAGGATTTCGAAAAGAAATAACGGACCGCTTACAGAGCAAATGTTCTGTACTCTTTTTGTGTTTTACTTTTTAATTCAAGCTGGCTGCAGTTAGAGAGAAGTCACCTGTGTCTGTGGGAGACGTGTTGTGAGATCGCAAAAACAAAGGCTATGAGCTATTTCTCCTTAAATTATCAAACTATTCCACTTTTTACAAGTGTTTTCTTTTTAGTAGTTCTGTTTATTACTTGATTATAATGAATTATTTGTAATGACATCATTGCATCATTTTTTTTCGTATTCAAGAACATTAAATGAATACAGAGAAAAATGTTTTCGTAGGTATTTAAAGAACATGAAAATTATTTATTTTACTAATTTGCCTTTGCCTTTTCTGAAAATAGCTTCAATTTGAATATACAAGAAGAAACATACTTATTACCTCTAAATGATAGCTAACCAAAGCAGAAAACCTCAATTGCATCCGTCAACCTTTTGATCACATCCAAATATTTAATAAAAGTAATAAGTTTTTTTTTTGTGGCCTTCACATCGTTGACAGGATGCACAAAATCTATTCATACCGCTTTCAGATAACATCCAATCATCAAGGTATATTTTAGATATATACTAAATTGCTGAGAAAAATTCTTTTAAATAATAATAATAATAATAAAATATACAGACTAATAATAGATAGAAAACATGGGGAGTGGTAATAAAATTGTTAATGTTAAATTAATAAAATGTGCAAAATAATAGTTATAAGATATGCTAACAGATATTAAATTTAGCAGACCTGCAGACAATAGTTTTAAAATATGTTGACACATATTAAATTAAGAATATGTGCATAGAGGTAATTAGTGGCTAAATGCATCCACATAAAATACTGTCATGTATGCTATGCAATTAGGCAGGTCAAAGAAGATGGGGAAGTAAAAGCAGATTTCCTAAATCTATACTTAAGTTTTCCCAAATGAAAAGATGTTGGATGCCAATAAAAAATAACTCAAGAAATAAACATTAAAAAGGCAGAAGGTTTTAGTATTATGATCAGAGCATGAGAGCATCAAAGCTTTCTACAGCTTGTAAAAAAAAATGGTGAAACAGTAGCAGTATTCACCAATATATTCAGAACAGAGACTCAGTATTATCAAGAGTTAGCAGTGAAGAAACCTGCTCATAGCTCAGGGCACCCTTTTGGGCCAATCTAGAAGCTAGGCTAGATCCCTTATAGCTGAACTTTCAAAAGGATACATAAACATCCAAGAAATTTTTAAAAACTGTTAGGAAATTAAATAACGCTAAATCTCCCAATGTGATGGGTCTGAATTCTATGAAATGTTTGGATAACTGTTAGTTATTGATTTGAAAGACAGCCTTTATGTGTTTTACACAGGGGTTCACCATTTTTACACAACACAGTGCCACCATACTCTACTTATCAAGAAGAGAAATTGCGAATGACTGAATTGACTGTTTTCTGTGGATTAATTTGCCAAAGGATTTTGGAAGACTTTTACCCTACCAGTAAAGTCACTTTTGCATGAAATCTAAGTAAGATTCAGCGAGCAATCTTTCAATTGTCTTGGGTTTCATTCACACCCCAGCTTTGGGACACTGTAAGTAAGTCAGGGCACTGGGAATAAACAAGGCTGCTGCTGATTATTTTTGTCACCTTGGAACCTGATGACTGCTGGAGAGATCACCCAATTGTCATAGTAAGTGTTTCAGCAATAAGCTAGCAAAAGTTATTCATAAATCATTAGCAATGACCAAATCTACTTAGTTAGAGGGGGTTGTGTAATGTATTTTTCTCAAAATGATCAGAGAAATTCTGCATAAAACAGACAAGCCATTCATTAGATAAAAGCATTTAATAGGGTAGAGTGGATTTTACTGTTTAAGACATTAAAAGAGTTGGGTTTGGGGAAGACATTTAGTTGGATGAAGTTATCTTACTCAGATATCCAGACAAGAATTAGTCAAAACAGTTGTACATAAACTTATTTTAAACCCTCACACAGAATATGGAAGGATTGTCCTCTCAGCACTATACTGCACATCATTATAGCAAAGACACTGGCCTCTATGATCCATGATAAGGAGAACATTGTAGGAATACCTATAACTCAGAGGTTTTCAAACTTTCTTCAACTTAAATATCTCTCTAAAAATTTGTAAATTTTTGTGGACCCCATACTTATAATAAACCTAATTTAATAATAATCTGAAGTAAATTTAACAAAAATAAATTTTAGATTTAAACAATGAGAGATTTTTACACAAATAACTCAATGAGAATGGTGATTCTCCTTCACTTGACTGGGTCTGATAATATTTGATTCAGTTTTTGAAAGGACACATCAAAGATCAGCTTCAGTAGTATCCAAAAGAAAAATTTTGAACTTGATAATGAATAGACTTGAAAATGCTGAGTTGCATAAACACTTAAACGGAAAAAGTCAGCAGGTTTCAGAGCATTAAGCCTATGTTTGAGGATATGTTTTAGCAATCTTGCACCAAAAGTTTGTCTAAGATTGTTCTTCAAAGAGGTTACCAGCAGCAGTGTTATTGACTAAATCAATAAGTTCTCACAGTTGGTAGTCAGCAGTAGAAATTGGAGTTTTTAAAGGTTAGTGATTGCATGCAGGTTGTAATCCACAAGTTCCTGGAATGCATGGAGGTAATCTTGAACCAGTTCTGAGAGCTTTGTTGTTGTGTCTGGTTCAGTGAAGTTGCAGCGTGGGTTAAACATCTCAAAATTTTCTTTACTAATCCATTTTTTTCACAGATCAAGTTTCATGATAGATGCTTTCATCTTGTCCACAAAATTGATGATTGTAGCATCTTGTCCTTGCAAGGATTTGTTCTGTACGTTTAGACATGAGAAAGTGTTGACCAGGTAGGAAAGATATCTGATTCATAGAAATGGAATCTTCAAACTCTGTTTGGCCACACAGAGAAAAAAATTCAAGTATCTCTGCACACAATTTATAAACCTTTTCATGCAACAACCAGTGCACTTCTTTAACAGAACAGGTATCTAATAACCAACATGACAGTCGAGACATTAAATTGAATAGTGACCAAATAAAACAATTCTGGGTATTGTCTTTCCCTTAGCCAGGAACATAAAGGTAGATAAAGATAATTGACAACAGCAACTGGATTCCTTAGAAACTAAATGAAAGGCTGGCAAGCTCACAACCTTAGCAACATGTGTAATGAAATTATCATAACTTAATTGCACCTGTGGTATGGTAGCTGGCCTGTATAAGGTCTAGTACTTCTAGTTGGTTGAAATATTTAAATGTTGTGACCATTTTATTAGAAAAAAAGTATTTTAACTAACCATTCAGAAGCAACCTGGCTATTAACCTCACATATTTCTTATTGTTTGAATATTGAGGATTAAGGTATAAATTTCATTACTAAATATATATGTTATTGCACATGATTAATATTGGTTTTAGGACTAATTCAAGTTTGACAGCACATGGGGGAATTTGTTCAGACCAGGTAAGCTGGCCTAACAAGGCCTCTCAGCATAGCAGGGAGTTTTATTAGGCGAAGTTCATTAAAACTATATCTCATTTTGCAAGTGAAGCCTATGAAGGTACCCAAAGTTTCATTCTCATTTATTATTTCACTTCCAGATTCTTTGTTAATATGTTTGTTTATGTTCATTAATTTTAAAATTCATTATCTTGATTTTTATTGTTCACATATAACTGGCACCAACATGGCACATTACAAAAAAAAAAAACTCCATGGACACCAGAGCAGCTACAAACTGCTCTACACATCGTAAGCGGAGGATTGTGTGTACAACAGTTAACAGATTTGGAATATCAAGGTTTCTTTGGAATCATATTGCACCTAGGAAACTTATTTTTACTCAAGAGTATGATGTACACTGGTTAACCATATAGAGGTTTTGTGAAGTTGTTTTCTTACTAACAGTGAAGTTGATTAAATCATGCCATTCCAAAGCCACTTGGTAATCAGAAAGCAGTTTAAGGATTTTAAAAGAACACTTTCGATTTATCAATGAGAAAGGTACAATTCATGAACCCTGAACATTCACAGAAGTTAAATTGTGAATGATTACTTCATCAAACCTGGAGGTATTAAAGGACTTAACCTGTTGGACAAGCCCAACAACTTATAACCTAGACGTGCAGACTAACCTTGCATCCCTTGCAATGAGTTGTAGTACCAAAGATGAGAAAAGTTCACCTTGTTTCTTCAGAAAATGTAAATATTGTAGTATGTACAACCACTATTGGAAATTCAGCACCACTGACAATTTTTTCAAAGATAAATAGGAGTAATTTTTGGATGATCTTCCACAATTGTTAGTTCTTTAAATGGCTCCAGAAGGAAACATGACAAATGTTTTCATGAATTGGCTTCATCACTTTGCTAAGTTTAAGCCAGAAGGGCCTGTCCTACAAATTTTTGTTGAAATGAAATGCCTCTTGCAGTCTAGAATTGTTTTCATGCGAATCTACTTTATCTTCAAACACAACACATGAATTGCAACCATTTGACAAAGCCATCTTCCAAAAGTTGTTGGGATGAAGTCCTGGAATTCTGGCTCAACAGATCAACAAATAAAAGGTGTGTTTGGAAGAGTATTTACTCCATTCTGGTCAAAGATAATGACAATGGATAATATCATAAGTGCATTCAAAGCAACTGTTTTTTTTCTATCCATTAGATTAAAATAGTCCATTGGGGAGAAGCCAGCCATGATTGCACCTCTGCTAGCAATACTGGCTTTTATTCTCATTTCTTCAGCCAGGAACTTGTCTGACCATCATTACTCAGCCTATTCTGGTCTGAATCCCCAGCAAGCGCTCCGCCAGACCAAACTCTGGCACTCCCTGGCAAGTGTGTGACCAATGTTAGATTTTACGAACTTATTGATAAACCAAAATCAGAACAAAAGAAAACAATTGCAAAAGTTTAAACAGCAAAGCTCAGAGTAACCAAAGAATTGTTTTCATCTCAAGTTAATACAAGTCAGAACAACAAATCTCATTTAGAGTCTGACGAAAACATGTTAAAGATTTCATGGTGTCTGCTATTGTGAAGATGAGCAAAAAGACATGAGGCAGTGTATTGAGTGTAAGCTATGGGTGCATGAAAACTTTGGTCTAACAGTGGATGGTGAATTTTGTTTGCCCATATTGTGATGAGTCTAATTAGGGTACATTTTTAATTTGCCAAAAATTATTGCATTTAGTTTTACATTCACAAATATACACATTCACTGAAATCTAAATGATATTATTTTCCATATATGTCAAAAACATTTCTTATCTTTATTATCAAAGACAAAAAATGTTTCTTGCTCTTCTCATGACCAGAAATAAATAAATTGTATTTTAATATGGCATATTTTTATTTGTATTGAGATACAATAGAAATTATGACCATTAAAAATCCAAAATGCAGTATAGGGTTTATCTGGGTCCTGCCCCACCTAATGTGTGCATGGTGTAGAGAAATGCTCGGTTGCCTGACATAAAGATACCCAAAGCTTGACCAACATTCTTTGGTTACCTACCAATTCCTGCTCTTTGTAGCAGTACATGCATAAAAGTTGCATACTTACTCTGCTTGTATCACACACACACATTTTTCAACATTAAATACACAGTACTGAAACAAAATTATTTCAGTACAAAGCAGAAAAAGTAAAAGAAACTATTCCCCGTAGGGCTTTGTGTGCAAGGGAAACTAAACCACCATTACAGGCCCACATTTATATTACTATTAGGTGGTTATAAACGTTTTGTCAGTTTCTTTACCACAACAATGAGACTTCATATCTTTGCTGAACATGAAGTTTATTAACCAAAGTAAGTTCCATTGCAACCAATACACTTCTGCCAACAAGTTACAGCGCATTCATACCATTTTGAAAAAAATCTGGATTTCTGGAGTCAATAAACTTTTGGAAGGCAGTTTCATTTGCTGCTTGGTTGAAGGAGGATTTCATACAGAAGAAGCTGTAAAGGTGTTTGAAAAGGTGGTAGTCTGTGGGAGAAAGGTATGGTGAATAGGCTGGGTGAGGGAGAACTTGGTACCCCAATGTGTTCAGTTTCTGAAAAGTCACTTTCGCAACATGAGAACGAGCATTGTTGTGGAGCAGGGCTGGGCCTCTTCTATTCACCAATTCCAGCTGTTGTTTGGAGAGTTTCTGATGAACCTTTAATTCACAACAGTACTTTTCAACTGTGATGGTTTTGTTTCTTATGACAAGGGAAGAGCAGATCTCCAATTGACAATTTTGTTGTTGTTCATTCCACTCATGAGACATCCACTTGTCAAGCTGTTTCACTTTTCCAATTGCACCAAGATTCTGAGAAACAGTTGCAGTGCTTATGTCAAGGTCTCCAACAATTTCTCACACAGTTTTTGTTGGATCGGCTTCAACTGAGGCTTTCAGACGGTCATCATTACAGCTGGAAGGACGTCTGCTACATTCCTTATCTTCGAGGTTCTCATCTCCTGATCAAAACTTTGCAAACCATTGTTAAACTGTGCGCTCATTTGCTGTCTCTTGCCCCATGCTTGCTTAATGTTATGAGTTGCCTCGCTCGCTCTGTGGCCTATTTTGAACTTGTGAAGCAAAATGGCACAAAAACTCTTCTATCCATGCTTCACTCAGAACCCTGAAACAAATATCTATTTATGATTTTTAGAAAGGTAGGTTTTGCATGCATGCCAGAGCACACTACAAAACGATGTATAACTTATCTGCATACACCTTCACAAGCATGAAAAAATTAACCACAATTAACATATAAAAACCAACAAAACGTTTTTAACCACCCAATACCATATAAACCAAGTTTTTTTTTTAATGTAAAAACTAAGGCAAGCAACCATTTTTTGTGCAAATTAGGTGCAATGATTTGAATGTTTAAAATCATTAGTGTGGCAGTGAAAACAAAAAAATAAGCAAGCATACACTTAGCAAAATTAGGGAAAATTTGTTTCTACCATTTACAAGTTTTCTACAAGTATTTAAATTTATGGTTTTCTATAGCCTGCAACAGATTGTAATTTACTTTGCTGGAATAATTGTGATACAGCTGATAAATTAATGGCTATTTATTATAAATACCAAGCAATCTAAAACCGGAATACATTATCTTTTCTCTATGCTTCTTGCTGTTCTTTATTGCAACAACAAAAATTATGAGAAAACTGAATTTTCATTATTATTACGGTCAAATAAGCACTAATTTCATATTTAAGAGAAATTACTTGATAAATATACTTCTAGATGAACAAGCCTGCAGTGCTTGCGTGGTGTTAAAACATGCTCATATTCTGGTTGAAAATTTGCATACTAAAGAAGGAAACCCAAACATGACATTGCATGTACAAAATGTGTTAGTAATCTCCAGAAACTCATATCACCTCTCCCACTTAATCTGCATATACAACACATTACCATTTCCTTTATAAAGTGGGAATTTAAGTGGCATAAGTCAGTTCAGGAATGTTTATCATTTAACACAAAATGTGATGGATCAGTGGTTTGAGAAACTGTCAATACTTTCTAGTACAATGTTCATCATTGCAGCATTTCTTGACCAATAACAAGGTGCAGTCAAGATTGATCCAAGTAATTCTTGGCTACACAAAATGGCCAATGGTGGTCATACATGGCATTAAAGCCTTTACTGCCAATATAATTTTTTCTGCGATCATTTTTAGACTGGAATCATTGAAATTTTGCACACTCATTTCAATCAGCCATTTTGTTTGTGCCCAACAACTTAACTTAGCTTTCATAGACATCAGGTTCATTTTATGGTGAGTTTAGATCAGTATACAGGTATTCTTCAACCAGAATTTGTACGGGAAAAAAAAAAAAAAAACCCATTAAGTTGAGAGTACACCAGTACATTCATTAGCTTTCCTATAAATGAAGATTTTTCAAAAACAGAATGAATAAAATCAGTCAGTTGTGAGAACCAAACATCAGTGATATTAAAATCACAGTATAACCATGACAAATTTTCATTTTATAAAACTTAAGAAAAATACTTTAGACAAGAGATTTAAATGAAAACAGACAACTTTTGAACCGACCAAGCTACAATCAGTTTAAGTGATATACACATTAATTAATATATTACATTTGAATAAATTGTTCAAGTTCCATTTAATTTTATGTACTAAACAAGATTTTATGAACAAAATACAGATTTTACACATTTATTAGACAATAATAATAAAATGCAGAAAGTAAATGCTTACATTTGATCTCACTTTCCATACAATGATTTACAAAATACTGCTTTGACCATTAACAAATATAACTTTAATACAAGAAAATAGAAGTTATAATCTTAAGAAAAGCTGTGAAAGACAATATTTCCAACTGTTCTGGAATTTATTCATTCAATCCTGAAAGGCACAGAAATCAAAATATATATATATACATACACACATACATACGATTGAAAATTACAACCAATACAAATATTGCAAGTCATGTGACTGGACACACAATTAAATATTTGAAAAAATATCTCGTATTCAAGGCCAACAGAAGTTTTGTTTGGAGTACATTATCATTTAAAAATCTTATCCTCTCCCTGACCGTTAACTCCACAGTTAATTTGCAGCAATTAAAAGGCTGTTAAAACCCACCTTGCAATTTTCGTTGTCTTTGACATTTTGCCAAAAGAAAAATGACAACATTTTCCATACAGAGAGGAATTATGTACAGGCAGTAGCAAAAGTGTCTTTCCTTCAATTTTTGCACAACAGAATTTAATTAACAATAAAATATGGAAAAAATAAACAATTATCAAAAACACAATATCCATTGTTTAACTTTTATGCATACTTTGATGCAGAATTTGAATCCACCTTAGAAGCTGAATACTTTTTTGCAAACCACTGTTAAAAGAGTGGAACAAAATAGTCTTTAATATACAAGGGATAGACTCCTAAAGGCAATTTGTCTGTCTGTCAGTGAGAGTTTATTTTAAACTGGATGCTCCAATAAATAATTGTGTGCATCAATACCAATGCATTTAACAATATCCAAAAGACAAATTTTCATACTAATTGTATCATAATGATAGTTTCATAGATTTTTATTGAGCAGTATGTATTGAGCATACATAAAAATTTGAGACCCATGCAATACCTTTCTAAAAAAAAAATGCATGAATTTATTACCAAAGATAACAAATAAGTTTTACTTTTAAAGACAAGCAGTCTACCAACATCATCATACCAAGTAGTACACAGGAATTGTAGTAGTTTTGGGATAATGGAACTGATTGTTTATCCAAAAATTATGACTTTATGCCAATGTATTTTGAATTGTTATTTATCTCATCCAGATGTTTGCTTATCCATAAATGTGAAAATTATTCAGAAAAAGTGAATTAGTCAGTCAGCATGCATATCCAAATCAAATTCTTTCCAAATGTTTACCACAAAGCCAATGTCATAGTAAAAACTGATGCAGGACTTTACAGGTAACACTGAAAAGGGGATCAGTGAGAATTTTAACTAGTACCACACCTTGTTTCCAAGTGCAAAAATACAAAAAAGCATACATAATATCACAAATCAATTTTACTTTTATTTGTCTTAAAATTTTTAATGTCTCTGAAAAAAGAAAAAAGTAAATTGACAACCAAAGAATTTTCAGCATATTATATAACCCTATTTATAAAATTCTGAGTGTGATGTTCTATGGTGAAAAATCAAGGACTAAGGTAATTTAGAATTTTGAGAACACACAGGAGTAGGAATGAAAAAGTTAAAACAAACTTAAAAACTCTTTTTTAGCCTTCTTACACCGATTTCCTGCATAACATATGCTGGCAATGCTTCTTATCCAGGTCTGGATTCTTTACACAGAATTCCAATACTAATTAAACATGCTTATTAAAACAACAACAACAACACTGGAACAATAGCAAGTAAAGTAGTGGACATGAGTGCTTCTTTAAATTTTAAAAATTTAATAATATAGCATCAATGAATAATTTTTTTGCTTTTAGAAAATTCTGAGGCTGAGAATACAGCAGAGTTTGATAGAAATTTTAGTTTGAAAATGGCTTTCCAACTGTTTGCCACTTTTTACAAATCTGCAGGTAAACTCAGTATAGTAACTGTCTTCAATAAAGAACTTATTTTCTACAAACATAAAAGCATTTTAAAAAATGAAATTTGTTTGGTGCAGATGGGCAGCAACAAGTTTAAGGCTAGCAGTATATTAACCTGTCTTTACAGTCATTCACATTTCACCAACATAAAATGCTAATTGGGAGTGGATCAAACTAAATGTTAATTTTGTTAGAATTTGGTACTCAGGTTTTTAAGTAAAAATTGCTGTTTGTTTGTCAAAGCTGATGATTAAAAACCATTTATGGAAAAATAGTGAGTTGAATACCAAATGTCATTTTATTTTCATTTTTAGCATTCACAGTATAATGACTATGGTAATAATGATTAAGATGCTAAAGAGGAAAAAACATGTTTGGTTTAATGCATTCAGATGATGATGAAAACCATGAGGTTGCTAGGCAAAAACAAGATCCATTCATTTATGAAATTTTAAATATTTTAATAAAAGTTGATGAGATTGTATATTTGCACATAAACTACACCATGTCTGCAATCAAGATGAGACTGAATTTTTTAAAGATTTTTCCTCACTGTGTTGTAGCAGGCATAAAAACAAAATAAGTAGAGAATCCATAGTTAATGTTGCAGGTGAATCACTACCTCCATTAGTGGATTGCTAGTTTTGTCCGAAATGGGTGGATAACTTCTGATGAATTTTGCCGAGTTTGAATAACAGTCAGTTTGTTCTGAAGGTCAAGAGAAAGACTGCACTGCTGTGATGAACGTCTCACATCTAAGCATTTCTTTGATAATTTTGGCTATTAAAGAAAATACCAGTTATCAACCTATATCCCGATATTACACATTTTGCAGTACTGAAAATCTCCTAAGTTGAAACAAACAAGTTACTGGTGGAATGGTGGTGATCACATGCAATAATCCTTCTAAAGCAAAGAGTTTGTAAGAAGCCTTCTTTGAAAGGATTGGCATGCAGGTTAAAATGATCAAGTGAAGATTTAGGAAATATGGCATTTATGAAAATACACTGATCTTCACAAGCAATTTGATAAGGAAAAGTTAAAGCAATACAAGGATTAATTGAGTGACACCAATTGTCTGTGTTTTTCTAATGACGAGAAAGAAACATCTGACAGATATTTTGACTGATTATGATCAAAATGTGGATTTGTTTAACAACTGGAGTGACAATCTCTTCAATAACCAAAAATTACTGGTGAGCACTGGCTTGTTGTCATTCCAAAAAAATGTTCTTTTGAAGAACTGCTGTTAAACTGACTTGCACATATGCTAGCAGAAAACAATCAGACATGATTTTATGAAATTGAAACAATCAGAAAAATTATCCCAAAAGCCAGAAGCCACCATTTAAAATTTTAAAAATGACCAACAAAAGGCTAAGATTATCCATTGTGGCTCAATTTTATTTCTGTATGCATGACATTTAAACAAGAAAATACCTTGGGAATTCCAAATGATATACAGCAAAAGAACTAATCATGCTTTATAAGGAAACTTTGTTACTTAGTTTTGCACTGAATATCAATAAAACAAGCAAGAACATGAAGCTCTTGTCACAAACAATCGAGAGAGAGTTTTCTAAACCAAAATGAAAAAATATTGCTATAATTTCAAAGAAATTAATTTTCTGTGGATTACTGTTACTAACTGGCAGTGTTGCACTGTCTTGGACTGTGACAATGGCTGCTAATGGAAAAAAAATTACGGCTTTTCAAATCTAGACTGTAATATCCTGTTATTTTAGTGAAATGCTATCATTATACAGAAAAAGTAAAATATCATCGTCTTCACATCATACATAGCGATTATAAGTTAGAAAAATGTAAGAAATCCAGACAACCTGATTTGTTTATTAGATATAATAGAAATATTCCTTAAACAGTGAACTAGAAATTGTTTTCATCAAATGCTTTATAAGCAGTTTTCCTCTTTTTTAAACAATAAAACAGTTTTCTTTAATCCACTTTACCTTTGAACAGTGCTGAGGGCATTAGGTGGTGCTGGTTCTTAATACCTTAAAATCCTGCTTGTTGCTCATGTAATCTGTTCCCATTTGGTTCCAAGACATCATGGAATTATCCATCAACACAACAAAATCACTGATGTCTAATTAAAATTTAAAAAAGAAACAACACTAAAGAAGTTTTTTTTTATATATATACTTTATATTACCCATCTGACAAACTTTAGAGACAAGAAAAAACCCATAGGTTTTCATAGCAAGCCAACCTATTAAACAAAATGTTTAATTTATCCCTTTTTCAACACCAGTGTTACTGATTATTAAAGTAAACCTGGATTATTCGGAAGAATATATGCTATCCCAATCTTGGAAACTTTATGGAAAAATGGGAGGTTACAGCCACCTTCCTGAGATAATTATTGGCGTAATATTCAGTGTGAACACTCACAAGTTGAAGATAAAATGTCTCTCTGACTTTCAGATGACCAAACTTGGCTTACCAAAAAAAAAAAAAAAAAATAGCATTTCATTGAAACTAAAGTCTGAACTTTGGCACCAAATGTCTGTGGTTCATCAGGTGATTTATCTATAATAAAAGAAAAGGAAAATTAAGTTTTTTTTTTATTTAAACAAATATTCTTACTAAAACTTTAAAAATGTTTTAAAGAATCTATTTTAACAATACCATTAAATAATGTAACCATGGTATCCTAAAATAGACATTACCTAAAGATTCTGGAATAGTTAAAAGATTTTCTTGATTTCTAAAGGTACCTTTTTAGTTGTTTTTTTAAAAAAGAACTCTAAAATCTTGACATTCTTAGCAAGCTTTCCACTGTATTAAAAAAACTTATGCAAACTAGACAAATTTGCAAAAAAAAATTCATCCATAATTTACATATCCAACTAACATCATTTCATCATTGCCATAAAAGGGGACACCAAGGCAAGCCAAGCCAAAAATGGGACGACAAGAGAGATAGTAGAAATATTTTTCCCAGCTCAGATTTTATTTTCTAGATACTGTGTACAAAAATTAATTAGTCTTTCTGGAAAGAAAGGTGTAACTACTGCACACCAACATCCTAGATGTCCAGCCACTATCACTGCAAGCATGTTGCTTGATGGATGCCAGTGGTAACAAAACTCATCTTTCCTGGTGTAGCATGCATATTGGTGGTCTCCACAGATGACTAATTTTATGGATGCACACATGTCTGGGATAAAGGTTAAGGCTTTTGTAAATTCAGTGGGTTATGACCAAGTTTCAAGTTCAGCAGTTTCGGAGCAATGGTGTGTTTAGAGGGGGGGCATTTGGTATAGGGATATAACAGATATTGCATTCATTGGTGGACATCTAATTTTCATCAGTTAATCCAATCTTTGGACCTGCCCATATTTGATCAAAGAATTTTTTACTGTAATTGTGACAGAATTACATACCATATGTCCAGGACCACTACAGCTTAGAAGATAACATTGCTTCCCTTGGAGCACACTGAGACAACTAAAATCAAAATTATTAAGACACATCCCATACTAACATCTGAAGAAAATCCTGGACCAGGCAAACAATGATCTGATAGATTTCATACCTCTTACCAAATGCTGAAAAAATTTTTTCTGAAGTTATTGTACATTATGGAATAAATGTGCACACAAAAGATAGTGTTCAAATTATTAAAATAGAGATCCAAATCCATGTGTAACAATAAAATATAAAAATTACAAACCTAAATGAATATTTGAAATTCCACTAAATTCATTTTTGACATAAAATAACCAATATGGGCAGATTGAAAAAAGCAGAAATGTAAAATTGAAAAAAGAACAATGCAAGTAAATTACCTAATCATTATTAAGGGGTTGTAACTGCTCATTTAATAACTCAGGAATGTGAAGCATGAAATCTGAACAAGATATGGCCAGAATCTTAACATCACATCAAAATAAGGAACTATAATTTAATAAAGCTTAGTCCTTGCTTCTAAACAAATGTGCAGCATGTGAATGGAAATTTGATCTTAATTAGAAGTTTAATATTGGTTATTTTATGTTGAAAGTCATTTCAGCTGAATTTAAAATATTTAAATTTGTGTCCAGGTGTGATGACACAAGACTGATCTGGCTTTGGGTAGTCACTCATGGTGCTTGTTTACTGTAATTATCACCCTCACTATTGTGCTTTAAATCCAAATGTTCTACAACAGATCTTGTCATGTCAGCTGGAATCACCTACTGTGTTCTCCCACTGTTAATCTGAGCATGGTAAAGTGCATTAAGAAATGTGTTTTATGACACAACCAAGGGCCCCTTTTCTCACCAACCTTTATACTATATTTCATGCTGCAAGTGCAACAATTGTTTAATTGCATTAATGCTTTTGGTAGACACCAACACAGTATGAAAATTACTTTTATGGCAGTAAGTCTGTCTATTTCTTCGATCAATGATGTCACTTTTCAACATAAATAAATGTATATGCCAAACAATTTCACTTTCAGATTAGTGCATTAATGTATCTCAGTATATTTTAAATAGTTTTCCAAATTATTACCACTTAATTTGAAAGTGTTGTTTTCATGTATCCAGAGAGTACATTTTTTTATCAAGCACTTTTGATACTACTAAGTTTAGACGAGAGAGAGAGTTCTAAATGGACTATTATTTTTTTTCTGCTCAAAAAATTTCTTAGTTACAAAAATACAATACGAGTAATTTAACAACAACATATTTTAATGATACTTGTGTCTGTAAACCATTTAGATAAAATCCAAGTAGTTTTAAAACTTTATATGAAGTCGTCTTTGCATTAATATGGACATCCAACAAATTCTCAATTATTTATATTTTCCTAGTTTTTTTTATACTACTTCACTTGAAAAAGAATTTATGAGCAGACTGTTAAAAAGCATCCAGTTAGTTTGATATTTGCTTATTGTGCACTAACAAAACTGAGCACCACTGGATTTTATTCACATCACATACAGCATCTCTGCATCTGAAAAGAGTTTTTTAATACTTCAATCAGATCTTGTCTAAACAATGAAAAATTAGTTAAGTCACTTTATAATAATGCCTAAAACTCTCCCATTATTATATTTTACACCTGTAAGCAAATGATTACCTAACTCATGAGAGAAAAACCAATTGACCTATAAGTATCATATAATTTTGCATTGCATTCACCATTTACATTACTGGTCCAATTAACTAGTAATAGTCCTTACGATATGATATGCTTGCCAAGATTGCTATGCCATTAAGATTTCGTGTTCTGTTCAAAGAAAAGTTAAAAAATTGAAATATTGTCAATAACTAATTAAAAAACTAGCCTCAATTTTCAGCATCAGCAAGACCTTAATACTGGTATGATACGTTTTCAGGAGAGCAGTTGGGTACTGATCTTGTTTATTAATGTTAGTCCTGTTATCTACCTTCATCCTTTTCCTATACTTACTCAAATTAAGTAGTCTCTAACTAGACTGAGACAAATCTCTGGTATCCAAAAAAAGCCTTGTTATCATTCCAACCAGTTAGCTAATCAAAAACAAATAAAAACAATCACTGATCTAGATTAGTTTTGTTTATACAGAATTTCATATGAATGATTATATACAATTTCTCATCCCTTTATCTATGTTTTTGGGTATCCAGTGACCTGATAGTAGATCACTGGATCACCAAGGCTCAGGACCTGAGTTATATTCCAGCAGGGGACTGACTCAGTTTGGCATACTCCCTGGCATGGTTTCTTCTAACTCTTCTTCACCAGCTGGTTGCATGAGTTTCCTCCCACATCTAAAAATAAAGAGTTCTAGTAGGGATTTCTCTGCCAGTGTTAAGTGCTGTGCCCCTCATGGCACAGGATAGGCAATGCTTTCTTCCCTCAGTTGTCTCCAATGTAAAGAGGTTATAAATCTATATTAATAAATTTTAAAATCAACCACATTAAACGAAATCATGCTTTTCATCAAATCAGTAATGTAAATATTTGTAACAGTGCATAGTATCAAAATTAAATTAGGGGTTTCCAGATATACAAAAACTAAATATTTTTCATGTTTCAGTCTATCTTCTAGAAATACAACAAGCATTACTAAATAGCCAACTTGTGTCCATGCTAATTGTTAAATACATTAGCACATATATATGCAGATTAAGTGAAAATCACATATCAGTTATTCTGATGGCAGCAGCAAGAAGTATTCTAATCATGGCCATGCCACTAATGTTTTATTTGGTTTGTTTTCACAAAAAATAAGAGCCAAGGTCCATAACATGTCTAGTGCATAAACAGGCCAAATTAGAATTGAAATTTGTTAACTGCTAATGCTCAGTAGACAGCCATGGCTATGAAGTTTTTAACAAAGGTTCAAAGACAGACCTTAAAGCAGAAAGAACAGAACAGAAAACTCTTTAAAGGAATCACTGGAAAATCAGCAGCAACAAAAAATGTCTTAGAATTTAATATGTAATGATATTCTGACAGCTATTCTTTAATAAGGCTTGTTATTTAATTTTATTCGAGATGTAGATATTTTGTGGGATTAATTTTGTAAATAGATTTTCTTTGTTCTATTTATTATTATTACTTTATTATAGTCGTTACATATTGCTAGCAAGTAGTTCTTTTAACTAACATATTTCAAAGATATAATGAAGATTTATTTCATATTTCCTTTTCATGTAGTTAAAATTAATAGTTATTTTGCAGAATATTGGTGGTAAAAATGGTTAGCTGCTTCTTTCCTTGCTTAGAAATAATGTTTGTGCTATCAAAGACAATTTTATTTTTAAAAAGCAGCTATGAAAGAAATACTTAGGTATCAGTGAGGCTTCAAAGTCTTGAAGAAATAAAAAATATAATACATAACAAAAATATCACTTTAAATAGCAGTGCAGACTGATTATATATTACATTACTTATGTAAATATACAAAAAATCCAATTTGGTAAAAACTGAAATCCTATCTCTCTCTCTCTCTCACACACACAGAGAGAGAGAGAGAGAGACACACACAGACACAGACAGACAGACAGAGAGAAATTAAGATATAATATAAACAGTAACAATATACTTGAAAGTGACTTTTTAAAAGTATATTGTCAAAACTCACCTCTCACCTAAGGCATTCCTGGTGAAAATTCAAATTATATTCCAATGATGGTTGTTGAGAACTTGGCGGTGAAGAAATAGGCATTGTCTGAATATTTGATGCTCTAGGTGAAGTCATTCTGATATTTGGAGATGATACCTGAGGAAACCTGGGCATGGGACTTCCAAGGAAAGGAATTACTGAAGGTTGCTGTTGATGGTGTAAATACCAAGGATAGTTGGGGTAGAAAACAACAGTATCTTTACTTTGATGGCTATGAGGATAGACTCTGGGACAAGGTTGTGAATTATAGGAATCTTGAGGTGAAGAAAGAAGAGTGCTGACTGGTCTCACTATGCGAGTCATAGCTTGTTGCGTAGTATTCCATTTTGATCTTGAGGGTACAATCTGCTGACTTGTCATTCTTTCTTTTGTTGCATGTGAAAAATCATTATGGTAGAGTGTGGAGGTTTTTTCTGGATGCAGCATATCTGAAGCCTGAGGCAATAGCATCTGATTATACTGCACCTGATTGCTGTAATTAGGAGCAATATTAGAACTATGTTCCGTAGTACTTCTCTTGGTTTGACTGTAAATAGGTGAACCAAAAGCAGTCTGAGGTGACGTATTGGAGGAAACTAAAAGATCCCGTACTGTACTGTACTCAACAAGATGCTGTTGTGAAGGATGTGCTAGAGAAGGTGTTGGTTTGAAAATATGATTAACCTTTTTTTCAGCTTTCCTGTTTTTAAAGGCTAATTCCTTTTCCATATGCTCTATAGCACTATTAACTCCTGTAACACTAACTCCTTTATAATAAGGCTCAGTAATAACATGAAAATTTTCTGTACTTAGAGGTAACTGGTCAGAATTAGTATATACACCTCTCTGAATTGGTCCTTTTGTAGGGGATCCATGAGAAATTAAATTTCTCCTTTGAGTATTAATAATTGTACTTTCCCTCTCTTCTGCATCTGATTCAAGAAGTATTTTGGGTTCTACACACAAGGGCAGACTATGTTGTATTGACATTTCTGGTTTACTGGTAAATCTTTTTTCAGGCACAGTTGATCTTTGTACAGATTCAGAATGTCTAAAGATATTTTCATTTTGTAATCTTCTCTCTAAAGCTAAATTTAATTCTTTTTGAATTAAACTTTCCTGTTCACTCTCACGTCTTATTTTGGATCTTTCTTCACTAAATCCTCTTTGTTTTCCAGTGGAAGATGTATACCTAGGCATATTTTCATAGCTCACATACTGGCTGGCACATAATTCATCAAAAAATCCTGAGGTAAAAGATTTCTTTGTTTTCAATTTTTTACACTGACTATCCAAATCAGTGGTTAAATCCACAATTATTTCATTTTGCTTGTATTCTTTTCTCTGTTCTTTTTTATTTAAATCTCTCTCATCTCTAAAGCTTGTAAGTGAACTTTCAATTGCTGATTGAATTTTAGCTGGTTTTTTGTACCAATGGGATGCTCTGTGTTGAAAGTGAGTTTCAGAGATCGGTGATGAAAACTGTGTTGGTGAATGCTGTGAAATCAGAGGATGAGATGATACTTGATGGTGCACTGCTGGTTTTTCATAAAGTTGTGACATGTTCTTTGTGTAATGATGGGATGATCTTGGAAAATCATTTGATGACTGCTGATCAAGATTTGTAATTTTTCCATGATATGCATTCATCTGAGGTTTGCACTGACCACTGTTGGTGTTTTTGTGCAGATCTTCATAAGTACTGCTAAAAGTGGTTGGTGGTATAAAGTGACCTGAGGTTGGATTCCTATGATCAGCAGCAGAATGTAAAGGTGATAAATCATTTGAAGGAATTATTACACTTGCTTGGGAAATATGAACAGTCACTGCTGGTTTTCCTTTTGGTGAGGCATGCAGTGATGACTGCAGACCTGATCCTTGTATCAAAGGTACAATAAGATTTCCAGGTGCTTCAAAAGGAAGCTGGGAATGTGCATAAGGAATAGAAGTAACAGGAACACAACTCCTGTTTTCTAAAGGAGATCCTTTTATTGCATACTTGCTTGCTGTATAGGGACATGATCTGAACAAATGTTGAGGACCTGATGGCACAGGAATTTTAATCATTTCATGAAAATGAGTTACATCAGTGTGTTGATGAGCTGGTGGAGGGACCTTAGATATTTGTTCTTCTTCAGCAGACATATGCATGCCAAGTTTTCCAGAGACAGGACTGTCAGAACATTTAGTTTGCTGTTGTGAGTGATTCTGAAAAAAGGTTGCCATCATGGGTGTTTGGACTGAAGAAGTTACCATGGTTTGAGCTCGTCCATGAGACTGAGTGTACATGTGTTTTATTGCAGAAAATGTCTGAAAACTAGATAAACCAGATGCATCTAACTTAATTTTAAGATTTGGAAATATTTCATCATTATTATTATTAAGAGCTCTAGGAACATCAATTGGAAAGTTAATAGGTGGTATCAGAGAAATATTTTCTTGTAAATCTGTGCATTCTGAAGTCTCGACTGGTGATTTTGATATAAAAAAATTGCACAATTCCATTGCATGTAGTTTCTCTACTTTGCTCTGACGAATGGCAAGAAGTTGCTTCCTCTCTTCCTCTTTAAAAGCAGCCAATTCATCCAATTCCCTTAACTCCTCAGAAAGTTTCTCCTTCTCTGAAGCACAACCTAACTTCAGAATTCTGTTACTTATTGGATCTTCATTGCTGCTTTTAATGGTCATTGAAGTTGATGGCTCAGATTTTTTAAGGTATGAATCTAATTGTACATAAGGCATGTTGTGGCTCAGTAAGTTAGTCTGTGGTATCAAAGAATTTTCTATCAATTCTTTGTTCAAGCAAATGGCACCATCAGTGAGCAGGGTTTCACTACTAGTAGCCCTGTTTGTACTATTAGACACATTCAAATTTACAGCACTAGCATTTTCACCTTTGGCACTAGGCATACCCTCTTCTTTCTGATTATTAGTTGTAAAAGATGGCATTGTAGTCAAGTTAGAACTAACTTCTATGTATGCATTACTTTTTACCTCTCTTCTCTCAGTGACATCAGCCATGTTCATAACCTTGTATGTTGCACATGTAAAATTCTTACTTGATTTACCATCAATACATGCATGTTTTACTTGAGGTTGTACACGTAATACTGGTGGACTGCGTTTTTCTCTGCTTGTCTCATGTTCATCTATTAAAAAATAAGTTAATACATTCATGAAACTATTTAAAAATTGATTCTTTGAATAAAATATAGTGATTGCCAAATAATTTTCACTTGAAAATAGCAAAGATTTAATGTTGTTCTCTAACCATAAAGATTTGACTTTAAGTTATGTACCAAAGTCATTGAAATTTGTATTAGATTATTTTGTAACTCTCCCAAAACTAGTGTGAAGTCATCTAATTTATATATAGCAGATTTATTGTTGTTCAGATCAACAGTTATGATATAAACTGGCTGGAAACTTTCTGTGAAGTCAGAAAAAAAACTTTAATCAAAAGAAACTAACAAGGAAGTTATAAAAGAAAAGGCAGCCAAATAAAAATATTAAACAAAGATAGCAAGTGTACTTTCTGTAAACATACATACAATTTGTAATGAATAATAATAGAAAAAATATGCCATAAATTTTCTGATTAGTTACATAAAAGTTGGTGAATTCATGCCTGTGTGCACTAAAATTATGTTTTTATTATAATGAAATTGCAACAAAATAAAACTGCTTTTTGATCCAAACTGACAATCTTAGAATTATAGAAATATTAGTTATAAGTTAAAAAACTATAACAACATTGCAAATTTTTCTGACCAATCAGGTAAGAGAAAGAAAACATCAAATATTATTAAATATAAATTAAAATTTATGTCTATAATTTCTGTTACCTACTTGAATTACCAAACAAATTAAGCTAAAAAGTGTTAAATTAGAACTGGTTATAAAAAAGAAACTCTTACAGTTCTTCCTGACACACAAATCCAAAGCCTGCACAATGTTTCCATCAGCTACTGTAATTTCACAGATTGGCTGCCATTTTCCTTCAGTATTCAAATTTATTCCAGTGCTCATACTTTCTTTTGAATAAATGCTTCTTTCTTCATTAGTTTTACTACAATAAGAAAAAATTTATGCATATTTTGTACTAGAGTATAAACAGACAGTGCTGTTGATCATAAAGATTTGTGAAAGTGCTAAAATGCAAATTTTTTAATGGTTAATTTGTACTCTTATTTGAAAAGTAGAGGCTTAATTCCCAGCTGTTAAAAGTATTGCACTAATAATAAAATGTTTATTGAAATAAAAAGTTAGTTAGGTTTACATGAAGAATCAGCATTCTTGTGACTGTGAAAACAATAATTTTATAGTAAATGTCATTTACAGACTTCTTAATTCAGATAATCAGCAAGAATTTTCCACATTTTCACAAGCAATTTTTTTACATGAATTTTAAAAATAAAAAAGTAAATTTTATTAAACCCTAGCACATTCATATTTTATAGGTTGCATAGATATTTGTACTCTTTATTGTGTCTGAAATAAATAAGTTAATAAACATTTTAGTTTCATTTTAAAAGTCAAAATCAGATTCTTCCAGAATACAGCCATTATAATTAAACAGCTGGTTTCTTATGGGAGAATATTTTTAGAGCATCTACATAACAAATGCACTGTGTGGAGAAGAGAAAATTTATTTAAAATTGCATTTCCATTTTTGGGATGTGAAAGGAGCATATAATATTTCAAAGAAAATCATACTGAACACATTTAAATCTAATTATCATTCAAAACTTGTCTGCATCTTAACTGTAAGGTAAATTTCAGTTTTTAAAGGAAAAAAAAATAAAGACTGTTACTAATTTTTATGCAAATATGTCAAATATATACATAATAATGCTCTACCATGGTTTCATAGCACTTTTCACATTCTACTACAAACATTGTTCAACACAGAAAGTTGGACAAGCAGCCATATAGACTACAAAACTTGCAACTGATTTGATTCTTTAAATACTTTTCAAATGAAAGTACTATCAGTATAATCTATGCAATAAACATTTACCCTTGATTGAATGCCAAGATATCTCCCTAAACACAGGATGGTGAACCAAACAAAATAGGTGGAAACAAAGGGTTTTAAAATTATTTCTTAACACCTTTTTTATTATAAATATTAAAAAAAACACACAAGGCATTTGAAAGTACTTAAAATGTGCAGTGTAAGTTGTCCCATTTTATAACACTGTAATTATACTGTTAATCAGACAAATTTTTGTTATGCTATACTTCTTTAGTGAAAAAACATTTAGTAATTAGCAAAGTCAAGTAAAATTCATTTTCATAAGACAAAAAAATCTTAACATGGTATTCAATATTCCGAGATAGGTAGTTGCTGGAAAAGAAACATTCACAAACACAATTGAAAAAAAAAAAACAGAAATAACATTCCTGCAAAGAATATTATAATTTTAAAAGAAAATTTCAACACAATTTCGTAATCTTACCTCTCATTAGAAAGATTTATCTCATTAAAGTTAGAATCAAAACATCCTTCATCTGGTTGAGGTCTTTCCGAACAACTGCTACCCCCAACCTTCTTGGACTTTTCATCTGACATTTTTACATGACTGCCCTGTAGATCACTATTTAATAAATGTTCAATCTCTGTAACATTTTCACTAGATGAGTTAGAACTACAAATGCCACTTTTTTCATCACACAGTTTTTCAAGACATGCCTTGATGTTACTTTGGCTGGTTGGTTCAAAATTTTCCATACCACATTCTGATTCAGATACAGAAAACACTTGACTAATCTGTAATTCATTTTGCTTCATCTCACAGTGATTCAAAGCTTCACTCTCTTCACTACCTGCTTTATTAGCAGCAGCCAAATTCCCTTCTGTCACTAGACCAGCACCTCTTTGTAGCTGATTGATCTTGTTCTCTAACCAGTTGTACCTTGGAAACTCCCTTATAAATCGCTCAGCTGGTGCATCCATTGCAGATTCTTGAAAGGCAGCTCTTTTCTGCTGCATTCGACGTCTCTTTGGAGGCAGAATGGTAGGCAAACCATCATAATCTGCAAAATATGACCACAGGCTTTTAGTGTCTTCAGAAAAATTTGATCCACACAGCTAAATACTTTTTAAATACAAAGCAGCAAAGGAAAAAAAATGATAATTTAATATTTCTTTCTGCATATACTATCTGGGCAAATCCTTAACACATCTTTCATCATATAAGTAATACTCACCTATCCATTTTATTTTTTAGTAAAACCTAAGAAATAATAATTATATCAAATTTAAACAGTTAACAAACTAGAAATCACAGGACTAGAGGTTCATTAGTATCAATAATGTAGAAAAATTATTCATAAAATCTTACCTAAATGAGAATCCAAATGAAAGATATCTCATAAACAGATAACATGAAGCTTGAAAATACTATATCAGTAATTACACTGATAAAATGTTACTAAAACAAAACCAATAATTTGTACAAATTCTTGAATGTCTGAATGGTACTGTCATTTCATATCTAGTCTGATTTAAAATTAATTGGAGAGTTTTTGCCCTGCAAAAAGTTTATTATAATACATAGTGTAATAAAAACATATAATGGTACTTTTTAGACAAATGCAAAATCTTTCAAGTGATCTATAAAAAGTTTGTAATTTCTTTATAACAAAGAAGCTTCTTCAACTAGAGTTGTTTGTTGCAAATCAATTAACTAAATGAAAAAAATGAGCATTTATTAAAGGAATTCATTATTCTATGTTACTAATACATTGAAAATGCTTTTTCTCTTTGCAAAAATTCCATTTAGATAATGTTATAGCGCTACATTAGGCACTTTCCTGTTTGTGGTAAACACTTGGAAGTTGTTTTTGTTTTTTTAATTGTACATAAACAAAACAAAATACTCTATTTGCTAAAGGATTTTGGTTATGTCCCCTTTATTCTGATCTATTTTAAAACCAGCTACTTATACAACCCTCTTTTGATACAGTCTTCTTTGAATACTTGATTTAGAATACACAGATAGGTACAGACTAGAAAGAAAGAAGCAGCCAACGTTAGCAAAAGTTTAAATACTAAATTTCGCTATAAGTTTACTTATACAAATCTAGCTCATGAATATTGTCCATCTGTTGATTAATTAAGCAAGAGCTGCAAAAACAAAACAAAACAATTACCCTTGAAAATGGAAGCATGCTGAGAGTGATGCCTTAGGGACTTTACACAAACTACATTTTCTTTCATTCTGTCAGTATCTGATGATAAATATCAGCTAGAATTTAACATTACCCTCAATTACTTCACCAGTAACAGGTACACCTCTAAAACTTTGTACTGCAGGTACAGTATAACTTAACCTTATGAAACCTCCTTGACCTAAATCTTTCAACTTTTAAGAGTCTGTATCATATACCAAAAAAAAAAAAAAAAAAAAAAAAAAAAAACAACAATGTACAACAGAGGCAGGCTTTATTTAATATGACAATTCTACACTTGTTATTTTTTTGGTTTTTAAAAGTTTGTAAAGTTTCTAGCTAATGGTAACAATAAAAAAAATTCTTGTATCACATATACAAGAAATCTACCAAAATTTTAAAAAGGTTATACATTTAAACAAAATCAAAGCTAAGCAATTTTATTGTACATTTTTTAAATAGTGATACCTAAAGTCACAATCATTAGGGTAACAAACAATGAACAACAAACTCTTAAAATGTAAGGTTTAAACTATATTTAAAAATAAAAGCTATAAATTTGGTAAATGCCCAACATTTTCAAATAAACTATATTCTCTTCATTTTCAAACTAATTAAGTCATATGGTGCGTGTGTGTGTGTGTGTGTGTGTGTAAAATACTGATATGAAAACATTAGGTCTGCACACTTATGACTATATCTGCTCTTAATCATTTTTCAAACTTTATTTTTAAATTATAACTTTTACAAATTGTATATAGTTTATACAAATGTTTATCATAGATATCCTAAAAGCAATGTTTTTTTTTATAGAAGCTGCATTAAAATACAAATTTTGCTTTGTATATTTACTAAAAAAAAACATTTAAAATTTATCTTTTTATATTATCAGATATATCAAAATAATTGCTTTAAATTATCATTTTTAAACTAAAGACATTTTAAGATTAATTTAATAAATTTTTTTAAAGTTTTTGAAATAGAAACTACCATAGTTTTATTTCCATTATAAAGTATGAGCTAATGTACTTACTGTAACTGAAGAAACCACCGGTGCGCTCGGAGCCTGTTACGCACACTAATGGCTGTCTGGAGTTTGACAAGCCTTAGAACAATGCAGAAAAACAGAAGTCACACAATATAAGTATCAGGGTTATCATACTTTCAGTAAATAATGTCGACTAAGGTTTGCTAAAATGATAGAAATGAAATTCACACCCTTTCAGGAAAGTTTAAACTTTTAGAGACAAGATCAATTTCCTACCCATATAGCTCCATTATGGAGGGGGGAAGAGAGTGAGGGCTGAGGGGCTGCTGTGTGCCTCTACTCCCTCTCATGTAACCAGCACAAACAGCTACTTGAAATGTGAGCTGTCATCAACAGGTCATATTTGTATCCTGTTGTAGGTTGCACTCTCATTTGAGAACTGTATGCATATATCCAAACATTCACATAGCATTTTTTTCCATTTTTCTCGTTTAAATTAATTGCACTTTGAAAATATAAGTATTTTGTGTTAACCGATGACTAAAACCTCAGAAATGTTTAAAATAAATAAATTTTAGACTACAGCCAACATTGAGGGATAATAACAGATCACAAAAACAATCAAATTTAATAAGTTGTGTGAATAATCAGGCCACAACTATTTAGCCAGTAGAGTTAAATTTATACCGGAGCCTCAAATCTACAAATATCAGTTAAAAGGAATTATGTCCCTTAGAAGAGTTATATGTATAAATTCATTAAAACTTTTTTTATTTTATATTAAATAAAAAATAAATATAAAAACATTTAAACCCACTTCTTAATAATGCTATTTATATGTAAATTCCTTGAAATTTACAATGCAATAAAGAAAAGCACTTTTATACTGAAAAGCAGTCTATCAGACATTTGGCATCTTAAGCTTGCTTGCTTTTTTTTTTTTTTCTTTTAAAGGTTAATAGTCTTATAACAAATCAAACCCCTAACTCTAAATTTGACTACAAAAATATACTGGTTTTAACAGTCTGAAAATAAACTTTTTTGTTAGTTATTTTTTAAAATTTTTCATAGCATTAAAAACTTCCATCATTATGTAAAAGGTCAAATAAATAACCTTTCAGTAAGTATAATAAATAAAAAGTGGTTTTAATTCAATACCACAAAAGTAAAGATTATTAGAGGTTCTTGTGGAACTAAGGAAAGCAACTACAGAAAATTCTAGACTGTAGAAGTTCTGAATAAATGGCATGTTACTTTAATCTTCATGCAGGATATATGATTTAACAGCCCTTGATCAAATACAGGTAAGGTTTTCTAAAAAAAAAAAAAAAAAATGGATATATAACTAGCAAAAAGCTGATTAATTTTTTTCTGATAAAACAAAAATTAAAGAAAAAAAGATGAAGGATAAATATTTTATCTAGACATAAGACTTCAAGATTAGCTATCATGCCAAACATAATGCTGAAATAATCCAGCCAAATAGCAATGCATTCTCAGATGTTTCAAGGCTTCATGATTTATTTTAAGCTAAACCAGTGGAGATTAGCATTATGCTGATCATGCAGTGGTATTGCAAAAATAGTTAAAGTACTGCTGCTCACAGCACATAACAAAATCCATCCATTACTTCTTTACAAGTGCTTGAAGATTGCCATCTGACTTAGTGCAACAAATGACTAATCTGAATTGAGTACTACAAAGATGCATTTTCTTTGGTTCTGTAAAGTTAAGAAAAACTGACATAACCAGCTTGAAATGTTTCCAAAACAATTTTAAAATTTTCGCTTTTTTTTTAGACAAACATTGCAGAAATTTGTACTACAGAGGTGTAATAATTTTGTCTTTTTAATGGAGAGAGGGAGAGAGAGAGAGAGAGAGAGAGAGGATAGCTATTTTTCAGACTGGTGGAAAGTATACATTACAAATGATGAGGTCTTAAAAACTGACAGACATGATTAATAAAAGAAAACAAAGAACCAGCAATGGCCAAACAATTCTGGCTAAAGAGTATTTTCAATGCAAATAATTCATACAGGTAACAAAATATATTCATTTGTGTTGAGTTTCAGCCTGGAAAAAAAATTGTATTTCAATATAAAGTCTCTTAACTCAAATATCCAGTTAACAATATTTCTATGCACTACACACTCGTTAGGTAATTTATTATTCAAAATGACATTTGTGTTTAAAAATACCAAATCATAATTTTTTAGGTAAATTTACACTTTGAAAGTTTTTCAATATCTGTACAATCTTCAAGCACCAATAATTCAGAGAGACCCAAAAGCCTGATGGTAATATTATTTTATATGCCATTTTCTACTCACTTGTTTCTATGATACAGCAAACAAATGAAAGAGCAATCATTTATCTTACAGTACAGAAAATAAAATGCATCCAATTATGCAATATAAGCCAATTTTATTGTCCATCACTGGAACTACATCCAATTTAGACTTGTTCATAAAAGTGAGGACACATTACATTGTCATTTATTTTACTGTAAAGTAGGTTTAGAATAGATTTCAGATATTTAGTATAAAATTAGATGCTAGATTACTTTTCTTCTTTTTTCAGCCTTATTCAAAAATGGCAGAGGCAAAGATTTTATCCCAACAAAGCAGGCAAGGATTGTTGAATTGCTCAAACTAAATTTTCCATTTTGCACCATTACCAATGAGATGAACTACAGTAAAATTGCCTATAGAAAGCCTGGTATTCCTGGAATAAAACTGGATATTACAAATCACTGTCAAAAATCTAAATCATACCAGTTAACAGACAACTTGGTGATAATCAGAAAATGACAGGAAGACAACCTGTGGAGATTTGGGTCAAGATCATCCATTCCTACAATATCAGGACCTCTGTCAAACTGTCTGCCAACATCTGAAAAAATCTGAACTGATGGTCAAATTGCTCAATGAATCACCCTCATCTCCCTCCAGAACTGCATTGACACATGCACATTTGTCCTGGATGCCCAAAGATTGACACAAGGTGTTGTATTTTAACAATAGCAAATTAAACTTCATTGGGTTGAACAGAGAAAACTGTGCACTGCCAAAAACCAGAGGAATTTGACAAGAGATGTATGACAACAATGGTGAAACAGAAGAGTCAATCATGTTCTGAGGTTCATTTTACATCAAAGTAGATTGGTCCTCTTATCCAAATTCATGGCACAGCTCAGCACGGCTACTTGGGAATCCTCCATGATCATCAGGATCCATACATCAAAGAATACACACCAATGAACTGGCATCTTCAACATGATAATGTTTCATGTCATTTGCTACATTCATCAAAAGTTTGCTGGACACCAATGAGGCAAATGTCATGGACTGGCTGCTCAACTTCCAGATTTAAACTGCATCAAAAACCTGTGACACACCATAAAGTGTGATGTTTGGCATCAGAAACCCCAGAAAATTTCCAATCTTTTTACCAAAATTCAGAAACTGTGGATGAATGCAACTCAGGAGCAGTGTGCAAAATTGGCAGATGGGCTATGCCATCAAATACTGATTATTATATTCATTTCATGAGTAAAAAATTGACAACATTTGAGTGGGCTCACTTTTGTAGACAAGTCAAAATTAAATGTAGTCTAATGATGGACAAATACAATTGGCTTATATTGCATAATTGACTGCAATTTTTTTCTGTAATGCAAGATAAATGATTACTTTTTCTTTTGCTATATTGCACAACCAGAGAGACCAAGTTAGTAGAAAATGGCATGCAAAATAACACAAAATATCAATAACTGGCAGTTTTTTCCTCACTTTTTTTACCAAATACTGCGTTGATAAATAACATGTTCAGGTTTTTTATACTGATGTTTCAATGTAATATTTGACAATGCTAATATGTAAATTAGTGTAACCATCAGACAAATGCCATGATTTAAAATGTGAATGCAATAAAAACTGAAAAATCTAACTTGATCAAGTTTAACATTTTGTAAAGCATATCTCCTTTTGCCAAGTGTTTCATTGGAGCTGTTCAGAGTTATGTTTTTTTTTAGATATTCACACGTCTGTTCATGTTGATTTTTCATGATAAAGTAACCCCAATGAATTTGATAAATAAATAGCTTCATTTTATCAAAACAATGTAGTATTGTGAACAAGTGTATCCTTTTTGTTCTATTTTATGTATAATACAGTTGTAAGCATTCATATTATTTATTTTAAAAATCTTGTATGCTCATTGTATTGTGATACATTAGATGTAAAAAAAAAAACACTTTTCCAAAATATTCAAAATGGAGATATAACTAGAATACTCATGTCTTCACTAGTTTTTACATTTCATTTAATGTTTGAGATATTTTTTCAAATTTATGCACCTAAAAACATTAGTTAAATTTTCATACCATATTAACATGAACAGCATAGAAAAATATTAAATAAATTTTATTAATTGATATCATTTACTAACATGCAATCAATTATTTATTTTTACCATACAAATAAAAAAAAAACAAAAATTATTTACCTGGAGATACTACATCTTCTTTATCATTGTCAGATGTAGCTTTTAAATTTATGTACAAATTGCAGTATGGTTCTTCTACATCATCTTCTTTCATGTCAGAAGTACTATACATGTCATCAACAACAATGTCACTTGTTTCCCTTTTCTTTCTACGGTATTTTTTCCTTGACTTTCTAATTTTTTTGTTTCTGGATGGCACTTTGGCAGAATTGACATTTTTATCTCCAGGCTTACTGATTACCTCTAAAGTCTTATCACTTTTTATTTTAGGTGATTTTTTTTTTTTTTTTTTCCTTGGATGGGTTTTTAAACTTTTATTTTGTACTTTCCTACATTCTGAAATTTTTGCCAAATCTGTAACTGATATGTGTGGGGCTTGCAAGTTATTCACATCTTCTGTTTCTTGAAGAATTTTAGCAAATTTAAATGTTTCAATCCCAAGTTCTTTTTCCAGAGACTTAGACCGAGATCGTGTCATTATCATTTTCCGTAACAGTTCCTTTTTATGACGGCGAAACTGCTTGGTTTTATTACTACAGTGAACTTGACCTTTCTTTTCAAGCGTAAAATGTGAATTTCCTTGATACATTTTATGCCTGGAACCTCTCTTTTGTTTATTTAATATTTTTCTTTTTCTAGCTGTGGTCCTTTTCTTTTTTGTCGAAGGATGCTTATTATCACTGATACCAGAACATGAAGTCTGCACATCCACTTTCCAAACATCATTAGCATTTTCAGTGTCTAAATTATTAAGATTCTTAGTTACTACAGATGATGATAAATAGTTTAACCTCTTGTTGTAAAGATCCTTTTTTAGAACAATAATTATATTGTTTAATCTTTTATTTAAAGGTGCTGTTTTTTTTTTACTCTGTTTGGCATCACCTGAATTATCAGATAGTTTTCTATCCATGTCTAATAATTCTTTTTCAAGTTCTGCTTCATACTTGCATTCATGAGATTCCACAAAATCGTTATCTTCCTTCAATTCTGTGTTGCTCAGAACCTCAATGCTATCATGCTTGCTCTCAGAACATTTTTCTTCTATTTTGGAATCATCCAACTGTTCACAGTCTAAATTTTGTACAGTTTCCTGGTTATTTTTTTTAGAAGTTTGAGATTCTAATTCATAATTTATATTATCATTGTTTTTAGAAAGATTAAAAAGACTGAGTGGTGGTGATGACAATTTTTTAGTGAGCATATAATCTTCACTAGCAGAGAAGGTGTCTTCATCAGAAGACATACATAATGTGCTCTGTGAATTCTGATCGTTTTGATCCAAAAATTGACTACTATTTTTAATCTCAATTTTAATATCTGAATCATTAAAGCTAAAATCTTCAAAACCGATCATGTTTTTAAAATTTCCATCTGAAACATTCCAGCTAGCAAGTTCTTGAAAACTCCACAGACCAAAATCAGAATTTTCTGATTTAGTTTTGCTATGTGTTTCATCTTCACAATTAGTTTGAAGAAAGTGATGTTTATTTGCAGTCAAACTATTAAATTTGTTTTTTAATGCTTTATCTGGTGCAGAACCATCATCTAGTAATGTGTCATCATTAGGAGTTAGTTTGCTGCTGCCCAACATATCTTTAGCCAAAGTAGCTGATGTAGCAAATAGTGACTTTTTAATGGTCTGCTTTCTATCCTCTTGAAAATTCAGAGACACATCTAGCAATGAGTTTGAAAACTCTCCAGTGTATTCATTTTCTGCTGTTAAATGAGGTGTACCATACAAGTCATTTACTTCATTTTTTCTATTATATTTTACATCAACATTTTCTTTGTAGACATCATAGTTGTTCATTAAATCAGTATCATTTTTATTTAACATTAAATTATTCATTGTTACACAAGACTGTAACAGTTTGGTTGCAGGTTCATTGTCAAAAGCAATGCCCTTACTGCTGTCTATCTTTGAATGATCTTTAACAAACGCATGATTACTCATAGCTTGTTTTTCAAATTCTAAGTTTTTATCTTCACAAGCTGCTTTGTCTTTATTTATAGTGTGTTTGCTGTTAGTCTGTAAAAGCTTCTTTGCGTCATGTGCATGCTGCCGATAGAAATTAAGTTGTTCTTTCAGTTTCATCAACATAGATGTTCTTTGTTTAACTGAAAATTTATTAATTAAATGTCTTCTTTTATGAGTCTTTTTTTGAAATGGAAAAATCTTTTTAAATTTATTTACTGGGCGATATGGCATTAGTTTAATTTTTTTCTTTTTTTTCTGGCTATTACATTTTTTCATGACACTGTTGTATGATTTTTTTAATACATTTGAAACACACACAACTTTGGGGTCTACTTCCAGCAGCTTTTTTTCAGGTGATGTAGAGAGAGATGGGTCCAGTGTTAATTCTAAAGAATTTCCTGATTTTTCCAATTTACCAGTTTTTCTTTCCATATCAAAATCAATGTTTTCACTATCAGACTTGGACTCATCTTGATAATGCAGACCTATATCATCATTCAGCCTCTGCAAAACCATAACTGGTTGAAGAATCTGGGAATTTGTATCTTTATCATTTTCCTCAATGAAATCCTCCTCAAACTTCCCATGAACAGCATCACAAACATTTTGATAACTGCTATCCATAAATGCATCAAAAACATTCCCTTCCACATTTCGTCCAATGTACTTTAAAATATCACTATTTTCAAAACTTTCATTAAAAATACAGCTTTCTTTAGATATGTGCTTACTAGATTTGAAATCTTCCACAACATTCTGATTACTGGTAAAACCAGCCAGCTCTGTCCACAAAGTTTGAGCAATGGCCTTCTCAATACTGCTGCAAAGTTCACTAGTTGATTCTTGCACAGTCTTGTGTTCTGACCTATCTTCCAGATCAATAAAAGATTCTGCCCTTTTCTCTCTCAAATCTTCATCTTGACATCCAGCAAACTTATTATCTTTCATCATGATTGCATTCTCTGAATTTTCACAGTCAACAATCTGTCTAAAACTTTCATATTTTGTTTTTGAATCTTTTCCCAAACATTTCATATTTTCTGGGTCAACAAGCTGTTTGAGAGCTTTGCCTTTTGTTCTTGATTCATTATCAGATAACTTCATATTTTCCACATTAACAAGTTGCTTAGAGTTTTCATGACTGATTTTCAGTTTGTTATCAGAACATTTTGTATTTTCTGCAACATACTGCTTAAAATTTTCAAAATTATCTTTTAGATTATTTTCTGGATTTTCTGAATTTTCAGGTTGTGCAAGCAACTTCAAATTTTCTTGTTTAATTTTTGGTTCAGTTTCCAAACATTTTGCTCTGTGAAGTTTGTGGTGCCTTTCTCGCTTATTAGTGAACCTGGTTTTAGAACTGTGTAGTAAATCCCTTGTTTCTGTTGTAAGAGGTCTGTACTTGTAATAACTTCTGCCTAGTCTACTGGAAGAGTGCAGCCATGCTGAACTACAGTAGGATCCTCGACCATGGTTGTATATATTGTTTGGCCAGAACGGCAGTGACCTATGTGTATAAAATCCAAACTGGGGCATTTCTTTCTCTTTTTTTCTTCTGTGAGGAAGGTTAGGCATGACATCACTAGCCCCAAAATAAGTTTTTTAAAAATTCTTTCAGCCAGAAACTGTTAAATAATTTTAAATGATCTTCTAATTCAATTCAGGTAAATCCTTCAGTGTCCAAATCTGAAATAAAAATAAAATAAATGTTAAACCTTATACATTTTAGCTGATGGAATTTGTTATTAACAAACCTAGTCATTTGGTCTAGTATCTTCCACCCACTTCTCTGTCACATACATACAAAAGATAAGAAGGGGCAGGGCAAAAAAAAGAAGAAAGCAAATTAAGACTGCTAAACCTTTTGTGAAGAAAACAAGATAAATAAATCTTACTGTTATAAAATATACCATTTTAATCATTCAATGTGATTTTATTTTAATGATCATTTGAAAAATTATAATTATAAAATTGTAAGAAATTTTAAAATATTATAAAAAATTATCTAATTATTTTTAAATAATTAATGGCATGGTGAAAATTTATTCAGATATATATGTATACTGAATCAATTTAAAAATGTATCAACAGTTTTTGAGTTGTTTAAAATTTGAATAACTGACCTAAGCAATTTGGATTATGTATGAAATTAAAGAGTCCATTTTTGAATGTAAATACAGTATATACTGGTGTATAAAACTACCCTTGAAGCTTTAGAAATTTCCTCAAAATTAGGGTTCATCTAAAAATCAAAGTATAAAATCTGAGCCTTAAATCCTACTGTGTAGATTATCACTATGGATGATGGAGAGCATCAGAAACACCCGCCTAACTCCCACCACAAATATTTTCTACTGAAACCCACGTTTGGCAAGCTGGATTAACAGAAAGATTATATTAAGATGCAGTATAATAATACTTGTCTAACAAAAAATAATACAAACAGCCAAGAACTCCACATCACTTGCCATTTGAAACAGCTGACATACAGTAAACAGACAGACACCAGCCAGGAGCGCATTCTGTTTACACTGCTTCACCAGAGTACCCTGCCTTCCAAGTGCTTTCTGGAACTGTCGTTTAACTGTATATACCTGCTATGGTGGTTTAGCAGTATGTAAAGTTAGTTTAACATAGTGTGCCTTCTGCTTACAGATGTAATCCTCCGTAATTGGCCAATCACACACAATAAGCCTTGCAGTGACCACTTACTTTTTACTTTTAATTATTTAACCCTGTCACGCAACAACTGTGCTGCTGCGCAGGAATGTGGTGTAACTGACAAAATGGTACAAGAATGGAAATTAAGTGAAGACTTGCTAAGGAGTATGCCCAGGACTAAATGTGCAACGAGAAGAGGCACTGCATTCTGGCCAATTCTAGAAAAGCACGTAGCAGACATGGTCCATGAGCAGCATCAAGATGGATACATTGTAACAAGAAATAAAATACTTGTTTTTTCACTTAAGGGGGTAAATCAAACCAAGATTCCAGCAGAGGATTCGAGGCCACTGCATCATGGTGTAGTCGTTTTATGGAAAGGAATGATCTGGTACTGAGGCAGAAAAAAATTGCGCAGAAATTACCAGCAGATCATGATCGTAAAATTAATTTCCATCACTACGTAATACAACAACATAGCGAACATGACTATCCATTAAGCAACATTGGGAACGGATGAAACACCAATGAACTTTTATATGGTCGGTAATAAAACTGTAGATATAAAGGGCACAAAAACAGTGTTAGTAAAAACTACAGGACATGAAAAGATAAGATTTACAGTGGCACTATCATGCATGGTGGATGGAACCAAACTAAACCCAATGATCATTTTCAAGAGGATGAAAAGCATATAAAAATCAGGTTACTTTCTGGAGATTTTGTTCAACAAAAAAGGGTGGATGGACCAAGGAATAAAGTTATGGCTTGATCATGGAGTAGGTAGCCTCTTGGTATGGGATATGTTTAAGTATCATCTAACCGAGGGAAAAAAAAACGCATGGCCAGAAACAACACGGACTTGGCAGTTATTCCTGGAGAATTAGCATCAATGATACAACCACTGGATGTTTGTCTCAACAAGCCATTCAAGGACCGTGTTCATGAACAGAATGAGTGGATGGTTAGTGGCAGTCTTTTACAAAGGGTGGGAATATACGTGCTCCTCAGCTGTAAATACTATGATTTTGTCATCAAGGCATGGAATATTAGTGTGGAAATGGTCATCAAGTCTTTTAAAGTGTGGAATATTTAATTCACTGGATGGTATGGAGGATGACTTGTTTTGGGAAGACTAGGGGGAAGCAGAAGTCGGAGCCACACCATCTGATTCAGAGTTTGATCTGTATAGTGATTCACTTACAAATGTATCTCAGGATGTGATTGTAGAATTTTTGATGTCAGATGTTGATGTGAATTTTGAAGGATATTAATAAATTTTAATAAATGGTGATTGAAAAAAAAACATTTTATTTAAAATTGCCAATGAAATAAATGTATTCATTAAGCATGTGGTCTTTCTTTTCACTTAAATGCTAATGAAACATACCTATTGGTGTAATCAAAGGAACTAAAATGTACAGTATAATGTAAAATGCAGTGTTTATGCTACAGCAGCTGATCGTGTTACATGCATACTGTGGCAAATAATTGACAATATCTTGCAGCACTGGGTGGTTGATGAAGGACTATTGAGGCAGTAAGCTCTCGCTGGTAAGTGCCTGATTTGCGGTCGTCCTATATGGCGAGTACATTGCCTATGAAAGATACTCATGGAAAATATGTGGAGATTTAAAAGTCATTGGAATGTTAATGGGAATGCAGTCAGGTTTCACAAAATACTGTTGTTTCTTGTGTCTATGGGATAGTCGGGCAACTGACAGACATTATTCGGAATCAAACTGGCAGACAAGAACATGATACCAGCCAGGACTGTCTAGCGTCAAGAATACACCTCTTGTAGATCCATTTAATGTCCTATTGCCTCCTTTGCACATAAAGCTTGGACTGATGAAACAGTTTGTAAAGACACTAGGGAAGAGAAATGCCAGAGGGTTTGAGTATATTGTAGAAAAGTTTCCCAAAATCACACAGGCGAAGTTGAAAGAGGGTATCTTTGTCAGATCCCAAATTAGAGAAGTGCTCAAAGATGTCAACTTCAAGACAACACTGGATGAACTGGAACTACCTGCCTGGAATGCTTTCAATTGGATCTGTGAGAATTTCTTGGGCAACAAGAAGGCAATGGACTACAAGGATGGCATCAAGAATCTTCTGAAATGTTACTCAGCAATGGGTTGTCGATTGTCACTGAAAGTTCACTTCTTGGACTCCCATCTGGATTTCTTCGCAGATAACCTTGGAGCAGCGTCTGATGAACATGGTGAAAGATTTCACCAGGACATTAGTGCTACGGAGAAACGGTACCAAGGCTTCTGGAATGACAGTATGCTGGCTGACTACTGCTGGACACTTTACCGTGATCAACCAGATCAGGAACACCGCGGGAAATCCAAATCACAATGTTTCTAACTCTGTTGTTCTAACTTTGTCTGTTTTGTCTGACCCATTTTTTGTGTATTCAGCCTTTGTAGAATGATAGTGATGATTTTTAACTCAATAAACTCATTTACTTTCTAAAAATAATATGTCCTTATTTATTACGTTAATGATTTCATATATATACAAATATGTAAATATTCGCATGTATCTACTGAAAAACTGATACGTGCTGCATACAAATGGAGTGAAATTTTGAAATCAGCATGAAAAATTAGTCTAAAAAAGTTGGTTTGCATTCATAATGAGTATAATACATTTAATTTTGTTGACCAGTGTAATAAGCGTGTTTTCTCTCTCGGAGTTGAAGTGCAGAACTGAAAGACATGGTCCGCCAAGAAAGGAGGGAGAGGATATAAACACCACCAAGTCGAATGAATGAATGAATGCCTTCGAGATTGGCGATGTAGGGTTGGTATTCATCCTTATACGAAAAAAAAAAACAAAAAAAAAACTGGATAGTTCGACTGAAGTATGACAAGCGGCGGTATGAAGAAGTGTCGTCTGCCGACTGGGAGAGAGAGAGATAGATAGACGACGGGGGGGGGGGGGGTAAAAAAAAACAATCTTTAAAAAAATTTATAAAAAACAACGTAAAACGAATTCAACTTTAAAATAAAAACAAACAAAAAGGGGACCGAAACAACCTTACCGCGGGCCGAGTGTAGGTAGTGTCGTCACACGAACTACTTACAGAGAGCCAGCCCAGCCAGCCGGCTGAGCAGACGACTTTTGAATATCAACGAAGGAAACACTTATTCCCACAATTCCTTCATTGCCATAATACGAACGAAGAAAACCAATGTAAAACTAAGTCGAAACACCAGTAATACATGTTCTTTAAACGCTGAAGCATAAGTACGAACGTTCCCGCCGACTCGGTCGGTAGGCGATGATGTCCCGTCATGCATCTCTCCGCGCGTTCCTTTCGGTTATCGCGCGGCGGTACCCATTTCTCACGCGCAGCCGACGACCTCGAGACGCTACCGGGTCTTAGTCGGAGAGCATAAGAAGCACTGACACTACAACCGTAATGTAAAGTAAACAAACACCTGTACACCCATTCATATAAAACAAAGGGACTCATGCTCATCATTTTTTTAAATATTTTACAGTCTGAGTATCGTATGCAGTATTTGTCCGTTTTTTTAAAATTAATCTAAAGCATCTATCTATCTGAAGCTCGACTACGGGGAGATAATCAAACCTCGAACCAAGTTCCCCCACAATTAGAATTAAAAGGCGCTTTCGGTTGCCATTATTGGTTTAAGTGCTAACTAAAAACAAAAAATACACTGACTGGACAGTTTAAAATCAGATTTTTTTCTTTCTTTTTCTTCGTGGAAAGGGAACCTGTAACTTCGAATTAGCGAGAGAGTGATGATTTATAACGGCTTAGCCACCAAGACAAGAAAGGGAAGAAAGAAAATCAAACTAGTTGTCATTAATAGTTTACATGACATTTTTTTTTTTTTTAAATAATCAAGGCTTAGACTGAATAAGGGTCGTGACCGGCGCGATAACTAACTACATATCAGCACCTGGTCGGATAGATATCGCAGAGCAGATACGGGCCCCGGGCACAAGTTCACGAATACTCAAAAGTACCGTGCAGGAGCGTTGTGGTAAAATTCGTACAAATAATCGTTTTCGGGGCGCAGAATGCGGGTTGAGCACACAGGAGGTAACATCACCAGTATGTCCTTTAATACTGACAGCCATTTCGTTGCGTACATTCATTTCCGAGTGGTGTGGAGGAGAATGCAACCTGTTTGGCGCACATCCACACCAAAATTGCCCACGTTTGCATTTTTTTAACTTAGGAAACATTTTAGACTACAGGACTGAAAAGCTAGGAATTGATCATCAGTAAGAACAACACTAAAGTGATGTCCAGAAAAAATACGGTAAGCATAACTTTTAAAGCATCCATATTACCGAAAGACTGCTTCGCGAATAGATATTTCCATCAGTTTTGATTCAATCGGTATTAATGTGGTAGTTGTCTCCCTTGAATTACAAATGAACTTTTTAGATAAGTTTACCACCACCACAAAATGGAATAAAAACTACAGAATTCTTTTTATCCTTGTAGTTCAACACATGTAGTATAAATTATTCAGTTTTTTAAATTAAACACTAGCTGGGTACCCGCCGCCACATGGGGGAAAATGGCTTTAGGCCAATGTGTGATAGCTTAAAACCCTGCCCAGATTCTGAGGTACCCACAATTGGGGGCTTCTAGGTGCTGTGGTTTGACCGTGAATGAGTAACAAACGCACAAATATTTGCAAATATAAATTAGATAAAATTGTAATTTGAAGTTGACTAGACTGCATAAGTTCACTGCAAAATTCTTCACTTTCAAAATTTATCTTTTCTAGCATCTTGGAAATACTTTTATGGCCAGAATCTTCAGTGGTAAATAATGTTAGTCAAAAACGTAGAAATAAAAAAAAAGTAACTATTTACAAAGGCGAAGAACTTATTTAAAAAATGTAAAAGGAAATTTTTTGTTTGCACCTTCTCTCTCTCTAGGGCTACATTTAATATTTCCTAAAGAAAAAAACTTACAAGAAATGGTAGCAAAGACAAAATTTTCAGCTTATATTAAAACAAAAAAACATTTATTGGTGATGTATTATTATCTAAGCAAATAAAGATTTAGTTCAGATAATCCCTATCTCCTTAGAAATGTCCTTGCTTGCTATTTTTCTTTGATACATTAACTCTGAGTAATGTTGGGGGGGGTATTGCAGCAAGTATTGATGAATTGAACATGTGCTTAAACTATACAGTATTTTCAGATTGTTTTAAGATCTTGAAAACAGTAACCTTTGAACAAAGGATATGTGGAGTAATATAATATCTCAATGAATAAAGGTAAACCTGTACTTGGTCTCATTATTGCCAGCCGATATTATGAAGCCATCTTGTGTCTGACAATTGCATAAGAATTGAATGGACACCAGATTTTAGTTAACTGCCTAGGCTAGGTGTTGGTTCTTTCTATGTTGCTAATCATGACCATCTGCTTATCTTCACTGATAAGATCTTAACAGATCTTTGTCCACTGAAATCCAGAACTGTTATTCAATTTACATAGAAAAAAATCAAAACGTGCGCTAATTTAGCGTACTTTTCTTTTTTTACATGTACAACAGTGTTGCTATTTTTAGGAAGACTGATAGTCTGATGCTATTCTAAAGACCACCAATAAAACTATCATTTTCCTATTCAATAGAGAAAATCTTTTTTATTAAAAGAATGTTGATAAAATTTAAACCAAATATTTTTTTGCTATTATTCATTGCTTGCTAAATGGATATATATTCAAATTAAATATGCACCATGTATATTTAACTTTTATTTTCAAGCAAAATAATACTGACTTCATTAGTTTCTGATGCCATTATATATTACAGCTTCATATTTAACATCAACTGGGAAAAATAAATTATGGAGAGGCAAGATTTTTTATTATTGTCTAGGTTAAATAAATTTTTGGTTCAGTATTCATATATATATGTAAAAAATGCTTTTTTAAAATAGTATGACTGATTGATTGATGCATTACTAACCGAGTGAGTGAATTATCCTTGTGCTCTTTTCCAGTCAACAAATGAAGCAGAATAACCAAAATAAGTTGATTTTGTACATAGAGCAAACTGAATATTCAAAGACTAGTTTTTGTTTTGAATTTTACTTTAAGTATTAGAAAGATCCCATTTTTTTTAAACTTTGAAAATTTCAACAAAGAAAAATTATAATGCATCCAAATGTCTCTTTTTTTTAAGATTTCAATGCCATCTTTACAATATCACTACTTACTTATCAATAAACCACTAGGTGGCAGCTGCTTTTATGTTGTTGACAAGAGACAAAAACAAACTTATCTCAAAGTAAACAATAGCTGACAAGAATTTTTGTTCAGATTTGACATTTAGAAAGGAATAAATAATTTAATATTAAAATTAAGACTGACAGAGTTATTTAATTCTTTTTAATAATCTAAAACAGGTTGAAAGTTGGAATGGACACCATCTTGTTTTTTTTTTAAAAATTCTAGTATCTGATAAAGCAATTCTGACTGACGGTACATGGAACACAGAAAAAACTACAAGTTCTACATGTAATACAATTTTATTTCATTATTTATTAATTGCATTAGTAGGTTGGTTTCTTAAGATATTTTCATGAAAGCAATCTGCAGAGTTGACAGTAAATTGCCTTTTCTGTTTTTTCTTTTAAAGAATAAACTAAGATTACCATATTTTCTGGTGCCAAAGTACATGGGACACCAGCATTGTTTTCATAGATTCCTTGTACTTTCACTATACTACCAAGTTTAAACTTGAACCCCCCCCACCAACTAACAGAAGACTTAGCTCCCTTTTCAGAAAAAAGCAAGTGCTATAAAAACTGGAATCATTAAACATCCAGCAACTAAGCTTATTTACTCTTTTTATCTTAATATTTTTAATTAGCTAGATTATAAGCCATTTTTTTTCTTCTTTGTTTAAATTTTGTTATGGCTATTTGCTGAGATCTCTTTTTTTGCTATTAAGCAAAACAATTTGCATTGGATGTATCTGTAATTGGCAAGACATTGTCTAAGAGTGAGTTTCATCCCAGCCCAACTCAAACAAAGTTGTTAATATAAGTTTTTACAATCTCTCTTCATTTTGTTTTTATATTAAAGTGGATGACAGCAGATATTCAAGTAATATCTTTGAAAGCTTTTTTTTCCTTAAAAGAGAAACAAAGCTGGTGGTAGCATTTGTCAGTATTTCATGATTTAAATTTTCATGGAGGCTGATCTTCCAGGTGTATTCAAATTGGGATCAGTATTATGTCGATAAGTAGCCCAGCTTTCTTTGCCAAGCAAAATAAATTATCATAAAGTGATTACTAGCAGATCCTCAACTAGTAGAGCATGTTAAAAAATAAAAGATAAACAAAGATGGTTTTATGATAAAAAAGAAAAAAAAACAATAACTCTCTTTTAGGATATATATACAGGTGCATCTCAAAAAATTAGAATATCGTGGAAGAGTTCAATATTTTTTGCCAGTTATTTCAGAAAGTGAAAATTGTGTATATTCTAGACTCATTACATGTAGACTAAAATGTTTCAAGCATTTTTTAATTTTAATTTTGATAATTACGGCCTACAGCTAAAAAAAAAATATAAAAAAAAACATCTCTCAAAATATTAGAATATTTCATTTCGAGTTTGAGTAAATCGCTATTTATGCAGTATAAATACCATGAATCTCTCAGTCTGGTTCAGTACACAAGCACAATCATGGGGAAGACTGCTGACTTGACAGTTGTCCAGAAGTCGCTCATTGACAACCTCCACAAGGAAGGTAAGCCACAGAAGGTCATTGCTGAAAGGGCTGGCTGTTCGCAGAGCATATTCATGGAAAGTTGACTGGAAGGGAAAAGTGTGGTAGGAAAAGATGCACAAGCAAGAGGGATGACCGCAGCCTTGAGAGGATTGTCAAGCAAAGCCGATTCGAGAACTTGGGGGAGCTTCACAAGGAGTGGACTGAAGCTGGAGTCAGTGCATCAAGAGCCACCACGCACAGACGTGTCCAAGAAATGGGCTACAAGTGTCGCAATCCTAGTGTCAAGCCACTCCTGAACCAAAGACAACGTCAGAAGCGTCTTACCTGGGCTAAGGATAAAAAGAAGTGGACCGTTGCTCAGTGGTCCAAAGTCCTCTTTTCAAATGAAAGTAAATTTTGCATTTCATTTGGAAATCAAGGCCCCACAGTCTTGAGGAAGAGTGGAGAGGCACAGAATCCAAGTTGCTTGAAGTCCTGTGTGAAGTTTCCAAAGTTACTGATGATTTGGGGTGCCATGTCATCTGCTGGTGTTGGTCCACTGTGTTTCAGCAAATCCAAAGTCAACACATACGAGGAGATTTTAGAGCTCTTCATGCTTCCGTCTGCTGACAAGCTTTATGGAGATGCTGATTTACTTTTCCAGCAGGACTTGGCACCTGCCCATAGTGCCAAAACTACTAGTAACTGGTTTGCTGACCATGGCATTACTGTGCTTCTTTGGCCAGCCAACTCGCCTGACCTGAACCCCATAGAGAATCTATGGGGTATTGTCAAGAGGAAGATGAGAGACACCAGACCCAACAATACAGACGAGCTGAAGGCCTCTATCAAAGCAACCTGGGCTTCCATAACACCTCAGCAGTGCCACAGGCTGATCGCCTCCATGCCATGCCGCATTGATGCAGTAATTTATGCAAAAGGAGCTCCGACCAAGTATTGAGTGCATAAATGAACATACTTTTCAGAAGTTCGACATTTCTATATTATAAATCCTTTTTTTTTTATTGATCTTGTGAAATTTTCTAATATTTTGAGAAAGTGGATTTTTGATTTTCATGAGCAGTAAGCCGTAATCATCAAAAGTAAAACAAAAAAAGGCTTGAAATATTTCACTTTATGTGTAATGAATCTAGAATATATGAAAGTTTCACTGTTTGAATTAAATTACGGAAAAAATGAACTCTTCCATGATATTCTAATTTTTTGAGATGCATCTGTATATAGATAAGGTACAGATAAAAAACATGAGCAAAATTTAATCTGGATATACAGATAGTGGAAAACACTGATAATTAAATGCCATCTAATCAATCAATAAATGTTAGATACTAGAAAGCAACCAAACTAATTTCTTCTTCATAAGAAAAAAATTTATTGTTAAAAATAATATTCAGCAGTTAAGTAAATTAATTAAATTTAACGGAAAACAAAATCAAATTTTAAAAATATCGCCTAAAGGTGCACAACTGAATGATCATGATGTCTTAGCAAAAAGTTATTTTGTCTAAATCTACTAAGATAAAAATCATTTTAAATCACCTAAGTGAAAAAAATACGTGTTCCATTTGCATACATTCTTTACAACAGTTAAAGCTAAAAGAAACAAATTCATAATTTCCATAAAAATTATGCACACTCAACTGAAATGGGTATTTTCAAATCTGATAAATGGTTTGATGAAAATGGATATGAAATTTGTCAGTACATTCAAAAAATGCATTAACTTAACAATAAAAATTGTAAAACAGTTTACATAGAAAGCTTTGTTCTCCAAGAGCCTCTGGCCCTAGCTTACAAGGTAGCAGCAACGATTAAATACAATAGTTACTCTAATTCTAAATAGTAGTAGTTTCCTATTGAAAATAACCTGTCTTTACAAAAAGAAAGGGTTAATATCTGGTTCAAGAAAACTACTGTATTGAAGAAATATCCATTAAGGAAAAATCCTGTTAGGTTACTGGAATTGGAATGCCAAGACTGAAACCCACCCTGAGTTTGATCCTCGGTTAAGGTGGGATCAGTTTGACATATCTCCATCATGGCATAGTTTCTTCTCTCCCTTCTTCACCAGCTAGTTGTGGGTTTCCTCCCACATCTAAAAACGAAGAGTTATTTTAAGGATTTCCCTTATGGACGACTTGTTTAAGCATTAGAATGTTGTAGATTACCTGGTTTAGTTTAGTTTAGTAAATACAAGGAGGCAGTGACCTAATGCAAAGAAACATTCATGATAGATATGTTCTATGGTAATTTATTTTGCTATCTCTGAAATTCATTGCTAAATGATGATTTAACTGATTTACAAGTTGGCAGACCTAAATTAAAGATTGTTTCTACATCATCAATGTTTGAGCTCTCTAAAAGTTCTAAAGAATCTCTGCTGAACAAAGCTTTTCCAATATATAGTAACTATTCTCTTTTCCTTTCGATGCTTCTACATCTACACATGATGTAGTTGAACTAAGGTCAGGTGCTAGACTTTTAAAAATAATGCCATAAAAATGATAGACTAATCCAATGCTAAAATTATTATTCAGGCTATTCATACCATTTGTAATAAAATTAACTAATAAACCTTGTTTTGGCAGTTAATCAGTGTCACATAAATCATCAGGATTACTGTTCATGGTAGGCGAATACTGATGGCGACTTTATTTAGATCCAATATTTGTACAGTTGTTCAAAAGCCCAGACAACTTAGCAAATGACAGGTCAAGGGTTCAAGACCAGCCTGCATCTAGTAATAAATATCACCAATTTATGCATACCAAAAAACGTTATCAAGATTAACTGTGAAAATGGCAATGACTGACTAAACTGATTTATTAACTAGTTTTAAGACTAATAATGTAATGGAAAAAAAAAGCCTCAAATAATTATATTTCTATAAATAGCACATTTTAAAAGATGAATGAAAAAAATTAAAGTTTATTAAAAATATAAAATAATTGTTTTGAACTTAAATATTTTTAAATGCAGTCAAACCTTAGATAATGACCAACCCCCCCCCAAAGGCAAATGCATCTTTTATAGACAAGTGGTTTTTCTGTGCAGGTTAAGTGACCTATATAGAATAGATACACACACACACACACGTAGTGGCACATTTAATCTGCATCACCAACCATTTTCTTTTTCTTCTTCTCAAACAGTAAACAGCCTTATTTACAATGTATTTTTATAAGTATAAATTTTTCCTTAACAGTATGCAAGCTCAACCCTTACTGCTTATCCATTCTTATCACATCCATATTTTTTCCTCCCGATGCTGAGTGCACTCGCCAGGATTCACATCCGTAATTACGGCTTAGACAGTAGAACACAACTGCTTACTTCAACAAGTGATTGTGAATCATCTATATGATAGTAACAAAGTGTCATGAAATAGCGAACCAAACAATGAATTCCACTCAAAATTTTTCTATCTACTATTATTGATATGACAGCTGAAAAATAATTTGAACATTTTTTTTAAAGTCAAAATTAAACTTTGATGATGCAATTGCAACAAAATTAATGTGAATGAGTTGGTTTCTGAATTACATCATTAAATCAGCAACCTGATTGATGAAATCCGCCACCTTTGCGGGTTTTGTGTACATGTTAAGATCCGTACATCTCTGTATGTAGCAACCAATCTTGACTTGTTTACAAATGTTAGGAGTCTTTGTATTGGGTTGACCGACTTATTTCATAAGTTTCTTTTTGGAACATAGTATGTCTTTTGACTGGTCAAATGTCATTTTGGCAAATGATTTTACATTTAAAGTAAACAATTTATGTGGCCACTACTAGCCATGTTAAACAGGTGGCCACTGTGCAAAGAGTATTCTACATGAGGTTTTCAGTGCAGAGAAGTTTTGTAAGGTCATTCTGTAGAGGTGGCCACTAAGACAGGTTGGACTGTCACAATACTAATCTTAAAAAACGTAATTACTATATTTGAGTTTTTGAAAATAACTGTCACAAACTTGATCAATAATGTTGTGTACTTACACTATAGAACTTAGTTGTCATTAGCATAAAATCTGTTTGCACACCATTAAAAACAAGTTTTATATATAATACTAACAAAAAAGTATGCACTGTTTGAACCAAACATTACTGTACTATTAGATAGTTTATTTTCCTCCCATACTGCGAGAGAGATTGGTAGATGCAGTTTGAAGTAACGTGAATTTAATCATTAACCTATCAGGAACAAAGATGGAGCCTTGTTGTTAACTGATAACTCTGCACAAAGATGAAGCCAATCAGCCTGAAATGACTGGTTATTAAAAGTGAAGTCCAGTCATGGCGACATAGTGACTATTTAACAAGTACTAGACATAGTCTATGCAAACAGTTCAAAAGAGGGGAAGGCTAGAAATATAGTAATAAAACAAAACAAAACAAACTAGTAATGGCAGTGGTTAATGGTGAAAGTGTGAATCACCTATAAAGTTATGGGTCATTCCATACCAAATCACCCAGATTCAGGAACCTTCCAACAGCAGCATCTCCATTTTTTCTCCTCCTGCCCTATAATTAAGATCTAAAAGATGCCACTCCATAAATACTGATGTGGATACAATAAAGGACAAATATGACTTTCAGAATTTTGTATATGCAGTAATACCTGAGAAATGTATAAATAAATTAATGCAGTTCAATACATATTGCTGAAAACCATGGTTATAATAGTGTTGAATTTTAAATGCAGTCATGAGTAGCAAAATTTCCATATTTAAGAAACATATTGAAGTATGAGGAAATAGTGGAAAATTGTACCCCATTCATCCAAATATTTATCAGGTATGGAAGTTTAATCAGCTTGTATTTCAGCAATTTCCTGTCATCTCCACATAGCTATTGGCACTATCAAAGCTGTACAAATTGGCATCTGACCCCAACTTTAGGTGTCCCTACTTTGCCAATATTTCTCCAAGACTTTGAAATTATGTTTATTTGTAAACTTTTGTTAGTACAAAATTATAAAACAAATCTCAAGTGAACTGATGCAATAAAATGGACAGGGAAAATTCTTGAAAGCACCCTTTTTTTTTTACTTGTAAAGGTACAAAATATGAATTTTTACACAATTTTTCTGGATGCTGATAAGTCTTCTCAAAATAAGTAATTTTTCAAAAGCATACATACATACAGGTAAATAACTAGAAAATATTTCAAAAGTTTAGCTTTACTAGTATTTAAAATATTTCATTGTGAAAATGCAGAATTTAGACGACTCATGCTAAAATGGTCGTTCTGACTGAAGTAATAAGTCCAACAGAACTGGAAAATTGCATATCCTAGTTCTATAGAACTTAATCAAAGGAAGAAAAAAACAGTGGTGATGCTGCATGGTAAACTAAATATTAAGCACTTCTTGTCACTGGGGTCACATACAAGTAATGACACTCTCCCACCTCTTTACTAAATTGTTATTTGAAGACAATCAAATTTTTTTAGAGTCATAAAGTCCAGTGAGACTGATAAATACTTGGATCAATATACAGTATAAACTACAGACTGAACAACTTTTAATAATGTCATAGTATTTCACCAAGAAAACTGGTCTAGTTAATTAACTAACTAATAACAACAACAAGGTTGTCAGCACAAAATATCTATTAGTTAAGTATGACCAAAGTAAATATTTAAAAAATAAAATATTCAGAGACGATTTTACATAAATCAGCATCTACAAGTTGAAATCATGCCCAGAGAGTAGTCCAACAATAAATTACTGGATTGCTAAGCTTGAGGCACCAGGTTTGATTCTAATGAGGGTTGGCTAGTGGATACTTTCTGGAATTGTTTCTTCCCACTCTTCTTCGCCAGCCAGTCACGTGGATTTTCTCCAGTTTCCTCCATCTAGAAATGAACTTTCACTATGTCATCCATTCTACACAACTACATGAATGCTGTGGTAACCTCAGCAACTTTTGATCTGCATGTAGAGAGAATCTGCACAGCTGCCAGCACCATCACTATCTTCACGTCTACAACTACCATTATTACAACCAAATAAACTGATATCCATTGATACTGCTAATAGCCTGTGTCATATTTTCTTCATTAATAAATCCTCAATGATGAGACTGCTGAGGGTTTGTACACTAGTCTCTGCAGCATGTGGTGTGCTAATTTTAGACACCATACCAATTAAAAATGCTATTAGCTTATACTAGTCAGATTCATTCCTTTAATGATACACTAATGCACATTATCATGCCAATTAGTCAAGACTAAATCATTTGTAAGTGAGGAGATAAAAGGTCTGTGTTTCTAAGACAACGCAGAGTAATTATATATCCAATCTTTGCATAAATTAATGTAGCTTTCACTACTCAGAAAAAATAAGCAAGCAGCTTCTATTATCATCATCCATAATCATAATAATCTGAATTTTTTGCTTGGATCTTATTTTATTACATATCTAACCTTCCTTTTTTAATTGTTATCCCCCCTTACACACTTTTCTATGCCATAATTGTGTGTTGACTACTATTTTTTTATTACAGCAAACTGTAAAAGTCCTGTTGGAAATAAACATTAACTGACCAACACAAAGCTTACAGATTGAATGGAGGTCCTGTTATGTGGCCACTCAATATTTGCAAATGGAAATTTTGTAATTTACATTATCATGACAATGGAGAAAGAAAAAAGAAAATGCCTGGGCCATTTTCTGTCCAGTAAAAATTGAATATATCCTTCAAATGTAGCTGACTCAGAAAAGAGATTCCAGACATGTAGGCTAAACTAGCATTATCTTCCACAAACTTTCTGCTGCCAATTAACCAGCCAAATGACTTCAATGTAACAGTACAATATACCAAGACTTTCCAAAGTGTTTTTTCTAAAAATGTAGCACCCAGTCATTACTCACTTACAGTAGTAGCCATTGAAACCAATCTACCATAGGTATCAACTCAACTTAGCCACCATATAATTCTGATATCTTAACTCTTTTAGGTGACATCAATACATATCTCTGTACCATGTTGGTTAGTATTGTCTCACTGGTGGCCACAGTGTAAAATCAGCCCAGATTTTTTTTTTTTTTTATGAGACCTTGTTGTATTTTTTAAAATGTAAATTCTTGTAATAACCAAAATGTGTTTGCAGTATAAACACTTTAACCACAGTTGATGAGAAATTAAGGGAAATCAAAACGCCCTTTGTGATATCAACTTTATGTCAGAAGATATGTTCCTACATACAAAATTACTGAAATATGCCAGTAACCAGTTTTCAGACCATTTAATGACCTGCCTTGCTTGAATTTCCAGATTATTTTAAAAGTATAGAATTAAAATCTAATAACAGGCATCCTCTAAGATCCTACAAGAGGCTTGGGTTTAGAACCAGAGTTTATTGCAACACTTTGACACATACATAGCAATCAGCCAGATTTTAGAGTTCATTACTAAAGATATTAGTATTAATTTCATTAAAAGTTGCAATTCCTCAATTTACATTCATTTTTTTTTTAAAAATATCTCCCCTGCATTACACTGCTATGAAATATTTAACGCTTTATCAGAAAAAAAAACAAACAGCCATACAATAATCAAATGTTTCATACACACTTTGTTCTCATTACACTGGTATTCTGACAGTGTACTATTTTGGTCTTCATAACTCTAAGACATTTCAAATGCAAAATACCAAAAACTCCAAAACATAGCTAAACTTTGCTGTATAGGTGTAAATTCTCAGAAAAATATTCTAATATCTTAAAAGTTATTTTTGTGAAGTATTTGTTAACTATAATGGCATTCTGCCTCTTGCTAGCAAAGCTGAAATAATATGACAGAGTTAGTTTCAAAACTGTTCCAGACCAAAGATATTTAAACTAATGAAGCATTTAAAGATTCTATTTTAATTCTTGAGGATATTCAAGATCAGATTTCAGAAAAACAATTGATTTAAATACATCACAATTAAAATTAATTCTTCTCCTAATCAAAAATAGTGACCTTTATAAGAAAATTTATTTTAAAAAAATGTCACTTCTCAACTAACAAATTTCCTTTCAAGTCATTTTCCTAAAATGTCACATTCTCTACTATCAAAAGAAAATAAAAAGATGACTGATTAGACTATCAGAGGATGGCACCACATGTGCACCTGGAAATCCTTAGCAAAACCAGTGGTTGCACAAATTTTTAAAAACAAATGTCAGTCATAAGTGAAGCAATTGCAGCCCAATATTTTAACAGCCATCAGCCTAGCTTCAGGGAAAGTCAATCTGAGTAGGACACTGGCTCAGTTAATCAGTGACAGCTGAGGAGCAGATGAATCACATTCAACTGTTTTAAAATATCAGATACATAGAGTGATCTAATAACTTAGTTAATGGTGGACTATTATTTCTACCATTGCAGTTTATACTGCATTTTGGAGAGTTTACGAGGTCTGTTGAAAAATTATCCGACTTTATTTTTCCCCATGGGAAGTAATGACATTAGGGAGACAAAAGTGTGCATAGTGGAGCCGCATGCCTCAGTCGCTGTCAGGCAGCCAGCATGTGAGGTACTGTACTACTTACTCGTCGCATTTTCATTTCGCCCGTGATGACGGAATGTGTGGAGCAACGATCTTGCATCAAGTTTTTCCAAAAGCTTGGAGATACCCAAGCGGAAACAATTTGCAAGATTCATCAGGCTTTTGGTGACAATGCCACGGGTGTTACCCAAATAAAGGAATGGTACAACAGGTTCAAAGATGGCTGCACATCGGTGGAGAGTGTCCAGTGTTCTGGGAGGCCGTCAATAAAGATTCTGCACATGCAATTTTAGAGGACTTGGGCTTGCGCAGAGTGGCAGTGAAATTTGTGCCCAAGCTGCTTTCTCAGGAACAACAACAACTTCATCTTGAGTTTGCGCAGGACCTGCTGGATAATGCCAACAGGGATCCTGAGCTCCAGAATACCGTGATAACTGGAGATGAGACATGGGTGTACGGGTATGACCTGGATACCAAAGCTCAGTCATCACAGTGGAAGCACCCAATGTCGCCAAGGCCCAAAAAGCACGTCAGGTCCGGAGCAAAATCAAGGTGATGCTGACTGTTTTCTTCGACTATATGCACCAGATGGACAAACTGTTACAAAGGAGTACTATCAGGAAGTCCTCCGACGTCTTCGTGATGCAGTTCGTTGCAAGTGACTGGATCTGTGGGCCTCGCAAAACTGGCGGCTGCATCATGACAACGCCCCGGTTCATTCGTCGCAGCTGATCCAAGGTTTCTTGGCAAAGAAAGGCATTTCGCTCATTCACCAGGCTTCATACTCGCCAGATATGGCTCCTTCTGACTTCTGGTTGTTCCCAAAAATGAAGATGCCACTGAAAGGCTCCTGCTTTGAGAGCCAAGAGGACATCATTTGGAATGCGACAGTGGAGCTGAGAGCCATTCCAGAAGAAGCATTCCTGACGTGCTTTGAACAGTGGAAAGATTGCTGGGCTAAGTGTGTGGAGGCAAAAGAGGCCTACTTCAAAGGGGATTAGCAAATGAACACCACCAAATACGTAATTTTTTTTTCCCAGCCTAAGGTCGCATACTTTTTCGACAGACCTCGTATTCTTTTGCCACCTTGTATTTTTAGTATCCATAGATGATACAGTTGCAAATGTCACTAGTGGGATTCAAACCAGAAACCTCTTGATTGTAAATCTAGTGCACTAATGACTGAAATATTACAACCATATGTGAATAGTTTCATCAATTGATACAAAAAATATTCCTGAAGATGGCAAGGGTATAAACTTACTGAAACAAAGCAATAAAAAATTACAATGAAGGTAACAATCCATCATTAAATAGATTACAATCTACAACCAAATCTTTCATATAACAAGAATATAAGTTCAGAATTTACCTTTGCTTTACTTTTAAAAGATGTCTCTCCATTCATCAGTTATGCAGAATGGCATAATTACTAACATTTCAGCAATAATATTAATTAACATACTCTTTAAACTATACACCATGAGATAAAATATCCACTTAGAGCTACATATGGGATATAAATTTTCTAAGGTTAATTAATTACTCTAGATATGAACATAATTTAGTTAAAATACTGAAACTAGATCTCCCATGAAAACATTTAGAAACAAACTGTATTTAGTAAAAGTTGAACAATGTGATGTAAAAAAATAATAATGTAACATGAAAGTGGTGTCAAACTGGTCAAGTGGTTGCAAATTATCCCTTGAGAGCATGTAACATTTTACAATTAGCCACAAATTACCTCATATATTATTCTACTGTTTTCCATACTTCTTTTTCTATTTTCTTCTGCTATAATATACTCACTTGTGCATTTTCATGACAAAATGTCAGATAAGGCCAAAACTCTTGCTCTCTATCCCACCTGATCCTCCATCCATCTTTAGCTCATGTCTTCATTGCTACATTATCTTTGGTTTGCCAACTTCCTTTACAGCAGTTATGTTGATGTCATTACATTCTCCTGAGAATACATCCGATCTATTTCAACTATTTTTATTTGGTTCTATCTTGTATTAGTTCTTTCTTCAGAGTCAGACAAATGTCTTATCTGAGACGATTTAGGACCTTTTTTTTATATGTAACTATTCCTAAATTGACAGCAGCCCTCCCAACGAGCAACAGCAAAAATAACCAAAAATGGTTTATGCACTCACTTCGTAATAGCTGTGTTTAGTACATAGCTTTGTGTAAACATATCAACAGTAGTGGCCTTTTCTTATCTGAGATCCAAATGATGGGTCTCAAACTTTCAGTTCAAGTGAACTTTTCTCTGCATTTGAACTTGGCCTTGGCGTTTTGCGCCTTACCAAATTCTACACCTCATGTCCTCATGGACACTGTGGCACTAAGTGATAGGTACGTTTTTCACCTGTACTCAATATCTTGACTGTTTATGTAAGTGATATAGTTAAGACAATAAATTTATATTCTTAATACTAGCTAAACCTTCTTCAAAGTTGGCTTATACATGCCCTGAGCAGTCTTGGTTAGAAACGGCTGCTTTGATGCATCTACTTTGTATCCTGGAACTGCCATAATATGCAGTAAATCTCTTTTCGAATTTATTCCCACACTCCTGGCATCAGCTGAACAAGTAAAGCAACCAACTTACCAATCAAACTATCGACGCAAAATTCTCCGAATCAATGGCAGATGTAATGCTGAATAACAGTTTGATGCATGTGCAGTGAGCAGATAAAACGCAGCTTCCTGGAAGTTTCAAGTGGATGGTGGCATCCAAACTGTAAAGAGAAAAAATGAACAAATAAAAATGCTAACTTATGGAGCAAAACTCAGCATTAAAAAAAGAATAATTATCACACTATATCTGGATAAAATTCTACAAGAAAGTATTAGTTAGCAACAATGCCAAGGTTTCCTATACCTACAGCGTTTGTACTTCGAGGTATGAAAGAGACATTGGCGGCCTTAGCGGAGACCCGGCTTCATTCCCTCCCCACCACATTTTAGGGGCCACAAAATTTTGTAATTTCTTTTCTTGGAGTGAGGATTTTGCAAGGAAGTGGGTCAATTTCTGCACTCTTTTTTATACAGTAAACGACATTCACGGTTCTGAGTCTTGCATCTCAAGAACTATTTCCATATTAACACTCCACTGTTTATCTAATTATCACCAAAGATGGATAAAAATATCCACGATACAACTGTGGTGCTTGTTATTGTTCACACCTGTTACCATATGTCAGGGGTTTCCAACCTGTTGCTCGCGAGCACTGTTGTGCCCTTGGAGAGTCTGACGGTGCTCTTCTACAACCTCTTTTCTTTTCCTCGAAGCTGTAATTTTTACCCTCATATGGTATTGAGATACTTCCATTGCAGTTTCATCGATAGGGCAAAGTGGAATCCAAATTGAATATGGAGGTCATCAATATTAACTCCAAGTGGCCCAAAATGACTCCTTTCCCCAGGGTCCCAACAACTCTAAGGCCACCTCTGAAAGATATATACAGTATACCTTTTTTGAAAATCCAACAGAAGAAGAAAAAAAGGGGGGGTGGGTCAGGCAAAAGATATAACATTCTAAATGGAAAAGTTGGCAAGTTTTTTTCTGCAAAATCACTCATCTATACTAGATAATCTACTAAAAAAATTTATATGGTTTACTAGTTCAGTGGTTTATCTATGTAGTACAATAGCATTTACATTGTTATGTAATGTACTTCATGTATTTAGGAACAGCCGACTTTTAATAATGATTCACAGCTACTAGGCTGTCTTCCCCCTCAAGAACACGTTACAACATGGTGGCAGCGGTACTACTTTTCTAACCGCCAATCTCTCGTATGGTATAAATTGATGACATTAAAGTCGTTTAGACTTAACCCTGAAAGCTCTTCCGATATGCTGATCAGGGTGTGGAGACGGTAGGTGCAGTTCACTCACTTCAGCCATTGATAATAAAGAAGAATGCCATTTTTTAAAAAAAATTACATGGCGTAAAGTCAAATACGGACCAACTACCACATAATGGTACAATTAGGTAAACAACTTGCTGACTGCCAAACTATTACGTTTCTGCACGTAGTAGCTTCCTGGGTCCTCGAGATTTACGATGCAACCTGAATCTAAAGATGGAGAAAGCGATAATGCAGAAATCAACAAAAAAAATTATTTTAAATCAACGTCGACTCCCTGGCTCTTATTTGCAATTTCTGAAACTCCTCTGCGAGATGAAATTGTCGTTGAGATAGAGCTGATTCACAAAAGCGCAGGCAATTTCCATGTGACCAAGATCTGATATATCATCAAGTATATGCATTAAAATCAAAAGAAAAAATGCTGAAGCTACACAATCGCAGGTAAAAGGCGTAGTTAAATTGCAATTAGATAAAACTGCTAAAGTGAAGATGGTGAAGGTGAAAATTTCACACATGAACTGAGGCGTTAACAATAGGCAAAAGGGCTACAATAGACATACCTAGATCAGCCATGATAGAGGAATGCAAAAATGCTGTGCAGAAATCCTATAACCATTCAGATGCGAAATAACTACAAAAGTGATGTCAAGTAGCGCGTGCCAATGAAAGCTTTTCAGTCCTCAAATAAGAAAAAAATATCCTGTGGAATTCACAGTGGTAAAGAAGGAATATGTCAGCACAGGCAGCCTGAGGATGAATCCGATAATTCTAAATGAGAAAAACATCAAGAGTGGCGGATGTCGCGAATGAGGATCAGTGTACGGTATTTATCAGTTTATTAAACGTATTGATGGCCATTTCTTGCAAAAAATCTTTTAAAATCCCACAAGTTCAAATAGAATCGTTAAAATAAAGAATATTTTAGACGTCAGCTTAACAAAAACGGAATGAGGAGGTTTTTAAAATTTCCGATTGTCAAATAGGAAGAAAAAGAGCAGACATATTGGCCACGAGATAAACTTATCTACAAGCGCCCCCAATAATTGGGTCTTTTTTTTACTTCCGGTTCAATCCGCCACTGATGCATTCGGGTTGGCGCGCGCGCGTGGGGGGGGGGAGAAGGGAGTGAGTTCCTTAGTTTCTAACCGAGCTGAATTGTCAGGAACTTTCATTTCTAAGCCAACCTTCAGCTGAAATTCGAGTCGTTTTTACCTTCCCCCCCCCTTGTTTGTTTGAACGTAAAAACATCGATTAACGCAGAAAGACAAACAGACAGGCACAGATATTAAATAAATGTAAAAGTTTCGAAAGATAAACCATCAATCTCCGAAGCTGAATAATAGCAACCGCAGCAACAACAAAAACTCAGCGAAACTGGAAAAATTAATTTTGCGTTGAAGATGGATGTCGTGTCTTTTGAATGTCGCGATATAAGGTATATGTTTTACCGCTGCTGATTGTGTTGATTTTTACGTAAATTTCACTTTAATCTCCCTAAAATCTATATATTTACACGAAACGCATATTAAGAAAAAGTAAAACGTTTAAGTTATAAAACATTTTCACGGTTGAGTAAATTCATATCTGAAGCTTTTGTTGCGTTGCTATGGTTGAGCGCCGGATTCTGTTCAGACCAAGGTCTCTTCTCGCTCCTCCGTGGAGTCCGTCTTGAGTTTCCTTCCACAGCTAAATTAGAGGATTTACAGGTAAGGCCGAACCGCGAGCCCAATAACCGCACCCAGGTGCCTTACTCCCATCTCCAAGGTTTACGCTTCTTCAGAATGTCCCCCGGGACCCCGGATTCAGGTTGGTTTCGTGCTGGGGCTTTCCAGCAGAAACAAGGAGAGGAAGCTTGGCGTGCATCGCTCCTTCGGGAGTCGTCTTGTCGCTAAACACTGTTCGCAAAACTCGTTGATGGAGCGCATAATGGACGTCCAGGTAACCCGACACCTGGAGAAAACGGAACAGGCGTCACCATCCCTTCGCCTTTGGCAGTGATCCAAGAAACCTCTAGAAAGCTAACATCAGTGTCCGCCAAGACTCAATTATCTTGGTTAGTGCTTCTGTCACCCAGTGAAACTTCTAATGTTGTCATATCGGCAGAAGCAAAGTATACCTAACTGGACCAGTCAGTTTCCGGGGGAATTTGATGACATTAATAAGGGCACGTTGGTTTAACGAAATTCAAGTTTTCCTGATTAATATCGATAATTGAGTGAGAATATGGCAGCACAAGGTCAAGCTTACACTCGGGGAAAGATCGCTGGGACTGTTGTGTTTCGCCTTGAGATTGTCATTGTTCCTCATTCTGACAATTACCCGCTCGTTACTAAACCAATTTCTGTTGTTCGTACAAATATTTTCCCCAATTGTTTCGTTGTGTAATTCTGAAATATATTTCCTAATTCTGCAATGACCAATGAAGAACTTGTTCAACTGCTGCCTTATTAGCTAACAAACGAGACTGGTGAATACTACGCACCTTCTAAGGAAAAGATCCCCCCCCCACAGTTTTGTGAGAGTCGGACACAGGACTCTATCCTCAGAAACTCCAGTGTAGAAGACATATCAACCATTCTTACAAAGGATCCATTAATTGTCTTCCTCTCAGCAAAAGAATGAACACGAACTGACTGGAGACCAGGCCAGGTCTCGTATATTTCCCCGCGATGCCCTTGTTTCTTTTCCTTTTGTTAAATACGCCGACTGTGGGAATTCTTCTGTGCGAAGAATGGCTGACTGACTGTTAACACCAGCGACCTCTACGAGCCACTGATAACCAACGTAGCACCGACGGAAATGATCGGTGAATTGTAGGTTGGTGTCCCGACCCGCTCATCTACCCCGGATTGGTAGTGGTTCTCGAGAGGGCACAATAACGGTCAACATTTCCGACCGGGACGATGTCACCGATGTCAGCACGCGGCAGCTGTCGAGTCGTCTTAAAGCCACTTCCACCCGGAGCAGTGTGGCTTTATTCTCGCGCGAACATTACCGGTGTCACCCAGACCGTGTAATAACCACTTCACCGCTTTTAATTATTGCAGCACGGTTCGTTGAACGACGAAGATAAATGCATCAATTTTACCTGATCCGCTTTCAACCAGTTCACGGTTTCTACTTTATGCAGCCAACCAACTGGTCTGAGTTCATCGCGGCTCTAGTCGGACGGGGTTCGATCCGCTTGGAGCAGCAGCCAAGCCGTCTTCACCGACAGCCCTGTCCGGTCCGCCTACCGATACTCCCACCTCGTTTGGTTTGACTCCTGTTTGCTCTTCACACCAGTCTGGAAAATTTACTTCAGATTATTTTCTTTTCTGCTTTTAAATGTCGGTCGTTTTAAAAGTTTCCGAGCGTCTGGGTGTTTCGCCTTTAATCCGCGCACCTGCCTGTATGCTAATGTTGGAGCCGGTGCCCTGCACTTCTTTTGCGGATTTCAGGTGTCTGAACCCCGTTTGTATTCTCAAATAAGAAAGTTTATATTAAAAAAACTATTAAAAGGAATTCCACAGTAAAGCTGCTTTGATAGCAGCTCAGATTCGCTATTCGAGACCATCAATCATCTTTCGTAAACATGACACGTGTATGAAGCCATAATTAACCCTGAAAGTAAGACCTTTGTTAGCGCCATAACAGGATTGTAATTTCTCCCCAAAATATGTTTTTTTTTAAAGTTCCTAAATTCGTTAGTTTCTGTCCTACAATGAAACCCATTATGAATTAGAAAGCTGACATAAACTCTTCTTACCCGAGGTGGATATGGCGAGACTGCTCCTGGTGGCGTTTTTTCGTTATTCCTAAAAAAATCGTTGCGCATACCAATTTATAAACGACAAATTACAACAAACAAAAAAAACAAAGTGATTTGGGTGGTGTGCTCATCTGTTCAATCAGATCAATACACGTGACCGGAAAAGTTTATCTTTTCAATCAATCTTTTGTAATGAAAATACCACCGGGCCCAGCTGTCACATCCGCTTAAAACAACAGAAAATATTATCCAGTCAGAAATTGCTCTTTATTTTTTGCTTAATTCGATGATAGTACATTTTTTTCCTCCTATTTTCATTATGCTGGGGGGCGGGTAGACCTCGTTCTGACGTACGCACGCACCCGCTGGCTTACAAGAGTTAAGCGACTGACAGCATTTTCAAAATGGTTAAAATTTTATTCGCCTATGTTCATTCAACACAGACTCCTCTTCATCTAACTGAGCTTTTATCAAAGAAATATGTAAATTACGAATAAGTTTAAGGCGTGTAATAAGAACCAAGGATTCTAACATAGAGAATGTAAACAAAAAAGATTTAGAAATCGATAGAGGACGTGACGTCAGCACATGGCTGACAGAGATTCTGCGTGCTGCTTATGACCCCCATCGGCGAGAACAGTGGGCATTTAAGTCAGCTAGGAGCTTATCAGTTCTTGGAGGAACGTCTTCCTAGAGAAACACAAACCTTTTTGGTGTGGACAAGCGCTGTCGTTCATTAAAATGAAGCCATCTCCAATTGCACAAGCATATCCTCGTCATTATATTTCATTTCAACATGCAGGCCAGCCACTGGACCGTCACACACACTCATCTCCCTGCGTGTGGCTTGAGGCTGATACCAATGGTGTGGTCGCAGAGACAAGCAAATTGGAGTTCTGCTTCGCCAAAGTGAGACATGGCGATCATCTGCTTGGGTTGTGGCCCGTGGTCGAACCTGAACCGGTCCTCAGATAATATCTCCGTGCACTTTGAGTTGTCTCCAGCGCCGAGAAACCACATTCTGCCACGAGGGTCTTACGACTGTGCAACCCACCAATGTCAACCTTAGAGAATCTCCCGAGCATGTATGGATGGCTACATATTTTTGACGTTCTCCTTTGAAACAAATATCAGCCCCTGACTGACGACTGATATGAGCACAAACCAGTTTTTCTTGTCTTAAAAACAAACCTTATTTACATGCTTCTGACGGAACTCATTTACATATTTCTCTGATTAAAAACTGTTGAGTTTTCAAATGAAACTTAAACAGTTATTTTATATAACAATGTACTCAACTGTGACTAATCGAAAAATATGGTACACGCGTCCTCTGGCCGTGATGGCAAAATTAAGACAAATGTAGAACGACTCTTCCTGTTTAAAAGATCACTGTGCTGGAAACAATAGTTTATAAAGAGATTTTAGTGACGTCATTCGTCCAGTGGAAACTATTTCTCGACGCCAGCTCTGATGCTAGAACAAGTATGGTTCTGAGTCGATAAAGAGAGGGAAGAAACTCCCAGGTGGCATATCATTATCTCGTGGAGTCCGTTGGTTTTTCTGATGCTACAAAATTGCTGTGTTCGTATTATCAATACTATAGTTTATCTGCGGGACTTGGGAGTATTTTGGCAGGGAGATTAAAAAACATTCAGAAAATGAAACCGGAGTCACGTTTAGTGAACGAGAACGAGATGGAACAGACAATCCTCACAGGATTCCGTCAGATTAATTCGAGAAGAGAACAAACGATATTTTCAGCGCCGTTTAAGATACTGTACATGCACAACCACCCATTATAAATTACGTTTAGGAGAGTAACAGGAGGTCTGAATAGATGGGAGCACTGCTAGAGTCTGCCGTCATTTCAGTAGACTTATAAACCAGAAGTAATTCAGTGGAAGTAATACACACCCACTGCACGTGTGATGCTTCCTTTGTATCCCTAACCAGCGGCCATGCACCTGTTACTCGCCGGGAAACGAGGCCTCTTTTGTTTGTTTTGCAGTTAACAAACAGAAGTGCAACGCGATTTAAACCGCCTCGAACATACGGACCTGCCCAATGAATCAATCTCGCTGAAGTTGGTGTGGTGCGTTACGTAGCCACCAGATGGAACCACGGTGAATCAGCTCCGTTACACGAGGATCATATTTTCAACCCCCCCCCCCAAGTCGTGCGATGCTCATCGACTCTGTTGTGTCTATTAAACACGCCTAGATCATTGAATCTTTAACAGTTTAGCCAACCCAGAATCCGCCGCTTCCTGCCGACCCCGTTTCCAACTTCTATTAATCAGCAAAAGGCAGGTGCCGGCCATCGCACCCGCTTTCTTACGCACTCTAACTAAAACGTCTGAAATGTTACCGCGGCATCCGATAGCGATTCCGCCCTGGCTAGTTCCTAGACCACGCTAATGTTCGGGGATGCTGAACTCGAAGAACACGACTGGCCAATGTTCCCGATCGGTGTTAAACGTTTCAGAACCTCGCAGATCTACCTCCGAGGTCGCCCTGAATTAGACTGATCCGCAGACGTAGACAAGATCGGTCGGAACTTCTGCCAAACGGAGAAAACAGACAAATTTGCCGGCTTACAGAACAGTGTGTGGCACGTGAGACCCGACTGACAGGATATTTGCGAAAGCTTTTCGTTGATGGTGTTTCTACCACAAAAGGAAATATATTCTTGGGCTTTAACCCTTTCGGTGCTTAATTGAAGTTCGAGCTGGAAAGTTTCAATTGTCCACCAAAAAATTAAACTAGGAATCTGATCGGAGAAGTTGCGAGCCTTTCAAAGACACGGGGCTATTACCGCCTATCGCAATGGAGGGTAAACTTCTTTTTGAAGACGTCGAGGAAATCTGCTTCCAGCACCAAAATGTCTATAAATTTCAAAGCGGAGATATCTGCTTTCAGCATCGTAAGGGTTAATCACCATTTGAAAATGATCTATCGATGTTTTGTGAACTTTCAGAATTGTCTGGATGACCGTCACAAGAAAATGCTTCGGAAACATTAATGCATAACATAATGATAAAAGACTAATAATACCTTTATACTAACAACTCTGTTTAAATGGCGGTTATCTGGCTCCAGATAAGTCACTATAGATCAGGAAAATTAATTGCATCATTACCAAATAAACTTCTAGCTGTTACTCTTTCGCCTAATAATACAATTTTTATATGATTACAGTTGATAATATGTAAAAGACTGGTGGTATCTGATGGTTTTGTTGTAAGTACAAACAAAAAGGCAACATGTTTGCATGCATTGAGACATGACTTCGCCTTCAGAAGTATACATTGACCCTGAGTCTCTTAAGAAAAAACGAGATAGCGAAATAAATTCGTTGAATAAACCGCATTAGCAGTTCGGTTCTGTTTTATGTAGCCAGTCGGCGCATCCAGTACGATGCCACTGCAATTTAATAAGAAAATTAAATTCAAGCACTGTTTAGAGAGTAGTTTGTACGTACCAAGCATTTAGCCGCGATCTAGTGACCTTTTCTCAGAATATCAAGCCCGCCAAAGGAAGGAAGTCTGTCGGGGGTTCTAAAGAAATTCTAAACTCCTTATTGGGAAATACGCGAACTACGTGCTACACCATTCAGATCCCAAAATTAGGGAACCTCGAACGCTGAAATCGCTTATTTCTTACACAGTTTCAGTGCCGCCGCCTCATTCTTCGTTCAGAATGCAGACTCAATACGTATCATGTAAGTGCTCCAATGAAGAACTTTCCGGTAATCCATCCACCTTTATTTAGATCGAAGACATAGATAACATTTATAAGAGACATTTGGAGAAGTTATCAGAACACAAAAGACGATCACCAATGGGACGCAAAACCCAAGCATGAACCGACCCTTGGTTTGTCTTCTCCAGGTGTTTGGTACTGAACCGACCAAACCTCGCTCAGGTGTTTAGTTCGTAAAGTCAGCCTGCGGTCTAAGGGAAATAAATAGGTCAACCATAAAGAGAAAGGTCTCGTTTGTCAGCCGATAGGCGGGTGAAATGACCACTCGTGAACTCTGCGGTGCAAATATATTCATATTCGTACAACAATACGATTTATTTGTTTTCTCACGCCCGCTAATTCTCAGGTTTTATGGGTCTTTGTGTTGGGCGAATCATTCGGATTCCGCGGCGGGGCAAAATGGAGTAACTCGATTTCTTTTTCATTTTATGAGGCCTTTTATCTAGTGAAATGGAAACCCCATAAGGAATGCGGTCAGAAAAGAAAGTCATTATGGCTCTACTTATTTCTGTCTGAGGGGACTGAAAAACAAACAAGCAAACACACTGGACCGGTCCCATATCCGGTTCACCTAACGAAAAGCCTGCTTATGAGTAAAGTTATGATCCCGATATGATAACTCTTTCCTTCGTTTAAAATAAAAACGCACTGCGTTAACTCCAAACCTGTTTTCAATTCTGTGTTAATCCAAATTTTGGTCCTTAAAAGAAAAAAAAAAAAACCCGCCCCACTTGTGTTAAATACATTTTACAATTTATTGTGAAAATCAACATCGATTGTGTTTGCTGGTGTTTTCCAAAAAGCATCCGCTAAGATTGGTTGTTATATCTGACATTTAGGAGTAAACAATATGGCGGCCTCGGAAGTCCAACAGTGGCGCTGCTGAGAAACGACTGGCTGAACTCCCTCTCATTATAGCGGATGAATTGCGAACCATAGGACAGACTGAGAACAGAATTTCCATGGCGATGGTCTCCGATGAAACTAAGGAACATACTACACCGTCACCCTTCCGCTGATTGGCTCCCGCTGCCTACGTTTCAGACTCCCCTGTTCCGATTATCAAACCATGGATCTGATTGGTTGATAGTTGTTGGTGCTATATTTACTTCAGTGGCAGGAGGAGGGATGATAGACTCATCGGCAACTACGCGGGCGCCCTAACCCTGACTCACAAAGAACCACGCCAATGGCTGCGTGCCCAACCGTATTTGTCCAGCCTCGTCAGTACGACATAAATTGATCTTAGAATAGGTAAGCAGGCTCGGCAAATACTGCAGCTACCAATGCGCTGGGTAAACGCCACCGTGACCTCTTCAATTTAACTGAGCAAAATAATTATTGTAACAAACTTTTAAAACGAACGGATAATCTCAGGGAGCGTAAAACTAGGCGGCTGCAGTAAGACTTCGGCGAAGATGGGCAGAGTAGTCGGTGGCAGATGTAGCGGTTGGCTACATATGGCGGAGCAAATACGATAAAACGACATGCATGGCTGAGCTGCTGATTCACACTACATACATTTGAAACATGTCGATTCTAGTAATCTATAAAGGTGGGTAAGTTGCCCGTGACTTTCAAATGATTAGTATCTAATTTCACTCTAGTTTGCTTACCCATCAAATATAGGCAAAATAAGTAGGTCGGAAATGTTCAGTATAGCCTGACTGATATCTGACAGCAAATTCAGTATTTTTTAGTGTCGGACGTCTATAATACGTGGCAGTTAGAAAGTATCCGCTCTACTAAATTCCATAGCTGTTTGTCTTAATACACTTCATAAAATAATAACATTATATCACCAGTGCAAGGCCAGAAAATCAGAATCTGCGCACATATTCAAAGCAATCCATCAATCGTCTTAACAGGATATTTGTAAACAGCTTTGAAAAACCGTCCCATTCTGTCTCTAAGTCAATTTTATAGATAGATTGGGTTGGTGAATATAAAAAAGTTATTATTCATATATTAGGAATTCTGTCGTCATACTTTAATATATTAACGTGATAACTGTTTCATAGAATAATGAAATCTTTCTGCCTATGTTAATGTAAACTGGTAGATTTTAAAAGTGAACACATTAAGGATCGGAAAAGAATCCTAATGAGCATCAGAGATCACAGTATTCTAATTTAAGGCGTTTTTGCTTCTACAGTGCCCTGCCATATTAATTTGGCAACCCCCATAAGTGAATATATCTGACCAAAATTTACATATTTCAGGAGTGTGGGGAAATAACAAGTATGTTCTTGCACCATGTCAAAAACAGATGGATTCCACGATATTTCTGTTTATCCGAGGTCGTGTTATAAGTCTTTCAAGGTGAGACAAGAGTCGACAACAGACTGACAAATATCTCGTGGGTCTTCGGCGAATATTGTCGTGACGTCCGCCGAGGCAGTAAAGCGACTCTCGCGCCATTATTCGCCACGTCCGCACTCTCCATCAAGATTCTCTCGCTGACATCTCCCATGAGACAGAAATAAGCCAAAGAACGGTCCGACATCATCTTCACCGACTTAGCCACAAAGGTTGGATTTGGAAAATATAAAAGATCTTAACCTCAGTAATATCTTCAGCCCACCAGTCAAGTATACAAGCGAGAGTGACATTGTATTGGCCGCAATCTGGCATTACTTAAACAACAAAATTGGTTTGTAGAAGAACGTTTTAGTTTGTTTTTTTTTTTCTGGAACACGGCCATTTTAAATATTTCTATTAAAGTGTCAAACTGAGATCCAATGTCTGTATTTTTTAGGAGGTTGGCTATAAAGTATTTAACTTCCCTGTGTACCACGCAAAGCCTTGATGTGAATCCGATTAAGCACCAGAAGCATCCCTCCAATATGATGGGAAAGTTCTCTCAAACATCATTTTAGAATCTAGACCAGATTGCAATACAAAATTTTCTTGATTCAGTGCCAAACATGGCAGGTATAGGTTCTTTTTACTACAAAAGTGGCTCTAACAAGTACTAACAAATAATTTCGATCCATTGTTTATTTGCCGTTTCTCCGCAACAAACGAACGTATTGCAACAACAACTACACGTAACCATATAATTGTGTGTGTGTGTGTGTGTGTGTGTGTGTTTCTACTCTCTTTGTGTTGGTGCAGTGCAAGTTAAGCAACAGTCAAGCGATCAAGGAAAAATCTTTGCTGTGTCGCAGTTTATAAAAATCTTTGCCTAACCAGTTATGTGCGGTTATTAAAAACCTTACTAAAATCTCCCCACTGCTTGTGCCGCGGCGACCGATATCAGATCATCAGCCCTGGTTGGCTCCCTATTCACTTAGTAATCGTCTCTCGTTCTTCCTCGTTATTAACCGAAAGTTAACTGCAGGTTTTCATTCGTGAATGTATACATTTTTGGATTTCTAAGCGGCACACTTAATTAGTTTTAAAGACAAAGGTACCTTTTTACAGAAAATAAAGATTCAGAGGTTGCAATTACGAAATGGTTCAGGGAAAATGAAAACAAGTTACACAACACGAATGGTAGTATCTGTTAGTCAAGCTGGTATTTAAAAATCGTTTGTTTTCCCTCCACCGACCACACCCTTTGGAACCCGAGGAGGAAAGTGTGATATTCTCTTCCTTCAGTAAAAGTAAACAGGACATTTTGTTCTACATTTCTAGATTAGAGGCCGTCTTCGGACAAGACGATCTGCTATATTCAAGGCAGGCAGCGGAGCGAACAAAGACATGGATGACGCAGCTTCAAGGGCGCTGTGAATGCTGGCGGTTAGGTGTAATATCCGTAAACAAGAACTCTTATCTTAACAGGGAATTTTCACAAATCTAACGTAGTGCACTTTATTGGGCTCCACTCTGGGACTCTGGCGAGATGACGCCATCTCTCAGGTCCGGGACAAGCGCAATTACAACAGACGTCTTTCTGCACTGACGGGCGAGTTCTTCTGCGAAGTCCTCGTAGAACATCTAAAAAAGACAAATATGTTAATGTTCACAGAGAGCAGCATTCGTGAGAACAACCGTCCATATAAATAACTCGCCTGGGTGCGTAATTATGGGAACAGCTTGAAGTGTTGACAACGTCCCAGGTATTGGTACCTTTTTCAAGACGAACGGCGACACCGATATCGGTTCATCTGAACGGCTGGGTCTCTTGAGACTAATGGCTTTGGTTCTTATAACTTTTCGAAAAATGTATTAAATTACTGTCAGACACAACCAACAGCTTTTTAATACGATAACTAGGGGTAATCATCTCTCTCTCTCTGCAAGGAAAAATTAATCTTTTAAAAGTATATTATTAGATCTATTTTCATATCAGTGCTATATTCAGCGACAAAGTTGGTGAACGTAGCTTAATATGGAACTGCACGGTCTCTTTGTTTGCCATTTAAGGTTTAGAATCAAATCTGTCAGACGGTCATCACTCAATCAACAATGGCTGCCAGGGATGTCGAGTGGCCGGGCATCTAGATCATAAAACCATTTTACATATCGCATTTCCGTAACGAAAGTATTACTTTTCATATGTGAGTTAATTTTTTTTAAAAAAAAAAACCCAAACACGAAATTAAATCTCCATACACACCTGCGAACCTGGATCTCTCCAGCCTCGTCTCTTTCTGCCTCATTGTGGCCCTCTTCCTTCCGTCTTCTGTCTAACGGACTGACACGTTTTACATTTCCGTCGAACTCGTGCCATGTGCAGCCCGCTCTCGTTCCTGAAGTCAACTGGGGGGGGGGGGCTCTTGCTAATCCTTCGTCGGGAGTTGTATTTGCTCCATCGGAATGTTCTAGAAATCCACGAATGTTCCTCGTCGTTCGCCGATCGATTAGCCCATAAGCAGCTTCTCCTCGACTTCCCCACGAGCTACAAGTCGTATACGCGCATATACAAATCTGTCACACGCTGCAGGTGTGAAGTCACTTTAGAGCAATTATAAATATCGGATGGAAAAGAATATATACATAATTCTTTTGAGTCGAGGGAGTTTTCATTAGTCAGCCGGTAGAGGGAAAACAAACAATATTTTAACAACGTAAAACCATTACTGTGGACTATGTTTCGAATAGTGTATTAGATAATAACTTTCTGATGGGAGGGATGCAACTCATATTCATTAGTTGGCTGGGATGAATGAATCAATAGTTATTATAAGTATTGTAACAAAATGGACGACCATTCGTCATAGAATGCGTTAATGGTATAAAACTTAACAGATTTCAAACAACAATAACTTTTTTGTAGTTATTTAAGAATTTACAACTAATCAGTGAGCCGAACTAGGCGTTTAGTATCTTTAAGGATTATACCTGAGATGTGACTCTATTGCATGTTTCGTCCAATTTATGATTAATAACTGGTTGTCTTTTGTTTAGTTTTACATGCGAGGCTAGACCAGGTATCCGGCGGGCCTCGGGTGTCTGATTCCAAAAACTATTTGAAAAAGTAATAAATCTAATGATTAAGCGAATTAATTAATTAAATGCTCGTAAAATTTAAACTTTAACGCTTTGAATACAATTGTAACGATGGTATATGCATGTTGAAAATATCAGAAAAAATGTATTACAAAAGATAACCTCTTTTTATCCCCATAATTTTTTACATCCGTTAACAGGTGAAAAAGATCAATAGTTAGAAACCACGTAGGGCACCGGTAATTTCTGTCTACCTGTCAAAACCTTTTTGATTTATCGTACATTTAGTAATTAGCAGAAGAAGAGTGATATGATGAAGGGGTCAGGATGAATAATTGGCCTTTTTCTCGAGACTCATCAAAAGGTAGCAGCAGCTGCCAGTCTCTACTTGCAAAGTCACGTGGGATGCTGAAATTTCCGCTCTAATCACGCGCTGATAAGTCAGCGTTCTTTAACAAACTCCCGAGAGTAATAAGCTTCGCTCTCTGTTAAAAGTTTGTATCTGTCTGGCCGGCCAGGTCGTTTGAACAGGGAACTCGGGGCTGCAATTACGCCTGATTCTTTGAAAATGTGCCTGCTCGGGGGGGGGGGCAAAATGGCGCAGGTAAGGTGATGACTCCAGCTTGCCCCACAGTACCATGCTAAACTAGTTCTTTATTTTGTATTTTCTACATACCGTAAAATGTCACATGACTACCAGCAGAAGACTAACCCTCATCTGCCAGCGCGCACAGTCTGTGCTAATCGTTGCCACGCCTACTAGTGCTCGAGACCCGGCGGACCTGGGAACCCACAGGAAACACCTTCGTCAGCTCGGGACGTAAAACCGTCTGCACGAGGCGCAATGATTTTCGTCGGCCAGCGATGTAGCGAGCTTCCGGCGAAACTTCTCTTGCAATAAAGGGACAGGTGGGGGGCGGGGAGCCAGAACGGGAAAAAAAGGAAGAGATGGAAGACTGCTACTAAACGTTAAAACTGATTTTAAAAACCGAAGGAGAATGTGGGAGAGCCAAAAAGCATTAGCCGGTCTGATGGTCCTTTGGCCCGCGGCCAGGTGTCGGGTCTGCTGGATTTTTAAACTAGTAACCAAGTTCGAATGTTTACTAAAAGAACTGCTGGCGACGGATACAGGTGCAATTCTATCTTTTTCCTAACATCACCATCAAGTAGAACAAAATATAATAAATCAATCACAGTGAAATTACTCGTTCAGCGCCATAGTAGATAACACTAGCGGCTTTTAGCTATCGTCCAGCGAGATTTCCAGGGAGCTTCACCGATCAGTCAACCAGCGAACCTCGTAACGTTATCTTTTTGCCCCGTTTCTCCTCGGAAGCCACAAATTTATTTCTGTACACAGCATCATCGCAGGCGGGAAAGTAAATAGGTCTGAAGGGCCTTCCCACTTTTCCACTGGAACAGATGTGTACATAATTACATTATGGAATTCTAATGTAAGCAGCCAGTATAATATTAAGGCTTGATATTCATTATACAGACGGCATCTCCAGGTTTTGTCTAATTATTCATTCTTAGTAATTTTATTTGGGCTGATTGATCAGGAATCGCTAATTCAAGTAATTCGTGTGCACTTCCACCTTTCAAAGACAGTGAGCTGCGTCTAACACCAGTGAACACACACACGAGGCAACAAGAAACCACCCCTCATTCCAAAAGTGGTGAAAAGTTTTATAATGGTTTCCAATTTCGGATCTGTGTTTGCAGACTAACAATATTACTGGTAATATTTTGCCTTCTATATTCACGTATTAATCTGGATTTGGAAATGGCGACGTTGATTAGTTTAACGTAGAAACCTTTAGGCTTTTGATTTCAATTAGGAAATTTTAATCACATTTTTTGACAGTCTTTGGGAGTCTCATAAGCGAGTAGAATCTTGAATGTTTGTGGAACACCGATGGTTTTAATACTTTGTTTTTACGTTCACTATTTTTGTATGAACTTGGATTTGGATATACGACCTTTACTGATTATTTAACATAGATTAATCTTTTTGAAGATTTCAATTTCTGTTACAAAATTCACTCTCTCTCTCTCTCTCTTTGTAATGACGTCATGTCTTTCTCTGTAATGACGTAATCTCTCTCTCTTTGTAATGACGTCGTGTCTTTCTCTGTAATGACGTAATCTCTCTCTTTGTAATGACGTCATGTCTTTCTCTGTAATGACGTAATCTCTCTCTCTTTGTAATGACGTCGTGTCTTTCTCTGTAATGACAATCTCTCTCTCTTTGTAATGACGTCATGTCTTTCTCTGTAATGACGTAATCTCTCTCTCTTTGTAATGACGTCGTGTCTTTCTCTGTAATGACAATCTCTCTCTCTTTGTAATGACGTCATGTCTTTCTCTGTAATGACGTAATCTCTCTCTCTTTGTAATGACGTCGTGTCTTTCTCTGTAATGACAATCTCTCTCTTTGTAATGACGTCATGTCTTTCTCTGTAATGACGTAATCTCTCTTTGTAATGACGTCATGTCTTTCTCTGTAATGATGTAATCTCTCTCTTTGTAATGACGTAATGTCTTTCTCTGTAATGACATAATCTCTCTCTTTGTAATGACGTCATGCATTTTCTGTAATGACGTAATTTCTCTCTTTTTGTAATGACGTCATGTCTTTCTCTTAATGACGTAATCTCTCTATTTTGTAATGACGTCATGTCTTTCTCTGTAATGACATAATCTCTCTCTTTTTGTAATGGCGTCGTGTCTTTCTCTGTAATGCCATAATCTCTCTCTCTCTCTCGGTCTCTCACCTATTTTTTTAAAAATAAAGTTGTCTCATAAATGTGTTACATTCTCAATTGTGTTTTTAAACCAGTTTTACTTTCTTTTGGCCCTTACTTGATCATAGCAGGAGAGTCGATTCTGAGTTGGAGGAGAGCGATCTGAATTGCCTCCGAAACAAAATTTGCTCTAAAATGTTTACGTGTATAGGCTACCAATGGAATTTACCATTTTCGCTCCCCCATCTAACTGCAAGCCAGACTGATGCTCCTGGTTATGCGTCAATCTGCAAAACTGATATGTTGATAGACATGTTGTAATATAGAAAACACAGAAGCAATATTCCAGGTCTTTCATACTACGAAAATAAAATCTTTCTAATGGCTGTTATAAAACCTAATAAATGGTCAAACGATTAATCAGACAAATTACCGATTAATTGATACTCATACAGATTTTCTATAGCTTGTTTAGCCCGTTATATTCTACTTTTGTTTTCCATACACTGTAACATTTCTCCCTAGAAGCCGCGATCAACCAATAACCCGTTATTTTTCTTGAGTGCTATTCACTGTCTGCCATTTTCAAGGAATCAGTTTCCCAACACTACAACAGCTTGGATTTACAGCGTCTTTTTCTTACCACAAATGATGCACAAGAAGTTAAGATGCTAACAACAGAAGTTAAAGAGGAAATGTCCCACCGAGCGCTGTGTTATGCTTCACTAAGAATACTCTTATTTATTTATTTTAATTAGTTTTATATCAACCGGCAAAATAACCTACCGGATACACTCTGGCCATAACCGTCGACTCGCCAATGAAATCTCCTGTATTTCGTACATAAATCCATTTATTAGTTAGTATATGACTGGCGGAAAATCCGTACATGTTTATTTCGAAACGTTTATCACGAGAGTCTCTTTTCATGGAGATATTCACCTTGATGCTTGTTGAGATATTTTATGAGAGAGCACAATCATGGCCGCCGGTGTAGTCTCGTAAAGTCCGTGCCTTGATTAGAGTTATGGCATATTGCTAATGATACCTCGGATATATATATATATTTTTTTTTAAAAGTAATTAATGGTTGTGGAGTTTTATGGGTTAAGTCTTCGTGGCAAAGTTGGGATTGAAAAGCAAAAATATCTTGTTTATGCGACTTCTTTTACTGCTTCTCACTTAGTTTATATTAAAAGAATTTTCGTTGCGGCGTCTTTTCCGATCAATAGAGAAACAAACTCTACGTGTATCAGCTGCTTCCTGGAGATCTCATCTATCACTCCAAGTCTTGCTTTGTAACTAAATCCAGAGCTACTTTGCTAAAGTTTTTGTGCTTGAATCTTAAAATTAACCTACCTCCATTAGCGCCATCTATTGCCGAAATGATACCTGCTTCACTATCCTTTTCCAACATTTTTGCTGACTTGGAAATTATTTTATTTTATCCTTTACACATTTTACAAATAAATTCAAACTTTTAACGCTGCTTCTTATCGAGGGCCCAGTCGTTAACGTACGTCACCGCCAGTTATCGAGAGCCCATTGGTTAACGTACGTTAACAGAAAATGGTGATTAGTCAAGAGATTCTCTTGATCAAATACAGACGTGCGGGCATTCCAAAACATGGTTATGTAACAGTGACTTTACATATTCATTAATGATTTAAAATGTTTCACTCGTGCGCTCGCTCACTCCGTTGCTCTATATCTGCTGTTTAGCACTTGGTTGCTATCACATTGAGTCGGGTCACGCCAACTTGTCTCCAAACCTATATGGAGAACATCTGGTCTGTCAGTAGAAGTTACGAACCGTTATTATACAGACTGGGAAGGGAGGGACTGCCAATTTCAAACAAGGCGATACAAACTGGCCAAACGGTCCAGTATACCTGAATCGTGAGTCATTGGCACAGTGTTGTTCCTGGTGTAAAAACTGAACGAGATTGTTGGCAGTCACTGAGAACTTCACGGTCAGCGGCCCGTTCTCGTGATGTGGCGGCGCAGGGTTAGACAGACTGACTGATCGGGTAAACGAGAAAGGTGTCAGCTACCAAATGCTTTCGGCATCACATTTTCTAGGCAATTAAATCTGCTTACTTCGGAGCTCCATTTTACAGAGGAAACGATGGTTGCATATATAAATCAATGGACAAGCTCTCCTTGGGACATTCAAATCAATAGGGCATCAATCCGTATTTTATTAAGACTCGACAGCAAAAGCATCTTTTTCTAAAATATTGAAAAAAGGGTCCAGCTTTATTGCCACTTGTAAGTTTATTGTTACTTCTTTCCAGTATCACTGGCCACCTTAAATGTTATTTATAATGATATTATTTAATCCTTTAACAGTGTTGATACGAATCTAGCTATGTATACAAAATGGAGTAATATTTAAGTCCAGAAGGATGTTACATTAATGCTAATGGTTTTATATAAATAAAAAATGAGGGTGGTTGCAATATTTAACATGTATTAATACGGTAATGTATTTACAACAAGATGAAATTGTGATATGGTACAGCTAAGCCAATGTCATAAATCATAGCAATGATCAAAGAACGTCAACAACTGGATAAAAGTTATATGGAAGACGAGTTAAAAGAAGCTGCAGTCAAACCATGAAAATCCCTTGGCACAACCAGTGTATAAGCCATTTTAAATCATTTATGGGTTTGTCTGTCTGCTGTTGTTTTAACTGATGAATATTTATCTCCTCTGTGTTTGCGTAAACCTGTGGATTTGTCGTCAAGCATTGCAAAGTCGTGACCATTTAGCATCGATCGCAAGAACAGGCACAACCGAAATACTCTTCGATCACCTGTACCCTTTGTAAAGAGCTTACAAAACTATTATCACGAAGTTTGGCCGAAAGAGTTGTTCATGGAGAGAGAGAGAGAGAGAGAGAGCGTGTGTGTGTTTGTCTTTCATTTTTCTGCGGATGAAGAAAGGCACATGATGTTCGAGTTAACGCTATGGATGTGAGAGTATGGTATGAAGATGGATGAAGAATCAAAACCTCGCTGTTACAAACTGCCTCTTTGAATCAAAGATTGGCCATAACAGATCAGCTATGAAAAACGCTTAGACGACTTTTTTACCAGCATGGAAGGGTTAAAAAGGGAAAAATAACCGTCCCCCTTCCAAGAGAGTTTTCAGACTTCCATCCATCGGTATCCAACTCAGAACCCCAGTTAACTGCCGATACCAGTATTTTTTTTGAGAATCTATTTGGTTCATCTCTAAAAGAAACAAAACAGTGGCACTGCAGCATCCTTATTTAGTAAGATGTTTTGCTACGAAACTTTCTGCAATATCTGTAACTGAGTTAGTACTTCTTGTCACAAGTGTAATGATGTGTTTTCAGCATCTCAAGATACTGTAGACAGCTAACTCTTGGATTTGAACCAGGAATCCCGGTTTGCAACCGTCAGCATTAGTTGTTTACATTATCTTGAGATGCTGAAAACACACACACACACACACACACACATTTAGTGTTATCTCCTCCTTTATTAGACAATTTATCGGCGAGTTGCTGATGCTACAAGCTGAAGGGAGTTTTTAAAATTACGAAGACCATTCAAGCCGTCGTAGACTCCATCTCTGATTTGTTGCTAGGGATGTCAAAAGATGTGCAGTGTGTGTGTGTGTGTGTGTGTGGTGTGTGTGTGTGTGTGAAGTGGTGTTTTGTAGATGTAGAAGTTTTTGAATAAAACCAATGTGGCCAATCGAAGCTGAGCTGTCAGCGAGACCCAGCCAGAGACAGGGAGATCCTTAGAAAATGCGTTTATTTACGGTACACGCAATTCTAGCAATTTTCATAAAAGGAAATTCGATCTCATGTAAAATATTTAGATGATCAATACAATTGATTTTACCAGACAGAGTTAGATTTCGTCGAGTGAGATAAAAATGAATATCCTTAAATAGTTGCCGATTTGGAGAGGTTACAGGAAATTCTATCAATCTAAAGTTCAATCAATAACGCAGCTTATTAAAAGAATCTAATAAGTTCGTAAACTTTTAAATGCCAAAAGATCAACTAGTTAGCAAACGCAAGCGTAGAGCAAGTGGATGAGCTGCGGTGCTGGAGACTCCTCGAAGACCTTTCTGGAGGCTGTTCTAATGGCTGGTCGGACAGAAACGGACGAGCTAATTAGCATGGGCGATGCTGATCTATGTGGGCACCAACCACTTCGAAAACTCCCGACAGATATCCGAGCAGCTGCAGCAGGGAGAACTGACGAATGCGAGGACGCCGACAAGTAGAATTCCGTCGATACTAAGCGATACCAGCAGCTCGTCCTTACAAAAGAAAATCAGCTAGAAGGAAAATTTTTCGTAATTTCATGAGCTATAAATGGTCGGAAAGAACCGGTTGGCTGTTGATTTTTGTTTGACCACCACTGATCGTAACTATGGCGCATCTACGTTCTGCCAGTTGACACGGCTCCCTGTGGCTTTCACGTGGAACGGCGAGAATAAATTTCGGACAGATTAAAAGTGCATTCAAGAAGAAAGAAATGTATTTGGTAAATCCGAACTGTATACAACTAAAACCTGGTTTACAATAACCAAAAACCCAGCTGTCCCAAAACAAACAGATCTATACACAGCCTTTAGGTGCAGAAAATTTAAATATTTTTAAAATACTTATTCGTAACAGGCCAATTATACACGAAATTAAATTTCCTTATTATTTTATCGAGTTCAACACACACTCTCTCTCTGTCTCTCCATCTCTCTCACCATCTCTCTCTGTAATGACGTCATATCTCTCTCTCTCTCTCTCTGATTGAGTGACTTTATACAGACACACACACCACACACACACACACATCAATGTGTATGGATTGTTTAAGATTTTAGAAAAAATCTGGGCTCGGCTGTTCCTATATCCGATGAACCTTTCACGTTGCGCGAATCTCTGACCTTATTACAGCTGACCTGGCGTCCTGCCACCCTAACCGCTCCCTTAACCTATCTTTTGGGCTTTTATTTCTGGTTCCGCTACAAGATTCGTTCTTTATATTTCGCGCAGTTCGGGTTGAAAGTTTGTTTTCCCGTTAGGCTTTTATTCCTGTAGTTTGTGGTTTGTTGGGAACGGGGTCCGAAGTCATTTTCCAGCTGCGTTAATCAGTGGCCTCGTATCACAATGAAGTTTGAAATTTCCTGAAGAATTCTAGGTGATTTACATACAATTGATCTTTGGCATTTTGCATCGTCGTCGTCGTTGTTGTTGTTTTCCATATTGTTCCTGGTCGTGTTTAGTCTCAAACCCATTCGGCTGATCGAGTTTATAGCTGCTTCGAAGGAAGTCGAAAAAGTTCGCCTCTCAACAAGAGTGTTGTGGGTTTATCGGATTTGGCAGCTAAACAGTTTAGGGAAGTGCGTGCCCAACTAAAGTTAATAAAACTGGAAGCTTTGGTTGGAGATTAAATTCCGGACCATCAGAAAAGTTGTCCCCGCCCCCTCCACCGCCGAGCATCTCGCACTTCCACGATAACGGGGTGATGTAAACGCGACTCGTCCACCTCACCGTCTCAGCAGCCAGATAGGCGATACCCTGGTCACAGCTTCAAACTGACGCGCTCCCCATCTACCGGACGCTCACAGAGTCATATTACTCCCACGTTATTTTCTTTCGCTCGCTATTGCATAACAGAAGAGCTGGGCGGGGCTGTACGGGATGATGTAATTGATGAGTATAACAACCTTATGGTGTAAATAAATCATGTTAATTTGAAATTAGAGCAGAACAGAGAGAGAGAGAGGACAGGCTTTGTACGCACCCTGTACACACTGACTTCATGCAAGAGTAGACTTTCTTTATATTTGACACCCTTTTTTTGCCGTAATCTTGCACTTTTCATGTTACCGCGCGTTTGTGCAAAAACCTAAATCCTTATAGAGGTTCGGTCCTAAACTTTGATCGCCCTCTGAAAGACTGACTATCGTTTCTGGTTCAAAGAGAGCATTGTGAAGGCTATAATAATAAGTACCGCTTCAGCGTATCCTACGTTAATTACAGATCCGCAACATTAAACCAGATTTTTTAGACTCGGAAATGAATGAGCCGGAGCACATTAGAAACTCTCCCGAAATACTGTCACGTCCCGGCATTTATTCATTTTGTAAGTTGGGTTCTTTCAGACAAAATTCCACGAAGCCAGCTGACCTTAGTGACGAACACGCAACCAGGAAGGGAAGCAAATTGTAAAAATCTCGTGACTCGCAACGGGGCGAACTGTTGTTCCTCTCCTCTTCCTCGCTGGCTAGTCGGCAGCTACGTGTTCAGACTATACGCCGTCGTGTCGCTTGCTTCCGCATCTGTTTATTCGCGAAAGACTGTAAATCTCCTCGCGCGTCTTGTCACGGCCTTTTCTTGTTTGTAGTGTTCGGGTAAACACGAGATTTTCGACACATAAAATGGGAAAATCCGATGACGGAGGGAGGGAGTGGGGGGGGGAGCCCGGTGGCTGTAACTCGTTATCCCTCGAACTTCTGTAAACTAGCGGACGTCGGGAAATTGGAAAGAAGGGCGTGGAGGTCGGTCAGCCCAGCGGATAGAGGTCGCGAGTCGCTGGTCGTCTTAATGGGTGCTAAATAATAAAAATGGCTGTTGAAAATCAACTCACCTTCGATGTGACCGGCTCCCATTTTATAAGCTTCTTTTGGGCGTCTGAAAATACACGGCATGTTGGTTATACGAGGGTTAAGAAAAAATCCAACTATACAGCGTGCTAACGTATTAAAATGCATTTAAGTTTAAAAATTACCAAACTAATTAATCAAATTATATTTATGCTTTGTAGAATGTGTTTTATAAATAAGTTGGCCTCCATTTATTCCTACTAACTGCTTAGAGAGGGGATTAACAATAATAGGTTGGTCTCGCGAGAACAGCAGTTCAAAAAATAGATTTTCAATTTAAATGAAGATTTTTCTTTTAAACTGTTAATAACAGGCCAGTCTATTTTCTATCATTAGGAGGGGTAGGACTTTGAGCAGAGTTTAAGAATCTGGGGGGGGGGAGGAAACGTAATTTAGAGTATTTCTTTTGTTGACTGATGTCGCTGATAGGTTAGTGGAACTTGAACACCGCTATACCCACGCCATCAGACAGGGACCAGGACCACGGCATAAGCTGGAGATCTTCTTCAGTTACCGAATTTACCGTTTGGGTTTCACTGAGGTTCTGCACTCGCGCGATGGAGAACAGAAGAGTTGGTTTTTCCGGAGCCGATGGAATTTCTTTCCTTCGCTCCGCGGAAAATGAATACGTTTTTTTTTTTTTTAAAAAAATTAAATATATTAATCAAATATGAAGGCCAACTGTTCTCTTTTCATGGCTGTCAGTATCGAAAACATTGCGTCCCCATGGAACTTTTTTTTTTTTTCCCCGCTTGCATGAAAATCCTGTCTTTTCTATTCAGGTGAGAGATACAATGGAGGTGTAGTCAACAGCAGAAGCAGGTAAACCGGCTTTTAATGAGAGAGAGCGAAAAGACCGACAACAAAAATCGGAGTTAAACATGGCGGCGGGTCAATCAGCGCGAGACGAAGGTTCCGTCAGTTCACTCGCGCATGCGCCATAACTGTCCTTCGAAAAACGCCTCGTGAGCCTGAAAATAAAAGCAGGAACAAACCCTCCGCCCACCCCGAAATGGAAGCAATTTTAGTGCGATTATCGGCCGCACAAACGCCGACGAGCTCAGTATAGAGCGGACACAGCCTGGCCTCATTCTGAAACCTCTGGCTCGGCACAAACGGCGAGGGCGGACTCTTACTTCAGGTGAAACAGCTGTGTCCGCGGGCTGCCCACGTGATAACCGCATGGTCAGGTAGCTACAAGGAATTCGGGAATATCTATCTCTATGTTGAGTCGTTTTCTCGATGCCACTGCAAGTGCCGCTCAATGAATACGCAGACTCTCTCCATATATTTATGGTTTTATTGAGACAATTAGTATTTCATCACGTGATTGGTAAGAAAATCTGAGAAGGTTGGCGCGAGGGGCACTGTCTGTGTTTTGACTTTTCAAACCTTAATGGATTTTTAACCATAATTAACAGCTTTTTTTTTTCTTTTTTGGAAACAGGAACGTAATCCGCCATAGCCCACTCTTGTTTTGATTCTGAAGTTTTCCCTATATTTTTATTAAGATTTTTATTTATGTTGCTATCATTATTTTCCTTCAATAATAATGGCGTGTATTTTTTTAGAAAAAAAACACAATAAAACACTTCTAAAGTTATTCCATTCACATTATTTCGGACGCCTTAATTATTTCCCTCGCCAGTATATATGGACTCGCTGCTAGTCGAAAGTGCCTTAGCGATGTGCATAATAATCATCGATTTGCAAGTTCCTGTTGCTGTTCTTATTCCCTTTGATGTTGTGAAGATTCGCTGAATATTAGATAATTTAGTACATGTAATGCTTCCACACAAGACTTTTAAATTTGTCAGTAAAGTACAATTTTGTACAAACTTATTTTTAAAGGTATGGCTCAGTTATCAGTGACTGTATATACCATTAATGAACCTGCATCGTCGTTTGTTGTTTTCTTCTAGAAAAGTTCTGTTAAAATTAACAACTTTTACTCTCCCTCCCCCCACCGCATTCATCCTTTAGAATTCCCTGGCAGTAAAGCCACCGGAAGGAAACACGAGCGACCAAGAAGAGAGGCGACAATATCCTAAAACCATTAAGACGGTACTGCACTACGTAGTCGGTTCGGTTGTGTTTCCGAAGAGCAAGGCTTTCCCTTCCCGTGTTAGGTCTCAGAGTTCTACACCGCCCCTTATCTGGGAATTTTTGAATTTTAAATCGCCTATGATGTCAATGTCCTGAGGTGCCGAAGGGCTCAGCCATGCAAACACGCACACGGGTTCGAAAGCTGATTCTGTATTAAATTTTTTAAAAAAATAATACAAATCATAAAATTTGCCGCCAAAATGTTTTTTTAAAAATTTAAAAAGAGAGAAAAAAAATGGCTAAGTTAAAAGAAGTTCTTAGGAATATAATGTAGGAGAAACTATGTTAGAAAATACAATTAAAGAGAAAAATTAGGTAGGAATACGTGTTTTAATTCTAGAGTGCAATGAATTATCACTGCTAATAAAGCTGGGCAGACTTGTAGGTAATCGTGAGTTTTTTAGCATTGCATTGTGGGTAGATTTTCTAAGTTATCGCAGACAGAAACTAAATTGCATATATTCGTTTTAAAGAAAGGACATCACGCTACCGTAGCAGCTGAGACTTCCTTCCACAACCATCCAGAATTTAAACAGAGAAAATAAAGAAGCCTTAACCATTTCATTAAGTAGCGTTTTAGAGAAGGAACAAGTAGATTTATAAAATGATTGATGTTTTTCGCTGTCATTGACAAACATTTTTACGGGCAAAACGATTGCTCTAAAAATACTAAAGGGACATAATTATGAACTGACTAAATCGCTTGCAATGTTTGATATTAGAAAATATTTGTAATTTGTATTTTAGTAACAAAATGGTAAATGAAAGAATTTTCTTCCAGCAGTATTCTTCAATAGCGTCAAAACTTCAATAGATATTTATTTAATCTGATTACATTTATCAGCGCTCGTTTTCTGGTTTCTTGTGATAAATACCCCGATTTAAAGCATTATCTTAAAGTCTTTAAGCAGGGCTGGTCTCCTTTAATGATAAGCCACAGCTTAGTTCAGAAAAAATATTTAAAAAAAAAACAGAGCAATTTTATTATGAAATAGATTCTTGTAGTTTTAACAGATTTAGTGGAAACAAAAATGATTTTCTTATCTGTTCAACTTTGTTTTTATTACAATCTTTAGTCATAAATATCGATTACTTGGCGACACTATACAGATTTCCGTTCACGTTTCCATAACGTGGTTTCTACAGATACAACACGGCGACGGTTGCATATCGTCTTCTTAGAAGTAGATTCATGCGCACCAAAAACCATCATAGTTACCATTTTCGAACTATTCGGAAGGGGAAGCATTGGCGCGTAACTGGTTAATGCCGAGAATTGCGCCGAGGAATGCCCTTTTTTTTTTAAAAAAACATCTCCATAAAAACTTTTATTCACAACTTTAAATAAATCCACTTTATTTGATAATAAGTTATCTGTTCAATTAATATTTTTCATACGCTTAATTCATTATAGCGGGGGGTAAGTTAATACTCTTTCAAGCACAGTCAGGACCAGGTAAGTCGGGGAAGATCGGCGGGCAGACCTTCCGCCGTGTTACTGGCTGGCTAATTTCCTTTTTTTAAAACGCGCAGCTGCTGCTGTGTTAAAAGATGAAGAATTAAACAACGGAGGTTATAGAGAGAAGGTATGAAAAAACAGCATAATCCGATAATCGATAAAACAGTTTCTAGATAACTTAATTTGGGGGGAGAGATTGAGGAGTGTGGATCTAGATTTGCTATAATGGAATCTATGCGCGATTTCACAAGGGATTCTATATTTGTTTGTTTTCCGCTTTCTGTCCGAGTGCGAGCGAGCGCCGATACAGGGGTGTTGTAAAACCGGAAACTCGGTGAAACGAAAAGCATATATTTATCTGTTTTCCGCTTTCTGTCCGTGTGCGAGCGAGCGCCGATACCAGGGGTGTTGTAAAACCGGAAACTCGGTGAAACGAAAAGCAGCAGGAGTCATCACCAAAACAGTAACTTATATTGTTGTGTTGCTGTAGATGAAGCGAACGCGTCAACATGGGCGGCAGGAAATGGGTTTTCAGAAAGACAGCAGAGATCTTCATCTTCAGCTGTCCCCCTCCTCGAAGCCGTCACGCTTCACCGGTTTGCCTTCGTTTTCTATCACTACGAGAGAGAGATGCGTGACCGTGAATACCTGGTGGTTCCAGCGAAATCGCTCTTGCTGCCGAGGCGAACCCGGTTCCGTGTTTGAGATCGGTCTTCGATGCGCAGGAAATGTATGCGAACGCCTCCCGCTGTCTTAAATAGCTAAGTGGGTGGGTGGCGACCATTAACGTTGAAGAGTAGCCGGAAGAACTGAGTGAAGAAATATGAAGAGGAGAATCAACGAAGTCGTGTGGTGCGCAAACTTACCAAGCGAATGCTGAAGACAAATGAACGCATGAAGAAGATAGCAACAGTTATCTCCCCTCCCACCACCACTAGGTTTCTAGTCTGTCTGTTTTGAGATGCACACAGTAAACACATTAACAAGCCTTATCGGGGAGACGAGCTCTGATACTCACGTTCACTGCTGTTCACACATGACTGGAAACATCTACGCTTGCTGAACTTGTTTAACAAGGAGTCATGGAGCTGCCCTCCCTCTTCGCGCGTGTCTAAGGCGGGCGAGAGGCCCACACGAATCCCTGAGCATGCGGTAGGCAAACTGCTTGAGATATCGACGGCGGATAAAACATCGACCGGAGCGCGATCTGCCAGGCAGCGCGAGTCCGTCCGTCCGTCCGTCCGTCAGCGAGGTTCACCCCCCGGCAATTGTCACATGCACAACAAGGTCTCTCCGCTCCCAGACGGCGAGTCACGCTGCGACACGTCCCTCTTCGCGATTGGCTGAACCCGCCAGTTTTCAATAATGCAGATCGCTGATGACATTAAAGTGTAAAAATAAAAAAAAGAAAGAAGAAAATTATTAAAATCCACGCTGGGTCTTGAATGATTATGTAGGTCAGTGTAAAGTGAGGCCACCGCCTAGAGAAGGGATCAGGTCGGCGGGCTGTCTTCCAGGGACGACGTACGCCATCTACCTGGGCAAAACAGGTGCGTCTTGCGACCGGGACTCGCTCTACAACCGTTATCGGGTTTTCAGGATTTTAGCCGTGGTGGTGGTATTATTATATCTAGTTTTCCTAATCTCAGCAGTTGTTGCTATTCATCTCCCTCTCTCTCCTCTCTCTCTCTCTCTCTCTCTCTCTCTCGTGCTTATTGTCGAACGTGTTTTGTACGTTATTCTCGTTATTATTAAAAGTAACCATGGAAACCAAAGGCTAGGAAAACTATCGAAGTTTTCAGAAAAACCGGGATTTTAAGCCTTTTGGAGAGTGGGTAAAAGCTGAAAAAGAAAACTAAAAGATAAATAACTACCTACCAAGGCCGTGTGTCTTGTTTGTTTGTTTCTTTCTTTCGTTATCTTCTGTTTTCTTTTTTTATTTTTGTGAAATAATCGCGCTTTGGTAAGTGCACTGTCTTTCCGCAGCCTTCACTTAAAGGATGATAAGACCGTCGATTCCTGTTAGGTGAGGGAATGAGAGGCGAACTCTCTCTCTCTCTCTCTCTCTCTCCTCTCTCCTCTCTCTCTCTCTCTCCCCCCTCTCTCTCCCTCTCAGCGCCGAGAGATATGAAAGAGATGGTCGGAACGTTAACTCTACGTGGCAACACCACCTCGTCACATCGATCTGCTTCCACACGTTTACGTGTCTATCACGACTCAAACACGACGACAGCGGGAGGAAGTTATCCACAACCTTACACCGCACGAAAACAAGATGGGCCATCAGGAGTCATTCCTTTCCGTTCTCTCTCTGCTATCATCCGATTTCAAGCCAAATTCTACTGAGACCAGAGAATCCAGCAGAGTTCTACATTTGCATAGAAAAACGCATCTTCTATCAAAGCCCCACATCAGAGACGACTATAGTGAAGAAAGCAGCTTTACGGGTGGGCCCCATCTACATGGAATTTAGAGATCTTGTATAGATCTTTCTCTTTAGAATTCTGTGGTTATAAACTTTTTCGTTTCTTTTACAATAATGAGTCAAACAGAGAGAGAGAGAGAGAGAGAGAGAGAGAGAGGAGAGAGAGAGAAGAGAGAGAGATGGAGAGAGAGAGAGAGAGAGAGAGAATGGAATGAATAAACCTTCTGAAGGACATCGACAAGTATTCCGCCACTTGTCACCTCGCATCTGCTCGTTTCTCCGCGCTCACCTCACCCGTCGTATAAAAAAATGTTTTTACCTGGCCCTGCATTTTACACTGATAATGGACTCGTTAATGGTCAGGGTGATGTTCCGCACTAAACTTTTTCTTGCTAAAAACAACTGCTATAGAAAACCTCTTGTGAGTTATCATCATCATTCAGTCATTCAGATACCATAAATATTTTTACTTATTTGTAAACAAAAAAGACAAACATTCGGCTCTACGTTATATATTCGTTAACGGGTTTTTCTAAAATTTCCTATTTAAAAAAATATCTTCATTCGGAAGTTTAATCCTTCTAATGACGTTCAAGAGAGAGAAAGAGAAAATATTTGGAAAATAAAACCAGTCACAGGTGCGACCTTTAAAGTGGGAAGTGTTCCACATAAGTCTGTCTGTCGGTCTGGCTTACCTTCAGTTGCTATGGTTGGATACTGTAACAGTCTTTTAAACCGGTTTTTCTTTTGTTTTCATTCGTTTTATAATCTGGTTTTAATTGATTTCTTATGCATTATAGTACTTAGAAAAAAGTCGAGAAAAGAGAGTAAGTGATCGAGTTTGAGTGTGAGTATGTATGTGAGTATAACTGAGTATGTGAGTGTCTGTCTCTGTGTGTTTTGTGTGTGTGTGTGTGTCTGTGTGTGTGTGTGTGGCTGTGTCTGTTTGTATCTGTGTGTGTGCGTGTCTCTGTGTTTGTGTGTGTGTGTGTCTGTGTGTGTGTGTTGTGTGTGTGTGTGTGTGTGTGTGTGTGGCTGTGTCTGTTTGTATCTGTGTGTGTGCGTGTCTCTGTGTTTGTGTGTGTGTGTGTCTGTGTGTGTGTGTTTTGTGTGTCTGTGTGTCTCTGTGTGTGTGTGTATGTGTGTTTTGTGTGTCTGTGTGTGTGTTTTTGTGTGTTTTGTGTGTCTCTGTGTGTGTGTTTTGTGTGTCTGTGTGTGTCTGTGTGGCTGTGTCTGTTTGTATCTGTGTGTGTGCGTGTCTCTGTGTTTGTGTGTGTGTGTGTTTTTGTGTGTGTGTGTGTGTTTTGTGTGTCTGTGTGTGTGTGTGTTTCTGTGTGTGTGTGTTTTGTGTGTCTGTGTGTCTGTGTGTGTGTGTGTGTGTGTGCGTGTCTCTGTGTGTCTCTGTGTGTGTGTGTGTGTGCGTGTGGGGGTAAACGAATAGATCCATCTCTACAGTTAATTAGCTGGCCCTGTTGTTGGCGGGATACACCGCTGTGTTTATTTATCCCACTTCGTTTAAAGGGGTGTTAGTGTTTATTTTTATCACCGACCTCGTTTGATCAGAAATAATGGTACACGAGACCAGGTCGATTACACCCAGCAGTGAGGGTCTGGGTCACGTTGTAATGAAGATCGTTCAGGTGAAACCCATAAATGGAGCGGCCTGGACGCAAAAGATAACCGCCGAAACCTGTTTTTTGCAAGAGTCATTCAAAGTCATCCAGCTGTAAACCTCGATATTTCTGTCACAGCGAAAATAGGCAGGTAAAACTACCTGGCTTACGCAAGCATAAAGCCTGTGGACTGTAAACGGGCTTACAGCTAGATATAGTCTTCTAGGCGGCGCCCATCTTACGTTGACACAGAAAAAAAGTTGAAACTTCAGCAGGAGAGAGAGGTTTTCACTGGTTGACGCCGCCTAATTCTGTGGATCGGTAGTAATTCCCCGCTTCTGGTGATACACGTGCGGCGATTACGAGAACAGGCCGCCGTCTGCGATAGGGAATCCGTGTTATCGGGTTAACCATTGTAACTGCCACTGAAGCACGCCATTCTGGTGTTGTAGATGATGTAGCGTATAAAAGGTCGGAATGTAGTGAGAAAATGGCATAAATCCATGCAGATCTTCAAGTGTCCTCCATTGGAACGCGTTACATAGGTCTCCAACACAAGATGTCGGGTTATTGGTACTGCTGCAGTTAAGTCTGCCTTCGGTCTGAAAGGAAACTCCGACACCTTACAGACGCACGGTCTGCATTTTGTTTATATTTCCCTTATACAGAGAGCCATTCTGAGCTTAACCCCCCCTAATCTTTAATGATTGCGAGGTGTCCACGTCACAGTCATAGACGCACATCTATAAAAGGCGATTTTCTCGACGCAAGCCGTAATTCGCGAGATGGCGCTGCCTTTTTTTCTTGCACCATTTGTTCTTATACGAGGCATCAACGACTTTTTAGCGCGTCATAGGCTCACAAAATCTCCAATAAAATACCGTCATGTTCACGCATCACTGAGCAGGCCACCATGTGGAACAACTTTTGAAACATTACAATGGCTATGAGAAAAGCTGATAAAAGAAAACTAGTTTTAATGTAAATATCGCCATCATCAAAGCTCTAGAATACATTCTCTATGTAGAATCGTTAAATAAACTATTCTATTCGCTGGCGCAACGAAAGAGAACACATCAGTACTTCTTTTCTGGAGAATCTTTATTGCTTTTAATCGAATCGCTTAGCCATGCATCGTGACGAGCTTACTACTCTTGAAAATTCCAAATCGTGACTGCTGGCCTCATCGATTAGTGGGTGGTGCCACGGAACCAGTTCACCGGATGTAACGGAAAAGCTTCTCAGAGAAAATGGCAACAACGCTATCAGCGTTCGCATTCTTTGTTAACTTTGACGTGTTATGGGGGACGGGAGAGGTGGCGTCTGTCTGAGCTGAGGGGGCTATAAAAGTCAGTAAGTAAGTAGACAACTCTGGGGGAAGAGCGTAGTGTCGCGGTTGCTAATCCTGCGCCAGGTGGAGCCCGCCACTTCCGACTTCAGTAATATGGTCAATAATAGAGCTCTTCATTTTTAAATATAGAAAGAAACAGGAGTATCCGGAGAAAACTTAAGCGACTGGCGTGGGAAGAAGAGTTAGAAAAAATTATGCCAAATCGAGCCGATTTCACTGGAATAGAACTCCGGCCCTGGACTTTCATAAACTAATCACTAGACCACCGCGCCGCCTATTTTTAATTCTATAAATTTATATGACCGTTTGTTTTTTTGTTTTTTTTGTATTTCTGTTTTGGGTAGGTGTTTATTCCAGATATTTCGCCATTTTATTTAATATCTTATGCTACTGCAATCTGAGGCAATCAGCTGGAACCCAACTTTCTGATTTAAATTCTGGTGAAAGAATCTTTCATATTAATGCTACGCGGCTTTTGTATATTGAGATTCGCATTATTTTATCTGTAACCACACAGAAAGAATCAGTTCCTAACCCCTCGGCTGTGGGGAGCAGAAGAAAACCCCGCAGCCTTTTGAATATGTAGTAGCTGGAATGATAGTGTTAACTAACTCAAAGTTTAAAGTTATACTTTGTCCCTCTATCACAGTTATGCTACCATTATCAATCTATAACTTTAGACATGAGCAGCGTGATATAGTGAATCTTCGTGATATAGTGAATCTTCGTGATATAGTGAATCTTCGTGATATAGTGAATCTTCGTGACATAGTGAATCTTCGTGATATAATGAATCTTCGTGATATAGTGAATCTTCGTGATATAATGAATCTTCGTGATATAGTGATTCTTCGTGATATAATGAATCTTCGTGATATAGTGAATCTTCGTGATATAGTGGATCTTCGTGATATAGTGAATCTTCGTGATATAGTGAATCTTCGTGATATAATGAATCTTCGTGATATAATGAATCTTCGTGATATAGTGATTCTTCGTGATATAGTGATTCTTCGTGATATAGTGAATCTTCGTGACATAGTGAATCTTCGTGATATAGTGAATCTTCGTGATATAGTGAATCTTCGTGGTATAATGAATCTTCGTGATATAGTGAATCTTCGTGATATAGTGAATCTTCGTGATATAATGAATCTTCGTGATATAGTGAATCTTCGTGATATAGTGAATCTTCGTGATATAGTGAATCTTTACTTTATCTTATCGTCATTTTCAGATATTTCAGTAAAATAGGAAAATGGCCGATCTGTTTGTTTAAATTTTCTCTTTTTATACTAACTAATAAAATAGATAAATAATAAACTACAGGGTTTAATGCTGAAAAAACTGCTCTAGGAGAGCTACTAATTATTATACATGTATATAGAATTCGTGTTAGGGTTTCGTACCGTACACGCGCAACTTAGCTGTTCCGGACTGCGCGCCGGGATGTCAGACATATGAAAAACAGTTCACCAAACGCGTGCAGGTAACTGATGTAGTTACGTATGATTGCTATGGTATCTTCGGAGGAGCTTCCCTTTGGTTAGATAGAGGCTTTAGACACAGTAGCACTCACCTGACAATAACTGCCCAATGCTGGAATGGTTCTCAATAAAATTGCGCATAAATCTTCCCTTTATTTGATCGAAGTTACTAAAAATAAACGCAAGCAATAATCCCCCGAAAAACGAGTTTCAGGTGATAATGCAGCATGCCCATGGAAAAACATTGAGTTCGCTTGAAGTTGAGGAGATACTGCATGGAGCAGTTTGCACTAGAAACATAATTGCGAATCACAGCTCGTGAAGCTGCCCTTCTCTCCCTCTGTGTACTGCGAGCAAGTGCCCAGTTTAGAAAGTCTTATCCGGGTAATGTTTCTACTTTCCAATTTGTTATTTACATCATCAGATTAACTTAATTGTCACCCTCAGGACAACAGGAAACGAATATTCTCACAGAAAGAAATTACTAAGAGAATATCTTCAAGTGATGGTAATAAATACATTCAAAAATAACTCCACCGGTGCGGCCGGGAGCAAATCGTATGGTGAAGTTTCGGCCGCAGAAAGAAAAAGGAGCCAATTAGACAATCGAAAAATTATTATTTAAGTACATTATTTAAATGGTAACGCGGTCACGGTGACCTCTCGTCGTCGCACCTGTTAAGTAGGTCGATAATAAAAAAACTGAATGTGTAATATTTTATGAGACGTCTAAATAAAATGGTTAATATTAAACATGCGTTTAAACTGAAACTGTCAAACAAGTGTTTTGAATGACATGCATGTGTATATAATTACTCAAAATGTACAGAGGATCAAGAAATTTACCTTCATTTATTGTTCGGTGCCAAAAGAAGCAGAAACACTGAAGTGTATATACGAGGAGAAATTAGTGTTGACAAATGCGATAGCATTAAATAATGACATCACGACGGAACAATTGAAGTACTTTTCGAAAATGAGGTTTTTAGCTCTCGAGAGGTAAAATCTGTGATATTTTGCTTCAAAGTGGCGGATTCCATTTTAGAATGTCGACCATTTTTCATGTGAAAGTATCCGGCACGAATGACAGCTTGACATTAGGGTTTTGCACTTTACGAAAGTCTTCGAATGTTTCCCTGAGCCAGAATGGTTTTGTTTCTCTGCGGAGACGACACCAAGTTCTCACAAGGTTCGTTGTAGCAAAACAGCCTGAAGCATAGGGTTGGATTACGGTTAGACTACCCTAGTATTACCAGCGTTCACGACAATAAAGTTATTCCCAACAGCCTAGGATACAATCTCACGTAAACATCAAGGATCTTAACCCTGTCTTAGCCTCGTCAGGTTGCCTTTTCGCTGGAATACATGAAAGTCAGTCTTGCCAGCTTAGCTGATTTATTCCCACATAGTAGTTGTTTGTGTGGCAACATTGACATCGTAAAACCCCTCTCTCCATAACCTTCACATTCTGGCAAGTTTCTGTAAAGTCCAGATAAAATCTGGCCTCATCCGTATTTCCGGGATATAGTCTTTCCCAATTCAGCCTGTAGGGCCAGTTCCGCCATGGTTGGATATATATATATATATATATACACACATTTCTGTTTTTGACTGCAGATAATTATCCCAAAGCCGATTATGCACACCTTGCGTTGAGACATTGTTACCTGTCGGGTTTACAAGGCTTGATTTCAACTGATTCGTTCTCGAGAAAAGGCGATCGTATCAATGCATCGTTGGGTGTTGAATAGGATCGGTCCCCGATCTAGCAGCACGACAAAATGTTTCAGTTCCTATTAATCTTGAAATGCTGCTTTGGGTTACAAGAGGTCGTCTGCCAAACAATGTACTGCTCCAAGTTGCAGCGCCATTCTTTGGTGTTGCCAACACCAACAGTCCATAAATAATAACCGCACCATTGCCTTAACGCCGTATTGTCGGTATGCAGCACGTGGACCTTAATATGGAAATCATGAGTTTCCTTATTCAAGTGCATTTCAACCCATGACGCTCTGAAAGAAGCTGAGTCACACAGTGAATGAGGGTATCGAAGAGAGGGAAAGAAGCTGAGTTTGACAACAACGTAAGTGATGAAGAGTTGACCGCTTTGTCAAATTTAGCACAATAGTGAACATGGATACAACAAGAAAGACTCATTAACAAAGTCGGTTACTTCATGTTTCAGTTATAATCGCAATCCACACACACAGAGAATATTTTACGGTTTACAGCAGTTTATTTGACTTACATGACTTAGTAGCTCGCGTAACTACGGGTACATTTTAAATTACCTATTGATTTTACTTGCCCCACGTTTCATTGCTCGTAACAGCTTCCATTTCTAGAAAAAGGAAGTGTGTGTAGTGCGTTTCCATGTATGCGATTACTTCCACGTGGGCGTTTCTTTATTTCCTAGTTTGTTTGCATTTTTTGTCTTCGTCTCTAAGAAGGTAACACGATCCCCATCAACAGGAGAGCCCTTACGTGCCCGAACATATCAGGCCGCGTACGTGTGTAAAACCTGGCCGGTTGACAACTATGAACTAGGCCCAACAATACCAGAGAGTTAATGATTACCCGACACCATTCAATAGCTGGTGGACAGTTACTTGCGAGCGCGGGCGTGTGGAGATATACATTGGTTGTTGTTCTAAGCGGCTAGTGTTTGTCTACCTGTCAGCCTCGGCAGAGAAATACCCCGCAGGTGCTTACCTCTTATCGATTCTGTTTGAGGAATTCCCGACTGGAAAAAAAAAAAAACAAAACGAAAGAGGAGCTCTGGATGGCTGACATGTCCGAGCAGGCTTTCATTACGGTCAAGTACGGTGGTAAGTGTGCCCTTTTTTCCCCTCCGCTAGACAGTTTTCCCGACCGATGGAGCACAAGCGAAGCGTTTGTCTGTCTCACCGGTGGAGGCGCGCGCGGCGGCGGCCGGTCTGGAAACTGCCGGTGGAAGAAAGTCGCCCTCCGGCAAATTAAAACATAAACCTGTGGTAGAACAGACTGGAAGGGCAGAGCAGTCGTAATTCCCGCCGCCTTTGCCTGCTTTAAAGAGTTTTCATTCCATGCCGATGAAAAACGATGAAGCTTTTACTATAATGGTGGGTTTTTTTCCTCGAATTAAACGAGCCTCAAAACCCCCTGGCGGCAGACAGAAACACCACGACGTGCTCCAGATTTCACAACTCTACAGTTTACGTAACGAACGACACTGAGACTTCCCCTTTCGAGAAAAAAATAGCCATGCATAATTTTATATAATATATATATAGTGTGACAGACATTGTGCATTGTTTCATTGCACCCTTCAGCTTTTGTCCTCGTCTTATCCGATGCTAACGTAGGCTGGGAGGATCCCAGAACATTAGCTGGGCGGCGGGGAAGGGTAAATGTGTAGCACCAGTAGCTGCGGCCAGCACCATAGTGAAGTGCCCGCCCACTTGGCAGGTTTAATTAAGTAATCCACCAATAGCCTCCCCTAAACCATTTTAGAGAGGTGCGCTACTAACCCGAGCCGCTCCCGACAGGGACATGACCACCTGCCGCGCCGCATCATATCCTGAGTCGGCCTGCAGTCAGTAGTAAAATGTAGGGCTTATTTCTCATAATTAACTAGAGAGTCTGGTGCATTACGAGTTTGCTGAGCCTTTTCAAGGATATCGTATACTATAGCAACACTTCAAAGGTATTTCCCTTAGAAATAGAAAAATAATGTCAAAAACCAAAAGCTATAAATACTGGAGGACAGGGAGTACAGACGAATGCTTAATCTCCGCGGGGGAGAATAACAAATATCTTCGACCGATTATCCGGTGAATTTGATGGTGTGGAAAACAGTTAATACCGAAATACTTTAAAAGGACGTCACGGTAAACATCCTCTCTTAATTTAATTAGGAAGCTGATTAAGCATCATTGAAATTAATAAGTATTCTGAAGTTTCATTATCAGACCCGTCACTTTCAATTTCGTTCAGTTACTCTCTCCCCTCTTCTTCTTGTCGTACAGAAGATTCTATGATGAGCGCTCTTGTGAAGCAGAGATGCTGAGCTCTGGCGGGCATGTAGGTAGCTGAGTTCAGCTTTAGTTTAGATTTTGTTGTGTATCAAACCTCTGAAACGAGTCCAGACATAAATCACTGGAGGCATAAGCGAGATATTTGAAAACCACGACTCTTGCTTAAAATCACGCTCAGTCAGTCTGCACAAGATCATCCCTCTGTTGGTTTTGTTTTATAAAACAGTCTTTTCCATCTTTCAAGGTCAGCAAAGTTTGGCGGAACTAGTTTTTGTTCTTCAAACTAAGTTTAATTCAAGGAAATGTCTCGTGAAGAACAAACAAATCGGCAGATTCATTTCCATGAACGTCGAGTGCCGATCAACCAACCGACGAACTTTTATTTGAAACTCGTTTTTATTTAACCGAAGGTCTTTAAAACAAACAAACGACAGTTAAAGGTCCACTCAACCTTGAAACCAAAATGAAAAAAGAAAAATTAGAGTAACCATTGCTAGAAATTTTGCTACGGCCTTTCTTTATGGAGACTTCTCAGTATTCTGCATTTAATCGGATTTATGTTAAGAATATCCGTGAGAGATTATTTCACTTTTCGTTGATGTTTTTGTCTTATGATCTGAAGGTAGCGTCCTTAATCAAGGTGATCTGTTTAAAGTACTACTCCGGTGAAAATATAGATTCTAAAATATTACTCGATGCAATGATAATTACCAAGAATTAATAAGCAATCTACAAAACCGATTCTGAAGTAAGTATTTCCACATAAAAGATCTTACCCTAATAAAACTACCGGAATAGCTGGACCCCAGCTGCCAACTTTACCATAGGCTACAAGAATTACCTTTTTACCCAGCTACTCTTTTATTATTCTGAAATGCAATTAACAATGTATTTTTAAAAGCCCAATACTTTTACTGACGTTTCAAGTTCATGCCTTTATCAAATGTAGCAGGAAAAACCGTTTTTTTTTTAGAAGAAAAACAGAAATAAATGAATAGATAAATAATATTCAAAAGAAAATTAATGGAGGTTTAGTTACGCTAACGAATCCGAGAGAAAATGAAGTCCCCGGTATTTGACCTTATTTTTACTTTCAGTATTACACTTCCGCTCAGACGGCGATGAGGCTGTTTTTGTTGTTGGCAATGGTGAGGATGGCGGATCTTTTTTTATAACTCACTGCTAACCTTTATAAATACAGATAGAGAGCAGCTTTGCTGCAGTTTCCCTTTCGTGTTTATCTTTAACATAGTAGACTTTAATCTTCGGTCTGCCCTGTCGGAGTTTTCCCGTCACACGATAGGTCTTCAGGTAAAACTCGACTCTCGGTAAGCATAAGTAGGGGTCCGACCAGCCCTGCTGTGCTCGCATCACTGGTGCGAAGTCAGGATGACCCTAGCAGACACCAAACCAAAGCGGTGACTTCTGAAGCTCTTGTACGATCCGCATAATATAAGTCAGTCAGCGACCAGGAGTTTACACTTGGACCTCTCCTCCCCGACTGTCACGAGGGCTGATTTTCTCCAAACATGAAACAGACAGACAGACGGGTCATTTAGAAATTTTACTTTCGTATCGCGTTACTTGGCTTTGTTTTCCGTGGCGACCTACTGTTTCTATCGCTACGTTTATCCCCAGAGTGTGACACGAATGGACATCAGATTTATTCTCTGAAAAGTAAATTGTCTCTATTTTATAGATAAAATTGTTTAGAAAAACCAAGTAGAATTTGTCTGCTTGAATGTTACCCTTAATGCGGATGAATACATAGGGCAAAAAACAAGTGAAACAGACAGCAATGAACTGTATACACAAGCGATTTGTTTCCCCATCTGTCGGAACGTAATTATTCGACCCTGCAATACATTCCATCTGTACGACACAAAAAATATGTGGATGACGCAAGCATTTTGCCCGCGTCTTATGCTTGTGATCGCCATCACCACGTGAAATATGATCATGTGACTTCTAAAAATAAATTTCAGCGTTCGCTTTAAGTGGCGCCACATTCCTAAAAAATAAGTAACTTGGGGTTTTTTGTGGAGGGGGGAAAGATTTCTGAAGATATAAATCGGTTTATGCATCGTGCACCACTATAGTCGATATGATTTATTATGTTCATGGTTTTTATACTTTAAGTGATAAATTTTCCTTTTTTATATTTCATTTTATTATACAACAACTTATCTTCGGTTTCTTCCATTTTTTTTCCCTCTTTTTAAACGTAAATACGGTTTAATTTCCCCCACGTGGTGATCTACTGTAAGTTTCACTGTTCTAAATCCATTACCTTTAATACCAGACGAAAGAGCTTCCGCCGAACAACCGCGCGCGCAGTCGTCCCCATTTATTTCAAGAAGATATCTTATTTGCTCTGAAAACATCCGTATTACACTGTCCTTTCTACTACTATTTAAAAAAAAAACAAACTGTTTCTCATGCATTTGTCAATCGTATCCGCCATTTACAGAGCTTCTGCCTATATCTGCATTACGTTTGATATTTTCGGACTTTTAATTTGCGTAGCATCCACGTGATGGTGCAAAAGATAAATGCGGTTTATATGATAGTTGACAGATCGCTGCAGCGCGAACTTAATGGATCTTTCGGTAAAATAAATAATGTATTACATCGCTTTGTAGGGTACGTAAATATTTAAGGACTTATTGTGACACGGGTTGATTTTATACACTCTGGTTATCGGCTTCTCTCTTCGGAGATGCACACTGCACACACATACACAAACTTCACACGACACTATACATTGCAAATACAACCAAAAAAAGAGGGAAGAAGATTAAAAGAATCATATGTTTCAACGGTATCGAAAATCGGAGGAATCTTCGGGTCAGATAACGAAGTGGGTCATGCTCTCTTGTGACTAAAAGATCGTGGGTTTCCCGAATTTTGCGCAGTATTCGGCTTAGGTATCGTTGCTCATTTTACAGAAAAGGTGAGATGTAGCGGGAGAGTTCTTTCTAAATATGTTCCTACTTCAAAGTTAGCTCTCCTAAACAGTACACGAAAACATCAGAAAGATTGGATGCGAAGAGGCTGATAATCGAACATTAATGATCTGAAATGTTTGCGTGTACATTGTTTAGTGCCTCTGAGGTGGTCATTAAGAGACCTGCGCATCAAGAGCTAAGTCATTAGTCCGGGCGGCGCGTTAGATGCAGACCTGGCTTTCGGAACAGAAATAGCTGGTGATAAATGTGCGGACGTAGATGTTCTGGGTTGTGTGGGGTAATTCATAAGGCGACTGATCTTTTCGCACACCACGTTCAACATAAATGACAGAATCACTTCACTGGTACTTTATTTACCTTTGTAAGAGTTGATCACGCTACTCTACACCGCCATCCATTGCCAGACACGTAGCGATGGCAAGATGAAGCACGGAGACGGTAGTATGGCGTCATTTACTCGAGGCGTAATTACCGATTACTTAAGTTGAAGTGATTTTCAAACTGGGGCATAAAGGACTAGTTGTCGGTGCTTCTTAATATAGGTGGCGCTGCTGATCAATGTGGTTTAAAATGCTATGGAATTTTGGACTTGTACTGACAACAGAAACAGATATGTATATATACACACACACACATCTAAACGACCGACGATATATATATATATAATAGTTGTAGTGGTAGCTATGAACGACTACAGCTTGTTCTGGTGATCTTTTTTTTTCCTAAATAAAAAGAAAAAAATTAATTGTTTTGCTCTTTTTTTTTAGTATCTGCTTATTTTAATGTTTTGAAAATGCTAGGGAAAAAATCTCACTCTCACAGGGTCCAAATTTTGCATTTTCAAACATTTTTAAATAAAATATTTAAAAGAAAGAAAAAAAATCCTCTTTAGACAGGAAAGAATGGGCAAAGAGGAGGAGAAGTTGCATCATCGAATCCCTGGATAATCGGTCCTGCCACGAAGAGTCCAGTTAAGTGCGAAATTATTTGGTTATTTTTAATTTCCCCCAGAGTGATGGAAAGACGAAAGACCGCGATGGCTGCTCGACTGCTAGGACTTCTCAAAAGGTAATTGGATGTCGGGAATTTTAGCTCTGGTCTCTCAGCAGATGGCGCTCACGTCTTTATTGTGATCTTATCAGCGACGTCACGTAGTACGGCTTTCAAATTTTATTATTATTATTATTTTTTTTAAAATAAAGAAATAAATTAATACAACTTCTGCAAAACTATCTCAGAATATGTACACATTTTCTTTTTCGGATTCATATCGCAGAGTTCTACGAGAATTAGGGTTAGTTTTGAAGTGTTAACATTAGACTGGCAAATAAATAAAGCTACAATTCTGCTGGGGTGATTACAAAAAAAAAAAAAATGGCGAGAACCCTGACGCTCGCTTAGCAGCAGTTGTTTCGATCAACGTTAAGTGGGAGCGCTAAAGCTAATATGTAGCGAAGATGAAGGTTAAACGTTTGAATATCTGGACCCTCTCAAATTTGAAGATTTTTTACGTAGCGTCGGCTGTACGTAAACAACGAGCGATGGGCATTAACGTTCATATAATTCTTCCATTAAACCTAACACTTTCTTCTCTCTCACTACCGATTTAAACAAGCTCTGGGCTTTTGTTACCACCTGTGAGATGAGGCCGTTGCACTATGTTTCGATGCTGATTCCCTTTCCGTCCATGGTCTTCTGGACCCCGATATATAACTACTTTGACTTGGACACAAATTAGTAAAGTTCCAGTAGAACTATCTCCCGCTAGTGATCGCCTTAAGCTAACGGTTTGTCTGTCTACCCGAACCCTACCCTGACACAGCACCGACTCTGGGGACCACGTCCCAGTTCACAGAGCTGACCAGAGAAATACCTACTGGATCGCAATTTCCTCTATCTTCTGGCAGCCGGTAAAACACGAAAACTGTATACTACCAGGCGTCTGATGAGGAATTCTATTAAAATTCTTGCGGGAAGGGGACTAGCGAAGTTCCGTCTCACTTCGCGTGTACCTTAATACTTTCGTTTAACGCATTAGCGCGACGACCGGTGAGATATGAGGGGAGGATTGAGCGGATTTGGCGACCAGAAGCCTGCCTATGTTCCAAATACATTAAATCAGATTTAAGTCGGGAGATGGCGCGCACAGCCGTTGTCATCCATAAAGATGGAAGTTTGAACCTTCCTGTAAGGCCGACAGACGACGACAGGCACGATGACCTTATCCCTGTATTTGACACCAGCTTTGCCATCCCTCCCGATAGCGAAAAAATCAGTTCTTTAGCCAACTTAAATGCCAGTCCCCCCCTCACACCAAATCGATCACGCTGGATAATGGCATAGTTAGAGGATAATTCCTCAACTTGTCTCCAATCTCTACTTAGTCCATCATTGATGGACGTCTAGACAGAATCTAGACTCGTTAGCGAAAAGAATATCGTCCAGCCGCTAGTTGGGATATTGTGTCGTCCATTGTGTGTGCAGCTGTCGATGGCACCGTGTTAGAGAGGGATACGCATCAGTGGTGTTCCGGACCGCGTACTATTAGCGTGAAGCCTCTTGCAAACTGTCCGCGTCGGAATTTTATAATTGGCTGTTCTATGAACGTAATTCTGGAGAGATCGTGCTGCTGCTGAAAAACGGGATTTTCTGGCAGGAGCGACAAGGTAACGATGGTCGCGGTGAGGCGCTGTGACCCTTGGCCGGTCTTGACTGCACCTTGCTACTGGTCAAGAAATGCCACAGCGTGGTAAACCATTTCTAAACCGACTTACACCACTTGATGGGTTGTGTTCTTAGATCAGGGGTGCAAAACTTCTTTTCAACGCCTCAGCGGGACACAAAAGTTCAGCATCCATCTCTATATCCTATAGCATGAAATTCATTGACAGACTTACTCAGATCAATTTGTTGTATAGAATTATTCTACTTACATGGATGACAGTTACAAAATAAAAAGCTCGTGGTCAGTTGGAGACATTGCAGCGTTTCTCTGACACCAACTGGTTAATGTTGGGCTCCATTCAGGTGGTCGAAAACCTGAGCACTGCCTGCAGATTATCATCTGTTAGTCTTGTTCGCAGGGGAGACTTGGTCATCTTTATTAAGGAAAACACTTGTTCATATATGTAAGTGCTTCCAAACATTGAGATCCACTTTTGTGCATTCACAGTGATATTTGGAAACAGATGCCGGTCCAGGCCCTGATAGAATTGTAGGAGTGGCATCTCCCTGTGCTTACTCCTCATCACTGCGGAGCACTGGAGTTCAATTACTTCCAGCTGTATGTCACCAGGTAGTTTCAGCATCCACTTAGAATGGATCTGCAAGTAGTCTGAACGCAGCTTGTTCGTTCCTGAACTGCCCAGATCTGGTGGTGAACGCCTGCTGGAGGTCTTCAAGCACACAGCCGTGACGGCCCCAGTTGTAATGCTTGTGCGAAAAGGCGTCTTGGCATGCTGGGAAGTGTGTGGGATTCCCTTTCTTTAACTGGGTTGCAAAAAGTTTCAGTTTCATTTCAAATGCACAGACTGCCTCAAACAAGTAGCAAATCAGTTTCTCTCTCCCCTGCAGTTTCAGGTTGAGATCATTCAAGGGTCCAGTGAGGTCTGTCAAAAAGGCAAAATCAGCAATCCAGTCACCGTCCTCCATGACTGAAGGATCCTTTCCTCTCTGCTGCTGTGAAAACAGCTCGATTTCATTTCAATAAGCAAAAAATTGTTTCAAAACATTACCAGGGCTCGGCCGCCTCACTTCTGTGTGATAGAGAACGTCTCCATAAGCAGCACTGACGTCCTTCAGAAAAGACTGGAATTCTCTGTGATTTAGTCATCTTGCAGGAATAAATTTAACAGTAGATATGACAAAGTCCATTATATCTTTGAGTTTTAAATGTTTTCCGCACAATGCCTCCTGGTGAATTATGCAGTGGTAATCTTTTAGTTGTGCTGCGAGATCCGGTCCTAGGTGCCTCTTCAGACATCCGATGAAGCCATTCGTCTCACCGATCATGGCGGGAGCACCATCGGTTGTCACGGCTACTGACTTATTCCATGGTAAATTTAAGTCGTCGACTGTTTTTTTGAAGGCGCTGAAAATTTCGGACCCAGTTGTTCTGCCATGCAAAGGCGCTATAGATGCAAGTTCTTGATAGACTTGACATGCTTCGGTGACACCACGGATAAATATCGAGAGCTGTGCTGTATCGGTCTTGTCTGTGCTCTCATCCAAAGCAGCAGAAAAATATTTGATATGATTCACTTTGCTTCTTAACTGATCGTATGAATTACTGACCATGTCAAAAATGCGTCGCTGAATGCTTGTTCTTGAAAGACTAGTGTCGTTAAAAACATCTTTGGCCTTCGGGTAAATTACGTCACAAATCTCCCTCAAACAGTCTTTCACAAACTCAGTCTGTGAAAGGACGGGCAGATTTCGCGATAAGTTTAGCAGTCCTGTAGCTGGCAATGGTAGCTGCGTCCGACTCCTTTCTTCTCTTTTCAAACACGCTTTGTTGACACACCAGTTGCTTTATCAAGACTTCTATCTTTTGCGTTCTGTTCTCACCTTGTAGATCGCTAAGTTTTGGGTGTTTTGTTTCGTGAGGTCTTCGTAAATTATATTCTTTTGCCACTGCTACACATTCCAAACACACTAGGCATGTGAAAGTGTCAGGACTTGATTCGAAAAAAAAAGTACTTGGGTGTTCATTCTGGATTAAATTTCCTGTGCTCATGACCAACCTTTCTTGTTTTACTCGCACTTGGTTTTGACAAGGACATGTTAGCACGTGGAGAGAAATAACGTTTGCCTATTCAGGTTGTTGGCACCTAACTAATCTAGGGAGCGGAGCCGAACTGGTGTGCGTCCGGCGCCTGGGTCATTGTCTCAGCAAGTACCTTTTGCTGACTGCCTGCCCACAAGGTGCGGCGTGTGGCAGTTCCGTGTTTTCCCAGGCGGAACGTCCCAACGGATTTAGCCAATGGCAATGCGACCTCGATTGCGTCAGGTTCACAGTTCGACTGCCAGCCCCTGTTCGCGGCGGTAGTCGGTGTCCTGTGACGCAAGCGTGAGTCATCGCTGTGACAATAGTACGCGACGGATAGCAAGTAAATGGCGGTAAGGGAGGGTCAATGACGCTTGCGGATGTGAAGTAAGTTCCATACAGTATTCAACTGAGGTTAGGTTGGTAACAGCGAGGTCTCTTCCTGTCGATTATGGTCTCCACACCGGAGGATTTCCTCTTGGGGCATGTGATCCCCCCAGGGTCCCGCTCTCAGCGCCGCATGTCGGCGCTGCCAGGCATATGACCCTGTAGACAGCTACCTTCGTCGAGGTCTGCAGGTTACACAACCGTTTAAGATGACGAAATTATGAGATGCAGAAAATCTAATGACGATTAAAACATTGGAAAACGACCACTAGGTGGCGGTGTGTCACATTTAACTAACTTATCTACTTGAATCAGACGTGGCTGCTATATTTATTTTTAAATGCTTCCATTTTGGCACATTCATCGACGGGCCGTATGTTGTGCACTCCTGCCTCAGATGAAGCGGCAGAAATAATTTGTACGGGTTCCTGGGGCCGTTCGGAGAAGACGACGCCCCACGTGCAGTATGACCCTTCTTCCAACGAGACCTGTTCCACGAATGCTTCACTTCGACATTTCTCCGCGCACCGTCTCCCGCCACCGACAGCTGGCCTATCAGTCCGCCGTCGAGATGTGCGGCCGGAACCAGAGAGAGATGGGCAGCGTCAAGAACAAAACAGAGCCAGAGGTGGGTGGGTGGGATAAATGGAGAGAAAAGAGCGGAGTGGAGAAGAGGGCTAAATCGCGCAACGGAATATTATTGTAATAGATTTAACTACGTCTACCTTGGTTAGAATCGAAACACACAGATGGGTTGCTTATAATAATAATAATAATAATAATAATAATAATAATAATAATAATAATAATAATAATAATACAGGTTGCATAACCTGAGATTCATTTCTGTGAGAATTACTTGCATTAAAAGATATTGATTTTATAAGTAGAGTAAGAGGTTGGCGGTTGCTCCCTTCAATGACGCAAACGCGGTTTCACTTCCATAAGGCGAGGCCAGGCACGTGCTTAGGGGCCCGAGGGATCCGGCTAGGCCGCAAACCCTCTCGGGGTACCAACATTTTTTTTTTTTTCCCCGGTATCTTCCTGGAGCACCCCCTCCTCTCCCAGCTCCTAATCCCTAGGTTTCACATAGATGAACAGCCGATAACAAAGCAGTCAACAGGTTGGGAATCCCTTATCCGAAATCCTTAGGGCCGAAAGTGTTTCGTTGTGTGGACTAGGGGACTGGGCACAAGTTCATTTACAACGTTATAACTGCATACAGCCCACAGGTAGTTTATGCAATATTTTAAAATCATTTTGTGCATGAAACCATAAGAAGAAGAAGAAGAAGAAGAAGAAGATGTACATCTGGCCATCAGAAAGGTAAGATGTCGCCACGGTAGTTCGGCCGGCCGGGACCGTACCCTTTCGACATTTTCAAAGTACATTCGCACCAACAACAAGGCACAGAGACTACGGCGAGTGATGCGCGCGCCTCGTCCAGGATCTTCTGGAATCTTCCATTGAAGGTGCCCCAAAAATATTTCGGTTTTTTTTTTAGTTTTTCCGGTTGCCAGGATTTCGGATAAGGGATTCTCGACCTGCAGTAGACGAACTAGTGTCGGGGAGTGGGGGAGAGTGGTAAATGATGAAACAGCTACGAGTCGAACAGGGGGAGAGGGCTTCGCTAGAGAACAGCCCCGGCTCCTACAGAATTCCTTCTATTCGTTACCGTGCATAGCGGAACAGGGCGGGCTCGGCCGAGCTACGCTTCTCACTTAAAAAGAGCTGAGAAATGCAAGATATCTGTCTCCAAAATATCGTTAAATGGATATTAAATCGGTTTTTTTTTTTTATTTATTTAGCGCATTTTATAATTTGTGATTAGCGATTTTAGCATTGGAAATTAATGGTAAGTAACACCTCGTGCTTGGTTGTTTGCTGAGCGCTCGTGCAACCATAACGGCAAAGGCCGACCCGGCTGGGAATGATCGCCATTGAATTATAAAAGAAAATGTAAATTCAACTTTACCGGTTGGATCGTCTGCCAAAGTCGATGCCATGTTGTAATCAGGTTGGTTCGCGCAAAGAGCCGAAGTCGTCAGTTCATCGTTCATTTCCGAATATCCAGATAAGCCTGGCAGGGAGCGCGAAAGTCTCGTCTGCGCGGAGAAGGGGACCGACCCGAGATTTGTTCGGAGCGGGGCTCCGAGTGGCGAAGGTTCTTCAGTTCAGAAAACAAAATGCGTAATAAAATATTTTTAGACTTTAATCGAATGTATTTCTACTGCGGTCTGAATTTATGGAGGTGGACTTTTAAAGAGACGTTTTTATAACAGTAATTTTAAAGTTCTGTTGACTAATCTGAAGCCAGTAACAACATTTAAATTATTGATAGATTTGATGTATGTGTGAATATTAATTCTAGAAGAGTTACTGTCATTTGATCGATTAATGTCTTGTTCAGATAACAGTACAATGTTTTGTTCCACTGAGTTGACTGATCCGGATTTCGGTGCAGATGTATTTGTTTTGATTGGGTTTTACTGAGATGTAAGGCCCACAGCTGGGCTCCGCGATTTTCTGGTTTTTTTTTTTAAGGGGAGTGGGGAGGAGGGGAGGCCACCCTGTAAGTCCTAGTGCTGGCGGCAATGGGACGCATCGCTGTCAATTGATGCAGACCGCCTTTGTCTCACGAAACCTGTATCGCCGCGCAATGGTCATCCAGCCGTCGTCCTTTATTACACGCTGTCCATCACACAGGTAAGGTGCCCAGGCTTTACACGCAGCAGACACGGTTTTGTTTACTAGGCCGACGAGGGGACATCTTCTGCCGCCCCCCGCGCGCGGTCCGTTCGTGAAAAGTCGCGCCCTCGCGCGTTATTCGGTGACTCCCAGAGCTGACGGATCATCATCCCGCCACTGAGCTGGAGGAAAACTGGAGCGAAGCAGCGATTTCAGTCAAACAGATGTTTGTGCGTTTGCAGTTTAATGTATTAGATTTGAAGAAACCCCGAGAGCGAGAGCCTGCGTTTGGGTGGACATTGGCGGGAACGCGGCGCAGTTCGTGAAGCGAGACTGGGGACCCCACCCCCATTTTGACTGCTGTCGCACTCGGGTTACAGGCGGTGGATGCAGACAGAAACAAGTTTATCGAAATAAATGGCTTCTTATCAAAGCCGAGTTTTATTTCTAAAGATACGCCTCGTGCGGGTCAACGTTTGAATAATTATCACTCGCAGCTTTAGCGACCCCATAAGAGTGGCTATTACCGTCCGAGTAGCGAACTCTATACCCGACTACTTGGCGCGAAATTTGTGGCGGGCAGACGATATTGCCGTTTAAGAGCATCATCGAGTTTCTTGTTCCCTTTCTTATCCGAACTACTACTACTACTACTACTACTACTACTACTACTAATAATAATAATAATAATAATGATAATAATAATAATAACTTTCAAATACACCGAACGATCCAGCTAACTGATGGGTTCCTTAGCTTTGCACTATCCCGAGGAGACGGGTGTTGCATCCAGCCTATCGTTCGCGGCGCCCTCGGGATAGTGGGAGTAGGACCTAGTGGTAGGTTGGTAATCACTTCTCCTCCGCTCATCAGGTCAGAAAAAGTAATTGCAGTCCACCAATTTTTGTTTGGAAGATAGTCAAGTTGTCTGTCGGAAATGGATGTCAAAATGTCGGCTATGAGAAATTATGCGGTGATATTTTACTTGTTTGGTCTGAACGGACATTTTATCCGAGGTTCTGACCTGACGGCTCGACGAAAATAAACTGATCCCTCTAAACTTTAACCAATTTGTGAAGTATTTTCCATTAAACATTTTACTGAGCTTTATAAATCCAAAGTTAGGTCAAATCAGATTTTACTCAAATTGATCATTGATTATTTATTTTTCTGGTGCTCTTCGGAATGGTTTAAGCTAACTTATAGTTTCTGTAACCGAATCAAATGAATCTGTGTACAATTCCAAATAATTATTCCTTTATTACCATCGAATGGTTCACTATTAAATTTAACTTCAGCAGCCAAGAATCCAATTAATCATTCCAATTCAACGTTAAAATACAAATAAATGTTTTAAATTTTACATTAAATTAATTTCATTTTAGCAACAAACAAACTAATTAAATTGTTGACGTTTTGCCAATTCAAATTCTAAGTAAATGCTTTAGCTTTATTTATTGAATTAGCTTACGCGAGCACTGGTCGACAAGAAGAGTTCGTGGAGGATGTGAGCCGAGGGCGTCCGCGATAATTCCTGTCACTTTAGATTTGCGTATCGTTCGAACGCCCACTATTTATTTGCTTCAGAAGTAATGGTTTCTCTCGAACCCATGTCCCTATAGCAACACCAGGATTTGAACCTTCTACACTTCTGTATTTGTGCACGAACTTTCAGAAACTGCTTACTTACCTTTTTTTTTGCATCGAAAAATTCCATGATTCTGAAAATGACATCTATGTCAAATATCGGTAACTATGACCACATCAAAATACAGATGGATTAAATATTGACTAGCTAAATGGTTTTGATCAGAGCACGACAGGATCACACTCTGTCCACGATAATTTTTCATCATTTAACAGGTAGATGTCCAATACCATGTGTCTCAATTTCTTATCGATAACTGATCTACCAGCCATTCAGATATTTAAATTTTGCCCAGTATTTATATAGATGGTTGTTGATAGCAGTAGTAGTGTAAACCAGTTTGAAAATCAAATTCATAGATATTTCTTTCTCCCAGAGTGGCCTTGTTGGCTTCCATGGCAACCAAAGTAAATTGATCAACTTGAGAGTCTTTCGTGTTACTCGAGTCATCGGAGAAAACTGGTGTACGAAAGGCAGCCAACGACTTAGCGTCATTTCCAAAAAAAAAAAAAATTCCACGCTTCGTGTGTGCCTCGCGCTTTATATCTAAAGAAATTCGATTCTAGTCTTTCTTTAAGACCTACAAATGGCTTGGTTTGTCATCGCGAACTCATCAGCAAATCCATTGTAAACCAACCATCTGTCTCAGTTAACAGTCTGAAGGTTCGCGGTTAACCGATAAAAGATATCAGTTTGACTCTGATCTCGCCGATCAATGCTTACCCTGACCTAATCAGTGCAGGCCTGGCTCCTATTTAGAACTAGATATAAAGTTTCCTAGTCCTAATCGCCGGGGGGAGGGGTTGGATTGCGGACCATCTGTGTGCAACTTAATACCCATCTCAGCTGTGGCTCTCCTGGATAGGCTGCGTTTTCTCCCAGTGTCTAAATATGACCGGTAATTTTAACCGTCTTGTATTAAACACCGCCTAAACAAGGACAAAGTCCTTATTGGTGATAAGTATGCTAAGGCCAGTTTAGCTTCCTCCTTTATTTAAAGAGTCATCTTTAAACGTTAGACGTGCTTCCAGTACAGAATGCTTATCTTTTAAGAGCAGAAAACCAGCAGCGTGATAAATTAACCACAAAAAGGGTTTGTTTTTTTTCTTTTGTCTTACCGCACGTGAAGAAAGCAAAGGAGATTTGAAAGGCGGAAGACTTTTGAAATGTCAATAAATGTGAAAAGAAAAAGATTGGTAATTTTACGTTGGATTTTTGAAGGGCAGGTGTAGTCAGTCAGTCAGTCAGGCAATATGCAAGGCGAAGGGACGGGCACTCGTGTCGATTTTAAACAGGACTGTTACATGAGGATATCACAGAGGTTCGTCCCCCTTATCATTTAAAGCTCCCATTAGACCTGGTCTGGAGCGCGCGGTGCCGGCCCGCTTGGGTAAGAAGACTCTGGGAGATTGGCGAAAACCAAAACTTCCTAGTCTTTGTACATCAGAGATTACGTGAGATATTCGCTGATCGGACTGTACATGTACAGTGGGAAATCGAGCTTATTATATTCTCAAGCTTTTAAAACACGATTTCATAATTTTAATTTGAAATGTTAAAATCGACGTCGCTAACATTTGTCTCTCGAATAATTATTCCCAACGAAACTGATTACACTCCTGCGTTTATTAATTCTCCCAAGAAGCTGGTATATTCTAGAAGCTTCCTTGCAAGTGTACATTTTCTTTTGTTCTCTCTTGAGTCAGATGTTCTTATCTTCAAGAATGAAATATGCGAGAGAAAAGAAATTCCTTTTTTGGTCTTCCACAGGCTAGAAATCCTCTATTTCTATGGCTAACCGGCATTCTCTGAAATGGAACAAATATTTGCTAACCCCGGACACACAAGATAACAAAACATAGTAAGATAAAATGATGAATTTTCTTTTTTTTTTTGTCTTTATGTAGTTATGAATCTCTCTCTCTCTCTCTCCATCTCTCTCCATATCTCTCTCTCTCTCTCTCTCTCCATCTCTCTCCATATCTCTCTCTCTCTCTCTCTCTCTCTCAGTTGGAAAGAGTGTGTCAATATAACGTTTTAGTGATGATGGTTGTATCTCACTTTGATTAAAGAATCACTCATTTTAGATGTTTAACGTCAGACGCACTTTTAAAATATCTTTTTTTATTTTTCTTTTTTATGTTAATACCCCTTTTAGCATAATAATGACAACTAGGCTTTGTTTGATATTCGTGAGAACTCAAACATCCTTAGTGTAGTAATTTTTCATGGAGATGCAACTATAGCGTGATAAGGCAATAAAACAAATGCGTACTTTGCGTTATTATTTGAACAAAATAAATACATAAATAAAAAGATTGTAAATATTCCACTAGCCATAGCCTTTATTATACTTAAACGAGAAAACCAAAATTATCTGGAGGAATATCCTAAATTTGGTGCGACGTTAATAGTTAGTGTAGCCACTATTAAGGTATTCTGGCACCGAGGAGACTAAACATCTACAATAACTCTGTTGATGTTGACTTCCATCCTCTTTCGATAACAGTTTTTTAAGGCTCGTGACCTAAGTTTTCTCCAGTTTTCCCTTTGCTTCATATCTCACAACCGCTTGGATGGGTTGAGATCTGGAAGCCATTTCACCTTTTCTTTTGTGACTGAAGTTTGTTTGGGGAGGTTATCGTCCCACCAGTTTTGCTTGCTGTTGGCGCTGTCCGTGATTGCTTCTCTCAGCTCCATTTGGCCATTTTTACAGGTCTATAACCTAGAGCAGAATCTTTTGATTTCCGCTCCTATGACCCTTCGGGTTGCTTCTACATAACAAGTCGTGCCATCTGATAAATAGAAAAGGTTTCTTTTATTTGTAATTCCATACAATTATCTCAAACTTTTAGGGGCTCTTATAAATACTCTTTGGGAAAACTAGTCGTTTTGTTTTTTTTTTGTTGTTTTTTTCCCCTTACAAATGAGAATGGCTTCTTCTTGTCTACTCTTCCATGCAGTTTATTTCTTACAGTTTGTAGACTAATAATGGTTTCTCCATTCTTCTGTAGCTCTTTGGCGACTTGCTTACCGGTTTTTGTTTTTGTTCTTTTCTTCTAGTCTTCTTTACCCCCGCCTCTCTCTCTCTCTCTCTCTCTCTCTCTCTCTCTCTCTCTCTCTCCTCTCTCTCTCTCTCTCTCTCTCTCTCTCTCTCTCTCTCCATCTCTCTCTCTCTCTCTCCCTGTTTTCGCACCTGTCTTTCTTAGTCGGATATCAATCACATTTTAATCCTTCTGAACGTCACAATGGTACTGAGAAATTTTGATTTCTTTCACACGCTAAAAATTATTTACCGGGATTTATGTATTCTTTTAAAATCATACTCAGATATATATATTTTTTTTTTTTTTAAATGTCAAGTTTGTTGAATATTTTAATTTGGCAGGAATTTTGGTGCTACAATGAGCAATACATAATTAAAATATGAAAGTTGAGATGTTTACAACACTTCTACTGTGTTTGTTTGACTTTACAGGGAGACGTTCTAGCAGCAAGTTTCTTTAAAAAGACTGAGCTGGTCAAATACTCTCATGACAGTGGCTCCGCTAGGCGACACCATAAAAGAAAGATTTTTTTTTTTTTTAAAAACGGGAAATAAATTATAAACTTGCTGCATCACAAATTTACTAAGTTTTTCTGTCGAAAAGAAATGGTTTGCCGGCTTTTTTCTCTTTTTTCTTTATAGATTTACGTGTTTTATAGAAGTGGGTAAATTGTAATTATATGGGGTGGATGGACAGCTAACGCAGTAAGCTGCTCCGAAGATCTTGTTTAACCCTGGCTATACAGTTTGCTCACTAGATTAACAAGCTCGTGTCGAACATTTTTTCTTTAGAAAACAAAAACAAAACATACGACATCTAATTGTATGTAATACTTCTTGAAAATGTCAGGTGCGCGTCGTATGGTTAGAAGGTGAATCTGCTGATGTGACAGCCTGTGTAATCGCTCTTACTAGAAGCTTCGACGGGCAATGAAGCCAAGACTCGTGTCACGGACCTATTGGACAATTACATACATCTAGATAACGAGCGACGAGCCTTCGTTGCCGTGACACCAATACGTTGTTTTTTTGGGGGGGTTCTCTCTGTCAGAGTAAAGTGTTTCATAATGGTTCTGCCAGGTACCTCCCTCTGAAAGATAATTCCTGAATTCTTCCTCCCGCCAACAGCTCTTAGGATTCCATGAACCAGAAGAAGGAACAAACCCATGATAACACCCGAAACCTTGAGGACTATTATTTCTAATAGTACTAATTTACAGGTCGCCGTTTGCCTGAAAATACAACAAGGTGTTGCCCGATGTTCGATGTTAACAAACAAAACTTGTTTCGCTTATTTACCTTCGTTTTTTTAATCAAACTGCTGTGGCCACAGCAGGACACAGATGACTTTTATTGATGGCAAAGAGACGAAATTTAAAAAAAAAAAACAAAAACAAAAACAAAAAAGAACAGCCTGTTCACTATATAAACAGTCATTACGTGGCGGGTGCCGACGTTCGGTAGATATTCGAAGTTAACCTTGAAATAAAATTTTATGGAATATATATATAAATAATTTCATTATATGATTCGATCCTTTTGTGTAATTATAATGAGAATTTATTCCATGTTTGGTAACTTATTCAAATTGACAAAATTCGTTGCTTATGAAAATCGTTTCAATCAAATACTTAAAGATTTTGACATCATTTAAAAAAAAACACCACCAAATAAAATAAAACAAAGCAGCAGAACAAATAGTGAATAAAACATCCAATCTACAGAATTTTCTCTAATAGTAACCAGAGAAGAAGGCGTGTGATCTTTCGAGGAACTCTCCATCTAAAAGTTAGTGTGATGTTTGTTTGTTTTGTTCTTTCTAAAGAGTTTAACCGGTGCATACCAACAGCAGTAGTCTACAGTATTTTGAATAATTTGCTTGGTTGAAAAAAAAAAAAAAAGCTGAGGATATCCAAAAGAACAATGAAAAGCTATCAAAATAGCAACAGAAGCACTTATTGGCATACATTCAAATTGATCTAAATAGATTTTTAATTGTAACATTTTAAACAAAGTTGTTGGGATGAATCCGCTTGCGAGAGTAAACAGTATCGGAATTAGTGGTCCAGACAACTTTAACCCTTGTTGTTGCTCTGCGCAATTCTAGATCAGTATTTGCTGCTAGGAAACTGCCACAAAGTTAATTTTATTATTGATATTATTACTGATCAACTAATCACACAATTTTAGAAATTTATTTGTTTTTCAAAACTCTTCAGAAAATAGCCCAACATTAAAAAAATATATATACATAATTGGTTTCCTTATTTAAAATATCAAAAAGATCGATCTAATTTCGGCTTTTTACGAGGAAGTAGAATCATCTAAAAGGAACCTTTTAGCTTGTGGCATTGACCCACCAGTTTTTCCAATTGTCCGTAACTTCTTTGCGGATAGTGGTAGATACTTTTTTGGTGTAAAAAATTTTCCTGTGTATTACTCTCCGAGTAAATTTAAATTTAAATAAAGTTTTTCCACGACGTCCTACTACCGGTAAAATTGCTAAGGGATCACTGGTTTCCTGTATTTGCCTTTATCTTTATTTTCAGGCAAATAGCGGTAAATTTAAGCTTTTGATATATATTTTTAACATGTGTAGGCGATACCATAACTTTCTTGTTGTGAAAATCACGAGCAGCTTCGTATATTGCATAGCTGTGCACAATGGCCTGGTTTTTATAGCATCTGATGCTACTACATTTTCTACTCTTACCAAGACTGATCTGAAGCACAATATGGCGGTCTTCGGATTATCAGTATAAGAATATTTAATTAACTGTTTATTTATCAGTTTGATGATTTCTAACCAGTAATTTTACCGCTGAATAACAAATAGCAGTTATACTGTACACGTTAAAAGTGCGCAGATTTCTGTTTTCCTTAAATGCTGCTAGCTAATCCTGTATGCAGGATTACGCCGCCATGCCTTTTCTCTTTCGTTAATCTCCTCTTCAACGTTTATTTGCTTTTTTTTTTTAATTCTCGATGATCAATAATTTATTAACTTTTGCTTCAGACCAATTAAGAGTAATGAAAGCGCTTTTCTTTTCTGTCCTGAAACAATTTAGATCAGTGATGCGAAGCAATCGACTTGGGCCCAACTTACACTGAAAGAAGACAAATTAGTTCTCGCCGTAACAATGTAAATTCTTGTATTACCAATACCATTGTTGTTATTGATCTTTCTTCTCGCGCGATACCGGTGCTTTACGAGTGCGTGCGAGTGTTTGTCCGGGGGGTAACTGCGTGTTTCTTCACGCTCCAGACGGCCGACATTGACAGACACATGAACAAAAGCAACGTCTACGCTGATTGGCTACAGCTTTCTGCCAGAGACATTTCTACAGGCTACGACACGTGCGCGTGGAGATAGTTCCGCCGAGACCTTAGCGCGTCCAGTTCTCTGGCAGGGTTTGAACTTAAGCCAACCAGCGGAGTAGATATGAGTTTTAAACAGATCTTGTAGAGGGGAAGAAAAGAAAGTAAATTATCTCCAAGTAGGTGGCACATTGGGAAGTCTTTATGTAATATCTTTGACGTTTGCCAACATCAATGTCTCCTTAAATTTTAATTTATAGATATTCCAACTTTTTTTTCTTACGGTGCCAAACAACAGCATGGAATCGGCGTTCTACTCCTTGATCGGTAGTAATTTTCGGGTACTGTACTGTACCTTTAAAACTACACCATGAATTGTTTGGATAGTTCGATAGCTTGTATCAATGATTTTAGATTAGAAATAAAAGAAACTCTTTAATTTAGCGAGCCAACCAAATAACGTGTATTCCTTTACCCTACAATCTTCTCATTTCTACTGTTTTGCACAGTTCGTAAATTATTTCTCTCTCTCTCTTTATAGAATCTCACATCTTCTGTAGTATCTGCCAGTCTTAATTTGGTAATATTACGTTGTTTTTTTTTTTTCTTTTAAGTATTTGATTTAGTGGAAATAAAATTTCTGCTTCCTCTTTGGTTATAAATGTATTCAATGTATTTTTTAAAAAACTCTCCCTTTTACATTTGAATTTTCTGGTGGGTTTATAATTTGAAGAAAAAAAATTCTTGGCAGTTAAGACATCAATAGGGTTGGGTTTTTTTTCCTGCCAAAATTTCACATATCATGAATAATTTCATAAACACTGATGTTCAAAATTATAAAGGTATTCAAACAAGCAATACCATAGCGCACAATTGATTTAGTAGGACCCAGGGGACAGTTCGTCTAAATCTCACTCGCCAACCGCTGAAAAATATTAATCCACACTTCTATTCACACCGTTCCATGTAATTCCAACTACTTCCACAATTTTCCGTTTGCGATTACTGTCTTTATGACGAGGCAATATTCGATAACATTTCTTTCTTGGCTCAGTTTTGATGCCACTTAGGTCATTTTACCATCATTGTTTTATTCTGGAACCCCCCAAAGATGATGATAAATCTTTTTACTTGCGTTTTTCTTCTTTATATATTATATCTTTGAGCCAAGTGCGCCATGGAAAGGTTTTCACCTACAAATACCTGGATATAAATTGTCTGTTTCCAGGAAACGTTAGAAACATTGTCTCGTTATCTTATCTGGGCGCTGACAGAGCGGTACACTTATCGTAATTCTTTGACCGAGATCGAACGAAAAGTTACGCTGACCTTGATCTAGTTCTACCCTCCAGCGCAAAACTCTAGCTTTTTTTTTTGTTTGTTTGTTTGTTTGGTTGGTTCCATCCTTTTCCTCCTTGTCTTACTGCTGCTTGCGATGGGCGCAATTGCATCCAAATTTTCCTCGCCGCCTAGCTGGGTCATCATTCATCGCACCAGCGAACAATGCAGATAAGCCGCGAGCTGTCACTTGGTCGACCAGTAATGTCGGATGTCTCTGAGAAACACGGCTACAACGACAGCGCGGTGCGCATACTCGGGTGGCCATTTTAATTGAAAGAGCCAAGCGAATAACCTGGATTCTGACGAGAACGTTTTGTTATTAGACCGGCGGGATTCTGAATAAAGAGAGTTAGTTACCTTGAAAACGATAGGTGTTCAGAATATAAAAATCTAAGAGGTAAATTTCCGTTATTTTAGAGGAGAATTTCCTTTCCTCCGCACATAAACTCGTTCGCTTCGTTCATCTTCCGGAATCCGCGTGAAACTCTCTGCGGCAACAGTTAAAATAAATCTTTCGTATTTGCCTACAGGGGGCGCTATTAACGTTTTTTTGTTGTTGTTTGTTTGCAGGCGTTGCATCTCTACATCGACACGCATCGTTGTAACAGAAAGCAAAAAAAAAAACAAAACAACAAAGACCATGTATACAAAATGGTTTATTCAACAGTTAAACGAAAAATAATTTTAAAAAAAAATGTTTTTTTTTAGTTTTTAGTCTGAACAGACAAGCGATTTTATTTCTGAGTTAGTAAAAAATGTATAACAATTTCAAAATCATTTTCCTGGTGATCACTCTGGACCCCTCCTCTTCAGGTATACGATAGGTATTCCGGGTCGCGTCTGATCTGATTTTAATTCTTTGCCAATAATTTCCTTTTGTTTCTGGGAGATAATTTGTTGTTTGTTTGTCGTGATAATCCCCTGTAACACGATAACTCATCAATAGGACTGTCCCAGCATTTAATTATTTATTAGCTTTAAACCCTCAGCTCACCCTAACCGGCCTTGGATTAAGGTTACACCGTTAGGAACAACAGCAGATAGTTGATTTTTAATAGTCCCCGCCCTTTTTTCTCCTTTTTATCTTATTGTCTTTTAGTGGGGTTTTTGTTTTTGTTTATGATACAACGTTGCTGTTATTTGTATATGCTAATTTTTGGCCTCCCGAAACTTCATGCCATATATTCTAAAACAGGTTACTCAATGCTTATATTTATGAGTGGCTGATAGAAATCGATATATTGACCGCTTCGTCGGAAAACAAAACTGATATGATGGCTGAATCGTTACTTTGTAAATTGTATTTTTCTCTCATTCATTATTTATCTGGCCGGCTACGTTACTAGTGTCTACTTCTAATACCGGGTTGAGTCATCTTTTGTCAAAGCCACGACACTCAGTCATTAATATTATACACAATGTATGAAGCGGAGTCGGCAGAGGATTGTAATGGCAAATGCGTCATTCATGTTCATTCCGCACATGTTCCGCTGGATTGGGATCCAGGAATTGTGTTGGTCATGAGAGATGTCTCAAATCTCCATGTTCTTCAAACCACGAATGCACCGTTCGGACAGGTGGATGGGAGCACCGTCGTCTTGGAAACAACTGACCCTGACGGGGTATACATGAAGCGTCGCTGGATAAACTTGGTAAGCTTTGGCATTCATTCTGTCTCCTAAAGGAACCTGGCGGGTTTAGATGAACCCCATCAAAACCATGGCTTCACCACTAGAGGCCTGAACAGTTGCGACCACACAAGAAGGTTCGAGCTATTCGTGAGGCCTTTTCAGAATGTTCGCAATAAGAGGGGAGGTGAAGTGCAGAAACACATCGCTTTCGCCTGACGCTTTTATTCCAATGTCTGCGCTTCTTACACCACACGAGGCGTTGTTCGTGTTGGTAGATGTGATCAGCGGTTCGCGCAATGAATGGTCCCTTACTGCCAAAGTTCATGTTTTTCGGAAATTGCCGCGGGAGATGCTCTTGGATCGACTTGCAGCGAAAGTCGCTTTCACTGCAGCCTCAATTCTTCCTTCCTCCTAGCAGCCATTTTCTGCTGGTAAACTTGAACGACAAGGAGCAGCCGACCAACAAAACTGCACTGGCCGCTGTGGCACTTGTCAAATGCCGTAGTATCCCTGCCTTTCCTCTTGATGCTAAATGGACGGCAAATGTCAAGTCAGATATGGCGGCACCGCGAGGATCACCCATCACGTCGTCTTATTTGCTCCAAATCCGAAAGGTGACGTATTCGATGCAAAGGTAACCGACCATATGACTGATTATCCTCGGGGGGGGGGTTAGTACTTGTAGCAGGCTCACAGTATCGGCCACTGTTAGAACTCTTCAACTCTAGATATGGGAGGCAACCGGCGTGACGGAAAAACCCCTTGCGGTACACTTTGGAAAAGGAACCACGTCAGGGAAGTTTGTCAACCGAACCGGTCCTGGTCACGATGCGAGCTCGGATCCCGGATTGTAGCGAACTAACCACCAGACTGCCGTGCCGCCCTTATTTGTTCGCGTGACAGTACTTCATTGCCAAGCTTTGTACATACATTTCGAACTGACATAGCAAAGCTGAACTGTGTTCACTCTTTTCATATTAATGTAAATCGTCCTGTTCCGGGAAATATTAACAGTTTACTCAGTTAAGAACATTAGCCCAGAAATTTTTCCACCCACACTGGCATTCCGATGATTCTCCTGTCGCTGCCGATGAGGTTTAACTCGGTTACGACGACGGCGTGTTTTAAACCATTGATTACGAACAAGCGGCCCTGAAGAAGTCTCGAATCCGCGACCTGTCGGTTACTAGCCAACGCGTCCGTCCACTTCTATCCCACACCGCCGATACTTTTCCTTGTTGTCACCATTTTTAGCCTGATGTCCGACCACATTTTCTTTCTTTTTAAAATTCTCTGTATTCACCTTCTAACTGACGGTCCTAGGGAAAATCAAACACGTGACTGGTTTTCTCGTAAAAAGTCGACAAACAAACGAGTTTTGCTTTCTGCACGTGGTCACCTTCGTGTAGTCAGGGATACACCGAAAGACATCACTATTCATAGGACAACTCCAAAGAACGACAGCAGCTATTTGTTCCTGTTGAGCATAATCGGGTTTCTAAGGAATATTTTCTGCCATCAGAACATGCAGGAGATTTAGCTGACTGACACATACGTCAGAAGTTTAGTTGCTCTTTGAGAGGAAATGCACCAGTATTTGCTGACGTCACGAAGCTCTCCGGTCTCCGAGATAAATCTGGTAGATTTCACTTTTTAAAATTTGTTCCTAATGAGCTACAAAGCCAAACCATGAGAAACTCCCTTTGTATTACTATTTTAGTATTAAACCCCTCTCTTAATAATTTCTTTTTTCTCCTCCACCTATTATTATTATTATTATTATTATTATTATTGATTCATTTATTAAACAAAAACATTTTGTGTTCCGCTCGCGTTCCATCATGAATTTTAAAAAAAAATGAACGGTTGGTTGATTATTAGTCAGCAAAAATATACTACACGTTATTGTCGTAGATCTCTGTGCGTGATATATGTGTAGTGTGTACGTGTGTGTATGGTGTGTAGGTGTGTACGTGTGTGCATGCGTGTGTGTGTGTGGTGCTAGAACTGAGAAATCACTTGTTAATAGTAGACAACAGACACCCCGCGCTCCGAGGACCTCTACTGCTGTTTATACCTTGCAGCCACATGATCAGAATGGCCGATTTGAGTCTGTTGTAGTGCTTATTTACTTATTTTCAGGTCTCTCTATTGATGCTGATGTAAATAATTAAGGTACTGTAATGGCAGAAGTGAAAGCGCTGAGTGACTACAGATATCGCAGGCAAAAGATTACCTTGTTTTCGGGTCAGCGATTTTAGCAAAGAAATGGTAGAATCCACCTTGTGTCTGCCTGTGCGAGATCAGGGGCCTGGCTCGTAACGAGCAGAGCTAATTACGGAAGAACGTAAAGCAGATGATCTGTGACGGGTTTGTAAAACTCTAAACAATTTTAAAATGGCAGCGATAAGCAATGAAACCGCTTTTGTCATTAGAAGCCGCCCTAAATGCGCTGTCAACTGGGATCTGAAGGCCGCTTCGCCGCGCGATTTGATATGGCTGTTTATCGCCTTATAATAACATCAAGCTCCTACTCCCTGCTGAGCCCTACAAATTCTACGACAAGTCAGCCCACCCCCGTCATGCTGAACCAGGTTTCTTATTCGTTCGTGTGCTTGCTGCTCCATGTTTTCAAAAATCACCGCCCATCCATCGAGTTGTTTGAGCCGTGGATTGAGTCGAACCTGAACCGAATTCTTCCAGTTTATACGAAGAAAAGAATACATTTAGTATAAAAAGCATTTTCTATAATATTAAAGACACAGTAAAGATCAGACAGTGTCACGTGTGTAGCTTATTTACGCAAAACTGCATCCCAGAAGTAATACCAGGTAGGTGGCACGTCTGAAATCTTTCGTGATGATGTCATCATTGAATTATGTGTTTAAAAGAGTTAAGATGCACCTTATTTCATCGATGAATAAATGGTACAAACTGAAACTTGTGTCCTCCTGTCAGGTACTGGCGCAGGGCCAGGAGAGCGGGAGATACTGATCATACTTCTGTCTACTCGGAAAATTTTCTCTGTTAACGAAAATTAAAAAAAAAAAAAAAAGAAAACCTAACTAAAATTGGACTTTAAACGCCTGGATAGAAGTAAACGGCAAAAATGAGGTCAATCAGGGTTCTTTGCCCTGGAAGGGGCTCACAAACTGCCTTAGTTTAGAAATCTCACGGTACAGCGAGTCTGCTGATTGTAAAGTTTTCTGGGATAAGGAGAGCAGATGGCGCCCTCTAGCGGTAATTAAAGAAATTGTCAACTGCAGAAGCCTCCTGAATATTCGTACGTGAAATCGCCGAGAAAAGGGGGTAAATGAAGGGCTTCATCTCATTAAAGGAGAGTTCGCGCTAAACGAAATAACACGAAAGCAAACCACTAGTCAAAGAACAAGTCATCTGCTGCTTTTCTGGTTTGTAATTAAATTATTTCTCTAATTTCGTTTTCGTCATCGGAGTGCCCCCCCCAAACCAACGTTTCCATTTCTTCTTATTCTTCCGTCGGCTCCTACATTTCTCGCAAAGAACCAATTAAGAGGTTTTTCACGTTACAGTGATTAGATGGAGAGACTCAGCTGTTTATTGATACCAGGGAATAACAAATAACTTCACACACACACACACACACACGGACACCGGAATTCTACTCGTTCAGAAATGGTTTATTTCACAGTATTTTTTGTCCCTATTTCTCTGTGTGAACCCCTGTGGAAACTATCTATACGTAAAATTACTTGAACCTCGCGTTGTTTGCACATTTGCCGTGATTTTTTTTCTTTCCATTAAGAGAAACGAGGATGCTGTCAAGTTGTCAGAATGGATAAACCAACCGAGTTTATATAACCTTGATTTTAGCCAGGTAAATCTCCCTTCCCTGTGGATTAGAGATGGAAGACGGTTTTCAGACATGAAGCTGTAACGCAAACCTACAGTTTATTTACTATCTTTACTATGAAGTCGTAGTTTTATGTTTTGCTTTACTTCAGGAAAATAAGGATCGTTTCTATTATTGTTTAGAGATTATTTACAATTCGTCTTCATCCTCCACTTGTAAGGTCAGCAAATAATTTTCGACATTTACAAGTATTTTAAAAACTGAATTCCGCGCTTACAAAATATTACTCATAAAATTCTTAAGCATAAAATTCAGGTGATATTTTAAATAATTATCACGTCAACTATCTTTATCTCCCTCCACAAATCTGGTGATGAACGTCCGTTAGTCTTCCTTCATTCATTCAGACCCCTCACTTTTTTTTGTGTGTTGTGCGGTGTTCAGGGGAGTGTTTGTAAGGTTGCATATGTATGTGGGTGTAGCTGGATCGGTTCCACGACCGGCCGTCTCAGCTGTTTATAATTGAGGCCTTATTTCGACCTGTGTATTGTTTGAAGTGTACCTCAGCCTAGCGAGAGCAGCGGGCTACTGCGCTCTTGTTTCTAGAATTATTTTTACTTTCGTTCTCTGTCAGCAGAGTGACGTATCTTACCGTTTTAGAGCGAGTGTCTCGCACACCTGTTCATTCTAAAGCAACAGTTAAAAGACAGGTTTTATCATCTCTTGGCATCCACTGATTCGTTACCTCGCCGGCTTTAGATGATCTCTCAACTGCTTTCACTCGTTTATTATGGGCTCGGTCGGTGTCGAAATCTAATCTGTGAACAGCAAAAGTTGGTTGGTTGAAGTATCCCTTATACCTTTCCTTACCCTGTTAATTAATCCAGCACCCAGAACACTAGCTAGCTCCATCGAGAAAAGGGGTCGCGTGACAAAAAGATACAATACACTTCGGCTTCCCTTAAAGAGAGAAAGAGAGAGAGTGTGTGTGTGTGTGTGGGTGTATGGAATAAAACTCTTCCGACTGAGAGTAGAAAGAAATCCTAATCCCAAGTACAAGCTGGCAGGGAGCGAGGCGGTATAGCGGGACGCGAGGAACCACAACACTGAGCAGGTACGGGTTACAGATCGGACAAGGGGGGGGGTGTGCGCCCTCTGTGGGCTACACCAGGCTCTCTGCTTTTCTTAGTCACGTGTGACGTGGCGAAGAAGTTAGTGTATAGAGCAGACCTAGCGGAATCGTCTACCTGTCCGTACGTGAGAATTATCCTTAAATTCTAAATTTCACACACACACACACACACACACACACACAGGGGTTCAAAATTACGAGTCCGGAAAATCTGTTATCTGCTCATATGAATGCATTATCCCGTCAAATAAACAAGGAGAATGATTAACTATCCGAAGACCTATGTATCAAAACATTAATAGTAACTTTTTTTTGCATTATAATTGTGGCTCTAGCAAATTATTTATATGAATGCTACATTTAGTTCATACTGAGAGCTTACTGCTAACCTATTTATCCAAAAGGGTTTCTTGTGATTAATCTGAAGTTAGTGTTTTCTTGACAGCCAAACGAACTTCTGAGCACAATAATTCCCCAAAACCTGCCAGCAGAAGACGGGTAAGAGAGGCTGGATTGATTGGCGGAGTAGCAGCTGGAGAGCCTGGGCTTCTCTCTCTCTCTGTGTACTGACGTCATCTTTCTCTGTGTACTGACGTCATATTTTCTCTCTCTGTAATGACGTCATCTCTCTCTGTACTGACGTCATCTTTCTCTGTAATGACGTCATCTCTCTCTGTACTGACGTCATCTTTCTCTGTGTACTGACGTCATATTTTCTCTCTCTGTACTGACGTCTCTCTCTCTCTCTCTCTCTCTCTCTCTCTCTCTCTCTCTCTCTCTCTCTCTCTCTCTCTCGTGGTGCGCTTAACTTTATTTGGTAAAACTAGAAAGTTCTACCTGTTTTGTAGAAATGCGTGTGTGTGAGGTGCAGCCCCAGATCGGTTCCACGTTCGGCCGTCGTAGCTGTTTGTGTGAGGCTTATGTACGCCTGCGAAAGTGTAATGTTTTTTTTTTTTTCCTATTTGAGAGGAGCCGGCTACCCAGTGGGTGGAGAGATAGGATTTGCCCAGGTGCTTTCTCTCGGTGTAGAGTTTTCTCTCTATTTCGCTAAAACTGAAAAAGAAAATCAATGTTAGTTGACATCTTACGTCGTAGTGGAATTCCGTAGTAGGCCGCCGTTGACCTTTGACCTCTGCAGTTTTCTTTACATTTCATGAATGGCCGCTAGCCGGCACATTGTCTACATTTACTCTATTCGTCCGGCGGCGGCGTCTTTCTTCTTTTGCCGAAAAGGGAGTTTGTCGCCGGGTTTTTTATTTTGTTCGAAGCACGTTTAAACGTGGCTAATTAATCGTCTGCCATCAAGAAAGCCTGGTGCAGAAGCCAGGTACTCAGAGAGAGTTAGTTCTCTGTCCAGCTCGCTGGAGGAACTGGCCGGTGGAGTGAGTTTGCCGCCCTTTAAAGTCCCCCGGGACTACTCCAAGCAACCTGCTGGGCAGTGGAGATCAGGGAGTCCGAAAGACGGTCCTTTTTACTGTGAATCCAAAGGTTCGCCGGTACAGATTAAAAGTGTGTGCCGGCTGACGGCCTTTTACTATTTGTACCAAAACTTGGACTAGGTCCCGCACACCTTCGTGCCGCGGACAGCAGAAGATGCTGTGGACGACTGTGTCATCCAGCCTCCTGCAAACGAGGCATTTGGGGGAGTCTGTCAGTTTCCACTGATGTTTCATTTCCCTCGAAGGGAGTACGAGACATAAAATCTTCCAGTGGATGTCAGAGGTGTAATTGTCGATTCGACAACCTTTTGATCGTTCCCACAAATTCTTCCATGGAAGTGGTCCTGTTCGAAGTTGAGCTTCCCACTTCCCCCTATAGTCGGGTTCCGTCACCGGAGCCGACTCTAGATGGATGTATATGTCACGTTGCGTAAGTTTGTCTAGTGGCTTAAATTTGCCGTCTATTTTAACTTGATTTCCCACTAGGGTTATTTGGCTCTTACTCCAACTCTCTATGCTATATTTGTGGTATCTGCTTAGGTTATTGGTGGATTCTAGACTTTCCGCGTAGGGTGGCCTTTCAGATATCCGCGCCGTGCTACCTGTTGGGAGAAAAGTATTTGGCATTTTGGAATGTCTCTGCTATCCCCTATGATATCTCGACTTGACCGCGCTAAACCACATCAGAACTACACCTCGGGGCGAGGCAATGTTCTGTGGTCGGATGTGGGCAGGTTTTAAATATTTTCTTCTTGGAGACGGCAGTGTGTCTGTCAGAAGAAAGACCGATAAAAATTGTAAGGAAGGTGCGTTCTTTCTACAGTTAAGAAAGGCGGTGACTACCCAGATAAAAAGATAATACGTACATATCGCCTTTCCTATGCTTGGATGCCCAAAATCAATAGAAAGGAAACTTTGTGTCTCGAAGTGTAGCGTGGAAACCAAATTTTGACAGTGGTAGAACACTTGCACGTATCTCATGCTGTATAAAAACAGACCAATTGACTGCGATGACAAATGCAGGTGTTACCACACGACCTCCGTCCAGCTTTTAGAACAGTCGTGTCCAGGTTTTCACAGTCTCAGACAGTGGTCATGTACGGGCATAACTCCGCCGCGGTCTTGGCCAATCAACAGACACGTACTCCGGCGAGCCCGTGTGGGTTATTCTCGACCAATTCCCGTGATACCGTGCTTGCGAACTTACTTCCTCAATACAGATCATTTTGTGTGGAATGGGCTGCAACACCGCGCACACAATTGCTAATCTCGTCCACATAGTGTGTCAACATTTCCGCCTGGCATAAGGCCAACGGCTGCGAACAAAGTATCGACTCTACTCTCATGGTTCCAGAAGAAACGGGTCTTCTCTCAAACTTCGTTTAGGGTGTATTTACTTATGTGAAATCTCTTGAGTGCGTGTATGGAGGTAGGGAGGGAGAGAGAGAGAGAGAGGGTTAATCAGTTTAGAAATAAATAAACGTCTGTCTTGGCTGCCAGCAGTCCGGCAGTCCCTGTGCAGTCAGTCTGCGTACCTTCTGACGAGAGTAGGCGGGGTCTTTAGTTTTGACTTCACTTTTTCATTTTGCGAAAATAACAGCTGAGCAATTGCAAATATCTGTCAATATCGGAATTCAATTATTGTTTATATAGATGGACACGGTAAATTTCCATTATTCATGTTGAATATCAAAAGTTGATAGGGTTTTTGTATGCGATTTGTTGTTATTAAAAATGTTTTCGACCAGATTTCTCCATCAGGTAGAATCGGGGCCGGGCCACACGATTTCTGTTAATGACCTGACAATCGACTTACAGGTGAAAAGCTCATCCGGAGTTGCTTTATTTTTACTGATACACTCCACACAATACTTAAAAATAATATAGAACCATATTATTAACTCTGTCGGAGGTTTTGGGCTAAATTTGATTTATTTCGTAAGAAAAAAATATCTGCTGTGAAGGTCACGTGTCTTTCTGCTTCTCTTTCAGATAATCAGGAAGCTGTCTTTAACCCATGGTGTCCCGCTTCCACTCTTCTACAGTGCATTAGAAGACGGTGCCGGTGCGATAAAAGTGGTAAGTATTCTTAAGAAACCACCCCGATAACCAACAACCCTGACCCAGAGTCTAGGGGGCGCCTCTGATGTGCCAGTGACTGCGAATTTTAAAAAAGAAAGATTACAGGAGACCCCATCATTACTAATTACTTAGAACGACAACTCGCCAAGAGACCTCGTGAGATTACAGGAGACTCCATGATTTCTAATTACTTAGAACGACAACACGCTGAAAGACCCCGTGAGATTACAAGAGACCCCATCATTACTAATTACTTACAACGCTAACACGCCAAAAGACCCGCTGACATTACAGGAGACTCCATGATTTCTAATTACTTAGAACGACGACACGCCGAAAGACCCCATGAGATTACAAGAGACCCCATGATTCCTAATTACTTACAACGCTAACACGCTGAAAGACCCCGTGAGATTACAAGAGACCCCATGATTACTAATTACTTAGAACGACGATACGCCAAAAGACCCCGTGAGATTACAGGAGACTCCATGACTCCTAATTACTTAGAATGACGATACGTCAAAAGACCCCCTGAGATTACAGGAGACTCCATGACTCCTAATTACTTAGAACGACAACTCGCCAAGAGACCTCGTGAGATTACAGGAGACCCCATGACTCCTAATTACTTAGAACGACAACTCGCCAAGAGACCTCGTGAAACTCCATGACTCCTAATTACTTAGAACGACAACTCGCCAAGAGACCTCGTGAGATTACTGGAGACCCCATAACTCCTAATTACTTAGAACGACAACTCGCCAAGAGATCTCGTGAGATTACAGGAGACCCCATGACTCCTAATTACTTAGAACGACAACTCGCCAAGAGACCTCGTGAAACTCCATGACTCCTAATTACTTAGAACGACAACTCGCCAAGAGACCTCGTGAGATTACTGGAGACCCCATGACTCCTAATTACTTAGAACGACAACTCGCCAAGAGATCTCGTGAGATTACAGGAGACCCCATGACTCCTAATTACTTAGAACGACAACTCGCCAAGAGACCTCGTGAAACTCCATGACTCCTAATTACTTAGAACGACAACTCGCCAAGAGACCTCGTGAGATTACTGGAGACCCCATGACTCCTAATTACTTAGAACGACAACTCGCCAAGAGACCTCGTGAGATTACTGGAGACCCCATGACTCCTAATTACTTAGAACGACAACTCGCCAAGAGACCTCGTGAGATTACTGGAGACCCCATGACTCCTAATTACTTAGAACGACAACTCGCCAAGAGACCTCGTGAGATTACAGGAGACCCCATGACTCCTAATTACTTAGAACGACAACTCGCCAAGAGACCTCGTGAGATTACTGGAGACCCCATGACTCCTAATTACTTAGAACGACAACTCGCCAAGAGATCTCGTGAGATTACAGGAGACTCCATGACTCCTAATTACTTAGAACGACAACTCGCCAAGAGACCTCGTGAGATTACTGGAGACCCCATGACTCCTAATTACTTAGAACGACAACTCGCCAAGAGATCTCGTGAGATTACAGGAGACTCCATGACTCCTAATTACTTAGAACGACAACTCGCCAAGAGACCTCGTGAGATTACTGGAGACCCCATGACTCCTAATTACTTAGAACGACAACTCGTCAAAAGACCCCCTGAGATTACAGGAGACTCCATGACTCCTAATTACTTAGAACGACAACTCGCCAAGAGACCTCGTGAGATTACAGGAGACCCCATGACTCCTAATTACTTAGAACGACAACTCGCCAAGAGACCTCGTGAGATTACTGGAGACCCCATGACTCCTAATTACTTAGAACGACAACTCGCCAAGAGACCTCGTGAGATTACTGGAGACCCCATGACTCCTAATTACTTAGAACGACAACTCGCCAAGAGACCTCGTGAGATTACTGGAGACCCCATGACTCCTAATTACTTAGAACGACAACTCGCCAAGAGACCTCGTGAGATTACTGGAGACCCCATGACTCCTAATTACTTAGAACGACAACTCGCCAAGAGACCTCGTGAGATTACAGGAGACCCATGACTCCTAATTACTTAGAACGACAACTCGCCAAGAGACCTTGTGAGATTACAGGAGACTCCATGACTCCTAATTACTTAGAACGACGATACGTCAAAAGACCCCCTGAGATTACAGGAGACTCCATGACTCCTAATTACTTAGAACGACAACTCGCCAAGAGACCTCGTGAGATTACAGGAGACCCCATGACTCCTAATTACTTAGAACGACAACTCGCTGCAACGAATACCGCGGTCAGAAGTCGACACTGCTATAAACAAAGATTAGTTTTATTTCTGTCAGATAAAAATTAAATTATGGTGTGTACAAATATAAGCCTGAAAATAAGTATTCGTTATCTTTTTTGGTTCTCCCATATTTTACTTCATGTCGGCTCTCTCTCTCTCTCTCTCTCTCTCTCTCTCTCTCTCGTCTTTACAGTGTTATGTCATGCTGTTTGTCTGTAGAAATTCCAAGAAAAAAGAGTTGACTGCGTCATTACTCTTCCAGAATGTATCTATGAGTATGTATGTCAGTCGTCCCAGAAACATGTTCACGCTACAAGCATCAACATTTAATTTTAATTTATTATATATTTCCCTCCACAAAAAATGAAAATAAAACCAACGGTGATGACGTCATCACAGCCACTGAGAGTGTCAACCCTTGGCAGCTGTTTTATTTGCATATTCCCGACCGACCCAGCCAAGTCAGTTCCCTTGTGGGAGAATGGTTTTTGCTTCTCAGAACCGGTAGTTAGACCATTTCGACTATAGACATATCTTCAAAGCGAACGGCAGTTGCTACATATTTAAATTAACTTTGGCGCTCTAAAACAACAATCGAGGGCGAGGACTTCGACGACACTTTTCTTATAATTTCCGCTTCTTTTTCCGAGAGCGGTCAGGATGCTACAAAAAATTACAGGAGCAATTGGGTTACCATCACATTTCTCCTTTAAATCCGTGACGTAAATTATTCGATACTAAGCACATTAACGACAACCGGATGATAGATTAGAAAATTGTTTAATAATCAGATGTGGATAGGACTGGTGAGAGAAAAAAAATTATAGTTTAGATTAATATTCTGAAAGGGGGAAGGCGTCTCTCCTCCCAATATGGTACAGCTAGGCCCTGTTTGTTCTGAATCCTAAAAGGCACTGGCAGAATACAAGTTGGGTTAATATCTTCAACTGCAGATGTTTGCTATAGGCAATGAAGCTGCGCGCTGGTATGGTGTGTGGATGAGGTCTTCCCCGTAGATAGTGTCTGTGGTTATCGTGAACACCCGCACGTGCTCTAGCACTCCTGCAAACGAGTCTCTAGATTCGGTTTCCATGCTCCCCTTCACAGATTGAAGTGTCCGTGTTGTTGGCTTCGGACATCCAAGGCGGTTTTTTTTTTTTTTTTTTTATAAAATAGACCCTTTCCTTATGGCTTTTTACCAGAGCACTCACCCTATTAACGATAGACGGTAGAATATTCAATGTCTCCAACATTTTCTCTCTAGCTTCTATCACTCCAACTACCCCCCCTCTTTCAAGGTCCTTCATTTTTCGTGGACATTCTGTTGGGGCATCAGGCCTGTGCTAGAGTCCGCGACCAGCTGAGTGTACAGAAGACGTCTGCTGACTGATGTAAAGCCTCTGTATACTGGAGCAGGTTCCTAGGCAAACTAATGACGTAGCCGATAACATTCAAAGAGGCAAGAAATAGCTGGAGATTACGCAGACCTTTATTTCTCACCGCTCTCTTTTGTCGACAGCAGGGGAATTATTAGCCCTGAAGGGGTCAATAAGCCGCTCCGCCATTCGGCTAACACGAAACTGCGCCTGAGGTTACACCGGGGGACCGAGATGTTGACTCTCTGACTGCCTACTGCCTTTCTACAATCGTAGTTTCTTCAGCCATTTTATATGAGCCCTGGAGAGGATATCGTCGTCATGGATTTCTCCGAGCACAGCGGCTGAAAGTCACTTTATAGCAAAATTTCCCTGCCCACGATGACAAGACTCTATGGTACACAGCCATTAAACAAAAACAGTCCAGCCCTCCGATTTCAAAAAGAAAAAGTTCTCCATTAGTATGAAAACAACAACAACAACAACAACAAATTAATATATTTATTTCGTATTTCTTTCTACGCTTCAGGCCGCCCGCTGAAAAGACCTGGCTATAAAAACATTTGCACCTCCATTCTTTCAAGATGAATATCTGTGAAACCGAACTTTGGTTTATGTAAATTCAGCTGAAAAGAAGAAGATCTCGACAAAAACTTTTCTTTGTATCTATCTACACTGTTTTCGGAATCCGTGTCCCACAGCTGACAAGGGTTTCTTTGTTGTTGTTGTTGTTTGCTTTTTATCACGATTCCTCGGCGCCGACGACTTTTGCTTTGAGTACCGTGCCACGGTTCAGTGAATTTTTTCTCAAGTTTATGCATTTTTATCTCTGCTCTATTTTGTATACCCGACCCGTCCTTATTCATCTAAACTCTGTTTATGGAACTAAACCACTCTTTTACTTTCTCTAATTCGGTCATTAAGACTTATTTGCTTCTCGCTGAACAATGGTGGCCTTTTTGTTTTTCTCACGATACGGTATGAACCGATTCTGTTTGTTTCCAGTTCTCATCGACTTGGTCGATCTCGAGGGACAGGTGACCAACCTGTCCTCGGCTAAAGAATATGCTAATGAATTTGTCAGCGCAAGGGAAACATACGTTCTCATCAAAATTGAAAGTAAGTAATGCTATTATTATTATTATTATTATTATTATTATTATTATTATTATTGAATTTTACTGACCCGGATTTTTTTTAAAAAAAAAACAAACAAATTTTCAAAGATTTAGGTTTATGAAACAGGCGAAGTCAAGCAACGATGATTGATTGACACTTTACACAGATAGAATATCACGAGCGGTTTACAGAAGTACCTAGCAGCGCTGAAGTTGGGAAACTACGGCAGGGTAAGGGTTAGGGATTAGGAATTACTGGTGCTGTGACAACTTGACCCTATCATAATTAGCCCCGATTTTTCCCCAATGCTAAGGGATAATTAACTCTATTATTCATCACCAAGTGGGTAATCCTTGTGTTCACCGCGCCCGGCGGTGGGCGGCGATTAAAACGAACTGCGCGATCGGTGCGTTTTCGATATTGATGAATTTTTAAATAAAAATTATATTTCTTATTTATAGACGGTGGTATATATTGGATAAGCACAGTACGCGAGAAATCGTCCGTGGGACGTGACTAAAGCCCAACCCCATTCTGGTGCAATCATCTTTGAGATGACACTTTGTGTAATTTTGATCTGATTTTGTTTGCTGCAAGCAACTGCAGTTACTATGACAACTTAAATCCAGTTCAGGTGTTGGCTCTTCTACTGCTGCCAATCTATGCAACGAGCCTTCAACGCCCTAGCGCTCAAAACTGGAAATTAATTTATAGCAACATTTATCAAATCTATATCTAATTACGCCATTCTTAGAATTTATTCCTCTTTATACTGTAGCCACTGACTTTCTCTTTTGTTTACTTTCTTTTTCCATTCAACACCTGATTTGAAAAGGAATTAAACACTAATTTGTATTTTGTAAATCCTAGTAGGCATTATAGCCCTTCCAATTCACGTCCAGGTGTTACAGGCCTTCCAACCAATGTCACGGGACTTCCAATCCACGTTCAGATGTGCTCCGTCGATGAAAACAACTCCTCCCGTTTCTATTAACCTGCCTCATTTAATTAATTCCAGTGGCATCTAATTTCAGTAAATTTACACTTCGATAGTTTTTAAACATTCACTGGTGACATCTTTTCTAGCTCTCCTGCCAAGGAGACCACAAATAACTTCGTGCGCTTTACTTTTAGAGTTGTGTGGGGTTTTTGATCTCACTTCAGTTTCTACTCACTTCGAAAAACTCCAAAGCACGAGATGTCGGTTTTTGGTTGTCGTACTAGTAGTAGTACGAAAATATTTAAATGAATATAATTAAATACATCTTAATAATTTGATTAGTGACTTTAGCGACGAAACAGAATCGTAAATTGTGGTAATATGTTGTCTTGCAGTATCAGTCCAACAGTTCCTTCCTTTAAAGTTGCTTTGTCGCCAGTTACATGACCAGTTTCATAAATTAAAGCCGAAATGTTCTTCGTTCCGCTAACGTAAAGGAAAAGAAGTCCACTTTTTAGTGGCGACCTGAACCAGAAAAACCGTGCTCTGTTTTGTTTTTGCTGCCATGATTAGTTTCTCGAACTTTCTCTGAACTCAAACTACTTTATGTAGAGAGTGAACGTTACGGCTGGACGGAAATGTAACAAGCCTGTAAATAACCGACGGGACTCCTCGCTGTTAACCCCTATTAAGTTCCAAGCTTTAAATTATTTACAGTTTGAGAAACAAAAGAGTCTGACACCAATCCGATTTGTCCTCGAGCAGCCATCCGGAAGCGTAAAGGTCGTTTTGAGGTAATACACGCGTCTCTTCTGCCAGACCCCACCGACACCCCACTGGTCGAGAGTAAGGGCTGAGACGATTCAAAACTCACCGACATCTTACACCAAATTACTTTGTGCGTGTACTTACGCAAACCGTTTTCTTTTCTTCTTTACCTGCCTAAAAGACAAACAAAAAGTGTAATGTCGCTTTGTGGAAGTTGTGTCATAAACTGTCCTCCTGATCCGCGGCTGAGACCGAAGTTCGGTGCCCGAGTGTGATGCAGCTGGATTGGCTCCACGTCCGGCTCCCTCCTACACCTGTGGAAGTTTGCGTGTAATGTGAGGCAGTCGGCCGCCAAACTTCTTTTGATAGCAAGAGAAGTGGGATTTTCTCCAACACTAAAGGAAAGATCACAAGCTTCTTGCTTCTCCAGTCGTTAAATGAAATGGCTCGGCTGAAAACCCTGGGTAGTTCTTTATAGTGGAATCCAATGGATAGAACGCACTGTTCTTCGCATCGAGTGCGGCAGAAGTCAGAAGTCCGTTTTTATCTGACAAAGGAAATAATGTCTGCTCCGGCCTAACCTGGCAGGGACGTGACACGCACATGTACAAAACTAGCTTTGGTCCCGTGTGGTCTGCTGATCACCGGAGAAATTACCACGGTCGATGAAAGCACTGGAGTTTGTGACTGCATACTATTGCCACATCTTGCTTAGACAAATCCGCTATAGTAGTTCCATAGAGTGGACTATCCGCCCCGTGTCTAAAGCCTCGCGACTACCGGGCAATCTGCTGAGCAGAAAAGATTAAAGTGTTTAGGAAGCGGTCCCTGCTGATCCTCGACGAGAAGCCAAATCTTTGGACCAGTTCCCGGTCGTTGCGAACAAAGGGAACTGATAAACTGTGTCGTTCAGATTCCTACACTGCAGGCATTTCGAAGAATCAATCAGCTTCCATTTAAGAACCTCGTGAGTTTTTAGTAGGGAAAAATAAATAGCTAAAGTTCCATTTCACTAACACCACGACTGACGGGTTTGTGTGGCCGATCCCGGTCTGGATGTGTTTACTTGCACACCGGACAAAAGCGCGTCACTGCGGTTGGAGTCACGAACCATGACCGTGGTGTCCTGCGTTATTCTGTCTTCTAGCTTATCGGATATTTTAATGCCTATGACTTTATCCTTCAGAATCGTGCAAGACGGCGTCTCCGTCACTAGTGCATGAGGTACAGCGCTCGTATGGCGGCTCCTGTCGTAATTTTCAAGATTTCCTCCCGACCTCCTCACGGAGAAGCCAGGTCGTGATGCTGCTGGCCAACAGAGAGGCTTCCCGCCTGGAACGGATAGTCAGCTGTCAGATCTTCCGCTTGAGCGACAGTGACGTCTCCACGCTGGCGAGCAGTTCTCCACATTACCAAACTTCTGCCCTAAATAATCACCGCCGTTTTTAGATTTATAGTGACAACTATTTTAGCGCCAGCCCTACTTTTCTCCAAGCCACAGAAGCTCTGGCCCCGCCTGGAGGCCCTAACCCTAACTCTTTACCTATGACGCGGCGGTGAATCCAGGTTTTCACGACGTTCTCCAATAATTCCAGAAGTTGCCGATCTTTTTAATCTATTCTGAATCAGCAAAACCTTTTCCCCACCAGGATGAACCGCTATCGTCAAAAAAGGATCGCTCAGCCATGCGCACACGCGAGTGCGTCTTCCGTCGAGTTGCCGACAGGTTTGGCTTTCTCCGAGACCCTGGACTAGACAACCATTCCACAGCCCTGACTATCAACAGATAGTCTCGTTAGCTCACCTTGTGCTACAATGACAAACTCTCGCGTACTCCAATGAAATAGTCTCACTGTGAGTGATCTATTGGAGCTGGACCACACTTTTACTTTAACCAAGCCGTCTTCTCATCGGACATTATTTAATGTCATGTGGGGAAAAAGAAAATTCACGCATCATCTCCGGTTTGGCCATTGATAATAAATATCGGAACAATTGTAACATTCATTTAAAATCCTGCGCCCTTCACTGTTGTTGATAACCAATCATGTCCTTAACGACAGCCAGCCAGGGAAAGAGTGGGTGGGTGACACGATGGCGTCTGAAAAGACTGACAGAAAACAGTGGATATCTGATTATAAAATAAATTCTAATGCCCAGATAGTACAATCGTGCTTCCTTTATGTTAATTTTAATTTTGTCTTAGTTTTGGATGTACAATGCATACAGGGCACAGTTTTGTACCTTAATCAACTTTTTACTGCAGAAGAAAACGAGGACAGCAAATACATCTCTTTGTTGGAGAACCTGGAGAAGTTTAACCCTGAACTCTCTGGTAAATCAATTTTATTTACTTGCATTATTCATTTAATACTAATATATATGTTGCTTTAATTTTCATTAATCTAATTTTTCTTGCAAGGTTTTTTTTCTCTATCAATACTTAAGAATATTAGTATAGCCAGACTTATTTTGTTCCAAAGTTACAATAATAAATATTTTCATTTTTATTTTAACAAGAAAGATGGTGTGGTCGCTAATGCAGGTTATACATATATTTCTGCACCATCAGTGACCACATGGGAGTTAGGGTTGTAGCATGAGCAGACCGTTTTATATTGAAAAGGAAGCTGCTTTGCAAAGCTAAACCGAGTTTAATCTCCTAAGATTGCCAATGACCAAATATTTTACAGGGTCTCATAACTTAAATTTGAAACGTTTGTTAGTTTTGGTGAGTCTAAACAGGTTCAGGTAGTGCAGCAACTATTAAATGGATATTTCAGATGAAAGACTTTCACGAGAAAATCTATGCATCATATTGCTTTAAAATTGACTAAGTTTTCTGCGAGTACAAATGCCAACCTGTTCTAGGTATAATTAGTATTCATTCTTTTAGAATGAGTTTCAATACTTACCACACCTAGTACAGTATGTGTTAACTGAGCGCGCATTTTGCTCTCGGCATGGTTTGTATTCATTTCTTTAGGGTGAGATCAGGGTGGATTGTAAGTTTGTTTAGAAGTTTTATTATCTCGTGCTACGGACCCATCTTGTACCAGGGGGTCGAGGTTACTAGACCATTTATTGCCGTCTCTTTACCACTAAATCTAAGGTCGTGTCTTTAGTTGCCAGTTGTCTTTTTCTACATTTATTTGTTGTTTAGGAGAAAATTCATACCAAGAATTTGTATTTTGACTATCTAGTTAATTATCTAGACCTCTGATAGATCCACCAAACTCTATCGGTCTTGGCAGAATTTACTGGCATTGTGCCCTTACCACTGGGGTTGTTTAATGTGATCGGGGTATTGACTGCCTGGTGCTGTGTTATTTTAGTCTAGTTTATCAGCTATTTTAATTCCTGTTAGTTTATTCTCTATTTTTGATACCTCTTGGAGATTAAATTACGCATATGCACATCCGTTCTCTTAGTATAGAAGAGTTTATCCATCGGATAAAGTCTTCCCAAAGTTAAAAGCTTTGAGTGTCCTAAACAGATAACCTATCAAATATTTTAGACAGATTTAAGGCTAACATAGCTGCAGGGGAATCATCAGGGTCGAAGAAATCCTGTATGACTCAACCCCAGACTGAGCAGATGTGGTCGTTACTTGTCTTATCCATTACTTTCGCTGATGCTCTAGAGACTGTTTTATAACCGTAAACTAATGGTTCTCCAGATATTCGACTATTCCTGATCCCCCTCTCTTCAAAAGTAAGGTGATCGTGGCTTTGCGCTGAGTACGTGCCCTTATTTCAAACACGTAATTAGCTACCTTTTTCAGATGTTTTTCCAACAAGCATCCGAAACATTTATAGAGTTCCAGAGCATATGACGTCACTTTCTGGAGATTTATCGTCAGGTAGCCTGTCCATTTATTGGTCCCAAGCCTCTAGTTAGATTATTCCTGAGCTTACATATGGGTTCCCACGCTAGTATGTAATGCCATAAAATAACACTGAGCTTCAGTCGGAAGTCTGGTGCTTATTTAAGTTGCAGTCTCAGTTTTACATGGATAATTTCTTTTTTAATGGCATAAATCTAGCGTGACATTTTTGAATTGTGCCTTCAGGTCACTGTACCCTCTGTACCAGCCTCCCTAAACACGCTGTCCTCCTTTCTTTCCTGGAAATGTGTTCGGCCTTCTCTCCCAAGTTCCCCTTTCATCTTGGGCCAAACACAAAAAACCTACATTCCATGGTGGAGGGGGAGCTGGTTCATGTTGGCGGTCTACCTGGCTGGGTCCGATTCTTCAGAGGGTTGGCTGTATCCTTTAAAGGGTCTGGGTGCTATATTTGCATCTGTATAGAAAACTGCTAAAGCGACGTCGAAATGGCTTCGTGATGAGCAGTTTTGCCGAGTCCGTGGTGATGTATTGTTTAACCACTACACCACCCTGCCCATTCCCCACAGCTTCACAGCCACGTGGAGTGGTAGATCTGAGACTTTTGCCAAGGCCACAGGCTCCAGGGTTATAAGCCACCCACCCTCTCTACCCCCAAGAGTGCCCTGGAAATCTTCTGGGTGTAGAGATCGCTGTCGACCAATGAGGCAAATGGAACCAACGCTAAAGCTTTCTCAATAGATAAGGAATTCCGCACAGCCCAAGTTGGGGGGAAAAAGAGTCTATTGCATCTCTATCATACCAATTCCACTCCTCGCATGCTAACTTTTGCCATCCATCCTGAATCCGCCCCATACCTGACTCCGAGTTTCTCTAGATAGCCAGATCTCCAGACTCAGCAACTTTGGCAGTCGAACTCAGTGTTTGTGTTTGGCCCGCATCCTCGGCCTGACAGACACTTGGTGAACCCAGTCGTTGGTGGCAAGTCCCAGATAGATTGGTGCTGACCGACCCACTTCTTTTTTTTTTTGTGGCCTCCCTCTTCTAAGCCAGAATGGCTAAAGTATCTGATTTACACCAAGGACTATAGTAAAGGGGTACCACGCTTAGACCTGGGTGCTGATAATTTCAAAGATATTCAAACAGTGCAATGCTACAAGTAAATTCTGATATCAATGATGTTTCCGAATGTTTAGCTATTAAATCACTTACCGAAAAAAGACAGAAAACTTTGCAAAAGAAAACCCCGACAGCAAAAGAATTGGTCTGAGATCTACTTTTGAAGCAGACATTTTATAGACTTGTACTCAGAAATCGGGAGTTTTCGTGGTATTTCAACTTGGGAAGGTTTTCTAAAACACCAGCAGCAGGTAGACGCTAGATTCAGGCTGAATACTATGGCCTCTATGGGTTAATTCTAGGAAAGAAACAAAAGCCCTAAGAATATTGGGTAGAGAACCTACAAATGCCTCATTTCAACTAGGATTTGTCAATCTTACAGTTGCTGTGTCCATTGACTAAGCCTCTCTTTTTCTTTCCTGCTCACAAGCTGCAACTTGGTAATACCTGCCTGCAAATAGCTTCACCGTGCAAGGATACATTCTTTCCTTCACAAAATAATACTGTCAGAGAAGTCTGAATTTGAATCGCCTAACTAACATTCCATAAATCTGTTGGAATTTACTGCTATTCACAAAATATAACTTTATATTCTGCATCACTAACTGTTTCTGGTATCAATTAATTAACTATAGTTCTGAAGTGATATTATCACCGTTCACCACGCATTACCTACCATAACTGTTGTTTATAACAATGCCACAAAGTTCTACTTTTTGGTAAAAAAAACCAACTAAATTAACGAATAAGTTTTACGTGTCTCGAAAATCTTTTTTAAATTAAATAGCAATAGTTAAAAAGTAACTGCTTGTGGCAATTTAGTTCACATTTTCCTTTAATGTCTGAAATGTTCCAGAAGCACATGTTAATCAATTACAGATGTATGTGAGCAGCCAAGCACCCGTACAAGACTAGCAGAGAGTAACTATACAAGAAACCCAGGGCCCCACAGCTCATAACCACCACCTGAGCTTCCTTTTGTTTCAGCCTTTTGTCCTCAGCACCTCATTGAACATATCGATTTCAAAACAACGTCAATTTTTTCTTGTTTCCATGGTAATTAATTACACTTTCAGTCTTGTGATCCATTTACTCAACTGTCTTGTGATTTCATTCATGTTTATTGATAAATACAGCAGAATGGATCACCTCTCATCCTTAACCCCTTCATTCTGTGTTGCAAATACTGAAAACAAAACAAAAAATGAAAAATTACTTTTTTTCTACAGAGTATGTTTTCCATATTCCTAAGACGAGAATCCGTAAATGTAATTTAAAAATGATATAGTGAAGTCGCATTTTAATGAAGTCTCAAAATAAACAGGAAATTTCCAGATTTGTATATTGGGTTAAAACCAGCCAGTGAACTATTTTATAAAAAATTAAATTTTGGAGTTATTCCCCTTGTTTATCTTTTCAACACTAAATAACTGCTATACCTGAATTAAAAGAAATTTTTTTTTAAAAAAATGATTTTAGTATTTCAATCATTTTCCATGTTATGAAATTTTTACACTGCAATAAAAGATCATGTAAGAGGCCCTGTTACTGTGTTCTCCCAGGGACCAACAACTTGACCCAGTTATTTTTTCCTAAGTCTGTTTAACATGAGCCTGTTTGCAAAACATTATGGTGTATGTAGATATCTATGCGCATGAGTGACTGAGGGGAAGGCAGTAAGAACTCAGATGGTGCAAGATGTAATTTGTAGCTGAAAAAAATAACAGCATAAATTTTAGGGATCTGGATCAAGAACTAAAGAGGAATGTGATGTTTAATGCAAGAATCCATCCAAAATAAGCAAACAGTATTTGAAACTTTTCCTTCATTATCACCATAGACACACCCCACAAGATGCAAAAGTAAGGAAACAAAAAAACTCTAAAAGGAGCATGTGGCTGCAGTCCAAGATGACTAGTTATGTCGTTCAGTGGTTCAGGTTGGGGAGAACGAGCAAGTCATGAAAAATGTTGGATATTTTTCTCCTAAAGGTGGTTTCCAACTATTCTTACACAATGGACCCTTGCATTATTGCCCATGAAGGTGAATTGATTACTGTGACTTTGCACAAATGGTATAATGGGTCTAATAACCTCACACAGACAATGATAACACTGGTCAACACATTCTTTGCTGACTTACATCTGAGACTTGTTTCTGACTAGTTTGGGGACACTGAACTCAAATATCACATTGGTTTTTGCCTATCGTGTCAAGTTTTTGCTCTACAGGATACCTCCATTTTCGATCAATCACCATAAAAAAGTACCCAATTACAATGATTTCTACAATCACCTCAATCCTATTCTTATCATTTTATTTAGAATACCATTCCAACAAACAATACCATGAATCAATTTTGCCCAGTTTGATGTGGAGAGGAGGAAAGATGATTTTTACCTGATCTACTAGTGGTTGGTTTTTGATATTTGGTGCTCTGACATTTAAGCATGTTCTCATCGGCCAGTTCTTCTGAGTCCAATGCTTGTCCTTAGCTCTACTATCCAACAGGCACAAGAAACATTGATATTTCGTGTATCCTCCTTGTTTACCAAGTAAAAAGTTAACCATTTTAAGATCCCGTAGAACAAAAACTTGATGTGACAGGCAAAAACTGATTTTATTTTTGAAATCAACGCCCCAAAATTAGTTAAAAACAAGTGTCAGATCTTAGTCAGCAGAAAAAAAAGTGAAAAAATGTTGGTCAGTGTAATCTATAACAGATCCACCAAAGAGGATCAGTTAACTTTTGTAGTCTGTGACACAACACACCTACATAAAACACTACCATCCTCAAAATGGTCTCTCTCTCTATCTCTCTCTCTCTCTAGCATGTGGTGAAAACTTAAATGAGCATCAATAAAGTGAAGGTTGAATTTACTGTCATCAGTGAGGAGAACCCAGTTCCAGTATTCCAAGGTTTGGTGCAAATGACTCCCAACCCACTGAAACATCACCCCACATTGTGTGAAATCTGGATGTCTACCATAGATTAGCAGAGTAGCCGATTTCAAACATTTTGGCTAGAGATACATGGTGACGATCAGTATTGCTGTGGTGTCCCCTGCCTGGTCTTTTGCAAAATGAACTGGTATCTCTGTACCTCTACCAAACTTGGCTGATAACAATGAATTCAACAGCAACATTTGTCTGTTTACTTATGGCCTATAACCTAGCTATGGCTGGGTATTTCTGCTCATTGTTATCAAAGTGCCGTGTTTTCAATATTTGATAAATTTATTGTGTAAACAATCATAACAGATTTTTAAAACCATTTTTAACCATTGTTATGTAAATTTTAAATGACCTGAAGTGGTGATTCAAGATATACCTCTCCTCAAGAGCAGCACTTAAAGCAAAATAATTGCCACAAGAGTCAAGTCTATAGATTAAAAACTTGAAGAAGCATATGGCCATCTTCTACAATAGACAGATAAATGTAAATAACCATATAAGAGGTCTCATAAAAATACCTTATATAAACACTTATTTTGTTAAGTGTTTATATAACAACAGTTGCATAGCAATAGGACCTGGCATTAGTGGTTAATACTGATAGCATAAACCACTTTATGGATGAAGTATTTCTTTTTCATAGTGGCCTTTCATAAATTATAAGAGTTTCCTTCACTCTGTGAGGTCTAAGGTAAACCTAGCTAAAGATATATATATTTCTGGTAATTTTAGTGATTGAGTAATTGTTTGTCTTACAGTATTAGGTTACATGGTTTGACAATAAACTTTAGAAAAATGTTTAAAGTTTATCAACATGAATAAAAGCATAAGTAAACAAGCACATTCAACTAAATGAATATTTCAAATTATGCCTTAATCCATTATGAGCATAAGAAAGACAACTAAAGGCCCTTAAAAATAAAATGCCACAAAAGTGGGAAAACCACACCTCTATATAAGAGTTGGAAAAAGGAAAAACCAAAAATAGCCAGATTTAAGGAAAGAGGTGATGGAGAAAGAAGCTTTATGATCATTCAAAACAGGCTTCAGTTATTTGATAAACAAAGATTCCTGAATTTGAAGTCTGAAATGGGAACCAGATCTGGGCACTATCATCAAGTTATCCAAAACATACTTAAAGAGACAATCAAAATGGGATGAATTCTCTCTGTCTCTCTTGGATGCCCTGGATGATCTTTTACATGTAGACACCAACATTGTAGAAAATAAACAACATGCAATCTGTCCAGGTGAGGACTATTCTTAAATTGAAAAAAAATCAATAATCAAGTTGTAAATTTTGGAAATAAAAGACATTTCTTTATCAAAACTAACAAGAGAACAGAAATTTTGCAAGCCCTGCAGAGAAAAAAAAAAAAAAAACCAAATTGGATTTACTTGAAAATTTAACAAAAGCATCCCAATTCATAGTAAGGCTCATGAATGTAGATTTACAGTACATAACAAGAAAATTATTCTAGAGATTAGTGGGTATCAAGAATAGATAACTCCCCATCATTCTCAACTTCCATAGTAAATTGTAAAGTGGCATGCTGGTCATTAAGTCATTGTAAGAAATAAGTAACAGTGGCAACAAACAAAAAAAAAAGGCAGTATCATCAACATACCTATGTAGAGGTAGGTACTTAATGTAAAGTTATGAAATTTATCTTCAATATAAACAAATATTTACTAAGCTCAACCAAGAGAACTTATGAAATTGCCATCATTGTGTATACAACTTGTTATTAAAAATAAGAAAAACAAGCAAACTGCTGGCAAAATTAACAATTTATGCATCACTGACTTAGGAATGTTTGGAGCAGTTATTGTGCCACAATGTACTTTGTTAACACAGACATTAATGATATAAAAAGGAGGTACCAAAAAAAAACTAGCTGGGCAAGGAAAAGCAGTTGCATGACACTGGAAATAATGGCCATACAAAAATACCTAATTATTCAAGATTTCATTCATTCTAACAAAAGAAGCTGACAGGAAAGAAAGAAAATCTGTTACTCGTTAAGACACCAGACCAAAAAGCAGCAGCAACCATGACATGCAAGTGCACTGCATACTATATCCATCCATCACCCACTTGGCAAAGAGCAGCATAACTCAATTATGGATATTGCAGTGAGTTCTGTAGCAAAACATTAATATTTTAATTTCATGCTTACTCTACAGCTACAGGCAAACAAAAAATTATCACAAAAAGTTTCTTAATACTTCATCTTCTTGAGCTCATAACAAATCATTGTGTGAAACACATTTAGTTGTCATGGCAATACTGCATTTTATTTAGTTATTTGTTTCTTTTATGCTATTTTTAGTCAGTAGTTACAAATTTGTCTTTCCTAATCTGGTGCTTTAAAGCTTTAATGAATAGATCACAAAAAAGATGCTAAAAGTCCCAGTTTTCTTTTTAATACAAGATAGAGAGCTAACAGAATCAGTTCTTTCTTTTAATATTTTGTTTCTATGGAAATTATCATTATTAATGTCCTTAATGTGGAATGACCAAGCTAAATCCTACAAAACAAACAAACCAAAAAAGAATCTTTAGATGTTTAATGAAATTCTTTTCTATCACCACTACGTTAATAAGAATTCTAACAACCTAAGAAAACCTTGTACAAGCAGCATCAGTCTCTTAATGTTTTCCACTCCAAACCAAGTCAACATCCATCACAGTTCATGCACAACAAGGATCACAAATCTAAAACACAATGTACTTGCTCTACGAAATCCTTTTATTCTTAACCCCCCCTTTTTATTTTTTTTAAAAAATGCTTTTTGCCATGGTTACACTAAATAAAAAGCAACATTGCATCAACTTTTAAAGCTATGGTTTTTGCATTAGTCATGCTACATTTGTACACATGTATATAGTAATTGGAACATTTTTAAAAAAATGAAAGGCTTTATTTTAAACTAATTCATAATTTAGTTTTATTAGCATAGCTGCCTTGAGCTATAGTTAACACAAAAATTAGATTCCAACAGCTCATGGCATGTTTACTAAGATATTCCTCTTTATATCCCTTTCCAAACCTTTATCTAAACACCAATCAGCATTCACCACTACTTTGAATTATAGCAAAAACAACCATTATGAGAATTCCCTGCTCCAAGAACCTTATAGAACAATACATTTTTCTGACTTCTTGTATTTAATTCACTTCCCATACAATAATGTAAAATAATACAATAACAAACTGCAAAGCTCACAATGACCAGCTACTTGAAAGCAGCTAGCCATAAATCCTTAGGAATAAGAATGTGAAAGCTGTTTGAGACTTCCTATTATTTGTGAGGTATTTAGATCTAAATTAAATGTTGAAAGCAAAAGGCCATTACACTTTGCAAAAAGCATTTATGGGTGTTCTTATTGATTACATTTTAAACTTATTTACTTTGTGTTTATTAAAAATTTCTGTTGGCAGTTTATTCCACTTGTCAGAAATTATAGTACTAAGATAATATTTCTAACCAGGATATGAAAAGTTACAGTAATTTACTGTGTGTGTGTGTGTATGGATAGTCTTGTTCTTCTAAAAATGTAATAAATGTTTATTGCACTTGTAATCTTAGATTTTTAAGATGACTGTAGTTTATTTACCTGTAAGATGTATTACATACTTAAAGGCACCTACAAAGACTTTTTAAAAAATACTTTGGTGTCAGTAAATACAAATTTTTTGTTCCAATGATATTACATCATCTAGAAAAATAGAAAAATGTGTGTTGATTAATTTGCATATAGCTCAACATCTTGTTGGCTAACATCAAACAGTAGCAGATTGATTGTAGTGCATAGGCTGGAGTTTCTGCAGTAGTTGCACTCAAAAAAATCGATTAAAATGTCTTTATTTTGTTTTGGTTTCAGTAAAACTAAGCAATCTGTCTGGAGCCTTGAAAGCTTCTAAACGAGAGAAGCAGTCACGGAGAGTGAGCAGGCAGGGGAGAAACAAAATAAATTCTTCAAAACAGCACAGGGAGGAGAGCAAGAACCAAAGTTAACAGATGAAGCCAGTGCCACAGAAATAAGTGAGACACCATCTGACAACATCTAGAAGTGAGAGTGAATTAATTGGTGAGGTAGACTGGGGACAGAACCAAATGAAGACTAAAGAGCTAATAATTAGACTTGGGAATTTTTTTCATTGTAGTTGTCAAATCTAGTCTTCACTAATTTTAATAAGGATTTATTATATCAGTTGTTTATTTTAATCCTTTCAGTGCTGGCTACTCCAATGACCAATGACTAAAGTGTGATAAGAATTTCTACAAGGGTGTACAGGTAGTGATAACTACCCATTTATACACAAGTCCAGTATGGCAGAATCTCCTTATGGATTGGTGTTCTAGCATCTGAATGCAATCAGAAAAGATTATTCAGTAACTGAACTTTTGTCACTGGATGGATATTCCAGAATGAAATTCTTTATATCTAGTTGTATTGTCATATCTATTTCAACTCTTTTGTGGTAATCAGTAATCTCAAAATATAATTCTAGGTGTGCTAAAATAAACAATTGTTCTAAAAAATCAACAGAAACTGTGTGCACATAAGCAACAAATATGATATTTAAAGAATAGAATAAAATTAAGACCATTAGGCATATATAATTATTTTTAAAAATGGAAAATTTATTACTATAACATAATTTTCTCACCTAGAGTGTGAGACAAATCCTACTGTATGTATTTGATGGCTTTTCTACATGGTTTACCAGTTTCCTGTGGGTCATAAATACTATTCTAAACATGGCAACAAAAGATTGAGAAATGTCAATAAAATCATTTTCAGAAAACAGCAATAAAATCAAAAGTATGTATGCATAATAAATTACTGATGTTTGAAAAGCAAGACAATTTGGTTGTATCAATTGGAAAATATCAAGTAATGATCAGTAATTTCAACAATAATTTAAACCTTTGTTCTCTTGGATTTAACAATAATATTATGAGGCAAATCCATAAAAAAGTATTTCTGATTACTACATTGATGCTACAAGCTGAATACAATACCAAATGTCTGCCTTTGCCTCTGATGATCATATTACAGGCTGGTAATCTCTTATACTGAATGAAATGCTGGACACTTCATTGCTAATAATCCAACATAGAAGACGTCTGATATTGTATGCTTTTCAGTTCTGTAGTGATATTTCATGGTATTCTATAATATGAAATCTTTATTGTACCTCAAACAAATAAATGTGCTGAAATATAAAAAATAAAATTTAGAAAAAATGTTTGGTGCATTCATTAGCTTTAAGTAGGTTTTTCATAGGAGGGATGAACCTAACAACTGCTGAAAACTGGATTTGTACACATTTGGTACGATTACCATGATAATAACCAGGAGGCCATATGCCTTACCTTGTTCAACATCTGTTGATTGGCCAAAGAATCCTACCAAGCATTGTGACAGATATTGCTTAAGGTCTATCAACAATAGCTATGTTTGGTGAAGGGAATTTCTGAAATATAAAATGATTAAATGATTTTTAATTTGTTTATTTTCATCCATTGTTCCAAATCAGTTTGTCCACATCTACTGTTTGACCACAACAAGAAATGAAGCAGGACTTCATTATCACCACCCTTGTATCCATTTTTCTATGCCAGATTGCTGACTCACCTTATTAGTGTCCTTTGGCATCACTCAAAAATTCTTAATGCTATTAAAGTTACTTTTGCTTGTTCATATTTCTGAAACAGTATAACATAAATTTAATTATTTGTATAAATTAATACATAAGCAATTTCTTCTTTGACCTACATGAATATATCATTATAGTTCATACTCCACTTCGAGCTATAACCTGAATTTTATAAATTATTTATAAAATTAGGTAGTTCCTTTAGTCTAAAAATCAATAGCAAAGTTTTCTGAGCAACAATTTTTCCCATCAAGCATGAAAACTAAAAACAGTATATTTATGATTAAAAATATTAGCAAGCAAATTTAACTTAAATGGCATTAATTCACACAACAAATATATACTGAAAATAATAATGAGTGTTGTATTATGTATGTTTCTTGCAGCCTCAATATAATGCCAAAAGATGTGGTGGTGGTGGTGTGTTTATTATTTTTTTCTCAGAATTAGTATCATACATTTGAGAGACAGACAATTTATCTATGTCAGTCAGTCTCTAGCTTGTGAGAATGAAATTTTCAGCTGAATACTCAAGAACCTTCTGTACCACCAGTACTTAATCATACAGGCCATTAATGTACTGTCTTGTAGCTTCTTCCCTGTGCCAACTTACAAAGGCTAGCCGCCTACATGCCTGACTACACACAAATGCACTGTTCATGCCTTTCCCTTTTTTAAAATTAAAATGTATCTAAATTATTGACAAAACTATTTTACCAAAAATGTGAGCGTGTAAAAAAACAGTAAAAAATACAATAAACCAAATATCAGAATAAATAAACTATTGTGACATTGTTATCATTTCAAGACATTTTCACAAATATGGACCAAGAAAGTTATTTTATGAATGTTAAATTTCATTCATACTAAAAGTGTGATACTGTGTTCACCTGATATCATTTCTTACTACTAATCAGAATTGTTATCCCATTTTGCACTTTTGTACAAGGTTAACAACTCTCATTATTGATGACTGCTATTGGTTTGTTTGACAGATAAAAATGGCAGCTAATAAAAAATGAAATTGCACATAAAACAAGTCTATCCATTACAGGTTTTAATAAAGCTGGATACTACCAAAATAAAAGTGTGGACAAAGCTAGCATTTGATGGGGTGATGTACTAACCTGGAAACCATTTATAGAATGAAGTCAATGGTTAAGCCATAAGCTTATAGGGCCAAGGAACAAAAAACTACAGAACAAGATAGGTTGTTGGTTTAAAAGCCTAGAGCAGTTGCCTTCCTAACAAGTAGCAAATTAACTTCAGACCAGAATTCCTCTGCAACAGTCAGCATCTCAATCTTTTTAACAAACAATGGTTAAAAGAGTTTGAATTAATTGATGAGTAGCAGCTAGAGAGCATTTGCTTAGACATGGTAACAAGAAAAAAATGACATGACTTGGTTAGAAAACATCAGAACTACACCTTGGAATGATGCATTGTAGTTAAATGAGGGTAGGTTCTAAACATTTGCTTCTAAGCATGGACAATACATCAGAAGAAATACTAGCAAAAGGTATAAGGAAAGCTGAATTTGCCCTACATTAAAGCATTGTGGTGAAAAATTTGAAAAATATACAGTTGTTTTTTCTATTTATTTGGCTGTCAGCTTGATAAACATTGATGGAATTCTTACGAAAGAGAGATATCACAATTTTTTGCTGTGCCAAGAAATTCCATTGAGACATCAATTGATAGGTGATGGGATTAAACTGCAACAAAATAATGATCTGAGGCACAGTGTGAAACTCAATACACAATATCTTGTTAGAAACGAATTAGAAAGAATTTTTAAAATTGTGGTTTGACCCCTCAATCATTAGATCTGTACCCCATTAAATGTGGAAAACTGGATTAAAGAGTCAATGAAAAAGGGTCCAACTAATGATAATCAGTCATGGGAATACCAGCAAGAGAAAGGGAGAGTTACTTTCAAGACAATATTATGAAATGAAACTGGGCAGAACACCTAAAATATGTGCATCAGTTACTCACATGAAAGGAAAATTTTTGATGAAAAAATTCTTAAGTGATAAAAATGCCAAGATGAAAACTAGACAGTTTGGACATTAGCAAACCTATGTTTCAGAAATTTTTCCTGTTACAATCATCAGGTGTAATCCTGGGATCATTGAAACATAGGTTCTCTAATTAGTTTTACTAGCAAGGTGGTGGAAAATGCCTGAACTGTCCAAATTCTATAGCTGACATCATCAATAACTTTCCACTGTCAACATCACATTGCTAAATATGTTGTGTTACATAATGGTTATTCTGATATTTCATGTTTGTTTCTTTTTCTATGCATTTTCATTAACAATAAATTTTGAAAAGACAGATGACAAACAGTGTTTTCATATGATATCCTCATAATTTTGAATGCCAATGTATATATACGAGGTCTGTCGAAAAAGTATCCGACTTTATTTTTCCCCGTGGGAAGTAATGACGTTAGGGAGGCAAAAGTGTGCATAGTGGAGCCGGATGCCTTCATGCGCATGCGTGGTTTTTGGCGGGCTTCCTGGACGCGTCAGTCGATGTCAGGCAGCCATCGTGTGAGGTGCTGTACGACTTATTCCGTGTGGAGTAACGATCTTGCTTCAAGTTTTACCAAACGCTTGGAGATACCTAAGCGGAAACAATTCGCAAAATTCAACAGACTTTTGGTGACAATGCCATGGGTGTTACCCAAATAAAAGAATGGTTGGTACAACAGGTTCAAAGATGGCCGCACATCGGTGGAGAGCGAGTGACCAGCGTTCCGGGAGGGGGGCCGTCAACAAGCCGCCATGCAGTTGTTGTGGTGAAAGTGCGGACCTTGATGATGGAGGATCGTCGTTTGACGGTGCGGGAAATTGGTGACGAGGTTGGGATCGGTAAAGATTCTGCACATGCGATTTTAAAGGAGGATTTGTGCTTGCGCAGAGTGGCAGCGAAATTTGTGCCCAAGCTGCTTTCTCAGGAACAACAACTTCGTCTTGAGGTTGTGCAGGACCTGCTGGATACTGCCAACAGGGATCCTGAGCTCCAGAATACCGTGATAACTGGAGACGAGACGTGGGTGTACGGGTACAAACCGGAAACCAAAGCTCAGTCATCACAGTGGAAGCACCCAACGTCGCCAAGGTCCGGAGGAAAATCAAGGTGATGCTGACTGTTTTCTTCGACTACCGAGGCGTTGTGCATCACGAATACGCACCAGAAGGACAAACAGTTACAAAGGAGTACTATCAGGAAGTCCTCCGACGTCTTCGTGATGCAGTTTGGCGTAAGAGACCGGATCTGTGGGCCTCGCAAAACTGGCGGCTGCATCATGACAACGCCCCGGCTCATTCGTCGCAGCTGATCCAAGGTTTCTTGGCAAAGAAAGGCATTTCGCTCATTCGCCAGGCTCCCTACTCTCCAGACATGGCTCCTTCTGACTTCTGGTTGTTCCCAAAAATGAAGATGCCACTGAAAGGCTTCCGCTTTGAGAGCCGAGAGGACATCATGTGGAATGCGACGGCGGAGCTGAGAGCCATTCCAGACGTGCTTCGAACAGTGGAAGGATCGCTGGGCTAAGTGTGTGGAGGCACAAGGGGCCCACTTCGAAGGGGATTGGCAATTGAACCCCAGCAAGTACGTAATTTTTTTTTTTCCAAGCCTAAGGTCGGATAGTTTTACAACAGAAAAGAGTATATGTTATATGTTTCCATAGTCACAAGAATGCATTGCTGATTACACTGGACAACAAAATGAAACTTTTTGTCTGCCACTGAGCAAAATGTTGGTGATCTTAGCTAAATTCTGGGTGCTGATTTCAAATCTAAAGTCAGAATTTGGCTAGGATGTCAGGTTTTAGAGATATGCATAATGAGGAATTTCACCACTAGCGCTATATTATGACTTATGTTATATGAAGTATATAAAGCTTGAACAATAATATTTGGTATTCAAATGTTTAATGCAAAACACATTTGCCATGATCAGACAACAGATGCATGAGAAAGACTGATAAAAGCAGTATGGAAGATATGGAACACATTTACCTTACATAGTAGGTACATTCCAAATGTTCAAAAATGTTTCAAACACTTGTTCTTGTGCTTATGTGAGGTATCAGTCTCCCTTTGGAGGAACCAACAGTAATCATCCATCATGTTGGGATTGAATTTGCCCTTTCTACTTTGCATCACCTTTGTTTTGGTGGAACCTTTCACCATGCTCATCATTGACAACCCCTAGATAGGTTGGAAAAAATCAAGATGCGAATGCAGAAAATTACATCTTTAGAGACATCCTGGCCCCCATTTACTGATATGCCATTAGCATGTTTTCCACATACTCACCAGTGCTCAGCTCTATATTTGCCAAGAAAGTTCTGTACAACTAAAATAAATGCTTCCCATGCTGCAGACTCTAGTGGGTTCAGCTTATTTTTTGAACCCATCATCATGCAGGAGTTCTCGAATTTTGGGCCCCACAAAAATTCCTCCTTTGAGTTTAGCTTCAGTTTTGTCAGCACCAAACTTCTCTCTTAGGTACTTGAAGCCATCACCGTCTTTATCCATGGCTTTGACAAAGTTTTTCATAAGGCCAAGTTTGATATGAAGTGGTGGAAGGTAGACATTCTGAGGATCTACCAATGGCATATTTTGCGCAATATATCTGCCAATTATAAGTTTCTGTTTTATAGGCCAGTCTTTTCGAGTGTCTAGCTGCAATCTGAGAAGGAGAGAAATAACTTTGAGATCACCACACATTTTCCATTTATGATCCCAATAACTCATCACTTTCAAAAGGAGTTCCATCGACTTGTACGTCTCTTTCAAGCCAACTGCATGAGCTATAGAAGCCAAAGGTTTTTGGTTACCATGATGTAACAGCAAAGCTTTAAGGCATAGTTTGCTACAGTCTATGAATAACCTCCATTCATCAGTCACATGCCATAACTAAAAACGTGATGTCCTTCAGGGCAAAACAGTTTTCAGATTTGAAATCAGCATGCGAAATACTGCAAAGTAAGTATGATAGTGTTCCAGTGGAAAAATCATTGTTGTCCAGTGTTATTTATACCATGATATTTAATGGTGTTAAAATTATAGAACAGTGAAATCCATCCACCATAACCCTGGCAACTAATTTTTAAAAAATGAAATGAAACTTTTAAAGTATTTAAAAAATTTGTATTATAAGGAATGAAAAAAGCATATTATTTTAAAATATTCAACAGTAATTTAATGGCATAATATGAAGAACTATGACAGAATGACAAAGAGGGAGGGTTGGGTGATTATTTGTCTGATGCATGTTGCCATGATAACAGTAAAGAATTGTTTCCTATTGCTAACCAAAATCAAATATAAAACATAACTGGCATAAATGTTCTCAGGTGTTTTGTATCTATAGGTCAGATTGGTGAGTTGCATAACAAATTTAAAAATTAAAATTTCACCACATTATCAGCTAAGAATCCTAAACCATTATACAAATAAATGCCACATTTTTTTAAAAAAATAAAAAAAATAATAATAATATATTGCAAAAAAGTTAAAATGCAGAATTCATTTGGGATCCTTAAGAATTTTTTTTCTTAAAAAGTCAAAATTTAGTTTAGATCTTAATTTCAAAGAAAGCAGAGTTAAAACATCATATTTTCTATAGCCAAAGTTAGTAATAAGAAAACCATCTTTACATGAAGCTGTGCCATTTGTCATATTAGCTTTAGTTTAATCTAACAATGCTTTAAAGCAAATAATTATAAGGCTTTCAAATCAGAACAACAATTACACCTGCCCACATTAAATTCTTACCCACTTCTACAAGCAAGAAATCCTTCAGCAGTAAACATCAACTGAATAAGGTGGGAAGGCCTTTGTAACTAAGGAGATATGGTGGTAATGTCTTCAAAGAGTTACACACAAAAAAGAAACAGATTGGAATGAGAAAGTGCTTAAATAACTAGGAAAAAATGACCCAAGTAAAGTTTCTTTGTTAAAAAATAATTTGCAAATTTTATCAAAAGTATAAACTTTCCCATTTTTATATTTTTACTTCTGCATTATATCTGAACAAGATTGGTTATGTTAGCAATCGATGGGAGATAATCTGTTTTAATAAACAGGTCAGTACAACTTAAAGAAACTATTACCTACAGTTTCTGGGTGATATTTCAGATATGTCTCCAGAGAAACAAATAGTAATCTGTTATATATTTTTGAAAATATATTGTGATAAAATAGCAGCAGCAGCTTTTATAGTATTGGGAATTAATGAAGGTGAAATTTGGTATGTCAAAAACTAGTATATATATTAGCCATGCAACTGTAAATACATAAACCATATCATTGCACTAATTCTTTTTAATATAAAGAAATTTCTTGTTGAAATTATTATTAATCTTAATACTAATTTGTAATCCAAACAAAATTTTAAAAATAAATTGTTATTAATTTTATATATAATGAATTGTAAATTACTGCACAGAATGGCTGGAGAACAACATGCTAGTCATCTTTGAAAGGTGTCATTGACCCCAAAAGATGTTCCAGTGTAACATCATCCCTCACAGTAGATATGGGGCACTTTTTGTGGTCCAGGAAGGATAATAAGGGATGACTGTGCCAATGAAGGACAAGTGTATAAAATACTGTGTGTGGTTCAAATAGTGCACCAGCTCTTGGTCCTATTACAGTGGTAGCAGAGTATAGTTCAAACATGAATAACTGTAAACTCCAATATCCATCCTGATTCTCATTGGATAACTGCTTTGGTTCAGGTGATTTATTCAAATGGTGCAAGATGTTTGATGTTTGCACTCATTCTAATGGATGAGATGATCATACAATGAATGTGATATTTCCAACTTTCCTCTACGAAGTGGCATTGTGTGCCTTTATGAACATTCCAAAGTATGCAAAGCTAAGCTATATGGAACTCTAGACCCATCTTGCTAAACAATTAAATCCAGTAAAACTGAAACATCTTTCTAGACCAGTTTAATGAAGACAGTACAGATGTACCAGCTTAATTTGATAAGGCAAAAATTGATGCACTTACCAATTCATCAATGGAATGCCAGAAAATTTCCAGAGACAAATGAGAATAGTTCCCAATATTGTAGGCCTGGATGGCACTGTCAAGCATGTTCAGTTAATTCTGAATACAGATCAGAGTTCAGACCTTATGATAGCCATTGCCAACATTGGCCATCAGCTCAGCCTCCTCAAAAAGCAGGTCAAAAAATCCATTGAGCAGCTCAGTATGCTGACACTGGTAACCAACAAGAGCAAAGGAATCAAAGAAATCATGAAAAAATAAGTGTCAAACCAGTGGAGAAGCTGGCCACATTGGTTGAGCCTGCAGAGCCAACCTGGCCAAGTGCCAAACTACAGTGAGGAAGAGTTATTCAGATTGGTTGATTTTAGCAGGCAACACCATCCAAATATTTTGTGGTAAAAAATAAAATTATTTTTGCCAATTTTCTGTTCCTGAGATCAATTTCTGACCAAAAATTGAGTTTTTTCTGTGTGGACAGTGTTGAGGTTTTCTCTGTCCCCATTAAAGCACTGCTTGCTTCAAGATTATCTGTAAGTCTTTGCATAAGGATGATCTTAGAAGCTTAAACCTTTCTAATAATCTCCAACTTGGTTAATGGCAAGATTTTGAATGTCTAATCATGACTTCTGGCCACAGCATGAAAATTAGCATTGCCATCCATGGTTCTGGATATCCAGCTTTGGAAATTGAGCACGCACATGAATTTCTCATCATGAATGAACTAATTGTGCCAATGATGCTTGGAAATAACTTTTTTCTCAAGCATGCATCACTGAATTTATCTAATTGCATAGCTTCCATGCCAGAAATAAATATTGTCAAACTGGGGGTCTCACCACAAAAAATCACAGTGCTCAATTCATGCAAATAAAGATAATTCCTACCTCCCATTTTTGACAATTACATCAATGCATTATAAATTGGTAGAGATCATATAGTGCCTTCCAAGGCAGAAGAATACTTCACCTGGGCAATGTTCAAATGGTTTAAAAACATTTTCCAAACCATACCAAGCTTTGAAGTAAATAGATGCCACCACACCACATTCCTGCTCACTTTAAAGCCCAAATTGAATTGCAAATCAAAGGAAAGTCAGGCAATGGGATAAGTGGGCAGGGCAATAGTCAAGGGCTAGTGCTAGTAGAGTGCAGCTCTAAAAAGTTGAGAGATATCCATATTTGTGTCAACTATCGATCACTAAATCATGTGACAAAAAGCATAATTATCCTTTTCCATGAGCAGATGAGATGTGACATCTACTTTAAGGTGTACAGGTATTTTCAATACAAGATGTCAAGTCTTGGTACTGGCAACACCCCATCCACATCAAGAAAACCTTTTCACTGGGTTCCAAATTGGATTGGTATGAGTTTTGATGCCTGCTCTTTAGACTATCAGAAGACAGCAAGCTAATTCCAAAGGGTTATAAATGGAGTTCTCACCAATTTACCATTCACTATGGTCTATCTTGACATGTTGGTATTCTCACCTGATGAATAAAATGCATTTAAAAGACCTAAAGCAAATGGTGGGATGAATCCAAGCAGCTGGATTAACCATGCTGGCCTAGAATTGTTTTCATTAAGTACACTACCTTGGCCACATCTCTCTCTGATGTGAAGAAAAATAAAGCAATTAATTCGCCAACTCAGAAAATGCAAACCAACTAAGTCATTTATTCATTGACTGGCATCAAACTACCTACCTGTGCTACATTAAGAATTTTGTTGACACCATCATGCCCTTACATAACCTGCCAAATAAAAATGCCCCCTTTCAATAGAGCCAAGTGTGTTTATTGAGCTTTGAGACCTCAAGGAAGTACCTGACTACTGCGCCCACCCTAACAGGCCCTGTCCTTGACAAAGTATTCCAAGTGAACCCTGACACCAGCTTGGATGAACCTTGATTGGTTTTAAAGCAGGTTATTCAAGTTATTGCCTATGCAAGCTAGATCCTGAAATCCTAAAAAAAAAAAACTGCAACACCACCAAACTTGAGTGCCTGGAAATAGCAATATTATGAGCTAAAAGTTAAGGTAGCAGATGTAATAAATTGTCAATTACTGCTCATGCATCCCCACAGCTGTTCTAGTGAAGTCATCATCACAGTAGATAAAGGGGGGTTTGTGTAGTCCTAGTGAGGAGGGATAATTAGAAATGACTGTGCTGCCAATGGACAAGTGTATATAAGTGCTGAATGTGGGCCAAATGGATGTCTGTCTTCATGGGATCTTTTCTTGCTAAATGCAATTTTCTCAATGAAGCAAAACCATTGTTGCAGGCTGAAGATGATGACTTTTTTAATGGAGTACAGTGGCTGAAGATAAGGTGTTCATTATCTCATTGCAGCAATGTAAAGAAATACAATGTAGTCATATGTCATTATTTGTTGTTCACTATAATTACTGTGATGTCTGTAATACACATCTTGACCTACTGATCTCAAAGGGAGATAATACTGCACACAAACATATAGTGTATTATTTAGGTCTAGATCTTTAAAATCTTTTTATTTTAAATTTGTTAATTTATTTAGCAGGATTCCATCTCCTAAAGCCCTGCAAGCACTAGACAATAACTAAAAATTAAGTATTTCAATTTTATTGCTAAATAAAACAATCCAATTTAAAACAAACAACAACAACAACAGAAATCACGGGTATTTAATTTATTTCAGCATTGCTCTTAATGAAATAATATCATAGTTAAACATTTTGTAATTTGTTGAGTTTTTTGGTGAAATTTTCAACTCTTCAGAAACTGTTGTTAATTGTAATATAATAGCAATGGTGGTAATGTCGCTTGAGAAGTAAACTTTATAAATGCCCAAACTGAATTCTCTCTCAGAAGTTTCAAAACCAATTAACTAGTTTTCAAAATTTAGAAAAGAATTTAGATTTTTCTCATGATAGTTTCCAAATAAATATGATGGATACTTACATTAATTCTTATCTGAGATACAAATCACATGTATTTCTAACCTTTAGGAGCTAACAAAAAGTAAATTTCCAGAGATGGAACAAATAAAACAAGATTGATAACTACTAAAAAATGTATACTCTAGGCAGTTTTCTGTTTTTTTGTCTTCTATTTTGTGTTAACTGAATAATACTCAATGTTGCATTATCTTTTAATTGTAAAATACAACTTAAAAAAAAAAATAGATTTTTACTCAAAGTCTAAGTTCTTACCTTGCATGATGGATTGTCAGTCTTCAGCTGCTATTGTAAATATCCCTTTTGAGTAAATCTAGAAAATGTTTAAAGTTGGCCAGCATCAAAATTAAGCACAAAATACATTTACTTTGGACTGCATGAAAATCTAATCCACTAGAAGCTGAGTCTTTCACATCTAAGACTGATTTTTGTGGATGGTCAAACTCTAGTGGATAAAGATGGAACAGCTGATACCTTGATCCCTCCTACACCTAAAAGCAACCTTAGCACAGCATCTCTTCCAATCTTCTAACCTGACTTTAAAAATCAGTCTAAAAACTCTCTCTCTCTCCATCTCTTTCTCCATCTCTCTCCATCTCTTTCTCCATATCTCTCTCTCTCTCTCTCCATATCTCTCTCTCTCTCTCTCCATATCTCTCTCTCTCTCTCTCTGTTTGGAAATCTTCATAGCTGTACCTACAGTTCAATATATCTAGAATAATTCTGACATATTTCTCTTAAGGTTCCAAAAATTTTGAAAAATTCAAGGCAGTACATATTGTACTCCAAATAAACCAAACAAAACAAATGATACGGTTCCAATCCTTTTTTAAAATCTTTTCTTCCATTTTTTTTTTTTTTACCAAATACCAAGAATTCACTTGTTAAAAAGAAACGAAAAAGACACCCACAGTCCAATGCAGATAAAAACCACCTACTTTGAGCTGCCTTCGTTCTGTTTGCGATGATGTGCTTTCACCTAAAAGACCAATCATTGTTTGTTCTGGCTGACAGCTCAAACCGATACTTCTGGAAACAGTCAGCCGCCATGCAATTGAAAACCACAGACTGTTGAGTTATTGGAATGGCTGGTGGTTCAGTATCCCCCCCCCCCTGGATTTGAACACACACACACACACACGATAAGGAAAACAAACAATCCAAAATTTGTAAAAATGGTAAAGGATTTTTCTAGTTTATAATCATTTTTTGTTCACTTACTCTTCTAGAAATATTTATTCAATGACAGAATCATTAAAAAACAAAATAAAATTGCCAGCAGCGAGTGGAAAGTAGCTAAAAAAAACAACCAACAGAATTTCCTTAGCCAAGGGGTTTATGTAACCCTAACAACTTACTTATGAATAAAACAAAATGAATTCAGTCATCTTAATAATAATAATAAAGTATCCCCTAAATGTCACCCGATGACTGCAACACAATCTTTAGCGCAAAGGAATGACAGAAAGCTGTTACAGGTGGATTCTTAGTAGTCAAGAGGTTTATATTCCATTTTCTTTTTACCCAAAAATATCATTGGTAAAAAAAGCCAAAAAAAAAAAAAAAAAAAGATTTTCAACCCAGAAACTTCATTATTGTTTGCTTGTATGTTTGTTTTACTTCATTATAAGTATGCTTTTTGAAGAAGGCATACTTTAGGGGATTAGAAACCATATTTTAAGTAATTTCTTTTCAAAAACAGTTATAACTAAGCTAATTCTTTCTCTCCCTCACCTTTGGTTTCTTTAAGAAATCAAATTGATCATACCTGGCGACTCATCTCTGCCTGATAAACCACTAAAAGAAAGAAAAATGTCAACTTTTGCATGCATTTTCTAAACATGGCTCATAACTCTAAAGAAAACCACAGCAACAATGAAATGCTGTACTGTAAGATTAACTAGAAAAACAAAAAAAAATTAGTTTATCAATGTTATTATGATAAACATATTGATTGGCCAGATGGTGTATAGGATTGATGACTGACTGGACAGCAGCATATGTTGCAAGTATGTTATAAACTTAAAACAAATGGATCTGTTTGTTGGATTACATTTTACTTAATGGAGCAAGATGCATCTAAAACCAAATTTTATGAATATACAATCAGAAAAACAACTGTACCCATGATTACGATACTAACCACAAATGCTGTTACCCCAGATCAGTAACACTTTATCTTATTGCAAACAACAGAAAATGACTGAAAAATAAAAACATACTGAAGCACATAAGAAATGCATCATGGCATTTCTCACTAGAAATTAGTTCATAATGGAGCTAATGCAATGAAAATTATACACCTATATCTGTCATTTAGTAACAGGTGCATGATGCAAAAAAAAATTTATTTCAGAATATTTCAATAGGAAGTGTCTGAAAAATATGTAAAGTACTGCACAAAAGTCAATAGAAAGTAGAAAAGCCTCCATACACACCATGTAACGTTGCCTCATTCACTTTATATGGTTTTGGATGAAGACCTGTGGTATTCTCTGCCACTCCTGATGAATTGCTGCTTTCAGCTGGATTAGATTCTGCATTGGTGTATGATGCTGCCAGTCTCATCCCACAGATTTTCAATTGGTACAAGATCAGGGACAAAGATGGCTATGAGAGCACTGGAGATAGTGCTGTCACACACTCGCAGCACGAAGACATACCGTATTTTGCAGCATATAAGACAGTGGCGTATAGGACGCACCCTAAATTTAGCATGAAATATGCTGGAAAAATAGAATTGAGGGAAATTTCCTAGAGCCTGCCCCGGACCCTGCTGGGGGAGCTACTGCTCACCCCAAACCATGCTTCATGCCTTTGGCACTTGGACTGAGGCAGAGTTCAGCTCATGCCTATTACCCACTAAACCTTATTTTTAAATGATATTAACCAACTTTTTGGCTTTATGTTCCAGTCGGATAAAACATGGAAAAATGTCCAGTTTTCCGACCTCCGTACGGCCACAAACAGCTGGAGGCAAGTTCAAAATTCGTACCAGTGGCGCACGTTAGTTTGTCAGCTGTTCAAATGGCAGCACCACCACCATTGTTTTGTTTTGGTGAGCGAAGGTGAGGCGGGTACATGTTACCATAGTCCAGTTTTGATGTTTATGAGCCCTTTTTACTCATAAATATTGCCACCAGAGTTAACTATGAATAAAGCCAACATGTAGTGCTGAGCATTAAGCAAAAAATAAATATAATTAAGCGTGTAGAGCAGGGTGCCCCCAGACCGAATCTGACGAAGCACCATGGACCCCCATGAACCCAAGTAAATATGGGGTGTGGCAATGTGGAATGAGTATGTGCAGAGGCATAGCAAGGGTTCTTAGCACCTGGTGGGGGGGGGCAAAAACCATTTTGGCGCTCCCCACCTCTGAAATGTTTTGGTTATTTGTTTGTGACTCATTACCCCCTTAATGACAATCACAAAGAATTAATCACCACCTTATAAAGAGCTAATTTAAAGTCACAATATAACATCTCACAACTGTAAACCTGAAACTAATGAGGAGGTATCGCCTACTAGGCTTACTTACATAATTTGTTAAATTGTGAACCATTTTGATATTTATTTCATCCAGTATCGTTCAAGGTCACACAGCTAGAGTAATCTCTCTCACCTGTGGTGTACATGTATTACGAAACAGATTGATGAAATACAACTTATGTTTACAAATAAATTTTATTAGTTTACAAAACTGTGCATATATTTAACTAGATCTTGTACAGGTAGCATTCTGGTATTCACTGTTACATTATATATGAAACTTTTGTACTTTTGCTGCTGAAAATGAATGAATCAAACTATCAGAATTTAAGGTATTGAGTATGTCTTTTTCAATACTTAATATTGCCAAGTTACTCGGTCGTTCTTGAGTCAATGAAGTTCTCAGGTATGTCATAGTTAGTTTCAGCTTGCTGAAAGACCTTTCACAACTACTGTGGAAATTTCACAGGCGGAGGTGGCTAGTTATTAATTGACATTATAATTTATAGGCCAGAGGAAATTTTGCGCCCCTTCAGATCTGCACCCGGGGTGACTGCCCCCCAATACCCCCTTGCTACGCCTCTGAGTATGTGTAGCACGTGCAAAGTCTATGCACACTGCATACAGTGTAATATACCCTGTATATTCATTCTGAAGTTGTTTGAAATGTTAAACTAGAGGGATACTGAGATCCCAAGCCTGACCTTTAACATATAGGATGCAGGGTGATTTTGAGGGCCAAATTTTGAAAAAAAAGTGTCTTATATGCTGCAAAATATGTTGTCTTGTTGAAAGTACTGCTCTCAGTGATATATATATATATATACAAAAGGGACAACGATGCCTGCCAAGACAACATTCATATATGTTTGCCTAGCATTCACATGATTTCTAAAGATATGGAGCAGTACCTTGTTGTAAAAACTAATGCAACCCTAAATCATGATGCTTTCATCCCCCTAATTTGTCAAGCTGAAGAACATACTTATTTTTATTCTATTCACCCTGATGATGCCACAACCCCTGTTATCCATCAGTGTTACTGAGGTAAAATTGAGATTTATCTGAAAAAAGAATGCTTTCCAAACATTGCCTGGTCCAATGTCTATATCTGTTGGTCCATTAGAGGCACAGCTGACAATAATGTTAAGTAATGGACCAGCATGCGAACATCTGGTGTTCAGAAGTGTTTTTCATGACATAATTGAAAGACCTCTTCCATGCCAACCTCTACACTGTTCAAAGAATGACCTTATTTCAAACTAAAGCATCTGCTTCATGCTGCATGTGCAACATGTGTTTAATTGCATTAAGACTTTTGATAGAGGCAACAGCTGACCATGACGATTACTTTTATGGGAGCAAGTTTATTTGATCCCTTCACCAGTAAAAGATGCCACTTTTTAAATGTAAACAAATGTATATTCCAAATGATTTCACTTCGAGACCAGTGTGTTTCTAACTCTCATTACTATATGTAAAACATTGCTTATATTGTATGGTTTAAATTGTTTTTAAGTTTTCGAACAGAAGTCTTTAAATAAATCTTCATTCCAAATTTTCCTATGCTATACATATATATATATAACCTAAAATTATCATTGGCTTATTCTGACATATAAGATGTTAACTTTTAAGTAATCTCAAGGCAAAAAATAAAAATAAAATATTCAATTTTAAAATGTAATAAGAGTAAGTTATCCCTCCTTTCATTATTTTAATTCATGTTATTTTTTTTATTTATTAAAATTTTAAAACAACAACAAATTTTTTTTTTAAATTAGGGAATCAATCAAGAAAATCAATTTTTTGAGAAGCATAGGTAGGATGCCCCATTGTTGGGGGTAACATTGAAATGAGTTATTTTTACACACTAATGAGCATACAGGTGCTTGGAAAGTGGTTTGACTGTTATGGAATTAGTTCCCATGCTACTTCATTATCACATTAATTTCTCATTAACAAACGAGTTTTGCATTCATTAAATAATCCAGGTCTCAGCTGAAATGAGCTGGAGCATGAAAAGTAAAAAAAGAAAAACTGTTCACCTGAAAGCATTCATCCATGCCATCTTGGAGAAAAGGGTGCAATAAATTTTCTGTGCCATTCAATAAAAAGAATATGATTTAGGATGTACATGTTCAGTTAGGATGCATGTAAAATAATTAAAAGTAATAATTATAATATAATGCTCTCATTTCATAAGCATGAAGACAGCAAGTTATGATGGAGCTGCCAGTCTAATCCAAGCCACAGACCTAGATAAAGCAGATTCCTTCTACAATTATAAGGCTGTGTAGAAGATGCTAAATAGATTTTTTTATCATCATTTTCTCAGCTGATGAGAACAGGAAAAAAATTGTATGAGCTGTTTTCTTGATTTCTGCTTTATCAAGACTAAACACTAGCACCTTTTTGTGTTTTAATATTTAAATACTAAATTTCAAATGGGAAAACTAGAAAGTTGAAATAAATAGGATGTAAGGAAGTAAATATTACATGATGTAATAGAGCACACAAATATGAACCAGCTTCTTGAAATGAAACTGAAATTAGTTCCTAGTTTTAACTTAGCGTTTTTTTGGCAATCTGGTGTTCACATGGTTTGTGACAAAAAGTAATTGCTTGTAATGAAAAGAGGTATAACTTGCATATAAATTAAACAAAAAAAGAAAACTCTACACCAAGAAATGAATGGCTAATAAAAATAGTATGTAAGTGTACATGAGACAAATTAATTTTGTTTCCCAGCTGAAACAAAAGCAAAAGTGTATGCACACAGGTAGCAATAATTGTGGATTCACCAATGAAGCATTTCATATCATATCGCTTATATACATTGACATGACTGTCAGAAAATGCTTGCATGTAAAAGAAATAAAAATAATTTATTTCCAAACTTCTGCCATAAGACATTTCAGCAAATATCCATCTTTATTCTTTAAAAACTACATTATAGGTAAGGCTTCAATTGTATGTGTATTCATATTTATAGTGGATAATAATATAATAACTGATATTATCATATTAGCTAAAAACTCAAAAAATATTTTGCTAAATTTTGTTTAGAAAAAGTTATCTGCTGTCTATTTAAAATAAAAAGTCACCAGGTCACAAACACAATTCAGGTTCAGTCAGTATGCTTCATATAGTAAGTAGCAGCAACCTATTACTAAATGTATAGTAAATATGTATGAATAAAGCAGCAAGATTGTGTTATTAAAGTATAAACATAAATTAAAACTTTATTTTTCTGATGGATGATGAATTTGTTCATTTTCCTTGTCTATCCACTATCTAAGCTGTAATTTCTTTTCTTTTTTCATTATTCTTTTTCTTGTTCTTTGGTTTAAATACAAAACAATAGACAAACACTGAGAAATCCTTTTAAGAAAATTAAGGGGAATGAGAAAAGATGTGGCCATGATAATATGATGTGATGTTTTCATTTATTTCTCTGTCATCAGTTCCTAACTAATCTTTTTTTTTTTGGGATTAAAACACAGACTACTCTCCCCCCCCCCCTCAGGCATTTCACAATAAATAAACTCTTATTTGTCTCATCCCTTTTCTTGCTTTGTTTTTAGTACTGCAAAACTCCTAAACACCTAGAGTTTTCAAAACGCATTCCAACAATTTACCTGAGGCTTTAATAAGACGAGAACCTTCCAACCAAGAAAAAGGAGCCTCAATCTCAATCCAATCCTGCAACACTGCAAGATAACCAAAATCTATTATCTTTGATTAGTTTAATTGTTGGCATTACAATTGGCTAGAGAAATTTAAAAAAAAACAAACAGGAAATATAGACTTCATATAATTCAAAGTATTAAATAAAATTGTAGCTAAATCATTTTCATATAATAAACCAGTAAGTAAAAGAATTTACATTTAAAGGAAAATATTATATTGCTACTGACTTTGATAACATTTTTAAAAAAACGGTTTCACTGCTACAAATCTTTTATAGAAAAGTTATGAAGATAAAATTTCTACAGGGTATTTCAGTTGTTCTGTAAGCATTTAAATACTTCATCGTTGCCACGTTTCTTCCTAAATCAGAACTCTACTTTGAATATCAATGAAAATGTTTACCTAGTCTGTTCCTCAACAGTAAATAATTCATGTTCTTTCTGGAACAAGACTGTATGTGTCCCCTCCTCCCACTAAAGAAAAACAAGAGAAAGATATAATGTTTTATTTAAGGTCTGTTTGTTGGAGGAAGGGGTAACAGTAGATTATGCTGAGAGAAACTAATGTGGCTGCACTACTGGTAAAGCTGTGCAAGTCTACATACTCAGTTAACTCCTTATATTCCTTACAAGAAGAATAAACCCCCTAAACCCTTTTAGTATGTTTTACAACAGCCTTGGTACACTTTCCATTGTCAATAAGTTAAAAAATAGCAAAATATGCATAGCGACTAAGCACAATCCATCAAAAATTACACCTCATTTAAATATTCTTCTTTCTCCCCCTCCCTCCACTCATCCTCCCCTAAATGTACAGCTGCAGTTAATGTAGTCTTACAGGTAAACACTAAAAAATAGAGTAACAGCAGGTTGAGAAAGTAATAACACTCACTTTTCCAGATATAACAAGTAGATCTATAATTATCATGCTGCAGAATGCAATTTCCATATTGATTTTCAAATGACACTGGCAGCTATTCTATACATTTTGCTCTCCACTAAAAGTTAGCTACCTTTTCTTAACTTGCTTTGTGTTTTCCACCCTGACATTGCCAATAATCTTCAAAACAGCAACAAGAATCATTACTTGAATGTGGCTGAGTATTCAGATAAATCCAAATCTTTTAAAGATAAATATCCTTCAAAATCTTTTGAAAAATGAAACAGTAAAATGTAGCTAATTTTCTTTCTATTTTTCTTTTTTTTTTTTTTTTTTTTTTGATGAAACAGATTTCAACCATCATAATAATAAAAACTGGGTCAGGGAAGAAAACAAAGAAAAACACTACAATGGTTTATAATAAGGGCCCCCAGACAGAAAAAAAAAACAATGAGAAAGTACTATTGGAAGTGTTAGGCTAAAATGAGAGAGAGAGAGAATAATGATCACAGGACAGCTATATCAGTATCAGGAGATTGTGTGTTAGTGAAAAACAAAAATATCTGGTATTATCAAAATCCATAAGCAAATTATAGTGATTTAACTAAAGAAATTTAAAATTCACTTTTTCTTTCTTTTACAAAAACTAATAATAATTAGTATTTTTAAAATCAAAACCAACAGTTATGTACAATAAGTTTAATGTAAAATAATATATATATATTTGAAGTCTGAAAAAAATTTCATTAAGTGTTCCAACAGTTTTATTTCTCTAAATAGAAATCTATGGCATAAAATCTCAGCGAAATGGTTGATCATACTTTTTCGTTTGAATTAGTACAGTATATCCAATAAATAAATTTTATAAGAGTAGGTTATTACTTTTCAGTTTGTCTACTGTTTACATGGAAATAGTATTTAAAAATTCGAAAACTAAAAATAAAACTCTAATGGAAGTAATCTCCCCCCCCCCGGATTCTTAGGCTGGTAAAGGGTTAAGGCCTGATGTTTTTTTGTTTTTTTTTCGAGTTGGGGGTTCATTCAAGCCGCCGCGACGACAGCCCAAGTAAGGGGAGGTAAGAGAAAATGGCAGTCGTTCAGCGAGTCTGGTCGATGTGTTGTTGATTAAAGACAATTTGTCGCCTGCCGCATTTCTTCATCCACGCGGACTGAATCTGCCCATTTGTTTGATAATCGGCGGCGTTTGTAGAAAGAAGTCTGTTACTGCCATTGTTTTCGACTTTGGGGGGGTCATGTTCTCCCCCTCCCGACAAAAGCTGGCGGGCAGGGCAGGGCAGGGAGGCCGCCCGAAGGGAAAACATCATTCACCTCAGCGCGGCCGTCCGCAGGGTTTTTTGGCTTTTTTTTTTCCCGGGAGGAAGAGGAGAAGCAAATTGTGTATAATAATAATTTTAAAAAATGTCCGCAAGATAAATTACAGGGGGGAGGGGGCGACAAATTGACAAAATAACACCCAGAAGCGTTCGTATCATCCGTCGTCGGTAACTGGAGCCACCAGCCAGCCATTTGTTGGTAGTTTTTTTACGTATTTTATTTTTAATCAAATGCTTATCACCAGGGGCACAGACATTTCCCAGAACATCATCTAACAAAGGAGGTAGGCTTTCGTCCCTTTCCTGCGCTTAAGCCGAACGCGGGGTTGGTTTTAACGTTTGTAGAGAGGGCGCGGAAGACATTAGGAAAACACAGGTAAATCTCACATCGAAAACGAGCTCCTCTCGCTGCTCCATCCCCCAGGAGACAAAATGTCACCTGCTTCATGCTTTTACATTATACAAATTTCAGTAGCACAAAACTTAGTATTCAACGACCGTACAAGGTAAGGGGAGAGAAGCAGACGACAGTTTTGCTTGACCGCTGATCCCGACCCATTTACAAAACTAGTCTTTTTTTTTGTGTGTGTGCGAGTGAAGCATAGACTCTTTGTATACGGAGAGAGGGGGCTGGTGTTTAAGTAATCAGGGTGCACCGAACGGTGAGCGGACATCCCTAACCTTCCTATCACCTGAGTTGTCTCCCATGCTCACCTGACCCACCCCGCGCGCACACTGGCATGAAAGTACCACAGAGGGAGTCACACAGGTAGCTTTAGGCGATGAGACCGGGGCTGCAATGTCCCTCTTTCTTTTTTGGTTTTAATCCAGCTCAGACTGGAAGTGAGATGTGTCTTCAGCACCTGCATATGGAATTTTCGATAATCACCGGGGGGTCTGGGACTTTCCTCGCATATCCTGTTAAATAGATACCTGTGGGTGGCATGCCAGCGCCAAAACATGGCTGTTTGTTCACGTGGTCTGCTTGCTCTCCCATACAAGACATCCTTTTGTTCTCTTAACTCGGGAATTCTGGTTCCCTGTCACCACTAATCGGAATGGTGTCTTGCCTTCGCCCTTCATTGGAGAAGCTGGCAGTATTCAATTCTCAGAGGAACATTCTGGGTTGTTTCTCCTGTGATTCGCAGAGGTATGCCTAGACAAGAGATTGCAAAGTAGCATTAGCATCTCTGCCATAAACAAACAAATACAGAAGTATGATTCCTGATGCTTTGGTGAAATTTGATGGTGCTCATAAGAAACCAGTGGGTGTACAGTTGGTCATTGCTAGGTGAGCTGGCTGCTGCTGTTAGCATCGTGCAACTAGGGAGCAAATTCTGTGGTTTTCCTCTTGTGCCAACATGATATCTTATTGTCCCTTGTTGCTTGTTGGGCTTGATGTTTCAGATATATGTCTGTTCCTATGCACAATGGCAGCAACTACGACTGGCTATCTTTGAGATGTAACGCACCAAAAACAGGTTTTCAGGCAGTGATTTAACTCCAAAACACAACATGCCCGGGGGTGCAAGAAAACTGTAGCTTTCTTACATTTGTTCCAGACAGATACTGTAGACTTTTTGGTGTTGCTTTGTTTTATTGGAGTTAGGGCCACAATTAAAACTAGCTGCTGTGCTGTTTGCATGATACTTGGGAACAAATTCCTTTGCAGAGTAGTACTTTTTGGTGCACATTCATATTTGCTGGTTAATTGTCACAGGCAACAACTTGAGTATTTTCTGCATTTTTACATTTTTTATCTGGATGTTGGTAATACCTAATATTTTGTCAGTGTACATTTAACTTTAAATTTTGAGTTTAAATACTTAGAAATCTTTTAGATTTATACATTTTTTTTAAATTTGTTACTGCTCAATAATAATAATAATAATCTGACTGCTGAGTATGGATATTGTAAGAAGAGTCTGTTCAGTGAGTGAGTTTTACTTTAGTGTGACAAATGTTACCCAAAGCAGAAGTTGTTTGTTTTAATTTTTTTCCTTTAATTTTGAGCTGATAATCAGACAATTTCTGCAATTAGTGTCTTTTCTTTTTTTCATTTTTCTTTTGTTACATTTCTATAAAAAGTATATTTTTCGCAGATTTTGTGTGTGTGATAATCACTTTCAGAAAATCTTCTGAATAAAAGACACCCTTTCTATAATATTCCTGTATGAAAAAACCAACATTTTTAATAACAAAGGCTCTTCGTCTACATATAACACACACTATCTCCTGCTTTCACTGAAAATTTTTTGTATAACAGTTTTGCTTACTCTTATAAGCCACATACTTTTTCTTCATATAAAACACCTTCATTTAGATAATAAACACATGCCCTTGTTCCTTTATAAAACCTGTGCCCTCATAAATATAGATTAGAGGTCATAAAAAGGCAATTAGCCATTACAATTTGTTTAAACACCCTCTTCCCAGATTTGATAAGTGTTCATCTACCTGATTCTAGGACTAATCAGGACTTTAATGTTATGCATACAGCTGTTGCTAGTAGACTGCTTCATGAGTCAGTGATCCTGACTAAAGAAATACCTTGACTTTGTGCCATCTTGGTGTAATAAATTCAAAGTCTTGACCTCTGGCCTGTTAAGTTTGAAAGTGTAAATCTGTGAGACTTGAGAATGTAGTTTTCTGAAGCAGGAAATTTATTTTAAAATATTAAAAACAACAATATTTATATTCTAAACAGTTGAGTTTTAGGTATTCTAATATTTAAAAGTAAAAGTTGTGTACTCATTGTACTACAAAGTTTTTCTCTACATAAAGGCATTGTTGCTTTTTCTACCATGTGGCATTGAAAAATGACAACTACAAACTGAGTGAAAGACAAATGTCTCTCCTGAAACTAAAATAAACCAAAGTAAGTAATCTTACTTTTCATAGACATGCTGAATATTCTAACAATCTAAATTCAGGGAGCATCTTATTAAAACAGCATTTGATACTCGGTATTGCCTAATAAAATTATTGAAAACTATACTCTTTGAACAGAAAAATTTTAAAAGATAAATAATGCATTGATTTTACCTGTAGTTGAAACTCTGCTTTGCATTGAAATGTTTTTTGTGACTTTTTACATTAATAAAATGTCTGGTAGATTATTGCTTATAGTGTGTAGAATTTACAGAATTTTATATAAATTAGTTTAAAACAATACCCAGTAAAAAAAAAAAAAAAATTGTGGAATTTCTGACTTATATGCTCTATTTTAAAGTAAAGTTTATGTATAAGATAAGATAAATGGCAGGGTTCTATACATCTTGTTCTGTTTTGTTTTATAGATTATTATTAAAACCAGTACCATCTGTTAATAAGTAGGCATAATGCACTCCATAATTAGTAGAATAACTTATAATATTCCAGAGAAATTCAATACATTTAATTGCTTTAAAAATATATAGGTGACGACATAGCTTTATAGTTAAGAAAACTGAAAACAAATTTGTGTTACCTGAATTAACAAACTGAGACAACTACAGTAGAGAAAAATACTGAAACTAGAAACAAATTATTATGGTCATAGCCAATAAAAATTCTGTGTAGATTATAACTTGATTTCAGATATTATGTAAGGTGAGAGTGGAATAGTTGTGAATAGAACCTGAATAGAAATTTGTGTGGAAAATCAAGTCAAATGCAGTTTTTCCCAACATCTTACTATTAGAACTAATTTTTCCTTTTTTTTTTCATTGATAATAGTAATATAAAAGGAGGCTAACCAGTGAAAGTTTGTTGATTAAATTATTATATCCTCCTTAAAAATGTTTGAATTTAATGAAATGCTGAGGTCCACACTGTTTTAACTTAATGTTACTACTATTTATTGTAAATTATCAAATAAGGTAAGAAATTTAGTGTAGGTAGAAAAAGTACTGGTCAGAACTCATAATGACATACAGCAATCACATGAACATCATACAGCACTATGCACAACTATGAGACACAGTTATTTGTTGTCATTTCGACATGATAGCTATGCTATTACCTGTACATGTTTGAAAAATATTGAAAATTTAAATTTATTAACTAACTTTAAAATTAATGATGTGAGTAAGTTATTACAAAAAAAAGTTTAAAGTTAGGGAGAAAAAAATTCTTGAAATAATTTTTGGCCCTTTTCTAGTTTTTATGTTGTTTTGAATGTAATCAGAAAGAAAAACCACTCAACTGAGTGAGAATATTGCTATATCCCTTCAGTACTGAATATGCTTCATAGTTAATGGCATTGTGCACAAGCTAAACACAGAGGAGTGCTGAGTCCAATATTGCTGAATGATGAAAATAAATGCATTCTTTACAGAGCAGCTCTGGAGTAAGATTGGAGCCAGATTTGCTGTGGTTCTTAGAGTAATGCAGAGAATGACTAAGTGCTGTTTTTAGCTGAGGAAAACCATGGGGAACACAAATTGTCCATTGTGACTGTCAGTGTTTTAAAAAAGTTAATTACTGCAAATATTTAAATATACCTGCTCAGCCAAGGCACCTGAAAAATGCTAGAGAGTTATAAATCTTCAGTTCTACTTATTTTATTCTAGAGATAGCTAACTAGTTATGATCTTTCCTACAGTTAAACTGTAGAGTGGCAACTTACATGAAGCCTCTATTTGGAAATATATAAACCAAAAACCTGTAAACCCAATGTATCTTGGCAACAATGTTGGAAAATTGTTTTTTTTTTATGTCCAGAATCCAATATTTACTCTCTACATTTGCATTCACATCCTCTCATCAGAATGTCTACACCTATTACTGCTGAAGTTCAAAACCACCAATATCCTTTTGACTTTTTGTTTCTGCTTCTCCTCTACTACATAAATATCATATATGGCAGAAAACTCAGATTTACCTTGTGAATGAAACAGCGTGCATTCTATTGGCTTAAAAACTACTACCGCTGGTATGATGATAATGTCTGGAGCATGATGGAGTTTTCATGTTTTTTTGTTTTTTTAAATGGTTGCAGTTTATTGGTTTGGACAATTTTATTTTTTACCATATTGTTTAAGGCAGTGGTTTCTAACCTTTTTTAAAAAGTATAATACCCCCTTTATCAAATAATATCTGCTAATGTCTCCTCTGTGAATATTACACTGAATTTTAGTGACTAATATGACTACAGGCTATTAAAACATAATTAATGGTACTATTTGACCTCCCCAGTCATCAGATTTAATCAACATCAATAATACAGCTGAAAATAAAATTTTTTGCATGACTCATCAAAAAATATAAATACAGCCGATTAGCAATTTACAGCACTTTGACATTTGTAGGGAACTTTTTCCTAAATATGGAAAAAAATATGGGTCAATATTGAATAGGTTGCTAAATAGTATACATTCCAAGGAATATCTGACAGAATTTTGAGGTAGTTTGGAGAAAAAAGTTGTTTATGTCAGCCATCTTGAAAAAAAAATCTGTCTGTCTGTTGTATTTTAAAATGTTAATGACAATAAAATGTGTAAAAAATTTATGCTTACAATTTTAAAATTTTAGAATTTCATTGGATACCCTGAGTTTGATGTGACTCAGTTTAATTATGTCAGGCTCTGTTCTTTACAAATGCATCTTAAATCGCCTCTCTTGCTCTTGCCAAATGAGGATATGAAGTTCATTTGTTGGTTCAGAATGTTTCATAACCTGTTTGTTAGAACTGAACTCTGATTTCAAAGTCATTTTGAAGGTTGGTTATTTCTTGCAAAGTTTGGCACACACTTTGCACATCAACCAAAAATGTATTAACTACACAGATACTGAAAGTTCATTCAGATTTTTCAATCCTATCACCATGTCTTCTATAAGTGCAAAAAGATGAGCACAATAGATTTATAAATCAGTATTCAAAAGCTTATCCTTAGTTACTGCAAACTTGAAAACTAGTGAAGTTCATGATGGCCAAGGTTATTCTTAAACAGTCATTTTGGTGATGAAAGCCAAGATGATTTCTTTTGTCTTGATAAGGTTCATTTTGCTTGCAAGTTGACGTTAATTTCATTCAGCTTGAACATACCTGATAGATATGTCATGTCACAACATCTCAACTTCAGTACATAATTTCTCATTATTTGAACATAAATTTTATAGCAGAATCATAGAGTTTGTAGAACTGCCTCAGACATTTAAATTTTGAGAGCCATCAAACTTCTGTGTGTATGGGGAAAACACTCAAATTCCTCCTTGTTTTGATGGCATGGTTATTTAATGGATGAGATTGGATCTTATAGCACTGATGACAGTCTGTAATGATTTACATAGTTGTTCAATAAGGCTTTTAGCAAATAAGTTTTGGCAATGGGAAGCACAATGAATGGCAAAGATATTGGGTCCTGCATTTTTAAATGTGATATAAAAGTATGATGATGAACAGTCATTGCTGGTGCACCATTGACATTTGTAAGAGGTATGTTTTCCAGCAAAAAAAAAACTCAACAACTTGAACTATTGAAAACCTTTGTTGTCATTGATTTGGCTATAAGATCATTTTTATCTCTTGCACTGCAGCTTTGTAGCGACCAAAGCCTTTGGGGAGACTTTTTGTTTGTTTGTTTTTTATAGTTGTAGCTCTGTCAACACGGTTGGTGGATTCAGAATCCAGCAGTAGAATGAAAATAGAATCACTGTAGATTTCAGCAAATTCTGATTTTTGCATTTAAGATAAAATTTTACTTGCAAAAAACAGTTATGAAGTGGATAAAATATTAATTAAAACTGAGGGGTAAATTTTGTAGATTAAAATATTAATTTACAGAATGCTAAGGTAACTTGTTTGAGTGATTCCAAAGCAGCTGCTAGCACGTTTTACAGCAGATACAGCTCCTTTGGTGACTGACTCATGAGCTGCAGAGGCTGGATAGCCACAAATGAACAAATCTCGGCCTTTCTTGGAAAAGTCAGGTAACTCAACAAGTTTGCTATTTGGAGGTCGGATAACAGGTGTTTTTCACTATTTTTTTAAAAAAATGAATAGTTTAACAATAAGTGGTGTTTGCGTGCAGTTTAGTCTAAACGAATAGTTTAAATTTTAGGGGTTTTTTATATAGGGGCTGAATATAATTTTTCTGAATTGCATGTATTATTATTAATATTATGCATATTTTTGTACATACCTTTTCTGTTTTTTATTTGAGACTGCAACCAGTTTCATTGTAATTTTTGGAAAGTAGGTAAGAGAGAAACAACAACAGCAAACTTTAGTGGAAGTAGTTACAAAAATTATCAAGGAAAAAAGAAGCTTATTATCAACAAATATTTAACATTTGCTGTTGTCATTTTCTCTCTCTGTAATTTAGATTCATGTAATTTCAACATTTGAAAATGGGTTTAGAAGTTTGTTAAGAGAGTAAAATCAACCTCTGATAGTCAAACCACTATTTAAAAAAAAATGTTTTTATTTATGCAGTTCTAGTTATTTTCTTTTCTTTTTTAGACGCAGGTACTTTTGTCAATGTAGTTGTTGCAGATGTGATTTCAGTATTTCACCTCTGATTTGAAACAAAAATCATTTCATAGAGAGGTAATCTTTTACTTTTTTTCTGTTTGCTAGGCTTTCTATATATTATGGAAGAGAGAGATTATGAAACTAGCGGCCAAAGGTAAGTAATAGTTAGCTGAATCTATTTTCTTTTTTATTTATTGTTTTCCTTGAATACACCTAAGGATGTTTTGTTGTCAATATTCCACTTGGTATGATTGGCTTAGAGAAAAAGTGTTCAATGTTGGTTGGTTGGACTCATATTTAAGTTGGCTGTGATATTAAGTGCAATCTTTATCTAACCTTTTCCTAAAAATGCTTATTGTAAAGTATTGAAATGCTGTTTAATTGAAAAGGTTTCCATGTTTATATCATAACTTATTAAAAAAATATCTTAACAGATCTTGTTTACCTATTTTCTGCATTGTTATAGTTCTCTACACAATCAAAAGAAGATAACTTCTTAATAGATTATTGATGCTGACACGCAAACTCATGGCTATAGTTTAAAACATAAACAACCTATCTACTTGTTTGCTTTATATGATGCAAGTTGATGCATCACATTTTTATGGATTATTATTATATTTTTGGTTTAATAAAGCAAAAATGTTCTTTTGTATGACAAAATATTTCTCTCTATTTTAAACTCAAAAATTATTTCTGATGTGAACAAATAGGCAGAGTATCTGAAGGAAGAACTAAGTTATATTTAAAATAACAAAAACAACAAAACTCAGTAAATAAAAATTTTCTACATTTGGAGAAACCTTAAGAGTGCACCATTATTTTGTTGTTGTTTATTTATTATTTAAAACATTTTTACAGGTTTTATTATTCTCTACTTGATGTATGTGGTGTATGGTTGCTGGCAGATACATATCTCCAAAATAAAAGAATATGGACACAACAAAAGTCAGTATCTTCTAAGAATTAAAATAAAATTATAATTAAAAAAACCTTTTTGATCTTTAACAGATTTTTATTGAAATACAGTAAATTTGCATCAGAATTAACACAAAACCATTTTTACAGTTGTTTTCTGACCTCTTTCTGAAAAGTGAAAATAAAAAATATTTATGCTTAATTTTTCTAATGATTAGATTAACACAAGTTGATATGACTACTAGGAATTTTTGTTTGGATTTTATTCTGATGTGTATAGTATTGTTTTTTTTTTTTTTGTTTCTGTGCCTGTCTGCCAGTTCTCCATCCTGTCTGTGTTTTTTCTCTCTCTCTCTGTCTGTCAATTCTCTCACACTGTCTCTCTTCTCTCCGTGTGTGTGTGTGTGTCTCTCTTTCTACCTGTCTGCTTTTGCTAAATGGTAAAAAGAAAGGAAATATGGCAGTCTTGGGATGAATTATCTGACATTAGCAAAGCAATAATGTGAAAAGAATCCACATTAGTAAAAAAAAAAACAAAAAAAACCAAGCAATCATTTGGTACTTTTATATTTGTGGGATAATATAGGAAAATTTTGACAAGCTTTCTTTTGTGAATAGAGAAGTTTTGATCCATGCTGAACAATGTTTCTGCTTCTGTTATGAAAATGAGTTCATGTCTTGTACCTTGGACTGGCTATAAAAATGAGGAAGCAAAAGTGAGTCTAAAAAGCAGCAGGGAGTAAAGTTTGGTCATTGTGGTAACTTGACACAACTGTACTAATTGGTGGAAACCGTAGAATTAATTTTTTACTGCAGGTGAGAAATTCTTCCTTTCAGCATCCAATTACTGTTTCATTGTCTATCTGTTGTTCATCTCTGCACTTGTCTCTTCTAAAATTCAAATTTCCCTTGACTTCTTTGAGGTGCCCTTCATGAGTTCCAGTAGAACTTTCATCATTGTCAGTTTGTTTGTTTGTTAATTTTTAAATTCTGAACTTATTCAATAACTTGGCCAAAGTAGCCACTAACAGCTTCAGCATGGGTTCTCAAGGATTTGGAATCTGTGTAAAGCGGTTAAAGGGAGATAACTAACAGCGTATTCCAGACAGAAAAATACACATTAAAACAAATAAAATGGTACAGTTACAACTAAGGAATTTTTCAAGTGAGGTAGTATGCTTAAAGATGCATTAAATAATCTGAACATTATGGAATCTATACTAGCTGTAATTATAATGAATAGAACAGTTATTACGAATTGCAGAATGTTTGCAATAAAAATGAAATTGCAAAATTATAATGACCATGGAATTGATCAGATACAAGAATAATGGAGATATGCATTACTTTATATTTAGGGCTTAATAATTTAAATTTAGGTAGAAATGGTTTTTTTTTTTAAATGGCAGTAACAGAAATAACTAACACACACAAGTGGAATTTTTGGGTAAAACTTTATCCATTTTTAACAGAAAAAACCCCCCCAAAACTCACTAAAATTAAAGGAAAAGAAAAGTATACACTTATGTTGGCAGAGTACATGATATATGATAGTAAGTAAGCAAACTAGGTAGTGTAGTTGATAGAAAAATTTATTTAAACAGCAGGGGGAAAAGGCAGTTAACTGGTCGTTCAGCACAGGCTTGAAATGTCTAATAAAATAGGATTCCATAATCTTAAACTTTGAGTACCTGGCCAAAATTTTGATGTCATCTACTTCAGACTGATGTCCAGCTACTATCTTGTGGTTATATAAGGAAGAATCCTTACATCCAGACATAAGAGAGGTATAAACCTCTCAAAAATATGCTGGATGGTCTTCCTGATCAATGTAGGCAATAGTATAGTCCCAACATTTAATGTAATAAACTATAAGGCTTGTCTGAAGTGGGGACTCTGTCCTTAAATGAGAGAATAATGTGTCAATTTAACAAAACACTTTGAATACCCTAGATAAATAACTTTATTGAAAACAGTATGTCTAACTGACTGAACAGAGGTATGTATCTGTATTTCACTGAAATTTAACGAGTATTTTATTTGCTATTAATTTTTTATAAAAATGCTTTCATTATAGAAATTACAGTAGGATAAGAAGAACATATTTTGCAAGCATGATCAACTGTATGACTAATTTGCATACTTACTGTTAGTACATTATTACCCTGCCAGCCAGCATGCTGGTTTTGTGCAGTTTTTTTTCCTCTTGATAATGAATGAAGTTTTACACAAATATTTAACTTATAAGTTGATTTTTGTCACTGCCTCTTGTTGCTGTTTCATTTCTATGGTTCATGAACACATTGAAGTTGAAAAAATAAACAGTAACACACACACACACACACAAACGCAACTTTACATGCATTCTCTAGTGCCAATATCAATTTTAAAAAAAAAGATTAACATCCTACTCACCATAACAACACTATTTGATGCTGGGAACATTTTGAGTCTCTATTCTGGATGTTAGCCACTAGAAGTCGGGCAGATATGTCAAGATGTTGGTCAGTAAGGACTGCAAGTTTTGATTTCATGAACTTGAGCATGAAGTAGAATAACTTAGAGCAGTATGTTGTGTTGAAGATTGATATGAGTTGTGAGGTAGTCTTCTTGAGGTATAGCTACTTTGATTCTGGTGCTTGAAGATTATAGACCTAATTTATGCATCATCTTTAAAACCTTATCCTCCTGGAATTCTAGTAGTTCCTTTTCCACATCAGATCTATCTGCTCAGAGGTTTGTGGATTGGACAGCCTTTGTTGATCAAATAAACCATAAATGGATTCATTAGGTAGACAAAGCAGGATTTCAACTGAAAATGCTACTGCATTTCTCAAGTTTCTTCTCTTTTTAATTTCAGGGAATTCTTTCTTCGTTTTCTGAGTTGAGAAAAGTGGTTAAAGCCTATTGACTTTAGGTTCATCTGCAGAAGCTTCAGCTTGTTTTGGAAAGTAAAGACTATCTGAAAAAGATCAGAAATGAATTTATCCTGTTCCTGAAGTGCCAAGTTCAGAGATTGAAGATACCTCATAACATCAGAGAAATACGCCAGGTCTGTCAATTACTGTGGATCCTCTGGTTGCAGATAGCCATCTGTTGGTGAGTCTTGCTGTTTAAGCAGATAAAATTGAAAATTTATGGAACAGTCTTTATGACATTTCCATAGTTGAAATATTTGCCTGAGGTGCTCACAATGAATAATGTAATGAATAGGTAGAATTGGGTTCACTTTTCTAAAGTTTAACAACACCTACATTCATGGGCATCTGCAAGGGGGAGCAAGAGGAGGCAACTGCCCCCCCCCCCTCTCCTGGAAAGCTGAAGGTGCTAGTGTAATGATGGCATTTTTCACCTGATTCACCATGCTCACTGGTGACTGGTGAATTTGGCAAGAAATAATTAGTCTGACCACATCTGGCCAAAGGTCAAAAGGTCAAAGGTTGGGAAGAGAGTAGCAATATAAGAAAATATAATAAAGGCACTGGCAGAGCCTAGGTATGTTAAAGTAAATAGCTAGACCATCTGTCTCTCTGTCTACTTTTGATAGGTTAAATAAGAAATGAAGGGACTGCCAGTTGGTTAGTATAACTGTTTTGATTAGTTAGTAACTATAGCAGTGCTTCTAATTGGTTTGATCTAAGCACTAGGAGCCACTTTCAGATCACACTAAGCTATAAAAATTAACAAGGAAACGCCCATCCAATAGCCCAGTGGCCCATTTAAGTAGGTCAAATACAGTTTACATTTGTATTTGTTTTAAATATTTTTTCATCCTTATTTTTCGAAAATAGACATCAAAGTTTTTAGCAAAGCATAAATTAGAAACATCAGAAAAGAAGGCAAGAACTTACAAGTAAAGCTGCACTATCTATTGTCCAGATTCTCCAACAGCATTAAATGTGATCAACTCAATCATTCTAATGCTAATCTTGATAATATTGGAATGCATTTTAATTTGACTATAAAATTAACAGACAATCCTAAACACAATCTACTTGTAAAAAGTGACTCATCTCTTGAGAATTATGATTTCAAAAAGAATGACCATCAGGAAAACATCAGAAATGAAGATTGTCAACTAGACAGTGGTTGTTGAACAGAACTGGAAAGCAATATATATCCAATATTGTTGACCATTCTATTTTGTTGTACATATGGCATTGCTTTACATGGTAAAGAAAGCAAAACTGGAAATGTTCAGAACCTGTTTAATTTTTGTGTTCAATCTGGAGATGAAATGCTCCAGCTAATACATCTGTCCATGTATAAAATGAACTAATCAGTCTCTGTGAAGAAACTATCAGAATAAATAGTTTCTTCAGCAAACAGTTCCAGTGGATTTTAAATAATTGCTGATGAAAGTGCTGACATATCTGGAAATGAGCAACTGTCACTTGGTGTGTGTTTCATCGACACAACAACCACTGAAAATATTATCCAAAAGGAATTTCTTGGATTTGCAAGATTATATAAACCGGAAGCTACTTCTACTGCAAATACTATCACTGATTACTGTATAAAGTTTGGTTTGAATCTAGAAAAACAACATAGTCACGGTGGATGCAATGGATGCTCTATGATGGCAGGAAAGGAAAGGGGCATGCAAGCACAATAAAATGTAAGTATCCAAAAACTGTGTGTGTCCATTGTGTTGCTCATAAACTCAATTTGGTTGTAAACAACTTGAACCATGTACCTGACATGCAATACAACTAGTAAAATCAAAGCTATCATAAAATTTTTCCTTGAGAGTCCAAAAATAAGATTTCTTTTCCAAAATGTGCCACTAATATCTGCGACACATTTGACTGAAAAACAAAAATATTAAAATTTTTCCAACAACTTTGAATGCATTTTTGATCAGTTAAGCATGCTGACCACTACAGCTTCAGGTAAAACATGACAAGATGCACATCCTTTAAAATCTTCTTCAAGCACAAATACATTTATTTTTTTGTCTGACTGTAATTTCTAGTTTTTCAACAATGCTAGAATCTGTAACACAAGCTCTCTAAACTGTTGAATTTGAAATCATAAAAGTTATGATCATTTTCAGTAGTTTATGTGTGTATTTCATGAACACACTCAGACAAAAAGCAGAACAATTCAATAAACTTTTCATTAAAGTTCAACAGTTGTCGAAGAAGTTGAATTTTCTGTTCACAGACAATGCAGATGGCAAACATTTTGATCTAATGTTGGTGGCTCATTCATGGAAGAATATTTTCATCAAACATTGTTTAGCTGGAAGAAAATTGTCTTTTTGCCTTCATCCTGTACAAACAGTGCACATTGGAAGTGAAGAATTCAAAAAACAAATTCTAAAATTAATGAAGTGTATGAAATTGAAAAACTTGGAAGCTGAAGCTATCACCTGGTTTGAGATGTGGTCCAAAAAGGGGGGACCATGTGTTAGCAAATTAAAGGACTCATTGAGTTGGTAGGGTACATTGATCTGTTTCCTACCAGTAACAACAGTAGAAAGGTCATTTAGCATAATGAGAAAGGTGAAAACATGACTGAGGTCAACAATGGCTGATGATTGTCTGGAATTTGTATAATAAGTGTTCATAGAGCAAAAAGTTACAACTAACGAGTGTGAACTTATTCAAAAAGAAATGGATAAACTTGGACAAGACCAAAGATGTTTACAATTTGTATTGAATAAAATTTTTTTTTTTTTGTCATTTCTGTGGACTCTGCACTTCAGCAAAGGAAGCAGACTAATGTTGAAAAATTTAATTAAATTTTTTAAAATCCTAAATGAATCAAGAAATATTTCTAAGTAAAAAAATTATTGATCAAAAGCAAATACCTTTGATAGGAAAAAAAAACTAAATTAGTATCTTCTTATTTTTGTTGTTAGTGTGCTTTCATCACTAGGCACATTCCACACACTTGATGTTATTTTGTCAATTTTCCCCCTTCTCTCCTTGTAATTTATCCTGTGGAATTTTTGTCATTTTGTCTCCCCACTGGAAAGAAGGGTCCAGGACTATTCTTCTCTGCAAGCTGTTTAGCCATTAGGGTCACTATGCATGATACACATAGTGTGGCAGTGCCTTGCAACACTTCAGGAAAAACTTTAAAAATAAGGGAAATATATTTGAATTTAAATAAATAAAATGAATTTCAAAGTGACAGGATTTATTTTATTTTAAAATTAATTTTACGCAAAGTTAAGTCAATACAATAATGTAACATAGTAACTATTTTTGGGAGAGATCTTAAAGTGTTAAACATGGACAGAACGAAAAAGCTGTCAAATGGTTTGTGTGTGTATCTCAGGGATGACACAAAAGATAAAATGGAGTTCATGATCCTGATGTTCTCCTCACTGCCTTGCACAAGGAGGTCCAAATGGTAATGGTGTAAACAATGTACACCTCATCCTCCATTTATGTGATAAGGCAAATGTAATATGGACGTACTAAGAAACACACAAGGGAAATTTTTGAATCAAATATATTATGCTTAATTTACTCTCCATTGTCCTTATATTTTGCTCTAAGTCCACATACCATCACATCCTGGTAAAATAAATTCATGGTGAACCAACTGCTGCAAATAGTCCCATTTCCTTGAAAAAATCCTGCAGATGCCTATGCCTACATTTCTCCCCACCATTGCAGAAGCTCTGTTTATTTGCAACACTAACCAGTTTGTTTAGGTCTACACCAGTACTTCCCAGTGCACTCTATAGTGTTTTTAATATGAACACCACAGGTTGCTTCTTTCAAAGCTATCAAGTCCAACATTCTTTTTTACATTCATATTAGCTATAATATATCGAGCAAATATTGTTAGTTGTGGTTTGTCTTGGATGTTTGTGGACTGATCAAGTGTTAAGTTGATTGCCAAAGAGTTCATCAGCACTCTGATCTGAGAAATATGCTTTTCCATAGTGTGAATTTGGCTTACTGGTGGTTTAAGTTTCTTGTTATCTGGATCCAAAATTGCCACCACTTCTGCAATGCTCTTAATAAATTCTCTCTCTGAATAAGGATGTTTGGCTTGAGTGACATTCCATACCATAACAAAATTGCTTTCGAGTTGTGACATCAGCTTCTTTACCGAACACTTAAAGGAGCATCTACTGGCTACTGTTTTCCTCAAGTCTGACCTTGGAGGATGTTCAGACAAGAAGTTGTGATAGTTTCGTGGTGATATTTCAGGTTGCTTGCCTTTGGAATTATGAAATTTTTACTTGCAAATATCAAATTTTAGTAAACTCTGATGAATTCCAACTGCATGTTCAGCTAGCATGTGAGGTTACCTGCATGAAAAAAAGATTGAAATGAGAGTAAGTATACAAGCTTGAAGAAACAGAAAGATGGGGGTAGAGAGACACGAATGAGTACAGATAACAAAAATATAAAAAGCCCTTTGTGATTATCATTCTTCCTTCTTTCTCTTTAGTTCATTTGAGCCACACTTTAACTGCCCATGGTTTGGCTATCCTTGCCATATTCTAAAGCACAATTAGTATTGGGTTGCTTCAATTCTTTCAAAAAATATTCTCAGTGCAGAATTTAAGAGAGAAATTTGGTCTTTTGAGGAAAATAGCTAGAAAATCCTCCCCTTTTTAAAGACCTGACAGTGGTCAACAACACTACTTAATGAGTTGCTATGTGATTGGTCTCATATCATAGACATCATTTCAAATCACAAAGACAAACTTGTTTTAAATTCCAGCCAATGCCATCATAAAATATTAATTAAGATATTTTGATTTCATTATCTGAAAATCCTGTTTGTTTCATCTTTAAAGTCTTTTCCTTTGCTGGTTTTGAAAACCTCTCAGGTAGGTATTTTTTTAAATATGGGATTGTCAATTTTGAACTTTCATATGTACTAAAAATGTCAAAGGGTTAATGGTGTATTAGTTCTTACCTGTTAGATTTGAACAGATAGGCTAGATTTCATCATCAATCTGTCTGTAGTTGCTTGGGCTTACAGTACCAGAAACTGTCTGGTTCCACCAAAACTAAACTTGAATTGCTTGATCTTGTATGAAGTACATGTCTTCAGTACTTTGTATGCCAAAGGAGGGGCTGCAAGAAAGGCAACAGCATGCCTATCCAATGTCTTTCTCCCACTGTGACATTAGCAAGTTTCCTTATTTTTAATATGAAAAAAGCTTATACATTTAGGTTTTATAACTTTTTTTTTTTTTTTTTGGTGTTGTGCGGTGTTTTGGGGGTGTGTATGTGAAGTTGCATATGTATGTGGGTGTAGCTGGATCGGTTCCACGACCGGCCGTCACAGCTGTTTATAAGTGAGGTCTTATTTTGGCAGCGGGCTACCCAAACTCCTTCGTATTGCACGCAGGAGGGGTAGGTTTATCCTGGCTGAACTCTCTAAAACAGAGTTTTCTCTCTGTATGTCCTTGTTCTGTTGAGGGAAGTGGGCCGCAATTTATTTTTGTGAAATCCAAAAAGGATTCAGGATGGGGTATAGGTCTCTATTTTTAATTGTTTGTAAAATGGATGGAGACATGTTCTCCCTCCATTTCCTGTAGCTTTTCGTCCAGTCCTCCCCCGTCGGGGAACCAGAGGTTCCCAGATTGATGTTACTCAGTGAATAGAAACTCACCTCCCACGTGGGGGGGACCGGAGGTTCCCTCTTGATGGTATATATTGAGGAAGTAGTACGATCACTGTGGTGTTTTGTCATCACAGTGACCAGGTACCCAATTCCTCACCATCTGAAAAGCAAACAGTTATATTTTTCGTGTCCTGGGTGTTGTTGGGACTGGGGTGTTGCTTTTTAGGTAACGAAGACAGAATCATGGTTAGTCCATTTACATGGGGACAAAAGGTGGGTGGGATACTTTATAAATAAACAGAGGCTTGCACTTGAAAGAAAGGGGAGGGGGCTGGAGTTATATAAGTTGAAAAGAATGGAGAGTAGTTCTTTAAATTAAGATTGAAGGATGAAGTTATAAAAGGATGTCAGTAAATGTATATATATGTATACATATGTCTGTATCCAGGTGGTAATTCACTTCTTTTTAAAATGCTGTACATAAGACAGCTGTAGACAAAGAGGTCTGATATATATTATATATATATATATATTCCAATGCTGTCTTCGTTACTGTAGACTGAAAGGGAATAGGTTTTTATAAATAGACAAAAGACATCATAAAAGATAACATGAGTCACAAAGAAAAGTAGGAAGGAAGAAAAAGAGAGATTGACTCATGGGGGATGGTCTAGAGAGGGAGTTGTTATAAGAGAAGTGTCTGTATGTAGAATAAGTTTATTGTGTGGGTTTATGCGACCAAGAGCACCGTTAATCAACCAAATGGCTGAGAAATATGCTCTGTCACTTGCACTGGATTGCATGACTGCATATTTTTGATGTAACCAATGGGTTACGTAGTTTTGGAAAAGAGTTTTAGTTGAGGTGAGGTGACCGCTCTCTAAAGCCTTCTGGCTACCCCAAGCAATCCGCTGCGCGGTAAAAACCAGAAAGTTAGATAAGCAGTCCTTTTTAGTTCTATTGTTGAATCCAAAGATGCGCCAGAAGGAAGTAAGTTCCTTCTGGGGACTCTTAATCTTGAAGAACAAGTTTCGGACTAGGCACCACAGCTCTATATTCACCGGACAGGAGAAGATAGAGTGTAGAGCTGTTTCATCCGTCTCTGGACAATTGAGACATTTCGGTGATTTTATTAGTTTCCATTTGAATTTGTTCTCCCTCGTAGGGAGAACATTCCTGAGTAATTTCCAGTGGATGTCAGAGGAGAAACCATCCACTAGCTGGTTAGCGGAGCTTTTCCAGATTCTATCCCACGGAAGTGTTCCTGAGGACAGTGCACTTTCCCATCTCCCCCTGTAATCCGGTTCCTGAACAGGTCGTGAAGACAGGAAGAGATGTATGTCCCATTGAGATAATTTTTCCAGATCAGCTTGTTGTGCTCCTAAGCTTACTTCATTGTTTGTACCTATTCTAATGTTGCTACTAATCCATTTATTTATTAGTGAGGTGTGATAGTCTGTTAGGTATTTTCCTTATGCTCTATATAATTTTAGTTTGTTAGTGAGGACATGCATGCCATCGGGGACGTTGTATGCCTCAGCTAAGCGGTTGAGAAAGAGGTTTTGCCATCTTGGTTTGCTATCTGTGTTCCTTATGATATCTATGACATTTAGAATTTGTTGAGCACCTATTTTGCTCTCTAGATTTAGGAGGTTTAACCCTCCTTGGTTTCGGGGTAGTCTTGTTATGTTTTTATTTGCCAGGTGTTTACTCCCCTGCCACAGAAACCGATCAAGTTCGGCGTCTATGGAGTGACGCACCCATGCTGGCATACCTATTATTTTTGATTTGTAGTATATTTTAGGAGCTAAATAAGTATTGATTAAATCAGTTTTAGTAAAGTAAGATAAATTAAGGGATGACCATGCTGTTAGTAAAGCTTTTATTTTTTTAATTGCAGGATTCCAGTTGATTTTCTGGGTGTTAGAGTTGGCATTGCGGGGAAGAAGATTCCTAGTAATTTAATGCTATCTTCCACCCATTCGATGTTATATTGGTGCAGGGGTTGTTGTTTTCCCCCCCAGCCATGCAGCCTTTGTCTTACGACGGTTGACCCTCGCCCCAGAAGCCTTCTCGTAGATCTCCAGCGCCCCGAAGGCCTCATCCAGGCTTTTCTCGTCCTTCAAAAGGAGAGTGGTGTCATCCGCATATTGTAATATTTTTGTTCCGTACACTCCTTTGATGTTTTCATTCTTTCGAATCAGGGCAGCCAGGGGTTCCGCCGTCAGGACATACAACATGGCGCTCAGGGGGCACCCCTGCCTGATGCCTCTTGATGGATGGAAAGATTCGGATAGATAGCCATTTTGATATATCTGGGATATTAAATTAGATTGGAATAACTTGATGTACTTAATAAACGACTCATCCCATCAGCCTTGGCCTTGAGGCTGGCCAAACAGCTGTTTTATCTTAGGGAGAAATTGTGCACAACAATGGTGGTGTTCCCATCACTACTTCATCCAAAGAAGGTGAATCTATTAGAAATTTTGAAAGAAAATACTTAGTATTTTTCTTTAGCTTTTGGCATAATTTGTACTACTGAACAATTCATCTGGTACAAATGTATAATAAAAAGTATGTGCTGTTTATTTAGACAATATTAATAGATGATCAGAAGGTAATTTAAAAAAATTTGTTATAATTAAATGGAGAAAACAATCCAAAGCAAAATGAAAAAAAATAATTTTATGCATACTTTTAAGTTTTGATTTTGATTATCTTTTAAAATTTTTATTTTGGTAATTAAAAAAAATTAGCTTTATTAAAGCAAATTTTTCATTGCACAATCTATTTGTATTTATAGAGTAAATAATATTAATTAAAATGTATTAAATAAAAAGCTACAAATGAATCATATTCATCTGTATGTAGTAAACTACTTAAAATAATCTTTCAAATTTGAATTCTAGTGAACTGTACTACTTTCCATATACAGTGAAATGTTTATTTGAATATGTGACAATGATAGCAAGGAAAATAAAAAAAGAAAAATTAAATCAGAAAGAAAGGTTTACTTTAAACTTAGAAAGTAAACAACTGTAATATGAGTAAAATTTTATAAATTATAAATCTTTAAAAAATCGTACATTTGACGAAAGGTGAATGATGAGCAGGTTTTTTAAATGGTAATACCTTTGGTAGACTGATTTTCTCTTTTCACTTAGTTCAGTAATAAAGTGAGGGACAGTAGACATTAATTACTATACAGCACCTCATCTTGCACACGATTTTAGCAATGCAGCAGTTTAGCAGGAACTTATTAACAGACTTTAATACTGGCAGTCCTTATGTCAAGAGGGTTCATTTTAGTCCTGAGAAGGGTAACAAACCTAACATAGGTGGCCCTGGGCTCATGACCAGCCGAAGCCAATTGTACTATCTAAAAAAAGAAATCACCACTACAAATTAGCATCACTGTATACTAAAACAGTCCTCCTTACGATTAAACCCTGATGATGTTGGTGGAGGACGGTTGTGTAAAAAAAAATGTTCCTTCCTTTAGTTTGATCATGAGGTGATGCGAAATGACAGAACCCTTGTCTTTCTGTAAATGGTACGTCATCAATAACTTTCTTTTTATCACGTTCTTTTATACGAGAAAGATAACATGTATACATGCTCTACCTATTATTTAAAATTATTTTTTTAAAAATTCAGCAGCAATTTTAATTCATAGATGGATAATTAAAACAGTTAAATAAAGGGATAAGGTTACACAAAAGGAACTTCTAACCTATTCCCAAATTTTATAAAACAAAATCTGAAGAATCAACATTGTTTAAAAGAAAATAATTAATCATTTTTTTAAATGTAAAAATTACCTTATGCTATAACAGGATAAACGTAATATTATTTTACAGTATTGTTTTCTTTTTTTAAAAAAGTTCTTAAAGCTACAGACAATAAAATGCAACCATCATTGTTGGAAGAGAAAGATGTAGGATTGCTGTCACAGGTTCTTGCAGGGAATCAGCTCAATAAATGTAGATGCTTGGTCTCAAATGAGATTGTTTGCTAAGGTAACCAAGTTGATCAAGGTAAGATATTTGTTAAAGCTTTGTATTGAACAGCGTTTGTGGCTTTTATAGTATTGTGGAGATTTTTTCTTAATAAATCAGTAGAGACAAACTTCCTTCAGGTTTCAGATACTTTTTTAAAGTTATTTTTGGTTGCTAAAAGATAAATGTATTCACTATAGGAGTTAATGGAGATTAAAATTTTATTTTTATCTGATTATTTGTTGGGTTATCATTCCAAGTAAAGATAAACTGATAAAACACCACCTCATCTAAATAACTAAAGCATTTATTGGCAGTGGATCTTTTGCTTAAAATTTCATTTACCTGTTGTTTGCCATTCCATTACTGACTAGTGAAAACTTTGTAAGCTAGTTATAATTTAAGTAATGTTTGACAAACAAATATTTCTGACAAATGCTTTAGTAAGTTATAATAATTTAAAAATCAGTCATGCAACAGTATGATCAGTTTGATGTCCGTCCTACACCTAGAAAATTTTAAATTAAGCTTATATTTTATTTTATTCTAATGAAGTATCTTACCATTCTATTAAGTGAGTTGACAGATGTTAACAGTGATTTATGATTATTTCAGCATTGTAAACTTAAAATCAAAGTGAAAATCATAATTATAATCAGAGTTTTAAATTTGGCTTCATATTGTATAATTAAATAAGAGAATTCATTCAGTAATGAATTGTTTAATATTGCTATGTGTGCATGCTTAACACAATTATCTGTTAATTTGTTACAGAAGCAGAATGTGTGTGAGATAAATTGGTTCACTGTATATAACTTCTGGTGAAAGAGTTCAATGGCAATGATTCCATTGAAGAAATATTTCATTACAAGCATGTATGTGTTTTGGATTGGAGCAAAAAAGAGGGTTTGCTTATTGCTGCCAATTTTGAGTTATTTCACCAGGTAATTGACATTTAGACAAAAAAAAAACAAAATTGTCATACATGTCTGTTATATATTTTGTTTTTTCTTTATTAGAAGAATAGTGAAATCAAAATCTCTCTCTCATTTGTTTTGAAACAAATTTTTAAGTGAAATTTTGAGGCTGTGGTTAGAAACTTTGTTATTCCATTCTAGCTTTTTTTTTTATCAGAGGAAATGTTTAATTCTGAAGGTTTTAGTTGCCTTAAAAAACAAAGCAAAATGTATATAATTTAAAGCTGACCTTGTATTTTGTTTTTTAAAGTTTTTCCTGAGTCCAATAATGTTTTTCCTTTTGGTCTCTATTCTTGTTGTTGACTACAAGTCATTGTGTTACTGGAACTGTCACTCCAACATGATGCATTGCTTTATTGGTCATTGTTCTCCATTTTTGATACCAAACAGTGAATGCTGTCTAGATTCATGTGATAACTTCAAGTACTGTTTACTTTTTTCACCTCTCTAGTAAAAGGTTTTCTTTTTTAAGAAATGCCTTTTGGTTACAGTTGTTAGGGAGAAACAATAAATCAGTATCTTATGTGTTCCATTCATCTGCAAAAGTCATTGCCCATTTTTAAAACATATTTTACCCCCCCACCAATTGATATCCTGCTTTAATGTAAGCAGGGTTTCTACTGATCTTCAGATGAGGGTCACTGTCTCTTCAAAAAGTGATTTGGTCATCTCATTTAGAGGTATTTTTTGAAAATATTATATTGAAAAATTGTATTTTCTAATTAAAATGTTTGATTTTGATCTCTTGAAAAAGTAATAAAAAACAGCAATTGTTTCATTTATTTATTTTTAATTTTAGTTTAACTACAAATGTTGTGCTTTTATCTGCCTGGTACTTTGTATTTAAAAATTAAAAAAAAATATATAGCGAGTTATCTTCTCTTGAATTATAATTAATAGTAATAAACACAGCTGAAAAAATTCCTTTTTAAGTAACACTAAATATTCTTTTCTTTCAAGTTGCTTCACAGTTAAGACCCCTGAGACACACATTTAGAATGACATTCTAAGTATTAGATTTATTAATAATAGAGATTTTTTTGATTAAGGGCTTTGAACATGGAAACAAATTCTTTCATTTATCTACAGTTACCCACAATAGGGCTCTTAATTATAAATTGGCTACGGTGTAAGAGTGGCTCAACAGAAAAGAAATTTTGTAAACAGAATTGTAAAATTAATGCTAATGATGGTAGTTAACATTCATATATGAGGTCTGTCAAAAAAGTAACTGACCTTAGGTTGAGAAAAAAAAATTACGTACTTGCTGGGGTTCAATTGCTAATCCCCTTCGAAGTAGGCCTCTTGTGCCTCCACATACTTAGCCCAGCGATCCTTCCACTGTTCGAAGCACATCTGGAATGCTTCTTCCGGAATGGCTCTCAGCTCTGCTGTCGCATTCCGCATGATGTCCTCTCGGCTCTCAAAGCGGGAGCCTTTCAGTGGCATCTTCATTTTTGGGAACAACCAGAAGTCAGGAGCCATGTCTGGAGAGTAGGGAGCCTGGCGAATGAGCGAAATGCCTTTCTTTGCCAAGAAACCTTGGATCAGCTGCGACGAATAAGCTGGGGCGTTGTCATGATGCAGCTGCCAGTTTTGCGAGGCCAACAGATCCGGTCTCTTGCACCGAACTGCATCACGAAGACGTCGGAGGACTTCCTGATAGTACTCCTTTGTAACTGTTTGTCCTTCTGGTGCATATTCATGATGCACAACGTCTTGGTAGTCGAAGAAAACAGTCAGCATCACCTTGATTTTGCTCTGGACCTGACATGCTTTTTGGGGCCTTGGCGACATTAGGTGCTTCCACTGTGATGACTGAGCTTTGGTCTCCAGGTCATACCCGTACACCCACATCTCATCTCCAGTTATCACAGTATTCTGGAGCTCAGGATCCCTGTTGGCAGTATCCAGCAGGTCCTGCACAACCTCAAGATGAAGTTGTTGTTGTTCCTGAGAAAGCAGCTTGGGCACAAATTTCGCTGCCACTCTGCGCAAGCCCAAATCCTCCTTTAAAATTGCATGTGCAAAATCTTTACTGATCCCAACCTTGTCACCAATTTCACGCACCATCAAACGATGATCCTCCATTATCAAGGTCCGCACTTTCACGATAACAACTGCATGGCAGCTTGTTGACGGCCTCCCAGAACGCTGGTCACTCTCCACCGATGTGCGACCATCTTTTAACCTGTTGTATCATTCTTTTATTTGGGTAACACCCATGGCATTGTCACCAAAAGTCTGTTGAATTTTGCTAACTGTTTCTGCTTGGGTATCTCCAAGCTTTTGGCAAAACTTGATGCAAGATCGTTGCTCCACATGTTCCGTCATCACAGGCGAAATGAAAATGTGATGAGTAAGTAGTACAGCACTGACAATGACTGATGCATCCAGCAAGCCTGCAAAAAACCACGCATGCGCATGAGGCATGCAGCTCCACTATGCACACTTTTGCCTCCCTAATGTCATTACTTCCCATGGGAAAAAATAAAGTCGGATACTTTTTCAACAGACCTCCTATAAAATACATTAAAAAATCATATTACTTTTTCCACTGGTCCTTATATCAGCCATGGTAGTTTTCTCTTTCAAATTTTTTTCAATGTAATTTTAAAAAAAATGTTTTATGCTATTTTTTTCTCACTCTAGGTTTATTTGCACCTAATTCCATTCCAGGAACATTTAAGGGAATCAGCAGCATTTTTTTCACTTTGGGAAGTGGTGCTTATTATTGGACTGGTGCTCTCCTGATATTTTTCATGTTTAAAAATAAAGAACCTCCAATCTATCACGCAGTAAGTAATGAACATATATTAGGATGGTAGTTGCCATTGGTATTAGTCAACTTTTTTTTTCAGTGACTGTATTCAAACATCAAGTCACATGTCTGGTCACCTTGTTAACTCTATGGCATTGATGAAGAGGAGCTTGACAGACCAGTAGACAGTCTGATTAGCAACAAGTTCCTGAACATTGATGAAGAGCTCTGCTGCTGCTGAGAAGAAACCTAATGGAACAGTAGATGGTTTGATCAGTGATGATTTCTTGGATATTGATGAAAGTATAGTTTGTGAGTATTATTATTTTCATTGTGTTGCCTGTTGCTAGTCACTTTTTATATTTATGACGTGTTAGGGTTTTACAGTGCATACTACCCTTTGACATTGCCTAATGTGTGGTTATCTGATACAACTTTGGTTAAGTAGGGTTACTGGTTAAAAAGGACAAATTGTCTTGCACACACAAGTTCCTTTTAACTGAAGTTGACTTTATTGTGTTTGTATTACCTTTTCCTGAAGCCCCTTTGCCCATTTGAAATAACAATGGAAGGAATCCAGTTGGAGCTTTATATTATTAAAATGTGGTAATTTGCAGTTGTCCTTTTTGTAAATGGCAAACAGTCATTGAAAAAATAAAAATATATGCCAGTAAATTATTGAAGTGATAGGGAAATTTCATCTCCTAAGTATGTGGTATCACTGACATATTCTACTTTGTAAGATGGTTTATACATATCTACACATTCATTTTGTGTCTATCAAAGCCATTATATGACAAATATTGTGCCTTTACTTACTGACAGTAGATTAGGCGAGATGTTGAGATCTTTGAGTGATGACATTTGTTGGGGGGAAACGGGGGTGTTGCTTCCTTCTAGCCAGTTTGTGAATGTGTTTTCATGTGCTGGATTTTAGTGAAAAAAATTAAAACATAGGTGTAACGAATTATTTTTACAAGAGCAAAATGAATAGTAGCTACTAGTCATTTACTAACTTTTTACTTATTTTTTTTCTATTTATGTGTCCTCTGGCTTCTTGCATCCATGAATACCCTTAGGCCTATTTTCAATTCAGACATTTTTTTGTCTATTTATACTCTCTCTCTCCTGGGCCAGCTTCCATGCCACCTCTTCAATGTCAATCAATTTCTGGTCAAAAGATTCGAACTGTAAAGTGTATTTTAGCCTGTTCGAAGTTTATATTTTGTATTAAAGCAGAAACAACAATGCAATTTTTTTATTTTTCAACACATTACATTATTTATTATTACACTGGGTGCAGAAATATATATGCAAGCAATTTTATATAAAATAAAATTTTTTTGTCATGAAAAGGCAACAACAAATGACCCCTTCCCTTTTTCGACCTTTTTTTTATAGCAGTAACTGAAAGCTTAATACCGCTCCCATTCTTTCTCATCTTTTTTTTTTGTCTTTTAATTTTTATACGCAAGTTTAGTTCGCAAGTTTATTTCAATGGTTTATTTTGCGCAACAATAGAGATGAAAGTCTGCACTATGTACTGATACATTAATTGTGGCTACGATTTGTCATGGAGGTCACGGAAATTCTAAATGCAAAAAAAGTCCGTGAAGTCTTGGGAACCTGCTGCAGAAACCCATCAGATTTGTGGCTTTGGAAATTCTAAACTTCATGCAGTGAAAATACAAATCTTCAGTTGCGCATGCATGTGTAGTTCTGGTAGGTCAACCAGGCGATAAGCCAGGAAACATGGCGGCGGTGGTTGGTAGAGGAAAGGGAGTTTAGAACTGACTTGAGTCCGTTTTAATAGTCAGCTGTTCTTTAAAACTGTGGATCGCTGGAAACGATTAATAAATGCGGAATTCCCTTCAGTAAATCACTGCTTTTGTCAGAGATGACGCTGCGTGTTTGGCTAAAACCTTAAGAACCGCTATGAGGCTTCGTTCTTTCTGAATGCAGTGCACATATCGACTCCTGGGGTAAAAAGGAATCTGCCTGCCAGCGAGGAAGCGCCTTCGCCGGTAATTGCAACATGGAGCAGCTGGATTTCTTGGAGGAGTGTGAACTCAGCTGCTAAAGCTGTGGTCAGATTAAGCGGATCATCAGTAACGAAAGCACACTCCGCAGTAAGAAAAGCGTTTGCCCCAAGATCGATGCCCAACTCCTCCCCCCTCATGAAAAACCAGGAATCAGACCACCGTAATAAGGTGGCAGGTGATCTGGCCGATCTTGGCCCAGCCGGGCAAAGCCTTTCGGTCACAGAACTGACGACCCGCCAGCCAAGAAACCGAAAACTACACAACGGAATCCGCGCTACCAGTTTGTTAAGCAGACTGGATCTCAGCCGAGCCAAGCATCTTAGCCTCGCGGATGCATACTTGCCAACTTTTCAAAATTCTCATGGGGAAAATTTTGCACGACTCGCAGCAAATCAAGCAAAACTGGTTTAAAGCCTATCAATTTTCAGATACCCTATATTCTTTGATTTTGTCGTTTGTTTTCAATTCTGCAGGTCTCAAGATATCATTTTTTCATTTTTGTAAATTTCAGACCTAATCCTAACACAATGTTTTTCTACTTCCAGAAAACAGGGTTTGGCTGCCCTTTTTATGGTTTTACTCATACTTAGTTGATGAATTAGTTCAAATATGCATCTGTTTTTCATTTATGAAGACCTCATACATCATCTTGAAATACTGTTTTCAATTTCAATTGCTAAAAAGATTGTTCAATGTCTTATGTTGGTTGGAAATATTAAATGAACAAGTTTAAACAGTTGTATCAAATTTTATTGTATTGACAGACAATAACTTGTATCATTACATTTCAGTCATAGATACCGAGTATGTTTGAAAATAATTTACTGTAACGATCACAAATGAAAATGAAAAAGAAAGATAGTTGTTATTGAAAATAGCACACACAATCTGGAATAACACAATAAGAAACATAAGAATGTTAATCTTACTAAACAATGAAGAATTTAAAATTTTGGCAGAGGTTTCCCTAGCCTGGGCCTTTAAAAAGAAATGTAGTTTAAATAAAAACAATAAACTTAATTATGGATGCGACATAATCAGTCGGAGAATTAAATCATTTCATAAACGTCAAGTGTAAAATAAAATAGGCTTACCTTTCAAAATGCATGTTTTCGAAGTACTTTTGGATAACCAAGGAAATTCTGTTTCTCAAGTCGTTTGGAATGTGCACTCGCAGCGTTTTCTCTTCGCCTTTGTTGCCAAAGAAGCCATTTTGAGTAATCACGTGAACAATGACACTTGGTTTAGAACGATAAATACGATTGGTTGTCTTGTTTGTATAATCGGTTTCCATTGGCCAAGAAGAAAGCGAAGCCCGATTTCCAGTATGAATCACGTGTTTACTCAACTGTTTTTTGCTATAGAGAGCAAACGATTGGCTGGCGTTTACCGGGAAAATTTGAATGCATGATAAAGTTAATTATAGTTACGCAAATCGGTAGATTTCCAGAAAAAAATGGTGTACATGCCCAAAATCAGAAATGACCAATTTTTAAAACCTGATCGGTAGATCGGATCAAAGGTCCAAATTCGGAAGACTACCGCCCAAATCGAGAGAGTTGGAGGGATCTGAGTGTGCGATGTGATTCCCATGTCTGAAGACAATGCCACGGAAAAACCTCCAATCTGGTAGCTACGTCCGTGTAATTTTTGATGTGAAAGTGTTTGAACACTGCTCAATCTGGCTGTAATTGTCTTCAGGACTCCGCCAGTGCCTGTTAGCATCGCGGAGGACTGTGAGAGCATTTTCTTCTCTCAAAGATATCTCGCGGAATCAGGGTGACAGCTGTACAACATGCTGTTTCAGAATCGTGGAAAACTCCATTTTGTATTCCGAAGTAACAGTTAAACTTGACAATAGTCAAAAGCAGTAGTGTTTATATTATTGGCTTTAATACCCCATGTAGCTTGACTTAATACTGCTAGCTAGTCACCACCTCCGTGACATAGATCACTGACTTATAGACGTGACCTGCCACATCCTGCTCAAGAAGTAAATTTCCAACGATCGACTACACTACGGAACCTAAAAAAAGGTAAGAAAACAGTTTTTTTTGTTGTTTTTTTTTTTTTTTTTTTTTTTTTTTTTTTTTTTTGTCAATTTTTCGCGGAGCGTTAAACAGCTGACTGTCAAGAAGTGAGGTGGGGCTCACTGGTTCTTATTCTAGAGTCGGGCCCACAACCGTGTCCTTCTGAACCCGCTGCTTCAACAGAGATACCTTAGAGCAGATTATCGCGGAAACAAAGTAGAGAGAGGGGTGACGTCAGTACAGAGAAAGAGAATGCTTTTTTCGGATTCTGTTTGCATTGAAAAATGCTGTTCAATTTTTTTTTTAATCTCGAAAGGGTTAAAAACAAAAAAAAAACTGCCTCATTGATCTAGTTACTTTCCATTGTCACCTAAGACGCAGAAATCTGATTACCTGACAAACTCTTTTTGAACAAATTCAAATTCAGTCAAAGCTTACTCCGATAAATTACTGAATAGCAGTTGCGATAATCTCTCAGGTGTGACAAGCTGTCCAATTGGAACGCAAGATGTATTAGCTTTGGATCTGCTTAATCTGGGAAAACTTGTCTTATACGTGAATGTTTACACAATTCGAATAATTCATTGTTCAGTGGTGCGTCTCGGAAACTCTGGAGGCGAACAATACTCATCAGAAAAAAGTTATAAATAGGATTTATATTTAAATGGGCCTTGGAATGCCGGCCACATAATATACAGGTTTATATTTACTGCATTCTAAGCCCAATCAACCGTTAGTCGTCATAAGAGAGATCGGAATGCATCGGTTTCTAACCAAACTTATTTGAAGATATATTCCTTTATTTTAAAATTTAAAGTAAATTAAATTAAATCTACCATGCAAAATTCTCATCGGCCCTTCATAGAAATTGTGCATCATCTCCCCAAGCCGTTCTATTTGCCTACACTTTGCCCTCCCTTGGTTTATTCCAGCCACTAGGCGTTCGGCCAGTGGTGGGTGTTAGTCAGTCAGAAGCTACGTGACACATGACATGAAGGCCAAGACTTGCAGTTACTTGCCGTGGAAAAATCTTATGCACACCCCATCCTCCGGCAAGTACCCTAAACTTAAATTATATTACACACCAGAACAGCATGCGAAACCGTACATTTCACGTAATTATGATCTCGCTAACCTTCAGCGGGAGCCAGCTGTCGCTAGAATGGCAGTCTGGAAGCTACCGAGCTGGAAAGACGGGGGTGGTTCTTATGACGACGCAGTTCTTTAGCCGAGGGTCTCGAGCCAGAAATGAGAGGCTGAATGTGTGTCGGGCCAGGTGCTCGGAATATCTGACTTTGCGATAGCGGCTGGCGCTCGTAAAGAAAGATATTACTGTCGATTCGGAGGCTCCCTGCCAGCGAAGGAGGCAGGTCCTTCAGAAACGAGGTCGCCGTGGTGCGAGTGTCCGACAGCCGAGCAGTCACGTAGGCCCCTGACCGTGCTCTCACTTATGATGGATGGCGCTAGGTCAATGTCTGCTTTTGCCGCGCCTACTCTTGGGCGTTTTATATTTTTAACTGTAGTTCTCCGTCCCCCCCCCCGATATTTAGTTTAACCTTAACTGAGAAAATAGACACTGAACTGATGATGAATATGTCGATCCGGTCTGACGTTTCCATCAACGAAAAAATATTTTAGCATACTCCCCAACCCACCTTGGCGGGACCTGAAACAGTGGAACAAGAAAATAGCAATAATCAGCCATTGCAGGGGCTGGTGGTGCCAAAGGGAATTGTCGGTGGTCCCGGGTTTCCCTTCTCTATCGAGGGCGACATGCGATAAAGACTGGGACAGATTCCAGAGCGGACTCTTACGTAACTGCAGCACACAACGGACCGTAGTTTTCTTCTTTTTTTTAAAAAATATCAGTAACTGTTTAGTTTATCGTACAGCGCCATCAAAATGCCACTAATTTGTTACAACACAGCGACACTTCCGGTGATGGTAGTAGTTTTGTTCTGACAACTTCGCAGTTTTTATAAACGTTTTATAAATTGTCTCCAACAAAAGAGATTAAATGCTTTCTTTGATTTTTTAAAATACTTTACATTTCCCAAGCTTTCTGTGCTAAAGGTGGGGTTTTGCGGTGTTGCAAAGTATTTTAAATAAGTACTGGAATCCTAACTGAGGTGTACAACTCAGAACGTGTGTGATGTGGCTAAATCGGTTCTACATTTGGTCATCTTCGTTGTTTTAAATGGGAGTCATCCTGTCCCTGTGAAAAGGTGTTCACTGTGAGGGAGTCGACTTCTCTTTTCGGGTCGGAGATAGCGATTTATCCAGGTATTTGCTTTAGAACCAAAGTTTTCTCTTTGTTTATTGCCTATTAGCTGAACAAATAAGTGATCCAGGTCTGGGTCCTTAAATTTAGGTGAAAAGTGAATTTCCCAGTAAAGGTTAGTTTACTCTGGTTGCTCTGCCTATCAAATATATTTAGGTTGTCCTTAAACTTTTGGTGGGCAGGGTCGATATTCTATGACCAGTAGCACAGGCTTTTCTAGATTATATATAGTATTTGCCTTTTTTTTTTTTTTTTTTTTTTTGCAATCCTCCACCATGTTTATAGCATCCATCTCTGTTTGGATTAGTTGGGCACACATTTTACTCTGTTTACCGCGAATAACGGTTTCGATGACATGACAATCCCATCTGTATTATTTTACTCATATACCACAGGGCCGGGGTAGGTGGTTTATCAACGTTTCCTCATCTACTGAGCTTGGTTTATGTGTTTGTCGGTCCTTTAGCATCTTTAAATCCTCAACTTCTTTTTCCCAGTTGACCGTACCACGTTATGTTCCTAGAGTGGGGAAGTTACATTCCCAGAATTTTTCATTTTTCCATACTCAATCTAATTCCGTAACTGCTACTGGTGCTCACTAAGAGATTCCAACCACGCTCCAGGGAGTCTTGAAAATGTTGGCATTGGAACCAGATTAAGCCTCGTAACTTCTGAGCACGGAGAAAAGGTCGAGTCAGTGCTGCCAGAGTCACGTACCGCTGTCTTGGTGTCGTCTATGTGCTGAATTAATTAATTTTTTAAAAATTTTGTTGTTTATTCTAATCCATAGAATTTTCTCTTTCCAAATTGTATATGGCAGCGACTCTGCTACTAGTACGTAAAGAGTATAGCACTAGGGAGTAACCCTGTCTTATTCCTCTGGAAGGATGGCTAATACTTGTCTGGGTGTCGCTTTTGCATAGCTTCATTCATTTAATAAAGTCGTCCCAGGAGTTGCAGGTTTTAAGAAGTCTTAAGTAAATAACTCCAATCTGCCCTATCAAATGTTTTTGGCTAGAAGGCAGTGCGGGAGTTATCCGTGTCCACTTCGTGCAAGGTTCCCCTGATCAGTTGGAGGGAGTCCTGTGCGAACCGCGTGGTCTGATCCTGATCTATCCTATTCATTACTCTCGCTAGTCTATTCGATAGGGCTTTAGCTGAGTGAGTGGCGCAGAGAGCCCACCCCCCCCAATCTCGTGGGGGTCGTCGTCGTCGGAACTATGAACGAACGGGTAAGATTAGTGCCGATATTTACTAGTACTAGTCGATTGTGCACTAACTGAAACCGTAACTAGTAACTTGTGGAAAAAAAAAAGTTTTAAAACTTTGAGAATGTTGATCTCGGATAAGTTAATGTAGCTGGCGAAAGGCTGCTGTGCATTACTATTTCTTTTTTTTTTAAGTCAATATATATATATATATACTACATAATAAATAATGTAAATTTTGAGTTAGTCGCTTATTTTGGCCGGGTGGGGAACCAACCCTTTTCTAGTCTTTTTTGTAGAAATTAACGAGGCTTCGGAGGAATGATGCTGGCTCATATCAAGCGGATGGTGAAGCGGTGTCTGCCCGTCGGGGGGGCGGGGAGCGAACCCCCCCCCCCACTAGTCGGCTGTTTTTGATTTGAAGCTCGGTTTGTCAGCAATTTTTTTTCTCTTGTTTTTTAATTGTAGAACCTTATTAAAGCTGATGCGTTTTTTTTATTTCGTAAAGTTTATAGATGCTAAAAATTACGTAAATTTGTGGGGAAAGGAAGGGGGGTAAGGGTTGTCACTGCAGTGTTTTTTATCTCGCAGGTAAGGGCAGGGCTCCCTCAATCGATAGGAAGAGGACCGACCCGGAGATCGTGTGGTCCAGCGGATGTGCGATGCTGAAGTTCATTGTGTGTGTGTGTCGGCCATCCCGTTATCGAAGCGAGCAACGAGTACATGCGAATATTTAGTTGGGGCTTACTGAAGGGGGAAAAGGGCCGGTGTTGGGGGGGGGGGGTGAACTGATTGTTTCTTTTATGGCTTCTATCTACAGTTTTTCTGGGGTTGTTGGTGATGATGCCTGGTGTAAGTTACTGACTGTAGTGGTCCACCGTTCCGTTTGGCTGCTCGCTTTGCCAACTGCTGAAGTGAAGTGAACTCGCTGATGACCGACCACACGTGCGGAAGATCGGCCTCCAGCCGCCCTCACTAATGGACGATTTTAACATAAGTACCTTCTCGTGAGCGCTACGTCGACAAAGCTTATATTGTCAGGTATGCATGCTGTGAGGAAAGGAGCTACAAGTAAATAAGATAAATATATGCTTTTGTTTAACTAAATTCTTTCGACTCCAAATTTCTGGGTGAGAAAACACCTTTCTACTGGTCAGGGTGTTGGGAAAATCCTACCTCCCCCTCCCTCCAGAGAGAGAGAGAGGGAGTAGGGTTGGGTAGCCGGCTCGCAGTCTCAATGTAAACTGATTTTGGCTAAAATCCTGTAAGACCATAAGTTTTCATTTAAAAAAAAATTATCAACTTTTGTTACTATAGTATCGAAATTTAAATAAAATTTCTTTGAACCTAAAAAAAAAAAAAAAGAGAGAGAGAGAGGCTCCAGGTTTCGGACGTATAGTTAACAGAAAACTTGAGAGGGGTAGCTAACAAATATCCGAATCTTTTACAGAATTCCTGCGGATTTTGTTCACTGGTGGAACCTTTCATTTGAAGTTTAGACGGCCTTCGCAAAGCTCGGCTACAAAGTTAATTTGCCGCCAAATTTCCAAGTATCTGGTCCCGAGCGATTGGACACGTCTCTTTGCTAAGTTCTTTATAATGCTGAGCTACACCCCGGCTATAGAGCTGGCCCTACTTTTCTCTAGTCAATAGATTTTGCTACAACATCATCCTCAACGGTCTTTATCCTAGCCCCAACTCAGCCCTCCTCCTGCTTCCCTAGTGTCTATTTCTTCTAGTTCTGTTGTAATGCTGTTGATTTGCTCCCTAACAATGTATTACAGAACTCTGCTGCCCGATCCAAGTGTAGGAAAACAAGACTCCGCCACTTGCATTCTTCCTCGCTTCTTTAGTACTATTTTATCGGGAACACCGATCTGTTTTTGCCGAGTCCCTAAATAAACCAGCACCAGCATACGAAGGATTTCCTCGTGAAAACTATTTGGCACTCGTCACTCTTTCTTCGCCACCCCTGTTCATTATTTGCACAACACTCCACGTTCCCCGGCGCCGATATTTAAGGTCAGTGCCGCGGGGTGAAGCACCGCTCTTCCTGACGTCTGCAGCGAGGCCCCAGTTTTCCTTCCTACGTCTTTTCTGAAACCGGATCCATGCAGCACGAGTGCAATCGCGGCGTATCGCTATCTAGATGCGCACCTGCACTCGTATAAACAGCCTGAAAAAAGACCTGGTGTTTTATATGAAGAACCTGGGGGGGGGCAACAACAAAAAAGAAACGTTTTCCTGGCGATAATTAAGAAAACAGTTTCCTAAATTTCGAAGCAGCCCCGCGTTTCTTGGATGTTTCCGTAGCCGTTGTTACGGGGATTTATTTCCCCGACTCTCACATGGGCGCTGAACTTTCAGCCCAGTTTCTGCGGCTGGCGGATAAAACGTTTTTCAACTTCTGCTCTCACATTCGATGCGCTCTGTTGCGGATAAAAACCATGAGCTCGCAACCATCCATCAAAATCCGCTTTCCGGTGAAAACCGGTAGTTGTTTCCCTGTCGAATTCTGTCGCGCCGGGCTTTTCGTGGGGCGGGATAAGCGACGTTAGCGGCTAACCACGGCACTACGCTGCCTCACCGGAACTGTCTTCAACTGAGGTTACTTCCCTTGTTGTAGAAAATTAAAACAACAACACGTCTTGAGCACGTGGCTAAGGTCCATCGAGCCCGGTGGAACAGGCGCGATGTCGACTGGTCCCTTTTCACTCAATCAATCGAAGATGCCATGCCTAGCTTGCCCCCCCCTCATCCCTTGATGCTTGATGCTCGTGTCCGGCAATTTACTAACCTTCTGCTGTCGACTGGCCACAAAACAGTTGGCAAATCCAAATCCGGCGCACGAACCCGCTGCTGGATGACACCCGAAGTGAAGGCAGCCATCAAACGCCGCAATCACCTACGGCGCCACATCGCGGATCGAGGCCTGCGCAACAGTCAACGCTCTCTCCCGCGAAGCTAAGATGTCCAAATGGGTTGGCTTTCTTTCCGAACTAGAGCACAGTCCTGACACATCCTGAACCTGGCGCATGATCCGCTCACTCAGCGGTGGCCCAGACTCGAGTAGCTATGTTGAACCTTTGCAGCACAATGGTCGCATAATCACAACGAACGAGGGCAAAGCTAACGCCTTCATGCACCATTACGCCGCAGTCAATCGCCTATCACTCGACAAAGACGATCGAACAAAAAGACGGCTTGTCAAGGAACTGCTCCGGTCTCCCACCGCTGACGACAAGAGCTGCTCTGACTTCTCCCTTCGGGAGTTAGACGACGCAATCCAGCAACTTCGCCCTGGTGGTGCTCCAGTCCTGGACGACATACCCCCCCTCTTTCTTCATCGCCCTTGGCCCACTGGCACGCCAAGAACTCTTTGAAATCTACAATTGGAGCTTCAACTCAGGTCGATGTCCCCAAATTTGGAGAGATGCGGCCATCCTCCCGCTGAAGAAGGCAGGCAAACCCGCAACCGATTTTTCCTCCTTTCGTCCTGTCAGTCTCACATCCTGCATCGTGAAAACCCTGGAAAGGCTGGTTCACAACCATCTCTACTACCTAGCCGAATCCAGAGGCTGGCTTTCGCAAACAGCGATGCTGCGAAGACCAAGTCTTGCGTATAACGCAGAAAATCAGTGACGGCTTTCAGGCGAAAAAGCCCCATCGGAGTGTCCTCGCCCTTCTGGACTACTCCAAAGCCTATGACAAAGTCTGGCGAGAGGAGCTCATTTTCAATTCATTGTCTACGGGCTTACCGAGAAAGATGGGCCGCTGGATATTCAACTTCCGTCCAACCGGCGGGCCCGGGTCCAGATAAATGATAAATGGGCAATTAGGACAGTTCCTTGCCCTCCGATAGGGACTCCCCCAAGGCTCCGTCCTCGCCCCCTACTGTTCCTTCTTTACATCAATGACCTCCACAAGGTGCTACCTTCCGGGGTTCATATTGCCATGTACGCTGATGACGTGGCCATCCTCAGCAGTCACCCTATCAAGGAGCAAGCTGATAAGGCGGTCCAAGAGGCCGTCACAGGGGTCTCAGAATGGAGCCGTAGGAAAAAGTTGGTCCTGAACGCCGAGAAATCGGAAGTCTGCTTCTTTTCCACCGACACACGAAGCCAATTGGTCACCGACGATAACCCTTGGCAACTCATCTCTCCGACACAACCCTACACCCAAATTTCTAGGCGTCATCCTAGATCGGAGCCTCCCCTTCGGTCCCCACACAGAGGCAGTTACCAGCAAGGTAGCGGCTCGTTGCCGCATCCTGGCCTCCCTAACATCTCAAACTTGGGGCTGGCGAAAAAACATTCTCCGCAAGATTTACCGCTCCCTCCAACTTTCACTTCTCAACTATGCAGCCCCAGCATGGCAACCCTGGCTTTCCGCTTCCCGACTCGACCAACTGGACCGCGCTCGGAACAAGGCCCTTCGAATAATAACTGGGCAATTTCGGTCTACTCCCTTAGATGCCCTTCGCCTAGAGGCCGGCACCCGCAGCTACCACACCACCTCTAAAATCCTAATTGCAACCTCTGCCGAAAAAGCTGCACGTCTACCTCCTGAGCACCCTCGATTTCAAACCCTTGCATCCAAATGTCCTCACAGACTTCACCGGCCAAGCTGGCGCTCCACATCCCAAGCGATTTCCTCGTCCCTCCCTGAAAACTTCTCCATCCGAGCCCCACTACCCAACCCCATACACTGCCCACGGGACTATGGACCTACTCATTGGCGTATCTCCCCATCTCTCACGAATCCACCTTCCTCTCCTACCCCCGCCTCCCTTTGCGAGGCAGCTCTCGTGGCCATCCACCAATCATCATCCAACCTTACCATCTACACGGACGGCTCTGCCTCCAATGGCCGACTCAACGGGGGTGCCGCAATGGTCGTCACAAGCGGAGACCCAGCCTATCCCTCCCTCATTCTCTCCAGATCTGAAAAAGGAGCTCCCTTCACGTCTTCCTTTTGTGAAGAGAAAGCAGCCCTCCGACTCGCTCTGCTATGGCTTCTCTCTGACGGTCCCGCCGAACCTGCCACTATCTGTATCGACAGCCGCTCTTTAACCCTCTCCCTCCTACACCATTCCACCGACACCCGAGACCTCCAGTCCCTCCTCTCCCAACGCTGCTTCCCCACCCACATCATGTGGATCCCCGGACACTGTGGTATACCTGGCAATGAATGGGCCGATGCCTCTGCCAAGTCTGCTATTTCCCAACCAGACCTACCGACTACCAGTCCGCCAAGGCTGCCCTCCAACACCTCATCCCGGACCCACCACCCGTAAACTGCTTATCGGCTGAAGTCTACTCTGACTGCAATTGGATGACTGACAGCAACGCGACGACCAACCGGCGGGACGCAGTGCTACTGAGCCGGTTCCGGTCTGGTCACTGCCCTCGTCTTCAGGCATATCAACGCAGAGTCAACCAATCAGCCGACCCCACCTGCCCCATCTGCGGAGAGGAACCTCAAACGGTGTCCCACTGGCTACAGCGGTGCCCCGATCTTGTCTCCCTCCGCTAACAAATTTTCGGTGAAGTGACTCCGCCGCTCAAGGCACTTGTCTCGCAGCCAGCGGAGGTGATAGCGCTAGCCAAGAAGTCCCTTTAAGGATACTCTTGGGCGCTATGTCTCTACAACAACAACAACACGTGGTTCGTTAGTAGCCATGGGCCCCAACTTGTGTATGGTTACGGGGTTTGTTGGGTGATGTTTCCTTTTTTTTTCTGTTAAATTAGTTTACGTGGCCTCCCGTTGAAAAATGACTCCTCTCGAAATTTAAGTCGACTTCCGTCTTTCTACCCACGTGTAAGGGGCTATTTTTTCATTCGAGTGTCGCATCTGGTGGAATAAGCTAATCAAACATCTAATATCAACAAACCCGAGAAACTTATTAATTATGGCCGAGTGACGGATTGAATTACCTGGTGAATTCTTTGTGTATGTTGTCGGTTATCTCAGTGCGTTCTTGTTCAGGTCAGCTGCCATCTTGAACATTTTTAACGCCCTTTTCGATACGGCCCAACTTCGCAAATGGGAGATACCAGTCACTAAATGCGCTAATTTGTGTTCGCTGCCTGATATGCTCATCTTTCCAACAAATTTTAGTCTTTAAATTAAAAAGAAGAAAAATTATTTAAGTCTGGTTAAATATTAAGGGGAAAAAAGTTATAGTGGTGTGTTTTTTTAATATTCCAGGTTACCTTGGAAACTGTACAAATATTTATTTTTTGAATAAATATTCTGCATTAAATGTTAAGTATATCATATAATTTTTCTCCAGATGTCTAAAATGGCAGATTTGAGTAATACCAAGAAGATCATCTCGGCAGATTAATTTCACTAACACCCGATTTAGACGGTAGACGTATCGCTTGAAGGAAGATTATATATTTATATATAAATTTTTTTATTCAAACAAAAAATTCTTGGTTTGTGGGTAGTAGAAAATTATTTTTGTTACCTACAGTAATGATAGTGAGAGATCATTGATTTTAATTACTGTAATTATCAGTGGCTGAAGTATCAACAGAAAGAATGTGAGTAGTACAAATTTTTGTCGTTTGATTGATGTGGATAGTGTGGATTAGTTTTAAAAATCATATCGATTAATATATATATATATAGCATTTTCTCCTGGTATCCGACGGTGCAGATTAATGTGAACACACAAAAAAAATGTGTGATTGCGTCCTCTTTTGATATTGGGCTTTTCATTCGGTTTCTGCCTAAGTTATTGTATTCTTGTCAGTCACGAGAGTCAGACGTACGATATCTGTTATTTTTGTGTTTAAGAGTTGACTATGGACATCACGACAAGGAAAATTGCTTTCAATGAACATCCGTCTCTCACACAGAGAAATTGCCGATAAACTCAGAGTTAGTGAGGGAACGGTCCAAAGATTATTAAGAAGAAACAAACCACAGGCGCGATTTTCCCATTAAGGAAAGACAAGTGAGGAAGAAAACAGAACTCAGAAATTCTGCAAAATGAATACGAATGAACAAGCGGGATCCCAGAAAAACTAATGACAAATTTATTCAGAAATTAGCAGCAGCAGATGTCCAGGTATCACCATCAACTGTAAGACGCCCATTACTTAAAATGGGAGCACCAGGCCAAGAAAACTATGAAAATACAATCGCTAACAACAATAAAAAACGACAAAACTCGGGCTCTGAAATGTGCTGGTTGGTCAGAAGCAGATTGGTGTAACGTGTTATTTTCAGATGAGTCATTTCCTTGTCCAAGGTCAACATTGTCAATTTATGCATCATTCTTCTGATGAACCCTCAAATAGTTTTCATTATAATCAAACTGTGAAGCATCCAGAAAAGAAAATATTCCTGGGTTGTTTTTCTGCAGAGGAACTGGCTTATTATTATTATTATTGGTGCTCATGCAAGGCATTGTGAATAGTAAGAAATATATTGAGGTCTAGAACTCGTGACAAACCGGAACTGTTGGTGATATCCTCAGGCGCGGTTTTCCAAAAGAATCTGGTTCCATACCACACATCAAAGTGTGTTAAGGAGTACTTCAGGATGAACAATACCAACTGTTTAGATTGGTCCGGAAACTCTACAGATCTAAACCCAATCGAAAATCTATGGGCCATATGTAAGACTCGATTATTAAAACTGGATGATACAACTAAAGAATATTTTTTTTCAACATTTGTTTTATACGCCAGGGTCATAGACTTATTGATGGACACCTTATAACTTATCGACGAGAGCTGGCAATCTATCAAACGCATTTCTCACCTTCCTCAACTCCAGATTTGTTTTTACAAATGGCGTTCACTAATAACTACAGAGTTTCTCACGCATATAAAGAAACTCTCATGCTTTCTCAACTCTGGTCAAAACGACTCGTCTCCGTCTCTGTAATCTTTGGCACATTATTCAGTGACTTAATTATTTTCTTTACAAATGTATGTTGGTGTTTTGCTTTCTCGCACCGTCGACTTCCAGATATATAGGTGACCACTATTATCATATGTCTGTATTTCAATGAGTCTTCTGTCGTACACAACGTTTTGATTTACCTAGCCACACGAAAAATGGGGATGCAACATTTGTCCATAACTACTGGCGTGTTCTCCAACACTGCTTCTCATCACATCTATTTTTGGTCGATGCGAGCGAGCTACTGTTTCCGGCTTACATAAATTCGCTTTCCTTGTTTCTCCCCCATCCCTTTTCTGACAGGGGTACCCTTAATAAATATAGTATGGCTCTTCTGTAATCAGAAGTAGCCATTAAACTTAACTTTTTTTTTCACGAAAAATGTCAGGTATTTCTTCAGGCGGAAGCACTCGATTGGCGTAGTTTGGCTGAGTAACAAACACTCCTGCTGGGACTGGAGTTAATGCGCCACTGTTTCTAAATGTTTTTTTGAGAGGGGAGACAATTCCGAGTACGATCTTCCACAGCTCACCGTTAAATTGTTTTTATTTGTTTTTGACAGGCTACAAAAAAATTACGTTTGTGACCAATTCTTGAAAATGAATCCAAACCAGGCCCCTGATTTTTTGTTATTTTAAAATTGTAAGCCCACATTTTCAAAAAGTAAGAATTTAGCCGAACCTGCACACCTTTGCGTTTCCGTTGCTAGGAGATTATAGAAAGAGAAAGAAGTTTATAACTTGCATCCAGCCCCTGTCAAGTCGATTCAGTGATCTGGACCCTACAACCAGATAAAGCAGGGGACACATCATTTAGCCGGTTATTACCCTTCGAAGCAAGATTTCTTCTTAAATGTAGACAATCTGAACTAGTATCCCCTTCTATATATGAAGATTTCTGAGAATTACCAAAGAAGTCATTCGTCAGTATCTAACTTGTATTCGGATGTTCTAAGAATGGAAACCAAATCTTCAATTAAAGAAGTTTTTGTCATTGTTGTGAACCACGCAGCTGATACGCTACCCTGCTGGATGGAGGAGTTGATTTTACATCTGCTAAAAATTAAATTTTTGTAACCCTAACGAAAATGTGGGGAAAATATCTAGCTCGGCCATTTTCATGTTGTGTGGGATACAATCTTTGGTGTTGGGGCAACTTTTGTCCACGCCCTCCATTAATCTTTTATTTGATTATTTAATTACCTCAATCGCTTCCGAAGACAAAAACAAATTATGTTCACTTTCGTTTCCTTTCCCAGTGCACTAGTTGAAGAAATGTAATTGAATGCGCTGATATGGGAACTGTCGCCACACCAGGCGAGACGAGTCAGCAGAATGGAACTAACTTGAGTCAATGGGGTATGAATTCATTAAAAATTATGGTTGTGGTAGCCGCAGACCAAGCCAGCTTAGGTAAGCAAGTTTATTCCTGGATCCATTTCAGACCACGGTCAGGCCTCTTGAATTTAATATCTCCTGGGGATATAATCTTCGCAGAAGGATTTTATTTTTTGTTTATTATTATTATTATTATTACTATCCATAATATAGTTTCAAATGGTGTCTGCCAATGTCTCACCTCCCCCCCTTTTTTTATAGCATGAAAAATTAACAGGCTACCAGATGCATCTCAAGGTTTCGTATTCATGTTAAAACAATGAATGCCAGACTGAAAAAAATTAAGATACTTTTACCTCCTCTTATTTAAAATGTCAGGCTGACAAACTGTCTGCGATTTCCTTGATTTTAAATAAATATTAGCAATCGCACGCATCCAACAAAAGTGGGAAAAAATGGCTTTGTAATGTAATTCTTGCGTTGGCAATTAAATGTACACTACTGATGTTCTAGAAACATACAAGTAAGCGAATCAACTGTATCGAAGGTGTTTTCAGCATTACAATAATAATTATTATAATTATATCTCAAAAGTTATTCCTAATTAAGAATTCCCTGTCACTGAGTTTGTTGTTTGTTCAGAACAGAAAAATCGGTTGCCGTGGCAACGTGACATAATCGCTCTAAAACGCTAACAGATTTCAATTATGGCGCATTTTAATTAATTTATTATATTTATTGGTAACAGTCCGGTGGGGGGGGGAGAGAGGGGTAATTAACCGAAAAGAAAGAAGAAAAAATCAACATTGAAATCAAAACGGGTTTTCGGTGAGCGCCGATCACTCGAGCTGAGCGTGAACGCTTTGTCATTGTTACAGCAGTCACGTGACTCACCTCATACCCGCTCTGTCGATGCTGTAGCCATGAGAGACTGCTGGCTGTTCGACGACTTCCGTAACTTCGTCGTTCGTTTATGGACAAAGAAAATGGAAAAGTCTGGCATGTCGGTTCTTTGCGAAAACGTGAACGAACTGCGCTATGAGCTCAGGCGGCGGAGTTAGGGGATATTCTGTTTTGCTAAACCGTGGGGCGCAAGGGAACCGAAGGAAGCAGCAGATAACTGTTATATATATATATATATATCTCGATACGGCAGAGCCGCCGCGATGTATTTTCTGGGAACGGCGAGTTTCCGAGCTGTTTTCCTGCACCACCAGGCCAGGACAAAGATTCCGTCCCCGCGGTGGGCCCGTGGTTTGTCGGACGAGGCGTACTACGGGGCGTCGGAGTATCGGGAGCGGTCCAGGTCAGTCACCTCCTTCTACAACCAGAGCGCCATCGACCAGGCTGCGGCAAAGGTAAGACTTATATTATACCTGCTACTACCCCTCCCACATCGCGCCTCCCTCCGTCTGGCAGTGACTGCGTGCGTCCTTGGCTCAGAATGTCACCTTTTGGCAGGTGTTATAACATGTTTACTTAATTTAATCTCCTGGTTTCCCTCAAAGAAGAGATGTATTTCTGAAGATTGGGTGGATGGCGAGTACTGGCTGCGAACCGAATGATTCGGTGAGAGGGGGGGAGGGGGGGAGACCCCAGCCATTTACCAGATCCCTCCCTACCTGTCCACTCTTTAAATGAAATAGGTTCCTTTGTCTTTTAGATGATTAGCCGCGATGCTGGTTTAGGCTCGTTTCGATTTGCAGACACCCTGAACCAGCTGTTCTTAGTTGTGTTTTTTTTATATATATATATATACTATAACTTAATTGAACTGGTGTTGAGTCAGGGATGATGATGATGATGATGGTGGTGCTTGGTTAAAAGAACTCTCTCTCTTGTCTTTTGTATTTGTGCTCCAATGATTTTTCTGATGAAGGTGCACGAAGTAGATCCACCCTGAACACAACTTCTAATGTCTGTTTTGTAGCGCACCCTAGTCGTCCATTGGATGGATTGCGGTAGAGAAGTTTGCATTGAAATAGTTATTACTTTTCAAAAAAATTTTAAAAAAAAGAGAGAGAAGCACCCAATGAGCCAGAGTTTACCGTCAAAATCACTACTGTATTTTCGCAAGTACCAGATAACCCAGCATCTACTGGTGTTTGGTAATTGACTGGACACTCTGCGTGTATTCTAGAGAAGAGCCGTGAGACATTAACAATTTTACCACTTGAAGAATGTTTTTGTTGTTTTGCATGATTCAGGACTGACTATGCATAACCATTTATTTCTAAGTTCAGCAGTTGGTGTGTGGTTTCTCGGTAGACACCTTTCCTTTTCAATGCTTCACAAGAAAATATCGGTCAGTGTTAAATGACAAGATCTTGGAGGCCACTCGATGGAATGTCTTCCTAACCATCTCGAGAAATTTTCCATCCAATCATTGTTGGACTGTATGGTGATAATGGGCAGATGCTGCTGCTCCAGATTCTGCAAACCAAGACACCAGGGCAATTAATTCAGTGATTCTTGTTCCATGTGAGGACCATGATAACTTCATATGATACAGTTACTTTGTTGATACGTCCATTTAGCATAAACAAACTTTCACCACCACAAGATGTCTTGCAATGTGGGGTTTGCAGCAATTTTAGTAGCCAAATCTCGCAGAATTCCACTCAGCAAGTAGTGGTAGATTTTTGCAGGTGATACTGACAGGACTGCATAGTGCATCACCGTAAAGAAATGATCTGAGAGTTTTTGGTTTATCCCCTGTGTCGCTAGTTTTATCAGACCACGAGACAAAAGTACAGCATTTGAAAATAAGGTTATTTTCCACTTCAGTGCTAAAGCTGAAGTGTAAACTTTCTACATGTTTTTGCTTATTTAGACAAATCTTTGCCAAGTAGTGTTATAATTGTTTATTAATTAAAGTTCTAATAATTTCATATTCTAATGAATTGTGGTTATTATAACTATATGTAAAATAGGACTGAAGATAGGAAAGTGTGTAGGTAATTTTTAATTTACATATAAATTAAGCATTATACCCTTTGCATGTTGCAGATAGGTTACAATTTTGGTGTTGCATGCTTACTGAAATTAGTAAACATTTGAATGCTATCTTTACTACAATGTTTGTTTGTTTTTAAAGACTTCTGTACGCCTTACACCGGCAGCAATTCTGTATGCAGGAAAAAATCCTGATGGGAGCCATCATTTGGTAAGTTATTACATTTCATGTGAAGAAATTTTTAACTTAATGATATAGTAAGTTGTCATTGTGCTGCATATTAAAATGCTACTTACCAGGTTAATGTTTATACTCAATAGAAAGTGAAATTTTGCATGCTACTTAGGGAATTTTCTGTTTTGCATGATTAAAGCTTGTGATAACGGGAACAAGGTTACCATATTTTTAGCCTATAAGTTAATTTGGAGTATAAGACAAGACCAGATCAACTACAGTAGTTAGGCCAAACTTTCAACCAGTCAAAACAATATGCAAAATTCTTCATAACACTGTCACATCACATTGCTGTCTATAGTTGTTCAGGGTCATGAATATTAATGAGCAGTGTGTGCATATTATGGAAATACTTTGTAGGAAGATCTGGATAAATAGGGCATTGAAATAGTTTTTCAACATTTTGTAACCATGGAGAGAGATCTGAAATTGCAAATGTTATTATCAGTTCTGTTATTGAAAGCCTGATGTCTATTTTTAGTCACTGCATGACATCAGTTTTCATCAGGTAATTCTGTATCATTTGTTTTGTGTTGAATCACCTGATAGAAAGCTAAATGTTAGTCTTCAACAATTTTTTTGATTTTGAAATATTACAGAACACACAAATTCAGAAATTAAACTTAATTTCATTTTTGATAGCAAAAGTTGATATTCAGCTTGGTTTCAACTTGTCTACATGCAACTAACTGTTCTATGATTAGATAACATTACACACCTTGGAAACCACCATGGTGAATACTGTACAGCAGTAAAAGATAGGGAGAAATGTAAAAAGATGTAAAGACAACAATCATCAGTTGCAAATAGTTTGGCCTTTACTCTCAACTGTACGGTACTAAGTCCATGACAGTTGGCGCATTTGGTTAGCACGTATTATTCCTCCGACTTATCCTCAATGTTAGTCCATCTAGCTCTGCAGCTACAATGTCTCCCCTTGGTTTTCTTCATAGTTCATAACGTATTTATTGCTTTATGCCACTCCCTAATAAATTTCTCACCAACTCCATATTTACTGTGTATGGCCAGATTAACACCATCCTTCAGTAAACTCTACAAGAGGTACTTTGAGATGAGGTAGAAGAGGGTTTGTTGGGAGTATTTATATGTAGAATTGAAAAAGATAAATAGGACATAATTGATGAATTGTTCACTCAGCCAGTTGGCAAGCACTTCTGGCAATAATTTCTGTAGTCTGTTTTAAATAGACACCAGGCATTGTTTTGTATTTTTCATTAATTAGTCTCTAGTAGCACACTAGTTAGAATACTGGTCTACTAATGTTGAGAGAGTTCAAATCCTGGATGGGGTTGGCAGGATCTTTTCTGAACACTACAGTTTCCATCCACATCTGAAAACGACTTCCAGTAGGGACTTCTGCTTCTGTCCTCCCATGCTGAGAAATAATGGTGCACCCAGCTCAGTAAGCAAGCAAGCACATGATCCAAAAATCGGGATCTGTAATCCTTGCAACCAGAGAAGCATACATTGCTGACAAGTTCACTACATGATTCACTTTTGTCTTGTTTATGTAGTGAACATAAAAAAGCTTGCAAAACTAAGATAAACTTAAGATTTAAAACATTCTTGCTTCCTGTTTAACTGAAATTTTCATACTGCTGAGCACTTACATTAAAAATATAAACCGTTATCTTTTTCACAGCTTAAGAGTAATGGATACAATATGAATGTTCAGTATAGTTTGCAAGATTGAAAAATCCTATGCAGTTTGAAAGAAAGGAAAAAAAAAAAAAGAAAAACTAGAAAGGGTTAAAACCTTGTGAAATCTGAAAGGCGTGTATTCTAATCTGTAGTTTGAAGTATCTACAGGAGGAGGAAGGGGGTTTAAAAATTCTGTATAAAAATTATAAAGTTTTAGATTCCAGTGACTTGTTAGGAAATGAAGATTAATTTACTATACAATACAGTGCTCCTCCTTTATAACGCGATGTTCAGGGGACACAAAATGCGATCGCGTTATAGTGGAATCGCGTTATAGGCTTTGAGTATCATAAAGACCAAAATTATTAGAGCTACAATAGTATTAACACGTTACTACGTTAGGCCTATATATGTATATACTGGGTACCGTAAAACGTCTATTAGTTCGCTCACAATTAAATAATTACATCAAAACTGAAGTCAAAATAATTTTGAAAACTAAAATCAAGCCGAAACATCGGCGATTCCTCTGTCCATGCAGTCTTACGGGCGCAGCCATTTTGGGAATTACGTCATCAGCAGATCGGTTGTTTTCATAGAGACCGCCACGCTATGTAATGGTCGGTAATTTCCGGTTGCATATTGTAATATATGAGCATTCCGATGTTTGCCGAAAGTCTGCCATGGACTTTCTGTTTATATTTTTTACCAATGTTGCATGAAAGTTTCAAAAACCCTAACTAATGTGCGTGAAAAAATTTAGTAATATAGCAAAATCTAAGAAATAAAAACTTACATTTTTATTGATATTTTAACAAAATATGCAAACATTAAGACATGAAATATAATACGAATCGTGATAGCATTAAACGAAATGTACATGTATTACAAAACAGTCACAATTACAAATACAAAATATTTAATAGCAATTTTATTTTTTAAACAAGTCTGTGATTTTTCTCTGGGTGAGTGACTTGGCTTGTTTTTTCTTGGCAAACTGCAGAAGGTTCTTTGTGTGCAGAATCTTTATGGGCATGTCTTCATCGTCAAGGCCTTCAAAGTATCGCAAGGCTTCTTCCAGTCCTCTCACAGCTTGGGCAGCAGTAACTAACTGTTGAGATGAATCTGACTGAGGCTCTGGTTCAGGTTCAACTTCTGCAGATGTGGCATCCTGGAGAAATTCCTCAGGTGTCTGTAGCTGGGTTGTTGCTTCATTATCTTCCAGGGATGCCCAGTCTTCTATATAGTCATCAAGTCTTTGGTTGGCTAGATGTTCTGCCAGTTTCTGCTTTGCTTGCTCGTATTCTTCAGTTGTGAAGCCTAGAAACACTTCTGCATCTTCTTCAATGTCTTTGCTAGTAAGTGCGTGATCCCAACAGTTCTTAACAGTAGATGGCTTGACATCTCTCCAGGCTTCACCAGCAATGTAGCAGGCATTCTTCAGGGTCATGGCTTGCAAAAAGTCGGGAACACTTCTTTCATCATCCAGCATTGCCCTAATCAGCTCACGTCGGTAATTGACTTTGAAGTTGGCAATTATTCCTTGATCTAAAGGCTGCACTTTTGATGTTGTGTTCTTGGGTAGGTAGTGGACGACAATTTTCCCATCTCGGCTTCTTAAAGTCTCTGCTGGTGGGTGGGCAGGACAGTTGTCTAACAACAATACAGCTCTCTCTTCTAATGCTTTAGATCTCAGGTGATGACGCACTTCAGGCACAAACTTCTTAAAAAACCAGTCTTTAAATATGCTGCTGGTCATCCATGCATTACTGGAGTGTTCATAAATGATTGGCATGTTGCTCATGTTGACATGATTGAAACATCTAGGGCTGGCAAACTTCCCAATGCAAAGTGGCTTGAACTTGTGAGACCCAATCCAGTTTGTACAGAACAGGAATGTCATTCTGTTCTTAAGTTGCTTGAAGCCTTCTTTCTTGTGTTGATCATTTGTGCATGCCAAGGTACGCTCTGGTATCATCTTAAAGAACAGAGCAGTTTCATCACAGTTGTACACTTGAGCTTCCACATAGTGATTGTCTTGCATGAACTTCTTAAAATCTTCTTTAAATGCTGTTGCTGATTCGTGATCTGCAGATCTAATTTCTCCACTGGTCTTGACACTTGAAATTCCATGTCTGCGTTGCCACTTAAAAAGCCATCCATTACTACCCACAAAATCTTCACTGTCTTTCATCTTGCATGCCTGGGCCTTCACCATTTCACCAGATATGGGTTTTCCTTCAGCTCTCTCTTGTACAAACCATTTGTATAAAGCTTTGTCATGGGCTGGGTCTAGTGCTGTTCTGGCTCGTTTTCTAGATAAACCTTCACTCTCTTCAACTGTGTCAACAAAGTCTCGGAGCTTTTTCTCATCTTTTAACCAGCCTCACAATGTTGATTCAGGAATTCCAACCTCTCGTGAAACTTTAGTTTGAGATTCGCCGTTTCGTACTCACGACACAAGATTCAACTTTTCCTGCACTGAATAGGCTTTGCGTTTCGGCATGGTGATGTATTACTTCGCCTAGTAGATTTTCTAGTTGTACACACTAAACCCAGTTCCTTACTGAATGACTGCTAGAGGCTTGATCGTTTAATATATCGCGACTTTTGTTTGTACAAAATTAAATGGATTTTCTTTATTGGTGGATAAACATTGATTAACACTCATAGTGAAAGCGAGTGTGAAGTTACGAGTGTGAAAGTTGGCAGATGACACTTAGCATGAACGATCTATAACCTTTGAAGTTGATTGACACTCATACTAATCTCATTAGTCATAGCAATAGTGTGAAAGCGAGTGTGAAAGTGGACGAGTGTGAAGGTAGACAGATGAATGTTGGCATGAATATTAACTTAAAGCATCACGATCTATAACGCGGTCAATTTACAGGTGAATTTAAAATACATGTATTTTCATTGAAGAGTTGTATTGTAGGCCTACATGTATATTTGAAAAAAAAAATTTGGGGGACATTGTCCATCGCGTTATATGGAATATCGCGTTAATAAGAATCGTGTTATAAGGGAGGAGCACTGTAGTTCTTACTAAAACATTTGAAAGAAGAGAAAGCTGTGTGGAAAGGTGTATATGCACTTTTTGAATTTAGATGTAAAATTAGGAAAAATCTGGAAAACAAATTTAAATGCTTTGTATTGCTTTAAAAAATTTTTTTTCAACTTAAAATCAGTAGATGAATGTTGAGTGCATTTTTTCTAGTAAGAGCTGAACTTTTCCCTTTTTTCAACTATTATGAATATAATTTTCTACCTTTTCTGTTCAGCTTTGCCATACAGTGATTGGTAAAATTCATTATCTTAGGTACACAAACTTCAAATAACTGGCTGATGTTACAAATATTTCTCTGGGTTTGCTTAATGTTTCTAAAACTGCTCTAGATTATTTTATTTATATAATAACAAACATGAATTTAAGTTTGAAAGTTTTGATTATGTGATTTCATACAAAAGTAATTTAAATAGAATACCACTTATTTATTCAAGAACATATTAGATTCTAAAATTAGGTGGGAGTTTGAACTAATTTCACATTTTTGTTATAACTTTTTCAGTTGCAGTGTCTTTGTAACTAAAAGTAAAACAAAATTTTGAGGTTTTCTTATAAATTTTAAAAACATTTATATTATTTCAACAGATGAAGAGATTAATGTTAGCATTTATGTAGCAAGTTTTCTAATGATCCTTATCTGATCACTTCAGTTCAACCAGGCTATATGACACCTTAAAAATTTCATAGTTGTCATGTTCTAAGGCTCTATGGCACCTCGTGAGCTTTAATCAATTTATTTTGCAGAGAAGTGCTCAGTATCTGCACAAGGAGCTTCCAGTGCGTATTGCACATAGAATTAGAGGATTTCGCAATTTGCCATTCATAGTAGGATGCAATCCAACCATTCTACATGTGGTAAGTAGGTCAATTATTACTAAAACCTTTCCTACGTAAACTCAAGCTTTTCAGATAATTCTCAATTGTTTTAAAAGGTCAGTTTCAGTAAATATTAGCTGATGGTAAAACATTTGGTGGAGTTATACAAGTTTAAAGAAGAATTCATTTTGTTTACAATTGCATAGATAGTTGTCAACCTGTTTTTATGAATATTTCCAAAAAATTGATTTTTAGGCTGTCTTAAGACAAATGATTCTGGTTGGATTATTACATTTGTGAAATTTATTTTAACAAAAGCTTCACCTGGAAAATTAATCAGTTGGATAGTAGACAGTAAATATATTTTGTGTGTGTAAAACATTTACTAAAGTTTTTCTTTTTGGCCACATTAAAAAAGTAGCATTAAACTCTAAGTTATCTTTAAAGGATTAAGATAAGACATGTAAATTGTTTTTCTAATCATTGAATTTTAGAAGCTGTTGTATTTTTAAATTTTTTTTTCAGCATGAGCTGTATATCAGGGCATTCAACATATTGTCAGAGTTCCTACCTGTAAGCACATTCGAATTTTTGAATTTGATTTAAAAAATGTAAATTTATCCTTTCTTGAACTTTTTTTTTTTTTTTTTTGATAATTTACCTGACGGATTTATACACACATGCATACTTGCTCTCATACATATGCACTTTCATGCTACCCTTTGCTTCTGGTGTCACATCCCTCGTCTCACCTGGGCAGTGTTTTACCCTATGTTACCATTTGTGTACAACAGGGATAAAAATCAATTTGTTGGTCTGCAACTCTGAATTTTCATAGTAGTTCTGCCTGCTCTACAGCCACATTAATCCCATAGTTTACTCTTTTAAGATAATTTAATAAAGTATATTTTATGTATACAAAAAAAGCTTTATTTCCAGCAATTTTATATAATGCTATAATAAATAATTTTTACGTTGATCACTTATCTCTCAGCTGTTTTAAAAAATCAGATTAAAACTGGCTAAATGCATCACGCCGTAATAAGTTATCTCCCTTTGATTACTTCACTGATATTTCTTATATATTTTTATTTTTAAATTCTCCAGTAGTAAGAAACAAAATAACAAAATAATTCTTTTCCTAGATCAATGATTTGAATGATGAAGAGAGATATAGCCAAGTGTTGAGAAGCTTGCTGGATGATCACAAAAATGTTATTACTCTCATGGCTGAAGGGTTCAAAGAAAGCCGCAAACACATCAAGGTTAGTATTGCATTAGTACTTTGTTTGAATTTTAAAAAAAAAAACAAAGCAAACCGACTTTTACATTTGATGAATGCGAGACTATAAAACAAACAGAATCAAAGATATATATATAAAACTTCTAATAATTTCAAACTAAGGAGGGATGTTGCTTGCTATCACTTGCTTTATGGAAAAATGTTTTTGATATTGTTTAATTATAAAGTTGATCTTGATGCAGACTTTTAGAATCTGGCCAAAAAAAAACCATGCTGATGTGTAACTCTTACTGTATAAATTTCTTCACCTACAGAAAATCCATCAGACTTCTATTTTAATGGAGTCCATTTAGCTCATTGTCAGGCAGTTCATTTCCTTATGGCATAGCAGCAGTAAGCTGGAATGTGCCATTAGTGATGGAATTCTTGTTTCTGTTAACTTTGTTTAGATATGCTTTACAATAATCATAGTTTAAATGGGCTATTATAGGAAGAGAGATGAAAAATCAGTTTTTCAGTAACTGGCCAACCATTTGGCACTGGCAAAGAACACTAATCTGGTGACAGTTGACTGGTTCTAAGCCCATGATTCCTGGCAATGGACTTTAACTGATTCAACAGCTTCTGCAGTCACCCTATTCCGTGTTCTTTCTCATTATCACCCATGGTAGGTTAGAAAGGTTTCCATAAGCCACACTTAAATTTTCAACATGTTGCTGATGTAGATTAGTCTTGCACTTTTGTATCATCTCAGCATTCTTATGGCTCTTCTGTCATCCGGAATGTCCCCTCTCTTTCCATGATTGTATTTGCCAACATTTTGAGGAGCTTTTGAAGTAACATTTTATAGCAAAAGCAGAATTGATGTAATGGTGGTCAAATCCAGAGTGAAAACATGTCAACAACTTAAAATTTATTGATAATCCCCTATCTATGGAATCACTGAAAAGATGATTGCAGTCTTTTATGCAGAATTTGTTCTTATATGGTAATCCAAAACTTAAGAATATATTAATTTCTATGAAGTAAACATTAAAATTTTTTTCTTTTTATAAGGATGAGAGTTTAATTAAAAACTTTCTGGATCGAACGTTGACTTCTAGGTTAGGCATTCGGATGTTGGCAGAGCATCATTTGGCACTTTCTGATGAAAAGGTATGCATTCCACATTTTAAGAGACAAATACTTTGATTTAGACATTAAAGAATTGTAATATATGGAAGTTTGCTATTTTATTAATAACGTAGCTATCTCTCTTGTCCACTAAGTAAGAGGGAGAGAGAAAGAAATTACAATAATTCTCACTTGAATGTAAGCTCAAACAATTGTTTTTGTCTATCTTTTTCTTTCCCATTTTGTTTTTGTGTTAAACATCAGATAGCAAGTGAAGAATGTCTGGGTTTCTGTTATCTGATATGATTTCTCAGGTTATCAGTTCTGTCATTTTTATTCTTTTTTTGAATTTAAAATGCATAGTAGAACGGGAATTTATGGTAAGAGACTGTTTCATGTGAAATGCTTGGAATAAAAGTAGGACCCTGTTTTCAGCATTCTTTGCTTATGGTACAAAAATCGATTAGTTATGAAAAAGCCACTCTTTCTGAATACTGAAGTGCCAGGTTGTACAAGGTACATGACTGGCAATGCTTGTTTCCAGTAACCATAGCATTATACAACCTCATCGGGTGTCTGTCTTCCAGCAAGAAAATGAAGTGTACTTAAAATACTGTGGGACAGCAGTAGCAGGCTACTTAGGTATGCAAATTAATAGCTGCTACCACTTCCAGACCAGTGTTTTACTGAGTTGGTATACAATGGATTGGATGGAGCAGCCATGTAGTAGTAGGTATTATAATTTTTCTAAAAAATAAATTTTTTTTTAAAATTAAAAACAAGTCATTTTTCTCCAGTGATAGTGGAGAATGTCAAATTTATAAATTTACTAGTTAGAGAATGGGGTTGTGGTGTACAAACCTTGTTTAGATTGAAAAATTTGTTTTGTTACATACTGAATTTATTTGGAACCCAGGCTTTTTGCCTATCTTATTTTTTTTCCTCCCCACTGGTATGCAATGAGGCATTATAGATTAGTTTCATGTCACTCATTGCATTTTTGTGTTGCATCTGTTTGGCAAACGCGTTCTCATTTTCTGCAGCCCAACCATGTTGGAATCATCAATGTGAATTTTTCTCCTCGCAAACTAATTGAAAAGAAAGCAGAATTTGTCAGGTAAGATATTAAACTTCCTGGGTGGAAGGTACACTTAATTACAGATTAGTTGATTGCAGTGATATTTAATAAATGTCTTTGCTATGCAAACAAGAGTATACAACTTTCTTCAGGCACACTTCTCAGATTTTATGGGGATTTATCTAATTAAAACAATTTTTTGACTGATCATCAAGTGGATTAAATGTTGATTGTGACTGTTTATTAAGACTAAATTTAGCAAGTTTTTTTGTTAAATCTAAAAAAAAAAATGCTTTCAAACAACATTGCTACTAATATAACAAGGGCTTTAATAGAATCTGAGGGTTTCTGTTTTTTTTAATATCTAATTCAAAAGCTTGTAAATCTTATGTTGGCACATGTTTATAAGACATGAAAAATAAATATCTACAAAGACTAGCTGCTTTTGGAAATTCCTAATGTTCCCTTTATCAGTTAGACTGGACACCATGGAAAAATTTTTTTAAAATGTATTTGTGTGACAGCTTTTGAGCAGAACCTTCAAAATTGTTTTTGTAACATTTTCTAAAAAATAACTTGTAGTCCAGGCAGGCGGCCCTAAGTGTATCAGCTGATACATCATTATAATCACAACAATTCTATTTTATCTTTTTTACTGTGCGCTAGATTGTGCATTTTCAGGGCTTTAACTCTGAGAATGTATCAGAAAAATATTAAAGCAACACATTGGAAATGAAACATCTAAACCAAATTAATTTTTAACAAATTACAACTGTAACCTAATTATATTGCATATTACTTTTTTTTTTCGTAGTTCTTGAAATTTAAAGTTTCAAACTATACCTTCCTTCCTTTTTAAGTGCAGCTCATTTGGGTGTGCCTTGCTGATCTTGACCAGCTAGCTGCCATGTAGTTTTTCTCCCACATTTAAACATGGAGAGAGTTCTCAAAAGGGCTACAGCTACATCACCCAGTATATGGTGGGACTCAGCAGCTCATACAACCTGCATGAGTAGTTCCTCCTGGGAGCTGCCAGTACCACTATATTTGATGTCTACCGAGTACCACCCCCTATTTTTTTGTCAACTCTGCTCATACAAATCAGGTCTGCTGATTTTAAATTATTACAATTATCAAGCAGATTTTTAAAATGTCAGTATAGATTAAACATTTAAATGGGCAATTTCTTTTAATCCCCTAAAATGCAAATTATTTGCATGCTGCGTGTTAGTTTTATTTTTACTTCTGTGTTCAAGAAAATTTAGAACTGGAGTTAGGTTGATAGCTCATTTGTTAGGTTTGTCTGGATGACTTGCAATATTAAAGATTTTTAAAGAATACGTGTTTGTTTCAGATTAATACTACTATCTAAAACTAAGGAGGGTTTTGTTGTTTGTAACCTATATTTTATTCTTTGAAACGTTTCAAGCTTACAAACTACAGATTCTGTTGGATTTTGTGTGCTGTATTTGTTAGTACTAAAAGTTAACTTTCTTTCAGGAATGTTTGTATGAATAAATATGGTGCTGCTCCCCACATCAGGCTTAATGGACATTTGAATGCCACATTTCCCTACATTGCTCCTCCACTGGACTACATTTTGGTGGAAATTCTAAAAAATGCCATGAGGTACGGTTTGCTTATTGTTTATATAAATTATAGCAGCTGTTCTGTGAGCAAAACTTTGAGTAATGCAGACTTTCAGATCTTGTAATTGAAAATATCTTTCTACAATGTATTATCTACTAAAGGCCATTTCATGAATGCTTGTATGCTGGAAATGCGACGACAGCCGTTAAAATGTCCAAGCTGTTCTTTGGTCAGAAACGATTAATTTTGGAAACAAAAGTAGATAGCATCATAGATCTAACATTATGACTTGTAATTCAAATTCACAACATCTGTCTAAGTTGACTTGGGTTGGTAGAAAATGAACTTAAACCAAATTCTAAAAAATAATCTTTTTCTCCACCATGATCTGATGGAAGCAAAATAGATCAGGAAGTCACAGCGTTAAAATTTAAATAACTAAACCAAAATAAAAACTTAGGCACTAGCAGAAGGATCGGTACAGATGTAGACTGTCCTGGAATGTTTACCATGCACTTAGATACTTCATGCAAGCATCCTTAAATTGTGTTGCAAAATTTAAAACAATCTACCAATCTCATTTACCAAGCCACACAGAAAACTAGAGTATGGTATAATTATCACGTACATGTGAAAGGGCAGACAATTCTTAAAGTTTGTGATGTTGGGAATGATCTAAGAAAAGGTAAAAGCAACAGTCTAATTTAATTTATACTGAACACTAGAATAGTGATGTGAGGACAATGGACTGGTATCTGCCATATTTGTATTGGTCATCAACATTGTGCAACAGCTATGTCCAGTGGCAGACAAAAGTTTAAGAATGATGGCAGTACAAACAAATTGACATCTAAATATGTATAAACAAACATTCCAGCATGACCATTACACTGATAGAAAAGCAATTTATTGTTTTAATTAGCATATTCATTAACATGATCAGTTGCTTTTTTTTGCATCATCAGTTTCTGGCAACAAAAGTTTAATATTCAAAATTTTTAGAGATTACATAAAATAGATCAAGGAAGTATTAGTATTTGGTCAGAGCCATAAACATCAATCAGTCTGACAGCACTTATGCATGGAGTCCACAAGAATATTCACTGATCTATGCAGATAGTGACCCAAGTCGACTAAATAATTTGCAAATCTAAATTTTGGTCTTTTTAATAACTTTGCTTATATTGTTCCATAGATTCTATTGGATTCAATCAGGTCTTTGAGCTGGCCACTTGTAAACTGGAATTTTCTGATATGTAAGATACTGCTTGTTGATGGTGGCCTAATGTTTTGGATTGTTAACGTGTTAGAAAATTCAGTTTAGCTGGAAGTTGTTCTCATAATATGGTTTTAGTATATTGACCAAAATGTCCAAACAAACTGATCTATTATTCCCTGGATATGATGAATAGAACCTGTTCCCTTTTTTGAAGAAATAGCCCTATAACAATGGATCAATTCCTACATTTGATCAATGATTTGGTACACTTAGGATAGAATGCTTCACCATGTTTTTGCTGTACTTAAGTCCAACCATCTGATCTTAACCTTTGGGATCATGATTTACTAGATCAGAGCGCCTTGATGAACTGAAATCAAGCTCTTTGTTCTTCAAGGAAACAGAGTTTCTTCCTGAAAATTCCCCATTAATTCAAAATCACAAAGTTATCTCTGGACAGTTTTCAAGGAAATTGGTAGATTCTCCAAATCTCTTAAAATGTCATTGGCTATCTTGTACCAGTAGATGATTGACTCTTTTCGATTGGTCCAAGCATTTATGGTTTGATATAGTTGCTTGTTTACACAGCTTCCAGTAATCTGATGCCTTCCTGCAAGGCACCATGCTCCAAGCATGTTTTGTTGGATTTAAACTGGCTTTTTAGTCATTGTAGGATACTTAAAAGTTGTATATTAGTTTACAATATTTTGTTTGTCTGAAAAAAGTACAAATAGAAGCAGTTGATTTGGCATTCTTAAATTTATTGCTTTGAAATTTTGCCAAAATCTAAGAAAATAGTATTTGCAAAATATTTACTACCGATCACATTGATGTATAAATCAATCAAAAGAACAAAAGATTGCTTTACTATCAGTGTAATTTTCATGCTGTAATGCTTATTTTTACTTTGTGTCAATTTATATTCTGCTATTTCTGCTATTGTTCTTAAACTTTTGCCCCCACCCAACCACCACCACTACCACTCTAGATGTACTGAACGATTTGTTTACTGGAAGCCAGAAAGGTCATTACTTGTCTGATGTAACATGCATATTGGCAGGCTTGATAAACATGGACTACAGTTGCTTTTCTTGGGCTCCACTTGGTCCAATATAAACCCCATTGAACATTTGGATGGATAACCAAGGACTAAGTGAGTAACCTCACATCACCATTAGTCTGCATGTTTATAGGGAAACAAACAGGGTTGGCAGTGATTATTTGATAGTTATACCTATACTGCACATTACCAAATAATAAAGATGACTGGACAGTCCAAGGATCTCAAGAACTTGGTTTTGGGTCCCATGACAATAAAATAGGTTATTGAAGAGAGTCCTGTAGGCTCTCATTAATTGTAGTATGTAAAACTATTGCATATCATTTTCCATGCTTTAATTTTAATCCTACCGAGCTAGAGTAAATATTAATAATCACAATAGATTGGAAGAAATAGTTGCAATAAGTCACTGATAACTTGGATAAAAATAATCAATCAAGCATTCACTGATGCTATAATTTGTTTGTTTACCTGTTGAGCATCTGTAAGTAATAATCAACAGTTAATTTAACTGTAAAAACAATTTTTAAAATGCAAATGATTGTTATTGAGTATGACTGATTGATTTTCCTTTTGTTTCATTATTATATACGGTTGATGTATTTTACACACATTAGCAACTAAGTATGAAAACATGCAGATTAGATTGGAAAATGTGACAGATAGGCATAAATTAACATAAAGCTGTATGATCTTTCCTTAAACCCTTCATTAATGTACATTGATGTCTCTGTAAACTTGAAATTTTTTTGGAGGATGAAAGCAATTGGCTGATGAAACTGCAGCATCTCATCCATGGTTAGACAAAGAAAGCCATAAATAAAATGTTAACTTTCATCTGATCAGCAGTAAGTAAATTCCAAAATCACAAGTATTCAGTGATGACTGGTTGAGATTATTTCCATGGCTGGAAAAAACATGAATTTGAGACTAAGATTCGCATTAAATGTATGTGGTTGCCATGATGAGAGTAAGAAAAATGCATTTGCAACAGATGGAAGTATGAGCATTCAGTACAGTGCATTTATGTGACATGAAATGAATCCTGAATATTTAATTGCTCCAGATGGAATATTTGCTTAAGAAAGGAAACAACTATAATGGCTGCTATTGAAAAAGTCATTGATCAAAATGATCTGGTTTTGGTTGGGGATGGGGGGGGGACTCTGTATTTTAGAGTGAAGAGTCCCTGGACTTCTGCCTTGGTTATAGATTGAGATCCCTGGACAGTTATTGCACATTGATTCTGTCACTATGGTGTTCGAATGTGGCAGGGATCTGTATATTTGATAAGTCATATATTCAAACTTCCCTCTTCAAATACTGCTACTATTTTTTTTTAACTAGTCACTTGCAAATAAAATAACCTATATATGTTAATTAAATCATTCTTTTTCAGATATTTTTAATTTATGATTCTTTATTTTCTCAATTTTAAATTCTTAAAATTTACTTATTGCATTATCAGCTGTTTATTTAAAGTTTGTTTAATGCAATTAGAGACTAGACATAAATATGCAGCCTGAGACTCAGACCATTCCAGTCACACGTTCTCAAGCCATATGAACAGGTACAGACCAGAGGAAGTCTCCATATTTGGATAGCCATGCCATATGCAAAAGATTTGCAGGAACTGACATGGACTTTGGAAACAGATACATAGTTGGTCAATGGGATATTGGCAGAAAGAGGCCAGTGGAAAATGTTAGGTTGTTACAAACATTTTGTCGGGTTTTTTTATTGCAACAATGAGACTTCGTATTGTTGCTGAACATGAAGATTATTAATCAAAGTAAGTTCCATTACAATCGATATATGCTTCTGCCAACGAGTTACAAGTGCATTTATACCATTTTGAAAAAATTCTGGATTTCAAGAATTGATAGACTGGTGAAAGGCAGTTTTAATTGCTGCTTGGTTGGCAAAGGATTTCATATGAAAGAAGCTGTTGCTGTGTTTCAAAAGGTGGTAGTTTGGGTGAAAAGTCTGGTGAATAGGCTGAGTGAGGGAGAACTTCATACCTCAACATCCTCAGTTTCTGAAGTTTGCAACATGAGGACGAGCATCGTCATGGAGCAGGATTGGGCCTCTTTGATTCACCAATGCTGGCTGTCGTTGGAAGAGTTTCTGATGAAAAATGTTTAATTCACAACGTTACCTTCCAGCTGTGATGGTTTTGCCAGGTTGTAAGAAGTTATAGTGGATGACACCAGTTGCAGTCTGCTTGTCAAGCTTTTTCACCTTGCTGATTGCATCTAGATGCTAGGAAACAGTTGCATTACTTATATCAAGCTACCCAGCAATTTCTTGCACTGTTTTTCTTGGATCAGCTTCAACTGAGGCTTTCAGACGGTCGTCATCACAGCTGGAAGGATGGCCGCTATGTTCCTTATCTTCAAGGCTCACATCTCCTGATTGGAACTTTGCAAACCATTGTTGAACTGTGCGCTCATTCCTTGCTTGCTTAATGTTACAAGTTGCCTTACTTTTTTTGTAACCTAGTATGAACTCGTGAAGCAAAATGGCACAAAAAACTCTTCTATCCGTGCTTCAGTCAGAACCCTGAAACAAATATCCATTTTATGACTTTTAAAAAGGTAGGTTTTGCATAATGTATTCCTAAGTACACGTTACAAAACAATATATAGCTTATCTACATACACCTTCACTGACATGCAAAAAATGAACCACAAATTAACATAATATAAAAACCGACAAAACTTTTGTAATGACCTAATAAATCTGAAAAACACTAGATAACAGAAATTGTTTTGTGAAGAGGTTTGTGGAAAGTGAAGCTCATTAACTGGCTGCGAATGTCAAAGAACAAGTACAGGTGTCCATGAGAACCACCAAATATCTCCAAAGAATGGTTTACACCAGAAGAATGGTGAGACAAACCACTCTCCACCCCATGCAATGTCGTACACTTTTCCTGCCTTTTGGAAAAATTTTTTTTCTTTTTGGATCCTGGTTTTCAGTTTCTAGACTACAGAACAGGGATTGTCATAACTGTGTGAAAGATATGGTAGTCAATGGGGAATATGTGGGTTACTGGATGGTTTGAGATGGGTGGTCTGGTATGCCAGTGGTCCTCTGTCAAAAGATCTTAGTGCGCATTACAACTACCATGGCTTGACCAATCACCATTGGGAAAATGGCCTAATATACATTCTGTGCCAGGAATGGACTGTAATCCCACACATCAGATTGTGTAGATGAAATCCAATCCCATGTGGGGAACACATCTTGCATAAGGAAAAGTGCTGCACCACAAAGCATTACCACCACCACCCCCTTGATTTTATTAGTGCAAGTTCCAAAAGAAAGGTTTCTTTCAAATTTTGGCATGTCTATTAATTTTAACTTTCTGTGCATATATACGCACATACAAATCTGTTCTACTTGTGACATTTTTTTTACATAATTTTTGGAGTAGGTACATAGCTACATTTTTATTTTTCTATTGAAGCCATTCTTGAATGATTGACTGGATTTGAGAGAAGCACTTGGCATTTTTTTATATATGAGAATAAATAAATATTGGTTGAACTTAATGGAAAGTGCAAATAAAATTAAAGGACATCTTTATTGAATACTTTTATTAAATTTATCCTTTTTTTTTAGGAGTGCTATTTATTCTAGGGGTCATTCATTTATCTCATGATAAAGAAATAACTAATTTTTTTACTCACCATGTAAGTCACATGATCAGGTCTCACCTGTGCATGTAGGGTCAAACTATCTAAATCTTAATATACCTACAACAGAAAATTTAGACTAAGCCTAATGGTGATGCCAGCTTTTTATGCATGGTTAAAGAGATAGTCTTATACATTTTTTTTTTTTTTTTTTTTAGCTGGGCAATAATTCTGCATTTGGGGCATCAATTTGAAAATTATGGACTTAATCATCTGATTATCCCCTAAATCATTATGGGATATGCATAATCTTTTGGTCACTACCATGTATGTCAGGCTGGCCATGAGATATTTGGATGACTTTCTAGCTGCCTTTAAAAAAAAAATTAAATGCAGAATTATTGTTAGATTCATAAACAAATTATCAATTAGCCCTTTGAAGGTAAAACTTTTAATTGGGTAATTAGATGTTTTACTTATTTCAGGTCTACAAGTAGTTTAAAAACAAGCTCACAGAAAGATAAATTATACATAAGCTTTTGAGACAGCCATCACAGCAGCAGCAACAGCATCTTGAGATGTACTTATTTTTGTCTAAGCTTAGCAAAATTCTCATTAAAAAAAGATTACTTTAAATTTATAAAATGATAAACAAAAACCATCCAATACAAGTGCTCATTAAGTGTAGCTGTCAGCAGCCAAAAATGTGATTTTAATGAATTTTATTTATAACGAAGTGTGGCTAATTCTGTGATTTCAGATCTACTGTGGAAACCCACTTGGATAACTTAAATTACCTGCCTGACGTTGTGGTCACCATTGCAAACAATGACACTGATTTTGTTTTACGGTGAGTTGTTTTTTTAAGCATGTATATGAAAAAAGATTTTTTTTTTTTTTTTGGGAGGGCAACATTACAAATGGGTAACTATATTTGTTTGTAGGCTTCTCTAAGGTAGAGAGCTATTGGTAGGGTAGAGGCCAGATAGTCGTAGATCTTAGATCCAGGTGGCATAATGACTAAATGTGGCTTTTCAGCTGATTGCTTAAGTGTTACTTTTAGCTTGGCAAAGCAGAACATCATTGACCCAACTTCTATCACACTGTGGCAGCAGGATGGTTGATGGCAGCATTAACCATGTACTGGATTAGTTAGTGAAGATTTACCCTTCCATGTGACTCAGCTCTTACTCTTCTGGATGAATGTGGATCATGCAACTAGTCCCTAAACATGGAAATGAACTGCTATGGTGAAGGTGGTGTGATAGGTGGCCATAGATTTGTGCATTTCACAGAGATAATCTGACTGTAATGGGACGTAGGGATGAGACATTCTAAATACCTGCCAGACCATGTGTAGATGCAACTGGAAATAACTTCGTTTTAATTGACGTTAATGCTTAACCACATAGGGCACGTGATCGACCAACAGCTTTAAAACACACCATTAATTGTATATGGTCAGCATGTTCCGCTTAGCTAAATCTTATTGAGAATGTTTGGGAACCCCTGGGATGATGTACTGCTGCTTCTGAACTCCCTTCAAAAACTGAAAAATTCTGATAAGACAATGGACCTTATTGCCCCATTGCTCTTGTTGATAATGGTTTATAAACAGCATGCAAAGTTGCTGTGACTTGTGTACATTCTTTGTTAAAATTTCTTTTTGATTCCTGATTTGGTCCTGTTTTTTGCCCTTTCCACCTCTAACATGTATTTGTAATTTACATGTACCTTTTGATTTAATTTATTGATGAAGAGTTTGTGATGATCATTTCGTGAATAAAATTGTAACATTTTTCTTCTTTTTTTTTTTTTTGCTTAGCTTGTTGAAACTACTATATTGAGATCATTGTGGGGGCCAATGGCTGTGTATGCGGGTGTGCTGTGGTTGTGGGGCCCAAGTTCATTCCTTATTGGGGACTGACTTGGTTTGACATTTCCTCTCAGTGGTGTTCTAGTAGATTGTACATGATATATGAATATATGCAGAATGTATTATAACTACTAAACATGAAAATAATCAAAATTGTAACCAATCCATATTTCTACCTTTTTATTTAGGATATCGGACAGAGGTGGAGGTATTCCCCATCACATTCTCCCTAAGGTGTGGGATTACAATTTTACAACAGTTGATTCTGATGTTGATTTGAGGGTGAATGGAGGATTGTTTGGAAATATAACACACACTCCTCATACTGGCCCTACCCCAGGAAACATGCATGGGTGGGTATGCAAGTAAACAATAGGCTTCATCTTTGTCCTTTAAAAAGTTTTTAAATTAGTAATAGTTCAGTGGAAATTATCTAAGAATCCTGTTAACCTGCCTTCAAAATGGATGACAAAAGGTTTGAGAGGACTGACAGTACCGGTGGTTTTGAGGACTCCTTGAATGTATGGATGATATAAAAGGCTTTTGCTATGGAATTAAACACTAAATTTCATTAAATATGTCCTTGAAATTACAAGTAAACCTAAATTAGTATGCTAATGCTCCAAGAGAGTGGATCTCTAACTAGTTTATTTGTAAATTTTCTGGATTCCTGTCCATATCCTAGATGAATTTTTAGAAATCCTAATGCCTTATTGAATATGATGCACGAAAGGAGAACCTGCTGCTGGCTTGTCTCAAAAGAACACTAGTTTCTGCTGCTGCTGCTAATTTTCAAAATCATTTTACATATAGGAGTTCTACATATAGATACTGGCAGTAAATTTGAGATGTATTTGAAAAATTGGATGAAACTCAAATATGAAGTCAAAACTTTCCTTAATTGACTGCTTATATATATGCCATAGAGGAAAGTGAGTTCTTATAGACCTTAACTATTTAATTAGATGCCTGTTAATGCATCTGCAAGGTGCAACTGTCTGTAACCCAAAAAAAACTTTTAAGTGACTTAATGAATAGTTCTGATATTTTTTTTAATTTGGTGTCACCACTGAAGTTGTTATACTTTCAGAATGTGTTCGGTTTTATCAAGTAATAAATTAGCTGATTCCTTAATGAGAGATTTGTTTTTTACATTAGAAAACTTGTGTTCTTTCCAGTTTAGAATTTGAAAATATGATGAAAGTGGACATGAATACACTTAGTGCTACAATTTTTTTTTTTAAAGAAACACTGGAACTTTGATTTAGAAGCCCAGGGTTTTGTTAGGTTTTTGAAACTGTCTGATGTGGAGACCATCGAAGAAAAGCTGGAGCTCTACTGTGTATCATTTCTTGTTTTGTTTTTAGGTATGGGTTTGGCCTCCCAGGCTCCAGAGCCTATGTAGAATACTTGGGTGGATCCCTGACTCTAGAAACCTTGCAGGGAATTGGCACAGACATTTACCTACGTCTACGTCATATTGATGGAAAGAGAGAAAGCTTTCGCATTTAATTTTTTGGACTTGTAATCAAGAACTATTTTCTAAATACAATTACTACTATATTATGGTGGTTTGAAGATTTTTGAGGGTAAAATTTTCAGACAATTTTTTTATATCTAATGCAAATGCTTGCCTTGTTTCAGTTGGATCTAAGACTGTTTCCTTATGGTAACAAGTCGTCTTAATTAGGAGAGGCTAGACAGCCAATTTTTTCTTCCCATTTACCAAAGTAAAAAGTATAAAAAAATTCAATGCAAATTTTAATTTAATTTCTCTAAGTGAACAAATGTTTGATTATTTAAATAGATAACTTGGCTAGGCTACAAATAAAGAATACATAAATAAATAAATTTATACAGTAACAGATTTTATATTGCAAAGCAGATGTACAAAATAGGATGTAGTGCAATTATACAATCCATACTAATGTTTTGGTTTTATCTGCATTTTGGTTTTTCTACACACCTCTGAAAAAAAGATCCACTCAGATTTATCTTTGGTAGATGTTGGAGGCAATGATTAATTGAACGTTTGATTTTTCTCTTAGCTAAAATCTTAGTTGTCAACATTTAAGTTACAAAGGAAAGCCAACAAAATTTTAGTTTAAACTACTGAAAAGCAGCGCGAGCTATATAACTTTAAAATATGTTTGTTTTTTGTTATGCTCAACCATACCACACTAATTTTGTGGTGTACTTGCCTGAATCTCAACTGTCTGAACTGAGTTTTCTCTCTCTCTTTGTCTGTCTGTCTCGTCCTCCCCTTGACTGCTTGCTTGCTTTCAGTTTTGGGAGAAAGTATCTTGATATTAATTTTACTACTATAAGTTGAAACTTTTAGACACATTTAGCTATAACATATGCATTTTTCCTGAACATTTTTGTACTTCAAATAGCATTTGAATTTTTAAAAAAAATACCATTTGTACTAAACACTGTATATTTAAGTTTTATTGGAATCTGAGTAGGTGAAAATGAATTTGCATTTATTTGCATTTGGAATCCTTTTGTGCTTGAGGCAAGGAATAATGCTAAATTATTGCTGTTTGGGAATGATGAGATTACTGCCAGAAGGAGAACAAGAGTAGAAACATTCCTATGGTAGCTTTATTCTTAAATAAATACTTATTATATCAGTTATACATGAAGAAAATATTGTTTGAAAGTATAGAAAACTTGAATCTTGTTTTTTTTTTTAACAAGAATATTTTTATGCAAATAAAATTCAGTGAGAAGGAATTGTCTTCATTTGTTATTCAGCATTTGATAATTGCTTTCATAGGTTCCAACTTGAATTGTGCCTGAACATGATGTTTGTGGCTTGGATGGAGCAGGTAGGTGGACAGCCATGAAGGTGATCTGTGTTGAACTGCAAAGATTTCTACTTGCTTGATCAAATGGTGGTGCTTGCTGAGTCATCTTATAGCAGCAAAACTTTTATGGTAAAATTGAAAAATTCTGGTTTGTTTACCTACCATTGCAGGTTAAATGTTGAAATGCAGTTTCCTTGGAAACTCTTGTTAGCATGGTGTTTTTATTTAGTTTCTTGGAGAAAAAATGTGTAGGGCATGTACAGGATCTTTAGTCATTGACAAAGTACATATTTTTTTTCCATTACGAAGCTGTTATGTGTTTAATGTTTTTGAGTTATGCATGTTGAATCCATGAACTTCTAAATAGCTGCCATCTTCAGTGGTTCCACGAATGTTTTTCTGGCTGTTAGTGATAACTGCTTCAGAAGTTCGCGAACTGTTCAAAAGGGAAAGGTTCACCTGTGTAGCACAGCAGTGACTCCCACAGGCTTGAGAATGCTGCAACGGTTTATCCACCTATTAGAGATGGAGCTCATTGCAGTGACAATCCACTAATTATTTATTTTAGCTGCATAACCAACATCAATTGGGAAAGAGACCTAGATGTTTCACAATTAATAAAATAAATAAAATATGGCCTTGTAGTAATTTATTTTACTTATTATAACATCTCAAAAACTCTGTAGATGCCCTAATATATCTTACACCATTACAAAAAATACGTAACTATGATTTTATTTTGAAATCTATTTTGGATGTAACTCGTATCTAATAAATTCTTCTATTACCAAGTATTTACTTCCAAGATAAGACTTTCATCATCATGTTACATTATTAGAACATGATTTCTTGGAATGGGCCCAATCCGAAGCCAGCTGCTTTGTTAAACTTTGATTAATTATCTTACAAACTGTTAAGATGAAATGCATTATAATTTATTAAAATCACTGTTTAAAAAGTGAATGTTTTGCTGGTGTTAACTTACGATATGTAATAGTCAGGGGGGTCGCGTCTCGTTATATCATCGTCGTCATCTTATCTTGGTGTATGGCAGATTTGACTTCAGCTGCTTGGTAAATTCAAGTTTAGCATTACTGCCGTCTTTAACAGTGGTACTGGACATGCGGACCTAGGCCCCCAGAAGCGAACTCTCTCATAAACCCTCAACAAAATCGTCCTTTTTTTATTTGTTGTTTTTAAATTTGGTTTTTCGTTTGTTGCAGATTTGTTCGGTTGTTTCCTTCCTCCCCCGAATATTTCTTAGATATATCTGTACCGTGTCTGAGATCGGGCGGGTCTTGGGGAGGGGGAAACCTCGTGCTTTTAGGGGTTCCTCTTATTGGTCGTACACCCCCCCCCCCCCGGGAAATGCCTAACCAGGAGGAATCCAAAGTTCCCCCAGTTTTCGATAACTGGCGGAGAGGGCGACATCTTGGCGGCGGCCCTCTGTCTGCCTTCTATCGGCCGAGAGCCGCATTACGGCGGGGTTACCTGCCCTTGGCGGCCGCTGTTTATGGTAATCCCCCAGATGACAAACTGCCGGATTCTGTGCACTTCTTCAGAATCTTTAATTCTCTTCTCTGGCGATTAAAGAAACTATGCATTGTAGCTTTTTTAAGCAATTTATTGCGAGATGTTTCCGCAGTCAAGAAAATAAATATTCTGCTAATTTTAAACAAAAAAAACAAGCCCCCTCTATCCACCGAGAAGAGAAGACGGCGGCTCAGGCGACAGCTAAACGGGCGGGGAACCGGTACAGATAACTTCCATCAACTAGAGCACTTCGCTGTCCAGTCCTCGGTAGTATAGTGGTAAGTATCCCCGCCTGTCACGCGGGAGACCGGGGTTCGATTCCCCGCCGGGGAGGTGGAAATTTTATTTTATTTTTAGATTTAACTTGTTAATGTACTCTTTTGCATCAGTCCGTGAATTATGTAGTCCAGGCAGCATTCGTCTGCACTAACAGAGATATATAAAAAAAAAAAAAAAACCCACCACTTTCCTATTCATTTTAAATTTTTATCATTTTCACCTTAATTTTTTATGTGAGACATCACCTGCAGAAAAAAGTTAATTATCGCCTTCGATCAAAGTTTGCAAGGAAAAGAGTGAAGGCTAAATAAAGTTCAATCTTTTACATTTGGGCAGGAGGAAAACAAAACAGACACTTGGAATATTATATGATAAAATTATCATCAAATTGATGGAGAAAACTAGAGTTCATGACCGACTGTTTAGTTTAGAATTCAAAATGTCCTAAAAATCATTTTAATTTTCTCTGTACAAGAAAAACTAATTATATGAATCTACATTAAATCAAACCCCATAGAAATGGCATTTTCTCAGATAAATCAAGTACTGGTACTGTGGACTGCTGCACCAGTGGTGGCCCAGACTACAGTAACAGAGGCTGTATTGTCCACGTGCCGCTTGACTGTGTGCCCAGTTTTACTTCGTTTTCCAGTCATTTTGATGCATCAAATGTTCTGACAGGAGGCCAACACCCACCCACCCCTCTCCACAAACATGGCAACTCTCTTAAGTTTTCTTAATGTAGCATGGCATCTGCAGTTGACTGGTCATCCATCTCTTGATCTCAACCTCATCGTGCAAGTCTGGGATGGTCTACCATCATTGTCGGCCTAAAATCACTGTTTGCACGAGAGTGAATACCCCTGCTGGTTCATGAGTCACACGTAGCAAGAAGTGGCGATGCCAGGTACTGGTGCTAAGGTTGGACAATCAGAAACAATTAACTGTTATTACAGATGTTCAAACTATTTTTACCAATTCCATGTGCTGCTATACCTCAGGCAGGCAACACAACTTGTTCAGATGTGTTAGATGTACAAAATGCCTCTTCCCCCACCCCACCCCACCCACACACACATTAACCCTTGTTTCCAGAACTAGACAGTCTGCTTGGTTTCTACATTTTGTTTGTCAGATTTTATTTTCAAAAATTTTTTATTTATTTATTTTTTATATATATATATATATATATATAGTGAACCAACAAAAATACAGGGAACAAAAGAACTATTTTGTGAAAATATTTAAAAGCGAAAACTAATGGTCCTGGGTTCAATTACCACTGCTGGCACATTGTTGTGTACACCTCTCAGTGTGGCTCAGTGGTGAATGTGTTGGCTTCAGAACCTAAGGGTCCTGGGTTCAATTCCCACTGCTGCCACCTTGCAGTGATTTCCATTAAGGTCTACATGAGAGATTACTGTTTGTCAGGCAATGTGGCTCAGTGGTGAATGTTGGCTTCAGGACCTAAGGGTCCTGGGTTCCATTCCCACTGCTGGCATATTGTTCTGACACCTTGCAGTAATTTCCATTAAGGTCTACATGAAAGATCACTGTTTGCCTTTGGCAAATGTGTTGGCTTCAGGACCCTAGGGGTCCTGGGTTCAACTGCCACTGCTGGCTGAAATGGCCCATTTTGACTTGCAGGCTCAGTCTATTTACTTACATAATGTCTGTGTACAAGTTTAGATTACTGAGAGCTTGTTTAGCCAAAAACACACAACTAACAAATATCATTGAAATTGCAAATAAAGAACTAAGGTTAGTTTTAAGACAAAGTCTATAGAAGTTGGTTGATAAATGGAAAGATTTAGCAGCAATTTTGGATTCTTCTTTTCAACTATTACAAAGCATAAAACTGTTTGTTTTTGTTTTTTCTACTTGATTAAAGCAAATTAACTCTTTACCTCAGTTATTTGTCTACTTGGAATCAGATTTCTATTCATGAGTGAGCAGACAATCATACAAATTATATTCCTGCAGAACAGTTATTCCAACTTAGATCTGAAGCAAAAATGTTTGTAAACTATTTTATGCAAAGATGCTGACAGAGCCATAGTTCAGTAGAATCTTCTTATTTGAACAAATCTTTTAAAATTACCTGTGTTCTATATTCCCTTTAAATTTATGTATAGTCTTTTTCAGGAAAATGTTGTTAAGGAGCCACAGCTGACAATAGTACTATTATCTCCCCTTCTGCCCAACTCCCTTTACTTGGGGCAAATATCATAAAAAGATGCAATTAAAAACAGGTCACTTAAAGTTAAGTTTCATCGCCTCGTGTGCGACTTAAGGGAACACAACGATAGTCATTACTCAGCAGAAGAATCGTCGAAATGTCATAAGGAAATAGCTGAGAGAGAGAAAAAACTGGTAGTGTTGACATCAGCAAGTTTTTATTTTACATACAAAGTCTGTTTGACCGTCGACATGCACCAATTAAAAATAGGAAAAAAAAAAAAAAATTGTTTGCTTTATTTAAAAAGGTATCAACACCCAATCCCTTTTTTTGCTTCAGTAAATTATTTCCATTGTAATGAATTTGAATTTTTAAAAAAAGTGTACATTCCACTGTAACAACTCAGGTTGGATGACTGGAGCCAGATCCTGCTTCAGGTTGAGAGTATCTTCAGGAAATTATCTATAAAATCATAGTTTACAAATCAGACTTTCTGAACTGAAACGGCTCCAATTTCGGAGGATTGAATAAAAACCCAAACAATTTTGGTGTTGGCCACCTGTCTGAGAGAAAATAGGGCAGATGCTGAGGTTTGGTTCTTAACCGCCCATCAGTTTCTGCCATCTAACTTTCATCCATTATAAAATCAAAAAGAGAAAACAACAACGGTAGTAAATAAAATGAATAGCCATATGATGTTTGTTTTTTTTTCCCTTCTAAACTTGTCAAAAGCAAAAATATTTTGATGCTAAACAATTACTAACCAACCAATTCTCACTGGGTGTTTATTTACATTTCTCGGAATGGCCAAAGGTAAACAGCCATTTCCTCTCCCCCTGCAGTTAGTTCTCAATGGAAAATATAAACAAATTATTGTAGACTAAATAGAAACGCTCCTCATTCAGAATTGTGTTAAGAAAATGTAATAAAATAACTTTTCCCAAAGAACTGTATTGTTCATTAGAATAGTAAAACAGCTGAGAAAGTCATCAACCATGAATGTGGCCAAAAGGGTCCAGGAGAATGTCGCAAGTACCATATTAGGTCGAAGCTAAACAAAAACAGATAGGGGCCCCAACAACGAAAAAATAATCTACCTTAAATGGCAGCTGTTAGAACACTGGCTTACAGCGTTCAGTTTATATCCAGCACCATTTTAATCCCTGATAGCCACATACTTTCACATTTGGATTGTGTAGAGATGACGACGACAACGTGGGGGCATGGCAAGAACAGGACAGACAGGTGACCTTTTTAATTCCCCACTAAAATAGCGAGATTGAGCCCATTATCTAACTAAATACTAATTAATAAAAAGCTGCTTTACAGGTAAAAACTTTGTAGTTCATATAATAAACAAGAACCAACAATTAATGAACTTGGTGTAGGAAAGAGAAATTTCCATAATCAACGAAACCCTTGCATTGTGACCTTTCACCTAAAAATTAGTCATCAGACTAGCATAGTTTTATAGTATAATGCAGAAATAAAAAATTATATTTGAAGCAACTGCATATTATAAATGAAAAAAACAACAACACAAAATAAAGCCCCTCCTTTGACGAATTGTTAGTAACTATTACACAAATTAGTTACCTTTATCTCCTGAACCAGAATTCATTTTTTTTCAAAACAAACTGAAGACAATTCTTTCCTGTCTACAGCTACTAACTTTTCGTTAGCCATTTCTAAAACTCAGGTGTTTTTAACTAGATAATTTCTAATCTTAGAACCATAGAACACCAAAAAAAAAAACCAGTTTGCAGAATTTCTACTCTTTAGAACCTTTCCTTTAACATCACATCATCTGACCAAAGAAAAACTATTTCCATTCAATACAGTGCAATTTGTGTTGTGGTGAATACAATGTTTTAGTAGAACCAACCTTCCTTTGGTTTTGAAAAATTGTTTACGATGATCTTCTCCAATGCTCAACACGAGAACGTACTGAAGACCCGTGTCTCTTTACTAGTTTCTCAAAATGTATTTTTTAGGTTTTAATATAACAGTTTCGTGTGTCATGTCTACTTGAATCATAGTTTATACAATGAAAACCCCTTTCTGATGCTTGATAGCACAAAACTGCTCCAAATATCCTGGACTGACAAAAAAAAAAATCGCAAGCAAAGGCCAGGCACATTGCTGATACGTCCACAAGGCACCAGCCGGAATGAAGCCGCTCAATAGTCACAGAACATCAGCTTTGTCCTGGGACCATTTATTAGTGAAAAACAGATTCTGCTACTGTAGATGTTCATGCTCAATCAAAGCAAAACCAAAAACAGTCTTAAAACTGTTTTTCTTTTAGTATGAAGTATCACGGTAGGCAAGAATTTGTTTATTGTTCCTAAGCAAGAATTTCTTGTAGATAGACGATAGTACAAATTTCTGAAGACTGGTTAGCGTTATCTTTTCACATGACTGGAAGTCAACTTTCATCAAGTTAGGACATTCCCTCAGATACTGAAGGCATTCAGGAGTCAACTGACAGCAGCCAGTCAAATTAATTTCCTTCAAGTTGTTTCTGCTAAAGGTCTCACTGGTCAAATGAGCAATGGCCTTATCTGTAATTAACATGCAGTAGCTCAGATCTAGCTTTTCTATGTTTGGTACATGTTGAGGAAACAGCGATAAAACCTCGTCGGTAATCTCAGTTCCAGCTGCCGAGAGTATTTTTAACTTGTTCATGCGGCTTGTATCTTTAACTGCGGGTTTGCGATCGTTCTGAGGAGATACCAAATTGTGGAAATATTCCTCATCAAGTCCAGTTGACCAGCTGATGTCCAGTTTCTGTAGGAGAGGACAAGACGATGAACACAAAGCAGAAAGAGTCGCGCAGGAAAGATTAATTACCTTCAATTCCTTCATTTGAGGAAGTCTGGCAACAAGCCATGACAGTTGTTTGTAAGAGATGACTGCTGAGGAAATATCCAAACTTTTAGGCTGTCTCTGTACAATGCCTATCAAGTGGAATTTCTTAATAGTGGTCTGATGAAGATCTATCTTTCTCCACAAGCATGGGTTAATGCCCCATCGATTCCATGTTTTACAAACAGACAGGCAGCGAGCTAGATCAGTACAATCCAGGTAGCCAAACACCTGTGTCCAAAGTTTGTAATTGAGAATGTGTTTTCCACCAGAATTCAGCTCCACAAATTCTGGTGGTGGTGCAATTGGAGCTGGCCTTACGACATAGAGGGGCAGCGAGATAGTTATTTCCCTAGGAAGGGACTGGCACAATAATTCTTCTTGCTGTCTAGGAACCACCAGCCGTTCTTGCTCATCTGTAGCTCCTTTTCTGCCCTGGATGGAAAGCGGTCTGCCGCACTCATCTTTTCCCCGTTTCTTGAGCAGTCTACCACCTCTGATCGATTCCAGTTGCCTGCTGTCCTGTCCCCTTCGAGCGCCAGCATGATGGTTAGACTGTAGTTGCAGGGAGTTCTGTCGGTCCTCCTCCTCTGGGCCCATCACCATTCTCTGTAAAGGAAATCACACCAGTGTCTTCTGGAATTCTCTTTCCAAATATCTCCCACAGAAAGCTTTTTTTTTTTCTTTCTTCTTAGTGTGATACTTAAACAATGAAACATAAGAATCTGCATTTTACTCCATTTATTGCTGTTAGTAAATTATTTAATAGAACCCCAAACGTGTTCAGACACTAGACTCTAGCAGTCACGTGGAAGAACAGATTAAATTCATAATTATGAGTGAAAAAAGTCTTAAAGAATTTCTTGCAGCAAAACTAAATATTTATTGTACAAAGTACAACAACAAACTTTAAGAGAGAAATCTGCATGGTTCTTATGAAATGAAAAAGCACTAAGTGTGTGTGTGTAACCGGTGAGGTTTGTAATATCAGTTTTGCTCAAACACAAACCATTAACACATTCCTGTCAGAATATGATGAACAACAAATATCCAAATTTATTGTGAACCATTTTATTACAAAAAAATTTTCCCAACTACAATTCTGAGAAACCTAAAACAAACTCCCTGGGCCAGGTAAGTTCAAAACAAACAAAATCAAGAGAGAAATTACATAAAACTAGAAGTGGGAAATCTCAAACAAAGAATTACCTACAGGGAATGCAAATAAAAGTGATTTGAATCTTTTTTACAAACAATTTTTCTTTAAATTGTACAGGTGAGATGTGTAAATGAAGGTGATGAAAATGCTGGCTCAAAATGAGAACTTAGAAATAAGTTTCACGTTACAGATGTAACAACATATCGTAAAAGTGATGGCTGATATTTACAAAAGATCCTGGCTGTATAATGTTAGTCGTCAAATCTTTTCTCAAACAAATGGTAAATTCTGAATTATTTGATGGTTTCAATAATTTCTCAGGCAGACCTAGAAGTTTGATTTATTAAACACATGCATCTGCATGCGTGCATTCTCTTTCCAAAATTACTAATAATAAATAAAGTAAACAGAGCCCGGACAAGGAGTTTGGTGTAAACTCTGACCGGTTTTCTAGAATCTGATCAGATCTAAAATTATTTGGAGTTAGCTAGCTTGCGAGTAAGGAGAGAAATACATGACCTATATCAATTACCAAACACCATTTTTGATTATTCTAAAGAACAAAGCATAGAAAATAAAATTTAAAAAAAAAAAGAAAAGATTATCGAAGACTTATAAGAATGGCTGAACATGGAACTTGTAGAAAGGTAGAGCGGAATGAACTATCGATGTTTTAGAGATGAAGTTTAAAAAAGGAGAAGAATCTAATACCTTCCCCCACACAAAAACAAACATGCCATGCACTGCTAAAGACTCTTGGGATATTAGAAAATTATAAATAGAGAACAGCTGCCTGAATCATTATAGGTAATTATATATACATATATATACACACACATCTTGTTTAATGTTGAAATTGTTGTGACTATTCTTAAGGCTAAAAATCTCTGCAGATTCATACCCTACCCTGAACAGCCAGCCATAACAAGTGGAAGACAGGAAGTGACCAGAACAGAATAATGGTTCAAAATAGGAATTAAAAAAATTATCTGAATACAGAGACTGTAAAATTTAAGTGTGCACTTCAGTTAAATAAACAGCCAAAATATTAACCTCAGATTCTAAACAATTCTAAGGTTTACCGTATATGAAAAGCAATCTTTAGTAGTTTGGATGTCATTAGATACATAACATAATAGTGATTTATCTTCCTGTCTGAAATAGCAGGTATAAATTCTGATTATTTTTTGTCCATAAAATTACTACTATACTTTCATTTCAACAACAAAAAAAAGTTAATAATAGTTTGACTTAAAAAAAAAAAAAATTGAATACAACTTTCAAATTATACTTTACAGTAAATCTCACAAAAAAAACGAATATTTTTTTTGTAAAATTCAAAATGTATTTCCTGCTAAGTGATTTTAATTTCAAATTAAATTCCAAAATATTGGTAAAAATATACATTCCAATCTGACAGAATATTACAGAACTGTGATCTGGCCGAAAAAAGAAGGGTCAATTATTAGCAGGAAATGTTTTTTTTTTCCTTTTAGTTTGATGTTTTCTTCAGACGGTAACAAGCAGGTTTAGTCTAGATATCTCCGAGGAATAACTACCTCACGCTTGGGTCTCTTCAACATGAGGTCCAACTCCAGCACTTCCTGTGACATCTGGCATGACCGCTTGACCATTCGTCCGGACCGAGTGACCACAGAAGCCGATGGTAATGATTCATCTGAACTCTGACTGCCATTACTAAGTTTTCGCTAAAAAAGAAAAGAATAAAAGGAATAAATGTGATTAGGATTTGAACCATTTCTACTTTGAAAAATAGTTACCAAGCGGCAATCCATCCAAAGTAATACTAGAAGAAAATTAGAGAGTTGCCCCTGTCATTCATTAGTAAGAATAATGAAATGTACGAAAAACTAGCAGTTTTACCAGAAATCTAAAACGCAAATTCAAGACCTTTCAAAAGCAGTATTCAAAGAGTTTTTACTGAAACTGTTAACAATTGAGCTATATGCTAGCAGGATAAACCACAAACATCTTCTCCATTACACTGTCTAGCTATCACCAGAGAAATCATCATAAGATCACATAATGTAAACAACAAATAAGAATAAAAATTATCAGCCAAACGAGACTAAAGATGTTTGATAAAATAAGTTAGTTTGTAAGAAACACCACCACCGTTTGCCTATGCTAGACCACTTGGATATCTTGGGGGGTGGTTGGTACTAAATAGTTCTGAGAATCATTAAAAATGGATTTTAAACAAAAAAGGCAAAGATCATAAATATGATTCTCTGCACTGACAGAGACACCCCAACCCCCTTTCTTAAATAGTTAATCAGTTCCTTTTATGCTGTGTAGACCACATCCAATACAAATTGTGCTCAATTACCTTCTTCAACCGAAGTTTTCTTTCTGTCTTTGGAGTAAGTGCAGCTGCAGGAGGTCTTCCTAGTCGCCGCCGCCGCTCTCTCACATCACTTTGGACAACCGGCTTCACCGGCTTTTCATCCTGCACCAATCTTTTCTTCATCTTTAAAGGTCCAGCTTCCTTCACTGAACTCCCTTCCTTTGCCGTAACCCGTTTTCCTTCAAATACCGGCTCCTGCTTTACTTCAACATGTTCTTCACTGCTTGTCGAAGAATGGCGATTATCTGTTGTCTTCATCTTGGGTTTCATCACTCTAAGCTAATTTAGAAGAAAAACAAAAACCAGGAGGTTAAATCGGTTACCACTTAACAGTTCAGCAGCTTGCAGACATCAGCCAAGACTTCATCTGCTGAATAAACCTAAAATGATTTAGACTTTTTTTTTTATAATGAATGTAGAAAGTACCAAAACTTGAATTTATTTTCAAGTGCAGTTTGGCCTGATTTGAATAACAAGAAAAATAAATTAATTAAAAAAGAAACAAGGTTACATTTTACACACGACTTTTACATGCTGTAAGCCAAGCTTGAATTGTTAATTTTTAAATTACCTATTAGCATTAATATTGTTTAATCAGTGCTTTGTAATGTTTGGTGTCTGTAGATCTGGCTTTAAATATTTCTTGAACTCAGAATTAACTAAAATAACATGTAAGCAGCTCTACAAAAAGGGGTGAACACTGTATTTTACATACAAAGCCATATTCTAATGAGGTAACTAAGACATTGGTAAAGAAATAACTCAATAAAACCAAGTACTTACCTTTGGCCGGCCTTGTTTTCCACCTTGGCAACACTTAGGACATTCCCAGCTTTTGGGCAAATCTTCATTAATTACACCATCATTGTCCAAGTCATCGTACTTTTGTTTTAGACAGTTGGGATGGATGATTTCCCAGCATATGCAACATTCCATCAAGTTACTGATCGTATCATCAGGCTTTTCTGTGGCATCTACATCCTCCTTGCCACAGATCATGCATACAGCTGACAGTGGTAACACAGGCTAGATAAATAAATAGATAGATTAAAGAATTATTTTAAACTGAAAATTGAAGCAAGTCACCAGCTAAATTAGTCTTCAAGAAGACAGGAAACCATAAATGTTCCATGCTAAACCCTTTCCAATATTTAAATGCTCATTTTTAAAGCTAAATCTACACAGCAAGTTCAAAATGTGTTCAACCAAAGTTCATCATTCTGTTAGTTTACATTCTATACTTTTACCCAATAACTAACTACCCACTTTTCTGAAGCAACACTACCTAACAAAACTATATGGTAATGCTAAAATATTCCCTTAAAAAAAAAAAAAAAAGATTATTCAAAGTGAAATTCTATTTTTTGCCGATCTGGCTTCTTTATCTCAAAATAGCGTTTATGTAAATCAGAACAAGCACTAAACTTATCCCATCAAAAGCGTTATACTATTCCCAGCAAGTTCTTTATCAATAGCAGAAGTTTCTCATATATTTTGCCTTTTATGTTAATTTTTTTAATAAATAACTTTATCAAAAGCTTTACTAAAGTCTAAAATGATCTACTTCAGTTTTATGATCAATCTTAGATGCATCCTTTAGAAGTTCTAAAAAAATTTGTTAAGCAAGAGGTTTACTCTGGAATCCACAACATTATCCATCTTTAACAATTCACACCACCAAAGTCAAGGCTGGCACACATTAACCACGGTCTCTTCCATTCCCCTCTTTAAAGCAGATGTAGCATTCACTGCCCTCCCATTAAACTGGAACACCACTTTTCTGCATAGAAGACTTAAAGAAAACAGCCAAGAGTTTACAACATTTTGGAGTTGTTTCTTTTAATATTCTTGAGGTTATCTCCAGGTTTTAAGCAATTAGCATACTCTCTCCAAATACTATAATATGTATTGTGTGTGTTAACTCTAAAAGTATCATTACCACGAAAGAGTATCTGAAATGTACAGTTGTCCCCAGGTATTTGCAGGGGTTACGTTCCTAGAGCACCCGCGAAGAGTGAAAAACCATGAATATTGGACGTGGTCCATAAAAATGCCTATAAATGTCAAAATATAACGTAAAATATAATTTAGAAATATATAAGTAAATATATATAATAATTTAATAAAAAATACAACACTCGAGATAGCTACACGCGGTAAACTGGGATGATGCTGGGCTGCATCTGCCTGAGACAGCGCCTCGTGGGCAGCAGCCAAACAGCAGCGAGGAGAAATGAATAACACACTCGGATTGGCTACTTTCAAACCTCCAGCCAATAGCGTTTATTTTATATTGATATTTTGCTGAATTTACATTAGTATTTATATTACAAAATTAGTAAATTATATTGTTATTAATAATTCAGCATTAAAAAGCATGAAAAAATATATATTGTCACGAAAAAAGCCATATAAAAATCGTGGAAGATATTTGCGATTCCGCGAATATGCAGGGGGGGGGGGGTCCATGAATGCCGAACCGCGATTACACAGGGGCCGACTGTACATATACAGGTGCATCTCAAAAAATTAGAATATCGTGGAAGAGTTCAATATTTTTTGTCAGTTATTTCAGAAAGTGAAAATTGTGTATATTCTAGACTCATTACACGTACACTAAAATGTTTCAAGCATATTTTAATTTTAATTTTAATAATTACGGCCTACAGATAAAAAAAATAGAAAAAAACTATCTCAAAATATTAGAATATTTCATTTTGAATTTGAGTAAATCGCTATTTATGCAGTATAAATACCATGAATCTCTCAGTCTGGTTCAGTACACACAACCACAATCATGGCGAAGACTGCTGACTTGACAGTTGTCCAGAAGACGCTCAATGACACCCTCCACAAGGAGGGTAAGCCACAGAAGGTCATTGCCGAAAGGGCTGGCTGTTCGCAGAGTGCTGTATCAAAGCATATTCATGGAAAGTTGACTGGAAGGGAAAAGTGTGGTAGGAAAAGGTGCACAAGCAAGAGGGATGATCGCAGCCTTGAGAGGATTGTTAAGCAAAGCCGATTCGAGAACTTGGGGGAGCTTCACAAGGAGTGGACTGAGGCTGGAGTCAGTGCATCAAGAGCCACCACGCATAGATGTGTCCAGGAAATTGGCTACAAGTGTCGCAATCCTAGTGTCAAGCCACTCCTGAACCAAAGACAACGTCAGAAGCGTCTTACCTGGGCTAAGGAGAAAAAGAAGTGGACCGTTGCTCAGTGGTCCAAAGTCCTCTTTTCAAATGAAAGTAAATTTTGCATTTCATTTGGAAATCAAGGTCCCACAGTCTGGACGAAGAGTGGAGAGGCACAGAATCCAAGTTGCTTGAAGTCCAGTGTGAAGTTTCCACAGTTACTGATGATTTGGGGTACCATGTCATCTGCTGGTGTTGGTCCACTGTGTTTTATCAAGTCCAAAGTCAATGCAATCTTCTACCAGAAGATTTTAGAGCACTTCGTGCTTCCGTCTGCTGACAAGCTTTATGGAGATGCTGATTTCCTTTTCCAGCAGGACATGACACCTGCCCACAGTACCAAAACTACTAGTAACTGGTTTGCTGACCATGGTATTACTGTGCTTGATTGGCCAGCCAACTCGCCTGACCTGAACCCTATAGAGAATCTAGGGTATTGTCAAGAGGAAGATGAGACACCAGACCCAATAATACAGACGGGCTGAAGGCCGCCATCAAAGCAACCTGGGCTTCCATAACACCTCAGAAGTGCCACAGGCTGATTGCCCCCATGCCATGCCGCATTGATTCGTGCAAAAGGAGTCCCGACCAAATACTGAGTGCATAAATGAACATACTTTTCAGAAGTTCGACATTTCTATATTATAAATCCTTTTTGTTTAATTGATCTTATGAAATATTCTAATATTTTGAGAAAGTGGATTTTTGATTTCCATGAGCTGTCAGCCGTAATCATCAAAAGTAAAACAAAAAAAGGCTTGAAATATTTCACTTTGTGTGTAATGAATCTAGAATATATGAAAGTTTCGCTGTTTGAATTAAATTACGGAAAATAATGAACTCTTCCACGATATTCTAGTTTTTTTAGATGCACCTATATATCTGTATGTAAAGCTGACACCCAGCATCAATCCATCCTGAAAGTCTGCTCATTTCTTTCTTAATTTACTATGCAGACTTTGAGACATGTAGTAGTTTGGCAGTTACTACTTAACTGCTTCCCACTCTCAGGTGGGGCCAGCTTCATCTGACGTACCTCCTTCCCTGATGTGGTTTCTTCTCACTCCTCTTCAGCCAGCTGGTGGAATCGAGAGATCTAGTGGAGACTTTCCGATCTCAATTCTGATACAAACACATTCATAGCAAACTGCAGCCATAAACCAGATAAACAAAACTCAAGAATCTAAATTTTGTACATAGAGTAAATTATTTTCCTGAAATCCAAAAAAAAAAATGATTTCTACATTAGTGGCATACTCACAGCCATGCACTGCCTGCTGATACAGGACTGCTTCATTCGTCCAGGGCCGCCATATTTCTTCATGTCCTTACAGTAGTGACATTCCCCACAGTCTTGTCTGGTACAAGGCTCACACTTCTTGCACCTGGTTCTTCTACGACGAATACTCGATGATGCATTCTTGTTGGTTGACTTCAACTTAGCTCCAGTCAGAAAGCCTACTTTTATTTTGGGCTTCAGCTTCTTATAAAAAGAAAATGTATATATTGTAATTATGAGTAGGTTATCTACCTACCTACATGACGAATTAGAAATTCACAACCACCAGTACTTAAATGCAGATCAGAACTCAACAAGTTCACAGTACACACCATGTTATCAAAAATTTCAGCATACCTGAATTAGTTCTGAATATAAAGACAACAGTACACAATTCCTTTTAATTTTAATCTAGAAAATATCAATGTTTTCAGCCAAAATAAATAATTAACTTTGAAATTCTGTAGCTTGCTAAAGTGGGGATGACACTAAGTCCTTTCCCCAGGTCCTATTCTTACCTTGACTGTGTTTGGCCAGTATAAGACTTGTTCACCAGTTATAGACAATGTGGGATCATCATTTTCATGGTCAATCAACATTTGCTATAATGAAAAAGAAAAAAGGAAAAAAAAGGGGGGTGTTCAGTCTCTGATGGCTATGTTTAGTGATAACCAAATAAAATTTCTGGGTGAAAACTAAAAATATCTTACAGTTATTGTAACAATTAGAATTATGCTGATTCATAGCATCAGGACAAGTATTAAAAAATAAAAATTAGTATTTACCTTTATTTCCTTTAGCACAGCATCTGGATCCATCATATCTTTTGGAACGCATTTTTTGGATGGTGGTAAACTTTCAAGACAATCCAGCAATTTTTTTAACCCATTAAATTCATATTTTGTAAGATACTTTTTGGATACCTCTGAAATGCTATCTTTGGGTAAGTTGTTAACTTTTACATCTTTCTCACTGATGTCTTCCTCTGGATCACTTTTATCACCACTGGTGGGAGACCTTGATCTTGTTTTTAAGTCATTTATTCTCAACTCTAGACTCTCCAGAGCTGCTGCTGATGTGCCAGACTTTCTTAGCGAGCGCTGGCTCTTAGTTGGTGTCAGGTTTTCTTCATCACTGCTGGATCGCCTCACAGCACTCTTTTCATCAATCCGTGTCAGTTCAATTGTGATGCTTTTGGATAGTTTAGGTGGGGCACCCTTTGGGTCTTTGTCATCAAGTTTTCCACGTGTTCTCTCATTGTCAGAAAGTTTCTCCTCAAAGTCTCTAGATGGCGGTCTAGAGTCATCTTGCAAGACCCCTAGAGGTGAATCTGCCCTTTCAAACTCTTCTTCCTTCTCAGTTTCTGGTCGAAGTAGATAAGTCTTTCCAGTCATACAACTCAAGTACCTGTCCAGCACATACCAAAGTATCTCTGTATAGAATGGGTAGCGGAACTTGTGTGGCACCTAAACATAAGAGCATATGTCAAGCCACCAAACATTCACAGAAGCAGACCATAGAGCTATACAATAGCAAAAGTTGTTTTTTTAAAGTAGTATGTAACTAATTTTAACAATATGAGAAAGTAACACTTTTTATTTGTACAGTATTTTTTTTTAGAGCTGTTTATCTTAACAAAAGTCAGTCAAATCACTCTGCTTACATGAGTTTTTTCCTCCACCTCTGATACTCTGAGTTGTTCCAGGATATTGAAACTATGGAGAAAATTGCCTCCAAACACCAGTGAATCCTTTGGTGTGTACACAGCATGAATCCAACCTTGAAAACAAGAAGTACAATGTTATTACCTTATTGACAGGGCTCAGCTCAAGGCTCACTTAAGCTTTTATTCACATGCCAGTCGATTTTCCCCAAGTTTTTATTATAGATATTGTTGAGAATAACTGCGATAATTTTGACTTATGGACTAAAGTATTGACTTTAAAAAATCCAATGGATTAAGCAATTAAAAAAAAAAAAAACTACTTTGCTTAGAAATAAAGCAGCTAAAAGAAAATCAGCTCACTGATTAAATATTTAACAGATACAAATGTGGATTCAACAAAAATAAATTAAAACAAACAAAAAATCACTACTGATCTCAAACATTTTTTGTTAACCCTTTTGGTGCTTAATTAAATTTTGGGCTGGAAAGTTTCAATTATCCACCAATGAAAAGAAATTAGGAATTTGATCGGAGAAGTTGCGGGCTTTTAAAAGAAGTGAGAGTGTGTATTCCCACTTATCGCAATAAAGGGAAGTGTTTTTTTTTCTTTTAAGCTGTGGGGCAAATCTGCTTTTTGCATCAAATGGCTACAAATGTCAACGCAGAGGTATCCACTTTCATGGTCGTAAGGGTTAAAAAAAAAAAAAGAAAGAAAGAACTTAACTTTAGTAAATAACAATCTGATTTCTACAAGTTCCCAAATATAACAAAATTGTAAAAGCCAAACATAAAAAGAAGAAAAGGGGGGAGTCTATAATCTACGAACTTTTACAGCCCTGTAGATCTTGAAGCTAGAGGGAACATTAGTGAGGCGAAGGGGAAAATGTTTCTTCAGAAAAAACACGTAAAAATACAGAAAGAAATGTAGTTGTTTCAAGTTGCACAAAAAGGTAAAGCTTTTGGATTTGAAAAAAAAAAAAAGGTCAAGCAGTTCTCTTTGAAGATTCATTGTAGATCAGAAGTACATTTGAAAAATTATTAATAGAAATTAGTAGCCACCTAAGATCACAGTACTACAAATCACATAGGGCTCAACCACCAAGTCAGTTTATAGGTATTTATGTTCAGGCCAATTTCATGATTGGTAGTAGTTCTAACTCACACCATACAGCAATTGTAATGAAGACCCCTGTCAATAAGAACACAAATTACAGAACGAGCCAAAACATCTGGTGAGGGAGATGAAATCAAGCGTACCTGAGCCTTTTCCAAGTTCTGCATAAGTTCGTGTAAGTGATGTACTTACTGACTGTAATAAAAGGAGGGTTTTTTTAAGATAGGGACACTGGGGTGCAACTAAAGGCAGAAAATACAGAAAACATGTACCGTATTTTTCAGCCTATAAATTGATGTGGAGTACAAGTCAAATTGGCTAATTTTCCTATTTTCCTTTCTTTCATTCATAGATGAGTCGATTTGGAATACAAGACGAGACCAGATCAGCAGCGATAATTACCCAAACTTCCAACAAGTCAAAACAATATGTAAAGTCCTTCATCACGTTGTCGGGTCGCATTGCTGCTAACGGTACTTCTAGACTGATGAATATTAATGAGCTTGTGTAGATCACTGAACTATGTTACGGTACGATCTCCTGGATAAATCGGGTGTTTAATCATTGAGATATTTGAAACAAACTTCAAACATTACTACTTGTTCTGGTATCCAAAGCCCAGTGTTTATTTTTAGTCAAAACTTGACACCAGTAATCATCAGGTGATCCAGTGTCATTTGCCCTGCATTGAATTGCCTACTTTAAAAAGCCAAACATGTCAGTTTAATCTACCTTCAATACTCATCTCACTCAAATTCAGGATTAAACTCTCAATTTCATTTTTTGATCACAAAAGTCAATATTCAGCTTGGTTTCAAATTGTCTGACATTTGGGGTTCACAACTAAGAAAATACAGAGGTCAACATGCCCAGCTGTTCTCTGACTGGATAATGTTACTCACCTGAGAAACGAAACCACCATGGTGAATAGTGTATGGCAACAAGAGAGAGAGAATATATTGAGATGTGAAGACAGCAATCATCGGTTGTAAATTGTTTGGCCTTTAGTCTTGGCTGTACACTACTAAGTCCATGACACTCGGTGCATTGGGTTAGTACACACTCCTCCAACTCGTCTGCAATGCTGGTCTACCCAGCTTTGCAGCCACAATTTGCCTTCTTGGTTTTTTTTTTGGTAATCCATCATCTATCCTTCACTTTGTGCTGGTCCCTAGCACATTTCTCACTGACACTTTATTTCCCATGCATGGTCATATTACCAGAGCGAAGGTAACTTCCAGCTTAAAAGCTGCCCGCATGACTGGTGTGACTTTACAGGAGGAATCTCGAGATGAGCGGGATTTGCTGAGAGCATTTATTTGTATAATTAGGACCAACGAGAGATAAAATGTAATTCATGAACCTGCACTTGTTATTAAGTGTATAGTTTAGCTTGCTTATCCAATCAGCAAATGTTCCTGGCAATAATTTCTGTAGTCTTTTTCAAATAAACAATTTTATAGATTAAATTTTTTCATTGTGATTTCGATTACTCTATCCATAGACAAGTCAAAGCCCAAACGTCCAGGGGTTAGTAGTATTGACCTATACACTGAAAATTACTATATAACTGTTCTGGACATTTGTGTTTATAATCAGTTATATGTATTTAATATTATTATATTGTTTAAGTGTATTTAGCACAGTCTTGCCTTTGCCTGTTTTACCTTTTCTTTGGATATTAAACAAGACATTTTTGCTGCATATATTTATAAAAAGGCATTCATTTTCTCCCAGAAAATGTAAAATGACTTCACCCTGCTGAGTGTGTCAACATTAATAAGGATTGCTATTGGTCACTGAGGTCTTCTCGTGCTGTGGATGAGCCATCTTAACAAAACCTGAGAGATTATGTGCCATTCTTCCACCACTGCAGCCTACAGGTCATCCATTCCCTGGAGCATTTTGAAACGTTTTCTTCTTTCTCGTTAGTTACTAATAATGTGGTGTCAGATAGATGTATATGCTCACCTGAGGGGATGATGAAAGTATAGCCATCCTCCAAAACTATTCTCTGACACTTTTCTACCTGGTCAGCAAGAAAAATGTCCCCCTGCTTACCAGACAAAACCCAGTTTTCATACATTTCGGTATTAACTTCAGTAGGAGGAATCAACCAAAATACCTGAAAATATATATCAGAGACTTTAAGTAATTCCCATTTTTAAAGAATTAATTTACACAACTACTAATGGTTTTCAGCTGTCTGTCCTTCGCTCCAGCAAAGTGATATCATTTATCTATGCCAAAAAAGATCAATAATGGAATTAAAAAAAAAAAAATCTCTATCAATGAAACCGAATATTTGAGTTAAACAGCAGCAGCAGACGGTAAATGATTTATCTACACCTGTGTGAAAATATTACACAGTCCAAGCTGTTAGTCAGAACAGCTGTTTTGTCACCTTGAATACAATCTGACCTCATACTAGATTTTGAAAATTACAAACGTATGTGAGACAAGAAATTAAAAATATTTGTCCTCAACATTTTCAACAAAAGACAGACATAATTTTGTAGTATGGCTCGGTGTGTACCTTTTTCCCATGAAGAATGTGGTACCAAACTGATGTGCCCCCAAAGTCAATGTGGAAATCGGTGTAGCATCCAGCAACGCTCATCAGGCAATACCTGTAAAAGAGTGACCGACTATACACATTTCTCCAAATTTAAAAACAAAGATCAATTTTGAAATCAGTGTCTTATTCCCCCAACATAAATGGGAAGCTGAATCCTTAATGTTCAGCAGGATGAAAAAAATCTAGAGAAATAATATCAAAGTAAGTAAATTATTCTGCAATATATATTAGGAGCAAGCATTGTTAACTGGGGGGAATTAATTCAAAATATTAAGCAAAAAAAACCACTTACTTCTGTACTTTGGGATACTTCATTTTCTCTATAATGTTTGTTGACTCTGTTTGGCAATTTTTCAGGTATCTTGGCCATACAGTATCAACCCAGTCAACCTGTCGAACCTAAAATCAAAGCATTGGAAACCCCACTATTTCTGGTAGTTCAAATATTCCATTATTTTTTTCCCCAGTATTAACTTATAATTTACTTATTTCGAGAAAAAAATGTAGGAAAATTCAAGCAAATAAACAGATTTCTATCAAACGAACAAACACCTTAGTAAAAAAGATCCATACGAAGCTTTTCCAGGATAATTTATTCACCAAACAAAGAAACATCAAAACAAAAGTTGCTATATAAAATTCGTTTATCTGACTGCGTTTCTGGGTGGGGATCAATGCAAGGTAACACTGGTCAACAAGTATTTCTCATCAAGCATATGTCAAGGTGTACTTAGTGTAGTTTTTAATGCTGATTTCAAATATACAATTAGTTTATTGACATCACGTACAATTTTCAAGATGAGAAAGTTTTTTGGTTTTAGCTCATGCGTTATATAGAAATTCCAATTAATGACGTGTATGTATGTATTTCATTTACATCATGGAAACACCTTTAAAATAAACTACATTATTCATTGCTGCATAGTTCAGATGCAATATTTCATCATCTTAAATTAACCAATCAGGTTTTGTCTGATGAAATAGGCATTTCAACATCTCAAATTCAATATAAGTATAACCGTTTGTATCTATTTCCTTACTTGTTTTACAGTGTTAACAATGTCAAGACAGTGTAGAAATCATCCTGATGTGTTTTGTTATGTCTGTGGACAATTTATTGTGATAGCTCAAAAACGTCCAATAACACCAGAGATCAAGAAGATTTATAAGCTATAGATGTTTTTTTTTAAAAAGCTGTACTTCTCCATAATGATAATTTGAAGCCCTCCATTCATATTGCACACTCCGTTCATCTTCATGAATCATATGAGAATATGGAACTTTTACTTCATGCCATTGCCTATGAAAGATACTCATGGAAAATATGTGGAGATTTAAAAGTCATTGGAATGTTAATGGGAATGCAGTCAGGTTTCACAAAATACTGTTGTTTCTTGAGTCTATTGGATAGTCGGGCAACTGACAGACATTATTCTGAATCAAACTGGCAGACAAGATCATCATACCAGCCAGGACTGTCTAGCGTCAAGAATACACCTCTTGTAGATCCATTTAATGTCCTATTGCCTCCTTTGCACATAAAGCTTGGACTGATGAAACAGTTTGTAAAGACACTAGGGAAGAGAAATGCCAGAGGGTTTGAGTATATTGTAGAAAAGTTTCCCAAAATCACACAGGCGAAGTTGAAAGAGGGTATCTTTGTCAGATCCCAAATTAGAGAAGTGCTCAAAGATGTCAACTTCAAGACAACACTGGATGAACTGGAACTGCCTGCCTGGAATGGTTTCAATTGGATCTGTGAGAATTTCTTGGGCAACAAGAAGGCAATGGACTACAAGGATGGCATCAAGAATCTTCTGAAATGTTACTCACTCAGCAATGGGTTGTCGCATGTCACTGAAAGTTCACTTCTTGGACTCCCATCTGGATTTCTTCGCAGATAACCTTGGAGCAGCGTCTGATGAACATGGTGAAAGATTTCACCAAGACATTAGTGCTACGGAGAAACGGTACCAAGGCTTCTGGAATGACAGTATGCTGGCTGACTACTGCTGGACACTTTACCGTGATCAACCAGATCAGGAACACCGCGGGAAATCCAAATCACAATGTTTCTAACTCTGTTGTTCTAACTTTGTCTGTTTTGTCTGACCCATTTTTTGTGTGTTCAGCCTTTGTAGAATGATAGTGATGATTTTTAACTCAATAAACTAATTTACTTTCTAAAAATAATATGTCCTTATTTATTACGTTAATGATTTCATATATACAAATATGTAAATATTTGCATGTATCTACTGATTTGAGGATATTTCTTTGTTTATGTTACTTTTTTAAAATCATTCTATGAATCCCTGCTATGCCATCTTCATATCTTTTCATTTCAGAAAAATGTCCATTCAAAAGTGTTTGTTATCTACATGTGTGATCAACGTGCTGCATACAAATGGAGTGAAATTTTGAAATCAGCATGAAAAATTAGTCTAAAAAAGTTGGTTTGCATTCATAATGAGTATAATACATTTAATTTTGTTGACCAGTGTAATAGTTTTAAAATAACTGAAGCAGCAGTCACTGCTATTTTTTCTAACCCCGAGCTTAAGTTTCAAAAACACCTTTCTGGTTAATAGTGTGCTATTAAAATCCTAAAATGTTACACAGACTGCGGTTAGCTGCCTTACCACAGTCGGGCTCTCCACATAATTCTCCAGCCGGGTGTGGCTGAACTCCAGACTGATCACGTTCAACAACTTTTCTCTGACGGTGGTCTCATAGTATTTCACCCACTCTTTCATAGACATCTCCAAGCCACGCTGCGTGTTAACATCCATCACGTCAAGCGTGCGGCGACTTCCTACAAACAAGGGGAATTTGTTCTGTTAACACAAGCAACTCTAACCCGATAAACTCTGGCTGAAAGCATGGATCAAAAACCAAAATATTATTTGTTATTGGTTTTGTATTTTACATTTTGTCTGAATGATTGTGAGGAAGGATCAGATTCTTATTATTTTAAAACAAAATATTAACTGGAAACATTTAAGGCATTCTAAGTGGCATTATTTTTTGTAAATAGCATTTCAAATTTAAATTTAAAACGATCCTTAAATGGGAACTATTATATCTACAAAATTCTGTTGTCTTATCACTGGCAAGTGCAATTAACAGTGATAATATTTATTAATTTAAGAATCAAAGTGATAGCCAATTTCTCTTCCCTCATAAGCCATGATGGTTCCCACATACTCTTAATTACTACTGTCAATTAAATTACAGTACAGTCACTATTATTTTTACTAAGTTATCTAGAGAATTAATTTATTGTGACAAAATGGTCAGCAAATTTGAGTTATGAATAAACAGTCAGGTTTTATAATTAGCTTCCTTAATGAAAATGAAGCTAAATATGAAATATAATAGTGTCTGCCATACTAATTTGGCCACCCCAATAAATGGATCTGACTGCAATTTACATATTTAAAGTAAGGTTATGCATATAAATTGGACATCTAGGTGGCACATAACTGGAAGATCTTCAGTAGCAACACCACCAAGGCATACTGAGATTTGATACCTGTTTTCTTCAAAAGGATGGCATTACATGCAAAATCCTCTTATGTGATCACTGTCTGGAAGAACCACCAAAGCATTCAGCTTCTTCCCTGGATAACCCAAAGCAATGATATGAAACTGAGCATTTACTAGAGCAACTGAATCATCTATTGAAAGCAATACATCCATGTCCCACCAATATGATGGGATTTTAAGATATTACATGGATATGGGGAAACTTTGACCAGACCATGTGATAGAAAATCTCACTGATTTAATGTCAAGCAGGAAAGAATTTTACTTTACTGCTTGTCTTTATTTGCAATTTTCTTTAACAAACCAATGTACTGTAATAACAGGTGGTAAAATTATTATGACAGTGCACTGTATTTATTATTAATTGTAGTAATAATATAATAAATCCATTACTGAATGTAAAAAAGTATGTAGAGACATGCATAGTTTATAAAATTTGTCTCCATTATTGAGTAAAGACAGATTTAGATTTAGATTTTCTGTCTCATTAAGCATCAATATATACTAACATTTATAGATTTGAAAATGTCAATGCCATGTTAAATCACATGTAGATCTGTCCTACATTCCATCTATGAAGTTTTTCAAAGGTAATAAAAAAGTTAAACTAGTCAGTGCTGAAAAATTCTCATTTGAAAACTGTATAGATTGTTCTCTTTAATAGGCATCATTAATAGGCTTTTTTCTTGCTGCTTGCAGCACTTTAAAAACTACATTGGTTGGTCACCTATCATCAAGATCTGCACCTAATAACAAGCTGGGCCTCCTTTTACCCAAAAGCCATGATTCAATGTTGCATAAAATTCACAAGAGGCTAGGTGTCCTGATGAATGCAATGTACAGATTTTATGAAGCTAAATGTTCATAGGACTATAATGATGATGAATGGATCTTTTAACAGATGCTCAAATGGATTAAGATTTGGAGCTTTTGCTGGCTATGGAAAATGCCTGAAATCTCCATGTTCTTCAAACCATGAATGCACAATGAGCATTGTGGTCTAGGAGGTAGCTGTCTGAACAGGGTACATGTGAACACTGCTGGTGCTTTTGAAAGAAAATGATGCTGAGGTGGTAAGTTTTGGCATTCATTATGCCTTCTAAACCAACCAAGTAACCATACAAAAACACAAGATTAAAATTATGGTCACTCACCCACACACTGCTTCACATCACTGACCTGGAAATTGGCACTGGGAACTCTGCAACACAACATTTTTCACTTAGGTGTTGACTGATATTGTTTCAACAAAAGAAATACATACATACAATTGTGGACTTCTTTTAGCATCTGAACTTCCATCTTATTCAACTATGATAGCTAATAAGTACTTGACATTTTTTTGGTGTTCTATAACATTAGTGTAATCGATTATATGGGAATAGAATCCTGTAAATTGAAAAACTGAGCTGTCTTTCATAAAAGATTACACTGCCCGATATAGTCTCACAGGGAGAATAGCTAACAAAAACAGACAAATAACCTTCGAAAAATTTTGGAATTTTTCAACACCATGACATTAGATTAAAATCAGTAATACAAAAAAACAAACAAACAAAAAAAAAAAAAAACAACTACCTTTAAATCTCAAATATGACACCAGAAAAGTCACCTGAAGTTTTAACTATCTGTTAATAATCTATAATGTCTGTGGACATGAAATGCATTTAACTCTTCTTTGTTGGGCAAAATATTATGATCAGTGGCAGTTTTGGGGTTGCTGCATGCAAATCTAAATGAATCATTCGTTAATGATATATTCAATACTAGCATACAACAGAAATAGTTTGTGAACTGACTTACCTCATTCCCAGGCCTGTCTTGTCATAGAAAATTATGGGAGTCTTTAAACCATGTTCTTGAAGATATTTCAGGTTAAATTCTTTAAGAAAAATAATATTTTTTTTAAAAAAAATGCTTGGTCATTTAATTTCATCACTGATACCATTTACCAAGACAAAAATACCATAAAGATGTTTTGAGATCTGGTTTTTAATTATTATTAATTTTTTTTAAAATGCTGCTCAAAATGTGTGTTATTGACTGGATACGGAAATAAAGATGTTAGCAAATATCACTAATCAGATTATCAGTAAGTTTCGTACAAACTTTGGAAACTGCAATCCTGTCTTTAAGCTCTTCTGCAGAGACCCATACACACATCATCACATGACTATGATGCACAAAGAAAAAATATCACACTGTAACAGAGCAACTTCTGAACACAATTCACACACAAATGAAAATTGTCATTTCCATGCAATATACTCTTTTTTTTTCTCACTTCTCACCCAATTGTTTAATTTCAAGACAACAAGTATTCTCCCCCCACCATTTCTCCACTACACTGGTTTAGTTTAGTTGTTCCTACAGCCACTGTTCAATAGGTCTCTGCAGCTAAAACGACTAAGCTATTTCTCTTAAGCAGCTTCACCGCCTTTTGAAAAAGAGAGACAATTTCACTACATCTGAACTGACGTTCGTATTTTTAACCTCCTCACCAATTTTCCCCCTCTAAGTCTTTTTATGTGAATGGCGTCCCTAAGCTCCAATCTACCACCAATCTAAAGATATTTAGATTTTTAAATTAATTATGTAAAAGGTAAAAGTCTGGTAAAATAAACTTAACACAATAATTTAAATGCTTACAGAACCCATCAGTTATTTTATTTTTTGTCTACAAATAAAATTACAAAAAAAAAAAAAAAAAATTGTAGATTATGTATTTCTAAAATCTTTCACCATTAATATGCATTAGTAGCGAAACTCCTCTCTTTAATACTGAGCTCTCATAAGTCTGTATGAGTAGTCAAAACTCCCTGAACCATTTCATTGTACTATATTCTATATTGCATTATATTTTAAACCAGCAAAATTAAAAAAAAAAAAAAATTCTCACCATGTCCTTTGAGGATAATTACAAAATTTCCATTATAATCACCACACTGTAGCTTTTCTTCAAGGCTGTAACTCCTTTTCCCTTCAATCTCATCATCATCAATGTCTTCATCGGTGTAATGTTTTCTTTCTTTTGCTCTCTGAAAAATAACCCCAAGTTGGTTTTCATTAAGTTTGCAGTCATGTAGAAATATTATGCAAATCATTTACTTTCTGTAAGAGATGCCAACATTTAAGATGTCAGTCAGAAGAACTTGTAGCTAAATTTCCACTTATTTTCAGTTTCTCAACTCCTGATTTTAAACTTGCTGACAATATAAGGAAACTAATATAAGCAGTCAGCCAAGCAAGAAATCAGAAAAGAATAGAACACGGAAGGCTGAAAAAAAAAAAACTTTTCTTAAAATGGACATCTAGTATTCCTGAAAAATAGAAATTTACAAGGACAAATAAAAACAAATATTTCATAATATCATGTTCACTGAGCTTCAACATGAATAATTTTAAATTTATCAAAGAAAGAAAATAACTAGGGGGGGCATTTTAAAAATAGGGATAATGGAATATTTCAATCGCCTCATAATGAAATGCAAAAGAGACCAGAAAACTATTTATTCCTTGGAACATGCATTTCATTACAACATGGTAATAGATGAATGGGGTAATTAGTGTTAGATGACTATCTCTGTGTGCAGTTGGCACCTTGTACCCTCATCCTTGAAGAGAGAAGTTTGATCACCTTATTTACTAATGTTTAACATTTATGGGTAAACACCAAATCCATATTGTGTATGCTCTGTTGAGAAAATTCCATAACCTCATGTATCCTGCAGGGACTTCCCAGAAATATGAAATGGGTGAAAGATCTGAGGTCTGCTTGTCCAGTCCACTGTGGTATTGCTGATGGTCATAGGGAATGAATGCAATGAAGACTGTACCCCTTAAACCCTGGCATTGTTGTCATCCTGCCACCAGTTGCTGAAGTAGCAAGACTACCATGCATGCCTCTCAGTCTCACCCAGGTACCTCTGACAAGTCATACAACAGTGAATAATGACTTTGAGGGGTCCTTTTAGCTTGGCAGCAGCAATGTGCATTACTGATTCCACTATGCACATATAATCAATCTTTTATCAGAAAATATTACTTTCCACCACTGGACACACTGCTCAGTCTAATTAAGTATAGTGATAATTGCTTCTTAAAGGAAGACTAAATAATGGGCATTGACACAATTCTGCATTACGAAGTTGGTTTTGAGGACCATTCCTTTGATCTTAACAACGGGGATAATCTCTGCCAGGCCTGTCCTTGATATCAACAGTCTAGTGGTAGTGTGTACAGTCTGCAGATACTCCAACCAGCCCGCACTATTTTGTAAATGACCAATGCAAGATTCGTGGTCACATGACATGCAACTATGGATAAATGCTGGCTACATTACACCCACATCCTATACCTATAAATGAACACGAGTTTTGAAATTCATGCTTTTATGCATAACATGAAGGCGGCCATGCAATTTCACACTATTACGTGCTTCCTATGTTAGATTGTAGACCCGAGTTGACAACTGCCAATCTCTCGAAATAATTTTTATAAAAGGGATTTTAAATTCCAAAATCACTAGATTTTCGTGCGCATTGTGTGGCAAAAAAGGGCGCACACACAAAATGCGACATTCACCTTAAAAAAGTTCTAAAACACGAGTTAGCATTTTTTAATTATTAAAAAGTAAAGGCTAAATCTTGATAGATTGTGACAGAAACGTTGAGGAGGTTCACAATCTATATTCCAATAACGTGTTGTGTTCCTAAAAAAACGGCCACAGACCCTGCGAGTCCCCAGACTTCCTTTCCCTTTAAAGTCCAGGAAGCATACACAATCTCTCGTGCTTTTACTTCTACTACTTCGCTTGAAAACACACACACACACACACATATACTTACGAGACGGGACAGAGTTTTAAGCATGGATTCGCCTTTAGCGGGGCCGGGGTTCAGGTGGGGGGTCTCAGACGTATCGAACGGCTTTCGATAATAATTTGAATTTCGCACGTGTTATGCATGTATCTATGATTAATGAGATGCATGTGACCCTAACCATCGCGCAAGATGGCGTTATAATATCTAATAAGCGAGGAAACCCGGAAGGCGGTGCCAGAGAGGGGGAAGAATACTCACTGTACACATATTTGCAGGGTTTCACAGACTCGGGTCTGACAGGACCAAATACCCAGGGGAGAGTTTTCGACAAGAGCCCCGCCATTGACGACGGGCCGCTGGGCTGTCGGCGCCAGCAGGGACCGCAGCCATCCCCCGGTCGGCGGCCGCTGACCCCTTCGTTTCGTTCGTCCCGTCCATCTTTCTCACCCACGAGTAGGGCTAGGGCTGGAGTGGGTCGGGGCTGTCGGTGACGGGCGCGCGAGCGGAACAGAGCACTCGGAACCGGGCTACCGAAAACCGCCGAGACAAAACCAATATGTCGGCAGTCTCGCGCTAGGATTCTGCATTCAATTTCCGGGTCAAAGTTTACATTTAATTTATTCGGCTGGCGCACACAGCCGGGGGAGGGGGGGCAGCTACAGACCGCCTCTCTATCTGGCCCGGTCTAGCGAAGCCGCCGACAGGCCGACTGACTGCCCCGCTTCTATCTGGCGTTTTAATGTGCTAAAACCCCGACAGGCTTGGCTTTTGTTTATCCGCGAATAAGTACAAATTACCGCTTCTCCCTGACACACCCGCTCGGCAAGGGGGGGGGGGCATTCTAAAAATAGCCACCGGCCTCTTTCTGACGACTCCACGCCCGCCCAGACGCGATCTATTTTTAGCCGAGGACGGCAGCCCTTCTGTTGACACTTACGAATCTCTCGCTAAACCAGGCAGTAGTCGTGTGAAAACTGCCCGAATTTTTCGCAACAATCATTCATACTGTAAACAACACGTTCCGGAGAAATAGGGGCCGGGCGGGGTCTCAGATGTACTCTATGCTGACCCCGTGGGATGCAGACCCTTCAAGCTGTTGTTTTTTTTTTTTGGGGGGGGGAGGTATAGCTTTGAACGACATTTCTTGATTATATATTTAAAAAAGGATCAATTACGATCTCTTATTGATCTCCGAAAGTTAGAGGGGCCCGTGTTCAGCAGGCACCCGTCCCGGAGAATGGATCTCCGGCACGCGGTGGTTTTAGCGACATGGAGAAATATTTACCGACTGGGACAGCGTAAAAGGGGGGTTCGCTTTCCCATATCTACCACGAGTCCCCCTCCACCAGTGGGGCAGGTCAATCCATGAACGTGCTCTCCCGGCACTGACCTAACGAAATGGGGACCTCGTCTCCATGGCAGGTCAGAGGTCACACCGCGCTCCGAGACGCTACTGTCGTCGGAGGACTAACGCGACCGAGATCCTAACCTATAGTGGTTGGGGCTGGTTTGATGATCTACGCAGGTAGCAGACAGGCTTGGCAGCTGAAGGTAGGACGACTGAAAATACTGTTTGTTGGCTGTTTCTCGCAGGTGCGAGATTTTTAACTGATGGGGGGTGGTATCGGCATAAAAATACGTTTACATTACAGTATCCCGAAAACATGGTGAAAATTACCCCCTCATACACATCAACCTGAAAGGGGGCCGGTGTTTATCTATAAGCAAGGCGATCAGGGAGAGAGAGACGACCAATCCGGCACGTTATAGTAGGTGGTGCTTATCGCTGGAGGAGACGGTGGCCAAACCCGAGCTTCTAACTTGGGACGAAAATGCTGCTGTCTTGCAGATTCACGGACGTCAACCAACTCACAAACCTTTAATTCGTTTGTTTTACAAACCACACCCTAGCACACACCGTTCGGTACGCGCCTATCTAGTAAAGAGGATGTCGTAATAAACCGAACCATTTTCTGCTAAGGGCGGCTGGCCACTCTTCACCAGAGAGCTGCCGCCAGTTCCTTCAGATTATCCCTGCGAACTGATCACCACCAATCAATCGGCGCAGCAGGGGAAACATCACCCGAGACGAGAGCTGAGGGTCGAAGACATGTTCGGAAATGTGTGACGAAAGAAACGAGTCGAATTTAAAAGTTTAGTACTAATAATAATAACAACGATCTAAGACTACTAGCCTCTACAGATGAAAGTTATAGGATAAAAATCGGTTTTAAAACCTCCTATGTTCACGATCTCAGCTATATAAAGTTACAGGCTGCAATTTATCTGCACGAGCTGACGACGCGAGTTCTTATCTAAAAGAAAGATCTCCTAGTTATTTGTCGCCAGACACAAGATTTGCGATAGAAGAGCGTGAGCACCCAGGAAACCCGACGGGGCCAGTTCCCAAACTCTTTACCGGGGAATCTTTACATTTGTCCAACGGCCGAAAACCTGTCGTCTACCCGTCTTAGCTGACGTACATTAATTATCTGCCTCTTAAATTATTTAAAAACACGACTCGGTTTTGTTGTAGTGATATAGATGGGATTTCTTCTTTTGTTATTAAACAGAAATCCGAGCGGACGGCTGTCATCATCAGGGAACATCTATGCCGGAGCAGCAGCCCTGTTTTTAACGATCGAACCCCCAAACCAGAGGTCAGAAGGCCGCCCTTCTTCAGACGATGCTGCTAACGTCGAAACTACTTCCCTTATATATTAGGTAGGGGGTTTTAATCCGAATGAAACGACCTAGAAAGTTGTTGTTAGTCAGTATTAACCCGCAACCTTTTTTCTGGTATACGTAACAGGGGTCAGAACTACCTGCGAACAAACAAAACAGGTGTTTCCTAGGTTTTAGGGGATCGCCTTACTCGGGTAGCTATCATGTCACGTGGGAGTTAGTCTCCGACACTCGGCGCCCGGGGCGAGTACGTCGGTCGTGTTGTCGTAACCTCGTTTTCGCGACGACGTACTCTCTGCTACAGCTGTCAGGGATGACAGCTCCAGATGACATGAAACATGCGCTTTAAGATGTAAGATAATAACAATAATAAAAAAAAAAAACAGTTCTTTTGACGGTATTAACCTACCGCGCACTAAAGACTCGGCAGTCGAGATGTTCCCTGCTAACAGGAAACATTCGGTGGCAATTAGTGTAAAAAAATGTTTGAAAAGACCAGACTTAAGATTTTGATAATAAAACTGGAGCTGCTACATTCTTAACAAATGGTCTGTGTTGTTGGGGGGGGGGAGAGCAACAAACTATGATTAACTCTTTCATAAAAAAAAGGAAGAAAATTTATTCTGAAACTACTAACGTCGTGTGTCTTTAAATATGGCGGACAGATGGATCGTGTCGGAAGTTTCCGGTTATTCTACAAGCCAGGAATTACAGCGATAATTATATCTAACGGTATTTCAAACGTTCGAAACCAATTACATTTTTTTTTAATAGCTAGAATTTTTAAAATTTCTCTTATACAAAATTCCAGTATACGTTCTGGAGAAAATCAAGTGGTTAACGTAACCAAATGACCCAGAGAGAGAGATTTAACGACTACAATGCTATCAAAATTTCACGACTCCCGAGTCCTAATTTTCAGCACCCGCTCGAACCATCGTCACGAGAGCTGGCCACGTTATCGAGCCCCTTTCCGCTTCTTCTGAAGTGAGTGAAACCCGATTGTCGATACTTTATACAAAATAAGTCCAAATTCATCATTTATATCACCGTATAACTGTATGTACAAAAGAAAGAAAAAAACTTATCTTTAATGGTTAGGATAAACACGAATTGTTGTTGTGATTTTCCGTTGTTTAAAGTTATCCCCCCTGTTCTATGACCCCAGAGTTCTATAACAATCGGATTTCTAACTGTACTACCTCTCCATCAACCATCATACGGCGAGGGCAGACGGATCCGTTATAAACCCCTCTCCTCCTCCTCTCCCATCAGATTCGAGAAGAGTCTAAGAAAACCCTGTGGCGCTTTTATGCTACCCTAATTGAATAATCAATCACTAACCGAACATTCTGATGTACAAGCAGCCGAAAAGGTATTGGATTTAAAGTTTTTAAGGTGTTTGAAATTGAAGACTATCACCTCCCCCAAAAAAGTAGTTCCGGTTCAGTTAATCTACGATAGAAGAAGCCATCATTCGATTTTAGAAAAAAAAAAGAAGAAGATTGGATGTTCGTAAATAATTGTGCGACTTTTCTCTTTTAAAATATTCTTGTAAGCCAATTGAAAAATTAATAAAATAAATAGTATGTTCAATAATCAGTTAGCTTTAAGCGTACGTAGTATCCCTACTTTTTCCATCGATCAATCAATCACTCGTTTACTCAGATATTTCCCAGGCTCCTCACCTGGCGGCCGACCGATTGATAAGATAACTATCTGACAGTGACACATGACCCGGGGGCGCTCAGCTTCCGTTAGAGTTGTCATACCTTCCCATTCAGACTTACAGTAGCTTTAGCCCTTATCAGGTTTTCGCTCCAGCGCTTTCTATGGGGACCTGTTCACAACAATAAAAATATTTTACCCGGTAGAAGAGTTGTTTCGATCATGGCGGAAGCAGACCTGCCGAGGCTAGAACTAATGATTTTAATAGCAGTATCTGGACTAAGAATCGCGGCTTTTAGTGGCCCTTAGTTCACCAGGCCCTTGCTGCGGACGAAAGAAAACCCTAAAGACGGGGCTTTTAGAGTTAGGAAGTAAAAGAAGCAGCGACTGCTGCCGGTACTAAGAGACAGAACAGGTAGATCCTCGGTTTTGAGGGTTGGTAAACAAAGTCTGCTATTCTAAAATATAAGTAAAATAAAAACTTATTTATCTATAAACTTACTTCATTTTTGTAGCAGTTTTTTTTAAAGCAAAAACAAACAAACAAAAAATAATTCATCAATTGGATAGGTTACTGAAACCGTTAACGAGCCCAGAACGCAAATTCGGAATGTGTAAAATGGTTTGATGTCTTCCCAGACCGCGCGCTGTGAGCAGCCTCCCTGGTACTTAATAAAACTGTACATCCAGAATGTTTACTTATACCAGGCTCCTTTCTTTCAGTCAGATCCTCACACTGACTATACCTCTATTTGTTTAAACATTTAATAGTAAATAATTCCGCACCAGATACCAGCAGGCCCCGTCGCACACCTTAGAGAAGAGAACAACCGACCGTGATGCGACCCCTGGTTTGGGCTTGAATGACGATCGCCTCGATGTTACTGTGTAGGAAAAGCTTTCCAGAGAGCGAGGAGCGGAATGAGGAGGTAGAGAAAGGCGATCTCTATGACACAGGACACGCACTACACAACCACATTTAACGAAGTTCACGACCAGACGTACATTTCTGGCATACGGCGCTGTACCGCGGGAAACGGTGTGTGTGTGTGTCCAGTCGCTGGCTGTTGGCCATTTATCGACATCACATTGACGAGTGATCTATTCAGAAGGCAAACCGGTGCGCAATAAAACATTCCCAGCTCACTATGCCGGTTCTAATTAGGCGTGAGGAAGCCCCCACCCTCTCTCTCTCTCTCTCTCTCTCTCCAGCTTCAGCCAAGGCAGATTACACGCTGTTCCATATTATGACACAATCGTAGCCGCTCTCTCTTAGCGCGCGCGCACCAGTTTTTAAACACGGGGCAACCAGGGGTTAGTTATAACGCGGCGCACGTGGAATGTTTACTGACAGAATAAATAACAACAAGCAATCCAAAAACACAAATGTTATTTCAATATGAACATTTTACCCCTCTCTTGAGTATATTTCCAAATGGCCGTTCGCCAGCGGCAGGTGCTTGTTCTCAATGTCACGGTCTGCTGTAACCACCGCAGAAAAAGGCAGAACCCTAAACAACAACAACAACAACAACAACATTCCTGGTTCGGGTCACCGTTAATCGTTAAACGCACCCAACTTCCTACGCAGGCCGCTTATTCCAAAACAGACCAGCTGTTTAATTCACCAGATTATGCGAGCACTCCGCAGAGGACGGTTCTAAGAATGAAAGCCGAGGCGGCGCGACAGAACAGAAAGGTGTCTCGGTATTCTACGTTAACGGACTGGGCGCCCCGTCTCCGAATGAAGACGACACCTGGCTGCCAGTTGCGGAAACACGACTCTTTGAATGTACGAACTCTGTGTAAATAACGGTTTTATTAAAAACTTAAAATCGAAATTATGCTTACAGAATATCTTCAGACCTTTGAAAACTCCGCAATAATACCTGGGAAAAAGAACGAGTGTATCCGTATTTATACGTTTTTAGAGTTCCTGCTGATTTAACACCTTTTCCTACGTTATTTTGAGGAAAATCCAACTGCACACCTTGAACTCCTGAGAAGTTAGTTTATAGGCGATCTGTATGGAATCTGAAGTTTCTATTCGTCAAGAATTCAAAAAAAGCGTTCCCACGATACAACACTAGACGGCTCAACTCTAGTAGAACTTATGTAAACGTTCACTGCCAAAAACACGCCAGGAGTTCAGGGCACTGGATTCTGGATACAACTGCGATAATATCTGCAATTTAAAAAAAGCAAAACGAGAAGATGCTGTCAATGTCGATGCGTAGAGGCCGGAGAGCGAGCAGTTATTATAGCTTTGCATTCTGGGAACGTTTCCTCAATCATCCGCGGAGATAAGCTTGCTTCATAATCTTAACCACGCGCTGATAACTAGTAAAGTAAAATGCCAAGCTTTACATCTTCCAAAAGAAAAATTTGTTGATTTAATACGAATCCCGTGAGTAATCTTAAAAAAAAAAAAACTAACACATAATTATTTATATATCACTCTTCTCACGCAGATAGCGAAAGAGCATGAAAGTCGTATTTATGGTCAACATCTGCCATATTTCTTCTCGCATCACCCTGAAAGATCACCGCCGAGACACGTTTGCAGTACCGCAATGGCCAAAACAACTGGGCTAAAATGCTGTAACTAGACAAATTCAAGTTAGTGGCCGGGACCTTCAAGAGACTCTGGGTTTAGGCTTCACTACCCGAGGGAAGGCGGAGAATTAGCATGTTTTATTTCAAAATCAACATCTAAATAAATGAGTGGCTACAGAAATTGTCTTGGGGCTGGCGGGCTCCAGCAAACTAGCATAGAGCATGTTTCGCTATAGGTTGATTTATTCTACTACGGCGTACTGAAAGTTATGAGCCCTTATTAGTTGCAGCAAAGCGCTATTCAGAGTTCCTCGTAGGACGGGTGTGTGCCCTAAACACGGCAGGGTGGTGACGACGGGTCTGGTGTCAGTTATGGAAGTATGAAGGGTCTTCACGGTCCAACTAAAACGGCAAAGTTTGTCCTAACCACGGTCTGAACACACGAAAACGGCGACCACAAGCCCCAGCGGGTTTACCGAGACCCTGTGAAATATGGCCGGCCCTCTCAGTCAACCGATCAATACTAGGTACCCCGTACCAGCCAGGGTTTATTTTTTTCTAATCCCGGTATAACAGGTAGACCGATGGCACCTGTATATGTTTACGTTCAGTTCAGTCATTAAAGTGGGCTAAGAAAAGAGAGATTCGGGGCTGCCTCTCCACCAGCTACGGCTGAGCTCGGGTGCAGTTGCGTCCCTTGTATGCCCCCCCCCCCACCAACCGCTGACAACTCAGAATACCAATCGCTCGTCGATCACGAGTACATCAATATGATAGACAACAACAGCCTCGGAAATAACGGCGGCTTCGCGCCAGTTTTATTCACTCCGCCTGACACGATTCTTAACGCAATTTTAACAGTTCAAAACGCGTTTTTGTCGTCGTCCTTTTCCTCGAGTACAGTTACATTTGAGATCCGAACTGCTAGAGGGCGGGCTATATGTTAATAATCGGGGGGGGGGGAGAGATTACATCGTAGTATCATTTCACTAGAGGTTGTTGTTGCTTTTAAATGTGCCCCCCACCTCCGGATGTTGGATGTTGTATACATGAATGTTGTTGTTGAAACACAACAGACAAATCCAGGCTCAGCAGCTCTCGCTCTCTGAATCGTACAGCCAATTTATACACCATAAATTCGGGGGAGCGCATTTCATTTTTAACTTTAACACGAGCGCGTTTAAAGGAGGTAGTTGGTATGTGTGTCTTCAAGTCTTCACGAACTGGAGTATCGCAGAGTCCAGGCAGCAGCCCCCTCAGATCTGTCCTTCGCTTAAAAGTGGACAGAGCACAAATTGCGATTTGAAAGTAAAATCTTTAAAAGCCGCACAAAGGATGGAATAAGACCGCTGCAACAGCATCAACGAGTCTCTTTCGAGTAATATTATTCAGACATTAAAGAACCCATCTTTAGCATTAGCACGGAAGTCGTTAAGTACAGAGATGGCGCTGTGGCAGTTCTACCACCGCCGACCGACCTGTTGTTCTTCTTCGTTAGGAGAACCTAAAAGCAGGAATTAAGTTATCTTCATCTAAAACTTCCCAAACCTATTCCGTTTCTGTTTCACCGTATCTCCCGACCACTCCACATCTTTGGGGAGTAGTGTTTACAGCTTTATGCTAATATCAAAAGCTTCTGCAGTCTGTGCGCATCCGGGAAGATATTCATCAAAAACTCCAACTCTCACTCAAACCGTCGGCTCCGAACTCGACTTTTCGAGGAGGAGACGACAAACTGTCTAAAGATAATTTCCTGGCGCTGTTACATGAAGATATTTTACTGACGGAAAATTTTTTTTTTTTTTCAAAAAGAAGAAAGCAACTTCCGTTCTCTGATAACTCACCACCAGCGAGCGGACTTCTTCACGTTATTAGAACTTCACATACAAGATAATCTCCTAACTGTATACACAGGCGTGACACTGCTGCTGGCTATCTCGGCACATTTCCATATTTTCTATACTATTTTTAATATACTACAAAGACAGATACTCCCTCAAGAAACAACCAATCTCTCCCACTGCGATGTCCACTGATTTTCGTAACAATTTTAAAAATCCAAATAAATTTTTTAAAAACTTAATTAGCATAGAATTTTCAACATATTGTAGTATTAATGTATTTCTTGGAAAATATTTTAGTAATAATAATAATAAATTAATTAATTAATTAATTAAAAGGTGTTTGTCACAGCTTATTCAAGTTAGCACGGCCCGATGTGTGAATGGGGTAAGCTGACCACTGAGACAAAACTGAAATCCCTTATAAGTGAGCTGAACTGTCCGAAAGACGGGTTACCCGTTTTTCAAGGTGGTAATTAATAGCAAAGAAATACCCAGATTTATTAATACAATTTGCTTGCTTTTCCTCTTTTCAAGCAAGCATCGCGCAACATTGTGCTGCTTGTTCACTGAACTCCCACCTCAGATGAAATATCGCAAGAAGAGAAAACAAAGCCCCCCGTTCTTCACTGATTAACTTTGGTGCAATCAAAATGGTTTACGGGCGCAATCTTTGTTACTGGCCTGTTTATTAGTAGTCTTGGGATTGAGGAACTAACAATGGCGAAAGTACCAGCTCCAGACAAAGGCGGCGGTGCTAAGCGCCGCGGGCTATACAGGTGCTCGGAATCAACAATACCAAAAGACGCCAACATGATACTGCTTTGGAGGAGGAGGAGAGAGAAAGAAAGAAAATATAAGAGGAGGAAAAAATCACGTGCGCCAGTTATGTTACTGAGAGAACGGGCGAATCGCCACACAACCAATAAAAAACTATACCGGCGGATGATTACTTTAACATAAGAAATCTCCCAACTACTACCACGATAAAAGCCTATCGGCTATAAAAGAATGAAGCGAAAACAATGGGAAAACGAAATTTTTCCTTTGGGATTCTAAATCATTTTGAAATAGATAATAAAACGACCATCTGCATATTGTTTCCTTTGGGATTCCTGTTTGTGTTAGTGTTACATCATAGTCGACGACGTGGCAGCCATGCGCGAGGCGCCAGGGTGCAGAAGGCTTTACCGGAACTCTTCATTTTCAGAAGATGTGGGAGGAAATCCAAGTAGCGGCCAGAGATTCGAACTGGGAGGGACTCGACCGTAGCAGCCCCATCAGATGATCCCACAAGGCTACAAACAGGTTAGCAGATTTCCAGTTTGATTCTGGGTTAAATGCTCTTTGCTCGCTTGACCCGGTTATTGATTTTTCCTCCGCAGTCGTGACGTACCCAGGTCGGGAGCCACCATTCGAGACTACAGATTCGTTATAGGATCCCTAAAGGACAACTATTCGAACCTAACCACCCGGCAGTGTAGGGGGAGGAGTTATTTAGATGGTGATAGAATCTCAAAAAACAAACAAATACTGCGCTTCATAGGCAGTCGGCGGCGAAGGTTGAATGACCGGGTTCGATTCCCGGCTTCCTTCCACATCTGAAAATGAAGAGTCCTGGAAGGGATTTTCGATAGGTTCGTTATTGGAACACATCAGGCCCTTTCGAGCGATCATTCGTCACCAACAGGAGATAGGAATCAATGTTAGTCTGCAACCCTGAACCTTCATGGTTAATTAAATTGCCTGGTCCACGGCTACATTAATAATCCTCTGTACTGTATATGATGTTGTAAAGGTGATCTTCAGTGCCCTTTTGTTAATAAACCAGGAGATGCTCCAAAGAAAAACCCATGTGATTGTTTCATTTATGCATAGCTATGAACCGACAGATTACTGTCAGGTAGACTTTATTTTTTCCAAACCGTAAATGGCGCCTAGGCCACATCCAATCTAAACCAGTTCGTCCAGCCATTTCGCCCGATATCTACTCTACATTTTAAAGTTCCACACAAATTTGCCTGCTATTTGTTCTTGATAATGTTCAGAACTAAATACAGAAAGTCACAGTCACTATTAACTTAGGGTATTCAATTCATTAGAAAAAAATTTTTAAATAATTGTTTGCATAACGATTATTGAATTTGTCAGTAGCTGTTTACTATTTCCTTCTGGGTCTTGAGTGAGGTAATGTCGGAAGGTCTTGGGTGGATTACCTCCCTTGGCAAAACTCAGTAAATCTAATAGAGATCAGACTTTAACAAATAACTGATATAAATAATCACAATGTTCTGGAAATGACTTTGGAGACTTTCAGTATTTATTAAACATTAGGTCCATTTAAAATTTTCAAATATATTTTTTTTTAATTTGAATTTAGATGAACATTTGTAAATAAGTTATAAAATACATTGTTTTGAAGATTAAACTGGCTTTTATTACTCTATCTTATCACAGAGTTTAAATCAGTGTGATATTAATACAAGTCTAGTCTGTTCTTTATTAATCATAAGGAAAATAAATAAATAAATAAAAATACTGAAGAAACTATGCATTAAAGGTAACTTGTATATACATGACAGAGAGAACATATCACCATAAATTGATTTGCAGATAGGATGAGTAACCACTGTGTAATGTTACTTCTTCATCCAGAACAGCACCTGTCCATCCCTCCAGTGTTAAGCAGGGAAGAAAAGAATGATTGTGAAATACAAGTTCTCATCCCTAATGATTCGAGCTTTACTGAATGTTTACAGTAAAATAAAATTGTCAACAAGCAGAAAAAAAAAGTTTAGAACTGACATGGCTATATTAAACACCTCTCTCTGCGAGAGCGAGAAACCCTCCCAGTATCTATGTAAATATAGTCAGCATTAACTGAAGCTTCCTCTCAACTTTCAATACAGTTAACAATTCGGTTTTATAATGGAAAAAAAAAAAAAAACTTATTTATTTATTTTCCTTTCTACCTATCAGTTAAAAGTGGACTCGTTATGGACGCAGCAACATTCGTGTTCTCGATGTACGAGAGAGCGGTTTCAGTTCGCATCGTGTTTTTAAATTGCTGCTGAACGAATAATCTCCCCTGCAGTGATGGGGGCAGTCGAAAAGCTCTACCAGGGGGGGACTACTAGTATTTTCTCGTGTCGCCTCTGGCAGGAGGGAAGTCGGGCCACTGACTCTTTTCGATGTTTTTACAGTCTCTATAATGTCTCCTAGTAACGAACTCGTACTGGTAATGCGGCCAGGTAGGGGGTGGCTCCACTGTGGCTGGTGGAGAGGTTACGAAACTACACAAGATTCGCAAACAACATTTGACTGGATTTTGGGAAATGCGAATATCTGTCTTTGTAGGCGAAAAAAAAAATCTGGTCAGGTCATTGCAATAGAGCAGCGGAGAAAGACGTGTGTGTATATAGTTATACCCCGGCTTATGAGGCCGTAGTCGGTAACAACAAAGGTCAGTTCCCAGAATCAACGCTCGGTGCGAAACCAAGATGCAGGCAAACTACCAAGGAATTAAAAGATTTCAGTCCTCAAACTTAAGCACCTCAAATGACCATAGCATTTTCTTTTTAAATAATTGACGAAAGTCACTGGATGTCTATAAGAACGCGATTTGAGAGAGAGCTGGGACACCACACCTCTACATCCCAAAGCCACTTAACTGCGTGCTAAGAGAATTCTAAAAGCCGCTGTCTCCACCACGGTGTAAGGTACTGGCGGCTACCTGACCCTTAGGTAAACAACCGAGGCCGAAAATCCTTCTAAAAATCATTTTATGACACCCTCTTAAAATTAAACTGGAGCCTATGGATTCATATTCTGAATATAATCTTGCGACATTCAAGAATACTCCATCATAGTCAAAGCCCATTTTCCAGAATGTTATGAAAATTTTATGGAGTCGAAAGTATGGACAACCTATTTTTAGAGCAACAGTGGGTCTTCGTCGCTTCAAAGCTCCCTGATTCTCTGTGCCGACAAACGAGCATGCACCGAAAGGCGCACACGTGATAGACGTCCACCCATTCCGAATGTCTTTGAGGAACATAACCGCTGTCTGCTGCCCTGCCTCACGAATACCTAGCATATGTTGAGCCACTTCCTTTTCGCAGACGATGTCCTTTAAGACAATACCTGCTTTCCAAGCGTGAAGAGTATGGAATAAAGACATTCTGATTATGCGACGCGAAAACATTCTATCTTCCTAAAGAAAAGGCATACGCAATCAAAGAAGGGCAAGATGGCTCGAAAAAAGAAGTCTGTTTTGGAACTGATTCAATGGCAGTAGACGGAAAATGACTCGTATCATTTACTTCACAGGCATGTAAATAGCTGCAAACTCTTCATGAAGGCACTGGTCGGTGCTGTTCGAGAGCGCGACTAATTTCTACTAAAGGAATCTATTTCCAACAGACACTGGCAGCTTCATTAATCCATTTATGGTTTTCAGAAAGACAACAAGTTTGTCTCAACCGCTGCGCAGGTAGGAAAATCTGCAGTATCACTGCTGAATGTGCGTCATGGTAGAGACTTCATTGCTGAAAATGGCAACAAACCAGAGATCATCGAATTTCACAACCAAAGGATGGCGTGGATGCTTTGGATCAATTGGTCCATACATACATGGCCAAGATACGAACCAACAAAGCCTTTGATATTATTTGTCTGCATTTTTTTTTTATGTTGCTAGAGTAGCATTTACTCAAGAAATTCCTGACTGGGCAACGGGCGAGAAATTCAGGAAACGAATATTCCTGCGTGAACCACACAGCTGCATAGACGCATCAATACTCCACAGCTTCAGAAACTTGTTCTTTCAGCTTTGGAACAAATGGATTTTCAACGAGAAGCTGCAGGCAGAAAAATCATCAGTTAAACGTTCGAGGTGCCCCATGTGTGACTGGAGAAAAGACAGAAAATGAAAGGTGAGAGGCGCAGAAAGAATTTCTGCGGAGAGCATTCAGTGGTGAAACAGACCTTCAATGAGTGCAATACTACAAATAGAACCATGAAAGACGGTCTGAACCCATAGTAAACAGCGTGTCCACCACATCTATAGGCTCGGACCCATTTTGGTTTCGAGTTTTATATTGAAGGTTGTGTGTAAATATGTTTTAAAATGCCTCAGATATTTTCGTATTTATCTTTTTTTTAAGTATTTCAAACTAATGTCCTCTGGTGGTGCTGGAGGCCCCAGATGCCCTTCAGTGTCCCCAAAATGTGTTTTCCAGTTAAAAATAAATTCAGTATCAAAAGTATTAAAATTTTCTACTTCAGAAGTTAACGTTTTAAACATTTTATTTATACGAATACAAAATCATATTAGCCAATTATATATCAAAGATACGAAATGAAAAATAATGATGCCATCCTTAGCCAGATATCACGTGACCGCTATGGTTTTTAAAGCTACCAAGATTATTATTGGATGCAGTGACTCATTGTTAGTTTACATCGATTGTTGCTGCTGTTAGTGCCGTGCATCACAGCTAAGCTGGGATAACGACGAATGAGATTTACTATGTGCGATTTTATATTATAAAATGTTATTAATTTACTGCAATATTTCTGGTAAACGGTGATAGATGTGAATTTATGTACAATGACTGCATCCGTAAAAGTACATTTAAATTAAAAACGCTCTACATGCTTACAAAACCTACGTACAATTTGCATATAGCCAACTATAGAATATGAATTCAGAATACTGCATCAAGTCCACAATTTAAGATAAAAGAAGTGTCTGGTTTTAATTTTTATTGTTTCTGTAACTTTTTTAAAAATGCAATTTATTATGATGATACAAAAAAGTTAAGATGGTGGTGTTCAGTCATTAATTAGAAGCAATTTTTTTCTTTCATTCTAATTGTGTTTCAGTTAAGATTTGAAAATAATAATACAAACATTTTTCTACCTGCTATCTTGGTGGCTGATCGAGTCCGTTCTGGTCCACTCAACCAGAAAGTTTCCATTGTCAGTTTCATGTATTATATTAATGCACTAGTTTGTTTCGCTTGTCTGATGACAAGAGTTACACAACTTTAATGGAAGTCAGTCAGGAATGTTGAAATTAAATACAAATTAGAACGGAAAGTTTCGGAAACTAATGCTTATTGTTCAAAGGTTCTTCTGCGAATCCGATAAAATTATTTTATTTATCATGGATAAGTTCTTCAAGAGAAACTACTAAAAGAAATTCTGTAACATTTAGAATACTTCTAATAAAATTTCAAACAAACTATCCTTTTGAATGATTTATACACCATTTTAAATCAGAAAAGCAAAACAGATCATTTATATAACAAATTATAAAACAAAATCAAAGTAATCTTTTTGAAGAAAATAATGTAAATTAAGAATTTTAAAGATTAGAAAACAAAATTATAGAGCACGTGCTAACACAAGAGTGTCAGAGTTATTTTTCTGCCAACGAGTTTAAGACTTACATAGTAAAATTGTAGTTTTGTTTTTTTCCAAAATCAGTCACAATATAATTATGGTTTATTGTTTTCTGTACTAAACAGGTGTCTTTAACCATTAGTACAGTTTGGTTAACGAGCAGCTTTTAACTAATTCAAAACAAATTAGCTAACGGAAGCAATTTAAAGTCAATATGAAACCATTTAAAACGCAAAACCTAATTCATGAAGAAGTAGAGTGCAACTAGAGACGCAGCGTATCATCAGTTCTCGCTTTCACCGTAGGGATTGTGTGGAACAACCTGCTAGCAGGATTCCTGACAGGAGATTACGCTGAGGATGGTGGCCCAACTCATTCCAGATGAGCTCATTTGGCTCTCCACATCTATCTCAACCGTGTCGAACGCATGGACACTGTCTTGGCCCACGACCGACTGCTGCACGTGCGGATGAGCATTATCTAACTGAGAAGATATTTGCAGTCTTCGTAAAAATACAAAAAGTTATAACTAATCCACTAGCTAGCAGAGAGCGATGGAGGTACTTCTGGAAATCTGTCTTCACGCTGGACACGCAACTGCGTCTGAATTATTTCAGATAGGGGGCCGAAATCAAAGGACTGACTGATGAGCAGATGTTTGGCGGCTGTGAATAAAGTCAGCAAATAAATTCGTGTCTTTTAAACCTAGAAAAGACAGGGCTCAGTTTGCTCGAGTCTGGTCTAAATTCCTTTTCTGTACCGATGCATTTACGAAAACTAGTTTTGCTTCTTTTTTTTTTCAAGAATGCGTCTTTTCCTTTGTCCAAATCGATATTTTTGTCAGCTACAATCTATAAAATTGTGAATTTAAAATGTAGTTAAGAGGGAATGAGAGCATACTACTCCTAAGTACATTTTATAAAATACTGAAGTGATGGCGCCTATCTCGTCGAGGTCTTTTCACAGACAAAAATTTTCGAATACCAACAATTATTAAGACAAGAAGCACAAGATGACTGGAAATTCATTTTGGGAGATAAAAAGTGACGACGACGATGAAAACGACAACGGTAACAATAATATTTCATTCTTCATTACCACGATCTTCTTGCAATATCTATAACTGGCAAATAGTCCGAGATATGAATTATTCATCTAACCACGTTTTTTCTTCCTCAAATCAAGAGTACAAATTCAAAACTACCTGATTAAACAGCTAAAATAACATTTCGCTTCTGTACACATTCATTAGTACAGTATGAAATTCACAAAAAGCCAGATCGCGGCTTTTATGCGTACATGGAATTCTAAAGCTCTTTAATACGACGTTTCTGGTTTCTTTCTGATTTTACTTCAAAATTTTGTTGTTTTTTTTTTACTTCTGTAACATACGATAAATGTTATTAAAATCGTTTTCAATTAAGAAAAACCATAATCAAGTGCTTGATCACGAAGCTCTTCCGACCAGAAATTGATTACTCCCGTCTATCGGAACATCGGTAACCAACACTACAAATCTTGTCATAACTGTTCGCTACACGATTAGCATCGGATCTTGCACGTGGCTCAGTTGTTTTTTATAGTACGTATTGGTACACACAAACACAACGGCCAAGTCCTACAAAATTAAATGAAACCATAACAGATTACTGCTCTCTCTGAAGAGCAAATGTCACACTCCTGTCATCCGCTGCTGCTGCTGAGCTGGAAAACAATGCGACCTTTTGTAGCAACAACCATAAAACTCATCTAAGGTAAGTTCAGTTAGGAATTAAAAAAGCCAATTAAACTGGACTGAGAGACGGGGTGCTTTTCCCTCTCCTCTCTTTTTTCTTGTTTGCACGGAAACGTTATTATAACAAAATATTAGCATTGCACTGGCTACAAATAATATTTTCAGTCTGCTGGGCAAGTTGGTTCTAGGCGCACCATTTGTCGTCGCGCCCTGCTAATTAAGTTCACATACCTGGAAGTCATGTGAACCGCCAGAATTACGTAATGGGAAAGTATACATCTTCTTAGGAGTCACAACACCAACTGTTGTTGTTGTTTGAATGAATAAAGAAATTTTTCCTTTTGTAGTGTGGCGTGAGATTTCAGACGACAGATTAGTAAGGTGTGTTCTCCTTTAAATAAAATCCGACTCCACATATATATATATATATATAACTAATCCTTATTCTTCAGTGACCGCGCGCGACCTGCTGAAACTAGTCACGGTGGGGAGAAGGTGGCTGGCTCCTTCCCTTCCCGAACTCTCCTATTTACGGGATTCTCTGTCTACACCCGTTCATTATAACCAGAGAAAGTATGCAAACAGAAGACTGAGCAAGACTCACAGATCTGCATATAAATGATTAATAATTAGTGAAATAAATATATCCCTTTTTTTCTGAACAGCTGTCGGCCTCGTCTCGTGGGGTGGGTGAAATTCAAAATAAAACGTTTCGCGACTTTCCTTAAAAGCAGAGTTGCGGAGACAGGCAGGCAGGGGCCATACGTGGAGAGAATAGCGATTTTCCACCGGGTGACCTAGTTGTTGATGATGTAGCGCCCCCCACTTATTATCATTATTAATCAGAGTATGCTGCTTATCCAGCTGAAGTTTCGTTACAAGTCAGGTGTTTATTCAACAATGACGTCATTATTAATGTTCACGTTACACTATATTTTATGGAGATGCTGTCGTCGGCCAGCCACGTTTAGCACACACTCTCTCTGAATCACAGTCTGTAACTACTATTCCCATTTCCTCCAAACCGTAAAGGGGTATGCAAGCAAAACAATGAATGGTCTGTCTTTATCCGAAGGCGTAATACTCACGAATAATTTAGATTATGTCAAGGAAAAATATACCAGTAGAGATGCTTTGTTATTCCAAAGATATAGTTTTTCGATTGTAAAAATGTCTTTTGAAATGAAAACAGTACAAACTTAAGTAGCAAAGGAAAAGCTAAAGCATATACATCATCATTATTATTATTATTATTAAACCTCAGGAGCTTGTGATCCTAGTAAGACAGGTCGTGCATGGTACTTTCGCCCTCAAGACTAGTTAGTTAGTTAGTAGCCGGGTCACTCGCAGCACCTAGTTCTAACTGCATTCTTCTTCCAAATAAAGCAAGTGCGTTTCTGCAGTTGTGAGCTGTTACCCTATTTATTTTTATTTTTCGTCATCTAATTCTTACTGAATTGGATGATAATTAATCTGACAAAATGAAGATCTAAAAATGAAAACATTTTCATATTTACTGCAGTAAAAACATTTTAAAATGTGCACATACAATTTTTTTTTTTTTAAAGTATATACACCCAGAGTCAGGGTCGTAGAAAAGATTTTCCGGTTTCTCTACACGAAATTAGTTTCTGAAAGACTACTGTTCGCAAACAGGTATACGCAATAATAATAATAATAATAATAATAATAACAATAATAATAATAATAATTTCGAAGGCAGTTTTTAAAATTATTACTGACGTTTTCCCACTATGATTATTACCATCTCAATAAATGAATCTTCTTTTGTAATTCTTACCTAAAATCATGCATAATCAAAAGTTGCCGGATACCCAGGTAATATTGATCAGTCACCGGCAGGGTCTGTGTATAATCTGGGTCGGGAAATCTGCCAGGTATTCCTGGATTGCAAAGACCAGTCACACATTTGCTTTAAATAATAAAGTACTCGAATTAGCGACGATCATTATTATTATTATTATTATTTTAAAGCTGTATTTTAGATGTTGCAAAATAGATCGAGCAGGTAACAACGCTCAACTGTGCATTCTAAAAATATCAGTTGTATTCACATAATTACGTGGTGTCTCATTTTAAATCCCTCGGAAAATTTCCACGAGTTCATGTCTAAAGAAAGTGGTGTTTCAGCGTAACAGATGATGTTCCCAACTGTGTGGTGTCTGTATTATGATTTTTTTTTTTAAAAAAAAAAAAAACCTGGCTTTAATCCATATGCAACGTAAGGCAGGTCCAGCGGCGAACACTCGCTGCGTATGACTCACGCCGAGTATACAATTACATCTACGTCACTTGACTCAGTAACGTAGAAAAAGTCGTCCAAATTTACGTGATGTTACTTACTTCATCTGATTCGAATTACAAATCACCAAGACGTTTGAGTTAGAACCCAAACGACCCGAGTGCCTGGCATACGCTTTTTGACATGTACAATACAAATGTGCACGAAGGATCGAAGTCAAGTCATACGACTGCCTGGCTGAGTTAGCTTCTAAACGTCTCGCCTTCAAATCAGTCAGGGAACGGTGACCGAACAGGCTCCTCTTCCTTCCTTCCTTCCGAATATAGATAAGGTAGAATATAAGCAAGCCACCACAAGGATATTTCTTACTAGTGCTTCTCTGACAGACTGTTAAAGTACACAATTTCAAAATAGTGAAGCATGGAGGGAGGATCGTGACTGCTAATTTTACCCGAGCTTTTTTATTCCTTCTTCATATGACTAAAAAATTCTTGAAAAAGAATTGGGACGAACAACTACGGTCGTGCTGCCTGTACGCCAGCTACACTTTTAAAAAAGTGACGTCAAATGTAGGGCAGGACAAATCAAAATAACTGTAACTGGTGAACAACGAATGTGATCTAAAGATGCCGCCACACAGACCGGACATCGGGCCGTTTGACACACACACGAACACGATCTGGTGGTGTTCGTCAAGCATGCACATCCTTAACACCCGAAATGTGCAGCCAGTCACTGATGTAGACGTCTGTGCGAGTTTACGTAACAGTGAACCCGTTCTAGCGTTATTTCAAATACGCAGTCTCAAAAGTGCACAATTCCCATCGCTAATTAACTGAACATCCTCCAGCTGTTCGCAAAACTAATCTAAAATAGTCTTGTTATTTATTCACTTGAAAAAACGATTTTACGCTTTCCAGACCAAAAAAAAAAAATTATTATTATTATTATTATTATTATTATTATTTTAAATTTTATTTAACCAGATTAAAACAATGAGTTAAAGAAATATTTTTTCCCTCACATCTAAGTGTCCAAACAGTTGTTAAAAGGAATAAGAAATTCTACCACCCCCTGGGTCTTTCTTTAATTTACTTTTAACGTGATTTGTTTAATAATTCTCTTTCTCTCAAACAGAGCAAAGCTGCGCTGTCACCCACGTGGTAGGAAACGACAGATTTGGAAGTTCATGACCGTGACCTAATGTATGCGAAGACTACAACCGACCGCCGATGACCTGCCTTCAGCTATTTCACTCCCGTCGCTGTATTATATCTACTGCGGCCCGGCTTACGACACATCTAAATAAAGATGAGATTGTGTGATATAAATTAAATTCTGACAAGTCAGGAAACAAAAGAATAAATTTATGTATATTCACAGGCAGCTGGGAAAACCATCTGACCTTCATAAATGTCAGGTCCAACTTTGAAGTCGGTCAATAGAGTGACTGACCTATATTTTGATATTTCGAAGCTGTTGAAATCGCTTTTATTCAATTAAAAAAAAGTCTCTTGATCTTTAAAATGTAACTGCATTAATTACAAAATTAAAAAGAAAACCCCCTCTCTTGCTGGCTCTCTCTACATACACGGAAAGTGGAGTCATCTAGTACAATCGAATGTGATAACAACAACAGAGAGGATAGAGAGAAGACGTGAGCAAACGAGTTCACAAAACCATCGTGCCCGAATAAAATCGGAAGTCAGTAAAAATCTCTTCTTACCTTTCCAGCGGAGACGTTCCGAAGCTAACAGAACGTCCATACAGACGCATTGAGTAAATCTTCCTCCCCACTGACCTTGTCAGCAACCCGTTATTTACGCCAGCCCGTCGTACCCACGAGTATTTTTGAGAGAGAGAGAGAGAAACCGACTATGGGAAATCGTCGTCGCCCTCCCGACTTGCTTGGTCTTGCTTGGACATACCCAACTAATATCAGCTGCTCTTCACGAATTTAAAGCCTGTTTTTCAATACGTTCGTCTTCGCATATTTTTTTTTTTTTTTGAGTTTGCAGATAGACGAACCTGATACGACAACGAAAATAAACAAATTTAAGACTAACGTATTATAATTTTTAAAGAATAACTACGGATCGCTGTTTGAACTAGAAGCAAATTTCCCAGTAATCAAATAAACTGTCCAATGTTAATAGATTATGGATGGTAGGGGGAAAGGAAGAGTGAGAAAATAGATGTAATATACATGTATAGACAATTCGCTGTTTTATTTATTATTTATAGGACTGCAAAAATATCTATTTGAAAAATAACTAACGTAAATTTAGACTCGCTTTCCCAGAACACAGATGGAGAAAATGAATGGCCAAGAGAAAGTGTAACTAACAACCAACAACCACCTAGCCAGCCCATCGTTCTGTCGCTACTGACTCCAAAGATATGAAAATTTTATCAATCAGTATCAATCATTTGCATATTTAAGCGTTTTATTTATTTATTCCTTCCCTTTATTAGTAAAGCAACTGCCGATACTTTACAGGACAAAAGCAGACTCCCACAGAGTATTTAGAAAATAAATCATCCGTCAGTCAGCTGTAAATCATTTTGTTTCTTGTAAAGACGACTCTCCCCAGCTCTACATGTAGTTGTGGATATATTATCACATCATACAAATCTAGGGTTCTGAAAGGGTTATATATATATATATACCGTTCGCATCAGTAGTGACCAAATACGAAGTGTTTCTTTTGTTTCTGAAGCTCTGATCCCAAACGAGTACCATTTATTACTTCTATCAGAAACACACAGCACTAAATGCAGTAACATACTGGCTAACGCGCCGCTATATTCCACTTTTCCTTGTTCGATACAAAATATTTCCTGACATTTTTTAGACGATTTGATTACCAAAAATATAAAAGATATATAAATCAAATAATTTCTCCATCTAGCAGTTCGCCGTTTTTACATTCCTGTTCTGTTATGGAATTATCAGCCCAAAATCTGCAACAAATAATAATTTGATATTTATTTAATTTATTCCCCAAACCCATTAAAACCTGTTCATAAAAGTTACGTTAATACCGCAAACCACTAAAAAATCGACTTGTCTTATTTATTTGTACTTATTATTTCACGGTAAATGTGGACAGTTTGTTCAGCCGTTTAGAATAATCATGCATGTTTCAAGTACTTTAAGCATTAGTCATGTTGATTTTAGTTGTGTTTTCCTTCAAGTTAAATGTCCAGGTATTTTCTGTTTGCCGTCTTGGTACAAATAATAGTTGCTAGAAAGTTTCGATTCTCCCAGAGTTTCGTGCTGAGCGATTATTAGTATCTGACAACAGGAATTAAAGATAGAATTGACGGGAGCTGATGGCAGGGGAGGGGGTGTTTAAACCAACAATAAGCAAAAAGTAATAGTATGCTGAACGATAACCCCAACCCGACTCGTTATACACAATCCTCCACGTCCATATCAGTCTAGTTACGAGTAACTAATTTGTTTTGCAATCAGCTTAGAGTTTTCACCATTTTTTCCAAAACTTGAGCGATAGGGACAAAGTAAATAAATACATTTATATGTAAAATAAACTTAAATTACAAACACAAACTGCTCAAGCTTATAAACACTGAAATGAAACATCCTCACCTGGTAGATTCGAAAGAAAATGGCTCCTAACAATGGGATGCTCAACCTTCTTTCCATTTCTTTAGCTAGGCGAATAGATCGTTTTCCAATGAAGTAACAGAAAACAATACTACTATTACTACTACTACTACTACTAATAATAATAATATAACTGTAATATTTAACTATTTTCCAAAACAAACAATAATTAATCAATATTTAGTCTTCATAACCTCTTTAATAGTTTAAAATTATAGATTTCAAAAGCTCACACACTTGAAATACGTATACGCTTGAGAAAAAAAACTTCCTTCGTTGTCCTTTAATGAGATATAAGAAAATCATATACACTTCAAGAATAGAAAATTTGAAACGAAAAAGATTATGGCTACCATGTATTATCTTAAATCTATTATGCATTTTAGTTCCTTCAAATCCATTTCCAATAATGCTATATATACTAAGTGACGTTAGTTTGAGAGCTGGCCTTATTCATTAAAAAGGGAAGCAACTCCATGATTTTACAGAATTAGAGCTTTGGCAGAAACGAAGGGGTAATCTAGAATACAATTTAAGTTCTCTATTTACAAATATATTAATTATACACAAAAAGCTTCAAATCTGTCGTATTGAATGCTCAATTTGTTCAGTTATAGAATTAAAAGTCAACCTGGTATCATCTTTTACAGGTTATTACATACCATGAAGTAGTGCGTCTAAGCCATAAACTCATTTGCCTCTAATTATACAAATACACAGAAACAAAATCTGCTACGTATTTAAGTTATTATTGTTCTTCTTAGTATTATATACCTAATCATTCCTTGAATTCGTTTGTTTCCCATTATTAACAATTTTCTAGTCCCCAAAATACTAATTTTGCGAGATTTCCGCATCGCTGAATTAAGATTTAAATGATTACATGGAAATTTATTTAATGAATTCCATGTAGTGTCGGAAGCCCAACAACCGTTTTCTTTCAGTGTTTGGTGGTGAGAGCGAACGTACATATAAGGTGGCAATGAACTGTCACACTTTGGTCAGAAATAACTCCGCGAACGGAACTAGAGTTAAACAATCGAACGTAATCTCTTGATGTTTTCCTTCCTTTTATTGAAAAATTGAAAGAACTAACCGAATGAAGCTGACGCAGTAAAATATTACAACTTAAATAATAATAGTAATGCGCAAAAAACCGTAACTTCATAATAGTTACGACAAGTGTTTCACTTTGACGTTGCTAGGAAAGTTATTACAACTTTTTTTATCTGATATCTTGCAATTTTAAGAAGCTGACAAATTTTTAAAAAATGTTTTCAGTCCAACGTTCCTAGTTCAAATAAGTGTTTGCTGCGTCGGAGGTGTTAAAATATTAACTAGTTATGTAGTACCCTTTAGTTATCGAAGAGTTAAAGAAGCCATTTTACACCGGTTTTCCGACTTCCAGGTAAGCATCATATCAGTGTATACCTAAGGAGCGCTTTCTCTAATATCTGGGGCAACAGACTGAAACTATCTGAACAGAGCTAGATGCTAAACAGCATATTTTGATTTTAAAAAATATAAGCTGTTTAACATCTAATTTTACCCAAATGGTTATGCGGTAACATCCCATTACCACTGCAGCCTATGTTCTATAATAAACACAGGTGAGAGAAATATTTTTTGTTCTAATGAAGATAGCCACTCTAATACCTACCAGAAAATAACAATCATGTAAGGATAGTTCTGACATGTTTAAATATTCTGTGTGTATAATTACAAATATTTCTAGCCCATTTATTATTTAGTGGGAAATCCGATTTCAGTGTCAAAAATATGTAAACAGTACGATTATTCTAGAAAGGCTGGTGCACAACAGTTTCTCAAAACTAAAATTCTAACATCAATTATTTCATTTCCTCTGAGTAAAAATACATTCAAAACGAAACGTGCCACTGTAAAGATCGACGTTCAAAAACAAGAAATAAATGAGTTTCTGTTTTTCCCTTTTTAAAAAAAAAAACAACAAACTATTCTGAATACTTCGTCTAAAGAATCTTAACATTATAAAAGAACATTCGAAATTAATTTTAGAAACTACACAGACGCACACACACAGTGTACAAAGATTAGAGCAAACAAATTTGAGCAATCAGATGGAACTGGGCCAATCAGCCAACTCTTCCTCTGTACGCTATCTTCTTCACCTGCATAACTGAGAGACTCGTTTGAAAATGAAATGAGCATCGCTTACAAGCAACCCTGCCATGACAAACTGTGCGAATCACGTACCGACAAGCCGCTGAAGTAGGCATACTCATTTTCCTAGAAGTGTGATGGCCAAAACACGCGGTAGCCAATACAATTAAGCGGGGTTGGAGAATTGGTCAAAACCGGTCAATCTTTGTCATATTTCAGCCGCTCTTTTTGGTCTCCATAGATGTTGTACATAGAATAATTCAATTCGAATTGAATTATTCTAAAGATGATCAACTAGTTCTTATCGATGCCTGCTAGTATCTATTAAATTCAGTGTCAGCCAACAATCCCTTTCAGCTGTCGCAGCATCAAAAGTACTAAACCGGCGCATTGCACAATGGATTCTGCAAGGATCTGGGTATACTAGACGAACTGTCCGACGGAAGTGAATAAAACCGTCACCGGACCTGGTGCACAATGCATGTTGGAGGTCCGTACTCTTCACAGATAAGACAAATATTCACATCCTCTAGATCCAATGGGCCTTGGATAAAGAATGTTGAGGGCTTTTACTTGGTTGGTTTCAAATAAATTGTCAAGCACGGCAGATTTGGAGCAATGGTGTAGAAGTGATACAGACCTTTAATTCATTGGTGAATGTATAAAATTTCCGTCAGTTACATATCTATCTTTTGGAATATCATCTTGTCTCACCATATCCCGCAGAAAGCTGAAGCAACATGCCAAACATCCAGAATCACACCAGTATAAAAGATGCAGAATGAACTGCAGTTGCTTTCTGGACACAGGCGAGCATTTTGAAAGAACAAATGAAGGCCAAATGACCAACACCAAACCTTACAGAAGAAATATATAAGAACTGTAGGGAATAACCCAGGCAGGTTCCATGCCTAGACAGGTTTAAACTCTTTGAGCAGTGAATAAAAGCGTAAAGCTTGATGTTCAAATTACTATGGCGGGGTTCTTTCTGTATACTTTTTTTTACTCTTAGTTATTTGGTATTTCACCAGTAACAAACACACAGCAGTGACTTATTTGGTAGCTTAATTTGAACGCAATCAAAATTTGTCTCTGCTCAAAAAGATCCAGTTAAGTGAATACTGATTTCGAAATATTTTCTTCGGAATGTGAAATCCATCTTAGCTGCTATTCCAGACACCTGAAAAAGTAGGTTTCTGCACATTAAGATATAAATAAATAATTAACAAACAAACAAATAATTTTAGTATTTTTATTGGCCCGGAGAGATTTTTTTAATGTACATTTTTTTTTTTAAATCACAGAGGTTTAACGTAAATTTTGTCATCTGTGTAATCAATTTATACCACAAATAGAACGACAAAAGCCTTTACCCTTCTCGACTAGAAACTGTTATAATGAATGCGATGATTATGAATTACTTCGCAGAGGTGAGAAGTGGAGAGACAATTCTTAAAAATCGTATCGAACCTCAAATTACCCCATCGTTGATAAAATGTTAAAGATTATAAACTGGTGGTCTCTGATAATAAAGTTCCCACTCAAAGAGTATTGAGACAGTTTTTTTTTCTTAAAGTTCGACCCATAGTTGTAAATGCATACAGAGAACACAGGCCGTCTCGTTTCAGACAGTTACAGATAAAACAACAGCACTGCAGCTATAATATGAATGTCCTCAACCAGTGTATGATCAAAGTTGTAGCAACATATTCTTAGTGAATTAATAAACAGAAAACCACTGTACAAGCTATGTAAAACGAATCAGTATTTGTAGAAATGTATTAAAATTATTTTTATAGCTATTTAAAAATGTTATTTACGTGAAATTTAAACAAATATTAGTACAGTAACGTAGCAAGATTACGCTAAAGGTAGCAAACAAGTTGAAAAAGTATTTAAAATGTAGAAAATAAAGTAATAAGTTGGTAAACTAAGTGAAAGGTACTAGAATGTCAAAGTGATTTAAAGAACACTATTAAATATATACGATATTAACTTAGGCATATCTAGTTAGCCTTTTCTTTGATAGAGTTTAAAGCGATTTTTATCGTTTTTTTTTTTTAATATTTAAACCAACCAAAATCTGGAGTTGGCCGGCCCTCTCTCTAGCGGCACACCTCGCCCCCCGACGATGACCGGTCTCGCCAGCCTCTCTCTCTCTCTCCGACTCAGTAAGATTTTAATTACTCACTCCCATTACGAGCACTGAACGTGATGTCCTCTTTCTAACACTTCACCACTAAATGCACACACAATATTTGCATTCTTAATCATACAAGAAAAGGTAAAAAAATAAAACAAAAAATTAGTCATTGTGTGAAATGTTTATTTTAAAATGTTTCTATCTTTATTATTCAAAACGGACTTTCCAAAACTAAAGGAATAACGTCCACATCTTAGTTTTACAGAGCACGTGATAGGCAAACACTATACAGAGACAAGGATGGGAAAGCCTCCACCCCAAGCTGTTTTACTCTACAAATAATTCTTCCATTTCCGTTGTTGTAAAAAGTAGTTGATTATTAATTACAAACAAAATTTCTCACAATGAAAAGACCACACATCATTCTAGGCCTTTTCATCCTTGCCACCTTAAGCCTGGTTCTTTTTTTTTTTTTTTTTACTTATAGGCCATTTAAAAGATAACACAAAGTTCCTCTGACTGTGGATGCGGTTTATTACTCGTGTTGATAATGCCACTACTTTTGTCGTGAGCTATCAAAAGTTTCGCTAATTTCTTACTTGTGGGAGAAAAAATATTCAAATTCAGTATCGATATCAATCATAATAAAAGTATCAAGGTCTGGTAAGAGAATTACGCGTTTGCACAAAACATTTGCCTGATAAAGCACCTTCCATGCTGCCATTAGTAAAATTAATCTCCTATCCTACAGCGCCTCCTCTTTACCAAGAACACCTACCAATTCTCTAAACAGATACCTATAACAATCTCAGAAACTTCTCCTTGCATGGGATTTTCTTTCTCCTCCTCCTCCTGAGCACGCTAAGCTACGACATCACAAGCACTACCTTTTGAACCACTGTCGCCATGTGATGTCTTACCGAAATGAATATTAATGAACATCTTTTTGTGCTTAATCAGTCATGCGCGTATTAAAATATGATGGCGATAAATTATTTAGTGTTGCCACAACAATATCAGTTTCCGGTCACAGAAGACACGACGGTTGCTTACTTATACCATGACAATGAGAATTAACATGTCTGGCATTATGGACGATCTAAATATTGTCTATAGTACTCCCGTTCGGCATATGTACATTTTATTTAAAAGTATACATTCTTTGAAAGAACCCGTGTAAGCGTACAAAAGCATATTATTATTATTATTATTATAGAATTATGTCATTTTTTTAAATTAAAAAATGTCTAAAGAATCCAAGTTAGAAAAACATACGCAAATGTTTACCGATGTATTCTGGCGGTGAGCTGATCTCCACCACCTGTCCATGACTATTCCGCTTCCCTTCCCCGTACTTTGTCAAGTGGGCGTTACCACCTGGATTTCGAGACAATTGGTCCTAGGTCAGGCCAAGGCAAATAAGCTGTAGTCACTCGCAGTAAAGTTGAAATAAGGGTTATTTAATCATTAGAATAATGGGCTTATTTATATGTGAACGTTCCTATACACAAGCCAAAGATTTTCTTACCGATACACATTTGAATAGCAAACATTATTAATAGTTCTTAATCAATCAGCCAATAAGTCCGGCATTTACTCACTGCGCCTCAAATGTTACTGACGTGTATAGAATTCCAAAAATAAATCAGAATTTTCAGCATAATACCGTAGTCACATTTCACTCCTTATCGATTTTTTTTAAAATATACCTAAAAAACTAACAAAGATTAACCAAAGTAATATCAAATATTGAAATTACTGCTAATTTTTCTTATCTTTCAGTTTAAATTTAAAAATCAGCTGTTTTATTTCTTCTATAGCGAGATGTATCCAAAGTATTCATCTCAACCACCGAACACAGTTTTAAATGCCTTACTTTTATTGTTTGAAGTAATTAGTTCACGTGCTGCCAGCCATGTTAAACGAATGCACCAAGATGTAATCTTCGATGTCATAGTTAATTAATTACGCACCCTTTTCTCTAGTAGCAGTCAAAATTAACCTTTTGTTTTGAGTTCTTTTCTTCGATATTTTAAAATTAATTTACTTTTATTTTAATAACTATATAAAAAATTTTAAAATGTAATAAATATTCAACAAATATTTTACCTTCGCAATCAAAATGATGTATAAGCAAAGTTATCCCTGTCTACTATTTATGAATTAAGAATAACGAAGCCAAATAAAATATCTGTAACTTCAAAAAGTCGTTAATTTGTTATTTTTTCTTTAATTACCGACATTTTCTTCGAATCAGCCGTAGTCTGTAGCTTCCGCGATGACGTAGATCTATCGAAAGTAAAAGAGGACTGAAATATCCCGACATGCACTGCCGCGTGATTTAGCTTGATTACAAAAGGACAGGAAAGAAATTATATTGGCTTTTGCAAGCTCCCCCGCAAGGGTAATGAATTGGCTATCAAAGCAATTTTTAAAAGTGGGTCACATTATTAACTACTAACGATGAGAATATCATTCATCCATTTATAATAATTCTGGTTTAAAAAATTCTCTATAATATCAATATATATATATATAATTATTTCCCGCAGCTTGCGTCTCCTTACAGTTGACCCCCCCCAATTCCTGTCAGAAATAGTTACAATCGAAGTGATTTTACGGAGTAAGAATATGGTAAAAGTTGATCAGCATTTTCTCCAATCTCCATCTTCCGGCTGACGTTTGCTCCTATATCCCCCTCTTAAAAAAATCAGTCACTCACTCACTCACAGACAAGGCATATATATATATAGTCTTCATATTAATTTCTTATTTAAAAAAATTGATATTATTATTTATGTAACGAACCTAGAAGAGAGTTGTGAAGACACCAATATTAAAAACAAAAACTCCGCCCAGTTCAGGTACCATTTTTCAGCCTATGACCAAAAATAAGCTTGTAAGCTATCTAGCGATTTTTGTGAGACATTTTCTTACTGGTTTAAACAAAACTCATCAGATGGGTTAAAATTATCGAAATTAGTAAAATTAATAAGAGAATACATCTGCAGTAACCATGGAAACAGCCTTTTAGACAGGGCTTGAGAAAGTTATGAAACAATCCCACACTGTTTAAATTATGTCAGAAATCATTTGATGAACGGGTGATATAAAAGTTAATTCCAGTTGTTTTCCTTTCTTCAAATATTTTATTTTAAGCAACATAAAGCGAGATGAGATGAAATAGAAACTAACATACATAAAAACAAGCAAAAGAAAAAGTAATAATAATAGGGAAATTATTATCAGCGCTATAATATTAGCAGTCGGTCTTCAATAAATATATACTATCGAACATTTTCACAAATTAAATAAAAATGGTAATCATAAAGAGAGCTACGCTAGAGGATATTTAGAGGCCTTAACAAAACCTGTGTCGATCATTTCAGGTTATACCCAAAGAATATCCAACGAATCAAATTTTCATTTTATCCAGAAATCAGCTTAGGAGAGATCATCAAGCCAATTAATACTACAAAATAATTAACACGGTTTTTGAAGAAAATTAGAAAATAATTAACACAAATGTTGCTAAATTCAGAAGTAAATAACAGATTTTAATGTGAATGTAGTGGCAGCAGAATGGCATTACTTTGCCGCTGGAAGTAATTTAAAATCCAACGAAACGGCTAACAAGTCGAAAAGTGCGTGTACAGCTAAGAGTGATTGGACTCGCAATTCGACTGAAAAGCGTGAAAAAAACAACAAACATTAATGCCTATAAATAGTGTACATTTGGGGGAAAATTCTATCCTTTAGTATCAAGGTAATGAGTTTTCTTTATTTTCTTAAGTACAAAAAAAGTTTGTTTTTTTTTTTAATTTCTTTTAACATTAGATTATTTAAAATACTCAAATCACCGCACTGTCCCTTTCATCTAAGTAAACATTTGAGGCCGGGATTGTTTATTTCTTCAAAACAAGTATATTCGTGAACTCGTGTTGATGCACAAAGCTTTCAGCTGTAAGTTGCAAATGAGAAAAATTTTAATACATCCATTTATCATTAAAATTTCCTTTTAAATTTAATAACATTAAAACTATATTTTGCCAATTTTGGTAGTTTTAACCAAACGATATCATTTATTGAAATCAACCATTACTCACTAATATCATGTGACCTACAAATGGTATCGCCATTATTAAGAGAGAATTATCGACAATCTATTATATTGACTACACGAGATAAAAATTTGGATTCCTGTAACGTAGATCTTAGCATATAAAACACACATTTTCAAGAATAACAGCATATTGTTCATCTTATATATATTTTTCCTCTTGATAACAAAAGTGAACGGGTCAATGAGACACGCGGGGGAAAAGCCTGTTTTTCACTGGGTATGGATAGCATTCACTAAGAAAGTCCTATTTATCATTGTTTAAATTCACCGTGTCATTTAAATTGCTTTTCCTGGTTATCCACATAAGGGAAGAAGAGTTTGTCTCAAAACTGAAGCAACCCCACTGCGTAGGTATTGGAAGAATTTAGCCCCTAAAGTGATCGCCTGTATCAACTTTCAATGATGGACCGCGTAACGGAAAAGGGTTATGTAACTCGCTCTGACCTAGATTCTACCAATAATAAATAGAATTTCCCTCAAAATTAAGAGCCATGCGAACTTCGTTAGCCTCCCCCTTCTTAGCTAACCAATCCTAATTTAGTGTTCATTTTCAAAAGGACAAGATCTTTCCAGAACAGTAGTTTCTAATGCAAAACAAATCCACAGCATTCTTCCAATGCTTTCACGACATTGTGCAGATGATCTTGAAAGAATATTTTTTAAAAATACCATGAAAATAAGTCTAAAACATTTCTTTGATTAAACACTTAAAATCCATTAACAGTAAAGCATTCAACGTTAAAATAGCCTAAAATAAGCAAAATGTATAAAGGATATATTTTGAATATTCTGTTCATCCCCCATCTTTTTTTTTTTTAATATAAATGCACCACAAAATTGTAGTTGTAGTATGATAAATGAAAGACCGATTCACTGTAACTGTTCAGGCCATAAATGAATCGGTTCAAAGCTATAATTATAGTTAAGATGCAAAAACAAACATTTTTCATTTATAAACTAGTAAGCTAAAGAGTATTTCAAAAGTGAAAAGTACATTACTATCATAGACCGGCGTAAAATATACAGAATAATTTGAATGTATATTGTTTATTACTTACAAAACTTGGGCTGTTGGGATCTGGGCCGAACGTCCCGCCCAACAGTAGTGAAGCGAAATACAAAGCCTCTCCTACCTCAGACAGTGATGTTACATGTGCTCGTAGCGTTCTGCTTCTAGCTTATTTACACGAAGCTTACACATGCATATAACCTCTCACATCCAACTGCCTGCCTGGTTACTGACTGGGATAAGGGCAGACTGGGCTCTATGGCAGCCAGTCGAAAAGAAGGAAAATTCGGATTCCGAACCCAGGCCAGACAGGGATCGTAAGCCCTGACAGGCCGTCTGACTAAGGGTGAGGTAACCCCGAACACAATGCATACACAGCAAATGAGTGTGCGACGAAAAAGATTTACATCATGTTGATCCTATGAATCGTGGCCAGCGACGACGACGACGGGCCCCCAACCTTGAAGGAGTCCGCCCGCCGAAGAGCTGGAGTAATACAACTAGTCTCGACAAACAAAATGCAAGGAAACCACTTAGCATCATGTAATGGAATGCAGGGGGGGGCATAGGAAACCATTACACAAAATTATTTTACAGAAATGTAGAGTAATTTCTGGCTATATTAGAAATATGAATTAACAAGATTTCATCGTTCTGGGATATATCTACACATAAAAACTACATTTAGGTAGTTCTATATATCAGCGTCCTGCAAATAGAGTGGCCAGGAAGAGCATAATCAAAGTATATCAAGTAGCATACATATGCTATAAATTTATGGGATATTTTGAAGGGCAGAAATAGAATAGTAGTACTGATGCAAGCAAAAACACAGAAGTTTTTACTTCCTTACCACGAGGTAAAAGAAAAATAAAATAAATTAGTTACTATGCTTTATGACCAACAAATAGCACGGTAGAAAGAAAGAGTGTTTTCGTTCGTCATCAATCTTTTCAAGAGAAACGTGTGTGTGTGGGGGGGGGGGTACGTGTAAAACATGAACATAACTTAGAACTTGGCTGATCACCCATCCAAACCAAGCCGAGTCGTGTGACCAACGAAAAGAAAAACAGTTCCCGGGCGAGCTGATTATGTTTTCCAAGAGTCGATATGGGTCACAATATGACGTGTTGTCGCTGGCTGGTGACAAAAGATGGAAAGGAGAGAGCGCTGACCTAGATTTTACAACACTACGCTTCCGCTCGATTCTTAGCAATCACCAGTGGCGAAAACACAACAAAAACAACCTGTTTAAAATTAAATAAAAGAAAACTCGACTGCTGACTTTTAAAATAAAAGAAAATGAGATGCGGTTTTATTAGCAAAAAAATGAAAATAAAAGTTTTAGCAAATTCCAATTATTAAGTTAGATGAGTAAACCTTTCCATTCACAACGCTAATTAAATTTTCCAAGTTCTTATGTGTAATTTAAAATTATTCCGTTTCTTAAGCTACGATGTTTCATTTCAGCTGCAGAGAGCGACTACTGCGCATAAGGGCTTACAGATATTTACATATCGGTGATGCATATTAACCACGTCTAAAAGAATGTGCGTGATCGGTTTCCAAATAGTGAGTACGACCTACCAGCTGTTTCGGTGAACTAGGTGAACCATACACACACAACCCGCCAAACAAAATAAAAATAGAATAATCATTATAATATTATTATTTACTCGCAATGAGCTTTTGAAAGTGGGATATGTTCATTTGTGTGACAGGTCACTGTCCACACTCATTAGTCATATACGCAGTTCCGATTTTGGAAGTTCACAGCATTGACGACAACAAAAATATATACATTTCACAAAGAAATAAACTTTATTGATCGTTAACAACATTACAAAGAAGAGATAATACAAGATGGAGGAAGAGGATTAAATCAGATTCATACTGATTAAAAAATAATAATAATAATAATAAAATAAAAACAAGAAAAGGTTCTATTACATAAGATGATTAAAAACTTCATAGTAATAGCAAAATTTATCAAATACAATACATGACATTGTTCATCCAGATTAGGTATTACAAGAATTTGAATCTCATTTCCCAATCATATTAATGACAACACTTACAGACAAGCGTCATTGTTACTGGGCTGTTCCAACAATAATACAATATCGACCATAGGTCGCATCACTTTAAAACAACTAAAGCTGTCCGCACAGAACGGAAACTTACTTTTGATGAAAGTTACAGCTTCATTAGATAGTGAGTCATCAACAAAAATGTTCAGAATATTTGTAAAAAAAAAATAAGACACATCCAGGTTACAGCAAATTACCTTTTTTATATATATATAAGTCAGTGTGAATAATCGTGCAAGTAAACTACCACCACCGGAAGCAAAACATTTTATACATAAATGAGACGTGTCTTTTGTATATTTCAATCGCATTATTAAAAGATTAACTTATAGACATTACTTAAGGAACTCTGTTAAAGATCGAAGCGGAAAAGTATAGAGGCAGGGCTGCGAGGCGCTTGACTGCATTAGCAGCTTGGATGTCGGAAAAGAAAAATGGTGGCAAAAAAAAAAAAATATTCAGAAATTACCTTCACATTCATTAACCTTAAATAGTGTTACGCAAATCCGACCAATACATTTTTCTTTTATACTTTTAGAGCAATAGGGTAGGGTTTTCGAGAATATTGTGATAGAGTTCCAAGCACACAGTTTCTTCAATTATGTAAATAACCGGTTTACTCCCATCAAAACAGACTCAAATGACATTCACTCTACTCAGCAAGTGTACACCAAAAAACCTGTGGCCAAACTACGCCATGAACCGAAAGCCACACTTCTGACCACAGCACTATTTCATTTATCATTGGCACAGCCTACATGCAATTTTGTTCACTGGAGCCTTTTAGCTTTATCTGCAGCCCTTAATAGCTTTCCTACACGGCCATTCAGTTTAGCGAACAAGAGTGATTTTTTCTCTTATTATTTAGCTTCGTGTCATGCTTTTTACCTTAATATAGCAGTCATATGTTCTCGATGATACTCACTTTCGCCCCGTTTTCTGTCACAGTTACGCCCAGTAGATATCCTACCTTACGGAGTAATGAACATCCTTTTTTTTTGGATATGCCGCTTTAGCAATTGCTTTCTCGGTCAGTTCTTCCTCACCCTGAGTACTTGCAGCAATTGGTCTTGCAAGACTAATTTGTTTTCTCCTAGCCATATTTTAGCCAACACACTAGGTCGACGAGAAATGACATTTCCAGCAGCTTCCCGCCTTTATACTATCATCTATCGGGTGACACCAACATAATCACTATGGAATTTGAGTGGTTCTCGGCCACAGAGCACTACTGATAAGACGAAATGCTGGGGACCACAAATCTTTTCATCTTAGTCATTTTCAGATTAATGGGACAAAGTCGATTACCAATACTAACTGGAAAAGCCCAGTCTCATCTGCCTTGAAAGTATCCTTAGGGCTATAATCCTGCAAAAGTGAAGGAAGAGCTGTCGATATCCAGACAGACAGCAGTATTGTAGACTAGTATTCCCGAATTGGGAGTAAAAGCGGTAACTACTAGTTCATTCGCGATGTCAGAGGATTTCTCTATAAGATTTGTCCTGATATGGATACCTTCAGGGGCCTAGCTTGCTTAAACCAAGCAACAAGAGCATCACTGACTGAGTCGTTACCCCTGCCCCTTTCTCATTCGTTTCCAAGGGGGTTGGAATGCAGAGTTGAAGGACCTCTCTGCATTTGAGAATTGTCGATACCGTTGAATTCGCAATGCCATACTTCTGGCAGATTTCCATCTCTGTGCCTTTTCTGCATCAATATCCTCTATTATTTTTATTTTAGATTCAAGAGAGATGCTCTGCATTTCGACATGACCGTACGCATAACACGTACTAAGCGAATTCCGCAGCAAGCTAAGTTCAAGCGAATGGTTGCACAACAATAGCTGACAGTGAGTGCACAGATCTACTACGAATGCTCACGGAACGTGTGCGAAAATAACCAATCAAAGCGTTTTATTCCTAGGCTACGCGCCAGTCGATTTTTGAAGTCAATCACTGAACACAGCAGTGGGGAGTTTCAAAAATCCTTTCGTGATAAGCGTTTTTTCAATCGTAGCCATCCGTTTTGCATTAAGCGTAACATTTATAACGAGAAACGAGAGGGGAAAACGGGACTTCACATTCTTGCCGTAATAAACGTGATCTCGTGTCAGCCTCTCACGAGCAGTCCCTGTGTTTATGCATTAATAGCACAGTAATTAGAATGGTGTAGCAAAACAACCGCCGGTGTCTAAGATTTAAGTTAAAATAAAGAGTCTGGGTTCTTGCACTTGCTCATGTATGCTGTTTATTTACGTTATAATAATTGTCAAATTGAGTAAAATTCAGTAAACTTTCGTTTCCGCTATAAGTATGCCTTTCCTGCCTAACTACTGAGCTGTAATGTATACATACAAATTCCAACATCACCAGCTCTGTCCACGCACAATTATTCTGCAGTAGCATTTGGTAGAACTACGTCTTGCATTGTGTAGAACAGTGGGGTCGCGGAATCCTGTAAGTTTCAATCTTTGTCGTATGACTGAGTCAAGAAACTGTTCATGTATTTGTTTTGTTTATATATACCGTATTTGCCGGCTTATAAGACGCACTTTTTCCAGAAAAAAGTATACAAAAATTACCCCGTGTCCAATACGCCGGTATCACGAGCCCAGGTGTAAGGCTTGTCTCCCACGGCAGGCACTCCCGGTTGTGTCACAGGCCTCTGCGGTAACACAATTGCATCACCGCCCCCCCCTTCCCGCGGCTTCCTATCGCTCTGCCACCCTCATAGAAACAGGGACAATACACGCTGACGACAAAGGCCGGAACTCGAACTGTTACCACAGTAAGACTGACGCAATCGAGCCGTGCTCCCATTGGCTAAGGCCATTGGGGGCTGCGACTCGGACCACGACGCCTGGGGACGCCTGGGGCAGAGCACGCTACAAGGACTGGACTGTGACTTCGACGGGACGCAACAACAAACATCACACTAGGTCATTAAATTTTGAGAAAGATTTGTTGAAGGATGGGTGTAAAATGTTTTTTCCTGGTGAATTTCTCTCAAAACTCAATATATTCAAATAAAACTCTTGTCATTTTTTTGCTAAATTTATTCTTTTGATTTTTTTTCAATTGGAAATGTAGCAGAGGGTCGCAGGTCTTTTGAGTGTTAGAAAAAGGTCCACGAGTCCAAAAAGGTTGGGAGCCACTGGTGTAGAGTCTGTGGATTTTAGAGAGGGATACTGAAATCCATACATATCCAGGAGATGTGAATTGGAGAATATATAACTCGTCTGTAAAATCTATGGACGCCAAAATGCAAGGACCCTACCAATAGTCATAGTCGCATCAGGCAAGTGCGGACTTCCAGCATATTCGTCACACAGCAATCCGTCATAAACAATCAAGTCTATGTAGAAACCGTTGCACATTGCGTTGACTTAAAGATTTTGATACTGCAGTGGAAATGGATTGGACATCAGTGCGAAATGTAGCATAAGTTCCAGAATCATGTACGCCCTCTAACCCTAAACACACATCTATTCGATACAAAACAACTACGGACAGGTAATACGATGCGTGGACTGGTTGACTGATAATGAATGCCAATCACTCGACCCGTTAAGAAGGGTATGAAACCAAGAAATAAAAGATTGAATGAGATTCTTAAAACATATAAGTGTGTGTATAAGCTATTCTCTTGGAGAAATGGTTACACGCCAATTTCAGGTGATTCCAAGTTTGCATAACGACGGTCAAACTGATATAAAACCTGTCGCAAAATAACCGAATATTGGGCGTACGGTGGCGCTTCCGATGACGCCCAACCAAAGCCAGGCTTTACGGATCGCAAGCAGACTAACAAATGTGGCTGCCAGTATTGTGTAATAGTGTTACGGCCAGCTTTGACTATAGTAAAGAGAAACCAGTTCAGTTAACGGTCTGGTAGAGGAACCACAGCGGTAGTAACGGTCATGATAACTGTTACATCATCTATCCGGTTCAACGTAACTGCCCGATCTGATGCCACTCCACCCACCGTCCGTACCCACGTCTCCGCACAGACTGTCCAAAGTCGACCACACTGTTAATCTGCACGCTAGACGTCCAGTATTTCACGCAACTATAAACCAGCACACAACAGTGCGACTCACTTGCGCTTGACTTCGGCATACTCGAGTCAGGTTCTCTTCTCTTATGAGACTAGATTTAACCTTAACCCTGACTATAGTATGTTGAAACTGTTTGAGGAGTGGAGGTAGTACTGAGTCAGGTAGCCACTAAAAGTTAACTAATTCTCGTTGGAACTGCTAGAGGCAAGCTCTGTCTGGATGAGGACATTTAGATCTATTATGGAATTCATAATTATTAAATCTTAATAAGTGATAATCCACAAGCCGATTGTGCAAGAACAGACGTAAAGCAAGAAGAAAATCTTCCATGGCTTGCTCGTTTCTCCGACCTAAATTCTATAGAACGTGTCTGTGATCAGCTTTTAAACGCATCAGACAATGATCACGTGTGCTCCTAGGACAATTCTCGCACTGCGAAGATTATGACTATTCTTCCCCAGATACATCAAAACAAATTCTATGTTATGTCAAATTTTATGGTCAGTCTTAATCTCTATACATATTTATATCACAACATCCTTTTATTGTTTTGATCAGCGGTATAACTCGCACATACGTTTTTTTTTTTTTGTTTGTTTGAAAACAATTCTGCAGAGTAATTCCCTTAGTTACACATTGCGCAACCACAATTAACCAACCATAAATGTAACTAACATGGCTATCAGAATGCAAAAGCTTTAGAATGGTGTGGAATAGCTACATACTACGACTAATTTATCTCAGAACGTATCCAGAAACAACTTATTCTGTTAGGCTTTGCCGTTTTTTGTCAATTTGTTGAGAGAAAAAACTATCGTTCTTATTTAGATTCCACGCTGTTTTGTTTATGTAACATCAAGATATCGGTACGCAAGGATGTTCCGCTTAATGTGCACTGAAAAATAGCGATACAAGGCAAATATCACTCAAATTTAATTCTCAGCCTTAGGATAATCAACCTATATATACTAACACACGCCCTGACTTAAAAAAAAATCTTTTTTTTTTTTATAGGGGAGGAAAAAACACTTGAATTATCTCACGTGTCACTAAACGTTTTCGTCCGTTGCTGCTTTAATCCTAATTCTACACTGTATCAAAAGAAACGTAAGTTGAATTAATGGTCAGTACAAAAGGCGATTATCATGCACTGACGATCAGACAACTAGTATCATTGCAAGAGGAACTCGATAAATCACCATTTTCTTTGAAAAGTACTGCAGATAATAAAACCACATTTTTATTGAAATGCGATTTTTTAAAAAATTTTCACAAGTTACTTAACTGGTTTGAAATGAAAAGTATTTTTCACCTCCTAACAAGTCTCTTTCATATATAATTTCAAAAAGAAATAATACGAAAAAAAACCGATATCGAAAGTAACACAGAAAGCAAAAATATTTTAAACAATGTCCATCTTTAACGGAACAAGCCTCAAACAGAAATGCAAAAACAAAAAAAATATCTTCATTTGCGATGACATATGCAATGTTAATATATAAGGAGAAATATTACAATTACACACACATTAGCTTAAAAAACGAATTAATGGAATAAATGTATTTAGTTCAGCTGTTTAAAATTTTGAATAAATAATAATTCAGTAACTTGTCGTGTGTAGTTCGTAGGAGACCTGACTAGTTAGTATCTTCAAGCCGTCTAAACAACATTTATGCCCAGAAGTGAAGCCAATACGGTTAAGGACCGAAAGCTCCCTACCCGACGGGATACTCTCTCTTATATAGTGTACGGTGATGTCTTACCAAGGTAATAAACTAGGCGCGATCTATCAGAAACTGGAACCCGATCCTTAAAGGAGAATAAAGTTAACAGCAAATCTTTTAAGTCCAAAAATTGATAATCTTTGTGAGGTGTTGCCTCCCCCAACTAAACTCATCGCACTTTTGACAAATCCCTTAATATACACGCATGAATTCAAACAGGAAAACCGTTCAAAGTAAATCAGTAATAAATATCTTCATCAAATTGAATGTATATAAGAGCCATAAATATTTAGATATAAAATCAACTATGTACACTCCATTGTAAGACCAGTAAATGTTGTTCCTACATCTAGCGATGCTGCTGTCGGTCAGAAACGAAGCCGCACATTTGTCTTAACAACTATAGTAGTTTTCAAATTGAAAATGAGAATTGAAGCCAACACAAAAAGGAGTTATACAGATTCTCGAGAAAATTGGAGAGCACCAAATGCACCAACTTACACCTATGACCGAAACTTATTTTCGCTTTTTTCTTTTTAATACATCGCATAAACTAATATTTAACTTGTGCGCTAAACAATCAAAATGAATTATCAGATAACGACAATAAATAGAAGCTGCATACCCCATCTTATTAATCACAACTAAATAGATTATTTTCTTACCTATACAATAATGTGTGTTAGCAAAGGACTTTAAAAAAAAAAAAATGGCCACCAACCAAAAAAGCAGTGAGGAGAACTCTACTGTAACATCAGCAGCAGCCTTCACTTTGAAACCTCTCCGACCGAGCTGGACTGTGTACTAACCTCTGGAAAGACAGGGAGAGAGTGAGGCCCCCCACCCACCCCTCCATTTTTTTTTTTTTTTACCTACTCTAATATCATGTTTTGAGAAATCATTCAAAGTATCGTCATCTCAGATAAAGCAATTACGCACTTTCAATGTATTGCAGGAAAAATTATCACAAAAGAAAAAATTCATATTTCTATGCGTAAGCCATTAAAATCATTAGTCTGTATAAAACTGTTGTCAAATAGTTATGAAAATAAACATAAAACGCCAACTTTTCAATTTTTATAAACGAAATAATTATACATAACAAACAGGCCATCTGTACGATTTTTTTTATTCTCGTGCTATATAGGGTTTAGGGTGATGCCGATCTACTCAATGGTGTGACGCGTGAGTATTCAGAATGGTATCCCTATACATAGATGTGTCTGTCACTATTAATGTTCAAAACGCATATTCTTTGGTTAACCCTGACGCCTCCGCAAATCATAACATGGCTCCAACAGACAGATGAGCGGTAACGTTGGTTTGATGTTATACAGTAGCCTGCTGTTGATCATTAGTGTAGTTCAGTCTAAAACAAAACGAAGGAACTGGTGAACAGGCGATTTAAACTAATGGTCTTGCGCGATTTGGAGACGCTGTTGCCCTGACGCTTCTGGTCAAAACTGGTCATGCTCTAGGGCCGTTGGCACATAATTGGTGACGTATTATATCGGTGGTGAATGCATCAGTATCCAGAAAATCTCCTGACTGTTAATGTTGCTACCCGAAATTGATTTTTAAAATAGCTAAAACAGCTAACATGCTGGTCACCTATGGCTTACCAAAAAGTGGATGGTGGTGGTATCACATCATATAGATAATACTGCCACAAAAATAAAATGGTGCTATGATAAACTACTAAAAGCTATATATCGTATTGTGCATTAAAGCTTCCAAACATTCTCACCCTCTGATGTGGTATTATTCTAAAGTTCAAAATAGAAACTATTCTGAATTGTTATGTTTGTTTCATAAGGCCACCTGCTCGTGTTAGTGTTTGCGTTTTAAGATTAAGATGTATTCAACCAAATCAAGTTTCCCTAACGAAACACGCATTTGCTCTGCCTCCACTCACGAGCAAATACAAATCAATAACTTACAATCTATAGTCATCAACACACGCGAAATTCGACTACTTATTTTAAAATAATAATAATACTTTAATTTGTAACAAAAAAGATGTTTAGCTTCACTTAAGGCGTATGTAGTTCACGGTCTTTAAATAAATCAGTTAATTATTTATTAAAGTGCTATGGTAACCGAAATAGACAATGCCAGTATAAAAATGTTTAAATATATTTAATAGTATGATAATTATGAACAATGTATCATTACAAGTAGCTAAAACACTGCACTAATACATACAGTTAGTGAATAATAAATGAATAAGCAAATGTGACTGGCGTAATCAACCTGATTTTTTCAGTTTCTTATTTCTAATCAGTAATAATAAATATGAACTTATGGTCAAGAGAGTATCGTAATCATAGAGAAGAAACACATAGTAATTAGAAAGGCTGGATTCATACGCATTAAAGAGTATAAAGAATGCGCTCTGAGAACAAACTGAACGAAAACAAATCACTTCGAAGAACAAGACTATTCATGATGAGCTTTTGTAAACAGTTAATCCCTCATTTAAAAATGACAAATAGCGGTAAAAATAATAAAAAAGGAATACTGTTAAAATATAATATTAAACGCAAATTATAAACCAAAATTTAAGTCTCTGGTGTGTGTGTGCCAATTTGTAATCATCTGGGGAAAGCAACAAAGCAGGGAAACTACATTTCTAGGCCATAGTTTTCCACAGAGTTACGGTTAGTTTCAATCTTGAACTCAGGTAAATTTAAATATCACAAAAAAATATTTAACGGGCAGTCTGACCAGTTGTGAACAAGTTCTGTTTTTGTTTTCTTTTAAGATTTAATTAATTCTTAGTAAGAACAACAGTACGGACATAGGATGGGGGCCCAGCGCGCCAGACAAACCTTTACACTGGTTTGTAAAAAAAAAAAAAAAAAAAACACACGTTAGCGCCCCCTGCTGGTTAATTTGTCATGTTCATTCTAAGCCAAATGGAAAAATAAAACAGTACAGATATTACTACCTTTTTTTTAGTTTCCGTTTCGTAAAGGTCGCAAAAATCCATTTATTCGGTATTCATTAAGTTAATTAGAAGCCTTAAATCACAGATTACGATTAATCTCGAAAATGTGTTTCCTTCGCGCTCTTTTTTGGAGGTGCATAAGGAAATCCAAATACTCAGAAAGCGGCTGGCTAGTCAGTTGGCCAGCTGATTCCTAACAGGACAGCTGGCCGGAGGCGCTCGTTCTCAAGCTTCATCGCAGATTAATATCGTTGATATTAAAAGTGTTTGCACTTTACCAAAACATTCAAGCTTTGAAAACTCTGATAAAAGGTGCGCGAGCGCGCATATCTCCATTAAAACGAGTGCACCACCATTTAAAGTCTCTTAGTTTCGATCTGCTCAAACGTTACTTAATGAAGTTGAATAATATACAATAATGATAATATACAAGCCATACATTTTCGATTTATTGGCTAAGACATCCTCGGAACTAGTAGTACACATTGTACTGTAATGTTCCCCATATAAAACTACCTCCACTCGATGCTTCGAGGTTGCATGAACACAAACAATAATTAAAGTAATGCAGAATCTTTCACACGCAAAATACCTGTGTTTAAAGTTTCGGAAAGTCTCACAACATTATCCTTAATTTAAAATCAAATATCTAAACTTCAATAAACCCTATTTTCCTAAGCGTTTTATAGATAAATTATAAGTTGAAAATTTATATTTAATAGTGCCTTTTCTTAAATTATAGAAAACGTTAAGCATACCATCTTTCATTGGTGAGTGGTCACTTCAAAGTTTTTACGACGTTATCCGATATCACGAAACCGTTCTGATGTAGCCATGAAATTCAAGATCAGTACCGCACGTTCTACCATCTGTTGATGATAGTTCCGCAGCATCGCCACAGAGGTCAGTAGTCACCGAATTAAGATCTGCGTAATGGCATGTCATCCTATTATTAAATATGAAAGCTAGCTGTCAGGTCTTCAGCGTTGGTGTTACGAGCCTGAGTAAGAACATTGATTTTGAAAGTATTCGTAGTGCAGATGCATGCACCATATTCTTGGCAATTGTTGTTTTCCTCGTTCTAACTGCCTTGGGTTGCGCGTGAAAAGTCCGACTACAGTCAGGCAGTTAGTGGCTGATCAATGAATATCGAGGTCAGACAAGAATCACTATCCAGGGCACATTCGTGTTATCAAGTGATTACCAGCGGTCAGTAGACAGTGCTTTAAGCGAGTGCAGATTTAAGGAAAAAAATCACAGAACTGGTTGGTGTAGATTTTACAGAAATATATCAAGCAGGTAAATACAGAGCAGCAACTGGCATATGTAGGTACTCACTATTAATGTTTCATTTATTTGACAAACAAATAAGTTTTTTTTTCTATATCAGATACTCGAGTTTGAGTCACGGAAACAGGCAAAGGCGGAGCTTAAACAAATATATGCGGGTATTTCAATTAACTCGAGATTTTCATGCGACAGTAATTATGAATAATTTTTTTTAAAAAATCATTTCATAGTTTTACATCGCGAAACAGTAAGAATTCTAGGTGAAGTTCGCATTATTTTTGACTGGATTTATTATAATAGTATTAATATTTTCCTTTGCAAACCTGTTTACAAATCGAATTTCCTTCCCCTTCAATCTGTTTTCCTTCATTTTCAATCAACAGCACCCATAACTGTTAGAATTATTTAAATAGCAACAGCATTCTGAAAGTGAACGATAAGCTGTAAAACAAATAGTGTGGCATAACAGCGCACACGGTAGAGTGAGAAAATTGTTTGCTTCAAATCTAACTTTAGGTACGGGAAGGTCCCCCACACACACCCGTCTAGGAAAGACGAGCGCCACAATGGCCCTCGACTACGGTCGGGGGTCACAAGGCCGTAGCTACAACGAACCCCCCCCCCCGCGCCTTCGCCGACCCATACTAAAGTTTCGCCTTCAGAAGACCCGACTCCCGCTCTGCAGAGCAGCAATACACGCATACCTCTAATCAGATTTTCACTCACGCACCACCACAAAAGAAAGATAGATAACTTTTCATTTGTTTCTCTGTGTGTGTGTGTGTGTGTGTGTGCGTGCGTGCGCGCGCTGCTGTAAAGGAGCCGAGTGGGTACACAGCGGAACTAGGGTTGGCCGCGCTGTGCTATTTCACCGGCCGGCCGGCGTCTGGCTAACTGGTGTCAGTCAGACCGGGCGAAGCGTCCAGTGAATTAGACAGGAAGGCGGCGACGCTGCAAACTACAGCCAATCAGCGGAATGCAACAGAACCTTCCAACTTTCAAGTATGTCGATGCTTTGTATTTAAGAAAAAATTGTTAATTTACACTTTGTCAAAGCCCACCCTACCTAATCAAAAATGAATGCCGTAATTATATTGTTTTAAAACTCTGTCCCACAACTTTTCCTCCTGCTCGTACTTAGGTTGGGAGAAAGCATCGAATTCTGGTGGTTGAAACTGTAGCCCAACCACAACAACAACAATACTGAGTAATGTAGCGTTTTCCTAGATCAAATCAACTCGTATTATCATCAAAAACCTTTTGTCCATATATAATATTTACATCTACAAGATTATAATTATACAGAAAAATTCCCTTTTATTTAAAAAAATGAGAACGATTATTTTAACTTTACCAAGCTTGCGTGTGTATTCGAAGCCGATATCAGTTTTCGAGACTTTTAGTGTGTCTAATGAACAGACGTCATGTTATAAAGCGGCTAGAGAATAAACATCGTAGGTGGAGGGAAAGAATTAGCGGGGTTAGTTGTAAATAATGAAAACCGATCCAAAAAAAAAATCAATCAATCAAACTGATAGGGATTTCTTCTAGATGGGGTTATCGGGAAATTAAATCGAATCGTATTAGAATTATTCGTTTTAATAATCTCGCTAAAAATGAATCCCCCCATGTTAATGTTAGGAGTAAACAAACTTAAGCTATATCACACTCGAGGGGAGCAAACATTAAAAAACTCGCAAATTTATGCAGGCGGGCGCCAATGTGCGAAACCCATCAGAGTAATAAAGGACAACCAATAATAGCTTAGCTGTTAAACTAGTGGGGGTAGTAACTAATTAATTGCTAGAATGTGACAATCCATTTCCTAATAATAATTTCGCTCAATTGTTTGAAATCAGTCTTTCTATAAAAACTAAATCAATGAAAATAATAATAGTAATAATCTGTTAATTCTACTGACTTAAGTAAAATTATGAATGCAACTAATTATTGTGTGAAAAACGGATTTTACGATAAGATTTGACCCGAAAATGTGATAAGAAAACCAGAAAAATTTGTAATGAACTTAATTTAAATGTATGGTTTTGCTTGCAGTACCAAAGATAAAAGTTATTGAAAAGAGTTAGGTATAAACCAACAGAAAATATTCTATAATGTAGATATATATTTGTTCATTTTAAGACGTTGATAGAATCCATTTAAGCATACGTAAAACTGTTTTACTACTACTATAAAGTTGTTTCTTGTAATGAAAAAAGAAATATTGAGAAAGCAGTATTTCAGTTATATTCCACAAACGGAAGCAAAGCAACTCAACACAGCTTAATTTCCCCGTTTCCGCAGCGCCATCTCTGTGCGACTTTGTTACCTACTTTGCGAGCAAAGTTCCCTCCTGGTTTTTTCTTGGCGGTAAACAGGGGTGATCCGCTGACTGCAATGGTTAAAATACCTTCGAAGTAAATATAACAATGAAGAAATAAAGAAACTGTGCATGCCTGTGCGATTTAAGAGGAGAAATGGTAATTTCACGAACCTTTCTTCTCGCTGTACGTAACAGAAGACGTGTGCAGTTGCTGAGTCATTTCATCTCTTGTATGAACCTACAAGTGTTGATAGAAGGCGGTGCATCTTCGCTTCATGTAGGTCAAATTGGCATCATTCGTCTGTGAAACAGTTCCTTACATCTTGATTTTCACGATGCAGCCAAGTAATGATTTGTGATTGGAGTGCACAGCTGACGTAACAAACGTTCCATTTCAAGCAAGATGATATCTTGCAACAAGCGATAAATTGGCGACAGCATTCAAAGTTACTGAGCCTACAAATGACTGATCCCAAAGTGCATTCTGTGGTGCCCATTCAGATTCCACTAGCTAACATCCCCTGCCATGACAAATACTTTTAATAGACAGCAAAGACTAAATGTACGGTACACCGATAAAGGCAGTCGGTATTGTTCAAGTTAAAACAAAACTTGTCTACTCTACCTACTCTCTTCGCGTGGTCTCAAGTCTTTCAGCGGCACCGCTACAGGCCCTGCCCTCAATAGCTTTCGCTTTGTGACTATACTAATGTGTTAGTATCCAGGAAGTGATTTGGTTGTTGCTGCTGTTGTCCAAAATCGATTGCCAAATGTCTAAATTAGTTAAGTGTTTTGTGCTGGCCAAGCCAGTTAGTGGCGGGTCGTTCAAGCTGCGTTTTGCTGACAGGACTGCCAGCCAGGCACACGTGAATTACCGGTTCCCAAACACTTTATTGGCAGTCGCCCTCATAAGAGAAAAATCTGCGAACTTTTATTGTGCGTGTATGCACATATATCCATCCAAATAAATTTGTTTATATATTTTTTAATTATCCCATTTTAATTCTGAATCAAAATGTATGGAATCATCCAAGATTACCGTAATTCTGGCATATCTAAAATTTCCATTAGCTTAATGGTTCTGTCATTATTGAACTTCAACACATTTTAAAAACTTGTCTGTTTGGCTAATAAATGCCAAAACGTTAGCGGTTTGTTTTGCTTTTGTCTTCTTTAAAGATCGAGAAACTGCTGATATTCGGACCGAAACAATCCAAAATGTAACGTCCTAATGGAAAATTTATTCATTCACAACCGTAAACTTACTCTTTTTAAACCGAATCATACATGACATTTGGCAATTTCAAATAAAAACACACATTTAAAGTATCTAAATAAAACAATAATTTAGTGTTAGCGCCTAACTAATGTAATTACATGAATAAAAGTATAGTTAAATTATTACCAGACAGGTACAATAGCCAGATACGACTTTAAACACGTTCACACTGGCAAGTCTACTCCGACATTAATCGAGAACAAATCGAAATGTTAACGCATCAGAATTACGACTAAATATATATCTTTTTCCTTAACCATACCTACCTTTGACGATAGAAAAAGTTTCAAATTCATTATGATTTATAGTAAAAACAACTTACAGTTCAAGTCTATTTTGGAATATGAAAGTCCTTGACCTTTTTAAATATTTTCTGTTGTTAAGACAGTTGCATATTTTTTTTACGCATGCGCGATAGAAATCTTTTGCCGGAAGCAAACCTTTCTCTTCATTAAAAAAGTGTTCGACAGATTAGCGTAACTGTAACCGTTTATGAATCGTGCGGCCTACACTTTCTTTTGAAGATACCCTCTTCGCCAAGGAATGAAATCATTAGAGAAAATGACCCAGTGTTAAACTATTTTTAAGTCAGTAAAACTACCAGCAAAGTTGAAGAAAACGTACGATAACGAAGATGGCGCTGAAGTACAGCTTGGCAACTGGTTCAGCTGTCGTGCAAATATATAAATGTAACCATCGTTTAAGTCGACGGCAGCCTTTTCAAGTAAATAGTCTGTATATAACTACTATTCAGATCTAGAAATCTAATATAAATTTTAGAAAAAAAATGACAAGTTATTATATTTCATTAAAACTGTTCTGCAGAAATTCCGAGCTCCAGACGAATCACTGATCTTTACATGCAGAAATTTTATTTTAAGCACTAGTAATGATAAAGATAAATAAATTTACCGAGTGTTTGTATTTATTTATTTATTTGACTGTTGATAACCCAATGCCTTACTGGTGATGAACATACCCGGAAATAAACCAGCAACTCCTGTGTTTTTTTGTTGTTATTGGAAGTTTCTAGAACAACAAACGAAGTCGGTGAGAAATTCTTGTTTGTAAGTACAAAATTCTATAAAGAAAATCAAGTTTGGTTCTTGTCTTGTGACCTATAACTGACCAACGCACCATCTAAAGTTTATGGGAATGATATGAATGACAAATTATCTTTTTGCACCAGAAAAAGTCTACAACCTAACAGATGAAAATGGCTACTTTTACGGTCACACAACTGACTGATGTACAGTAATACTTACTCAAAGGTCTGGAATTATTTGCGTGATGCAAGTTTATGGGAAACCGTGTTACCACAGACATTTTGGCTCAATGTTTCAAGACCGTGGTAGATGGTAGCAAATTCAGTTTTCTCCTGCGACGTGTTGCCGGTCGACAGCAGATGTCGCCAGTGAGGTTACAAATCCGTATTATCAAAAGCTCCCACTCAACTCAACTAGAACTACTTGCTATGCCAATGTTCATCCTTTGAGAAATACAATGTGGTGTAAGACAAAACTTTAAAATGTTTTTCTTCTAATGCAAAAAAACAAACAAATATAATAGAAAATAACATAAATAACGTTTCCGCTAGAGTTAAATGCGCATAGCAATAACTTCTGATGTGTTGAACAATTCTGTTCTGATATCTTTCATTATTTTTTATTTTATTTTTTAGCTCATCCTTGGCACTGTAGATATAATAAAGTTTAACTTATGCAACGTTTTGATACTACATCTTCATGGTGTAGCAACTTCAACTGCTCGAATATCTGAATTGAAAAATATGTATATTATAGAAGTCGTAAAATCAAGCGGTAATGTGAGGAAGTATCTGGAATGACATCAGAAAGCGTGACTGGGGTGCTTTGTTAACTTCCTCGTTCCCTTAATACTTTTCATCTGAGCTAAATAGATATTTAGCTTTATAGTCCATTAATTAGTTTTAAACACGAATTATAAATTAAGCAAAAACAAAAAAGCTAAAAGACGCCATAATTTATCTAATGAAAGTATGGTCAAAACCAGGTAATGCGGAAGTTATGAACGAAAATGATCAACTGACTTCAATGCTAAACGCAAAGTCCCTTTGTTGATAGTCGACTTTCTTCGTTTGAGAAACGAAGTCTTGCATAAATTAAATGAAGTTTAAACTTCCATCTCCATTAATACTAGTAATGATTTTAAATGCTGCACCAAGCAGAAGATAACTTGAGAATCCATTGCGATCTTTTAAAAAAATTTTATTTTAAAATCGTGTTTTTGTGCTGCTCTTAGTAGAAACTTCACGTCACTTATTATTTCTAGGTGGTGTTATCTTCGGTAATACACTTTTGTCTGAGCCACAACTACCGAGGATCATTAACATAAGATTAATGTAGATATCTGCCAGCACAGAGACAGTTGCATATCTTTTTACGCATGCGCGATAGAAATCTTTTTTCCGGAAGCAAACTTTTCTCATCATTAAAAAAGTGTTCGACAGATTAGCATAACTATAACTGGATGTGAATTATGTGGCCTACACTTTCCATGAAGCTACCCTCTTCGTCAAGGAATGAAATCATTAGAGAAAATGACCCAGTGTTATTAACAATTTTAAAGTCAGTAAAACTTACAATTTAAAAGTTAATATTCTTCATCGCATTAAAAAAAGTTTTGTTTTTTTTTTCTTGCATAAACCAAGAATTCTGAGCAACGATAAATTTTGCGCGCCTTATATACGCAGAACTACGACATGTTCAAATGGTTTACTGTCTCATTTTATCAAATGTTATTCTTCGATCTTTCAGCCGTAAAATTTATTTTTAAACTTTGAGAATAAAAAAGTATATTAATATAAACTTATGATTGTTATTATCTTATCCCTTGCTTCCCCCGACCGTTAATTTAAACCGGAACACTGAGAGGGCTGGAACGAGATGGTGTGTGACACCGAAGTCCGATCTGCTCCGATTTCAACCGACCTAATGAAAATCCCTAGTAGAATTCTTCATTTTAGAAGGAACCCAGAGGTTACGCATTACCGTTTTTCTCTTTTTGTTTTCACTGAGTATCAAAAGGATTCCAACAAATAATGCTGCTTGTTTCAGCCACAATATTTAAAAAGTTGTTGTACCGTATACCAGTCTCAATACTGGCCAATCGCGCGCCAGAAAAGCCCAGGCACTTCCGACTCGAGCAGAAAAATTCCCTACTAGAACTCTGTTTTAGGGGTCGCAACCCAGAGCGCCCTGAAGAAACCCATGTGGCCGGCTGGTAAAAGAAAAATTATGCCAGAGGTACGCCAAACCAAATATATGAAATCAAGTTTAAGAAAGATTGAATGATTTTAACAATCAAAGAAAAGGAAAGAAAAACATGTCAAGTCGAAAATGAATTATCGACGACCAGAGAAACACAGGGACCACTTCATAATCTCAAAAACTCCAGAGATTCCGTCAGTTTGCCAAGGAAGAGAGGCGTGATTTAGTTTCGTTTACCTCTGACTTCTGCAAAGTAGTAAATTGTATTCTTTTACAAAATTTTCAACGTACCCTTCTTTTTAAAAATTTTTTTGCGCCTTCCAGCTGCACATCTCGCCTTGACAATATCATCACATCCTGTTTTCTTCGAAATAGTAAGATTTGGTAATATCGGTACACAACTTTTCCTTTCTATCGTGGCGTCACGCCACACGCATCCGAGCTGCGATTAACCAAAGTTATTAAAAACTGTTTTCAATGATTTAAGTTAAGTGAATAGTAAAAATGTAGCCCGTACTCACATTTTAGACAAAGTTGTGAATATATTTTTTTTATTTTACATTTTGAAAGATAGGTTAAACATCGTATACAAAATTCCTAATTAACAGGTATAGAAAACCAGTCATATACGAGATAGAAAAATAAATGAAAATTACTCTTTCGCATCATTTAAGCTCATTTAACGCAGATTTAGTTAACCCAATTTAAACTATTCGATTACAAATTCTTACTTCTACTCATATTTCTCAATTCTACAGTAGTAATTTAATAAATTAAACAAGCGCGCGCACACAAATAACAAACATATAATTCATAAGATTATCGCAATTTTTTGGTCTTCCATGCTTTGAGATCATATATTATGTACCAGTTTTATAGAAACAGGAAAAAATCCTCTTCATATTTTTGTTTTTAATTAAGCGAAATGTCAAACTCGATACCACCATAGTAATTTAGCTTAAAAGCTATCTGAAACACGCGTGCACTCACACACAAACAATGAGCACGCTCGAATCGAAGGTACCATTTATTGTGACATGGTAACTACAATACACGTATACAAGAAAGAAAACAGTTCTTTGGCATTTCTGAGCAATGGGCGTATTGATCAGATTTATCCGTCGAGATGACCGCCATTTCAGGGCACTAAGGTGCCCATGGCTACAAGCACTATTGTCTGTTCCAAAGGCATCGTTTTATGATTGGCAAGTCGCAATATTCCAGCATGATAAAAATCAAGAACGAGGAATACCTAATTAAAAGCAATGGTAAAAGATGCATGTCGCTGATGTAGGTTGCCTCTCGATGAATACAAAGTCTGTCGTTGGCTATATAACAAGCTGACTGAAGTACATTTCTCCACACCTAAGTAAGGTCAAAGGCGGCCAGCAGTTGGAATCTGGAATCGTCTGAGAATAAAAGGGATTGGCAAGCAAAGTCATTTTTCATCATCATCTCCGCTTATTCCTTTTCCCATGCGATAGATTTCTGCAACCAACCGCCAATGATGTCCGTGTTGTCGAGAACATTTCGCGTCATTCTATGGCCAAAGTTCTCAGCATCCTCGATGTCTGCGCCGCTTTGTTGTGGGTTAGCATTTAATGGTTTGTTTGAGTGCGTAATGTGACCAATGACGGCCTCAGACTCCAAAACTACAAACCCGAACCGCCCTCCCAAAAATGATTTTTGGATTTTTCCGGAAGGTAAAAAAAAAAAAAAATAGAATTCTGCTTGGGTAAAAGCACTACGCGTATAAAATAAATAGAAATTGTGGAAAGATGGGGAAGTAAACTTCTCTCTCTTTTCTTTTCTTTTTTTCTGGTGTACGAAACATTTTATTCACAAGTACAAAGTTTCAATATTCCAGTTTTTTTTTCTTTCTTTATTTTTACTAGTGGTTTGTACCATAGCAATTGATTTCCCAGAAATACCAGTTTCCTGTGAAGTACGGAGTAAACTGGCTGAAGTCCAGACATCGCTACTCAATTTTAACCAGTAGTTGTGGCAACATTTGTATTTTACATACACCCGACTAGCGTCTGCTGGGTGAGCGTTTTGTTATCTGCTTGCCAAAGTCATGCATAAAAGCGACTTTTTAATGCATACAGTATATTTAAAAACACTGGGTAATTTTAAAAAGCAAAGGTAAACTTTATTATAAGAATTTTTTTTATAAAACAACTTTCCGTTGGGTTTTTTCTGGTACGCTTCAACAGTTTAATCGCGTGTACACTAGACTTCAGTGCTGTTTTTTTTTTTTATCGTGATAAACAAGGTTTCAATATTCCATACTTTTATCTGATAATTTTGCACTTCACTTCAGGTAATATGGTCATCTAATGGTTAATTCATCTGTAGGGAATTCGGATTTTGTGCAAGAGTAAAAAAGACTTGGCTGACAAGTACACGCACGTGTTTTACAAAATAGCTAGTACTATAATGGAGCTTTTTTTAAAATTTATTTAAGATTAAAAAATAAAGATGCAAATCAAATTACGAGATCTTACTACTGTTTTGAGAGATTCCATATTCCAGACAATAGTAAGTACTTAATGTAAACAAGTCGTCCAGTAATCGTCAATAAATGTTATTTTTCTCTCTCAATAAATCACAGTCGCCCTCAAGATAAGATTTCCGATTTCAAGAGTAACCTTTCACATTTTCTTCCCTCTCTTTTGATCATGATAAAGTACCGTCAAATTCGGTATTCGTTAGATTTTTTTTATTTAATTAATATTAATTCTGCTCACTTTTTCAGTGTCATTTTAGCATAGATAATATTTATTATACCTTGTCTGATCGCGCTTTTGCTTCCTTTGGTGGGGGCGAATCACTGAAGTTTATAGAGGAGAGAGAAAGCGACTGTTTAGAATGCATTAGTTTACAAAGATGGCAACCTATTTCCTAGTTATCAAAAAAAGTCTATAGGCAGAAAAAACAAACCACCATATACATCAAGAAATCTTTTTTTTTTTTTTGAGGGTGAAAGAATTTTAATAGCTGAAGAAAACCTTTAGCAGTGCGTAACTGTTATTTGGATGTACTAGGAATGCTCAAATGAAACCCGGCCGAAATAGCATTGCCATAAATGGTATCCGCAAGGTTTCATTTGAATGTTCCTAGTATGAATCTTAATACATTGTGCGTTTTTCTAATTTAGTTTTTGAGTTTCGAATTATCATTATCGTCGTCGTCGTGTGGTAGTGGAACTTTATCTAAAATACAGTACTTCAAGGGCTTGGAAATATTTTAATGCATTAGATGAATTGAGTTTTTAGATAAATATTCCAATGTTGAGTTTGTTGTACTAAATTTTAACACAGATAATAAAGATCAGTTTTCTTTTTTAGAATATAGTAGTCCTTAAAATATTTCAGGGCGAAAACGAAATCAGATGGCGTAAGGAGAATTTAGGAAGGTTATAGACTTCCAAACCACATTCTAAACTACTTATATTCAGATCCTACACGCAAATACATTAAAATATAATTAGCTCAAAAGAATGGTTAACAGTTTGCTGAAAGTATAATTTTTACCAAAATCAGCTACAAACGGATAATTTTCAATTACGCCTATATATTTGTCTTCTATTTCTTCTGTCACCTTGTACATGTAGCCAATACTCATCGAGCAGTGGACGATATTTGTCTGTGGTCATTAACATGTAAGTGAAATGAGCCAGAGAAATAAGATAACGAACCATTTCGTGTCAAAGGTCGTGCAAGACGAATAATAAATTGTCGCTAAATGAATGCTAGTTTATTCCAAATACGCACTGCGTATTATTTCCACTCTTTACTGCTACTTAAAAAAATTAATAAAATCAATGTTCATTTAAATTGTTATGCTATGAAAAAATTGCGCCTAAGAAACATTTCTAACTTTTAGCCCTGCCATTTAGTGTCCGAGACCCACCCCACACACACATGCGACACGCGAGTTCGGTACATCATGACAGGGGAGGGGCTGATCATATACGAACAACCAATCAGAAAAGGAGGCTGCGATTAAATTACTAATTGCAGCACGTGGTTCCAAAATGTGCCCAATCTTTCTTCTCGCTGCAAGTATTCTACTAATGTTAAAATTAAGTGAATTTTGCCAATATACGCAGAAGTAATGAAGGTGACTGAAAATAAATAAAAAATAAATAAAACGAAAGAAATTTTTATAGTAGCCGTCCTACATGTGTCAGTCCCGCGCCATGTCGGGGAACTGATAATAAATGAATTCTCCACTACTAACCAGATATATAAAAAAAACCGGGGAACCTTAACAGTATAGATTAGATTTTCATAACAGAATTAAAGACAGATCTTATGAATTTTATCAGATGTCATAAAAACAGTAAATTATTCGTAACAGCATTGTCGTTAGTAAGAAAGGACATGTATTGTTAATCAGTATGTTTATTTCGTATTTTCAGCATTAAAAAAAGTATACTTTGGTTTGTTTTTTCTCTCCCTCCAGTCCGTCACGTTTGTCGTCTTCGTTTCATGAATCATCTGAGCCACATCCCTCCATTCAGAATAATAAACCATGAAAAGAAAATGCGGTGCACGTGCATTTCGTATAATAGAATATGAATACTCAGAATATATAATAAACCTAATCGCTAATTACTCCAACTAATTGTATTCAATTATGAAAAGAAATTATACTTACCTATTTATTTTTATCTGCTATCAAGCGACGCTGTTTGCAGTTCCAACTGATTTGCACTATACACCGTTAGTAGAAACTGCAAGTCCTGTTGTGCTCTTGCTACGGGCAACTTTTCAAACTTCCTGAGAAAGTGGTTCGTACATTTTACCAATTAGGGGGAAATTCTTAATGTATTCTCACAAACAGGTAAGCACAAGAAATAGATACATGTGCGTGTATGTATCCTTTCTTGAGCGAGCCTTAATCGGCGGTACTTTTTATACCTTTTATTATAAATCATAGGTTTTAAGTCAGAACTGCGGTAACATAGTCAAATTGCACCAGTTTATAGACTGGCTACCCTGACATACTAAAGCATTCGAAGGTGAGACGAGTTTTTAAATTCATATTTAACAGGAACATTATTGACAACTTTTATAAATTCTTGATAACATTCCATCCAACTGCAACCATAAATCTAGTTTAATTCATATCTACTTATTCGTTATTACAAAAGTAAAATTATTTAAAGTGTATATTACGTAACAACAACTACTTTAAAGCTTATTTTTTGCATTAGTAATATAAATAAATAAAAACCACGCTATTTTTTTTCACTAATGTTCGCGCGTATTTTTATTTTCAAAGACAAACTTTCTTCGATAAATTTCATAAAGATAAATTTAAAGCAATAATAAAATATTGGACTCGGTCTACTAGATGTCACAAATTTTCCAGCTTCGTTTCTGAAGGAATACAATACTGCGTTTCATTACTTATTTAAGGATTAAGGATGCGATCTGGAGAATGCACCAATCATACGTATTTTTAACATTCACTACGCAGAAAAGTAAAAAAAAAATATTTAAAAAGTGTTTATTTTAAGCTGGAAATGTATACTTGAAATTTATATTACTTAATGATTATATTTGTTTTTAAAACATTAGAAAAAAGCGAAAAAAAGCATAAAATCACTGAAACAACAAAAATCTAACTAATTATTTTCCCTTAAGCAAACCCCAAAATCAACCTTTTCCGCAATGCAAGAGTGCAGATTTCGACTTGTCCTCCTGGGCAACAAGACAAGAGGGAGGGGGGGGGAAATTGACTATCTGTGAGCGCGGAACAGACTACAGCAGTTACGCTCGAATACAAATAAACTATTTCGTTTTTATGTATGTTCGGGCTACACAGAAACTTCATAGATCAGTGAAATCGCTACAATCAGCCGCCCCCGGGTCTACGAATAACTAATATACCGTACTTAAAAAAATTAAAAAATAAAAAACACCAAAGCATTTGTTCATTAAATATTGGTGGAATAAAAATGTATTCGAAAAAAATATATGACGACTATTTTTTAAATGCAAATACTTAAATGAACACTGGTAGGCTTGTGACCCACTTTCTCAGTTTTACTAATTTAAGCCGTGATACTTACTGATCAAGCGGAAAGCGAATATCTATCTATCTATCTATCTAGCCGCTGATTCCCCTGGACGTGCCATTAAAAAACCGTCCTTGATTTGTTTTGCAGACCCAAGCCACTGTGTTTACGTCTGCTGGATGGACCACATACGTCTTTTCTTTCTTTCAATTTTCTAACCAAAGATTCAGAAAATGGGGTAGGAGAAAGAGGGATGCAGAAATTTAAAATGTCTAGACAAAATCATCAATCAACCTGCGGACAGTGGATTTATCAACACCACCACCTGACCTCTATTGTGCTGTTTAACGGAAAGCTAACAGACACAGATAAACTGGAACTAATTAACGATGGTTTTGTATCCACAGCGCCCCATACTTTAATTAAAACAAAATAAAGAATCTTCTACAATAAACGATCAATTCCAGTTAATTTCTTCGACTATTTCTCGAAGATATTTCAAGATCGGATCGGAACAAAGAGTAAGACTGCCATGATTCCATTTATATATATATATATAACAGGCTGTTTTACCAACTAAAAGTGGCTTTTAAAGTTTGGTTTTTGATAGCGACATTCCGTTGCTTGCACATAACGCACGCGCTTTTAGTCAAAATGAATTTTTTTAATAATAAATTTGTCTTCTAGTATGGGAAAATTTATGAATGAATCGTTTTAACGGTGATCACAGCTCAAACAATAAAATCAATAACAACTGAAAATGCTATGGTAAAAGAGTGACGTCTAGTAATAAGATTTTTAGATACATGCTTGAAATAATTTAAAATATTCAAAACACTAGAGTGCCCTAAAATTTTCACTTTTAATCCAAATGTTAACGCGTTCACAACTGTCGTCGATAACAATAATGCAGAAATTATGCACATTATACAAGACATCGGCTTCACTGATATTGTACTTTTTTTTCTTTTCCAATCCTTGTGAACGAAATTTATATATATATATATGGCTCAAGCTCACCAAAGGGCACAGACACTTAAATAGTTGATCATTTGATAACACATTGCTGGGGCTTTGTTTCACATGTACGACGAAAGCCAATCAAAATTTTGAAAGCCATATTGTTAAAATCTTTTAATAATTATAAATAAAATCCACAAAATTAATTTTTGTCAAATTTGTAAACGTCATTAATTTTCAAAAATGACAAGAAAAAAAAAAAGAGACTATCAAATCGTGTAGAAATTAATATCCATTATCAAGCATGTGAAGCTGTCGATCGGGTACGATCATAAGTTCTTCATACAGTGGAACGAACATACACTGCATAGTATTTCATTTAATTTATTAAATTTAATTAAATTTATTATCTTAATTTTTTTAGACCGCGAGCGACTCGGTCAGAAACATAACCCTCCCTCACGGACTACATACAGGCTACTAACTTATCTTTTAGACTAACATGAAATTTAAAATATTAATATTAAAATACGTGAAAGACAAAATCGAAATTTAAACAAATATGCACAGGATAAGATAGATTTTTTTTTAGAATACCCCTATAATAATTAATTAAATATATATACATTAAGTTTATGATAAGGAGCAACCAAGAAACTGGTGATACGCAAAGTTTAGCGGTTCTGATATTAAATAAGTGAGGAACGTACATCGAATGACTGTTCTCCTCCTTGTGTCGTAAACAAAGATAAATAATGTGCGCACCTTTATTTTCCTGTAGCAGTACCGGAACTTTCAAATGAAACCCGGCCGGTTACCATTACTGCTATGCTATTTCAGCCGGGTTTATTTGAACTCGCAGTCAGACGAAACCATTAAGAAAATCTACCTATCTCCATAAAAATTAAATGTCCGAGATGATCTCCGAACAACTAATAATAATAATAATAATATAAAAGCGTATAAACAAATAACCCGAACGGATTTTCGAGGATAGGGAGGAGACGACTGACTAATGACAGAGCGAGCGCCTTGAAGTTGACCCACAAAAGTAACGTGCAGGCCGACCGCGGAATCACGTCATCCTTGTTGGAGGTTATAAAATACGTTCAGTATTACGTTGCAGCTAGACAACTTATCACAGCCTAACATTATTCGGTGACATTTTAGCTGGGCCAGCTTTAACATTGACACTTGCAAGGCACAGCGGTCGATATTAACCAACGGAGCCAAAAAAAAGAAAAAGAAAAAGAAAAAATTCATTAAGCAAAAGTATATACCGAAATAGCTGACATCAGAAAGCAGACAAGGCGCCTTCCTACTTCACACGCTCTTTTTATAGATACAACGAGTTCAGTATAATTTAATAAACTAAATAAAACAAACCAGCCGTACAATAATTCCCCGGTACACGTCTATTAAGAGCATCATTTCTCGAAAACACGGACTTCGGAAGTTACCGACCTTGGTGTACATTCCACGTTACAATTACGCTCCATGTCTCTAAAATAAACCTTTCTTGATCTCTTACATTACAAGAAATAAAATATTAAATAATAGCTTTTTTTTTCTTACAGTCCATAATGTCAAGCAAGCCAGTCACATACCGAGTTTCCTATCAAACTACGTACGGACAGAGGTGGTTTTCTTTCGGGGGGGGGGAGTAATATCTTCCATTTCTAGCCCTTACAAAGGAAGCGAGAGTATTAACGTACCAACAGAATAACTTGTTTACACTGCTTATGAAATTTGACCTTGATAGCTAAAGCTGGGGGGTACTTTGAAGTACTTATATTCTAGCTAAAATAAATATTATACACATTGGATTTTTTTTTTAAATGCAAAACCAGTAGTAGTCTTGGTACTTATCAATGAAAAGAATTAAAATAAATAAAGACTGAGGTAGCAGACAAAATTCTAAGCATTAGTGGAAGCGTAACGGATAAAATCGCGATCCGCATATTTCTAATTTCATATATTATAATATTTGCTTTCGCAGATGTGGTACGGATTTTAAGTTTATAATCAAAACCAGCGAATCCGTAGAGGTGCAAGAGATACACACACACACACACACTCTCTAGAATGCATATCTAGGACTAAACGAGTTCCAAATGTATTTCTATTTGTAGATAACTAGAAGTACTACGCTGCGTGGGGTGGAGTTAGACATCATCGATGCTCACCATCTTAATTTAAAAACCAGGGTTCAAGGAAACCTATCGCCACGAAACCAAACCACATATATATCTGACGTACGAATGAGAATAGTGGAAGAAATAATAATAATAATAATATAATAATAATAATAATAAAGCATATAAAAACAGAAAAATCAATTACGCTCGTATTTTCGCACAATAAAACTGTAAACAAACTGCTCGTGAAGCAGCCAGCGACTGATGTACCCACATCGCTGCGAGCCCGCCGCTCCCCCCTCCTCTTCTTCTTCTTTCCGGACGGTGATAAACATCGCTCGACTCCATCTTTATAATCAACGGATCCAGTAGGTCGCCTTTTTGTTTTCCTTCATTTACTGACACAATATACCACCTTTACTTACGAACAGAGCAGATATCGCTAATTTAAAAAAAAATAATATGAAAACTAAAGATTATTTTGTCGGTACGTAAAGCATTCATCTCAGATTTAAAAAAAAAAATTCTTTAACCAAAACCGTTAATGTTAATAAAGTTTTCCTTTTACATATGGAGGGAGTCAGTCTGTCTGTCTGTCCACCTTGCCGAGCTCAGCAAGTCCGACAGAAGTATGTCATTCGGTCATAGGTAGAACGACGAGTAAGTAGTGGACGAACATTTGAAGTTTTCCAGAGCAACAGACAGTTCACTTTTAACTGGTCTTCTTTATATTTGCAAAAGGAGTAGAAAATAAAATGATAGGGATGAATAGAACGACGTAATATATCGACAGAAGAATGCGGCTGCTGCAGTAAAAGGCAAAGGGCGAATCTAATTACACGGAAACCGGAGAGAAAACTCTACATTACTAGTTCCGAATTACTCTCTACAGCGAAGCGTGACGCATTTAAGGGCTACAACTGGATTTTAAAGATCGGATTTAATTAAAAAACAACAACAACAACAACAACAACAACAAAAAAGTAACCGAATAAATAAATGTAACAGAAGGAATTACGATTTTAATTGAGAAAGACGATACTTACCAGTTCCTCATTTGTCGCAGTAATCAGGACTGCCAACCAACCACCCACCCACCCAGATACAACAACAACAATATAGCCAACATCCTTACAAAACTATCAAAGACGTAGTGGCATTTCCAAGGGAAGTTTGAAATAAGAAAAACAAACAGGGGAGGGAGGGATTGGGGAACGTACTGGATGACACCAGCCCGCAACCGCGCGCGGTCTGTTCCGATTTCTCTGAGTGTAAACAACAAACACGGAGACCATAAAGGAAATATGTGTGTGTGTGTGAAAGTCTCTCTTCTTTTCTCCTCCAAGAAGCTGGACAGCTGGGGGAGAGAGAGAGAGAGAGGGGGGGGGGGGTAAAATAGTGAGTACCGCATCCACCCCCAATCGATCTCCTCCTCCTCCCGCCGCCGCCGCCGCTTCCCGCCGACCGCAAAAAAAAACAAAACAAAAAAAAAAACGCAGAGACGAAACTTTTCTCCTCCTCCTCCCCCCCATCTTTTTTCTTTTAAAATTTAATTTTTTTTTTCCCCCGTCTTTCCTGAATATCAAAAAAGGGGGGGAACAAACAACAACAACAACAAACCCAGAGAAGAAACGACTCGGGGAAGGGGTCGGCGAACGCTGTTCTTGTCCCGGGGGGGGGGGTGAGAGAGAGAGAGAGAGATGGGGGGGGGTTCTTACCCTCTCTCGTTGGTTTTTGAGGAAATTCCGGGAACGAAGAGAGAGAGAGTTTGAAGGGGGAATGGGGGAGACGAACGTGAGGAAGGAAAAACGACGACGACGACGCGCGAGAGAGAGGGAGGGAGGGTATATATATATATATATATATCGAAGAAGAAGAAGAAAAAAAAAGGGGGCTGATGCGAGAGAAAAAGTACAATTCGATGAGAAACTTGGCTCGTGGACCGGGGATCAGTTTGGAGGGGAGGGGAGGGTGGGGTTGGTGAACCTTTCGCATTTCCGCCCAGGAGTAAAAAAGACGCCTCACCAACTTTTGCTGTTGTTTCCTCCTCCTCCTCCTCCCCATCCATTTTTTTTTTTCCGTGCGCGTCTCCTCATCTCTCTCTCTCTACTACGTACAGCGGGAGGGGCTGACGACGGCTTCTAAAATAATAATAGTAACGGTGACAGAGAACCGCAGCATTCGAAGAAAAGAAAGAGAGAGAGAGAGAGAGAAGAGAGGAGGGGGGAGGAGAGAGAGGGGGAAAGTTTCGTGTGGACGCCGGGCCCAGCCGCCAGTGTAGTAGTAGTAGTAGTAGTAGTAGTAGTCGTGCCGCTGCTAGCCAATTGTTGTGCTCACGTGAAATTTGGAGCGAAATTTAATCTTACAATTTTATAGGGGTTTCGAGATGGGCGCCGTGTCCGGAACAGGACTTCCAACATTTATTGTGGGGTATCCCCGTCTGCTGTGTGCCGTGGAGAGGGCTGAGAGAATGCAAAACTTGAGATTTTGAAGTGTCTCGTACCAGTCCGCCCATGAATGTTGACAAAATGGCTGCTTTGCGTGTGAGCAGTGGAGTACTTCCAACACGTAAAACTCTAAGGAAATTTTCAAAACCTACCAATCTACGTCCTGTTTCTGTGTCTTCGGTCATCATCAAAGACGTAAAAATCCACAACAATAGCGTAAACACCAAAGATTCGAGTGCACCAATATTGCAATAACCTTCGAAAGCTCTAACTTTTTGTGTATTGAAAACTTATGACGTCACCAACCTTTTCATCACGTGGGGGGATCGTGCGTGCGCACTTCTTTCTCTTTCTCTTCTCTCTCTCTCTCTCTCTCTCCGTTGTTGTTGTTGTTTTTTTCTTCTCCTCCGACAGGGATCGGAGAACGAGGGGACATCATGGCAGGCGACAGCGGGGAATGCGAGGGATTTGAAACGCGTTAGGCGCCCGCGCGGACAGCGAAATCGAAGCCGATGCAAAATTCTTACGAAGAGTGGCTTTTCAAGAGTTACCTGAACCGAATGCTGACCCAGCCGCACACGGCGCAGGCCCTGTCATGGAGAAAACTCTACCTCGGCAGGGCGAAGCTGAAGGCGTCCAGCCGAACCTCTGCCCTGCTCTCCGGCTTTGCTATGGTAAGCTTCTGTCCCTCGTCCTTCCCTCTCGTGTGTTGTGGTTAGGGTCCGTCGTGCTGCGCCCATAAGGCTGCTCGTCGGATCCTCGTTCCCTCCCACGATTGTCTTCCATTAGCCGACTGTGGATGTCAAACTATTAATTGTAACAACGGCAGCAGCACTGAACACGGAATTCCCTTTTACCCCACGTTCGCTGTTAAGTTATCGACGGCTCCTCTCGTTCAGGGTCCAGGTTTGGTCCCGGACGGTTCAGTGCGATCTCGCTTTCTTGAAAAATATCCTGGGTAGAACCAGATCACTGCCATTGCGGACCCTAATCTCTGTCACAAGAAGGGGGTGAAATCACCGAAAAAAATCTCTGTCTTCTGTACCCTGTAGTGTATTTATTATCGACAAGAACTCGTATAATCTCTGTTCTCAGTCGGTGTGTGTGTGTGTGTGTGTCCGGTTTCATAAACTGGGGCATACAGCAACTTCTCTTTTGTACTTATGTTTAATAATAATAATAATAATAATAATAATAATAATAATAATAGTATGCTAGTATGAAATCGATCTTTGTCAGTGAATCGAAAGTTGTCCAGTCCCTATGCCATGTTTCTGAGGCTGCCCCTGTCCTATTCTTGATGAGGAAAGTTGCCCAGTCAACTCTCTTCCAGATAGCATAGAAGTGCTGAATTTGAGAAAAAGAAATTGGTGATATGATGGAGGTTTATACTCATTCAACCTGTCTATTTACCTTCTCACCTTTCTAGTTAGAGAAGTGAGACTTACTAAGGCTGTCTGCAGCACCTTGATTTCAGAGTCACCTAGGTATCAAATTAGACTAGTATTAAGATGAGAAACGAACCAAACAAAGCATCAGAACAGAGAGATGCTAACATTATTAAAGCCACTCTACTGTAGGAATCCAGAAAATTGTTTTGTTGTTGTTGTTGTGAAAAGCCAAGAACAGCAACTTTACTCTTACAGTTTTGATGTCCTTCCTTACACCTGGGTTTTGTTCAGTGGGAGTCCCTGGATAACATGTAAGAAAGGGCAGTGCGTCTGTAACAATTACTTTTTGTATAGTAGGAAAACTGGGTTTGTTGTGTTATTTAAATAAGGAAAAAATGCAATGTTTATTTTTTTTTTTTTTTACATGCAAACTTCCTGCTCAGATTTTTCAACGGTTTAAAAAAATAAGTTCCGCCACTTGAAGCATTCCTTTCTGAGAGGATTTTATTCTGTTTGGTTTTTAGATTGGCCAACTTAGTTTTTTCCTGTTTTGTCACTATAAACCAAGCCTGACCTAATGGCAACCTTTAGGGGAGATAACCCATAAATATACAAGAATACGACACCTTAATCATTCTCTTTTGCAAGTTTTAACATTTGAGGCAGGTTGTTTTCTCTTTAGGAATTTTTTTTTTCTTTTTTATTCCTTTGCATTATTTAATCTGTTTCAATCCTAAAAATACAAATGTTTTGAAAAAAATATAATACCCACATTTTTTTAATTAGAGCAGTTTTTAAAATCTCAATTTAAAAAAATTAATTCATGTATTTCCCATTACCTGTTAGATATAAAGCCACATCTGGACTGCACACAGATAGTGAATGATATTCAGAGATAGCTGAGTATACGACAATATTTTGTAGTTGTTTAGACTTGATTTCCTTTTTTAATAAGAGATTTATTTCTAGCTACCAAAATCTGTCTCTCCTCCCCCCCCCCCTTGCAGCCAGCTCTTAATCGAACAAACTGGTATCTTTTAACCGTGTTGAGTGCGTGGACAGCGTTCTGGTAGGCTGCCCACATAACCAGCAGGTTTCTCAAGTGATCTACATAGACTGGCTATTCTGCCTTTAGCCAAGTTGAAAAACATTACAAAACTCCCCGAGTTGGTTTGGCTTGAGGAGAAATAAAAGAAAAGGTGGTTTTTTTGTCAGAGCCTGGATCATGCGAGTTAGAACCCTAGTTGGAACTGGCTTATCCTGGCAGTTTCTCCCTCCCTCCCCTCTTTACCAGCTAGCCATGTGGGTTTCCTCTCTCATCTGAAAATGAAGACTTCTGCTGGGAGCTTTTAGTTTTGGTTTCTGTTGCTTAGAAGTGATCATGCAAGCAACCAGTATGTAAGCACACAATCCAAAATCTTGTAATCAAGACAGGGATGGATCCACAACCTCCACCTTAACTGGAGAAGTATGTGACGACATTAATCGGGGCCATGTTATATTCCACTCTGGTGCTTTAGTGAAATATAGATACAGTAAATTGAAAAGATTTTTGGCAAAGCTGGTGGCTGAAATGTGTTTACGTGCTTATAAAGTGTAAGTCTCCTGATATTTTCATGAAAATGATACAATAAGAAAAGAAGTGTTTTGACGCCATCTACATCCATATGATTATTGTTGGCTGCTGCATGAGAATTAGCTGACAAATGAATAATCACTTGTTAAAACTTGAGGGTTATTGATATTTCTTCCACAATGTTAATATATAGTTGACCACATTGGCATTAATAACAACTTTCCAGCATGGAGAAAACTTTTTTTTTTTTTTTTTTTAAATGATACTGATTGGCATTTTGCTTCATATCTTCCTTTTACCAATCAGTTTGGTTTAGACCTGGATACTTTGCTTGGGATCCCTGCCCTGCTGGAAAATAGATTGCCTCAACAGTTTTCTTGCTGGATAGTTTCTCTCTCTCTCTTTGTACTGACGTCATCATCTCTCTGTGTACTGACATCATATCTCTTTCTGTGTACTGACGTCATCATCATCATCCTCTCTCTCTCTCTCACACACACACACATCTCAGCTTGTCCGTGTATACATATTTTCAGTTGACCGAGTCCTGAGATCATGTAACCCCAGAACAGATGCCCTGGAAAGTGGGTATTACATACTTATCATACGCTGCTTTTGACCCAAGTTACACCATCTGATAAAAGATTGTTTTTTTTTTTTTTACTTTTCACACTCCATAAAACTTGTTCGTATAACTATTGGGAGTCTTTTTAACATGCAATTTTTCAAACTGTAGCTGTTTTGCTTTATTTTTCTTTTGGACTGTTCAGAAGTGCAGCCCACTAACATGCAGTCCGTTTCCTGCTGTCTGCGGCCTAATAGTGGCTGTTTCTCTCTCCTGCAGTGTGCTCTTTTGTGGCAGCCTGTGTAGCAGTGTTTCTTCTACCTTCTTTTACATTTCACCTTATCTTCTGCTCATTCTTCCAACTTTGTACAACCAATTCTAAGCTTATAACTCATGATTTAAATTAAATCTGAACTTCGAGATACTGTGGACCATTGACACAGGTAATTACAACATTGCACTCACTTTCTCCCCAAAACCCCCCTTTATGCTTTAGAGTTATTACCCACTCATGCAGGTCAGCCATGAACTCCTTGGTTTTCATCTTGGAAAGTAAATCACACTTCTTTCATAGCTTTTACATATTGAACATCATTTACAATTGTTGTATTTAATGAAAGTATACCTAGTGTATGCATCTTTTTAAAATCATACTCAAGATTTGAGAAAATCTGAAAATCTAGTTGAATATCCATTTGGAAGCAATTTTCAGTTTCATGTTGCTTTAAATTAAGGAAGAGAGTTGAAGTCATCAACTGTAGTTATCCAGCAGAGAGAGTTTCCTATCCTACACTACAAGAACCTGGCACTGCCGGCTTTGACAAGGAAATCCTTACTACAATACTTCACTTTTAGATGGAAGAGGAAACTGGAGGGCTTAGAGGAAAGCCCCATGACTGGCTGGTGAAGAAGAGGGTGATAAAAGCATACCAGAGAGGTATGCCAAAATGAGCAAACCCTGATTGGGAATTGAACTTGGACCCTCAAACTTTGCAGTTCAGTAGTCAAACTACTGGGTCAATGGCCACCCTAATATATCATGTAATAGACATGTGAAAGTCTTGACAGCAAGAACAGATGTGTGGGTCTGTATTTTAGAAACACTTAAATTTAAGGATCCATTACAAAGCAACCACTTTTGCACCTCCTTCAAAAGTGTTTGGAACTTTCTGCCTTCATTCTTGCAGCTGTAAAGAATTTAGACTTTTGGGCATGACAACACACATGTATTTGAGTGAGTGATTAAGGCTTTCTTCTTCTTTAAGAACAACAGTAATACTATGATACCTTGATTTATCTTTTTTTGTAATCTTACCTGCATTGAGCTTTGTTTCATTTAAGTGTGATCAAACACTATCAATCCCAAAGCTTTTCCATTCCATTAATCTGTAATTGAGCTGCCTGACTTTAAATGAAAATTATTCTGCTCAATACATGGAATTTTATATAATATGCGCAATAGATATTTTAAAATTCTACTAGTTAATTGGTTAATTGCTATTTTTTACTGGTAAAATATTGGTGGCTTTTTTTATTACTAGTTTATTTCATTAAACTTATGAATGGGACAAGTCCCTCAAAATCTGGTAATATTTATTTTGTCTCACTGTTAAGCTTCAGGGATGATCTGTGATACTTAGGAGTTTAAGTAATTTTCCATGCTTACACAAATGTTGGGGAGATATCACAGATTTGAAATTATAATAATAAGAAAAAACAGTTAAGGCACAAACAGGAAATTTCACATTGTGCTAAAACAAGCCATTCAGATTAGTAGAATTAACCTTCTTTTTTTTTTTTAAATAAAAAACAAATTAACCCTGTGTTCAAGTAGTCATTCTAAGAGAGAAAAAAGGGAGCGGGAGGAAATGTCTTGGGTATTTTGAAAAAAAATAGACAAAATATTTTTTAGGTGGTACTTTTTTTTTTCTTCTTTAATTTGCATTTTGAATTAGCTGACTTGGGTTTGACTGTGGTAAATCGGCAATTAGTGCTTACTAGCTAGCCTGTCTTATGTTCTTTGCCGTTTATGCTTCTGATTTCTATCAGAAAGGAGCGTATTGATGGAAGCCTGAACCCCCATGGTTGAAGGAACAATTGCCTGATTCTTATTGCATGATGATTATCCTGAGGCTGTTTTCAGAGAAAGGAAACTGCCTTCACAAACTCCCTGCTTCATTTATCCATTAGATGCCATGTAAGCCTTTCTGTGGAATGAGCACAACAAAGGTGTGGATGGTTGATTGATGCTGGGAATTCATTGGCAGGTGTGACATACTGGGCACAGACAATGGCAAACACTGGAACAAATATCCACTGTTTTAATTTGAACAGAGGGGAAACTCTGGCATTCATCTCTGATCTCATTCTGCCTGCTTAAAAGTGAACTTGTTCACTTTCTATAAAATGGTGCAGATTATTATTAACTTCTAAAAAAACTAACTGTTTTCATGCTAAATTCACTCTTACATAGGTTCTTTGTGTTTCTGTTGTTGTTTTTACTATGTGTGTGTGTGTGTCTTTTAAACCAGTGTCCATCTTGTTTGTTGTTACCACAGTTCCTTCTGCATTGAAAAATGTAATTGTAACTACTTTCAGTTTGGCAAATGATTGTTTAAAGAAACATTGTTTTCATAATTACTAAAATTGTAAAAACAGTGTTTTGGTCCAGTTTGTGAAGTGTACTATAGTCTCATGGAGTTTAAACTAACTTTGTCAGTATTTTTCCTTCTGTTTGGAAAGATCATTGTTGTTCTTATTGGTATAATAGAAAAATTCAAAAATAAATAATAACATACTTTGTAAAGCATCCCTTGAAATTTATCTGGAACTTCTACTGGCATATCTCCTTTTTTTATATGTTGTTTCTCTTTTTGTTTATTTTTTTAAAATCATTTTTATCCTTTATTTCAAAATGTATCAACAAGTAGTTCTTAGGGCTTGTGCATGTGAAGAAATCCATTGTAATGGGTAATTGGAAGTTTCATTTTATCTACTTAACCTTTTTATTTTTTGATTTATTTTTAAAAATGAAATTATTAAGATGGTGGCCTGTGAAGCTCCTAAAAATATAGTTTTATAATTTACTTTATTCATTTATTATATTTACTTTCAATTTTGTTGCATGTGTAAAAGTTAAAGTTTTTAATTTAATTTATGCTCAGGAAATATATACTAAATATACCATATTTTTCGGTGTGTAAGTTAATACTTTTTTCTGCAGGGGCCTAGCCATGGATTTATAATCCACTTTGACTTATATACGGATGAAATCACAATACCAGGAACACGGGACCCTTAAGTACCATGGGGAAATTTATGTATGATTGTGCATGCATGCATGTGTGGGTGCATGCTGACTCAGATTCAGTTACCTCCTTTTTATTTAGTGCTTAGGGGGGCACAGATATCATTGTATTAGGGGAGCTTCAATTTGCCAAAGTTGAAAAAGAATATCAACTCTTACTTGAAAATGCCTGCTGTAAAGAAAAGGCAGATACTGCAGCTTTTAAACTGGAAGTGGTGAATGTTGCCGAAACAATGATGGAAATATGCCAGCAGAACGGCAGTATGGCATTAATGAGAAATGTGTCCACGATTGGCGAAAAGTGAAGGATTCATTGACAGACTGAAAAAAGCAAAAAGGCATACCATGGTTACAAAGCTGGATGGACCAGTGTCGAAAATCAGTTTGAAGACGGAAGGGTTGATTATGGAAGGGTTTTTAAATAGTATATTAAAAGGGGAGAAACCTTGTATTTTTTGGTTTGGTTTTTGTAGATTTTGTGTGTTCTTTTCCTTGCAAATATTAGTTTTTATGTTTATGTCCATAAATTTGCCCTATAGAAATTTTTTGTATAGAGTTGTGTTACAATAATGGACCGATTTCACGGCAAATGTGTTTGGAAAATGGATCAAAGATACCTTATTTTACAAACATCACAGTTTAAAAACTACTCAAAATATAAGATTTATTTTTTAGGTTTTTACTCCAAATACATATAATGTTATTATGCCCAACTTTTGTGCATGTATGTAAAGAGGGTAAGAAGTTATGGGTTTGGAAATTCAAAAATGTACCCCATTTAGATTCATTCTAGGATGACAGAACCTATACAAAAATGCCATCTTTCCTTAAGTCATCATCATCATCATCATCGACACCCGTTCTAGCTTCTTCATGCCTTGTGGTGTTTTACAATTTCCTTTCACTCATCTCTACCATGTGGTTTGTATATCAATGTCTGTATGGTAAAGCTTTTGAATCTTAGATCTCTGTTGACCTGGGAGGCCCACGCTGTCTTCGGTCTACTCTGAGGATGAGTTGTAAACAAAGACAGTTTTTTAATCACTACACAAACGCACAAATAGCGCAGCCTAAATGGTTATACCTCTATACTCACTAATTTCTAAGGGTTTAAGTAATCTGTAACATCATACACATGATTCAACTTTTTATTTGATAGGCAAAAATCATCTCAAACTGTTTCATACAGATTTGAAGCTTCTTTATTTCACCTCATTCTCTTTCTTTTGCCTAAAACTCTTTTCTTCCCCAAATCTCTTGCTTTGATGTTATCCACCACCTCTGTTTTATAATCCCGACAGAAATTTTATACTGTTGTTACAGTACAAAAGTACAATCGACTTATATACCACTTTGACTTATGTGTGAATGAAGGCTTGGAAAATGGGATACTCCACGTCGACTTATAACCCGAAAAATATGGTACTATTGGTTAGTATTTCTGTGTTAAAGCTGAGAAAGAACGATAGGTAAACATCCTATAATCAAATCTGCTATGTTACTAAGGATTTCTCTACAGTTCTATTACTGTTGGTGGCTGGGTCTTGTTTTTCGTTTGCACTGTTAACAACTACAATCCCCGACAAAATTCTTTTAGTTTAGCTTTTGTTTTCTTTCCATTCCTTAAACAGTTATTTGGGAAAATTCCCCCGTAAAATTATTGTTTTATTGCAAGCTGAAGGGGAGAATAAAAAAATCTCTACAGTAATGTAATGTTTAACGCGCATCAAGACGGGTGGTTGTAATACTGCTAAATTTGAAAAAATAGGCTTACAAAATATCAGATGGAAAAAATGATTATTTTGGTCCAGAAAAAAAAAAAAAAGTTTTTTTTAATGCGTAGTTGAGGATGTACAGGTGATCCCTGTAAACTTTCTCAGATTTTATTTTGTGAACTTAAGGGAAACCAAAGTTATTTAAAGTGCCTTGATAATCCATCCTGTGAAAAATTGCTTAGTTTTCCTTCCTTTTGTTTGATGGATGTGTTTTCCATCTGTTATAATGTGCTTTTGATTAAAGGAATAAAATAACATTTAAAATAAATTGTTGGATTAAATTGAAGAATTATGCCTTTTAATACTTCTGCTAGAATTACTTGCTAGGTTTTGTGGTGTAACTGCCACCAAGGTTGTCATTGGTTTTGTGTTAGAAGATATACTTAGTAATGTTATAATGGAATTAAAACCGATGGCTAGAAACCACTTTTGAACTGGAATGTCCTGGTGGGAGCACTGCATGACCTAAGTAAGAATGTCTACAGACATGTAAACCATCACTTAATTTTTTTTTTTTTTCCCACTTCTGGCTTCCAGTTTATTCTTTTAATATGAAAAACATGTGAAAGCCAACAATGTAAAGTTACTGGTGAAAGTTTTACTATTTTTTTTCAAATGAGAGACATTTGTTCTAAACTTTTAAATGCTGTATTACTTGGATTAAGTCGTCTCTTACTCTTTAGTAAGGTGGTCTTTATTGTTTTTTTCCTCTGCAGGTTGCTATGGTTGAAGTGCAGCTTGAGAAGGATATAAATGAGTCTCTGTTAATTGCATTTAGTGTTTGCACAACGCTACTGGTTGCGGTACATCTGCTGGCTTTGATGATAAGCACGTGCATTCTACCTAACATAGAGGCTGTGAGCAATGTGCACAATGTTGCGGCTGTACACGAATCCCCACATGAGAGAATGCGGTGGTACATAGAGATGGCATGGGGGTTTTCAACTGGCCTAGGAATTCTGCTTTTTCTAGCTGAGATTGCTCTTCTCTGTTGGGTAAAGTTCTATAAACGACAAGCTGCTGCAATAGCATCAACTACCATTGTTGTACCTGTTGCTCTGCTCTTCCTTGTATTTGGCATTCATTTCTACCGAAGTTTAATCGCCCATAAGTACGAACGCTCAACGGAAGGCCTGAAACAACTCCAAGAACTGGTTATAGAAATTGATCAAGATAATGCTGCTCTGGAATCATCGTCAAATCAGACTCAGGCAGTGTAGCATTTGTATAATGAACCAAAGTATAACTGATAAAGTATAAACAGAGATTTTAAGGAGGTAACCTTTGTTTTTTTTTGTTTTTTTGATTTTTGAGGCAATATTTTTCAGTGGTAAAATTTCAGCTTTTATGTTTTATTGGGGCTTTTTAAGCTAACAAAAATTAGAATGAGCAAGATGGGATTTTTTTATGGCTTAGTTTCAATAAAATATATATTAAATTATGGAAAAATTTACAAGCTAAATCTTTACTGCCTTGGAAAATATTTGATAATTTCATGAATTTGATGTTCTTTTGCAAAGAAGTTACTATTTCCTAAGAAATCTGTCAGTGTCACACCTCAGAGAAGGATGAACTGATTAAACAGCTAATCATTTGGCTTCATAACAGTGAATGGAAAAACTTAAATTTTTTACTTTCGTATTACATAAAGTTTTATCAACAAATCAGTTTATCCAAATTAATGCACAACCAGGGGCATCAATCTGGCTTAAAGTTGGGAGGGTGAAAGGGAAAGATGGTAAATCCCATCACCATACACACAGCCTCTTTCTCAGACCCTCAGCCACATTCCCACTTAACGTAAAAAGTAATATTGGTTTAAAAATGCAACTCAAAATTCAACACATTTATGAGACTAAAAAGTCTTATTTTAAAAAAAAATAAAAATGCATAGTGGAAATTGAAATCATCTAAAGGTTGATGTTAACTAATCCGTGTAGGTTTGTATATCTAAATCTCAGTTAACACACAGTTATGTGAAAGCCACAGTATATGGAACACAGATTCCAAAAAGAAATGTTTGTGCAAGTCTGTCAAAAGTATAACTTAGTATTTAAAATCAAAAGATGCTAAATTATGATACAAAAACATCACCTTTTCACCACTTTCTGGATTGAGCTGGTTTTTGTTGGCTTCCATCTGTGCTAAAAAGTTGAGTTGGGGCACTTTCTTTCATAATAAAGGATCCTCATGCCTGGGTAGTAAGAGCATGTTGAGATATTCCTCATTCTCTCTTAACAACAACAGTGTGTTTTTTTCTATTTTGATTATTGAGAATCTTCAATTTGCATTCCTATAGAAGAACTGGTGGTTTGTTTTTATTCCTGTTGCTATTTATTCATAGCAGTCCCAAAGTCCAAGAAATGTCACTATTAGTTCAGCAGCTGAACTTTGTGGTGTATCAGTGGTTCTCAAACTTTTTTTTTCTTTTTTCCATGGACTACTTAATGATCTTTTCTAATGGTGTTTGTACCACTAGCTAACTATTGTAAAACAATTTGGATAAAAGCACTATATATTCAAAAAAAACTTAATTATAATTAACGTTTATTTTTCCACACATAAAAACATGTAACTCATTTAATATCAGTAGTCTTACCTTTCTAATGTGATGGATGACTTTTTTTTTTTTTTTGAGAAAGTTCAGTGAAGTTGGGTGTAATGTTTGTCAGCTTGAGCCTTAGATCAGGTTCAGCATATATCCTGCTTCTGTATTTGGACTTGAGAGCATTTAAATGATGAAAATCCTGTCTTGCACAAGCACGTAGTAGCAAATGGCATCAGAAAACAATGCTATGTCTGCAAGTTCTGGGTAATCTCCATCCAGTTCTTTGAATATAAAACACAATTAGGGAATATCTTTTAAATTCTGACCATAATGTTCTGTTTCTCCAACAAGCAACTCTTATTGGACAAACCAGAGGGTAGGTTACTGATTTCAATTCCAAAAGGATTGCATATCCAGTTGTTTGGTTAAGCTTCTATTGGAAAGTAATCTTCAAGCTGTTGCTTAAGAGCAGCAAGATGTTCTATGATGTCAATTTTAGTTTTTCTGTCAAGAACCAGTTCATTTTCAGACAAAACCTTTCAATGTTGGGAATGCGCTGAAAACATCCTTTTTTATGTGACTAGCAAGCAAGTCAAATTTCTTGATCATTATGATGATCAAGATCTTGCACATACAACAGAGTCAGTGAAACTCTTTGCAGCCCAGTGGTTAATTCATTTAGGCATGTGGATATATCAGAGTGGTAAGCCAATTGTGAAAGCCAGGTTGAATCTTCAAGACAACTTTTGAATTTGAATGGATGGTCTGTTAGAAAATGCATCTCTGAATGTAGCTTAAACAAACTAGTAAGCACTTTGTCTCTTGACAACCACCATACTTCTGTATGTAGAAGTTGTATGGGAACACTACCCATTTCAATGCGCAGTAACCTAAATATTCGAGAAGTTATGGATCTGGCTTTTATGGAATTAAGTTTTCACAGCAGAGTCCAAAACACCATTCATTTCAACTGGAATTTTCTTGGAAATTAGTGCCTCTTGATAAATGCTACAATGCACCCATGTGGCATTAGATGTCAATTCACAAATATGAGTCACTACCCTGCTGTGTCTTCCCGTCATTGCTTGTGCACTGTCAGTATATACGCCAATGCAACATTGACAATCAATACCATGTTCCTTCACAAACTCATCTAGTCAATAGAAAAGCTGTTTGGCAATTGCTCTTCTTGCCACTCAATGATGAAACAAAATATCTTCAGTACTTTCCCTTCCCAATCAAACCTGGTGTATGAAAGAATATTTGCAATGTCTGCACATCAGTCATCTCATCCAATTGCAATGTAGGATAACTACTACCGTTCACACGTTTCACAAGAATGTCTTGAAAATGAGCTGCCATATCTTGAATTGTGTGTAAAACGTTGTCATTTGAAAGAGGCACACAATCTACCTACTTACCATTTTCTCTCTACACATTATAAATGCAAGTTCTTTGGCTACAGACATAAGTTCTTCTCCAATAGTGTGAGCCTTTCCCACTTTGGCAATTCAAAGGCTTACATGATACGAACCTTCCAGAGCCTTTACATTCACTGATGGATGAACAAACATTTTTTGCTTACCTTAACTTGTTCAATTTGCACCAGAAAAAAATTCAGGGTTGCCAGAGATTTGCAGGCTTTGGGGCTTTCGTTAGCCAGCACTGCACAGCATAGCAAACATTGCAGCCTTGGTTCATCTTGTTAACCAGTCCATGTGAAGCCTAAATTAATGTAGCTAGAATCATATTCTTTTTACCAATTTTTGGTGTTTCGTTGTATTTTCATTACCAGTACTGGTAAACAGGGGCCTTCAATCAAAATTTCCTTTGCAGATGCATTTTCGATTGCTGTAGTCTCATTTGATTTGGAATTCTTTGCTGATCTCACCATCGCTGTTTGGTTATTGGTTGCTTTCTTTTTCAAATATCCCACTTTCATCCACAAATCCTTTTTTAGTGGCTGACTACTAACCCTGCTTACTGCAATGAGAACTGTTACTTTTTTTTTTTTTAAAAAAGCACTGGTACAGCCAGTACTTTACACATGATGATGATGATGGCCAATCAATACAATAAGTAGGTTAGCTGAAAAATGCTACCAATTAAAACTATGTATGTAGTAGGGTACAAATTTAAAGAAACACATTTCGCTTCTGGCTTAATTTTAAAAGAAATATGAATAAAATAAAATAATTTTTTTATCCTATTGCACAGGTATCGTCAAAATGGCCTTAATCTACATTATCAGAAAAAATTTAATTTTAGGGCCGAGTACAGATATTCTCAATTCCATGTACCATGGTTTTAGAACCTCTGATCTAGATCATCAAAATTTGCATCAGAATATTTCATTACATTTCTTCTGGACATTTCTGTAATTTGTCTTCCATTTTTTAAAATCAGCCAATATTATTCATATTCATTCCTTTACTTTGGAACTTCAATTTGAACCAAGAGTCTAAGCATATGGAAATAGTGTTTCTTATTTGCCAAATAGTTACGTAAACACCTTTACATAGTTTCTTTTAGCTGATCTATGTGATGTACTTACAATGGAAGTTGTTGCATTCATACTAGCAACTTCTTTTTTTAATCTCTTCAAAGGACTTTAAAAAAGCAACAAGTTATTTAGCTACATTCTGTTAATACAGAGTTAAATTTGGAATGTTATGGTCTAATGCATATGTCATGATTGGGTTGTTTAGCATTACATTCTAGCATTCAATATCAACTATTGAAATGTTTCAATACATCTTGTAGAAAGAAGCCTGTGTTTGGGGACCTTCAGCTGTTCTTGAAGGTCACTTAGTTTTGTGGATCAGTAGGAGAATGGTGGAACTGGCCAACTACTTCTCGATTATTGCAAAAGATATCCTTTACTGCTTCTCGCTGTACAACTGGGCATTAATGATGCCATACTGAGCATGGACAAAATAGGGTAGTGATGGTGATTCAGTTTTAAGAAATCCAGTAACCCTGTTAACAGCATTATCCTTAACCAGCAGAAAATTTGCTCACTTATGTGGTTGGCTGTATGTGATTCTGGAAATGGAACCATATTTATGATTGTCCTGCACCTTTCAAAACTGAATGTTAGCCAATGTTCACTCAAACTAAGAAATGGTGTTTCAGCACTTCTAGCTAGCCAAATGTCTGTTGTTAATGCTATGTATGTAGTTTCCTCTTGTAGTATTCTTTAGAATTTTTTGGAAAACTTGTAAAAATCCGGTATCACTGACTTACTGCTGCTATAATTCAGTGAAGTTGTAAGTCAGCAGCTTCCATCTCTACTATTTGTAGTATGGCTGTGGCTAAAGGTTCTCTGATGTCCTATAATTTTTTACCGTAAAGGGATTTCTCCAGAGTCACTCCATGTCTGCCCTTGTTTCTTAAAATTTCCTCTTTTTTGCAGCAGCAGCAGGGGTCTTTTCTTTCTGCTGAAACATTTCTGTATTTGCAGCATGTTTCACATTTAAATGGTTCTTCATGTTGGTAGTTATAAATGATTTTGCATCTTGCTCTGGAATTTTTTTTCAGTCACAAAATAGTTCCATACAGGGCTTTTTGAAGACAACTTTACCTTTAAAATATCTGGGAACTTATCTGGAATTGGACTGTGTCAGTTGTCAGTCAACCTGCTACAGATTTGTCTCATAATTCTTTAGCTAAACAGCATCTGAAAAAACTGACCAGCCCCAATATTCAATTTTAAAAATAATGGCCCAACCATAATATAAGTTCTATGAACCCATGATTAATTAAGCACTATAGTAAAAACAACATTTACCTTTTCTAGGCAGAAACCATGTGGCTTTTATCACAGTACACCAGTCATCTCTTATACTACTGCACATGGTACCTTTTGTCCATAAGAGAAACAGGATCACAGCTTGTTAATATTTTAAAGGATAATTACTTGAATTAAGAATGAATCTCCTCTTGTCTAATTATTCATTCCAAATAAGAAAACCAGACTTTAGCATTATTTACATTAGAATATACAAAACATGCATATTCCATAACCAAAACAGAACAAAGTTCTAGTTCTATTTTGTAAAATATAACTTCACATACTGCAGGAGAATAATAATACATGCTCAACCATCTTTTAAATATTTTTCAGTCTATTCATTTGTATGTATTTTTGTTTGTTTTTCTTTCATCAAAGCATTATATTGACAGTACTTTGCAATATATCTCAAGCTCTCAAAGTTTGTGAACTAAGCAATTATTGTTTTAACTCTCTTGTTTTCATTAAGATTTTAGGCAACTGAATGAAATGTGGATGCAAAGTTTCATGTGTGCATTTGTCTCGGTGGGAAAGAAGGCCAGTCCTTGAGATATCTCTATTTTCCTGCTTATGAGGATACTGTAAACAGAATAAATTTCTGTCTTCTCAGTAGGAGCAGGTGAAAAATTCTGTTAAGAAATGTATTAATCAGCCATTTTAATTATCTTAGCTGTTTAATTGGTAATCTGCGTGTTCCTAGCTTAGAGAAAAGGGTGTGTAATGTAGCTAAATCAGTTCAGATATGTTGCAGTAGTTGACTACAAAACGTTTTCCTAAAGGCTAGAGAGGTATTTCTAATTTATAAATTTATATATCCTAGGCTTTTAAATTGAAATCAAGTTTGTCTTGTCTTTATCAATGTATGTTAACAAACAAACAGAAATATTGCATTTGTGTATGTGTGTGCATGCGCATTATAGGAAGAACTAAAAAAAAAATCAAGGTATCTTAAAAGTTAACATACAACACTGTTATCCTTTTTCAATTATAACTTGGATTGATTTTTGTTGTTGTATTAGTACGCTATATATTTTTTATGACTGTTTGTTTCACTGCATATTAAAACTCTATAAACGTTTTTCTCTGTTATAGTTTTTCTATTCTACTTTTGTTGATTGCTTATTTTTAAGAGGTCCATTACCCACCACTAAAAATATTTGAAGGTTCTTGTACAGGATTTAGTAAAAAGAAAACAAACAAATACAATGCAAGAGAGAGCAAGCAAGAATTTGAAACAGTATGTACTTAATTGTCTCTAAGATGAGGTGATGAAGCATTTGGCTGTGAAAGGGGCATAAAAGAAGAATGGTTAAATGACATGGCAAAAGCAACTACATCTTTATAAACAGAGAACTTTCTAATTGGTTACAGTGTTCTGATGACTTAAACTTAACAAAATTCTAATTTTATGGATATCAAAGTGTAGGTAAAAATTCTTGTACAAATTTCTTATTTCCTGGATTTAGCATGTGTTAGCTTAAAATTGCAGGTTACTCACCTGGTTCCTGTTGGTGGTGATTCAAGCACTTAGCCTTATACAAGATAGCGGGTTGGTATCTGCTCCTATGTACTGGCACTATTAGAAATTTGGTATGTTAGCATGAAATTGATTGGGATTCTATCTCTTAACAATGTTGTGCTCTCTGAGAGACAGAGAGAGAGAGAGACTTACTCTCAAAATGTTCTTGCTTGGCCATGGACATCATTCTAAATGGCTTATTCTAACACTTTTTATAGAATTTTATGCTTGTTCTAATTAGGTGGAAATTTCCTTAGCAAACCTATCTTGATGTTCATTTGAAGTGATATTAATATCTAACCAGCTTTCAAAATTGTTTTTTTTTTCTTTTTTTGCATTTAATATAACATCTCTACTTTTTGTGTGATATTTATCCAGTAGTAGTACTAATCCTGTATCTTTAGCTATTTAAATATATATTCTTAGCTACGTTTTAATATGCTAAAAACTGAACCAAGTATTTTATTTATATTTTTAACTAAAAAACACCCAAAAAATGTATGATGCAATTAATATTTAAAAAACGTGTATTAAATACACTTGAGTGAATCTAATTTGTCCTGAGTATTTAGATTTTTATATTTGAAAAACACTCGCATTAATGTCATTTCTTAGTTCTTTTGTGGGTTCACTATTATACAGGGAACGGAACTTTTCTAAATTTACATTCCTTTGTTTTTTCCTACTGCTTTTTGCTGATGTGAAAACATATGTAACTACATAGATTCCAGAATGCCATGTGGTAAGGTATAGACCTTTTAACTATTGTATTTCAGATGTAGAAACTGCATAAGTGTGATAGTAGAATAGACATTTTGAAGAGGCCTCTAAAATGATCACTGTTCAGAAGTTGCAAATGAACTAAATGTATTTTAATACTTTTAAACCATTTGGTTAGTCCTTTATACAGAATGATTCCAGGTTTTCTTGCACTTTTGATTGTGGAAAATCCACAGAGGGATAGCAAAGCATTGTAGTTTTAATGAATGATAGTTTGGTGTCTGTGGAAGGTGAAGTGTGTTCAAATGGTGTAATGTTCAAAAATGGAACAGTTTGTGAATGACCTTGAATGATCATACATCCAAATGGCTGAGACTCCTGCAAACCCACCAAGTTGGACAGTTTATTTTAAACAACTGCCGTATCAATGTGTGAGAGGTATTGCTGTAAAAATGAAGACCAAGGTTGGGAGTGCAGGATGGATTCTAAAAGAGCTGCTGTTTGATTTAAAGGCTAAATCTATGTCCTCCAAGCACCTGCTGCAGTTATCAGAGGGAGGGAGTTTACTTTCTGAACAAAACTGTGACCAGTGATGAGATCTGGCTGGATTTACTTTAGCATCACTCTTGGATCCCCAGCAGCAAAGAAATTCAATCCACTGGGAAGATTATGGCAAGTGTTTGGGGACATTTAGGAATTAATACACTTGGATTTCCTCGACAATGGACAAATGTTTGACACTCAGTATTGCAGTGACCACCTGAGTAATTCAGTTTGAGCAGCTATATGCAAAAGACATTCCAGAATGTTGACTGCTGGTATGATGTTACTGCATGACAATGCATTTCCTCTAAGCTAAAAAAAAACCCTTGCAAAGATTAGATAGATGTTAGAACCATCCTCCCTACTGTCACCATGTAATTTTCACATTTTATATTCCCTGAAGAAGCATCTCTGTGGTACAAAGCTTATGAATGACAAAGAAGTAAAGCAAGTCTTTTGGAGTTGCTTACCTAGCCCAAAGATTTCTATGCAGCTGGGTTCAAATCATTACCAAAGATGGGGGAAGTGCATATATGTAGCAGCGGAATACCTCAAAAAGTAAAGCAAATTTCAGGAACTTCAGTAAATAAAATGCATGTACATCTTGAACTGTCCCTATATATAATTTAAAATTATAAACTAGAAATTTATTTAGTATATATATATACACATATGTTCACTCAATTTGGGGGACTAATATGCTTTAATGTCATTGCCATTATTATACATTTTTGGGCACTGCTGCAGTTTCCTTGTCAGGAGTTCGAGTATTCTACGCTACTCCTTGATGTAGTAGTGGCCACTAACCATCTGACCCCTTGACCAGCTATACTGGAGCCAGAGGGGATTATGTATGTATTATAGTTATCAGGATTTTTTATTTGAATGAGAAAAAATAACGAATAACCTCCATATTGAATGATACGTTCGTTTTTTGAACCGATGTAGCAAAAATACATATTACACATTAAGTTAATCTGGAATTTACAAGTTAGAATTTTTTGGACCAGCGTTATAAAAGCACCACGACATTCCAGCGACAGACGGATGTGCGGGCAGGCAGGTGATGGAAGCCTGCCTGGAAATCGCACACCTAAATAAATGCTCGCACAGAGATCAAAGAAAACGGTAGATGATTTCTGTTAGGAGCTCCGTCAAATAACGAGCGTCTGAAGCGATAATAGCAGCTGTAGAAGTCGGCTTCTATCAGCCAACAGGAATCTTGTATTTTTTCCCCCCCTTCTTTATTTGTTTCCTTCTTTGTCATCTTTAGGCGAGCGAATACTGCAGGCTGGACGAGGGAGGCCGCTTCCATCATCCAGGAAGGGGAATTTTAAAAAAAAAAACAAAAAAAAACCCCCACGAAGCAACTTTTTTCTTTCTTTTCTGTTTTTTTTTTTAAAACACTGATCTCGCCTCAGCGTCGGTTGCTTGGCCCGAAGGGTAGGGGACGAAGAGCTGTCAGGACCCCCACGGGTCGGCGGATTTAAGTGAATGGCCGCCTGCCACACGAGTGGCGCGCGAGACGTTAGTTCCGTATCAGAGCGGCCATCAGCAGCCACCGACATCGTGTCGTTTGTCGGTCTTTGTGGAGGCTTCTTTTTTGCTGCGGGATATCTTAAAACCGGGATACACCGCGCTGTCTCTAGTCAGGAGAAACAAGCAGGGGCGGCCAACGTTCATTAATGCTTCCCCCTCCCAGCGGCTTTAAGCGTAATTTTTATGGTTTCCCTCCCGGCTCGGCAGGTCCGCTGGTTTAGCCCGACCTCGAAGGAAAGTTTGCTATGGGTCGTAAAAAAAAACTTAATTGCTTTACGAGGAATCCGAAGTGTAGATGTCTCTCCCACCCACCCACGACTACTACTATAACACCAGACCGAAAATAGACAAGAACAAATGCTTTTTTGTTTTCCAATCTAAATGGACTCCTCGCAATATCCCCTGCCGCCAGCTAATACACCAAACCTCTCCATCCTCCTCAATGCCACTTAGAGTAGGGAGGGATTGAACAGTCTAAGAAAAATGTTCAGAAGGGATCCGCTGGGGGAGTTCCGAAGAAACGCGGGTACGGTCGAAATACTCTCTCTGCTCGGTTCGTTATGAATCTTAATGCATTTTTTTTTTTTTTTTTAAAGGTTGCTGTATAGTTTTAGTGCCAATGAGCCGAAGAACCAATCGGTGGGATTAAAGTAACTTTATAACTAAGAATTTTTCCAACTTACCTATATTCATTTTGAGGGAATTTCAGTAAACTTAAACCTATTTTGCTTTTTTGAAATGTCTCTGAGCGCAGCTATAGCTCTCCCGTCAAGAAGTATACAAACAGCTTCATGCGCGTAATAGTTGTGCGGCAAGGTATTCACGTGAGTTCTCATGTTACTGTTTTTGAAGGTGTACTCAAAGGACCTAAAAACAACGTAAGATGAATATTACTGAATTGATTATTTTTTTTATGTGCAGTTGATAATTTGTGATTAGTCATGCTAGCTAGCACTGAAACCTAATCACAAATAATAACAGTTTAAGCTGGAACTGTTTCCCTGATTGTTGGCTTTTTCATCAGCTTGAAGGGTTCTTTATAAGTGAAAAAGACAAAAATATATCTGGGGATTTCAGAAAATTTAAATGTTTAGGCGGATCTTAACAATGACTCAGTCTCGGTGGATGACAAGATCGCTTAGCACTTCTGTGACGGTTATTGCAAAAAAAATCAGAACGTGGAAAACGGTCGGCTGAACTCATGAATGAAGTGGTGAAAAGAAGCTGAAGACAGAAAGATAGGAAAGTGAAGGCAAACAGGGAGTGGTGGAGGCGGAAGCCGAGCATTCTCTTTCATTGAACACAGGGTAGGAGTGGGAAAGTTCTTAATGGCGGATATTAACTTTGGAAATTAGAGAAAACAGGCAAACAGAGACTATTGGAAATCAATGGCACGTAACGCTATCGGGGTTGGTTTGCGGCAGATTAAACAATTGAAGTTTGTTTTTTAATCAAATTAACAACAACAACAAAGCGATGGTCTTTGACTTCTGACGAGTCTGTTACGTATCTGGAACCGTAGGCATGGATGGCTTGATTTGTATCTCTGCAACTTCGATGAAAAAATGTGCGTTGCTGGGGCAGCAACTTTTGTGCTCCAGTTTTGGAAAAAGAATTCTAAAATTGTTCGCATTGGCAACAGTTTATAACCCTTATATTAGATGCTTATTAGACAGGGGTAGGTAGGTCATTTGTGTTGTCTATCACTTGGTAAAAGCTGTGTATTTGCGAACAAAAATAAGCCTGATTTCTGACCACTTGCTGACAAAACGCGAAACATTCTTTAAAATATATACTTGTCTGATGTGCCATACATTACCCAGAACTCCTCGCGCACAACTCTCTCCGGTTCATGAGAGGACTAACACGCAAAAAAAAAAAAAAAAATCAAGAAATTATGCGAATTTCTTCTACTTTGACTTCTGACCGCCACGTAACCTCACATCAAGCTTCAAGTATTATTGCTAAACTAAGAAAGGTAGATATATTGTATTAATTCTAGTTCACATGAAATATCCAACAATCGATGTTTATTGTCGGTTATGATTTTTTTTTTTTTTTTTTAAAAAGCATTTAGCAACAATTTCACAGTCGATATTTCATGTTTTGCTTAATAAAATCGTCAGGGTTTTGATTGTCTTTATAAATTTACTTGTTTAGTGATATAATAACATTGTACGAAATCTCTGTATTGTCAGTTACCGCCCTTGTTTGGAAGTTTTTTGTTTTTTTTAAGGAGGAGGGGGGAACCGACATGAAAGCGACGTCAACCTCGGGATAGTCATAAGCAACGTAAACTGCTGCGTTTTATGTTATCAGTGCGCATGTCTACAGAAAGACGATCGGCCTTGAATCTTTGGATCCGACCTTCGGTTAGTCTGCTCCTGGAACCGATGGCGTACTTTAATTGGATACTTTATCAGAAGGAAGAAAGCCCGCCGTAATACGGTAGGAAATTACCGGTTTATCATAATTTGTTTGAATTTAACATCTATTGTTCCGTATGCGGCGTTTACCATGGCAACATTAAAATGGCGGACCCCCCAAAAAAGAGGAGATTAATTGAAACGGGTCGGTTTCGATTATTAATGGAAATATAATTATGATAGGGAAGGGGAAACCGTCGGGCATGTTGTCCGTCCCTGAAGAGTTCTGTAGGGGGTGAAGCCGTGGGTTACAGGGGTACTCAGAGAATGCGTAATTACTGTTTGCTGCGACTATTAGGGATTGTTCAAAATGTCACGCCCGTTACTTCCAGCCCCCTGGCAAAATAATTGCGTGTCAAAGCTTGTGGTCGGATAATAAAAATGGCTTTTTTTCCTCCTCTCCCTCTCTCTCTCTCTCTTTTTTTTTTATTTTTTGGTGGGTCATAGTTGAAGGCTGGAAGAAAAGCAGCAGCAGGCAAAGACTGTGACGAAAGCAAACTGGCAGACCTTAAATTTTAAAGAATAAATAGAAGAAAATAAACACTGTACTTCGTGTCTTATAATAAAGCTGTTCCGGGTCCCCCCCTTTTTTTTTTTAAAATTAACTTTTATTAATGATGTGAAATGAACTAAATCACACAATAAAAGGTTAATAAGGGTATCCATGTAATTAAATCTGGTTAGTTCTGTAGGACTTTTGTTTATTTCCCTATTTATTGAGAAATAATCACCTCCATTACAAAGCAGCGTCATACTGCATTCTCTGTCGGTGTGTAGCCTCACTAAGAAAATGCAGTCTAAGTTTAGCTGACGGTCCTGTGGATAGAAACATCTGCGACACACACTTACGCCGAGCTTAGTGGAATTATATATATTGCTTTTGCCCAACGTAAGTTGCGTTAAAACCTCATTAAAAGTCGGGGTTCTTAAAAGCGAGAAGACATTTCCAGGTAGTAGTTGTGATGAACCTCGTACATATGTTCCAATTTATTAATTGCACGAAACCATTTTCTCCTTAGCGCCCATCTCGCAAAAGTGTGTGTGTGTGTGTGTATATAAGTAGAATAGCTTAAGTAGAATCAGTGGATAGTGAATACTTTCCAAACTCCCATAGATATTAATGAGACGTTCTCCTGGCAAGCTGGCAGCTATTACTGGTGTCACGTGTCGACAGGAACTGAATAGTCGAAATTAATAAAAACGGTGGAAATATACCGAACCGTCACGAATGAGTACGCGCCATGATGATATCCTTCCTTTTATTTAAAATTGCGTTAGCGCTTAGGCTGTGATGCCTGTAGGCTGTCACTTCAAAATGTTTTATTTATGCACGTGTATCCAAGTGCTGGGATCTCTGAGAAACAAGAAAAATAAATTGTATGTACAGATGTCTCAGGAGGCTAATTTAAGCTTTTGTCGCGATCAACGTATTTACATCTTGGTATGGATGGCGGATGTCCGAGTTCAATCTTCGCTGGCGAACTTCCCATGACATGCTGCTTCTTGCTCTTCTCTACCAGTCCGTCGGCCTGCTTCCGATAGGAATTCTGGCGGGGTCGGTAGGAGCAACCATTGTGTTCTATCCTATTGTTCTGGGACACGACATGAACAGTCGTGGTATGAAACAGGGAGCACGACAACAACCGGTGTACAGGGTACATTTGATGACTGCTACTATGCGAATTCATAAATTAGTAACCATAACCTTCTGTTCCGTGTCACTAGTAAAATAACAATGTATCTAATGACAAACGGTGGTTAATACTTCGTCCGTAACGATCGAGATTCACTTCAGCCCGATATCTTTTTTAATGTCTTTATTGTAAAATACCACACGTGCTTCAGTACAGCGCGAGCTGACGAAGATGACGCTATCCTGGTATGTTTACATGGGAAATAGACATTTCACGAGCTTTCGTATGTTGTGCAGTTATCTAACTGGGAGTAAGATGAAAGAATCTACACCTTATTTATTGAAATAAGACAGGCGCTACATCTTTTAATTACATCCACAAAATAGGTCTCTTGTACTCGACCACTTTAAGTCACAAATGAAGGATCCACTTCCAGATTATTAGCTTTCACAAACCGGAGCGATCCCTGAGTTTTAATGACGATATCACAGATTTAAAAGATGCTTTGTTAACTGCGACTGTAGGCACAGCAGTGTGTGCTCGTTCTCTCTCTCTCTCTAAAGCCTTGTTACACTGTGTTAACTTACTGTTCTTTGATTCGGATTGTGCTTGTCAAAAATTGTATCTGGAACTTTAACTGTCACGTTCTTTTCTTTGTTTATTTTTAAATTATTTTTTTTCCTTCATACCCACAAATAATTTTTTAGGGCTTGGCCACGTGAAGAAATCCGGGGTAATGGGTAATTGGAACTTTCACAAAAAATTAGTTTTATAATTTGCCTTCTTGTATTTTTTTTTATTTTTAATTTCAATTTTGTTGCATCATTGAAGTTTTTAGTTTAATTTATGCTCAAGAAATATTTTATATAGTAAATACTTTTGGTTAGTATTTGTGTATTAAAGGTGAGAAAGAACGATAAGTGAACAACATCCTGTCGTCGAATCTACTATGTACTTAAAGTAATGCATAATAATAATAATTGTTTTGTTGTGTGGTGCTGTATATGTACCAGTCTCCACGATGGGGTCATCTCGGTGAGGGAGCTTAGTGCCGTGGTTAGCCACCAGAGAGCGCCACGCGACACGATGAAATCCCTACTAGAACTCTTTATTTTTAGGTATGAAAGTAAACCCACCCGACTGGCTGGTGAAGAAGAGAGAGAAGAAACCTGATCGGATATCGAACTCAGGCCCTCAACTTCAAAAAAACCGACCATCCCAGTTCTGATAGTGACAACTGGGAAGTAAGTCGTCCTTCCCGGGCCTTTGTCGTGAAAACGTTACGTGACGTCACTGTCTGCTGGGATCTCTAATAATTACTTTACCTTCTCTTTAACACCGTTTCGTAGCCCGACCATTGTTAGTCACTGATGTCGGTGGGACAAACAAATAGCTAAATCGTTCCCGCAATGTAAAGTTATCGAGAAGCAGATTTTCGATAATTTTTTTTTTAAAAAATCTGCTTTATGAATCAATTTATTTTAATTTTAAAATTATTTACGAACCAAAACTACACGCTACGCATGCATACCACGTCCACTCGTCCAGAACGTGTCCCCGCGTGCTCCTTTACCCGACAGCTTCTGTCTTGATCTCTTGGACATTTCGGTCATGAAAGGTTGTTGTTGGCTGTTTTATTAACCTCACGCACGCGCCTAACCGTCTCAGAGGTTATAAATGTCTGATCGCCGAGTCCCTGTCACGGTTTTCTAAACGGTGAACACCATCTCGGTCGCGAGCGAGGAGGCAGAGAAACAAAAGCTTCACGCATGCAATAATGGGCTCGGGCAGGAGTGGGAAGTGGGGGACAGGGTTAGTCTTGAATTAAACAAACTTACCGCCAGAGGCTAACTTAAGATTTAGGGAGGACATAAGATATGCATGCTAGATCTTAATCCGACGATGTTATCAGGCAAAAGACAATCGCAAACGCTCATAACTTGATTGTTCCATTTGAATTATTTATGTTTCTATTGAAAATTTGTATTTAAGAAAATTATTGCCTGTTAATAAAATACTGAAAATCAGTCTTTTTACCAAGGGGACATTGAAATTTACTTTAATTTTGTAATTTATAGTACACAGAATGACACTTCTGTAGTATCCTTTTTTTAAAAAAAATAATTAGAAAAACAAAAGCATTAGAATTTTGTCAGAAGCGAGATTAAATGCAGATGCAAACACTTCCAGGTTAAGAATTAACAATTTTATAGTAAATTCTAAAGAATTTCTTGGTGTTGCAGGATAAAAGTTTGATTTTTAAACAAGACCACAAAAAAAACCAACTGATCTTTGGCTGAAATTGAATTCAGCTTTAATTTTCATTTACTTTAATAAAACTGGATTCAGTTTCAGCAAAAGCTTATTCTCCTCCAAAATAATAAATAAAAAAAAAGAACCTGGCTGAGCACCGATATCAGCGCTCGCTGTGCACAAATTCTCTGGGATTTCGATGGGGGTAGGGACGAGAAATGTCGTGCGGGATCCCGTACGAAGGAAGATGGAGAAGGGGGTGGGAGAGATAATTATCTTCCTGGCAGTACTATCGCGCGCGCGCTCGGATTAACATGCAGGCCCCATCGAAAGCCGTGCGCGGACAGCGACGCGAGATCTCGCTTGCATGACACGTGATGGAAAGACGCGAGGTCGGAGCTGGATTGCCTGAAGTGATTCCTGCTCATTCCGACACCCGGATAGATAAAGTCAGAAGGGAGAGGAAACTTTTTAAAACTTATATGAAATCGCCTAAAAAAGTTCGTGTTTTAGTTTAAAAATCATTTACGCGCTGTGCTTCTGTTACATGGCTTGTTAAGGCAGAGGGGGCCGATGATGCTCGGTTACTATAAGAGAACAAAATGTCTGGCCGTGGTTTCTTGAGAATCCCATATTTCCGACCCCTAATGATACTATATAGCGTGACATTCAGTATCCAAGGACCTCTTGCTTACCTTCCCAGAAGAGACTTCCCGGAACACGAAATTTTCCCGCATAGACGAGATCACATAACCACCCGAGCGGAAAAATGGGGGGGGGCCTTCTTATTTCTGTGTATACCACCTCCATTGCAAACACTTGATCGGTTCTCAGGGAAAGTCATCTCTCTCAAAACATCCTCTATCATCGATTTTGTATCACTCCATTGGTCTGCTACTGAACACAAACACTCTACTTTACCCAAAACTAATTAAAATGTCGTCACTATCATTTCTTTATCTCGTTTTTATTTTTTACGTGGCCTTTATTTTAATAAATGTGACATCTTATACCGAGACCCTAACGGTCGGTATTCTCAGCTCTGCAAGGAAACTCATTCCTTTTGTCTCTATTTTTTTTTTTTTTTTAAATATTACATTCTGAACGATCTTTTTATCTCCTTGTTTTTAATTTCCATTAAATGTTGTTTTTTTTTTTTGTTTTCCTTTCTGCTAAAAAAGAATCTTCCTTCCCTCAGCCTTCTCGCTTCGTGGCCATTTTAAGAGAGAACAGAACTCCATCACTTTTCCGGAGAGAGCTCATGGCCGAGCGTGTCTGTTCTACCCCGTATCCGTCGGCTTCGCGTGAAAACAGATTATTCCGTGTTTTATGCGTCATCCGCCTGCCGCTCCGTAATTTACAGTCCTGCTCCGACTCGGAGATTGGAGACTCGCTTTTGTCAGTAAACAATCTTCCGGTCGATATTCTTTAACCTCTGACCCGTAATTACCTCGAGAACGCGGACGCTAATTGAAACACTGGTCCGACTTCTGTAGATGTGATACCCCCGCCTTCCGATTCCGTCTGTCGATGCTCGTCTCCAGGAAATCAGCAGGCCGACGTCCTGTCGTATTCTGTACGACTTCACTACGATAGTATACAGGAAACAAGTGCTATTCTTCTTGGTCGATGAAAATAGATTTGGATGGAATATGATCCTTGTATAATGGCTGTCCACATTTATAAAGTTTGTGATTACGCGTTCACGTCAGTTTTATTATTGTTTTGTTGTCTGATTAATGCAATTTAAACTGCTATAAGAAGAAAGTCATCGTGGGGTTATAAGAATTTTCCCTCTGAAATGGGGTATCAGTTTGATTTTTAAACTGGTTGAAACTATTAACAACAACAACGACGACGCCAAGATATTATTATTATTATTATCATCTCGCTATCGTCATAACCAATCAGTAATTTGTTTCTATTCAGAGCGAAATGCGGTAGTTTACAGAAGACTTTATCTAAACGTAGACATTAAAGTTTTCAAGGTATGAAATTATATCAAATTTGTATATTTACGAATACAAAAACTACATATTTAGTCAGATCTTGATAAGGTCTGTAACGTCGCACCTTGTAAAAAAAAAATTTTAAATAGACTTTGTGACGCCAGAACCACCTTTGTAAAGTTTGTCGGGCTGTGAAACTTTAAGTTGACATCTTGATTTTTGTAACAAAAAAGATAGTCTGGATGAACTTTGTGGCACGTCACTATTATTGAACTCTGCACGATGGACCGTGTGATAAACTCTGCGATGCCAGTGAAGTGAACTTTGAACGGCCGTCATGTGATAGATCTGACACCGGAGCTTCCTAAGAGACAGAGGCATGTCGTCGTCCGTCAGCCTTTGTTTAATATCGCAGGATGCTGTATGTTTTCGATCCGCACCAGCGGACACGTGGAAGCCGGAAGAAAATTGTTTGTGGGGTTTCTTTAATACACAATAAATGCATTGGCTAGCGCAGTTGTTTTCCTTCCTTTCTAGCGTCGTGACAGGGGTCTGCCGCCCGTGAGAAGGGGACGCGGCTGCTCTGGTGGCGACAAAGAGCGACAGCGCTACTCTTTCTTTTATCCTTTTACCAGATCGAGTTACGAACGGTTTTCTGCGGGTAGCGCACGCTTAACCAGCCCGGCTCCCTGTCATTAGCAAGCCACTCACCACCACCACCCCCCCCACATACCCTGCCTGCTCCAGCTCTCTGCACCGAACTTTCTATTAAAGGGTTGCAGCGAAATTCTATATGGCGACAGAAACGAAACGCTGAACCTATGCCCTCGAGGTATTCGGTCACAATGCATTACACCATTGTTCTCGGAGAAGCCGTATTAGCCACGCATGAGGAATCACCTACAGGGCGCACCGCCATGCTCCTTGATGTACCAGTCTCGGAGTTTTCGTCACTCCGGTTACATCACCAGTCTCCTGCGCCGTTCGTTCACCTGTCGACATGATTTCGCGCCGAGCACTCTTCCGACAGCCTCGCATTAATTCCCGCCGCCTCTCTTTGATGTCACGTGTTTCTTTATGACGTATGAGCACGAGCACTCAAGCACCAAGTCTCGTGCGGACTGAACGACTTCTAAATTCCATTTCTCAGAAATTTCTTGCTTCACTTAGAAAGCTCCATCCTCCTTTCTTAGTGTCTAGCGCATGGAACAAAGAATGGTAGGTCTTTTTTTTTTTTTGTTATAGCCACAAAGCCTATTCAAATTAAAATTAAATAAGAAGAAAGAAACGAGAAGCTACAGAAACTCTGCATCATTTAAGGAAATTAGCTGGCTGAATCCTTAATGTTTAAACTTGTAGGAGGAACAAGACGCCATTCCCTGTTGGGTATCCGGAACACTGCCCGGGATAAGAAAGGGGGGGGTGTGTTTCACCGGAAATCGTGGCCTGATGGACTCTGACTTAAGTTACTTTAACGAGAATTCTTCCGAATTAATGGGAGGAAGCTTGCATGAAACAGACAAGCAACTGCGTAACTGACGAGAAGCTGACCACAGACCGCACCTACTGGATACCAAACCGCAAGCTGTACATAGTGAAAAGTAATGCGAACTTGTCGGTTACTAATTTTAAATTCACGTTTAATACTGATGTAAAAAAAAAATATTTATACATAATTTAAAAAAAAAAAATCTAAAAGCTGAGTCTAGGGCTTATATTGGCACTCAGCTGTATAACTTTTGCTCGTTAATGACGATGGCGATATCCTATTACAGCAGTTCTCCCACGTTCATGGTTCGAGAGATTAATTTTAAGATGTAGGTATTAACGACTTTGATTATATGAATGAAGAAAAGACTCCAAGTTTGTGGTTGTGCATTTTATTCAGTTTAATGTTTTATTCACTTAATTCTAGAAAACCGAGTTGCATTTTCGTTACATTATTCGCAGATTTGTCTCTTCTCCCGCACACGTACGGATTTTAAATATTAAATGGTTTCTTCTGAAAGTTTCCAAACCGTATAATTCTTAACAGGGCAGGTGGGGGCGGCTAATTGGTTTCTTAAAAAATGTTTTGTTTGTTCGTCTTGCAGAAAGTTTTAAAAACCGAATGCAGTATTTATTTACTTTCAGGCAAACATCGAAGGCACCGCCGTGCGAGGGCCACGTAAAAGAAGGGGTGGATTTTTATTTTCCTGTTGCTACAGTAGGCTACGAGAGTTAAAACAGAAGAATTCAAAGGCTGCTGCGTGGGCCGAAAATGGCACAGAGCTCCCAGTGGTCGAAATGTCAAGAAGTTGGTTAAAATTTTTCTTTTTCAAGTCATCTGGAGATTAAACGGTAAACTAAGGTATCTACTGTTCTAAATGGAGAAATGGCTCGTGAAGTTTCTGTAGAGACCGAGAGCACCTGCTGGATAAAAGATAACCTATAAAATTGGCATATACACGATATGATAGAAAAGAAACAGTAAGAACGCTGATTATTATTCCGGCCTAAGAATGCCAACATAAATATTTATCGAAGTAAATGATTAGAAGCGATAAACTGAAGCCCAGTGTACAGTATAGTGCTTAAAAGGGACGATATTAGTTATTCTTAACCCACAAAAATCTACAAATACATATTAAAAGCAATTTTAAACATATTTATAAATGTCAATCCAATACTTGCCAACTTTTCAAAATTCTCATGGAGATTTGGGGCTACTCTCAGTAAATAAAGCAATTTACAAGCAAAACTGGTTTTAAAACCAACCAATTTGCGAATACCCATACATTCTTTGATTTTGTCATTTATATTTTCATTTTTGTAAATTTCAGACTTAATCTTAACAATGTTTTTCTACTTCCAGAAAACATGGTTGAGGCACAAATGTACATATATATATATAATACCAGTGAGGGAATAATTTTTTTGGCTGTCCTTTTTATGGTTTTACTCATACTTAGCTGATGAATTAGTTCAAATATATCTTATTTCTGAAGACTAAACATCTTTAAATACTATTTTCAATTTCAATTGCTAAATAGGTTGTTCAATTTCCTGTTGATTGGAAATATTAAATGAACAAGTAAAAAGTTATATCAAATTTTATTGTTTGACAGACAAACTATATCATTACATATCACAAATACAGAATATATTTGATTTGAAAATAATTTACTGTAACGATCACAAATGAAATTGAAAAAGAAAGGTATCTGCTGATGAAAATAGCACACACAATCTGGAATAACGCAATAAGAAACATAAGAATTTAATATTACTGAACAATGAAGAATTTAAAATTTGGGCAGAGGTTTCCCTAGCCTGGGCCTTAAACAAAAATTGTTTAAATAAAAACAAACTTAATTATGGATGCAACATAATCAGTCGGAGAATTAAATCATTTCATAAACGTCAAGTGTAAAATAAAATAGGCCTATCTTGCAAAATGCATTTTTTCCGAGGTACATTTAGCCACTCAAGGAAATTGTTTTCCCAAGATGTTTGGAATGTGCACTCGTAGCGTTTTCTCTTCGCCTTTGTTGCCAAAGAAGCCATTTTAAGTAATCACGTGAACAATGACACTTGGTTTAGAACGATAAATACGATTGGTCGTCTTATTTGTATAATCGGTTTCCATTGGCCAAGAAGAAAGCGAAGCCCGATTTCCAGTATGAATCGCGTATTTACTCAACTGGTTTTGCTATAGAGAGCAAACGATTGATTGGCGTTTACCGGGAATGCCTAAAATCAGTAGAAATTACCAATTTTTAAAACCCGATTGGTAAATCGGGTCAAAGGTCCAAATTCGGGAGACTCCCGCCCAATTGGTTGAGTTTAAAAGTCTGATTCAATTACGACCTACCAGAATCGGTCGCTACTCTGAAGGAAAGTTTTCGAACGTTCAACCAAAATTAGCTTCCCAAGTGAAAAACTCTATCTAAAACGCGAGTTCTCAAAGTTAAACTTATTTAACATTTCAAACAATGGTTAGAACCACCCTTTTCTGTCGACAATACACCTCAAAACCGTATAAATTCCGTGGTCTACTGAAACGGTCGAAGCATCTTTGAACTCGTTCTAAGTTGACACATACATTGAGTATTCCGGACGACATCTTAGTTCTTACCAACACCATCTTGATTATACCGGCATTAGAAACAAAACTACTTTTATCAAACTGAAATATGAAAATCCGAGTAGGAAATCCTTTAATTGCGAAAGGAAAATTAAATAACACTGTCCCATTTCCATCTTTGGCCATCCTATCGTGTTTACGCTTACCGAAACAACATGGCTTCCCATATATGTATATGAAACAAACCTTTTATTCACAATCAAGTAAAGCGTACAAAGGTTTTAGAAATAATCGACGTTCATTTGTTTCTCGAATGGTTTCTTTGTGAACAATACTCAAAGGGAAAAATATTCTTTTGAAGTCATATATTAAGGACTTTCAAATAAATAAGCCGATTTCGATTAAGGCTGTTTTATTACATTTCAGCCGGATTGCAGTTTGAACGTTTCTTGTAATTTATAAGCCACTGCCGGAATTAATCTATACTTTGTTTTAAGAATGGTAATAATAGATCTTGCTTGTTACAGTGCAGGAAAATCTGATTTCTTGCAGACTGTTTGGAATTCGTTATGTACGCAGTCAAAGCGTGTGTTTGCTAGAATTTTTTCCGTGCCCTGCCATATGTTCTAATTTACAAATCAAAGATAAAATTTCTGCATATTATTATTATTATTATTATTATTATATTTTTGATTTCACTTTTACTGAATATTTCCATTTTTCCCCAACGACGATAACGAACAACATTGATAATTACTTCCCTAAAGGAATGGAGTAATTCTGGCTAACCATTATCCGCTATATGTCTATAATAATAATGATGGTGATAATTATCATCATTATTATTCTAAGATGATTCGATGCACCTCATTTCGTTATAAAGGAAATATAAATTTAAAAAAATTAAATGAAAAAAAGTTCTTTTGAATTAAAAAATAAAACAAACAAATAGTAAAAGTTATGTGCCCTTGGTTGTCTCCATGGAGACAGGTTCGGGGGGGCGACATGTTTTACCATTCTACGTTTGTTTATGTAGGCTTTATGCAGAAAATCCTCACGTATGGGAGTATATTTATATTAGGTTTACATTCGTAGACGGCTGGTGTGGGGTTATAATGCCAATTGTGAAAATACCCAAAATCAGAGAGCCCCTGTGGAACGAGTGGGATCGGTTGGCGCAGAAAAACGGTATTCGCCACAAGATCTTCAGTGTCAATGGCGACGAATACACGGGAGAGTGGAAAGATAACAAAAAACACGGTAAGAGGAGGAAGGGGGGGGCCTGTAGTTACTCTAAAGATGTAAATCGATGTCTGGTGGAGAGTGATTACAAAAATTCTTGCGGCCGGGGAGGTTATATAACTGTCACCAAGAGATTCAGCTACCGATGAAACGCCATTTTATGATGATCGGTTATTAATCACCGTAATTTATTATAGATCGATTTTTTTACAATCCCCCTCCTGGGTTTGATTATCCGCGCCCTGTCACGTAACTCTCGTCATGGGGCAGAACATCCATCCAGTGTTATTAAGGCCTGAAGAAATACCTCGAATACCCGCTCCCGGTTCAGTCTGGCTCGGCGGACTCCGGTTAGAATTCCAACTCTGCTCCATCCTCTTGGGTAAAAAAAACAACAACAACAAACGACTGTTGATACGGGCCGAGAGGGTCCACAGCACACAATTAAGTATTAAAAGAGAGAGAGAGAGGCAGCTGTGAATATATATATATATATACCTACCCTGGCCAAACTCTCTCCTAACAATCGGTATTTCAGGTACTATTGGTAAATGCTGGTAAGATTTACCACCCATGTACATTTTATAGTATTTTATTAGGCTCCAGTGCAATACACGTGGGTGACTAGTATTCACTTAGTCTATTTAATGTTTTTAAAGTAAATAAAAGAAGTTCATTATTTATCATTATCATTAATAGCAAAGATTGAGGTAAGAAATTTCAATTTTATTATATAACTACATTCTTAATATTGTGTGTGTGTGTTTATGTGCATATTTGTAACTTGTATTATGTAGTACTTTACAAGGTAGTAGAAATAGAAGGTCAGGGCTTGGTTGGTTTCTAAAGAAAACATGTAAAAGGGTTATGACCATAGACTTCATTTAGAAGAATGATGAAATAAAATCTTTCTGCTTAGGTTAGATACAGCCATGAGCTCTAACTCAGAGGATCCCCTAAACTCTCTTAACAACAAAGCACCTTAAATCCAGAGAAATGAAAAGTAGATACTTTTTAACGAGACTCCATATATTATTGCTGATTTGCATTAGTAGTCTATAAGAATGAAAATGAAAAGCAAAAAAATGTGTGTACAGAGCAGTTTTGATAATTTTAAAGTTTGCTGAAGAATTGTATTATCTTCATTTTGATTTTTGCACCCCCCTCCTATATCTTGTCTGCTTTTAAAAGTAAGATTCTGAAAAAGTTATTTTCATTTTTGTGTGGTGAGAATGAAAGTGATTTATCTCTAACAGGTACAGGAACCTACAAGTGGAAGAACTCGGGTAATCTGTATGATGGTGACTGGCGATGTGATAAAAGAAACGGCTTTGGAACCCTGAGTGTTCCTGATGGGAAAGGAGGATTGAGAAAAGAATACTCTGGAGGCTGGAAGAATAACAAGAGACATGTGGGTATTATTTTTTAAATATTCTTTTGTTTTTCTTTAACTTAATACTAGTCTAGTGCTTGCTATCAAGAAATGATTGAGGTAAAGCGAAACTGTGTTAACATCTAATCTGTGAAGTGCAATTTGATTACAGTGATAAGTACAACAGTGTTGTTTATTTGTATGTCTTATAAACATGAGGAATTGAAAGCATTCCAATCATTAAAAAAAAATCCCTTCTAAATCTTTGGTTGGTTGGATTTATTATTTTTTAGAAAAAATTTGCATATTTTTTCTATTAACAAATTGTTTGTCTATAAAGAGGGTAGAAATGACTTGCAGTCTATTATAAACATAGGCATGGCATTTTAAAGATTTTATAGATTACTAAATTCTTCTATAAGTGTATAATTGGATGTTATAAACCATTAAATTATTTCTGATACTTTTTTACCAAAGACTGAATATGTATGTTTGTATAATGTATATATTTAAAAGCCAAACAGTTTGTCTCCTTTTTTATAACTAGTATTAAATAACTCTAAATCTTTTGTATGCATACTTTGTATATTAGAATTTCTCAAATTCTTCATATTTAATTCATTATATTTAAGATTAAATTTTATATTATTGTCAAAATTTCTAGTAGAAGAGGTAGTTTTTTTCCCCACTTGTTTGGGTATTTACCAGTAAATCTAAGATAAGAATCTAGGAGGTGCAGTAACTAATGATATCCTTTAAAACCTATATAAATTCCCTTTCTTTCAAGCCATCTATTCATTGCCATTTTAAATGGATTGATTTTTAGATTGAACAGCTACGCTACAGAGATTGTTTCATGTATTTGTCACATTATTACTAAAAAAACAACAAACAAGGACATAAATATTTAGCATGTGAAGTGTTAAGTTATCCATGTAATCTGAGACCCCCAAAATAACACACAAAGAGAGAGAGAGAGAGTAAATTATAGACATGTCTACCTGTTTCTTACCATTTTCAGATTTTAACGGTCTCTGTTATAGCTCCATATAATCATTAATGTGGAGAACAGTCTTGTATGGGAGGCTGTTTACTGTTTTCATGCTTCATTACATAAAATGAAAAGGTGAAAAAATAAAAAGGGTTAAGCGTTTTCTAAAATATTATTAATATTTTCCCCTCAAACTGACAGATATAATCTGTTTGCTTGTTGGTTTCTTCACTACAGCAGATGCTGTTAATGTGATAAATTTAATTATTTTTTCCTAATATGTATTTAACCATAAAACAATTGCACACATTGAATAGATTTAATTTTTAAGCACAGAATAAATTGAATATTTTAAGATACTGTAATTACTGCAAATTATAATTTTAAAAATTTTGCGATAACTATTTTCATTTGAGGATTAATATTAATTGGCTTTTGACTGATGTAATAAATGTATAGTTTTAAGTTTAAGTTGTAAACAAAGGGGAGACAACTTAACCAGTTGTAACATTTAGATTGTATATCTTTATATTTAAATGTGTATACTCAGATTGGACAAATTTTTATAAAAAATTGGCCTTTTCAGGAAATATTTTAATTTTTAATTGTATTTTAAACGTTTAAATATTATAATGGTTTCAATAGTGTTTAATATTTTATTAGTTTGGATTAAATAATATTGCTGTTTATATTCTTTGTATTTTATTTTTTATGAAATGAAAATAATCTGAGAAAAACCAGAACTGTTGTGTAGTAAGATGATTTTGCATGTATTTCATGATATAAAAAAGTAACTGGTCCCAACTCTGGTAAAACAACTTTGCTAAAATTACAAAAGGAGGTTAATTATAATCATTTCCAAATTTAGATAGATAAATACATACCTGTCACTTACCATCACATCATCTTAGAAGTGATATCACGTTAAAGTTACATATAAGAGTATAATTCGACATTAGCTTTGCCATAGCATGGTAGCATATATGTTGTAGATTTATAAAACTGCTATATTTAGCAAAAAGCAAATCACCTTTTTAGTGCTGTGGCTATGCAGTGTTTAACAGGTGAAATGCAAATCAGGTTACTTCACCCTTCTAGAAAAATACCAGGTCCGTATTTAATTTCAGAGGAAAATGTTTATAAAATTACATAAATTACCTGAGTACAGTAAAAAAACAAACAAATAAACGTTTTATCATTTGATAAATTTATTCTTTTATTCAGAGGTTATCTCCCCTTGATTGTTTAACCTTTCAGGTGTACCCTTAAATTACATGGTATCCCAAATTAAGTCTATGTTGGAGTAAGGAATTGAGCAGCAGCCGTTACGAATCCCTGTGTGTGTTGGTTGGGGGGGGGGGTAGTGTTTTTAGTTACATTTTAATTCATTTAGAGTCCAGTCTAAATTTGTTAAAATCATGTCATAACCATTTTATGTTGGCCTTTAAACCAATAATGAATACTCTGTTGTTATTTTATTAACTCCTGTTGCCCATGGCAACTTGAGTGTTATTTTAAGTAAAACTTGTTTGTTGTTATCACTAGCATGCCCCCCCCTTTTTTTTCTGCCACACAACCAGATCACGATCAGGGTTAATAAAAAATTATTTCAGAAGCACATTTTGTGAAGGAGATTAACAAATCAAGTGACACAACACATTGATTTGGAGTAAGCATTTACCTTTGCTTATCGTGCTCGCTCATCTCCAAGACACAAACGAGGTTTACACTACGAGAATTCTCCTTTACAGTCTGTTTCTGCTCTAATTTGGTGATGATTTGCTAAGTGTGTATTTGTGTCTTTGAAGAATAAGATGCTACTTTCTTATTAATAAAAGCCAGGCCATGGACTGTTTGAAAATGAACAATCATTTGATAGCTGACTGACAGATACTGATATTTTCTGTTTTGTTTATAAATAATAAAATAATAATAAATGCATAGAAAGATTTGCTATACTCAGTTATGGGCAGACTGTAAATAATTACTGAAGACAGTTTAGAGAAAATGAGAAGCATGTGGAAATTGTTCTTACTACGTCTGTGTAAAGTATTCCCGAGTTTAGCCAGGGCACTTAACAAAAAAGAACAAAATTTTTTTTTTTTAAAAGCAACTATTATGTATTATGTGAGCTGCTACAATAAAGACTTTGTACAGATTACATCAGGTACAATTACAAATTCAGTTTTAAATTGCTTGTTTAGAGTATGAATTTTTTTTTTCTTTTAAAAAAAATTGTATTAAGGTCACCAACAAAGAAATACTGGGCAAGAACTGATGACTAATACCTGCCCCTACTTCTCCACTAGGACTGGCCAGAGGGATACTGGGAAGTGTAGGCAGGCAGTATCTGTATCCTGGTGGTGCTGTGTGTGTTTCTCCAGTGCCAGTGGTTACCAGGGAGATTCCACCTGGTGGTTGCTGAAAGCTAGCCTGACCTAATTCTGCACAGTTACACTTGATCTTCTCTCTCTCCTTTTTTAAATTTGAAATCCCACCTGTGATTAAGGCCAAGTTTGAGCCTAACGGAGCTTCACCTGATGAAGAATCACTTGTTCTTGAAAATCTCTGCTTTAAGACTTCCTTTCATTTGTCATCTATAGATTTTCTGTAAACATAAGTTTAGATTTTTGTTTTTTTGTTTTATTTACTTGTAGAAAAAAAACAAGTGGAACAATATTACTTCAAGGCATTGTAGCCTGATTAGAACTTGTCACTCTGCTTTTGAGTTAAACTTTCTTAAATACACACACAGTAAGTTTTAAATTGCTGTCAAAAACTAACTAAAATAAAGTTTCTAAGTAAAGTTAATATAAATCAAATTTCATTTACTTTGAGATTTAAATGTACCAAATTGCACAGTTTTAGTTTAAAAATAAAGAAGAAAACTGTGGAAATGGCTAGAACTTGGTCCCTTGGAGGCATACAAAATTTTAACCAATTAGAAGAATGGAAATCTGTGTGTGTGGTGCTCTGTGAAATCACAAAAATAGAAAAAGAAAAAAGTAAATGTAGACTGATAGAGACAACAAATTATAACAAAGTTAGTAATTTAATCCAATTTGTTGCATGATGTATTGCTTATTAAAATCTGGAAAACTTTTGAACTACAGTTAGATTTAGAAATGTATACTGTGCAACAAATTTGCTTGCTCACTGTCGATTTTTTGTAGCTAATTAGCATCAGAACCCCTCAAACCATCTGTAATTTGGACTCCTCCAGAAGGGTATTATTGTACAATGTCAGCAGTGTACAAACTATCACTACTATTGTTAATTTTATAGGAAAAGCTACTAATGTGGTAACTTGCTACATAGTGTGCAATTATCTTGAAATTCTTTGTTTTTATTTATGGGGTTGAGGATAATTTCACTTTAAGACAAAAGTTTTAACTTAATTTTAGCTGCTAAGATATTTCCTTATCTGTCATTGAAATGCGTCATTTCATTAATGGAGTGTCACTCCTTTGCAGGGTTATGGTACTAACTTTTATACAGAAAATGAATACTATGAAGGCGAATGGTATGGAGGCAAGCGGAGTGGTTGGGGACGGATGTATTTCGCGGATGGGACAATTTATGAAGGAGAATGGTATGATGACAAGAAGAGTGGTCAAGGAATGTTGAGGCTCCGTATGTATTAAATAAATTTTTATTAGTACTATTGAAATAGTAAGCCCTGCAATTTGTCAAGAGCAAGATGGATGAACAATATTACTGTGTTTAACAGAGTCGCAAGGGTCATACTCAGAGTAATGAGGTAAAATTAATTACAGGAAAAATGATAACACCTCTTAGAATTACCACAACTAACTCAAAGAAAATGTTTGAATGAATTAATTTGCACTTTTATTTTGCTGACAGGTGGCCTACCTGAATGTAGCTTGCTTGTATTCACTGAAAAATGTAAAGACCATGTCTCTCTCTCACAACTGGTGCCAGACCACCACATTTTGCAGCTGAATGTTTTTTAGGGGCTTACACCTTGTAACTCTAACACTGTTTCAACAGATCATTCAGAGTAGATTTTATTTGCAGTGGCTACTGTGCTCTCACCTGTGGAGTAACAGTGACACCAATGATGTTAGCATGTAGATGCAACATTATAAATTGTGTGAATAAAACCATGTTTATTTGAATAGTACTTTTTCTGTAATTAATTTGGGTTCATTATTTTCAGTACAGTTCTCATCTTAGCTAATACTCTGTACCTTTTTTTAATCCCCACCAGAATGATTTGGGGATAGTAAATGATTTTACTTATTTTTAAGGAAAAGAAAACTTTTTAAAACTGCATATCAAAGAATATGTGGAGATTTAATTGTGACATTGAAAGTTTAAAATGCAAAGTCAGAAAAATTACATTTCTTTCTGCTTTTAATTTAGACTTTTTCAAGGGCTTGTAACTTTTTAATATCATACTAGGCTCAACATCCATAACTGGGGTTTTTAGTGTTAGATGGTGATTGCATGAAACAGTCTGCTTTGTGAAATTGTCAATTTAATGAATTATTAATTCATTTAAAAATGTATTGGACACATGGATTGAGAGGATAGGGAGATTTTATGAGTTAAAAGACTTCCTGCCCTTTTGTACATGCTGTTCAAAAGATTACAGTAGACCACACTAGAAGCATGTAGACTAACAATGATTTTGTTTGTAAAAGATTTCTCAAGTAGATAATTAGTGGGGACCTTTTCATGCACAAGGGCATTAGTCAGTGCTGAAGAATGTTAAGAAAAAGTCCAGTTTATTGATCACTAACAAGGTGGAGGTGCTTTGAGAGTTAACCATATCTTAGAAGTGAGGAAAGAAAGGGCATCTGTAAGTTACTGGCTTCCTTATTTATTTGGTGCACCTATTCTAACATTTTTATTGGCTAGAGAATCCAGCCAATCTGAATGACAGACAACTTGATGTACTCAACTATTGACTAGTTATTCATCGTGTTTTTTTAGGAATTACTAACTGGAAAATTCAACTAAGAAGGAAAGCATGGAAAAGGTTTTTTTTTAATTTTTTTTACAGATTTTTACAAATATTTAAAAACATTTTTTACAAATTATATGTATTCATGACTCAATTTTGTGTGGATTTGCTGCTCATTCAGTTTCTTTCACATCTGCTTTTTTTTACTATAAAGATGCAGCAGCTACAAAGTTTTTTTTATGTTAACATAATGAACTCGGGACATTTTCAAAATGGAGGAAATGTAATATTAAGCTTTGTTATGCAGAATTCTTTGACAAAAAAAACCAACAACTATTGCTCTAATTTTACACAAATCTGAGATCAGTCTGTTACTGGAGAAACCATGTAGAAAGAATGCTAGAACATTTGAGGACTAACAAGAATTACTTTTAAGGATTATTTCTACTGAATAACAACTACAATAAAGTTACTGATTCTTATTTTTCAAATGACATCACTCTTTTCTAAGTAATATTTCAGAAAGTAAATGGCTTCAAATCATAATTTATCTCCCAATCCATGAAAGAATAGTGCTGTAGCCAAACTTGCCTTACCTGCATGAAGTATCCAGTTTTCTCTTCCCCCACCTCCCAGAAAAACAGCTAAACAGGTTTTCCAGGCATGATATAAGAACCACACACACTGCACCTCTTTGCATGTGCCATAGGCTCAAGCATTTGAGCCTGCATGGAGTTCACATGCACGCAGAAGACGGTGTACGGGTGGATAAACAAGCTCAAACCATCTTCACTAGAATCAATTAAGTGAGCAAGCTTTAACCTCACCAGTAAGAAAAATAGCTTTTGTCATGGAATACATTCCAGCAACCAACAATAGCGATATGTAGAATGTAATTGCATGAAACAGATTGCTAGTTTGGATGAAAATTATTTCATCCATCCCAAACTCTGCAAACCACAGCAGCTTTTTGAGAGAGAGATATAACTATTTTATTGCCAGTACTGCCTAATGTAGACTATTAAGAACTGCAAAGTTAGATTACCTGTTGACCTATGTGCAGAACAAAAAGGAACAACTTGTGTAAAACTGTTTTTTTTTAAGTCCCCCCCCCCACCTACAAACATTAACTTCTGGTATGATGCTTACCTGGATAAAGATGCTGGGGAAACACAAGGTTAGGGTATTGCTCCACTCTCGCTTTGATCTAACTTGTATTTATTAATTGATATCCCTGAACTGACATGAATTTGGAGGTAGCCATACATAGCTTTGCCCAACACTACATCTAGCTATCTACCCATCCCTGCTTCTTGGAACAAGGCACACATGCTAATTAACACACTTGCACCAGATGCATCACACACACACACACACACACACACACACACACACACACACACAAACATCTAAAAGAAAAATCGTAAACTTCAGAGCATATTAAACTTTGCCTTTTAAGTAATACATTTCTAAAAACAACCATTAAGAATTTTTCTCAGAGTGCACTGTGTGCAGCTCTGCTGGTTCCTAATATTATGAAGATGCGTTGTTAACTTTTGATGGATACAGTTAGTTTACCTTGCAAGGGCCATAAGACAAAAATGAAATACAATTTCTTTGTTGTAGTCTCAGTTGCAGAGTTTCTGTCATGATGTGTGTTTAGTATGTCTTGCCTAAGCTGAATCTTATTTTTTTATAAAATGAAGAATTTGGTCTTTAGATTTTTAAAATCATTACTTTTTTAAACTATAAAATTTTAAATAGTGAAATAGGAAATATAGAAATATAATAATAAAATATTTAACTAGTTTCTCTCCAGAGCAAACTGCAAATATTTCAAACTCAATTTGAGGTTATTTTCTTTCTACATTGAGGCTACAATAAATTAAACTCACATTTTAATTAAAATTTGATGTAGTCTAAAGGCCCTTTTTAAATACATATATTCACATAGATGCAAACACAGATTTAGGTATTAAATATCAGAATAGTTTGCTTCATGTTTTAATGTTGTGATTTTTTTTCTTATTTACCTGACCCCTCTGATTTCAGATTGCTTTGTGCTTCTGGACCATTGATAGCTATTATTTTTTTATGCTCGATTAAACAAAATTTTATTTCAGAGCATTGATAAGAGGTGGATCGTTCCATGAAGATGCTGTTAGGATCAGGCAGTAATACTTTCAGTTGTTTACAGCAGAGAAAGTCATAACTCTGATACTGATGAGATTGTTCTGTACTGTAACACTGCCATAATGTAGGAGCTAATACTTTCTAATTAAATCAGATCCTGGGTATATCATTAGCACTATGACAGGAGATATTTAGGTAATTTTTTTTTAAATAAATACTAATTGGATTTGGCCAATTTGTTACTCTGGAATGAGCAGCTCACATAACCCTACCACACATGCTGCCAAATTTACTAATCAACCAAAAAGTTTTCAGATTTTGATCTTCCCTTCTAAAAACCTTAAAATAACATCTTTTGGACTAATTTTCAACATTAGAAAAGAAATTTTAACTTTCACATTGAAACAGGTGAAATGACAGAATAAAATTAAAAACCAGACTCAATTTGTTAATTGAGTCCTCAGATTTTTAGCAGTAATACAAAGCAAACTGTTAACTTTGTGGCTTATTGTCTTTTCTTCTGATAACCTTGTTTAAGAAAACTATAATATTTTAAATATTATAAAGTGATAAATTGTTTTGTATTTCTGTAGGTTAAGTTAAGAGTAAATACTTATTTAACAAGTATAAAATTTAATTTGTTTAGATTGACAGTTACTGGTAGAATTCTAAGGAACATTTTTTTTGTTTATATTCTCTTTGAAGCTGCCAGTAGCAGACATGAATCTAGATGGTCAGATGAGATGAAGTCAGGACCAGGTAACAGAAATAGTTCGAAATTCAGAATATTTATTTTTATTTTTTAACTGTTAGTCTTGAGTAACTAGAAATAAATATATATTGCAATTTTTTTTTTTTTTTTTTTTTAGGTGATGGAAATAGGTATGAAGGCCTATGGCAGAATGGCATGAAAAGTGGACCAGGTAAATTCTATTACCTGGACACTGGTCAGTTACTTGAAGGTGTGTGGGTTGATGATATATCTAAGTGTGGAAGCATAACAGATTTTAGTAGAAACAGTGCACCACATCCAACAATATATCCAATACCAGAGGTATGTTTCAGACATGGTCATTTTATTATAATATAGATTATGGAAATATAATGAATATGCACAATCTATGGAATGTCTCATTTACAGTCATAAGCTTATTAGTATATTCATGATGAAAATAACTATGAAAAACCTTTTTGATATTTTTTTAATAAACAGGATATTTTACCAACTGTCAAAGGCATAACTAGTAGTACTGCATTATTTGAAATTTCTTTCTCATCTTACACAATTAGATTAGCAAATTGTCCTGCTCCTAAAACTATCATATTAAATTTGAATTTTATCCTCATACGGATAATATTTTTTTCTGGCTGGAGTATAGAGTATATAAAATAATATGTTAGAATTTTTGTCATCTTGTCTATTACTCAAGATCTGCTGATGCCAAATATGGTACACACATGGTCACATGTCATTTACTGGGACTACATTATTTGTATAACACACTTCAGACTTCTAACCTCCTTTGATCCATCTATTCTTTTGATTATCTCTAAAGAACTCTCACACTGGAAAAAGAACGGAAATATGCAAGACTAAATAGATAAATTAGATTTAGCCCAATCCACTCTGGTCCAACAAAAGCCGTGTGGCAATAAAGAATTTGCTGAGCAAGAAAAGTGTTTTATTCTATTGATGGACTCAGATTCTTTGTACAAAGATCAGCTTGTTGGTTTTTTTGTCAGGGCATGAAGATCCACATCTCAGGCAGCTGCCTCAACACACCCACAAAAGACATCATTCAAATGTCATCATGAAATTGTTCCATTGTTCCTTTATCACACTTTTCTTTGCGTGGTGCCGCATTTCTCCTGCTCTGCTTGGTATCTGACTTGACTGGCATGATCAAGTATGTGTAAAAAGTTCAGCTCTTAAGCCCCTCTTCACAATTCTATGTACACGCTCAAAACACAAGATGGTAAATTGAAGCGAGCTTCACCACTGACTGTATTATAAAAGATGCCACAAGCATTCTGTTCATACAGCAACTGAAATCAATCAATCTATCTATCAGTTTCAGTTTGTTTCCTGTTTAGTAGGAATGGGCATCTGCAAAAAACCCAACCATATACAAGAGGAGGAAAAAAAATAGTTGGGTATTACTGCAGTTTTTGATTAAAACAAAACAAAAAAAAGGTTGTCAGTCATCCACAGCAAATATGATATTAAAGTGTTTTTAATTACCCTTTTCACTCACAAAGAGAGAAATTAAATATTTTGTTAGCTGAGTATATTAACCAGCACTAAGGTAGGAAGATTAATGTCTGTATTTTACCATCTAACTCGAGAGTTTTATAAAATAATGGGAGATACTGACTGAATAAGTAAACTGTTAGTTTTTAGCACAGTTTTTTTGGATTAACTAATTTGCTCCATCTTTGTGCAGAAAGTCTGATGCTACTGTATCCATCTTTGCAAAATGATGTACATCACATTTGTCTTTCAAAGATTTGGTGCTTTAAATATTTGAACAGTAGCTCATTTATTTTCTTCTGAGGAAGAGAGAGAGAATTTCTGAAGTGTTTAGTGTGTTGCTAGCACAGAGTGTGTGTGCTGGATTCCAGCTCCATCTCTCCAGGACAGGCTGCTAATCACATTAAGGGTGGTTATGGGGAGATCTTTATGGCACCTTCATGGCTCTGGGTTGCTCCAGGGCAACTGATGAACCCAGCCACAAAAGGAAGCAGTCTGCTTAAAGCTGTACCTCACTGAAAATGATGATGGCTGAATGTCACCACTCACTTTGAATTTTCATAAACAAAACTTTGATAAAGATCAGCAGTATGTATATATATATATATATCTCTGAAAGAAATATTTTTCAGTAAAAAAAAAAAACGGACAAGTGGAGGAAAATGATAATGGTAACAGTGTCAACCAGTTCAAACTCAACATCATTAAGTAGACCTTTACCCTGGGGGCCCGTTATAGGCAATAATGTCTTCCTGTCTTCTGTATTAACTAAACTAAACTAACATAGTGGTTTTCCAGTGTGACCAGACTTTGGTTTCTTTAAGCATCTGCTAGTTGAATCTGCCTTTCAAGGATATAATTGTTCTTCAGACTTTTAGAATAGTAATTTTATTAAAAAAAAAAAGAAATACACTTATACAGGACAGTTTTCCAAATGGAGCAGGAACTCTCTTTAGAGTCACTCTGCATGTTTTAAATATCCATTCATTGAATCTTTCTTTCAAGGTAGAAAATTAATTTCACTGGTTTTCAAAAATTAAGCAACAAACTAAAAAAAAAATTTTTCAAAATGGTTAATGTTTTATTCACCATATGATTTGTGCAAACTCATTTTCATGTAACACAACTTGTATCAAGAAATGTGTAAGCTACAAATAATTTTAAAGGGTGTAAAAGGGAAACTAGCAGGAGCAATTCAGCAAACAATAGGTAATTATAACAAAGAATATAAAGAAAAATAATTATAGTTAGGTGATGTAGTAGTTCCTCCTGATGGCAATACATGACTCTCAGCAGCTTTGCATACTGCTTAGAGTATGTGAAGTTTGGGTAAATATGCTTTCTGGAAAGCTGGGGGTTTTTTTTACTATTCCTAGTGGTCCTTTTGGTAAAACAGTGAACAATAAAGTCTATTGCCTTATCAAAGTAGTTTGGAATGATCTAGGGGGGGGGTTGGAGAGAGGCAAAATCTTTCTAGAGCATCCAAAATAGTCTCAATAGAATTTAGCTCAGGAGAATTTGTTGTGCATATCATATGGATAATAGTTTGCTTTTGAAGATATTGGTTGATTACATGTGGATGTCTGTGATTATCTATTAAAATGAATTTATCTTTAACTCTACATGTGAATGGTCTAACATAAGGATCCAGAATCTCACCCTTATACTTCAATGCAGTCAGGGTATCCCTCTGAAACACATGCGGATCTGTATATCCAGCCAATGCTGCCTAGACCATCACACACCACTGTAATGATTCCTTTCCATGGGTTGTGGGCTGGTTGGATGTTCCAGTTTCTCTCCAGAGAACTTGCTGTGAATTACATCTTCACTCAGCATTAAAGCAAATCCAGTCATGTGATGTTTAAATAACATACAGCCCTAGTTCAACCACTCCTGTTTACAGCAGCTGATCAACATGATACACACCAAGGATTGTTTTACACAGACCCCATTTTTATGCAGCCTCACGCATATAGTTGAGGCTGATACCATCCTCCCTGTGACAAAGATCAGAAGCAAGTTGGCCTGGTACTGAAGTTCTGCTTTGCTGATCCAAAAGTGATGATCACTGATATCTGTTAGGGTTGTAACCTATGATCAACCTTGACTGGTCTTTGAACAATATTTCCATGCACTTGAAATTGCCTCCATATCCAAGAAACCATACTATGTTCACTATGGCCACCTATTTGTAATATTGCCTTATAGTCCAAATATCAAAGCAGAGCCAAAATTGATATGAGCACAATCCAGTTTTTTAAAAATATTTTTATAGCAAATGTAATTTACATGTTTCTACTGGAACTTATATACATATTTCTTTGCTACATGTCATTACATGGAAAAGAGTTTGTGTTGAACATTTGGTGAATGAACTAACCACCTTTGAAATATGCTTGTTAGGGTATTACATAATATGAAGTGTTAAGATTTTAAAATTGTATCTTCACTTTTATTTGGCAAAAAGTTAAATTTCTACAATCATATACACACACAGTAAACTTTGTACTTTTTTATTAGTAACTCAAGGCTTATATTTTCATATTTTAAGAATTTGAAAATACTAGATCTATGAAGTAGTGATTCCACATGTTTAAGAGATGACCAAATGGATGTTTTAAAATTAGTTAGTTAACGTTAATGTCTGTTCATAAACCCCTATCTATGGTTGATACTAGGAATCATAATTACAAATTACCTAAGATTCCAGCATGGTTAGATTCAGAAAATATTTTTATCAATAGAATTATTAAGGAATAGAATAGATTCTTGGCAAGTGTAGTTAATAGTAACAGCATTAATTTAAAAACTCATACTGTGGTTATTTATCTTCCCTGAGGGTCCTTGCATAAACCATGATAGCTGTCTCCTTGTAACGACTAAACGTTTTGTTAAAGTATCACCCTATCATGATTTCTGGATAGTCTGTCATTCCACAAATTCAAACAGGTTTTTTAATAGTTGACAGGTCTCTCACTTCTCTGAAATTCATGGTCACCTAGGGCTTCCTAGTCTCTTTTTTTAAAAAAAATATTCTAATTGAAATGTTGGGGAAGGAGGGAAATGGTAGTAATATTTAAAATTTTTGTTGCTTTTAGTTGGTTGTGAAATAAAAGGATGTGGTTGAAAATCACTGAAAGAATTAGCTAGAAGATGTGTAGCCACACTTGACAAATACCTGAGGGGCCTGAAATACCTTAGCACCAGCACAGTCAAATACCTTGTACCCTCTGTTAATATTTGTAGAAAAGGAAAGAGAAATTAGGCAAATGTTTATTGCCCATGGATAATTGTTGTCACCATTATTTTGTTTTTAGATTGTTCCCATTCTAGAAAAATTTGTGTATGCTTCTTACTCAATATTTTTGGCAATGAGAAATGTTCTTTGATTTTTCAGGTAGAACTGTGTGACCCCAAAGGTGTGATGGCAGAAGCTAAGGAACGTTTTCTACCAGAACAAGAATAAAAGCATTTTCTTCACACTCCTTCACCCTGTAATAGGTGAACATTTGTCTGGTTTTTCACTACTGGGTGAAATGGACATTAACTTTAAAAAGTTCTGCTTTAAGACTGATTCAGTGATCCACAGTTTAACAATTATTACTGCTGAATGTTTTAATTTGCTTATGTGGTAACTTTCTGTTCATATATTGTGAAAGTATATTGCTTGATAAAATCTACACACGACACTTTATGTACACGTCAGAGAACCCTCCCTATTGCATTATTTCTTTAAATGCATTGTCAGGGATATTTAGGTACTTTGTACTTAACGTTGTTTTTGACACCGACTTATTTTGAAAACATTTAAATAGATCAATAAAATTATTTATATTTTTTAACTTATTTTTTTTAAAAATCGATCTGCATTATCTTTTCTTCCTTAAGAAATAAAAATTGTTAAAGTAGTACAAATCCAGATTAACAGAATCAATGTAACATCAGCATGTAAGATCATCAACAGTTTTGGACGGTCAGTTCTTGAGAACCACTGCTAATAGTATTACTGGTACCAGACAGAAGAGTCAGTGACCAGGTTTAATGTGATTTTTGTGGATGAATAGTAAGGATCAGTTTAGCAGCCATATGTTATTAATTCCAGATTCTGATCTTCCTCCTTCAATCACTCATTTCACAAGAGTTGTCATAGGAGACTTGCATTTGTCATGGCTATAGAGCATCCCCCACCCTTGGCTCCTCTGTCTGAGTGCCTACACAGGCCACACTCCAACAGCAAGGCTGGGAAAGTACCTTGCTCAAGGAGCACAACAATGTGCCAGCAGTGGGAATTGAACCCAGGACCCTTAGGTCCTGAAGCCAGCACACTCACCACTGAGCCACATTGCCTGGCAAATAGTGATCTCTCATGTAGACCTTAATAGAGAACACTGAGAGATGTACACAACAATGTACCAGCAGTGGGAATTGAACCTGGGACCCTTAGCTTAGGTCCTGAAGCCAGCACACTCACCACTGAGCCACATTGCCTGGCAAATAGTGATCTCTCATGTAGACCTTAATAGAGAACACAGAGATGTACACAACAATGTACCAGCAGTGGGAATTGAACCTGGGACCCTTAGGTCCTAAAGTCCACACACTCCCCACTGAGCCACATTGCCTGGCAGATTCTGATCCAAGTTCATTGTTATAAACATCAGCATAAATGCTTAGTTACTTTGTCAATTTCCTGCAATCTGTGCTGATAGGGTACTAAGGAGGTTGGTGTTTTGCATGAAAATGTGCACACCTACACAGCCAGTGATACAGGCCTTTTTGAATGATTGCAACATCTAAGCATTTAATTGGCCATTATAGGATGATTTAGAATGTCTAGTTTGACATCAGCTGTGCCCATCACAGAATGCTGCATAGTTGACGTGTTGCAGCAGGAATGGACAGCTGTCCCAGCAACTTGAATATTGTGTTTGTGCAAGCTCACGCCTTGACAATTACAAACATGCCTTGCTGGCCATACTCCAATATTGAGAATTGAATACCCACTTATGCTCATAAACTGTGACATCATTTGTGGTAGGCACCATTCAACCTTACAGTAGACTGTCAGTCACTGTTATCTGTCACATGTATAAGAAAGTAATACATCAATGATGCTGAACTGTTTTTATACTGCTATTTTTTTTTTAACTGCATCTTTAATGCTTCTCATACATTACTACTATTTGTTTCAGCTTGAATGGTTTTTAAAAAAATCAAAATTCTCTCATCATTATTTCAAATGAGAATAGAAAAAGTCGTCAAAAGCTATACTGATGCTGTACAGTGCGCCATCTTTCACAGCTATGATACAAGGAAAAGTCATCCAGCACTGTGTACAACTATGATGTGCACAAATTATTTCTGATTTTGAAAGGAACTCGTATGTTTTAAAAGTGTCAATTTAATAGAATTTCCCAAACTAATATATATATATAAAAATATACTCCATAGCTAAAAAATAAGTTGTCTATACCTCTGTTTTCAGTGATCCTTTAGCAAAAAATTTCAAAAGCTAAACTTTGTAAGGGAAGATAATCTGCTTTCTTGAAAAAAAAAAAAAAAAAATCTAAATTGGATGCAATAATACATTTCCAATGGATTTAAGTACTGTAAATGACTTAGAGGATAACAAAATTGTGATTTCCCCTTGTAATTAAGAACTGCAGTAAACTTTGAATACCCATGCAAACTTGTTAGTCTTTTTATACTTATTGGCCTACTGAACTACACATCTCTAACATCAGAATCCATTGTGTTGAGTAATTACAATACATTCCACATTATTTGCCACTAAATAAGGTGAGAACTCACTCTGAGCATCCAGAAAAGGATTGGTTGGTTTAGCATCTCATGATTTATTTTTAAAATTATTTTAGAAGTACATGAATTAAAATAAAATTAATAGCATAACTTATATTGTTAGATACTGCATGGTATTTTAAATCCAACTCTAGTCAGAAATGATTTATTCTTTACTTACTGCCATTCCCTAATTGTTATAAAAATTGGAAAATACTGAAAAAAAGAGAAAAAAATCAGATGTGGAAATTACAGAAAGTAGAAAAAATTTTTTTGTTGTACAACTAAATGCATAACAGTCCTCTTTACATTGTTTTACTGAGGATAATATAATTCTTAGCTGTATCTGACACCACACAGTAAGCACAGTATAAAAAATATAGGAAATACTATGTACAGCTCAATCAACTAGGAGAGCAGCCTAAAGAATCTGTGACTGTCCACGAACTGAAGTTTTCAAAATACCAAAATTTTATATTAGATAATGTCCCTTCAAACATCTAACATCCCTTTGGCTATTAATAATTTTTCAGTGGGAAAAACACCAGTGTTTTTTTTTTCAGAGTTAATAAATAGAAAAGTAAAGAAATTTCTAAAAGGAGAATTATAGTTTAGTAAGTTGTAGAGTTTAGGTGCTACTCCAGACTCAAAGATGAGTGGAAGCAAGTAGAATTGTGTGATGGGGAGGAGCAGGTATTGAATTACCAGTGATTGAATCAACTTGCTGGTCAGCTGTATGCCAACACTGTGCAGCAGGAACAATGGAATGATGCAGCAGATGGTAGTAGCTTCCAGTTTGTGTTAAGATGAAATCATTGATTATTTGATGACAGCCAAGGTCTTGTGTGTGAGTGTGTGAGAGAGAGAGAGATCCCCTTTTCCTCTGCAGGAAAGATTGGGTAGAAGACAAGAACCCAGAGAAATGGCAGTAGAAACCTGACAATCATTTCTACCCTTGTTCATTGTCATGGGAATTTAAAAGAGGAAACCATTTGATTGCATATGGATGAGGTAAAATTATTGTTAGAACCCATTGATGACCAACCCAAAGCAGTGGGGCCATACACACAGCAGTAGGCCCAGGTGGCTGACTCCATTTTGTCATCTTAGAGCTGGTGGTGGCGGGTCAAACCACTTGTCCAGTAAATATCTAAATAACAGATGATGATTGTTTCAGATTCTTCAGTACGACATAAGAGCTCCCCTGATAAAAGAACTTTTCACTGATTTACTGTTGTTTATTATTTCACCATATTAAGTTCTAAATCAAGTGAGAATTGGGGCTAGAGGAATGAATAAACTACAATGGCTTCCAAAAGTTAAGTTAAAAAAAAAATACATACTTTAACCATTCTGGAAATAAATGTATTATTCACCAAATGTTCAACATACTCTTCATATAGCACTACTTTTATCAAAGAAATATGTAAATTGAAAAAAAATTTTAGTGGTATAAAGGAAAGCAAGAAACATTCTCAATAGGATTTAGCTCAGGTGGTGCTTGGGTAATGATTTGGTGTTGAAGATACCGGCTGATTACACATGCTCTATGTGAACGACTGTTAATGAAGTTATCAATTCCAGTTATGGTCTGACACAGGAACCAAGAATATTATTCCTATACTCTATTACAGTCAGGGTACCTTGCTGAAAAATGCCTGCCCAGACTATCACACCTTCACTACCTTAAATGATCCCTTTTGACGGTTGTTTTAATTTTCCTGATGACTTGACATCACAAATCACACTGGAGGTTAAATCTTGATTGACTCATCAGTGAAGAAAACATGGCTCCAGTCATGTGGTGTTCAAGAAATGTTTACAGCATCATTTCAACCACTCTTATTTATGCCATTGGGTCTTGGTAAGTAATTTTATTTTACTCTGAAAGTTCTAACTATAATGTGCAAAAAAGAACATAGGTGAGATGTAGCCAGACAGGTTGGCTCCACGTTTGGCCATCATAGTTGTTTATGATAAAGGGTTATCCTACTCCTGTGAAAGTTCTTTTTGTGTACTACAAGGCAGCCAGCTACCCAACCTCCCCTTTCAAGTTGGGATGCAATTTATCTAAGTGTTTTCCCAAGAAACAGAGGTTTGCTGTGTTCTCTATGAACTGGGGAAAAAATACCTTCAAATTTCTGTTAGAGAAACTCTAACATTTCTTGTACAGTAGTTTCTTTGATCTGTACCTTCTATTCTGAAAGAGTAAAAATGTTAATGTATATCTAGACTATATCAGATGTTAGCTTGATAGCAGACTTGCAATTCTTACCTAAATGTGCAGAATTATTTAATGTAGATGTCAGTGTGGCCTAAGACATTGCTGATTAGTGAGCAATCAGAAAAACTGCCAATGGCACTGGACTTTTGAAATGCACTTTGCTGTGACTTTTGATTTTCCCAGGTTCTTCCCTTCTGCTTTCAACTGCTAAAGTGTGCCTGCCTGTGTGTACCTTACACTTCTGGCAGAAAGGAATTAGATGGGGTTGATCATGATACAGGACCTGTATACTGTAGATAGGCTGTCCACCGTTCCCTGAAGACATCTTGGTGACGGAAGGCTGGGTAGCTCATTGTATTTAAAAATTATCATGGTTTTTCCATAATCACCCAACGAAACATTGACGTCCTTCGTGGGGGCCTTGGGCAGCAGACCTCAAATTTTTATCCGGGGGGGAGGGGGGGGAAGAGAGACATCCTAGGAAGCATATCAACTGCTGAAGATTTTCACCACCCCTGGGGGTTTCGACAATATGACCACCATCCGATTGATGTACGCTGCATGTACCAAAGTGCGTTCCACAATGGCAGGTTAACATTTTTTGCTGTGTCCTATGATAGGGAGTGAGGAGCACTCTATCCCATCTATTGGCAGCTGGCTTCCTGACTGCAATTGGTTGCCTCACTTCTCTGACATGCCTTGTCAATTCCACTTTTGTTTCAAAATACATTTTTGGCTGCCATTTTGCTTCATAGATCCCTCTAAACCAGTTTCAGACATTTTATAAGTAGTTCACCAAAACCTTAGTGTAGATGTAGGATTTAAATAGGAAACAAATTAAATCTGAAGTTTCATTGTGAAGTGATCATGTGGAGAATTGTAAAAGAGAAAGCTAGAAGGATATGAGGTTTATCATATTCACAGTGACTTGGCATTGCTACACATTTACTATCTTTACAGCTAGACTTCTCCATCCATGCTCCTCGAGGATTTGACATACCCCTCCCCCCCCCCCGAACAATGGACCTTTAGTTAGAATGTGTTCAGTCAGGGTAAGTCTAGAGATAACAACCACAGATATTTGTCCAGTGTCAACCATTGTTTGACTAAGATACAACCTTCATTTCTCTTTTGCAGACAGACAAACATGGAGAATTTAAGGAAGTGACAAACTGGTATTCCACACACCAGATCAGAGGGCTTTGCTGACCAAACAGTGTGTGGTGATGGATCACTTAACCATTGTGGAATTCTCACTCTGGCTATTTTTTGTTGTATCTTTTAGAACACAGATCAATGATGTGAATACCTATTTTCTGGTAAATTTGGGAAAGCTTTTGTTCTGGGGGAAAAAATATATATAACCAAATATTACATATGAATAAGAAATCTATAGTTCTTATTTTAAAAATCCATATTTGCAAGCATTCATCTGTTTAAAAAATTTGAAATCAACAACCAAAGAAGAAAAGAAATTCATATAATTCAAAAATTACATCACCAAAGGAATAGCTTTTATACAAATTTGGAGAGATAAAAGACACATTTCAGAAAATGAGAGAGGAACTATAAACTTTGCAGAGAATCAGAGCCTTTATTAAAATATAAAAACAAAACAAAAAATGTTAAAAGCACATGATGCAAAATGTCTCTTAACTGATTTCTCCAGTAATGGTTAGTTATTTTTGTAAATCCATTTAGGCAAAGTAGAATAAATATTATCCAAATACCTGACTTTCATTTCTTTATTACCTCCACGTGTTTGTTTATTTGTGTTTCAAACACGAAAATACATAGATTTAATTTGAATCAAGTATTGTTCAAACAGTTTAGCCATCTTACATACAGTGCATGTAATTTTTACCAATGCATGCAAGTATACACAATAAAACTTCTGAAGAATGGTGGACAGTTTAGTAATAGTGTCTCTTAAAAATCATAATTACTAATTAAATTCTTTTTCTTTTCAAATCTATATTTTGCAAATAGATTCGTCCACCAGAAAAAAGATGGCAAACTTATTTAATTCCCTGTGCAATGAGATTCCTTTTTTTGCCTACATCTTTAGATGATCATAAATAACTACCCCCCTTTTTTCTGTATTTTACAGCTTTTAACATTTTAAACTTGAAGATTAGAGTTATTAGTAGACAACTAGAAACAAAAAAACTGAGCATATTGTGATATTTTTTAAAAACTATTTAGAATTCTATATCCATCCTACAAAAAGTGTGACCTGATATTTCTGTCATTGTACACATACTTAAAATAAAACTGAAGAGGCTAAACCACTAATCTCACATCAATGAACAGTAAACAGTTTATGGGTAATGGAAAACATGGAAAAATATATTGGTAAAGTAATGGTAATAAACAAAACCTAACCACCCTCAAAGAGGGTGGCTCAACTGCTAGTGGAGATGAACTAAATTTTGACGTTTTGTACCAGTTCATTGGCCTGGATGTCCTGCAACAGGGAAGTACTTGAACTGAATAGTTAGCCAACACTCTCCCCACACTATCCTACATAACAAATGATGGTTAGTGAAAAGTGGGCAAGTAAGACAGACCAGCCAAAAATCAGACATTTAACTTTAGAGCTGTTGTAATCATACCCCTCACACAAAAAAATGCTAAAATTTTTTTAAAATAAAATAATGGATGTACATATGATCTGCTTGGCTACCTGACTCTTCCAAACAATGCTTCACAGCTTAATAAAAAAGTTACCATAATTTTGGTAAAGCCATTGGAGTTATTGATAAAATTCTAGTAAGGTTCACTTCACTGCCTTTACCAATTACTGTATATTAACGAGTCATTCAGTTCAACTATTGGTAAAATGTACAAAATATCACAGTTTGGGTAACCTATTGGTGTTTACTAAGCAGAGAGATAAATGCTTAATTCTAAGTTTCTAACCAGTCTGGAATCTCTGGTGTACAATAAAAGTTATCTAACATCCAAACAGAAAATCATTATATTCAATTAGCAAAGTTTGTGATTTAACAAGCTACATGTTCAGTGAAAGAATTTTGATTTTTACCTAAACAACATTAAAAACCATAATTTCATAATGTTCAACAGTGATGAAATTCATCCAGTTATTAACAATTCTATTACAAAATAAATACTTTCTGATAGCTGTGCTGAAATTTTAGTTAACTTGTAATTCCGTCATTTTGTATTAGTGTATGCAACTAGCTATTAAAAAAAAAACAAAGCAGTACCTACCCACATGTTCAATACTTGTAATTTTTCTCAGCCTACTAGAAAGATATAAATGGGTCTGTTTACATGTTCATCAGTTAATTCACTGGAATGGAGGATTGCCAGTGTCCAAGCTCGCAGAGATTTCAAAGCTAGCTCTGGTTCAACTGCAAGTTACCTGAGGATGGTTCCATACATTCCAACCAGTCTATTTTCTTTCCTAGCTGTTACTGTGCACTACCTACCTATCCAGGTGTATTACGCATATGGTTCAACATTGCTTTCTCGGAGTCAAATAAGACTACATGAAGAAAATTTGCAATCAAATATTCTAAGTTAAAACTATATAAGATTACAGGAAATTAAATCCTATCATTTATCATTGTGACTAAATTACCTTAAGTATTTGGAAAGTATTGCTACTTAACTTACAACCCCACCCCCCACAGAAAAATCTCACACAATGATTAATAATAATTTCTTTTAAAAAGGACAAAAACCACCAAATCGCAATTCCAGATATATATATATATTTGAAAACAAATGAACTACATATATATCATAAAAACTAAAAAAAAAAAAGCTTACAAAACTGAAAGTAGGTTGTTAGGTTACACATCCTTTAGGCAACGTTACTCATCTTGTGGAATAAATACCTTCTAAGAAATCATTAAAACCAGATTTGACAAGCATTATTTATTTACAATTGGCACTATATGTATTCAAGATAGCTTACAATACATATTACAGTCAAACCTGTTGAAAGATATTAAAAACAAATTGATTTTAAAAAATTGGTCTTATAGACATAGTCCTCTCATGAACATGTTTAGTTAAGAACTAAAATGGCTTTCTGTCATGAATTACAAGGTTTCCATTGTCAAATCAAAAATTTTAATAGAAGAAAAATTTTTATCCATGTGATGTCCTTTGGGTGACTGAAAGCTTCGTAAGAAAAGTCTTGATACAGCAACTCATTTATCATGGAAACAAGATAACCGTGCTTCCAATAAAACAAGCACAAACACATTTGAGAGAACTAAAGAAACATTTTCAAATTAATTAGCCAATTTGTCTGTGTGCTTGGTAAAAGTATCTATCTAAAGTTTACAAGAGCCAAAACACCGTCAGATTCCCTTACACGTCCATTTGTAATACTGAAATAGGAAAGAGGATCTTTGAGAAAATGGACAAGACAATGAAACCCAGAGAGATTCCATGGACAAATGTTATGGCATTCAGCCCCAATAATTGCAATGTGATAAAGTTCATGTTGTCCTGGAACATGAAGTAAAAACCAATGAGCATGACAAAGTCTGCATTTGCAACTCAGAAAATGTGCTGTATACAAGATGTGAAAGAGTTTTAACTTCCAGTAGAGGACTTGTTGGTAGACATTTTTACCACTTCCCATCAAAATACCGAAGAGAGTACTGCAACTTAAAGATCTCCATAGGTTCATCTTCTTGAGATCCTTAAGCAGTGCTCAACATGTATGCTCAGCCCTGAGAAGTGGGTGTCCAGGATTCTGCAAGAGTAGCCAGCATGTCACAGCTAACTTACAGGGTCACACAGGTGGACAAATTAGGAAGGCTGAGGATTGTGAACTACCTTTTGTATTCTCATTTACTCAACTTCATACTTTAACCACTAAATTTCAAACTGATGAGACCAGAATTAGTAAGTGGATTTCAGAGATAAAGATGCTTTTCAGAAATTTAGGAAAGTTTGTCCAGGCCAGGAGTGCAAAGGATGTGGTGGATCTGACTAAAATTTCCTTCAAGAAGCCATCACATCATCCACAAATGATATCCATGCAGTTGGCACAAAAACAAGAACGCATGATCAAAGAGAAATTCTTCTACAAATAACAAGAAAATAAATAACTGAAAGACATTTTATCCTTAATTATACTGTTCTTTTATTTAAAACACTAATCTATTTGAGGAAATAATCTATTCCATGAATTATTTCCAGCTAATATCTCTAAATTTTAAATCAGATCTTTACACAATTTTCTAGTGCTCCAAATGAGAGGTATGCTATCTTAATTTCTTTTAATATTAAAACCTATTTCTTTTGTTGATATTTCAGTTAGTCAGTGACAACAGTAGCCTCATTTCTCTGACAAAAATAAATCAGATACTTCAAACTGGGCTCAGACATTTTTGGACTGGAAGAAACATGCACCATTTCTTTGCCATATAATCTGCCCACTATACAGAAAGCCAGTCAAGAGTATTGAACATGTTTAACCACATTTTTGTTTTTTAATTCTCAAAAGATCTTTAAAAATCTCCAATATTCTGGATACACCTACAAAATCTGCACTGATTAAAAGATTTTTAAAATTTCTTTTATATTTCTCAATAAATTCTAAGTGTTATTTAATACATTTCTTCAGGTACAGTTTCTTCGTTGCATCTCACTATTACAAGGCAAACAACCTTTAAACCATAAATACAGTAGGTTGTAACACAAAATTAATTATAAAACTCAAACTTTTTTCTTTAGAGAGAGAGGCCAAACCAACATGCTTGGAGAAATAATACTATTCTAGATAGTCTTTTACAAATCACTTCTTAACATAGAAGTTCAGGTTACTAACACATGCAAATACAGGCATAACCTAAGAAATATTGATGTCGAAAATACAAGCACCTTAATATTAAAACAATTAACAAATCAAGGAAATAACTTGTAATAATTTGAAAGTATCTTATTAAAATTAAGATAATTTGTTTACTATTTACAAAATACAACAAATTATTATAGCAAAAGTGACAGTAAAGCAAGCAATTGTTCAGTGTATTTTAACAATTTCTCTTCACCATCACACACACTAAAACAAACACAACACACTTTGATGTTTAGGTATTTCATTTATGACAAGTTGTCAAAACTTAGGTTTAAAATAACACCCACACGGTAGCTTGTAAAGCATCAAAATTGGCTGGTAAATTTGTTGGTTTAACAAAAACATAGTTGATTGACAGAATCTAAAAACATTATAACCTTTATTGATGACAAATGCAAAGATTCACCCAAATGCATTCAATAACAAAAAGCTTAACACAAGATACACCGTCAGAGGGTCCTGCGAGTTATAATACAAAGTAAAGCTGACTCCAACAAACAGGCTGGTACAACTTTTGTTGTAAGCAAAATGACCACAACTCTTTGAAGGTGTGATGAGAGGGGAAGGTGCGGAAGGAAATGTCAAAACAGGAAAGCCAGAGGATGACAGAAGAGCAAGAGACAGACAAAGAATTAAGTGTATGGGCAGATTGTGCAAGCTTTCACAGAGTACTGGTCCTAATGGGAAAGTGGACATCCTAAGGACGACAATTGACAAATGAGCTGCAGAATTTTGATGGCCAGTGTCTTGAGGGACATGGTACTCTAAGTAGTACTACTATTCTAAATTAATTAATTAATTAGGGCACTGTAGATCTAGTGGTCCAGAAGAGAATGGTAGAGGTCAGAGAAAATGAACTCCTTATTCATTGTGACAAACTGTGTCAAATCACTCAATATCTAAAACAAAATGTACAAGTCCATCTACCATCTCCAGTAAAATAGATATTAACAATTGAGTTTCAATATTATTAATGGATGGCAAGTTTAAAAAGTCATTTCTGCAACCAGTCAACATACTGTTGACTTTAAGTAATTTACTAGATCTCGTAGTCACTGTAAACTGTTTTTATAAAATAATTAAATTCCAATACAGAGAATATTAAGTATATCACAACATTGTGTGTTAAATTGCTTCTATTTTGAGGAAGCTAAAGTCAGGGTTCCTCTCTCTGCATAACTAATAAACTAGACAAATACTAACTGTCATTGTGTGCACGTGTGTGAACTGAGTTGCTCCAGAATGATCTTCAGACAGATCACCTATCTGATTATATTCCTGGCTCACTAGTCTTAAGGAAAAAAACATGGTTAGTAAACAAAAAAAGAAAATTCAAGTAACTTTTTAATATTATACAGTATTGGAAATAATTATGGAAACAGAAAAAAACACTGGGTGTAAAATGCAAAATAATGTGATATAAACACATATAGTGCATAAAAACAAAATGTTTCCTGGTAGTCATATGTTGATATAGTACCCTGTGATTAGTTGTCAAGCAAACATTCAGAAAGTGTTACACCTGCAGACCTATAAAAGGTACAGGCAGTGATATTATTATAGTGTGATGAATACTATGGTTCCTGAAAAAGAAATATCAAATGACAAGCATATAGAAATCGAAGTCTTGGCTAGTGAAAGCCACTCCATGCAGCAGATTGCAGGCTGATTTCAAGTTTCAGGAGCAGCAGTATGGAAGACTCCGAGGATACATGAAACTGGTTCTGCTAACAACAAATATGGTTGAAGAAAGTCCAGACTCTTGAAAAACGATGTTGAGTACCCTAAGGTGTTCTTTGTGTGACAGACAAACAACCAGTACAGAGCTCATGAATAACCTAGCTCCAAGTATGGGTGCTAACAGTTCTTCAAAAACAGTAAAGTACACATTAATACAAAGTTATCTCAATAGATATGTAGCTAGCTGCCCAAAATCTCTATTGAGGAGAGGCAACCAAAGAGCAAGAGTGAAAGCCACATCAGGGGGACCGAAAAAACGGAAAGATCCTGGGGGAGTGCGTGCGCAGCTGAAAGCGAGTGGCAGGGGCTTTCTGGTGGGATCGAGGACAGTGTTGGTTGGGGACCATGTGGCGAGGGACAGATCAAGTGACATCGGACCGAGTGCGAGGAGAGACTGTAGCATGAAGCGAATGGAGGCCTACACAGAGGGCTGAGTGTGTGTCAAAGAGTCCTGCAGAAGTAAGTGGCACAAGGGAACGGTAGTCAACGACTTGTAAGTTCAACCTTCTGGAGCATCTAACTACATACAAGCTACTATGGCAACTTAAAAGAAAAATGTCTGAAATGAGGTTTGATCTCAAACTGATACTGGAGTCTGACAGTTCCACCGCTAACCAGTCTGTGGTGGAATGGATGGAAAAAGTTGAGCTTGTGTGTAATAAAGCAAGTTGAGGGGGGGGTCACACCACTTCAGCTGTTGGGTGGTGCTTTCGCCGTGTACCAGCAGCTGAGAGGAGACGTTGCGAAGATCACGGAGACACTGTACACCGCATTTGCAGTCGACTCCTTTGTAGCCTACGAACAATTCATAGTGAGGCAGTTGCACCCAGGTGTGTCAGTAGATGTGTTCTTGGCAGAACTGCACAGACTGTTGCTGCTGTTTGAGTGTGCACTGGCCTGTGCGTTTGTAGCCAGGTTACTGGAAAGTGTAAAGTAGTTTCTTCACGCATCTTTGCGCATGGTCTCCATGAACGTCGACCAGCTGCTGGCCCAAGCTGGGGTGATACTAAAGGATGAAGTGGGAGCTGTGGGACTGGCTGCCACAATGACTTGACCAGTAGACACAACCAAGCTCACATGCTACAGGTGTCATGGACCTAACCACATGGCAAGAGATTGCTTGCTCCAACGAGCATCAACGAGCAACGATCATGGACAAGGGTCCAGAAGAGGAGTCCGGTGTTTTCGCTGTTGTGAGTTAGGTCACATGTCTTCAGACTGTCCGGGAAACGGAATGGGGGGAGAGACGTCAGCACCAGTCTCCTCCCCAGATCGAATATGAATGCGGCGCCACCTGTAATTAAGGTCCAGATCGATGGAATGCAGTGCACGGAGCTGGTGGATTTTGGATGTTCCTGCTCTATTGTAAGTCAGTCAGTCTGCAAGTCATGGAGAAGGAAAGATGTGGATGTGTTGACTGTCAGTAGGAAAGTCCACAAGTGCCTTGGAGTCGGGAGTATCAACCTTGGCAGGCAAAATGGGGACTGCGTCAATGTTGAAGTTGTGATAGTAAGGGAGAAACCACTAGGATTCAATCTTCTTCTCGGATTTGATGCCATCAAGGTGTTGGATGGCATGCATATCGATCAAACAGGTGCGGTGCGCTTCACCAGGGAAGAAATGCCTGCGTGTGCAACCATTTGGATCGACAAACCCAACTTCACTGTATGCTTTGATGATGAACAGAAAGCTTGGACTGCAGCATGGAAATGGTCAGGTGATTTTGAGCTAGAGAGACTACGGAATAAGTTTCTGGGTACCCTGTGTCCGTACAGGTTAGGAAAGAGTACGAGCGCGAGCTCCACGCATGGGTGGACAAGGGATGGCTGCTACCATACTCGGAGGAGAGATTTGGACCTCCCAAGGGCTTGATTCCGCTGATGGCCATTGTGCAGGAGAATAAGGCGAAGGTGCACCCTGTAATGGACTACAGAGAACTGAATGAACATGTCGATGCATTCACAGCCAATGCAGATGTCTGTGCAGACAAAGTGGTGGCGACAGCAGTGGGGAAAAAGTGTCCATCATTGACCTTAGGAAAGCATACTTGCAAGTGCATGTCCACAGGTCATTGTGGCCATTTCAGACAGTCATGTTCAAAGGAAAACAATACTGCCTGACAAGGTTAGGGTTTGGTCTCAATGTAGCACCATTGATAATGAGGTTTGTGCTGAGTGCCGTTTTGTCGCTGGATGAGGCTATTCAACGGGCAACATCAGCATACATTGATGACATATTCGTTAATGAGGATATAGTGCCTGCTGCAGATGTTGGGAAGCATTTGTCCAACTTTGGACTGATCAGCAAGGACTCAGAATGACTGGAAGATGGTACTAGAGTTCTCGGATTGGAGGTCTGGGGGAGCATGGTGATCTGCGTTGGAAGCAAGGAAGTGAGGTTGCAGAGATTCCCAATGGCGTCACGGTGTTTTTTTTCCATGTGTGGGAAACTTGTGGGGCACTTTCCTTTTTGTGGGTGGCTCCGCATAGTGGCAGGGTTCATAAAATGCAGAGCTACTGCAATCACAAAGTGTTGGGATGATGAAGTGCATGATAATCCCCTCAAGAGCATGATAGAGACCATCACTAGGTATGGCAAAATGACCCTGCCTTGAGGGATTGGTGTGTTAATGGCAGAGAGATGAATGTGTGGTTGATGCCAGCTCCTTGGCGATTGGAATCGTATTAGAGGCAAGGGGATCTGTGATTGAGGATGTGTGCTGGCTGCGTCCAGTGAATGATATGCAATACATTAATATGGCAGAACTTGATGCCACGTTGAAGGGAATTAACCTAGCTCTTCAATGGCAAGCAGAGGTGTTGCATCTGAGAACTGATTCCCTCTCTGTGTATCACTGGATATCTGGTGCCTTGACCGGTAAGGCGAGGCTGAAAACCAAAGCTGCGAGTGAGATGCTAATAAGATGGCTTAACACTCTTAATGCACTGATAAAGGAATACAATTTTTCTGTTGACATGACACTGGTGAGATCTGAACGGAACCTAGCAGATGAGTTGACTAGAGTGCCGCAGAGGTGGTTTAGTTTGGTGAAAAGAGACTAAGCCCATAATGCCTGTGTGCTGCTGCTGCTGCTGAGGAGTTGAGCCACAGTCAGATAATGGAAATTCATCAACAGAGTGGACATCCTGGGGTGAAACGAACATTGTACTCTGCTAAGCGAGTTAGTCCTTCTGTATCATGAGCAACTGTTCAGTTGGTGGTTAATAAATGCAGAGCATGTCAGTCAATAGATCCAGCGCCGGTGCATTGGCAAAAAGGAAAATTAGAAGTGGGCAGCACCTGGTGCAGACTGGGGATGGATATCACTCACCATGGTAGCTGACACTACTTGACCCTTGTAGACTGTGGTCCTGCACGTTTCACAATTTGGTGACCATTGTTTCGGCAGGACTCTGCAAGTGTTATACGCCAACTTGAGTCTGTGTTCTATGAAAGAAGTCCGCCAGTCAAGTTCCTCACAGACAATGACACTGCATTTCGCAGCAGGATGTTCAGAGATTTCGCGGATAAGTGGGGTATTCTGCTAAGTTTCAAGTGTGCACATGCTCCGTCGGGAAATGGAATCGTGGAGGGGTATCACAGGAGCGTCAAGCGAATTGCCACTAGGAAGCAGTGCTCCATACCTGAGGCAGTGTATTGGTACAACGTGATGCCAAAGGACAATGACTCCGCCTCAGTTGTGCCCACTAATCGAATATACAGGTACGAGGTTTGGCTGAAAGGTATTGACACAGTGCCTTCCTCGGAGCCTGAGGTGAAGCATGACATGTACAAGGTGGGAGACACTCTTTGGGTGAAGATGACCCCACACCGCTGCACATCTGAGATGGGGGTGGGGACTCTCACTGGAATCGTAAGCCCACAGTCCATTGAAGTCGATGGAATCCCATGTCAATTTAGAGATATTCGACCCTGCCCCAACTCGGTCAGAGTATCAGAAGACATTGACGACGCATCCTTTGCAAGCGAAAATGCCATAATGCTGGATCTGACTGCATTCCGCGAAGCTCCAGAAGTGCCCCATGTTGAACCGCTCCAATGAAGCAGCACCAGAGAGAGAAGGCCACCCCTATGCTGTAGCTGTGATAAAAAAATCAGGGGGGTGTGTGGTCTCAGCAGAGCGCTGCCTGCCAGCCACATCAGGGGACTGAAAAAAGGGAAGGATCCTGGGGGGGTGTGCGCACGCAGCTGGAAGCGAGTGGCAGGGGCTTTCCGGCGGGATCGAGGACAATGTTGGTTGGGGACCATGTGGCGAGGGACAGATCGAGCGACATCAGACCGAGTGCGAGGAGTGTGTGTAGCGTGAAGTGAGCAGAGGCCTATGGAAGTAAGTGGTGCGGGGGAACAGTGGTCAACGACTTGTAAGTTCAACCTTCTGGAGCATCTAACTACAATTACTAAACCTGGAAGAAAGTGCTCTTTACATACAAGTTCAAGTTTGAAGTGTTTGGAAGTAACTGACAGCAGTTTGTTCAAAGATGAAAAGAACAGTAGTAGTGTACAATGGATGACTACAGTAAACCATGGTGGTGGATCAATACAAATGTGGGGCTGCATATCAGCCAAGGGCATCAGAGATTTGCATAAAATTGAAGGTATGCTGACTGTCAACAGGTTCAGTTCATCCATCATGCCATTCCCTCATCTAAAAAAAAAATGATCTAGGTATACAACCAATGTGGTTGTGTTAAGAACTATCTGGAATGTAAAGAATCTGATGGAACACTCAAAAAATGGCTTGGCCTGCGCAGAGTCCTGATATGAACACCAATGAGGCTATATGGGACTATATATGGTTCCTGAAATAGTCAAAAGACAACCAAATACCTTGGATGAATTATAGAAAGTTCTACAAGATATTTGGGACAACAATCCAGTCATACATTGATAACCTGGTACGAGAGCCTGAAAACAAGGCATCGTGCTCTATATAAAGCAAAGGGCTCACATGATGCACTGTATGCTTTGTTTTTGTATATATTTTCTGTAATAATGCATTATGTATTATACATCACCCAGTTGTAGTTACTTATTTGTGCATATCCCGTGTTTTCATAATTATTTCCAATACTGTATAAAAATAAACAGAAAGACCACTAAATCCGTTATTTCTGCCCATCATATTTACCAAAATGCAGACAAATTTTAAGTTGCTAGTTAGTAGCTAAAATGTCTCTGTCTGTGTGTTCTGTATTTAACAGCACAATAGAAAATCCTGGTTGAAACTGTCCCTTTGAATTAAAAAAAAAAAAAGTATCAACCCAACATAGCAACTTAAAGATCAAGCAGTTCTTTTAGAAACTCAACAAATTTAAATGACTCTCTTTGTCAGTATTTACCAAAAAATTCTTTTATATTTTAATTAAAAAAAAATTCAGTCCACATCTGAACCAAGTCTGTCAAGTATATGATAATCAAAATGAACTCTGTTTTCCAAGTGGAACTCATTAGAATGGTCTGTACTAACTGGTACACAGCAGCACATATTATGTTTTGCAAGTCTGTGTGCTAGGAACCACAGCGAAACAAGAATTATGAAGCATATAATACAGTGGACAACAAAGTATATTGATATGATGGCAATATGATCTGGGTTGTCAGTCTGCCATGCTGCTGCATCGGTATATGACAGTTGAACAATGAAACTAATCTGACACAGCCAGGTTCCTTGTAATAGAGTAAAATATGAGCGAAAAAATGCAAAGAGTACTTGGCTACGATACTGTAGCTCCAGTGCTGTTACAATGGCACAGAGCAATGCACAGTAAGTGACTGGGCTCTCTACAGTAGTTGTCAGCGAGATGTCTTCTGGAATATAATGACCAAAAAGAACAGCCTCCACAAAAAAGGCAAGGACAAGGACACAATAATCAAGACCTGGTGGCATGCTGTGAGAGAACACCTGTGAAAGGATGTCAGTGACTCCGGATAACAAAAAGACAACCAGGATGATGACAGTACGAAAAAATGTCATGTTCACTGCTGTTTTGCCAAAATAGTCTTCCTGCATGGTCAGGGCAATGACTGAAATTCCTATAACAAAGATGCAAACTTTCACCATTCCCTCAAGTGGAACCTGCCTCTTCAAAATGCTACAGGAATAAATGAGTGCTGACTGAAACTCCAGGTGTTTCCATCGAGCATGATAAAATGCTTTGGTTACTTGAACAGTCCACCAAAGACCAAAAACAGTAAATATTGCACCTGGTACAAAGAATTCCAGGTGCTTCTTTGAAGTTTCATCATGAACATTAAGAATTGTAATCTGACTGTTGTTTTGGAAGTTGGACATTTTACCTGAAAAAAGAAGAAAAATGGAGACACAAAGTCAAGTAATAAAAGTTAAATTGGCATTTAAAATGCTTGGTATGGAGGAGGACTTTAGCAATGACCGACATATGCTTTCAATTATTATTTTCAGAAAATAACTGGTGTTGGTGATTGCTGGATCAAAAGGGTCCAGACAGCCAAACATTTCACCTGTATGGGCTTTCTCCAGGTGCTTTACTGGCTAAGTTTCTGTAGTGCAACTCCCACTAGACTCAGCAGAGGTGACTGACTTTGCTTGGAGACAGTTCTCATCACTACATCACTGCTAACTGTTATGTAAATCCTGAACTATCTCTCTCTCTCTCTCTGGCAAGCCATAGCCTTAATGCAGATTGGAGTCAAGAGTTTAAACTTTAGTTAGTGATTTGAATGTGGTAATACCCAACCTTGAGGTTCAGCAGAAACTTACAATATTTGCTATTTATTACATTGCCATATCTAAACATTACTGCAGCATTATTCAATCAATATTACCAAAGATGGAAAAAAGTATCTACCAAGAACTCCTTTTAGTTTACTAATACTTTAGATCAGAGGTTCCCAACCTTTTTGGACTCATAGACCTTTTTCTAACACTCAAAAGACCTGCAACCCCCTGCTACATTTCCATAAATGAAAAAAAAATAATCAAAGAATAAATTTAGCAAAAAAAATAACATAAATAAGTTTTATTTGAATATATTGACAGTTTTGAGAGAAATTCACATGGAAAAAAACATTTTACACTCATCCTTCAACACATCTTTCTTTCTCAAAATTTAGTGACCTAACATGATGCTTGTTGTTGCATCCGGCCAAAGTCACAGTCCAGACCTTGTAGTGTGCTCGGCCCCAGGCATCGTGGTCAGAGTCTTTTAGCTGCAGGCCCCAATGGTGTTAGCCAATGGGAGCACGGCTCGATTGCATCAGTCCTATTGTGATAACAGTTCAACAGGAAACCGCAGGGGCGGGTGGGGGTGATGCAAATGTGTTACCACAGAGGCCTGTGACACAACCGGGACTGCCTGCCGTAGGAGACAAGCCTTACACCTTCGGCGCTCAGCCTTCCATCGGTGATACCAGCGTATTGGATGCAGAGTAAATTTTGTATATTTTTTTCTGGAAAAAGTGCATCTTATAAGCTGGCAAATACGGTACATATAAACAAAACAAATACATACTCGTGAACAGTTTCTTCACTCAGTCATACAACAAAAATTGAAACTTCCAGGGTTCCATGACCCCCCCCCAAGAAAACACTTCACAACCCCTAAGGGGTTGTGACTCACTGGTTGGGAACCACTGATTTAGAAGAAGAAATTTTATTTTGCAAGGGTGATTCAGAGTTACATGATGAAACCTATAAAACACTTAGGAGTTATCACAAATTTACCAGCTATTAGCAAATAAGGAGACAATTACTAAAAATGCCTTTATCTGGAACTGCACCAAGGCATCTAGCTAAATACTAGTAATCACAGAAAATTTTATCATGATTGCTTTAAAAACTATAATCAGTTCTAACTTGTCTCTTAGCTTAACATACTGCAACATACAGCTGACATGAACGGTCACAAAAATCAGTCATTTAACTATACCAAGACTGCTAAGAGAATTTGTCAACCAATTAAGAAAATTAAAGTCATGTGTATAACAATGAACTTGAGTTTATCATCAATCAAACATTAATATCCATCTAAAATTAAAAAAAAAGTAAGTGTACACTTTTATTTCACAAAGTACAGCATATAATGGTATACGAAATGACCAACTAGTGTATGTAAATTAATTATAATATGGCAATAAAACAGGGAAAAAAAGAAGTTCACTGAGATCAGGCTTAAGGTTTTAATGAAAGAAAATTAAATAATTCTTAATTTTGAATTCAGTATGAGGCTTGGCTTCAAAGCCTAACATTATCAAAGTCAAACTTGCTTTCACCTGAGTTACTGCCATGTGAATTCTCACACCTGACAAATGCAAAATCTGTTTTCAATTGCCCAAAAAAATATTTGCTAGAAGGATTTAGTGATTCTATTTTGATGAGTCAATATAAAACAGATGCTGCTGAATTGTTTTTCTAACATAACTGGCAATGTAAAAGTAGAACCATTATTAATGATTATTCAAGCCAACTTCAAAAGAGAGAAAATGAGACACTGGTAAACAGAAACTCTACATAAAAACTATACATCTTAAGGTTTTGAAAAAATTATAATTTAGAAATAGTGAAACTAGCTTTAACAAAATACTAGCTGATATATAGGATTAAGAATTCTAAGAAAAAACATGGCAGAAATGTGAGAACAGTACGAAAACTGTTTCAGCAAAGCAAACAGAGTTGACAGCAGAATATAATAATCTAGGATTTAAAAAAAAAATATGATCCAAAACATTGGGAAAAAAGAGGATATTTTAGAATAAAATAAAACTTTCTGTATACAGTAATCTAAAATCAAACAGATTCTACTTTTAGTTCATTTCTGCCTCTCTACCATTCTTATTGAAAATGCCACCATTACCACATTTAAAAAAAAATAAAATTAAAAAGTGCCAGGTCAAGAAAAATGGAAACACTGATTTGCTGATTTTAGAACATACACCAAAAGTATTTGAGATAAACCCTAACCGCTTCTTAAGTAACAAAATTCTTCTAAATCAAAACTGAAATAAAAAAGTACCTAATCATAATCCAGAAATTTGTAAAAGAATTATAAAGCAAAACTTATTATAATATAACAGAAAGTTATTAGTGATGTGATATTTAGAGAAAGCAGTGGGTAAGTTTGGGCATTTGTCCTCAGCTTAGTAGTAGTAAAGAAACTAATTAATAAAACTACATTTTAGTAATCTTTTCTGTTGTCAACACCCTGATTTAGCCCTGAGAAGACTGTTTTGGAATGCAATGTTATAGGCATCTCTATTTTTGGATTAAACCAGTGGCCTGAAATGATCCTGTGACCTGTTGGTTGCTAAGATTTTAATGCAACTTCTGACCAATGCTTTTGACCACTGCACCATTAATAAGGTGATGAAAATGCCTGAAGTACTCTCTACACATCAGAGATAGTAACAGTGTTAGTAAAAAATCGGAACCTATAGCAGATTTTAAACTGATTACTCTGAACAGTTGAATGCTGATTAATAATTATGCAATGCATATATGGACTCAAAATTTTAATACTTGTCTAAAGGATCCACAGGGTTATTTTAACAGAGCAACTTCACTGCAGTAGAAAAAAAAAAGAAAAGAAAAAAAATGAAACTAGTTATTTCAGATTTTAGCAATGCTTACAAGCTCTGACAACACTGAATTTTTGTAGTATTCTGTGCTGTAGTTTAATTCTGTTTCAATCCAAATGTGTTTATAGATGAGCCAAAGATTTGTAACACTCAGGTCATGTGTGTCAGGCTAGTCTGTGTCATCACTAAAGAAAAAAGCAAAATTAAAATGAAAATTTTATAATATGGTTGGTATTAGAATAAACAAATGAATAATAAATGAATGTTTGCAAAAAAGCAAGAGAACAGTGCTAAATTGGCATTCTTAACAGATTAGATAGAACAGTGTTGCATCAAGAATAGCTTCCCACTGTACAGAATATTTTAAATTCACCATACTTAACACTTTTTAAAACTTTAAAAAAATGCCTAGCACTTTTAGGACAATTGTGAATAAAACTAATAAAAGCAAAAATAAACAGGCTAATTCAGTCAAAAATTTAAAGCTATTTTCAGGCAATCAACTTTTTATTTACTGTACATAAAGTATTTAAAAAAAATTAAAACAAATTTCAACCAGCAGACAATAAAATGCCCATTCACTTCATTATCTTGAGCAATTAAGGGAATTCGGGGAACGTTTACTGATGACTAGATTTTCCAAAAATTAGTAGTTGGTTTAGTGCTATAATTAGTAATTTGCTTTAGGTAGACACACACACACACACACCACCTGCAGGTATAGGGAGAGAAGTTACTAATCAGGTTTGCCATTATAGTGGTTTAGTACTGATAGAGTTCTGCGACCACGTACATCTTCATACCCAACCAGGGTTAAATTAGAGGCTCAGGGGTGTCATTTACTAACAAAATCACCAAACTTTTTTTTTGCTATATCTTGATGCAAACCCACACAAGTCACTTTACTTCTTCATGCAGATAGAAACTTCTAAAAATAAAATCTCTGTCAGTAAATGATTTGATTCCCGTCAATTCCTCCCTCTGTCTATTCATCAGCTCTTGTTAAAGTAGCCAGGGGCAATGGGGGCCACCGGAAAATGGCTCCACGGAAACGACAGTTACAAAGATAAATGGGGGGGGGGGTCAGGAGCGGAATCCCATATAAAGTTGTTTCCTTTTTTCCCCTGGAGGTATATAGTTAGTTACTTACTGGAAAAAAGAAAGGGTGTCAGGTAAACGGAACAAATGGGTCCGGAGCGAGAGGACATTAATATTGGTTAATTGTTTTTGTTGCCAGGCCTTCTAAGTGTGTGTGTGTGGATCGCCCGTCCGTCCGGGTGGCTATCTCAATATTCGAGGACAAAACCCGTATCCCCCCCCTTTTTTAACTTCACATTAGCACCGTATTTCGATTATTTCAGAACCAAAAAATAAGCCGAAGCATTCATCCGGTGGTTAGATTTTTTGAACGGAGAGAGAGAGGGGGGGAAGCCTCAGCCCAGACGCGCGCGCGCACGACAGCAGGAGTCGGTCGAGTCGCCATTACGGAAACTGGCGAGAGGATTCCAGACAAAACGCAGTGCAACTTCTTTTTTTTTTTTTTTTCTAAATCTTTCCCTTCAAAATTTTAGAATTAATTCAGTTTTCGAGGAGGTGAACCCCACCCCCAGCAGAATCAACAACGCGGTAGCTTTCCATCCCCTTTCATTTATAGCATCATGAAGTCTTTGTCGTTCACCTCCAGAAGCGGTAGTTCGTCCCCCTCCCGGAGGCGGGGACGCCGTGCGAACAAAGAAACGTAATTAGGTCCCTCCCTCCCTCCAAAGTCAAAAGATAAAAGAACCGGGAGAGAACAGTAGCTTTACCTAAGACTGTTTGATCTTCGGCGTCGGCTGCTGGCTTCCAAGCTGAGATAGATGGATGCCGTTCCTCTTCCATCTCCCCCCCCGCCCCCTGTTACCAAAGACAATGCAGGGGAGATAACACTCCGACCCCTGCTTCCACAGCAGCGTGATCAGGACATCGGTTATTGACGCACCTGGAGCGTCCACTCACTCGTTAAAGCAACTGATCTGAGCCAATAGGTAAATGGATGCCGTGAAACAAACGGCAAATAGCAGTTAAAATGTCGCGCTGGCTAATTCGATTTGCCTTGAAACAACTGGAGGGAAACAGTAACAGAGAAATGAAGGGAAATAGGAAACGCCCTTGGAGGAGGGGGATGAAGCAAAGCTATCTGAATGTTTGATTAAGAAGCAGGTTTTTCGGAAGGAGTTCGAGAGGGGACCCCAGCATACAAGTGTTTATAGTTTAGGGGAACACAGAATTAGCTCAGGCAACTGCGGGGATATGTTAGGGACATCACTGACGCCCTCGCCAGGGGTGCACGATAAAGGTTTCTCCGACCTATCGCGGAATACGGTTCCGATTAGCACTAAATGTTCGAGGCAGTGATGCATAAAGCTCGCCCGAAATCCGCGGGATTAAGGTATACGGCTAGATACCTAAAACTACGCACCGTTAAACCAGCAACAGACGATTCTTCGATACCATTCTTAATTATAAACCCCACTGGGGCGTTTCTACTACCCACCTCTCCACGATCAGTCACGCGCTCTCACAACTTCCCGTCTGCTAACATTTCCGTACAGTTTTCAGTAAAGCTGCCGCGTGTCGACTGTACAGGAACATTCTCGGAGGCTGGCGGCAACAGAGTTGCCTCATCTAATAAACCGACAAGAAGGATCTTCGGCCAAACGGGTCCGTCTCTTAAAAGCTAAAGAAAAGAGTGACATCGAAAGCGAAAGGGTTATTCCGTTCCAAGTTAGGTATTCCCAGCAGCAGATGGACGGCGAGATCTGGGAAGGGAATGGAATACGCCTCCAGAACCATTCCAGACATCACTGCCATCAGCTGGGAGGGAGAATATTCCCTGACAGGACGGACGGACGGAACCTTGGTCCAGTCCTCCATCAGGAATTACGGGTAACATCGTTCTGGTTTCGTGGGCGGCCGACTGGGAAGCATGTGCCCCGGACTATCACTTGTATTTTGTGGCAAACCTAAACATTATCTTATGCATTCTTCTGTGGCCCGCAGTATATTTTAATTTTTTTTTTTTTGGAGGGGTACAACAGTGGTAATTCGACGTTTCCATAATTAATAATCCGAGTTATCTTTCCTTGATTAGATTATACGGAAAGAAAATTGTACCGAAATTTGTTTAAAATAACGCATCCGGTGAAAGTTACTGTAGAGGTCGTCTAATCCATTTTACCATAATATTACAGTATCATCTCTGCAACCCTCAGTGTTATAGCAACCACACTGAGAGGAATTCTAAGAGACACATTGCCAGATTGGTACCAAAGCTCCTCAAGTCTCTTTTCTGCCAAAATTCTTAACATAGCCCTTGATCTTCACTTCCAGCACCTCTCCAGTATTTAATATCCCATTTCTTCAAGTCTGCTGGTAATTCACACACACACACACAGCTGTTTTGTCATCACATACAGGTATTTTGAACTGCCATATTTGTTATCGTCAATGGTTAATTAGAAGCATAAAAGTGTAAGATAAAGACAATATGAACAGCCCTTTTTGGGGGTTCAGTTTTCAAGCTTTATTTCCGAGAAAAATTGTACAGTTTTTGAGTAATTATATAGATATCTCTGGCTTTCAAAACCATAAACATACCATAAGAAAAAAAAACATAATCTGCCCTTTTCAACATTTTATTATTAATGAAAATGCATCTAGGCAAAGAAACAATTACTGAAAATCTGATGAAACAATATATCTATCTTTCCTTATTTCTTTGTGGACCTCTGTCCTGACTTCAAGGACATCTGAGATGTTATCGTGTTCATCCAATGTCATTTCTTACCACTAACTTGAATAATTGTTAGCTCATTCTATGCGTTTTTGTAAATGATAGCCTGGAAGTCCATATGAACAAGGCTGTTTCAAAAAAAAAAATTTTAAATTTGTGGAATGGCAAAACAGACAGATTACATTTTGAACACTTGGCGTCTCTCTGTATCACTGACTTATGAACTAAAGCAATTTTTATCCTTAAACCCATCCCAATGCCATGTTTCCAAGCTATACATTCTTGAGCAGCATCCAAAATAAAAGCTTTAAGAGGATGTTTCAAATGACAGATATCTTATGGTTTAGTTTTGTATCAGTAATTATTCTTACTGAAAAAGAGAGCAAAGACAACTATTAATAACTTAAGCCGTGTGACAAAACAGTTTATAATTGATGGTGGTTGTGATGCAGAATTAAAGCTGTTAAAAGCAAAAGCATTATAGGAAACAGTTGGGTTTGAAAAAATTAATGTAGTGAAATAATTTGTTTTGCACAATACAGTGAGATTTTCACCAAAATAAAGTTGAAATACAATTTCAGTAGAATAATTAAAACAGTCTTTGAGAAATAAAACAAAAGAAACACAAGAATGATGGACACCTAAAGAACATTTCAGATTATTAATTTTGTTTCCTTCCTGGACCTAAGACCATAATGTTTCAGCCTTACTGCTATGCAGCATCTAAAGAAAACAATAAAAACCAAAATTCTCGCTGATCATTTTATAAAATTTGATATTTTACCTTTACTTCAAGAAATTCTTTTAAAATAAAAAAAAATTATTAATATCTAATGGTCACCTTTCTTATTTCATTGACAAACAAGTTTGTACTGTTTCGAGCAACAATTCTGTTCACTCAGAATTCCTATGTCAAAGGTTATTTAGTTTCTGTCACCTTTAAACAGTTTTCTTTTTAGATGTTTCAGATTATCTCCTTAAAAAGACAGCTCAAATTACATCAAACTTATTATTCCCTTACATATGTATGAGGGTCTGGTTTAACACCAATGTCAGATTAGGACATTACATCTCATTTAACCATCGAATTCCCACTCCAGACAAATCAGACATGATGCATTATATCAGCTGTCAGGACTGTTGATGACTCTGCCTGTCTTAATTATATGGCACCAGCAGGTTGCAGATTTAAAACTGATGACACCAGAATCTTGGCCAGGTCCTGTGCTAATTCAAACTTAAAAATTATGTAATCTTTCTTTATCGGATACCCGATACCACAGATGAATGAACAGATCTCTGTTCTTCTACTCATTACATAAATTCTTTTTTCTCTTTCCTTACCATATTCCTAACATTTACATACTCACAACTTTCCGTGCTACAGATTCAGTAATCCAGAAACCTGACTGCCTGTTTTTATTTGTTTTTTCATCTTTCATATATTTGGTTGAATTATTTTTTTATTGAAAGTGATAGTGTTATCCAAAAATTTCCTTTAGGTGTGTATACTGTTATTTCCATTCTTCTGTTTCCAATTTTGTTAAAATTCAAATATTTTCAGTTTTATTTTAAAATCAAAATATAAGTAATATGCATGGTATACACAAAAGATTTTCATGGTAAAGTGAGAGTAAGCAACAATATAAAAAGTGTTTGAAAGAGAATACCATTTAAAGAGTTGAGGAATGACTTGTATTAGGTTGGTTAAAATCAAGCTGTAATTTCATCAATTAGCAGTTGATTATGCATAATGTTAGTGTAAGCAAGCTAAACCATTATATAAGGTTTATTGTAATAAACATTTTGAATGTGGTTATTACTCATCGAAAAGAATAAATCAAAATAAAAAGAGAGTAAATTTGAGTTCTTTATAAAATTGGTAAATTTACATTAATTTCCTTTTTAATGCAATAGTTTGGACACACACAATGGAAAATGTCTACATCTTTGAGCATTAGCTTCACACAGTACAGTTTTAGGGTGAATTCATTAAAAACAGGAAAAAAATTTGCATTGCCAGATTTAGCTGAAAATCTTACATTAGTTACAAAATTTGTAGGTGAGAGAAAGTTTAGGGTTAGAGAGAGAGGAAAATGACTGGCAGAGTAGTCAAGGTATTGATCTAGTACACAAATGTTTCTCTACAGAAATGCTTTCTCACCAAAGCTGCTAATGATCACAGGTGAGAAAAATTTATGATACAATGGAGTTGCTGAGAAGAAAATTCTGTCAAAAATACAAGAAACTTAGACAGGAATTTTGTAATATAAAGGATAATCTTAATTTTTTAAGGGATGATCATGTGGAATTAAAAAAAAAATGTTCTTTAAAAAGTCATTTTTCCTTAATCTTTAGGAATCCTTTGTTGTTTCGTTAATGGTTGCATCTAATCTTATGTGCCGTCATTGCTTTCTCTTGGCTTCACTCTGTTTTTCTTTATCATCATTTGCACAAGGTACATCAGCAACTCGAAACACTCACAGATGGAGAGCACTGACATCCCGGCCCACAGCCCCAGCTGGCCACCAATGTCACTAAGCAGATTGGGCAACTGGAAGATAAGACCCCTAATTATGCAACACTTGTCAATACTAAATATGTCGGGTTGTATCCGATGTTCCAACTTCCCAAAAACAAGCATCCAGAAAGGTGCACGGACTCTGGGTTATTGTTGTAGTCGTGCACTACATAGAAAATCGCCCATTTTTGAAAAAAAATCCTCCACATAAATTCAATAGGCAATTTATTACCAAATCACAGCTTCCACTAGGTGGGTTAGTAAGCTAAAACACAAAAAACACAACGAGCCAGCCATCCGTCAAGATTTTAGGTCCCTATCTGACTGCTGGTAGGTGCTATCAATGGCTGAAATATTCCATGCTACCTTACTTACTACAAAAAAGACGTGAAATCATTAATGTTTCCCATCCCTGGTTGTTTGGATGGCTCAGACCCTCTTATGGTAACAGGTTAGTTATTTCACCTATTTATACAGAATACTGTAATTTTGTTTTCAAGTCAGCATCCCCCTCCCATCATTGTATTTTTAAATTCTCACCACGACAGAAACAGACTTAATATCAAAATGCCCCCTTTTCTAGAAATAAATGAAGAAAAATCGAAAGAATTACCCTCAAAGGGAGAGAATAAGATCTACCTCATAAGCTGGTTCTTCCTTTTTCTTCTCTTCGCTCAGATCAGTAAAATATACTTTCAGTTTCAATAGATTATCCCTGGAAAGACAATGTAGTTAGTCAGGAAGGTGACAGGATGACAATCTGTCTTATATTAGAGTATAAAGCATTGTGCACTGGTTAGGTAGATTTCCCTTAGACCACAGTGTATATGAACGGTACTGAACCCATCCTGAACCTACCCAAACAAAGCTGTTTCAAAACTAAAGTGAAAGAAAATCTAAAACAAACTAGTTTCATATGTTTGCCAGGATGTTCTTTATTTACAACAGAAATTTCCAAAGAAGTTGCGACCAAAGACCTTGCTATTACCGAATAAGCAAAATCTACTTTGATCTTATGATCACTGTAATCTTAGTTACATCATCGAAACAAGCTAAAAGATTTAACCATGAATTTTTTCACCCTAGAATCCAGAGTTGATTCATTTTTATTAAATGACTGTAAAATTCTGCATTCTCTCAGAGTTGAAACGAAAGGCATATACTTTCCAAAATCTTGCTTATTCCCTTTTTAAAACAGTTGCGACTTTCAATACTTTCCCATTCTGTTTTTTTGTTTTTCTAAAACAAATTATACAGAATAACCAAGAGTTTCCAAACATTTTGAGATTTAAAAATATTCTTGGAAGATTATGTATAGGCTCTATAATATTATATAACTGCTGGATAAAGGTTGGCACTTTCTGAAAGTAATAACACAATTTGCTACCAATTTTAGTACAAAAACGTCATGTATACCTTGTTTCATTAGCTGAAATCATCTTTTTACTTTCCATTAAATAAGCATTAATTTCTTTTCCCAGTAGAGTGCTGTACCTTTCTGCTGGCCATTTAGCTAATGACATAGTTTTTAAGAAAATATTTTCTCTGAAAAACGAACAAATTCATATAAAATATATGCTACACACAGAAATCTAGGAACAGGAATTTAATGTTGAATATAATGTCCACATTTCTAACCAATTATAAAAATAGAAAAATTATCTTATATTTTTCATCAGAAGATATAAACTATTTTATTTAAGTGTGTTTGCTAGTGTCTTGGTTTGTGAAGGTATCCACTGCCCTGTCGAGATCTTTCACTAAGTCAGTATTAGCCTCACCCCCCCCCCACAAACTAAACAAAAAAATTGGCACATTGTCTGGGCATATTTTAATAAGTATTTCAATAACTGTATCTACTCCTGGGCCAAGGCTACACTCAGATCATCTTCATGCATGTTCTGTGGACAAAGGGAGGGTTCAGCACTGAATGCATCTGCCACTTATGATTTATGTGTGAGAGGTCTGCTTGGGTAGACTGACTCATTCACAGCAAAGATGATTCAATGGAGTGCTTCCAGCTCAGCACCGTTGAGAGCCAAGCAGTTTCCAGATTATGGATTTAGCTGGACTGTAGATAAGAATACTGTCAACAGGACCTGATTGTGGACTGAACAGTTTGTAACCTTTTAGTAGAGTTTTTACACAGATGTAAATAATGTGTACTGTTTTCTAATGTGCTCCACCTTCTGCCTAACGCAGTTTCTTTTCAGACTGATAGCAGCACTGCACTTATCAATAGGCTTTGGACGCTTGTTGTATGGCATTTAAAGGTTAAAAATCATCAAACTAACATTGAAAATCACAACAGTGAACCACCACTAAGTCAGGTCGGGTCACCAATGGTAGGAGCATGGTGTGGCATGGGCTAAAGCAGTGCCCAGATAGTAGATCACCAGTTTCTGAAACATCACAGAAAAACGTGGAAGGCTCCTGCCACTGGAGCAGTGCTGGAACAAAGATACTGTCAAACTATGGACCATCAGACCAGAGGTACTCAGCTGTATTGTCTTTGATAAAGTCTACAATAATCATAGCTGTGTGGAGAGTGGTGCCGTTCCTTTGTGACATGAACTGTCAACCCTGCTACTGAGAAAGGAGCAGGAAAACTGGTCTTGTAACACTAGGATAGCAGCAGATTTTTAAAATTCAAGGTACGTACGTACATGTGTGGGTGTGTGTGTGTGTGTGTGCAGGAGGAAGGCTGTGTGTGGAACAACAACAGATTATATACAAAGTCAGTACCAGTGTACATGTATGTGTGTGTGTGTGTATGTGTGTGTGTGTGTGTGCAGGAGGAAGGCTGTGTGTGGAACAACAACAGATTATATACAAAGTCAGTACCAGTGTACGTGTGTGTGTGTGTGTGTGTGTGTGTGTGTGTGCAGGAGGAAGGCTGTGTGTGGAACAACAACAGATTATATACAAAGTCAGTACCAGTGTACGTGTGTGTGTGTGTGTGTGTGTGTGCAGGAGGAAGGCTGTGTGTGGAACAACAACAGATTATATACAAAGTCAGTACCAGTGTACGTGTATGTGTGTGTGTGTGTGTGCAGGAGGAAGGCTGTGTGTGGAACAACAACAGATTATATACAAAGTCAGTACCAGTGTACATGTATGTGTGTTTGTGTGTGCAGGAGGAAGGCTGTGTGTGGAACAACAACAGATTATATACAAAGTCAGTACCAGTGTACGTGTGTGTGTGTGTGTGTGTGCAGGAGGAAGGCTGTGTGTGGAACAACAACAGATTATATACAAAGTCAGTACCAGTGTACGTGTATGTGTGTGTGTGTGTGTGTGTGTGCAGGAGGAAGGCTGTGTGTGGAACAACAACAGATTATATACAAAGTCAGTACCAGTGTACATGTATGTGTGTTTGTGTGTGCAGGAGGAAGGCTGTGTGTGGAACAACAACAGATTATATACAAAGTCAGTACCAGTGTACGTGTATGTGGTGTGTGTGTGTGTGTGTGTGCAGGAGGAAGGCTGTGTGTGGAACAACAACAGATTATATACAAAGTCAGTACCAGTGTACATGTATGTGTGTTTGTGTGTGCAGGAGGAAGGCTGTGTGTGGAACAACAACAGATTATATACAAAGTCAGTACCAGTGTACGTGTATGTGTGTGTGCGCGTTTATTCAAGTGTTGATAATTTCTTTCATCTCCTCTGGTAGAAGAAGAAAAATGAACACAAATAAGAAATACTGGAAAAGGAATAAGTGTGAATGTAAAATTATGTTGATTTGTAATATTTATCAAAGCAAGGTTAAAAATAAAAGAGACAAAAAGCGTCAGACCGGCATGGTGGATGGCACATTGAACAATCCTGCTTGGTGTCGTTTTGCTCCTTCAGCACTCTCCGAATGCATCTAAACTCTAAACAAAGGGAGATAACAACAGTATATTTAATGATGAGTTGACAATTTACTGTTTTATCAAATGATAGTCAGGCTAATTACAAGTAATAAAAAAGTCAGAAAGGAGAATCAGTTTTAGGTATATATATATATATATATATATATATCAAAAGAATCCTTTTCTACTACAGTAGAATGCATCAGAAACTTGAATATGAATATAAACAAATGTTGATACTGAGACTGAATAGAAATATGTGGTTTTTACTAGAGTAAATCTGGTGCTATTTTTCTAGAGAACTCCGACAGTTTGCTGTTAAATCAACTAGCTGCAAACTGCCTATTCATGCAAAAATTAGTGACAAAGGTTCAATGGTCAAGATGAAGCAAAATGTGAAACTATGTTGCTTCAAAACCATTAGCTATTTAATCAAATTGGCTGTAAAAAAAAAATTATAGGAGATGATCAACTGATTAGAATTAAACACACTGTCAATCTCATTCCAGCCACTTGTTTTATTTATGAACTTCTTTTTTCAGTTATCACCAGAATAATTTACCTGGACAGTTTTGGCCGGTATGTCAGTGTATTTTGTAGATTTTCATTATTAAAGAAGTTGATAAAACAATTTTTTTTTTTTGTTTTTCAATGGCAGCTCTGCAAAATAGTGGCATGAGCTGGTAACACACCTGTTAGACCAGCTAGCACAACTTAGACTTTCTGGAATTGCTTTGCCCCCTTACAGCAATAGTATGGAAAACTATATAAGCATCTACTTGCAAAGATTACTTCAAGTAGTTAGGACAAAATGTATATTGATGAAATACGATTCGAAGCAGTTAGAAATAAATGAGAAAGGATTTTCATTAATAGTTCACTTAACTACAAATTAAATTCCACAAATAAATAGCATTATGGGAATTATAAGATTAGAATGGAATAATAGCTCTCAACAACAGTTCCATTCTTATAACCTACAGTGCATTAATTGACAGATAAACGGTGCAAGTTGCTTAATGATAAACACTGGTTTATACCCATTAAGAACAGTTAATTACAAGTCATTATGGAAGTTTAGAAATGGTAAATTTCACGAAATTTCTGTGAGGTGTTTTTTTCCCTCAGGATAAGAAATATAAAAATGTAATAAAAATACATAGAAAAAATGCAAAAGAACAATAAGTAAAGAAAACATTAATGTTTCATTCATGTCAGCCCACAATACTAAACAACTACTATCAAATCAGTTTTCATTAATAAAAGCTTAGTTTACTTACGATCATTTGTATAGCATACTTGTACACCATCATCCCCTTCATCCTCCCATTCCATCTCCTCCTCATTTTTGTACAAAATGTCACCATAACCAAAATAATTTTTTATACGAGAGCAATTGCATGTTTGTACAATAACACTTTCCAAACAATTCCTTGTACAGGCCTGCAACATATAAGATAACAACATCCAAACTCCATGATTCGCAAGGAAATGCACTTAGCTCTACAGATGTTTATGTTAAATCTGTTGACGGGAATAAAGTCATCATTGGAAGATTTTGATTTACATCAGACTACCTGACAATTTTATGCAAAGTTACCTGAATAATACATTTCTTTTTGTTTGTTGAGTAAAAAAAAAACAAAATATAACATTAAAATATTGCAATATATATATATATATGTATACATAACCAAGTGCCATAATTGAAGAGAAAACAGAAAAGCAGAGTTTTCGTGTAAACTCAGGATTTATTTCTAATAAGGTGGATTAGTTTCCACATTGTTAATGTTCCAAATTTCAGTGTCTGCAGACCAGTCTAGAGGTGATTTAATTCTGGTTCTTTCTTCTGAAATAGTAACTCTGATTTTATGGTCATCATCGCACTGCAAGGTGTAAGTTTCTTCATCTCACTGAACTATTTTCACCCCCTCACTTGTACCCTGACGAAGAAGTGTATAAAGTGTTACTAATCCTGCACCATGTGAGGCCAGACACTCCAACCTAAGTAGGGGAATCCCTATTAGAACTGTTAGTTTTTTTTTTCAAATGTGGGAGGGAACTGGATAGCCCAAAGAAACTTGACGCAGCTGGCTGCCATAGAGGTATACCTCTTGACTGTAGCAGTCCAGTATCCCAATCACTGGACTATTGGGCTGCTATTTTTAAAGTTTTATTTACACCTCCCCTTCCTCATTAGTTAGTAACTTTTGTATTGCTGCTGTTGTAAGCAATTTAATCCCACCACCTACAGATAATAAAGGCAAAGTGTATTTTTCCACAACACTACTAGATGGGGTTTATTCTCATTTCAGTTTGGTCATCAGAAATCTCTCTTTAGAAAAACTTCAGTTACGAACATCTTTCTTCTCTCTCTGTTCCTGCCCAGTCTCAGAACCACTGCATGCAAAATAGCTAAAGTAAATTACATTCTGTCCCTTCAATCATTAAATTATCTTACCAGATTTCCTGTTTAGCTACTAGTATGAGGGAAAGTTACGGAGTATTGGCTCAGAGAGATTTATTAGAAGTCCAGTTATACTTACCAACAAGCTCAAAAACTTCCTGCTGTTTTTACAGTTGCCGTAAGGATGTGGCAGGCGAGTTATCACACTCTGAAAAGTTGGATTGATTTCCCGATTACAAACTGTTTCTAATCAGCAATGAAGGAAAGCTGAGAAAAACAAGTGACTGTAGTCTAATTTGAATTCTAGACAAAGAAAGAGAGTGTGAACAAAAGTCACTTCAGGATCATAAACTTGTAGGGCCAGGACCTTAATGATCTTCAGCCTCACAGAATAAAGCCAAACTGTTTGTAAAACAGACTTTTCAAACCAAATATCCAATGTATTTATAATATGTACTGATTCTGTTACACTGACAGATCAGCCAGACTGCTCCCTTCTATTAATTAACTAGCTCACTGTGATGCCCATAATTTTAAGTTGCCCCCCCCAAATCTGCCATCATCAGGTTTTAATTTGACTCCTTGTAACCTGTACCCCTCTCCCTCAAAAAGAGAGAAAAGATCCGCATACCTGTTTCTTACGTTTACATAATGCTCAGAATAATAACCAAACTCCTTCAGGTTCCAAATAATTCTGGAAAAATGTCTTTGCACCCTTTCCAGACTGTAAATACCCCCCCCTAACACTAATTCTGGCTTTGGAAAACATACAAATAATAATAAAAAAAAAAAAAAACGGAGAGAGAATAGAATTTATCTACTTTTGATATTTTTCCTGATTGTTGCCCGGCTCCCAGTCATCTAAGCTAACAGCCGATGGGGAAAAACGCTTGGGTTTTCAGAACAGCAGTAAGCACAGGTGCACTGCTGTAACACAGACGGGCTCCTGTTGGCGTTTGAAAGGACAGACAACTACCGCTACATAGCAGAAGCAGAATCCTCTTTCCTGAGAGTTACCTCCCAATAACTGTTGAAATGCTTGATCGTGGACCGATCTCTTTTGAATATTCTTCATAATGCAAATAGAATGTAGTGAGAATAAAACAAACTGCTTTCCAGGGGATGCCCAACGCTTTTCCTTTGTTTTCCTAGAATGAGTTGACTGTTGCTCAACTTCGAACTACTAGGTAGTTTTCATGCATTCTGAATGGCGAGTGTCACGTGGTCGCTGGCGGAACAGAACTAACCGTTGTATTGCAGACTTAAAAGAAGAACTGTATATACCAGAGTGCACACAGTTCCTCTTCAAAGTTTACCATAAGCTGATAATAAAGAAGCGGTGATAATATTAATAACAGTAATAATAATCGCCCCCAAAAGATGGCCATTCACAAAATATAATGTGAACTCTTTGGTGAGTGAGTTTGTGTCCATAGTGTGGAAGCTGCTTATCGCACAGCATCCAGTGGTGTGGCGTGGTGTCGGGGAGGAACTGACGATGGATTATCTCCCCTCTGTATGTCTAAGGAATGGTAACTCTTCCAGACACATTCTTCTTGTCCTGGATGATCAGTGAAAGAGTTTTCAGAAAGAAACAGAATTATCAGAAAATACTGAATCAGATATGTAAATATGAGATAAATAAATAAAGGGTTCCCTAGACACAGCATAGAAAATCTGTTATCACGGATCATGTTTTTGCTCTTGCTTACTGATCGCTTGCTTAGTGGTCCCCCGACATTTCAGAGTACTTCTTACTCTCATGGTTATCCGAACAGATGGCGATTAAACCTTAGAAACCGTATTGTTGGCTTAATGTTTCTGAAAGCCGTTTCTTATTTGGTTCATATGTCACGATCAACAAAAGAAATTGCAATTGCTCAAGTCCCGAAACACAAGACAGATTGAAAGATATTTTGATTAGGGGAGACCACCGCGACCAGTAATTCATAGTTAAACGTACAAAATGATCTATAATCGACGTCATATGCTTTGACCCCTTATTCTCTCCTACTATAAAGTGGGGGAAAAAAAACTGTCTAAAAATAAAATATGACAGTCTAAACATGCACGGTGATCATAAGTGCTCTTTGATATCAAATAATGCACAAATGTGATATTTAAATCTACAAGTGAGAAAAACTATTTGAAAAAAATTATCCAATATTGAAAACTTGTCATGTCTGTACTGGATATAACTAATACTGGAAAGCAGCGGACATTCATAGTAGCGAAAGAAAGTCTTGCTTGATGGAAAAAAAAAAGATGACACGACTCATTATCATTTAGGTCTATGGAGATTTCTAAATTAATCAGTCACGTACCTCTATCATCAGCTGTTATGGCTTTTCCTGGATGTGGAATACAGTGGTGAAATTAATATAGCGTCAGTACTAAGTTTATGTGAAAATCAAAACTGGTTACCAGTTTTATTGCCAGGGATGTTTCAAATCCTGGGGCAATGGAAAAACCATCTTCGTACACGGCAGCTTCCTGTGCAATGTCATGAATGCTAACACGGACGCCGGCTGATGGAGTGACGAATGGAACGTAACTGTTCTGATTGATATTCAGCATCAGTGTTAGACCTGTGATAGCAGAGAGGCAGTAATCACCTACAATTATCTAACTTATACACAATGGCACACTGCTTCTAGAAATGTGAAAGTTCGAGGATTTTTCTGCTATAAATTCAAAGGATTAAAATAGAAAGCAAAAGTAATTAAAATATTATCTATTAGTATTTCCGTTTAAATCGTATATTTATGTTTCAAAATAAGCAAAGTTCTGATTTACAAATTGTAAAGTATCAAAAGACAAAAAATTAAATAGTGATCTGCTAGGAACAACCTTTCTACATTATACGGAAGATTTGATTGGTACCAAATTTGCCATGTGCAACTGAAACATTTATGGTCACAACAACTCTTCTAACTACATATCATTGAATGGACCACCTTAAATTTGAAATTGACAGACCATCCTGAAGAGCCCGCGTGGTGCAAAACGTATGGCAAGTTACACCGATGTAGAGTTCATTTCATTAGAAATAAGTTATTGCAAATATTATAAACAAGTTAGAAACTTGAAAGAGTTTCAAGTGATACGAATACAAATAATCGCTTCGATTTTTTTTAAAAGACTATTTCAAGAACGCGACAAAACAGAGGTACATTTTTTTTTTTAAAAAAAAAAAAATCATTTTAAAAATCACAAACAAATATTTATAAAAGACATCGGACTTAAGTATTAAACTCGTGGATTTACTGTTAAAAACTTTAGCAGATAAAAGAAACTAATAAATAAAAGTTTACCGTCATGCAAAATAATTCTACTGAATGATAACACCTGTAAACTGAACTCTCTCTCCTTACTGACATAAGCATAGTTACCAAACAAGGGACCCGCTTTGTCTGCCATCTTCCCTGTGGGGTAGGCGGAGCGATTTGGGAAGGTGTAGCACAATCCATAGTCTTTATCCCGGACGGTTCCTATCATGCTTGAAAATAAATGAATGCACATTTCCATCTGATTATTATTATTATTATTATAAATAAAAATCGTCTGATCTGCTTGATTCGTCAATTATTATTTTTTGGATATAATGCACCAGTTGGGAGATAGGGCAGATACGGTAATGGCCTCCAAAACCGAGCAATTTATCACCTCGAGTGCTTTTCTCGTGAGGCTCTGAGGAAGGGAAAGATGTACAACGGGAAACTACACACCGCTGATCAAGTCATAGGAAAGGGGGGGGGCGGCGACGGCTGTGCATAGAATCGGCCCTGCCCTTGGAGACTGTCTCACGTTTCTGCTGTTGATGTGACCTGGTAGAGAATAAATGCGGACTAGAAATGTGAAAATCGCTTCGTATGTTGCTTTGTTGCTGAAATGTGGGCGTCTGGGGACTGTTCGTGTACTGTGGAGCATTCTGAATATGCAAATTATATCCGGGGTTTTCCGGTGATATCTTTGGATATGCCGTTAAAAAAAACGAAAAGAAAACCAACATATCAGGTGTTTGATTAGTTTTCAGATACCCGCATCCTTTAAATAAATAAATAAAAACAACGTTTATAATGGTAAATATCTTTTGAGAGATTTCAAAACATAGATCTAATAGTTGTAACATAAAAGGAAACAAAAGCGAAGGTGGGGACGGTATGTGTGACAACACTTCGGTGATTAACACAGAATACCGACTGCCGAAGACTCCATCAGCAACTTAAAATATGCTGACAGTTTGCTGATTACAGAAAAAAAAGGGGGAAATAAAACCCTTTATTTTAGAGAAAAAATTTTAATTAATTTTATCGAAATGGTAGTCGCAGACAGTTTTCTTGGATTTACTTCTCCTTGAACGAACCGCAGCTAACCTGCCCAGAATTCAGTCGGCGAAGGAAGTCATCTCTTCTCTGCCGCTGTAACCACCTGATCTCATTAGGGTGCTTGGTCTAATTTTGGGGTTTTATACCTGCATTGGAAAGAGGCTGTGAGCTGTAGTTGTATTCAGATATTTTCTCTAACACTTGTAAACAAAAAGCCGGCTGGTAATCGTTAAGCTTTAAAATTGCAGGTGTTATCGTTTTAATGCCATTTGTTTGTCCTTCACTTCCCCCCCTTATTTTGATAAGAACAAACAAACAAACAATTCTAGCCCACCCAATTAGGCTAAAGTAAACAGCACAACCCTACATGGAATCTCCAGCATGGAAAGGTAAAAAAAGCCACAAACTGCAGGTCCTGTTCAACTAAGCAGCCTCATATATACAACTGATCTAAGACAGAATTTAATAAAACAAAAGGAAGTTATTTCTCCAGATTGAAGCCTGTGTGTGTGAAATCCAGTAACTTTATCTACTACTTACTGCTTGCAGTTGTCTTGTTTATACATGCATTTTATAATGAACTCATCTTTTGTTAATGAGACCTTTGCCAGCTGTTTATCAGTCATGGATGTCCAGAGCAGATTGAATTCTCTTGTATTTTCAAACACACTGGCAATTTCTGAAACAGACAAACCAATTAGAGGAATTTATCTATCAGCCGAAACAATTCCTTTAGATACTTTCTCCGCGACGATGAAAATAAATGATTATGATGTTTTGAGTAACTTATTTTCTAAAAAATCATACATGGAAGAATTAGTCGATACCGTGTATTTAGCGAACATGGCAAATTATAAATACGTCAGTTCTGGTCTTTGCATTCATTTGTTGAATGGCCAGTAAATATCGCTAAGGAATTATTAAAACATGACAGTGTCAGGGTACCTTGATCATTCGTCAAATCATCTGCCAAAATCTGAAAAAGAAAAACAAAAGAATTATTATGATAATGTATATATAAGATCAGACTGTGGAAATTTGGTAATTACCATTTTAAGACAAAATTCTTTATTGATTTCATAAAAATAAAAGTTTTTTTCATCCAAAGTCTATTTGTTAATTTAAAAAGAAGCTGTCTTTGATCCGTCAGTAGTGGCCATTATTCTTGGCAACTGTCTGCTTGCTGTTGGACTGGAAACTCATACAACACAAACCTCAAACGTTCAAGGGAGTTGAGCAAACCAGAAATCAGAACAAATATGGGGAGTCAGACTGTCTGTGCTACCCCGCCTTGGCTCATGTAAACACACATACGTCAATAGTATACCTATCTCATTATTTATAAACTGATAGAAATGCAATATTTCGCCTTAAATTAAAGTAATTGCAGCGTTTCAACATACAACAATCAGAATTATAAAGGACTGGATTATCTCCCCTTAGAATAATAATAAAAAGTTTTAGCAAAATTCCATAAGAGGCTGCAGCTATCTGTCACTGGTGGTACACCATCGACACCACAACGTGTACTGGAAGCCGTCAAAATGGGTCTTTCTTGTCGTATTCACTTGCACTTTTATTTCTTAACAATTTAAAACTGCTTTTAAAAAGTATAAAATACAGTTTTTTTGGAAAATCGTAATCCTCAATTTAATAATGATCAGTGCTATTAAAGAAATAATACAGTACATAAGAGGAACGATGGTAGCCATGACAACAATTATATAAAACATTTTGTTTATCTCTGATATCACCAAATATTATAGTTTCTAAATTGCAAACGAGAAACAGGTTAAAAACAAACATGAATAAACTCTGCGAGATATTCCACTTTGAAACTGTCTTCTTTTAAAACACACACACAGGTACACATACTGACATGCACACACACACACACACACACACACACACAGAGGTACACATACTGACATGCACACACACACACACACACACACACCCACACACACACGCACACACAGGTACACATACTGATACACACACACACACACACAGGTACACATACTGACATGCACACACACACACACGAATAAATACAACACCTATCCACACCCCTGTCTCTCCATTTGTTATCAGTATCGTCTGATTTACACAAATCACACAAACGATGCTCATCAAGTGTAAAAATATCAAGAACTTCTGCATTAGAAAATAAACAAAGATAGTAAAAAGTAAACTTGGACGGACGCTATTTAGATATTTAAAAAGTGTTCGTGATTCTCTACTAATTTTCGCTGTTGCTGATAAAAATTCTACTTACCTTGCTGTCGATTTCCTCTAAAGGCACTTCATACTTTACTGAAATACCCTTCAAGAAATTCATCAAAATTTCATCATCTTTGATTTTCTCGTAACTAACCGAATTTAAATTGCAAAAAGTGACACCTGGAAATACCAGCTCATTTTTCCTGACAAGCTCGATTTTCGTGTTGACCGGATATCTATAATAATATATAAAAAGAACACGAGCAAAATCAATTATAAACTCTAGCGCACTATCACCGTATTAAACCTCCAAAAATTGAACTTATTTAATTAATAAAAAATCTATTGAATGGCATGCAATACCACAGAGTCGTTCACAACAAGAAAAAATATATTAAAGATATGAGAATAATAACTAACTTCAATTCATAACAATAGAGGATCGTAATCGATATTTAGTTTGATCACGTCGTGAGCCATGGACAGGGAGAGAAAAGCTCTTTAAAAGACTCTCAGAAAGTTAGGGAAAAGTCCATCCAGAAATTTCAAAATAGGACCGTTCACCTGAATGTCTAAAAAATATGGACTGAAATTAAGAAGCAGCCTGACAGCATCCAACATGCTGAGCCAGAGAAACTTCATCGATGGAAACAGTTAGAAATGAAGCGGAAAGGACAGCTGCTCTCGTTTTGGTCAAAAGTAAGTAGAGAAAGGGAATTTTTGTCATCATTATTCCAAGTTAATTAACGGTGCATACATATGTAAATGCACAATAATGCATGTAGACTCTTACATACAGGTCTACATGTACGCACACCTGTGTATACATAAAGTCCCGAGGATGACAACTTTTCCAGTGCGCGGCCACAGCGTGAAGCTGCCAAACGTCGATGCGAACTCGTGAGCGTTATAAAATAGATGGCAAACGAAGAACTTGAATGTTTCGATGAGAATGACGTCCACACAGACGGTTCAGAAATCCGAACCCAATCCATCCGCGTAGGTACCCTGGCTACTTCCAGCTGCTGAATCTAGAGACCCAAGGTGGGCAGAAGAAATCTAAATACTTGTTTTACAAACGTGACCTCAAAAATTACATTTCTTCTTTTACTTTTCAGTTCTTTTTATTTTAATTTTACATTCCTTTTATTTTTAAAAGAGCTGAATAAAGTTTTGTCTGTTTCCAGTTCATTGATATATATTAGATGATGTTCCCCACTTCACAGACTCGTTCAATCGAAAATCTGCATCCGTCCTGTACACGATGATCTAAATATCTTAAACTCATTCAAGGTTTATTCAACATGTGGTATACTTTTTGACATACAGATCTAGATATTTTAGGGAAAATATGTGCATACAAATAAAAACCATTGTATTTTGCTAATCTGAAAATCAGCAATTTAATTTTAGAAAGCACACATTTGATACACACACTGGCATAGGGGGAATGGTGAAATGAAACGAGTGCAAGTTCATATTTTATGCTTAACTGAAGTGTTTATGTCAGTCCATCTCACAGCTAATCACACGTAATGTCGTCGTCGCGTGGTGGAGTGATTTTAAATACTTTATTCTTAGAACCTACCATGACATGAGAAATCTACATAGAGTCACGTGATGCTACCGGTAACACCCACCCAAAACGTCACGTAAGTTCTGGACAGCTCCAAAGGAAAGAGAATCCCTTTCACGTGCACGAATCCCCGCCGATTCACGTAGGTAGCAATTTTGAATAAACTCACGAAATACCCCCTAAATGAGAAAGGCCGTTGGATTTCGCCCTCCCAAACACAGAGACGAAAACCGAATGTCTTTACAGCGAACTGTCAGCCAGCCATGCGTCTCTTTAAGGATGCACACTAAATCAGGAGCTGTGGCCGAGGCGTGAATCTGCTCGTTAATGATGAGGGCCGGGGGGTGGTGGGAAAAATAAGGGCAAAAGTAAGCGTTTGTACGAACCCTCTATATCTCATGATCAGTCCGAACACTTGATAGATGATCAGCACCAAGGCTCCGCAAAGCAGCAGCGACCAGAGGCCCTTCAGTACCAAGGAGACCGACTCTTTTATCCGTTTAATGCCGTGCGTGGACGTATTGTCTGCAAAATCTGCAACTACTTCCCTGACCGACTGCCGGAGCGCCATTTTAGAAGTTAGACCTGCAATGACAACCCGGATACCGCGATGCTATTAGGATGAACTAATATTTAAAAACAAACGAAGAAAATAGAATCTGTAGTAAATCTGTCAAATACGCGAACTAAATTAAAAAAAAAAAGTCCTTTAGTCTTTTTATTAAGAAGCAGAAATTTCTTTCATGCTCTACGTACATCTACGCAGACTGGGCTGGTACGTAACATCCGGGTGGCTGTTCGCGTGTAGCCGCGCGAGAGCAGGACGTCGTCAATACCGAGTAAAGGCGAACTCAGACACTGGAGAGCGGCTGTAAGTACTGCAACAATCAGAGAAATGACGATGCCGGACCCTGGATGAAGTTGAAATCCAGATGGTTTGTTTTCAGTAGCCAGATAACCGTCAACAGAACATCGGTATCTACGTGTAAACAGAACCAGATCGTCATTCTTACCTTGCACTGGGTGGAAAGTCATTACTACTTCATCTCTGATGACTGACACGAACTGAGCCACAGACAGGCGCCCTTATCTGCGGGTTAGTAGGGACGGGTTTACGGCAAGATCACTACTGATGCTGATCTGATCAAACGCCAAGTTAGACCACTCTCAAGAGAGAGTTAGCTTAGTGCCCCCACCCCCATTTCCGGACGTCACAGGCTGTTACTCTTATGGTCCTCCCAGAAAACGGTGATTCAATCTTAGGACACATGTTGCTGATTCAATGTTTTAAAAAGGTGTCTCAGAAGTGCTGGAAACAGATACGTCCGTCTTTGGTGTATTGTGGACATTCTCTGAGTTAACGTTTAGCAGTTTCAGCCACATTAATTGTGATATGTTTTTTGAAGTGGCTACTCCTATGAGCAGAGGTACTTAGGAGGTAATGACCAGCCAATTCGTACCCGTAGGTCCCTGAAGACTTTCTCAGCACATTTGGTGATTCTAATTTCTTTAGATCAAGGTATGTGCTGTTTTCGGATTCATCTCTACTTAGACCTTTAAATCTTTTGATTGAAATGTTTTTTTATGCTCGAGAATCGATACCATCTGAAATAGTTTAGCAGCAGTTCTGTCAATTTTGTCGGTCATCATTGTTTGGTAGGCCACCATGTCTGGCAGCCACTACATTAGAATGAAGGCAAAACTTCCTTCAGATAGCTCTGCGAACACATCACGTACCTGTTTCTCTTCTAATTCTTGACCGGTCCGGATGTTTCAATTAACAGATTTTCGCTACACTAAAAGCCGTCTCTTGCCCCTAAAATCACGGCAAACTCCAATTCAAATAAGGATAATTAGAAAGTATGGACGTCAGCTCTTTTAAAATGCTGCTGTGTAAAAATTATGAAGTAAAGGAATTTTAAGAATTTTTAAAAAATGCAAAAGAGATCAAAATGGCGAAAAGAATATTAAAGTTTATTTTTGTTTTTTTAAGGATTCAGTTTCATTTACGACTTGCAACAGAATTAATTGTTGTTGTTTTTCCTCAGTTCAAGGGCCGCATCCTTCCCGGGCAGACCGCGCGTTGATGTGGATGTCGTAAGGGAGGCTGCACAGAAAAGATAGACGCTAGCGGAGAGAACCCAGCCCTTAAATTACACATTTGTTTTTGGATAACCCCTAAAATACTGGCCGCATCTTGTTCCCCATTTGGCACTTCAAACTCAGAGTTCTTGTTTTCCAAATATTTGAAATCCGTTTTGAATGATCGCTATGATTTCCATGCCCCCTTTTACCTTTTCCCTTAAATTTGCATATTTTTTACTTGTTTGTTTTCTTCTTCTCCAGCTCTGGTATGAGGGAAAACGCGATTTCCCCGTCTCTGCGGCATTTCATTTGTAGGGGCCTTAGTTGGTTTCATAACGAACAAGGGCATAAGTGGGCTCCGAATATACCCAGACCCGGGCCACGGCCTGAACGGTGCCAGAGCCGCCCGCCCACGGAAATCATCTGTAGTCGCCGTGAGCCTAGGAACTTTTAAAAGTCAAAGCTGCGAGTGCGCCCTTAATAAAAACCCCGGTGACGTCACTAGGGGGTAACCCAGATTTTGGCTCGCGAAGAATTTCATTAAAAATGAGAGGGCAAAAAATTTGTTTTGCTTTGTTTACTTCTGAACACAAGCGAAACGCTATTTATAAAAAAAACCACTAGACGACGGGGAAGAAGGGTTAACCAGCCAGGTTGGCTTAAATGTAGTGAAAACTCCACAGAACCAATTCTAGCGAGCAGATCGATGATCGATGAGCAGCCCCACTGAAAAGAAGCCGTCGTTCTTTATTTAGCGAGCGAATTTGTGAGTTCCGGATTAATAGGTATAATTAGTTTTTTAACGAAGAGCCATCGCGGGTCACACGGGGCCACCTTGTTGGAATTTCCTGGTAGGTGCACACTCGAAGAAACCTTTATATCCGGTGTTCCCTCCAGACGGGTACAGATGACAATTCTTATAGAATGGAGCCTAAAAGAACCGTAAAGAGAAATAATATTATAAAACAGCACGGTGAAGTTATAATCCACATCTAATACAGATGTCAGACATTTAAGTAAGCTTTGGAACTTTCAAGTGGAGAAAATGTCAGTAAATTCATATAAAACTCCGCTGTTCACTAATAAAAGTAATCTAAAGTCAGAGTCTGCATCTGCTTTACCGTGTAAGCGCCATCTCAGGATGAGTTACTTCGCTAGTGCCTGTATGAACCGTGCAGACCGGACGACGGTTCACCTGAGCGCAGGTGAGGCCCATCGTCTTCACGGGATAATTCCGGATAAAGGCGAAGTTCGGAAACGGTTCTTCACAAATTCAAAGCAAATGTCGCCTTTGGCATCGAGTTTTTGTCTGGTGGTTTGGAGGGGGGATGAGATCTTATTTTGGAGAAATCGCGAGAGGTTTTCACCAGCACTTACCGAGGAACGCCAACAGCCTCCGACGACCAGGTGTAAATGCGCGAGTAGTCTACGGTCTCGGTCTCACCTCAGTTCGCTGCGAGTCGTTGATTTGACAACCGAAAAAAAAAAAAAAACTGTATAAAAAATTAACCACGGCGGCCGTCCGGTGTTTCATAAATATCCCCAACATAAAGTGGAAGTGCGGGTTACCACAACAATGGCTTGCAGACGACCAGCGAGCAGTTGTAGAAAGGGATATAAAAGCCGGGCTGTGTCAGGAGAGAAGCCGTTTGTACTTAAAGTAAACGATGCGTAGCCATGAGAGTGGAAGGCCTCAGAACAGAGATCTCGCTTCTATACGACTATACTCCGCTGACTGTTGGCCGGTGCTTGCTTTAATGACGTCTGTATGTAAGAACTCGCGGCACCCTTTTCTCTTGTTACTATTCTGATAATTTTCTGCTGCCCTTTCTCATATTTCAGATGTTAAAACTATTTCTTCGTTAAGCTGTCATTCAGCGTCTCAGCCCGATGACGAGTTGACAAGCTTGCATTTGCCGTAAACATTCTGTCTTCTTTTCGATCCTGTTTTCACAAAGGGATACAGTTGGGGGCCACCCCTCAACGTTCTCTCTTCCATTCGGACAGGTACATTTCTGTCCAGGCAACTGGTTTCGTCCACTGGACGAGGGAAGAGAAACTTCAGTCCACACAATTCTAAGTGTCTCAGGGTCAAGGTCACCAATCACCAAATGCGTACGTGGTAAAACCAATTAAATCCTTTCGTGTCTGTACTTCAGAAACTATCGGCTTCTGTATTCATACTTTTGAAGTAATTTAATTAACCTTGGAATTACTTCGTTAGAAATCTCTGCAAGACGGCTAAACTCTCTCCGCCGTTCTTCACAGCTAACACCAGGCGCCATCATTCGAATGGTTTGTGTCTTCCGCTCTTAAACCTGTCGTCTGGAGCCAGGCGACGGTTCAAACGAAGGCTCGTCTGTTCCTAGAACTGTCTGCCAGTCAGCAATCAGCCAGTTTTGCCTGCCCCTTCCTTATTCTGTTAGATTTCTGTTCAGAGCAGCTATGAAGCGCGGCATCCATCGACTCGGGTGTGACGCAGCTCGTCACGTCAGAGTTAACGGGGGGAGCGAGACCTTCTCAGCCGTCTCGCTGCCCCACCGGAAGCTCTGTCCTCAGCCTCTCGATTGCAAACTTCGACAAATTTCAGATAATCTTTAAAAGTGAATTCTAAGCAAGACTATTGCGATCGTACCAATAAAAATTTTCCCCAAAATACTCAGGTTTTTTCTTCCGAGTTTTCAGAGAAAAACGTGGCTTTGTTTAATTTCGAATTGCATTGTAGGAGATATTCATCGACGGAGTGTCGTCTGATAGAGGGGTCATCTGGAGGACGGCAGCTCCGAGAAGTACCACTTTCTGGAATTGTTGCAGCGTTCTCTAAAGTTTTCAAATTTTAGATGTTTTATACTTTTACACACTTAATTCTTATCATTGGCCGTTATTCGTAGTTTAGACCAATATCAATAAATATCTCTCAAGCAAAATTACACCATCTTTTAAGTGGATGGGGAGAGTAGTTGGCTTGAACTTCTTCCTACTGTCGACAAGAAATTAATAATATATTAAATATTAAAATAAATAAATATAATGGAATAAGGAAAGAAAACAAAACGTATGCTATTTTTTATGTATTAAAATTGTTTATACTCACTAAATATTTAATTACAATCGAAATATACTTAAAGTGCCTTTTAACTTCTTTATATAATGTTTCTTTTACTATAAAAGAAAAGTTATAGAAGGGAAAAAGCAGACTAACTGACCTGAACACTGTTTGACTGTATGATCTGCGCACAGTATATAAGTTTTCGTTCTTATATTAGGATCTCTGAGTTCTTCATGCGATATAACTGCCATTAAAAAAAAAAACAAAAACTGATGCATTGTGCTTCTTCTAACATTTTTGTAACTTTTTCTTTTGTTGTTTTTAGGTTGGATAGCTTGATGGGGGGGAACAAGTAGAAACGACCAGAACGGACACGCCAGCACATTAGTTAATCTTTCTTATCTGCCATCATAAGCAGATAACCGAGCTCTATGGCGGACCACGACTCACTGATTTCTTTCAGAAAGTGCACTTCTGATGTGTTGTCGTTACCGCTGTAAACACCTGAGCAGTTTCGACCGAAATTTATAAAATATTTAAACTATTGCCATGATCACATAACAAAGATTAGAAAGGAAACAAAATTCAAACTGTTGAGCGTTAATGTCTCTTTGAAAAATCAATATGTAGCCCCATTTATGCTATTAATAATTAAAGGGTTTTTTCTGGCAGGGACCGTTTTTTTATCATAATAAAGTTTTCTTTTCTTTTATTGCATTTATTTGAAATTTTTCTACTTGCTTTTAGACCATTCTAGATACGACTGGAATTGGGCAGTTTAAACACACGACAACGACAGCAGAGTTCGTTTTTGGCTGAGCAGATTTTCCGAAATATTTAATCTATGATCTGGTTAGGAAAAATTAACCCCTCCCCGCCGGGAGGAAGGTTGAATTGTTGATGCTAATGCCAAAAATCTCAAGCAAAATAAAATTAATTTTATAAATTACCGTTCATGTTTTGGATTAGTCCGATTTCATTATCCGACAGAATTTCCTTGAAATATATGTAAACAGTTTTCGGTGTATAATCATCATCTCCATAAACGTGAGCTCACTAATACAATAATCTATCAAACTATTAATGCATACAATTGGAAAGTGCTCTCTCTCTCTCTCTCTCTCTGTAATGACGTCAAGTCTCTCTCTGTAATGACGTCATCTCTCTCTCTCTGTAATGACGTCAAGTCTCTCTCTGTAATGACGTCATCTCTCTCTCTCTCTGTAATGACGTCAAGTCTCTCTCTGTAATGACGTCATCTCTCTCTCTCTCTGTAATGACGTCAAGTCTCTCTCTGTAATGACGTCATCTCTCTCTCTCTCTCTCTCTCGAATGCCTTCTGACGGTCTTTTCAGAGATAAAGCTCTGTGCGATAGAAATACTTGTTTATATTTCCAAGAAACATATGCTAATGTACATATACATGTTTAGACTAGTACATTCATCATACATGTGAGATAAAGTATACTTCATTTATCAGTCAGAAATTTTTGGAAACTATCATATAATCAAAATATAAATAAATAATAAATGTCTCTCAAACTTGACACGAATTAAACTTGAAACATTTCTACTTTTTGATTAATTAAAATTTAATAAAATTGCCCAAATCAGATTGTGTTTTCTTTGTCAGCACAGCCAAAAAAGGGGATAAAATTGAGAAATGTCGCAAACGATTTCAAAAACATTTTAAAAATTATTTTTTTCAATTTAAAGATCATCATTTCAGTCACATTATTCTCAATTTAAAGCCACTACATCTCGTTTTTTAAATAGAATATTTAAAGGAAGAATAAATAAATATCATGTATACATATCAGTCAGTTTTTCTTATTAACGGTTGGGAAATAATCCTACAGCTGTTTAGAAGGTTGTGAGCATCATTTTCAAAAGCAATGGTAAACAAAGAAGTCTCCCGTGAAATAATATTTACGGTTTGGTCACAGTCAGCTATTTCATCTGCTAAAAAAGCAAATACAATGTTGGTAGTAATTAATCTAAGCATCAAACATTAAAAGAAAGATTTATTTCTGTTTTTTTTTTTTTTTAATCCTTATTTAAGAAAATATATTATTTTAGCATCGGTTTACTATGATGGTTCCGACTTTTGAAACACGCCGGACCATTACAAGAATTGGATCTTTCGTGGTTTTCGAAATAGTTGGCAGTTTTTAAAGTATAGCCAGGGGACTATCTCGCCACCAACAGCTACTACTACTACCTGAAGTCGTTAACCAAGATTCCAGCTACGAATGGCCATCTGCGAATATGTCTTGAGGGATAGAGCGTAGTACAGGGCGTTCCTGCTTAAGAGTCGTATTGATTGATGCCCACTGCATTCCCAGGGGTGTCGTGTAAGCCACGATGGCTGCCAGTTTCCGCGCAACTGTTAAACTAAACTACGTTTTATTTTTTACATTTTTTTTTTTTTTTTTTAGAATTTTATGATTTAAATTTAAAGAAAAATGCAATAAAAAAAAAGCGAGCAGAAATAAGAAAGCTAAAATAGTGAAATAGTGGTTGGTTCGCGCTGACATCTAACTAAAAATGGCCTCTAGTGGGCGTGGTCTTCTTCTTTCTATATGGGGGGGATCTTGAAACCGTTTCAAATTTTATTCAATAAATATACATAAACATATGCCTAATTTTATAAATACAACTGTAATTTGGAAATACGTATTTTTGGATGATTAATTTTTGTTAATTATTTTTTTTACCGCGCATTTGTAAGTAGTTGTCTCCCCTGGTCTCAGATGTTCCGGGTGTAATTATGACTCCCTTCCCTGACTTTATTCAGTTTTACGGTAGGTACACGTGGCTTTATTTCTATATCATCTTAGTTGATTTTCTTTGACAGTTTTGCTAAAGCTTTTTTAATATATATATATATTTTTTTTTAAAATTTTCTTACGCGATCGATCCAGGTATTACATAAATACAGGAGTATATCACACTGTGGCGATTCTGCTCTTGAACAGGTCACTGTACTTGTTCCTTTCATTATTCGCCTAACATCAAAGAGAACTTTAATCTATCTATCTATGCTGCTCTTCTCTCCTAGAACTCCACACCGACTCATTCTCGAAAAGGAATATCAATAATACACTTCTCTCCTAGAACTCCACACTGACTCATTCTCAAAAAAGGAATATCAATAATACACTTCTCTCCTAGAACTCCACACTGACTCATTCTCAAAAAAGGAATATCAATAATACACTTCTCTCCTAGAACTCCACACTGACTCATTCTCGAAAAGGAATATCAATAATACACTTCTCTCCTAGAACTCCACACTGACTCATTCTCAAAAAAGGAATATCAATAATACACTTCTCTCCTAGAACTCCACACTGACTCATTCTCAAAAAAGGAATATCAATAATACACTTCTCTCCTAGAACTCCACACTGACTCATTCTCAAAAAAGGAATATCAATAATACACTTCTCTCCTAGAACTCCACACTGACTCATTCTCAAAAAAGGAATATCAATAATACACTTCTCTCCTAGAACTCCACACTGACTCATTCTCAAAAAAGGAATATCAATAATACACTTCTCTCCTAGAACTCCACACTGACTCATTCTCGAAAAGGAATATCAATAATACACTTCTCTCCTAGAACTCCACACTGACTCATTCTCGAAAAGGAATATCAATAATACACTTATTTATTTTCTTATATTACAGTAATTAGCGTAATAAATGCCAATTATTAATCGCTTCTCGACAGATAGCGGAGATGCTTTTAACTGTCTGACCTGTTTAAGATTGAATTATTTATTAAATCATTGTTTGCTACCAATACCAGCAGATCATCCCAAGCCTGTTTTATTTTTTATTATTGATTACTTATTTAAATATTTCGGGTTCAGTATAGTAAACACGAGGTTATTAAAGATCTTAGTGTGATGTCAATGAGCAAGTCTATTAATGCCAGCACGAGAGAATTATGCCGTAGATGGGAAAGTGAGACGAAAGGATTTTAATTATTGCCGCATTACTACACCACTTGTCAATTCTAGAGATTATTGTTGGCCATCAAATCTGTATTAATTGGATCTCATTATGTGGTCACTCCCGACAAAACCCTTATGGATACAATATCAAAACTACGTCTGTTGTACGTTAGAATATATAAAACTGCTATTACGGCTATTAAGGCCACTGCTTTGATTGATGACGACGATGGGTCTGTAAAATACAGAACGGATACTTCAGTAATTTGGGACGTTCCTTTCTGGATTAGTCTAATCTCTTTTAAGCTACTTGTAGTTTACAAAAATCGGCTAATCACAAAGACATTAACGTAGAAATATTTTTAAACTTTTAAAAATACTGCGATCTCTTTTTTCGTTGTAGCTTGAGCCACTCGCAATCCCTCCGACATATTCTTCCTCCCTCATCCAAACTATCCGGATGCTGAACTTACGGTTAGTCGTCAAATTCATCAAGAACTCCATCATTGATGAACTTGAAAACAGAGATATTCGGGTGGGTGCCACTGCTCAACAACTTCCAAGATTTTCGGGATTTCCCTTAAATAAATACACCAGAAAGTCTGATATTCACGATCTCACAAGGGGCTATCACCATGGAGAGTTTCTGTCACTCATCCGATACTCTGGCTTCAAGGGAGAAAATGGGAGCCGTTTGTGTGCCAACCAGATGAGCGGGCTGTTCCCTGACGGTTCCTCACCTCAAACACCCCAGAATTCGTTCACCAATCAGGGAAGCGAAGAAAGAAGGCATTCAGCTGTATCTGGTGGCCACGAGTGGGAGGACTGATGATGACGACGAGGTGCTGAGGAAAATTCCATCTAAAAATCTTTCAAAATTAATTTGATTTAAAGAAAAAAAAAAAAACTGTTTCTTTCAGTAACGCTAAGTTATCGGGAAACCCGAACTCTTCCTGCCCCCGCGGTGTTGCTATTGGAAACGCTTATATTCTGGGATGCAGGGAATGGACCTCTAACTTCCCGGAAGCACAGGTTACTTGCCAGATCGGCGTGACAGAAATCAGCCGGGTAGTTCGGAGGTCACCCAGCTATCCTATCGGTGCTGGTGGTCCAGCCAGTTAATGAAGCTGTCTCGCCATCACGCCGGATGTGATCCAGATAGCGCTATCCTCTGAAGCTGCGAGCGACACTCGGCTGAAACCTTTCTTAAAAAAATAGCCGGGGAGCTCGGGTCTACGCCCACCGATACCAGGAGCTATAATTACAGGTTGACTAAGATTTTGGCACTGTTAGGTATCAAAAAAATATTTTAAATCGTTAAGGAAAAAAAAATAATAATCACAAATAAGTATATTTAAGAATGATAGTGCCAGTAACCGTATTGATGGCTATTTGTTTTCCTCCGGGAAGCCTGGCCTCCACGTTGGCTGGTTTGTGGTTCGCATACATTTCAGAGTATAGCGCCCACGTGCCGCCGGTCGTAAAGACTGCACGTAGGACACCGAGGTAAACTCCACTCGATCCTGTGTGTGGATGTGAACGATAAGAACTTCTGGCAACCATTCGTGTTGATGGTAAGCAAGAGGTAAAGCTGAATGCTGTTGAACATTCAGCTCCTGTCGCAATCGTACAAGAATAATTGATTTGGAGGGGCGATCGATACTGTGTTCAGCAACCCAACAGATGCTTTATAAAGTCTGTGATGCTAAAGGAAGAAGTTTCTTCCGATCTGGAAACACGTTCGGTACCTCATCTCTGCTGGTGTAAAATGGCGACTCTGGTCCCATCTAATTAGTTACCCACATAACTACGCCTTTAGCGAGTAACCTGCGAGCATAATCCGCGAAAGCCATTGTTCCGAATCCTGATCTACGTTATCCGTCAGGTGCAACAGTGATGCGAAGTGAGTACAGTGGAGGAAACTCTTTTGCATTTCTATTGAATTTTAAAAGCGTTTCGTGATTTTACTTCCTGTAAAAGTGCTCCATATATTTAAAGAGGAGAGGGGCGGCGCAAGTTCATTGAATACAAATTTAGAATTGATGAAAAACTTGGATGAGTGATTGTTTTTCATAAATTTGGGTTCTTTAAAAGTTTCAATAGAATTGCTGTACAATCTGCAACAAAGTAAATAAAGAGTCTCCGTGTAATCCAAAGCTGGAAAACTGTTTGTGGTTCATGGGAAATACCGTTAATTAACACAAAACTATTCTAGTTTGGGAAACGTATTGTAGATGGCGGAGAGAAAGAGGACCAGCCGTTCAGTTAGTTATTTTGGTTGTTGAAAACAGAGTGAGAAATAGGTATAGATAGACGCAGGTCCATCTGTTGCTGAGTTTCTTGGTCGGTATTCTAACTCGCCGCTTGGGCGATGTCATGATAGCATTTAAATCAACGATGGCAAAGTTAATCGCTTATCTGCCCAGACGGAAGTACTAGGTACCACGAGGCGAAGAAATGTTGATGCTAGCTATCTGTAACCATGAAGGAGTATGTCTACACAGTTATGGCCCCCAATAGTAAGGAAAACACTGTACCATAAATCCCGAAAGATGAAAAGACAGTATCTTCAAGATAATTATGATCATTATTTCAAAATTTTAAATAGCAGCGATCTATAGTACCGCTAATGTCGCTAATATGATATTTCCCTTGTTAATACGTATAACCTGTCCTCAACAACGAATAATAATAATAATAATAATAATAATAATAATAATAATAATAACATCTTAATTTTAAGTAAATACAAATATTTTTCTTGTTTTATTGATCGTGCCAACCTTATATTTTTTTCAAATAATTAACTTTAAAGTTTTCATCGAGAAAATAGCTTCGCAAAAATGAACCCTTATTTTAACCATTTAGAACAGGCTTAGCGATTATTACAAATATTAGTTAGTTTGGATTTTAAACATTCAAAACGGAACCTTATCGATGTTTTCGAAAATTAATGAGAATTCGGGGCGTGAGGACGGGAAAAGCATATTGGCCTTTTCAATATTAGAAAATACGTTTTTAGGAAAAGGATTTTTAATGAATAATGGAGGCAACAGGTAAGATGTGCGGCCATAGTCTAAGTCATATAAGTTTCACGTCTCTTTGTAGCCACCAAGCTAAAGTAGCTCTTTATCTGACGGATGTGGATGACTCTCCGCTGGGCCACCGAGGTTCACCATACAAAACAGCAGGTGTCGTGCTGTAGTTGCGATGTTTTATATTCAAGTTGGTAAAACAGTTCTGATATTTTATTATGTATAAAAGCCATATATTTGACAAAAAATCTGCCAGTTGGACCAAGAAGAAAAGTTAAGGAAATATAAGTATCCACGTCATCAGTAAAAAGCCATTTTAATCTTTTATTTTCAAGTACACAACAAAATGGTTAGGATTTCTAGAAATCGCTAAGAATATTGTGGGAAAAGAGATCGCGCGCTCTCGGTTTACGAGATTCGGTCGGAATCCACTTCATCAGTTTTCATTTTCCAGGTTCGTCTGAAAGTTAACAGTAAACCATCAGTTAGACCACCGCTGACTTCCAAAAACCACCAAAGACAGCTAGCCTTCAGCACGAAGACATTTTATGTATAGAATCAGCAGACAAACGCTCACATTAGTTTTAAACCTCATTGTGTGGAATCACTAGCACATCTGCCTTGATTTTATCTACATCTTCCTTGATTTTACCTACATTTACTTTGCCTTACCGCTGGCACTACAAACAATTAACACGGCACCATACATTTATTTCGTTACCTGTAAAGGTAACACATACATATAACATTACGGGTACATCTATTACAGCGCTTTAAAAACCTATCCAGGAAGTGCGGTATACAGAGCTGTTTCAAAACTTCGTTACCAAGTGACAAGGGAGACCACGCCCGAGATACGTTAGATAGAGGTGGGGTTATATGGCTACTAAGAAAGTAAAACGGCAACCAAATTTATTGGATGAATCGCGGAAAGCGCTGTAGGGTAGTTGGAAGAACATCCCACAAACATACATTGTCATGACAAGATTTCATGCTCTATATAAAGCAAAGAGCTCATACCAAATATTAATTCACTGTACAACGTATTCATTTTGCGTAATGCGGTATTAATTATGTATGTATTATATACGTCACTCGGTTGCAATTACACATTATTTGTCCACAGTGCGTTTCCATAATTATTTCCAGTACTCTACATATCTATGAATATTGATAAAGTTTTTCTTTAACAAAAAAGACATTCTATATAAGCTGTTTATTTCATACAGAGTAGTTTTAAAATATTATTATCAATGTATATTCTTTACAAATATTCATAATACGAACAATTCTTAGATTTTTCACTTTATTCTTTCTGTTGGGATTTTTTTTTTTTTTACTCTAAAACTAATAGCACATCTTTAATTCTGAATTTTCGAGTTGCGTTCCATCACGACACTTTAGCACGCTGAAAGCTAATATTAGTTCTTTTTTAAAAACTCGAAGACCAAAAAGTAAAAAAGAGAGGGGTCCTAGTGCGCTCTATATGGTGGCGAATGAGACGACGTCTCGAGCAGAACACAAGAAACACTTCCGGATGACGTGAATCTCAATACGAGGCGACCTCAGCAAGTTGAGTTAAAGGCTGACTCACTTTTACAGACCCTCTCCACAAACTCCATTCCCAGCTCCCGCAGCTCGATGGCGTCAGAGGCCCTCAAGATGTAGTTCCTCTGGGGCGTGCTCTTGCTGGCGATCTGTTCGATCAGCGACTCGTGGTTGTAGCTGCCCACCACCACCACGTACACCTCGATTTTTCTCCGCTTGGCTCTCTTCGCTTCCACCACGGCCAGGTTTGGCCTGACCAGCTTCCCCGCAATGAAAACGACCGCCACGTCGCGCGCCTTTCTCCGGCCCCCGTTTTTCTGCATAAAGCCGTTCTTCCTGAGATCCTGCAACAGCGGGTGCAGCTCGGTGAGGTGATACTGGTCCAGGTGCTTGAGAACCTTCGCTTTCGTTCGGTATTTGTTTAGTCGGAAGCCAGTGACATCCGGGCACTTTCCCGTGATCGCCCCCACCCGGATTTCGTCGCTCTGCAGATCCTCCTGTTGGATAGAGGTTCGGATGAAGTCTACCACGCCGGCCGTTCCCCTGCTTCCGAGTTGAGAGGGGTCAAACACGAAGTTGATGTCCACCGGTCCGCCACAGGCTGAAACAAAGCACAGAGGATTAATACACCGTCTCCAGACGGTTCACTCACACACACACACACGGTACTTGCGACTTCGTTAAAGTTGTGAAATTACTACTCACAGTCCCACTTCGTTGAGAAAATATCTGGCTCCGAACACATCTTCTTTGACTATAGAATAGCATAACTCGATACCTTACGACGAAAGAAGGCCAAAGACTTTTTAACGAAGTAACGGCGCTTCAAATATGTGAAGGTCGTGTACTGACCTTGGCAGGAACAGCAGGTCGGTAGATTAAATCACACGTACTTTCTTGTGTGCTTTTCGTTTTGGGTTTTATTGAAGGATATCTTGGATTTGATTTGGCTGTCCGAAGGATGTGGACCACTATTTTCGGTTTGGGATGTTCCTTGATGTTTCGTAGATCGTTCGCCGGTGGAATCTCCCTATTGTACTCAACAAAACTGTCATGGAGATTTTGAAGATGAATGCCTCTGGTAGACGATGCTCACCCACATCTGCGTTGTTTCTATAGTAAAGTTGCTATAATTTGTCATATCTCTTTTCCGACCGGAATATTTATACGATAGGGATGTCTATTGACTAAATATCCACGTATTCTGTCTGGTCTCATCCTTTTTGCTTTATCTTCAGCACCATCTTAAAACGATCGAGCTATTTCCTCTTTAAAATGGATACTCTGAACCGTAGCAGGACCCATATGCTGGTCGGACCGCCCAATCACAGGGAAAAGCTTCGTTGCTATAGGACGGCACAAAGCTCTTCTGAAATAACCGGTATCGGGCGTTGGGGTAATTCTTGGAACGAAATCAATCTTTCTCGTTTCAATAAGTTTTTTTCGCATGAATCAGAGCGACACGTGTTACATCACATTAACCAGCAACATCTCTGCAGAGATGTCGTTTCAGCGCCATTGGACAAGTCGGTTACACGATGAGCACTTCCTGTTTTCTTTATCTGATTCTTGAATCCGGGTCTGATTTCTTCCACCACACACTACAATTTCTCATTTTACCAACATAAATCGTAATCTCAGTCATATCACAATTTATCGTTTTCGAATCATCAACTACATTTGTGTTGTTATCGCATCGCCATCACATTCCATTAGCACATCAGATTCACCATTATCTGAATCATTATCATCCGGTTCGTGAACACCATCACCACCATTCTCACCAGATTTGCTAGAATCCACAACATCGTAAATATTTTCCTTTGTAGATAAAGTAACAACGACCAACAATCGATTTCATTCCAAAGTATCTTAGACACTTTTTTGGAATACTTTCAATGTGTCTTCGTGTTTATCTAAAAACTCTTTCAACTTATTTAGATTCTGGGCGATCAGTTCTACCATCACTTCATCACCCATCATTTCTGTAACTATATCGCTTCCCTAGCTTCGATACTGGCTTAGAAAGGCCATGGCTTTGGGAAAATACCAATTGGACCTTTTCCGTCCTGAATTTTAGTGTGGATAAATATTTTTATTTGTAATCCTACTTTTTTTTTTTGAAACAAGAAGAATTCCATACAACAGCCCGCCATTTTAGTAACAACATACATTGTCGTTTTGAATACTGATTTCTTTTATTTCAGGAAAATCATTCTTCACGTGCATCAATAAAGTCTCTACAATAGATAACTTTGCTATGCGATCTTGTTTTGGGTTTCCAGCTAATGACATGTGACCGTAATAACGTATGATAAAATTATTCAGCTTTTTTGCCTCATTTTCAACACCAATTTCACTTGGATCTTGACGAGTGTAAATCATGGAACCATGCCACCATTTCCCATTTACCATGATGTTTAAGTGTCTTTTCAAAAAATGTGTTTATTCTAATTTCGTCTTGTAGACCACTACCACATACGTTACATAAGGGCAAATTTTTCAAAAGGCTATCAATTCGCATTCATTGGTTATGAACACGTAAACGATGCCCCATATACAGTTTACATTTGGCTTAGTAATCGGATAGTACATGGACTAGTGAAATGTTTTACTTAATGGCACGAAATAGTAATAAACAAATATCGAAGACTTGTCTAAAGTGTACATCACTCACTTTAGTTTGTACACAAGACCCATTTAAATGGTCGGGATAGTGTCCTTTAATAGTGGCTGCTGCAGCAGTCAACATAACGAAACATTCATAGATCCTCAATCATCGATATAATTTGATTCAGGAATCTCAAGTCATCAAAAATTAGTATTTCGAATGCGTAGTCCACTGCGTTCGAATTAGTCAAAGCCTTAGAAAAATTGTACAATGTTGCGGCACCGATTCGATAATCTCTCTTTGGATAATATTCCACGTGTATTCTGTACACTGTCTTGCAAACTGATTGTCGTAGAGATCGAAGAAGTCTTCTTTGTTGCCATCAACCGTTACTTTCTTCGTTCCACGGGAAAGTAAATGGATATATGCATAAAAAATATTAAATCCACCGCTTTTTATACTGTGTCTCTTTGCAAAACTTTATAGTCGAAACCAATTGTTTTCCACTCCTCAAATGTTCAAAATGGCGTCTAGGCGTTGCAGTAATGTCAAGGAATACGCCAACGTATCTCTTGATTTTGTCCGTTGGTAACGATTTTTAGACAAGAACCAACACTATACAACGTTGAACACCTGTCTCGCAATGCATGTTGTACTAATAACGCATTCTTGATAATTGCGTTATCACCATCTACCTGGCCTCTTGGAATCGCCATTTTCTTTGTAGTAGCTGAAGCAAGAGCATCACCATCGATTGGAAAAATGATCTTGCATAACTAATTAAATGCTGTTCAGCAAAACGTTATCCTGCCTTTATTTTCATGACAAAAATCTAATTTTTCTCCATAAGTCCAGCAATAGTATGTCCACTAAGAATACTTAGTTTCAGAACATCTCGAATGTGAAAAATACTATTGAGAACTCTACCAGGAACGTTTGGAGAAGCGATACTTTCCCTATATGAGTCTTAAAAGAGTGAAGAAAACAAATAAAAACAAGAAAGGAGAGATGGGTTTTGTTTTCTTTGTAAAAATTGAGTAACCAATCACAAAAATTTATGGTCGCTGTTCTGTCAATCACTACTAAGTAACGGATGCTGTAGTCAGCTGTCAAATTATGGGGGGATTCGCACGACTACATGAATTCTTCATAATAGAATTAAATTCCAAAAGAAAACCAATACAATAAATAAAAAAGTACTCGAATCTTAGTAAGAGCACAGCAGCAGGTGAAAAAAAGAGAGTAGCAATAAGCTTTCGGAATTATACAGATCCTAATAATTCAAAAGCATCATAATTTGCATATCCAAACATTGTTACAGGAATAAGATGGATCATCGACATAAATGAACTCGCTTTCCTAAAAAACATTTCATACTGAAAGCGCGTGGTAGCCATCTTATCCAGAATCAATACGAGGCTCGCCAAGCCATATGTTTTTGCTGTCTCTAGATGTTGGGCATCAAATAATTTGTTTCCCATGTAAGTGTAACTGCCGAAACAGGAACGTTCTGGCACCTATCACTTCATGTAGACAGTGGACTGTTTTACTCGCCAAATTCTTAACGACTTCCAAAAATTTCTTGTAGCGACTTTTGTACAACCGTATGACTGGTATAATAAACGGGTTGTTCAACAGAAGCTCTTGGTGACGAGTGTCAATAAAGACCACTGGGCCTTCTTGACAGGCTCCTCACATACCGGCAGTTAGGGGGCCCTCACGGGCCATTCAGATGTTTACTAATTCATATTCTCTGTACGCTCATTGGGTCCGGGGTACAGGTTGGTTAGGCTTTTGACTCAGTTTGTTGAAGACCAATTTGTCAAACAGCGGATTTGGAGCAATGATTTTTGCGAGCATTTTGTATGAGTGTAGAATATTTATGGGTGAATGTGTAGATTCAGAAGGACACTTGTGCTTACATTTGACCAGAGCAACCTTAGCCCTATTCACCATATTCCAGACCCAAAATATAAACTTTTGTTGCTTCCTCGGTTATTACATCGCCCTGATGATATAAGCTTACGAGAACTTACGTGAACAACTCGGCGGATATCTAAGGGTGCAGTGACTAAGATAAGTCTCACAGCAGCAACTGAACACGCATGCAAACTTTATGGAAAAACCCAGGCCACCATTGGTAATCTGACAGACTTTAAGTCTGGATATTTACGTTTATGATCGAAAAAAGCGCTTTTAACAAATACTAAAAATGAACTTTCTAATATGTATTGTGTGTTGAACATGTATCTCAATATAAACGAGTTATTATAGCAGGGACCTAGGGTTTAAAATAAAAGTCTGCTTCCTCTATATAGAAAATTTTCGTATAAAGAAAAAACTGCTACCTTGCGTTGATTGTTGAGGAGGAGTTGAAGACAACTGGTTCTGCGAGATTTTAGTGTTTTGACGTTAACAAGGCCAATGTGATCGGGTCACAACTTATTGGCCGTCAGACTTATCAAACATCCGCGTTGGCTTTTTCGTCAATGCTGGACGTTGCTAAATTCAAGGCCGGTAACTCTGAAAAAAATTAGGGTCGCAGCAGCCTTCTTCTCTTGGAGATTCTGTGAGCTTGGACCCATTGTTGAAAAACAAAAACGAGCCAAAAGAACCATTTACTAGCAGATGACGAGTTCTTGATTTTCCAGAAAACCTACTAGATATAAATGGCGACAAACGCCTTTCAGTTGATTTCGCTATAACAGATGTAGTGATTTTTAGGTCATATTAGAATTGGGAAGAAAATTAAAATAACTGTGCGCTGAAAGGCACCAACACGAAAAGAAACCAGACTAAAACTTTTTATTACAAAAAAAGGGGAACATTTTTGTCGTAAAACATTGGATGAAAATCACTTTAGAAGCAATGAAATAAGAATGAAAGGAAAGAGCTGGTTAGTGCGTACTTACGTTGAATTTTAGGAGGCTCCGTTGTCGGTGGCGGCGGGGACGTTGGGACTGCGAAAGAGAAAAGTTTCGTGTTACTGAGCAATAATCTTTCAAGAAGAGGGACTAAGAATGGGGTACTGGACGAGAAGTTAACCACAATACCGCGCCTATCTTTACTCCCCCTTCCCCCCCAAATACTAAATTTACCAAGGGTTCTTATCAGGAGAGAGAGATGGAGAGAGAGAGATGGAGAGAGAGATGGAGAGAGAGATGGAGAGAGGAGAGAGAGAGGAGATGGAGAGAGAGAGATGGAGAGAGAGATGGTGAGAGAGAGAGAGAGATGGAGAGAGAGATGGAGAGAGAGAGAGGAGGGATGGTGAGAGAGAGAGAGAGAGAGAGAGGAGAGAGAGAGAGAGAAGAGAGAGAGAGAGAGAGAGAGAGAAGATGGAGAGAGCCTTCAGATTTTGAGAGAGAGAGAGAGCGGAGAGGATGGAGAGAGAGAGCGGGATGGTAGAGCGAGAGAGAGAGAGAGGAGAGAGAGAAGGAGGAGAGAGAGATGGAGAGAGAGAGAGATGAGAGAGAGCTGGTGAGTAGAGAGAGGAAGAGGAGAGCGAAGAGAGAGAGAGAGAGAGAGAGGAGAGAGAGAGAGAGAGGAGTCAGTTATGGAGGGTGTAAATTTAGAACAAAAAAGCCTACAAGCCCCCTTCTTCGCCAAAATTCGTGCATGTCTATAGTCTCGTTATATATATATATATATATATTATTACGCCCTTTGCTACCATTAGCTGGTTTGCTGATGATAACCTTAGTGAGATGATGTGCCGCTATCCCCAGCCAAGATTCCTACAGTGGTATCACAACCTAAAGTTAACATTTACGTGGCACTGCACGGCTGTCCAGAGCTTTGTTTCGTTATTTACAAAGCTATTAAAGGTAAGGCAAAGATGACGATTCGTCCAAGTTACCTGTGCCTACGCATTCCTTTCCAGAGATGATTTCTAAAACTTCAATCGGTGTTTAGGGTTAATTAAGCAGCCGAAATCGCTTTCATTTTCTTCATGACTGAGACCCCCTATCTATGTTACTGATCAGACGGATTATGGAATCTTCCTTCAACTCCTTTCAAGTGACGCGAGGGAAGTTAAAGCTATGGCTATACAGAAGAACTCGGACTGGTCAAGGTTCCCGTTTTTACACCCTCTAGGCTCCCCATCGGCTCTAAAACGCGCAAGTCTCTGGGGTTTCTGAGGTGTTACCTACACGAAAATATCACCGCTGACTTTGAGCGTGGAAACACAAATAACGTGGGAAAGAAGCAGACGTTACCATAGCAAACACTCGTGGCGAGCTCGTCCTTCAGTTTGGCCAGCGCCCCGTATGAGTCGACGGTGAAGACGTGGTTCTGGCTGCTGGCGATCGCCTTCAGCTCTTCTTGTGACACCCTTTTCCCCACTCCGATGGCTAACACGGTCACGTTGGTGACAGTTTTCAGCAGCCGGGCCTCGGCGGCAGTCTTGGCCTTGCTCTTAGACACGCCGTCGGTCAGGATGATGGCGATTCGGAGTACGCCCTTCCGAGCATCTGCGAAAATCACGTTCCTCAGATGTTTGAGCGCCAGAGCCGTCCTGGTTTCGCCGCCCGCTTCCGGAATGAACTTGATGTTGCTGATGCCTTTTTTCACCCCTTCCTCTGTGGAATAAGTTTTGAAGCCAAACTCTGATTCTGCCATGATTCTCGACCCAAAAGAAAATGCGGCGATGCGAACTTTGTCGCTGGCAATTTCGAATATGCCAACGACATTTTTGACGAACTTTATTTGTTTTTTAAAGTCTGGCGGGTAAATACTTCTTGACGCATCCATGACGACCGCGATGTCGGCCGGCAGTCCTTTGCATCCTGCATTATTTAAGATATATATAAGAAATATGTCAGCACCAACAACTATTACTGGAGGAAAATTCATCCTCAGTCCTTTCATGTGTGTGTTAAAAATCAAATACCAAATTTACACGATATTTACATTACATTTAATCTCTCTTAATATTTAAGATCATGGAAATGTAAAGGTTGTCTTTTGGTTCTTTACAGCAGACACTAAAACCAAGTAAAGATGACTTCTCGTTGAAAGTGTAAGCGTTGAACGTCTAAATGAATTTTATACCACGATAAAGAAAGCCTCCGAGTTCCTTGTTAGTAATTACAGAAACATCATCTACATACATTAAAATTTTTGAAGGATTGAATAATTATCAACAGACGATAAATATTACTTGTAATATTGTTAAACGTACTTTCTGTCTCTAATTTCAACCTTATGTCTGGGACTCATCCCTTTCTTGTCTTGTAAGCGAGTATAAACCCTTTCTGGCAACGACTCAGATGTCTGACGTTCGAAATGCGACAAGTAACAAAGTTTCAACACGAAATTGTACGTATTCAACTTCTAGACAGCTGTACGTAGTTAACGGAAGCCTGTATCCACTACTACTAGCCGTAGGTCAGTTCAGACTCTAGACCAACTAGAGTGGACGGATGAGTCCCCTGCACACCGATGTGCCAGAGTGTGGAGAAGGCCAGAGCATGGAAATGATTTTAAAATGATAACGTTGCTGGGATCTATCTCACTGTAGTGTGTGGTGGGGAAGCCGATCTGACCACAATGTTTTTCATAGGGGCATCAGAGCAGGTTTAAGATACAGTGAGGAGATTCTTGATGCTTACGTGCAACCATATGCTGGTTCTGACGGGAATAACTTCATCGTCATGGATAATAAATAACGTCTGACCTCGAGCAGGGCACAATCGATCGAATGGAGTAGCCAGCTCTTTGTTCAAACCTTAATCTAATTGAACACATTTAGAACATGCTTCAGGTTTCCATTGCAAGACATGCTGTGCTTCTATACATCTTGCAAACCTTGGTGGCATTTCCGTAGAAGATGGAGATGATTTTCCCCGGATCAACATCCAAAGACTGATCAGGAGCACTAGACCCTAGTGACAGCTCCAATCTGTGCTCAAGGCTCTAACAAAAAATACTGAATGAATTGTTGAAGAGGAATTTCCCACTTTGGAGCGAAATGCCAGTTTCTACATAGATAAGTACAAATATCTTCTTCTGCGTGATGCCTCTATCGATTGGCTGTAAGGCCACTGTTTAGCGCATCATTGGCCTTTGCCAATAATAATGTCTCTTCGAATTTTACTTTTTACACATTCTAGTTTTGCTTGTCTGAAACAGTCTGTGCACGATGATATTCGTGGGTTTGTATGGAGTTTGGAGAAGCTATGGGATGTTTACACGCACCTGGTTACCACTATACCTATCTTCACTATCGAATATGACAACAAGATCGGGATTATTCCTTTCTGATAGTCTTGATTGAACGTTGATAATAACAGCCAATGAAAACCTACCTTTAGACAGTACATCGTCTTCTGAATCTCTGAGTACTAAATCTAAAAAAAATAAGAAGAAAGGAGAAAGATACAACTTGCTGGAGGGTAACAGACTTCTCTCTACACGGCAAGGTAAAGCTGGGGTTTTGACCCTTTTCTCCAATAATTCAAAATGAAGCAAAGTTGACTTTTGGTTCACTAACTATTTCATTAAATGTTTCATACTACCAATAAAACCTATTTTTCACACGCCAGCCGTCAGAGGGTTAAATCGAAAGTAGCAACACTCGGACTACGTTCTTGTATGGACCAGCTTTTTACTCTCGCTGTTGGAAGTCAGCTTTTACTTGTTAGACAATAACTTCCGACCATTTTATCAAAACAAAACATTCACCAACAAACAGATCGACTTACTTCGTCTTTCTATCTCGTCATCATGAAATTCAACTGAAAAAAAAGAGGAAGTATAGTGTTTTCAGGCCGAACATAGATAATGTGTCCCCTCCCAATAACCAGATCAATAATATGATGCGCGCCCGAATTTAATTCGCTTCATTATTTTTAATTTTGAAACCACACAACGGTTTGGAGTACACTAAAGTTGCGGGGTTGTTGGAAATCAGTTTAAATGTGAAGTAAATCTCAAGTATATTTGTATCTTAAACAGGTGCGTCGGACCAAATGTTTAAAAATCTTTATATTGCAACAATACAATAACCAACATCCGGTTCTAAACACCGGCCCAATGGTATCAGTAACCGACACCCGGTTCTAAGCGCGGGCCCAGTCGTATCACTCTGATTTCCGACCACAGGTGGCGTCGTGAACTCTAATGTATTTTTCGGCGATCACCCAGTCGGTTTCTTCAAGACCTGAGCGCTACGTCAGCTTCTGGCAGCGTTGCATTGTGAGAACATTTTCTCTAGTAGTCTCAAACAGAAACTACAGTCGTGGCCAAAAACTTTTGCAACACTCTAAAATTGTCTAATTTTGTTTGGTAAAGTCGTAACGAGATCCACTGGATTTGCTCAATAATGTTATGTTAACACTTTAAATTGCCCACCGCTTTGTAATTTTTTCCCCCATAATGGGAAAATGAGTGAAGTGGAAATCTGAAGCGTAGTATGCAAATAAATACATGATTACCGAAATGATCTTAAAGCTGTGAGTGATTCAGTCAGGACAGGTGATGAGCGTGATTTAAAAATAATGAAAAATAGCTTATAATTTAAAAGAACTCTCAACGAGCTGCGTTATAAGGCCCTACTTTATCTTTTCTAAATCGCTGTCAGAACGGAACCAAGTAATTAAGAGAAAGCTATAAATGTCCGTAAAACAGGAGTTAACAGCTAGGGCAGTTCCCAATTCAGCTGCAGCCCAGAATCTTCGAGCTATCGGTTCTCCGTTTTCCACTACAAAGATCAGAATGTTTATCTTTTCTCCACGCTTCACCATTAATATCAGCATCTCGTATATTAACTAGACCTCAGAAGTTCGAGTCCCGGTCGGGGATGGCCTGGATTGACAGAGATAGAGTTCTTGTGGGACTCCAGTCCGGATCAGGTGAGCGAGGGAGAAGAACAATTGATGCGGCGATGCGATATAAGAAAAGAGAAAAAGAATTTGAATTTCAGGGGAAGAAAAGCAAACTTTCTATGTCTGTTTTTGAGTCAGCTGGCTAACGCCAGAGTGGACATACAGGGCCGTACTTCACAATGTAGAAGCGACTTGATACTTCTAAATAACGGTCGGAGGATGGTTCCTGGCTAAGGGGGTGCATGTGTGCAGAGTCTTCTGTCCGGTCTCCACTGTCAGAGATGGGAAGCGATTGACGTATGGAGGTGAAAACCGGGGAACGTCATTCAATATAAGGAAAACATTAACCATCTACTAACTGAAAGTCATGCTTGGTTACAGTCTTAAAAAAAATATATATATATAATAAAAAACTTTGTCTCTCCAGGTATATAAAAAAGCCACATTGGTTACCTTAGCAAACGATTTCAGATAAATTGGTACTGTAATTCTGTTTTCTTTTCAATCGAAATTTTCTGTTTTTAATTCTGGTTTTCTCCGTCGTGAAAACTGGACTCATCCACTGAGTTGTCACGACGCCTTGAGGTGCGTCACTGGCTTCGGAGATGGATACTACCTGTGGATGGATACTACCTATGGATGGATACTACCTGTGGATGGATACTACCTGTTGATGGATACTACCTGTTGATGGATACTACCTGTGGATGGATACTACCTGTGGATGGATAGTACCTATGGGTGGATACTACCTGTTGATGGATACTACCTGTGGATGGATACTACCTGTGGATGGATACTACCTGTGGATGGATACTACCGTTGATGGATACTACCTCTTTTTACTCACGACAAACTTACGTTTTCGTGGAGCAAAGAGAATAAAGAAAATTGTTGAGTTTCTTTTAACACTGATTTGTCAGGAATTTCCCAAACACCACTTCCTACAGAAAATTTTCGTGGCTATTCCAAGCAGCTGAATACTAATTATCAATAGTGTTTTCTCTGCTAATATACTTTAATGACAGTTGTTTTCGACCAGCAAGAGCAATCAGGATGATAGCCATTTGTTGGAGTGGTCAGGGAGACCACAACACGGACGACGGCGGACCTAACGCCCAGATGCCAGGTTCTGATCCTACCCTGCACCAGATTAAGACAGATTTTACTTAAAAGACCGCATCACTTAGGGATAATGGAAGCTCTTGAGGCTTCTATTTATTTATTTAGAACTAAAAATAAGTACTTACTTTGTTTCAGAAACGCCTCTGAATCCGAGACCGGTGCCATTCCATAGCCATTAGATGCCTGAAAAGAAGTACAGATGTAACGATGCAGGTCTGCGGCCTGTCTCCAGCTATTCTCGTCATTAACTCTTCCCTTGGAAGCCAAACACGTGTCACGGCGGGGAAGAATTGGTGTTATTAGAATTCGCTAGTCTATCCTTTTAGTTCTTCGTAGCAAAAAGGAATTTCTACGATTATCCGAACAGAGTGGGTCTGCGAGACTTTTACTGAGACGCGTCGCGCAGAGGTCACAGGTCAGAAACGTCCGGGCTCTTAGGGAGGGAGGTGAATCTTTGTAAGGGAGGGAGGTGTGACCAGCCCCTGGTAGCTCAATAATAATAGCATTGATTTTTAGCTGTTCAGTGCCTTGTTTCCAGCCTAAACCAAAGTACAACAAAAGCCGCAGAAGAAGAGAAAGGATCTGGCAGGTGACCGACCGTTTTATCTCACCTCCACTTTAAGGCAAATAAAGCAAAACAGAACTAGGGAAAAAAGGGGTGTCGCGGGAGGCGGCTGTTCTGTGTTCGGTAAGAAAATAGGGCTACACCAAGAGGGGATCGGTCGCCAGCGACCCCACTTCTCGTGATCTCCGGGTGATCCGATTTTAGAAAAGTCTACAGAGGTCCCCACTTCTTTTCTTTTGAAGTTGGGGGACTAAAATGGAAAGAAAAACCCATAAAGGGACGGCGAGGCAGCCATTTGTTTACCGCGAGGCCAGGGGTCTCCGCGCTCCTGACTGCCAGGGCTCGGTCGCTGGCCCCGTCGGAGGGCCAGTTTAAGCCTGCTCGAGCGATGAGAACGCCCGGCTGTTCCCCGCAAATCGAAATTAGCAGGGATGTTTGGGGGGGGGGTGGCGCTGGCTCCTCGCTTGGCCGACAGAACAACCGAAACCGGTGAATATTTCCCCGGACGGCCAGTAATCCCTCACCCGTCCGCGCGGATGCTGTCAGATGGACCCTTTCCACGTCGCGGACCAGAACATTCCCCACGCGGAAACTCCATCATCCCATTGCTTACATGCACGGCTGTTTTTCTAACTAATTTTAGTAAAGCACATAACATTAAACAGACTCAATAAGAAAACGCCTCTCGTATTTCACGCTAATCGCACGCGCGGCCTGCGGGCGGCTGCAGGTCTCCCCGGCGCTGTTTGCGAACATCTGTGATACTTTAAAGAAGTTAATCTCAAAAATGTGACGTGCACCGGAATTATGAAAGCAACTTTCGTAAACTGGCGAGATCTGTTGGAACTGAGCGCGCACAGAAGGCAAAGTTCGAACTCACCGCCAATGAGAACAGGAGAACACAGAGAATAGCAGCCGTGCGCCACATCTTTGATTCTCGTCGAGGAGGAGGAGGACTACAGACGGAGGAGCAGCTGGACGCAGAAAGTTACTCCTTTTATGGGATGAACATCGGACAGGCGGGTGATTAAGTAACCAGTCTGTCCAATCGGCGCCCGTCCGGGGGCAGTAATTAGCCCCACTGGTTGAAGTAGAAAGACTTCCGTTAATTAGCCTGCTGGGTTCGAAAATAAACTCCCACATACAATTTTAAAACAAAACAAAATTAAAAATGGAGGGAGACAGCTATCTGTTGGCTAAAGATGAGCTGGGTGAGCTGCTGTAAGAACAGGTCGGCATAATAACGTACAGGAATGACGATTTTATTTTTTAAAAAAAGAGAGGGAGAAATATTGCTTACGAACGCGAAAAAGTGCGAAAACCAAAAAGACAATTTGTATGTTAACCTATAAAAGAAAAACAATAAAGGAATTATTAAAGCAGACTTTGTTTGAACATATTCAATGGCATCGACTGCTCGTTTTCATGAGATCTGACTGGAGATCTATTCCAGGATGTGCCAGTTATCAATAAGAGGAACAGGAAGCCGTCACAGGATAAGGGAAGTGCCTGTCTTTAAGATAGTTCGGACTATTCTATTCGCAGTGAACTTAAAGCTGTTCGCTAATCCCACGATCTGACAACCTTCTGTACGTACTGTACATTAAAAAAGTAAATATGCTCACAGAGCAAATAACTGTTCAGAAAATTTGCAGTACGCAAACCGAAGTTGTACTTTTGTACATAATGGGAGAGTGCGATATTATAATATTATATTCCTAACAAATTACAGGTGTATACTTGACGGTGGTTCAAGTAAACGTTACTTTTCTCACAATTTAGCTCAGAGATGGCGCCACTTGTCTGCTGGTTCACTGGCATGGAGACGCCGAAATAGTGTACTAGAATCAAAATGGCGGGCAGTAGTGTAAATGCTAGAGTCAGTTAGATAGTGAATAACTGCACATTTTTTTTTTCGCTAAGGAGGAAAATTCAATTTCTAGAAGTTTACCGCAGAGCTACAGCAGCCCGAAAACTTGTGTGCACCCGACGTTTAAAGCTGCGGGTGTCGACGATCTTAACACATCGACAGCCATGTCATTGAATGGCGGCGGCGCAGAAGAGTGAGAAATTTCACCAAAGAGCCGCTCATTGAAACAATAACCCCGACAGCATGTCTGGGCTTCCGTGAGCATAAAAGCTGAACAGTTTGGGTGAGACGCCGTCGAAGATGACATTAGGAAAAGAATCGTCGCGTAATGAGGTCTACTGGCAGAAAGTCGTCGCCCAGTAAGAGGATGGGCCCGATCACCTTCCAGCTGGCGGGTTAGGGTTAAAATGATGAGGATGGTGCATCTTTCCTGCTCTTCAATACGTTTAACGGAGCGTTATTATGCAAATTTATCAAGGTTAACTGGGCTTCGTCAAGCGCATTTCTTTACAGCTGAGTTCGGGTTTAAGTGAGAGAAAAGAGTCTGGACAAGATGTCGTCTGTTCTCGTGGTGTGTGCCTACTGTATCGCCGTGAGTAAAGGACCTCTTCCTTTATTCAAAAAATGGTTAAGAAAAATGTAGTTTTTTCTTAAAAAATATTATTTTAAACAGTTGTTATAACCTTGATTTTGACACAGAGTAGAAATAAACAAGAAAATTATATTTAAAAAATCCCAGCGATTAATGGCGAAGTAGCTTCTGATGCGTGAGTAATTGGTCAGGGTGTGGACAAAATTAAACTGGCAATAATTATGGTGCTAACTCATGTAGCCTATTAAAGAATTTCTGTTGCGCGATGGCTTTAATAATCACAACCAGTCATACTTTGATAAACACATTAACCGATGTCGACTCTTCAATGGCGATTCTCTAATTATAGAGCAACCCAGGAATATGGCCCGTGTTACTGTGAGCGAAAGTCGACGGCCTGTTGCGGCGGGAAGCGAAACGCAGAGATGGAGGGGGGGATATGAGAAAGGTGAATGGAAGGGGACAGATCCGTGGAGATTATCATATTGATTTGTCTTGGTTTTTTTGTTTTCTCGGTATCCCTGGAGTAACTGTGCCGGAGCTTCCGAGAGTCTGCGGGGGCAAAACAGAGAGCCCTGCGCGGAGACGTTACCATGGCCGTTGTTTCCTTCACACATATAACATCCGTCCTAAAGACCTCCCGTTCACACTTTTCCACACACCAGAACCATTAAAAAGGGCATAACTATCGCGCAATTACGCAAAGCATCTCCCCTGTATTGTAATTATGTCATTAGTTAATGTAACTGTCGTTGAGACGTATTTCGGTTGGCGTCAGCCAGTTTTCATCCCCCTCTCTTTTAATTAGACCAATCCCTGCATTCTCCGGCCATCTGATGTCAGTTTAAAAACAAGCGACAGCGCCCTCATCACCTGAGCGCTGCTAATGTTTCCAAGATTAGAATTTGTATCATTTATCTGGTTATCAGGGTGTGTTTTTGTGTTTTTTTTTTATAATTAAGCCATCGGTTTTAGGCGAAAGGTTTCTGGCGCCAAAAGGTCAAAGTTCTGTTGTCTCCGCATGATGACAGGAGATGTGGCGGAATATGGTGGCATTTATAGATTTCTGTGGAGGTTCAAATGTATTCACTGTGGCAGAATAAACTTCTTGCGTGCTTACCTCATTAAAGCAAAAGTGAGAGCCATCCAATCAACTAAGATACTGATCAACGTTACGGAACAACAATAAGAACGACCCAACTCACGCATTTCCACTTCTTCTTTACCTTTGAATTATTTCATTCGGATTCTCGGGGAATTTCCAATCTGCGAGACTGGAAAGTTTTGCTTTCCTTTTTGATGACTTAAAATAATTAGGACCATCATTCTGTAAAAATATTTTTTAAAAGAACCAACTTCACTTTGCATTAATTCAAACTCTGAACATCCTAACAAGACGAGGGCACCAAGTCTGAGCCGCACGGTGTAGATAAGGTCTGACCAAAACAAGCATGGCCGATTTCTTTATCAACCGCCTGACTACACTGATTAGTATATTTCTGGTCATGGTAGATAGCTACCCCGAGATCTTCTAAGAACAAAAGCAGATAACACTAAAAGTAAACAAGCCGGCTGACCAACTCTGAGTTTACCTTTTGTTCTCTTCTGGTCAGCGACCGAAACTGTGGAGGCAAGATCGGTTGATTTAATGCGCATGACATGCTTGGGGTTCACAGACAAGCCCTGTATTTCAACTTACTTCAATATTAAAACAGATTCCTTCCTTTTTTAACTTTGAAATTTTAACAAGTAAAAACTTCTTTGTGTCCATATACCAGGTCTGTTGTTGTAAGAGTTCGATGCCATCTTTACACGAACGTTAATTACCTTCCCCCCAAAAACCCCGCTAGGTGGCGTCAAATAATTTTTGCTGCAGATATTTTCAAATCTGTGAAATGCGTCAGTAAAAAAAGTCATACGCTCGGGGACATTGACAGAAGAACGTTCGTTTCTTTTTACAGATTAATAAGCTGCGTTTACGACGACTGCTCATCGCAATCTGCACGGCTGTGATTATCAACAACATTTGATTTCTTGACGTCATTGTTTGACGCGCCATGTTTGGTTAGTATTATCCTAATATGCACCTCCAGAAATATGACCCCTGGGCGGGTCTCTCTTTTGTTGTTGTTGTTGTTGTCTCAAACCCCATAAATGCGATTATCGTAAACACAATTCAGGCAAAGGAGGCTGGAAGCGATTAAAGCTAAAGCTTTTTCGATTTTATAAGTGGGAGGAAACCGAAAAGGCGATCGCATTGGTGAGGGAGAACAGAGGAAGCGAACTCGATCTCAGCAGGCCAGCGGGCTAACCACAAGACTCCCCCCGCCGCCAAAATCATCCTTTAAAGAAAAAGAATAAATGAGGGCGAAAGTATCAGCGCAATTAGATATAAGAAAATATCTTTAGTGACAGAAATGCTAATGAGCAGAATAAACAACTAGCCAGTGGCCCAGTGCATTTAGTAGTGACGGTATTCATCAGTTTGAGAATCGTATTGACGACCTTATTTTTTTCTTGGCCCCACGATGGCCTCGTGCCCTTTTGTAAGTACCAAAGTCAATTAAACTAAATTATGATCTCATAGTTCGTGCTACTGTCCACGCGTTCAGTCAGATATTTTATAGATTAAATATTGAAGATTTTTGTGCAAATCAAAAGCAAGTCTGTCGTTTCATTGCCTACTATAAAAAAAAACAAGTAAAATGAACATAATTTGTGATATGTGACAATATTTTTGTTATTTTATAAAACAAAGAAAATTATCATTAAGTGGAAAAGTGATTACTGTCAAGAGCAACTTCATCACTGCCAGCATCCGTTCTGGCCAGTTATGACATAGTTCTGACATTGGAGAAATATTTCCCAATATCAAACATTGTGGAGATTTGGGTCAGTGTGTGTCTCTGTCCCGTACATTCCAAAGCTTTCATAAAATTTAAGCGTTATAAAAATTGTGCTAAACGCCAAAGTAAATGTTAAAAGTCAACCCGTTAACTAGTTTTTGTATCTTTATGTCTTCGTTAGAACCAGGATTCCATCTTTGTGCTGCATATTCAAGATGTTGGCAAACTAAGGTCTCTCACATTGGCTCCAAAATGTCCCGGGTTTTACGGTTTATTGTCTGATTAACGATTCTTGTTAGTTTTATTAGCCAACAAAATACATCGGTCTTATTATTATTATTATTATTGATATTTATTCCAAATATCTCTCTGACACTACTTTTTCTAAAATAGTTTTTGAAACGCACATCGAATTGAAAATATTTGTTCACGCAGCTGCTTCTAGTAATTAATAATCGGCCTTTCAGGGGTGGATTTCAGGCTCATTAATCGCACTAACTCTTTTCGTTAAATGACCTTTACGGTAATTGAACTAATACAGCAGTTACGTCTCGCGTGCAAGCAATCAGTGAGTGACATCGGCAGGTCTCTTGTCGAATGGGGTTTGTAAGGCGAAGAAATGGTCTTCCTCTTCGGTACTCACCTTCTGATATTCTCGCTCATAACAAAAGAAATACTCATTCAATTAAAGGACAACTTCACTAAAAGTTATCGTAATTTAAAAAGACACGTGCGCAACATCGCTTCACCCTGATCTCGGGTAATCTGATGATTTGCACGAACTGTTAATGGTTTTCTGGGTCCGGGCCAAAATCTTACGGTTTTTTTATAGATTTATTTACTGTATAATCGTCTATTGCGTGATTCAGTATTTTCGTATAATCTGTTTCAAGAATTCGGGACCATAAGTTTTCTTAAAATTGTGTTCAGTTACGTAAAGCTATGTGAAGCTATTCTGGCTATCTAATAATAATAATAATAATAATAATAAATAATAATAATAATAAGGTAGGGGGAGAGATTTCACGATTATTTAAAAACGGAGCATCTTTGAAGTCTTGGATTCGAAACGCTCGGCGGAAGCATCTCAACGAAGTAGGAACTGACACGGGAATTTCCGAAGGAAAATCGGAGGAGTGCGAGTGCGAGATAGGCGGACAGCGGCGATCCCCGAAACTTGCCGAAGGTTGTCCGAGAGGGAGAGATTGACGGACATGGCGTCGAACTTCTGCAATGGTTGAAAGACGCCGAAGAGTATGGAATCGAATTTGATCGACTACGACGCCCCACCGGTCGGAAAGGCGAAGGTCGAACTAGTAAGGAACGGAATACAGATAGAGTGGAACCTTTGAAGCAGTAACAGGGTGGGCTGGTGATGGCGGGATGGCTCGAAGTCACTCCCACCCCCCCCGCTTTCCTTTAGACATCTTTAACTTAGGTGAGTTGGGACTTTCCCGGAGATGGCGCACACGTTTCGGGGAAACTGCTTCTTGCTATCTCCAAAATTTTTCGAATCTCCCGTTAAGTCCTATACCTTCCGTGGCATTTCCGGAGCAGCTCGCGAGCCCGAATATCCGGAAGTTGAATCTCTCCCTGAATCGAAAAAATCCGCATCGTCGTGGACGAATGTCGGAATCATCTCGCCATCCCAGATCTAGAGAACATTCGTTTGTTTCATTTCCGCAATAAAAAAAAAAAAAAAAAGGGACCCGTCTAAACCCCAGTGTTAGTTAGCATCACTATTCGCATGCTGAATACCGCTTTCCATGGTCGTCCGACGAGAGCGACCGACTGCCTACGAGTCGAAGATTCCGTTCTCGGCTACACCCGCAGACGTCAGCGGCTCCCTGATCTGAAATTCCAACCGAAACCCCCTTTTTTGCCCCGCTGGATTCAAACGAGCAGAAGAGCCCGTGCAGGTGGACTCGTCGGCGGAAGGTTAAGACTCTTATTCCTTCTGGAAGCTCCTGAATCAGGGAAATCCCATTCCCGAGGATGTAACGCCGGACGATTCCACTGAAGCAGACAACTGACTTCCCACCGGAACTTCTCGTGAACAGCTGGAAACCAAAAAATGACAACGAAGCAGAGAGAAGACCAATAGCCCCCGTATGATCCAAAGTCTGCTGTGTACTGTCTCCAGATGCTGGACGACATCCGGTACTTTTCCCAGCTCTTAGATGTTCTTTGGATGGCGTGAAGGAATTCAAAATTGGTTTAAAAGTTGGAAAATATTATCATTCTGCGACCAGCTGTGCAAAAAATAAGAAATAAAAACCTGTTGGACTGCTGTTTTACAGCGCACTCACGATAGATAAATCTTTCAACAAATTGTCTTTTGAAACCAGCCAGACCTTTCTCAGAAGCCTGATGGACAGCTGTGTGATATTTTTTCTCTCCATTTGGATTATGAACAATTTTTATGAATTTTAGTGCCTTTTGCCTAATCTGATACTTTTTCCGGTCCGCAGCAATATAAACTAAGGCAATATGTATGGTAGTTTGATAGATTATTTGCCTTTGGAACTCCAAAGCAGACCCATTCTCATAACATTGTTTTTTCAATAAGATCTGTTGCTTGTCCCAGTTATTCTGTGTAGGTGTCATTTTAGTGTTGTTCAGGACCAAGTAGGTTAGAGCGTCTTTGTGACTTATCACGAAAGGATTTTTGAAACTCCCCACTGCTGTGTTCAGTGATTGACTTCAAAGATCGGCTGGCGCGTAGCCTAGGAATAAAACGCTTTGATTGGTTATTTTCGCACACGTTCCGTGAGCATTCGTAGTAGATCTGTGCACTCACTGTCAGCTATTGTTGTGCAACCTTTCGCTTGAACTTAGTTTGCTGCGGAATTCGCTTAGTACGTGTTATGCGTACGGTCATGTCGAAATGCAGAGCATCTCTCTTGAATCTAAAATAAAAATAATAGAGGATATTGATGCAGAAAAGGCACAGAGATGGAAATCTGCCAGAAGTATGGCATTGCGAATTCAACGGTATCGACAATTCTCAAATGCAGAGAGGTCCTTCAACTCTGCATTCCAACCCCCTTGGAAACGAATGAGAAAAGGGCAGGGGTAACGACTCAGTCAGTGATGCTCTTGTTGCTTGGTTTAAGCAAGCTAGGCCCCTGAAGGTCTCCATATCAGGACAAATCTTGATAGAGAAATCCTCTGACATTGCGAATGAACTAGTAGTTACCGCTTTTACTCCCAATTTGGGATGGCTTGAGTGATTCAAATACTAGTCTACAATACTGCTGTCTGTCTGGATATCGACAGCTCTTCTTTCACTTTTGCAGGATTATAGCCCTAAGGATACTTTCAAGGCAGATGAGACTGGGCTGTTTTAGTTAGTATTGGTAACTGACTTTGTCTCTGTCTCTCAATACCCTGAAAATGGTTCAAATTTAAAGATTTGTGGTCCCCAACATTTCGTCTTATCAGTAGTGCCCTGTAATTACGAGTCTTCAATATAAGTAAAATTACTTTATGAATCATTCTAGAATATTAAAGAAATCTCTGGAACATTAGAACAGTATACAATATTTGAAGTATTCTTGCTAAAATGTTTAGACTGTTTGGCATATTCTTGAATGTTCTTTTATAAAATTTTCTGGAAAGTTTTAGAACATCTGATAATAGTCTATATATAAAAGATGTTTGTGTGGATCCTTAACACTTACATCTGTGGTTTAGGTGAAACGAAATTGATCTGATATTTTGCTAAAAGAACCCGAAGATGTTGATGACACTGATCCCTGGCAAAGACACAAACAACAAACACCTTCCCTCATCCAAAAGAATGATCAAGAAAATGTTGATGAAATAGGATAAAAAATTTCAGACTGAAGTTTGTGAGAGTGAAGCAGAAGAAAGAGATGATTAAGAAGAAAAAAGCAGTCCTACGTTGAAAGAGGTGGAATGGTCTGGAAGGATTTATCTTTTACATCAAAAGCAAGACAGCATAATAAGATTGTCTTTATGTTGTGTTTGCACAAAGATCAATCATCACTAGTATACAGAAAAACAAAATCTTCAAGCTCATTGTAAAGAATAGCAAAGAAGAAACCAGAGAGTGTATGCTCAGAATACTGCAGCCAAGTCATGGAAAGGAATGAGGCAGTGGAGATAAGTCTTTATTGAATTGCTTTTTGCATTAGGATATTGGAAAGCCAACCACTTTAGTTGCTACTTCTATAGTCAAAATTATGGACAACCTATTTTTCGAGCAACCATGGGAATTTGTCGCTTCGAAACTTTCCTCCTAACCTTGATTCCCTGTGCTGACAAAGAAACATGCACTGAAAGGCGCAAACATGGTAAACATCCACCCATTCAGAATGCCTTTGAGGAACATAACAGCGGTCTGCTGCCTTACCTCACGAATACCTAGCAGATGTTGAGCCACTTCCTTTTCGCAGACGATGTCCTTTTAGACAATACCTGCTTTCCAAGCGTGAAGAGTATGGAATAAAGATATTCAGATTATGCAACACAAAAGCATTCTATCTGCCTAAAGAAAAGACATATGCATGCAAAGAGGGCAACATGGCTTGGAAAAAGAAGAGTCTTGGAACTGACAGTCATTCAATGGCAGTAGATGGAAAATTACTCATAGCATTTAGTTCACAGACTTGCAACTAACTGCAAACTCTTCATGAAGGCACTGTTCGAATGACTAATTTCTACCAAGGAATTTATTTTCAACAGACAATGGCAACTTCACAGCTACTGGTATCCTATGCCCCTGCTTCACTTTATTTTCCAACATTAAAAATATTGTGCAGAATTTTTTAGCCTGTGTGTTCACTAAATACAAATTAGGTGTAAAATTGTTTATTCAAATTAGGAAAATGAATGCAAAATAATTCGACATTTTCAATTCTGGAAACAGTAATTAAACATCATAGCAAAATGCGTATCCTGGTCGTTTGAATTATAATAAAATTTCAAAGATGGAAAATACTAACATTTTTCTCTGTTGACAGTAATTTTCTCTGCTTATCAACAGATTCACCTTCCCCTGGTAGGATGTGTATAAGGTTCTTCAAGTTCTATACAGATCATGTGCAACTTCACTTGAGAGTTCACAAAAAAAAAAGAAAAGGAAAGGTAAATCAGTTTTGATACATTCACAATTGTTTCTTGCTAATTGGGCCAGATACAACTACACCATTGCTTTAAGTTGTAGTATGCAAAAATAATTACTGATGCATGAGGTGGTGTTGACTGTGCAAGATCTACTTTAAGCAGTCGTATGATATCAGTAAAGCTAGAAGCAAAGTTTTTTTATTTCCATTTATTTCGTTGTACTGTATCCTTAAAATATGTAAGCACATAACAGACTTAAAAACAAAGGTAACACAAGCACCTGCATCTTAATGAAAACTTTATTCCACAACTTTATACAAAATAGAATTTTTACTTTACATCTTTAGAAACCTTTTTTACAAAATTTTCTTTGCCTATTTTCAATGTTATTTACAGATTAATTTTTAACTTCGATGAAAAGTTGAGTTTATTACGTTATGTTCTGGTGCTTTTATTATTAGGAGGAGCGTGTTTAAAAGGAAGTACCCTCCCACCTTCTACCGCTCAAATTTCTAAATGTCACTGGAGGATACATTACACAACAGATTATCTTAAAAATACAGAACTTGTAGTCTGCTCAGTTTTAACACACTAATAATAGTTGTAAAATTAACAATTAAACTAAATCCCAAAATATGTAGAAGAATTAACATGATGATGATCTTGGTTTCTCTCAGAGTGACAGAACATATAATCATGATGTACTTGAGTTGTTCCAATAAATGCTTCAAGTTTAAAATTGACTGAGATTTCATTGAAAGTAATAAAAGTTATTACAAATTAGTTATGCCATAAATTAAGCTTCCTATCTAGCAGAGACTCTGCAACTTTCCTTTTTTCAGTGATAAATCAAATCTTTTTTAGTAAGAGAAATACATGAACTTATAATTCTGATCAGAATCCATGGAAAGAGAACATCTAGTGTTTTTAAAGTGTTAATAATCAGATATGCGTGGATTAAGAAACCCATTCTCAATCAAATTGTGCCTTAATACATATCTTCAGACTGAGTAACCAAATTTGAAATTTCTTTTTAAAAATATTTTGATTTATTAAACAGTTTTATTTCTAGTAGGGACTTTTTGCTGCACTGTGTATTAGTAGCTGGTCTCTTGTCCAGTCACCATGGGAAGAGTTGAGTACCAAGCTAACAACTTGACCTCGTAAATGGGTACTGGTCACAAAAACTAACCTGATTGGGTTTTCTGCTTTGTGTGCCACCACCTCTAGCATTAGAATACAAAGAAACTCCTACAGCCTACAATATTTTTTTTCAAATATAAAACCATAAATAAATTCCAGTTTAGCCAACCTCATGGGTAAAGATGGTGGTAACATTACCATAGCAAGATTATACTTAGTATGAGAGGAGGAAAAAAAGCTCATGCCACAAAGTCAGCAATGCTATCTCCATACAGATATATGAAAAAATTTTCTATGCACAATAAGTTTAAATGCTATTTAAAAATATAAATGCAAAATACTTAAGAACTTACAGTATACAAAGTTTAAAAAGTGATTAGATTAATGTTTTGTCAAGCAAAAGAACAAATCACCCATTTATCTCTCTCTCTCAATGCTAAGCATGCATGTCACAGTATCTGTAGGATTGCAGAATATATAATACAGTACACTGTGTATAGAGTCCAAGCTTGTGCCCAGCCATGGGCAATGTATAGTTTATTGCCTAGTAAAAGACTTCAGAGAATAAATGTACTTCATTACTGACTGACAGTATTCAAACCAATTAATCGTCTTTGAGTCTTCTACAAATGCTGAACTTTAATGTTTATAAAACATTCTTTTTCCCCGTTCACATTTTGAATTTAAATTTATTGCATTCAAAATGACAATTCTAATCAATTTTCCAATGTTACATAACAAAGCATTTCTGTGGGTTGTATGACTTCAAACAAATTAAAATACTATATTTTAATGGTTTCACCTGTCAAAAATTGGATAAATTTTAATTCAGAATTTTCTCCTGTAACAAAAGGCTTTGTTTAATTCCCTTCATGAAATAAGTTTTGAAAAAATTTTAAAAAAAAATTTAAATACCTTGTTGTTGTTTTTATTAGTGTTGGTTTTCTCTTCGATATTACTACAGTTTAAAACATATTTTGCTGTAATAGCTCAATTTTGGGTGCTGCTAAGATGTTTCCCTTAGATTGTTGAGGTCTTGTTATAATCCACAAACCTTACAGAATTTAAGGATTATTCTTAAAAAATTTTTTAATATTTGAAAATGTTAAAAAAAATTTTTTTAAAATTAAACCTGAAGGCAGAATACCCAGCCACCACAAAAATTAGAATGTAGTACAATACATCAAAGTGAAAAAGCAACATTCAGTTTTTTCTTCCAGCTCATTAAATATTTAGTTTATAAAGTTTCCCTATTTATGTTGTGTATTCCATTAATTTTTAGTGGTTCGAACAAGAGTTTACACTTATCTCCCTTATATTAATGTACATCTCTTTCTTCTCTTAAAACCTGATCACAAGAACCAAAAATAAAGATTTTTTTTAAAAATATCGCAAACCAATGACCCACACTTCATTTTTACAAAAGAAAACAATGGGCTTTTTTTTTGTTTGTTTTAAAATGAAATCTCAAAATTGTTATATTTCTTTTTAGTTGTTTCATTTGGAAGAAGCTAAATTACTTTAGCAATTTTTTCCTTCCTTTAAATAATTTCAACTATGGTATGAATGAAGCTACTTTCCAGTTAGCTGAGATATATGGGTCTCTCACGATCCTAATGCTAAGTGCACTGGCATGAAGCTTCATATAATCACCAGCTGTTCGGCTCCAGCTATCTAACACCTGGCCAGTTTTTTTTTTTTTTAAAATAAATGTACATTAACAAATTAAAATGATGGTTGTCTACAGAATTGGTTCACTCACACAAGATGCCATCAGAGAGCATGTTCGCACACTACCATCAACATACCTCATTTGACAGAAACGGTCGGTCTGTCTGCGACTGTTTCATGCAGATTGTTGGATGGGGTACTTTCAAACAAATGTTTTCAAAATCTTAAGGAAAAAATACAGACGATGTCCAAAGTGCAGTTTGGGTATATTATATACTCGGCTCACCCAGAAAAGCTTCCCAGTTACTTTAGATTCTTCCTACACTAGATAAGAACATGAAATGCATTAGCAAAACCTTTTTGCAGTTGTGAAATCAGAGAAAAGTTCAGCAGTTGCTTTTTTTCTCCAAAACAACGCTGCACATCAGATTCTTGCCTTGTTCAATGATTCCAGCTGTTCAATATGTATATCTTCTTTTTTCTTTTTTTCTCTCCGATTCCTAGAGAAAATGGAAAAATTAAAAACAGATTCAGACATTTAAAAAAAGCATATATACATATTTGAACGATAAAGATGGAAAATAATTTGAAAAAAGTTTGCATAGAAAAATGGAATGTGACACAATACCATATTTTAAAAGCAAGTCATATGCAATGCAATATGTAGCATACACATAAATAATTCAGAATTTGAAGTTTTTGCATGAACCAATAAATCTTAAAATGCTTCTTGCAGTTAAAGATAATACATATGATTGGAATTACTACAGCAGTCAGAGGGGCATTCCTTAGTATTCAATACAGCCCACTTAGAAATGATGAAAAGTCCACAATGTTAGTAACAAGGTAATTTTGCAATATGACCTGTTATTACCTTTGACCTCTGGACTACCTAAATGAAAAATACAATCCACATTGTTTGATGTAAGTTTATAAAGCTACAGAGAATTATAAAAAATAATAGTGAATTAATCGGTTATACAATAGTATATTAATGTTTATACAGAAACAATCCACTCTAATGGAAGACTGCCAGACAAAAAGCATTGTTTATTTGTTGTTTTTTTTTAATTTTAATGGTAATAAGATGTAATGTGAGAGGAATAAACATACATATTCAATGTGTGCATACATGTTTGTTGCTCGATAAGGGAGATAACTACAAGCATCATTTTATTCTTGGTCTTTAAAATTACATCATTTAACGTTTTACAGTATTACATTTCTTAGGCACCTTTACATCCTGTAATGCAAAAAAATTTAAACAAGAAAACTATGAAGGTTGAACTAGTCCTATATATACAAACATTAAATAAATAGTGTAAAAGCACCACTAGCATTAACAGCCCAGCGTAATTAGTTCTCTCGTCTTGTTTTACTGCCTTATTCTGATTCTGTGCATTCTCTACCATTTTGTTTGTACCAATTCCTTTTGTTTATTATTTTTTTTTCAAATAGATCTTTGTTTCTTTCTTTGTTTATTCCATCTGCTTTGTAACGAAAAAAGATTCCAGAATTTTCTATCAAAATAAAACACATGAAATCTGGCATCAGAAGCAGATTAACTCTCACATCACTAGTTCTTATGAGAAGTGTCTCAGTCAGCAGGGAGGAGGATACAAAAAAACAAACAAACAAACAATTGCATCTGCATTTATTCAAATCCAAAGAGATGTGATGCTGAATATGTAGTCGTCTGTTTTCCAAGTGTTAATAAAAAAAAAACAACACAAGGTAGATAGATAGAGAAGTTTCTGTTCTAAAACAGTAGTAAGTCCAGCCACTTTCATAGAGAGCAGAAAAACAACCTGCCCATGAGCCTCTAGCAGTCAGCTGTGTGTTAGCAGATACGTCACAGACCTGAATTCTTCTCGCTGTTTAAATCCTACCCCAATATAAAACAGCTAGGAGAAGATTATCTATTAGAAGAAAGAATTATAAACAAAATATAAAATAGTGTAGGAATTTTTAAAATTCAAAATAATCTGCTGCTTTATGTGAAAAAAAAAGTTAAACCATCGTACACTAAACTGCTTAAAGCCAGCTGGGATAGCAGGCGGGCAGATGCACCTACCTTTTCAAAATTGCTATGATAGTAAAATAGATCACAGCAAACATAAACAGGCCAGCAGCTCCAATACCAGCATAAGCTCCCACTGGTATTTGATAGTGGGAACTTTTATCCAAATTCTGTCCAACATCTGCATAAAAAATTAATGATAATACATTAGCTTATTATAGTACGTTACAAGGGAAACTACAATGGTAGCCAAAATTACTGCATACCAAGAATAATTCTGACTCTTTCATTCTGTACACATTGACTAATGATTTGTTCACACGTAATGTTGAACAGTTCGTGTGTTTCTGAAGATGATGTCAAAGCATTTCATTACTATAAAACCTTACATGGACTAAACACATTTACATTTGATATCTTTTTAAAATTATTCTGTATATAACTGTAATTTATGCTAAAGATGGGGCAATTAGTCAGCAGATAATCACTGCTCTGCTCAACCAGCTGTTTTGCTGATTCATTGATCAACCGATTATTAGGTTTTTCATAACAGCAAATAAAAAAAAACTTTTTATTTTTTTATTAGAAAGAACAGAAATACTGCACCTCTCTTCCACATTACACTGAATTCTATCAATGTATTGGTTTATTCAGATTAACACACAACCAGTGGTATTATCTGGCTTGAAGTTGGAGAAAAGGGAGATAATAAATCCCTTAGGCATTAATTCAATCTCCACTTCCCCCACAACCAAAACATAAAAAGTAATATCGGTCTAAAAACACACTTCAAAATTCCATACATCTATGAGACTTCTAAAGTCTATCAAAAATATAAAGAACATTTCCTACTAGAAATAAAAAGCTTAAAGATTTCCCTGTTAAACTAATCAGCATATCCAGATTAATATGTAACTATGTGAAAGCCAAATTATTTAAGGTAATATTGGTAACAAACACATATTCAAAAATGAAAATGTTTATGAAAGTCCGTCAAATGTTTAATTTATCATTAAAGTTAGAAGTTCTTAAATTATAATGCAGAAGTGTAAACTTTTCCCCATTTTCTGGATTGAGGCATCATATTGGCTTCAGTCTATGGAGGGTGGGGGGTGCACATAAATGCACTTGTGCCAGCTTTTTAAACATTTTGAAGTGGAAAAATTTTCTTTCCATCATAACAAAGGATCTTTATGCCTGGGTAGTGGGAGAAAGTTAGGATATTTGTCCCTCTCTTTCTCTATAACAGCAGTATTTTTTCCTATTTTAGTTCTTGAGGGTCTACAGTTTTCATTCCTGTAGATAAATTGCCAGCTTGTCTTTTTTCTGTTTTTATTTTTCCAAAGTGCCAAGATTCCTTCAAAAAGTAGTATCAGTGATAGCATTGTCTAGGAAGAATTCTATAGCTAAAATTGATGGAATTACAATGGAAGTTTTTGCATTCTTACCAGCAACATTTGTGATATCTTCTAAAGTCTTCAAAAAAGCAAACAAGATTTTCAGCTAGACTCCACTGATATGGAGTTAGATTTGGAATGTTATAGTCTACTGCATATGCCATTATTGGGTTGTTTAGCATCACCTTCTACCATCTAATATGAATTATTCAAATAGATGAATACATCTTGCCACTTAACCTTTTTGAGGCAGCAAAATAATGGTAAAACTGGCCAATTACTTCTCAATTAATACCAAAGATATCTTTTATCACTTGTTGGCTAAATATGGCATCACTAATGCAAAGTTGTAGAGTATGGATAAATCAAGATAATGATGGTGATTCAGTTTTGAGAAATCCATTAACCCTGTTAACGCATTATCCCTAACCAGCAGAAAATTTGCTCACTTTTGTGGTTGGCTGTATGTGATTCTGGAAATGGAACCATATTTAGGATTGTGCTGCACCTTTCAAAACCGAATGTTAGCCAATGTTCACTCAAACTAAGAAATGGTGTTTCAGCACTTCTAGTTGGCCAAATGTCTGTTGTTAATGCTATGCTTGTGTTTCCTTCTGTAGTATATTTTAGAGCTTTGGAAAACAGCATTGTACAAATCTGGAATTACTGTTTGCCTGAAAAGGTTATGGTGCAGGATATCATTGTTAAAGGACAAGTGGTTGAGTAGCTTTCAAAATCCAGTATCTGTTATAATTAAGTAAGCAAGCAGCATCCATCTCTACTATTCTTAGTTGTATGACTGTGGCTCAAGGATTTTTGATGTCCCACAATTTTTTCTTGTCAAGGGATTCCTCCATAGAATAGTCACTCCATGTCTACCCTGTTTCTTCAAGTTTCCTTTTTGCAGCAGCAGCAGGGGTCTTTTCTTTCTGTTGAAGCATTTCTGTATCTGGAAGCATGTTTCACCTTTAACTCTTTTGCAGTCAAGTTTTTGACATTATTTCCATTTACAGATGATTTAGAATTCCCCCAAGAGCATTCGCCAATGCTTAAACTGATGATATTCAGTGCTACTGGACATCCATTCATCTATCGAGTGTCTCAAAAACTATGTTACATCTGTGATCTCAGACTTTGGCAATCAGTGGGATGTGATCACTGATCAGAGATTTCCGACTCTGAGGGAAAGAGTTAAAGAGTTCTTCATGTTGGTAGTTGTAAATGTTTATGTATTTTTTCCACCATGAGAGATTTCTTGATTGCAAAGTTTGCATTTAGCTCTGGAATTTTTTTTCAGTCACAAAATAGTTCCATACAGGGCTTTTTGAAGACAACTTTACCTTTAAATATCTGGGAATTTATCTGGAATTGGACTGTATCAGTGGTCAGTCAACCTGCTACAGATTTGTCTCATAATTCTTTAGCTAAACAGCATCTGAAAAAACTGACCAGCCCCAATATTCAATTTTAAAAATAATGGCCCAACCATAATATAAGTTCTATGAACCCATGATTAATTAAGCACTATAGTAAAAACAACATTAACCTTTTCTAGGCAGAAACCATGTGGCTTTTATCACAGTACACCAGTGATCTCTTATACTACTGCACATGGTACCTTTTGTCCATAAGAGAAACAGGATCACAGCTTGTTAATATTTTAAAGGATAATTACTTGAATTAAGAATGAATCGCCTCTTGTCTAATTATTCATTCCAAATAAGAAAACCAGACTTTAGCATTATTTACATTAGAATATACAAAACATGCATATTCCATAACCAAAACAAAGTTCTAGATCTATTTTGTAAAATATAACTTCACAAACTGCAGGAGAATAATAATACATGCTCTCCATGCAATGATCAGATTTCAACCATCTTTTAAATATTTTTCAAAGTCTATTCATTCGTATGTATCTTTGTTTGTTTATTTACTTCTTCCTGCAATATATCATAAGTTCTCACAGTTTGTGAACTAAGCAATTATTCTTTTTACTCTTTTATTAGATTTTAGGCAACTGAATAAAATGTGGACGCAAAATTTCATGTGAACAGTTGTCTCAGTGGGAAAGAGAGCCAGGTAAGAAATTCTGTTAAGAATTGTATTAATTGGCTGATTGATCAGTAATCAGCCATTTTGATAAGTGGCACATCCCTAATTTAAGTATGAAAATTTAAATGTGATATGCAATTAATAACTACTTTTTAATAATTTACAGCAGACACTATCTAGTCCATAATTAAATCATGAATCTTCTAACTAGAGGACATTCTAGAGAAATAATGTTAAATGGTTTCTAACTCAGAAATGTTTTAATTAGAGATCCTAGGCATCTGGAACATATTACAAATGTAGCCTAATGAAAAGCAAGTAACATTATTGCTTTTATGTTTATAGAACAGTTTATTAAGCATGGAATGGTACTCATTAAAAATTTGTATTGATAAATGCACTCTCAAGTCTGTCTCAAAATCAACATTTTTAAGTTCCAAATGTCCCCTATAGCAATGATGTGTTATATGCCTGTTTCTGCCTTGAATAACTCTACATTCATGAGTGTTAAATCCCATTTTCTAGTTAAGGGACCACTCACGTCTATAGAGTAAGATCCCTTTTGAATTAATGTTTTTAATGGATTCTTGAATATAAAACTAGGATAGAATAGAATATATATAATTAAGAGAAAAACAAGTAGTAAACACAATGTGTTTCACCAAAACACTAGATTGTGCTGAGAGGTCAGAAGAGCTGAGGCATATATGAGAGTGGACTCTGATCACCTGAGACACATTACCTGTGAAAAAATCTGTTTTTATCAGCCGCAGAATAACATATTTCTAAATTTATTGTTAAACACACTTCTCTATAATACTAATTTGTTTAAATCAAATATAGCCCAAGTATTAGTCTTAACTTAATACAACTTATTTAGGAAAATGTAACAAAAAAAAAAAAACAATCAGTTTTAGAAATAGTTCAACTTAGCGCAAAGAACAAAACGGTTTGTCTGCAATAAAGATTTAACTAATAGCAAAGTAAAAATTGAATATCGTTGTGTTGTACTAGTATAGAAGACAACAAATTTGTCTATTTTCTGCATAGAATTTTGTGGAAATTTTGAAAAAAATTTTATTAGAAAACAATGAGCTGTTTGATTATGGGTATAAAATTGAGCAATGTTCTCATTAACCATTGTGTTCTAGTGTTTGGTGAGCTGGAAACCAGTCAAAGAAACTTGTAACTGAACTAAATCAAAGTTTTATTCACAAAGTAAAAACCTATCCGACTTCAAGAGATGGTATCTTTATAAGGTTATCCAACAAAAGTCCAATCATACAGTATTTTATGCTCATTTTGTTCATGAATAATACATGAATTATGTAGAATACAAAGTGCCCCTTAAAACAGCTCACCAATTAATCCAAATAGCTAATTGCTGTTTTATAATTTAGTTTTTAAAATGATAAAGAAGAAATATCCAATATAAAATGGCAGCTAATTTATTCATTTTCCGTCATCTCTTCACCAGTAATAATATATAATGAACAGTTTCTTTTCATTTTAACATGAAAACGCCGCTCATTCAAATTTCAACATCAAGCCAATTACATAACTACTATCTGTTTAGCGGTAATCTCTATAAAGTTTCAAAAATGATTCTTTCTTTTTAAAATCTGGTTTCTATAATGATTTGCACTGATAACAGATTCTCTGCCCTGGTTAACTAGCCATGGCCTACTTCCCTGTACGAAGAAACAATAATTTGACAGGCAATGTCAACAACTTAAAATATCAGGTCAAAATCTAGCCTAACACAAAGTCCTTCCAGCTAAATATCACTAGACATTCTATGTACCAACTGATGAGGTAGAAATGCACAGTCAAATAATTTCATAATGAAAAACAACTTGGCTATTCAGCAAGAGAGAGGGGATGAGAAACACATCCCACTAGTTCCATACAGTGGGAACAATAATCACAAATCAGAGGACTTAGAAAGCTCAGACAGGAAATAAAACCAATCTTTCCATTCACAAGGAAAACTATTCATATTTTTTCATTTTTATTTGCCAAAATATAATGGAAAATAAAAAGAAGACAAATGATTTTATGATAAAGAAACTTTAGTGTATCCTGTTCATCCCCCCAACACACACTTGTGAATGGGATTTCAACTTTCACAATGTATTTCAACCCCAAAATCCAGTTAGTTAATTTTGTCAAACTAAAAAGAAAATACAACAACAACATAAGAAAAGAAGATAATTCATAAATAACATACGAAACTGAAATTAAGCAAAGGGGTGGAATACATATTTGGTGAATACACACACCATTCTCAGAAACGTAGCAGCAGACACAATGAAAACTGTTTAAATTTGGTCAATGCAACTGCACACGTGAAGACTCCGTCGAGATGCCCCTCATCCAGAGAAGTGGCCCTTGTAGCATTCGTCATTTTATTTAAATTTGGTTCTGTTTTCAACAAAGTGTTTTATTAAACATTATCACCTTAAATCCAAAACTCATCTTGAATCAAATCAATACCTTAAAAAAACCCAACTTACTTTCCCTGTCCCAGCAATGGCAATATGCTACAAGCTCTCTCCGTCTAACAATAATACCCATGTCTGATATCAATAATTATGGTAATTACTCAATTAATAAAGACAGTTTTTGCATTAACTTACCTACATTATTAATTACAAGAGAATTTCAGAAACCATCATCATCCTGAATCAAGGTTAATTAATTCATTAATTAATCTTGCAACTGACAGACAGACAGTCCTACTAGGACTATTCTGAAAACAACCATAGGAAAAACATTTATGAAATGTTGATTTTAAAAAATCTAAGTGGTTATATTTAAAAGATCCAGAATTATGTCAAACAATATCAACGCTGCCAATAGATTTCCATGTCTTTTCAAACATATATCAGCAATGCAATAACTCTCTGGTCAAGAAGGCCACAAACAACTATTTGTCATAGTTGCACATGATTGTTGCCCATGTCTACCACTACTACCAAGTCTCTAACTTCAAAAAAAAAAACTCTAACACAGAATATATTCTCCAAAAAATCCAGATGTTTTTAATATTTTTAATATAATTTCTAATTTACACATGATTAGTAACTTTAGCATAAAAATCACATCATAAATAGTAATATTGTGTGTTAAAATCTCCAGTATTTTTCTTTTTTTGTTTTTGTTTTTGTGTGTGTGTGTCTCTCTCTCTCTCTCTCTCTCTCTGTGTCTGTCTGTGTGTGTTTAACTTTTTAAAAAATAATTTTGGTTATTAGCTAGCAGCTGCATCGAGCCAGATGCATTTGACAGTTGTGCTTACTATGTATGGTCACTAGAATCAAGCCGTATCAAGGAAAAGTGAGTGTAATTAAAATAAAAATAAACATTAATAGCAACTTACAGACACATGAATTGTTTTCTGCCTGAACCCATCCAGGACAGCATTCTGTGACTGCGTAGTAAAATGTGTAAGTTCTATTTAAGTATGAGATGCACTGAGACTTTCTAAAACACAAGAGAAAGAAAAAGTATAATAACAAAAATGTAAAATAGCGAATATATAGAATTTAAGATTTGCATGCTAACATTGGTAAATAAACCTAAGATTTTATCTCTGAGGATCCATTCTCATGAAGATAAAGAAGTAACAATGGTTGGTTTACTTTAGGGTTTCACCATAACCTTAGCCACATCACCAAGAATATAGTGTACAGTACCATAAAATTCACCTATCTGAAATATGTGGTGACTAATTGTTACTGATCAAATAAAGTGTTGTATTATTATTATTATTATTATTATTATTATTATTATTATTATTATTATTATTATATTATTATTATTATTATTATTAAAGAAACTCCCATATTTGAATGATAGACATTTTTTGTTTTGAACATATGAAGAAGAGAAATAGTAAAACCATATATAAAATTTACATTCTGCAAACTTGATATATAATACACATAATTCTTTTTATTTTTAAAAATAAACACTCAATAAAAAAACATGTAACTCTGGAAATTCTTCAGATAAGTCTTGCCAAAACATTTTTTGGACATTTCCCTGAAAATGTTATATTAATATCTAACAATTCTACTTCCATAACTTAAAATCTATATTAAAATGTTATAACTGCTCATCCGGGTTCAACTAAAATTTCATAATAAGAGAACTACTAACATAGATGGCTACCAGAGATGCTAAAATACTGACCTTAATAACATGCTCTGTAACTCATGAAAACTATGAGCACAGCTTTGTGTAGTTCTTGGAAAATTTATCCCTACAGCACCAGAGATATCCAGCCTATAGTTTATTGGCAATATATCTTCCTGTACTTTTTCCATTAAAAAAATTCAACTAGTGTAACAATGAACTACGTCCGTAATTAAATTTCACTGATTTAGTTAAAAAAGAACTAGAAAAGATAACACTTCTGAGCACATAGCTAATTCTTACTTGTAGTATGTGCAGCGTCTGAAAGTGAAGAATCCACAGCGAGCTTCATATGTCTCCTTACAAGGTGTCACAATCTTTTTTGTTTCATTTCTCTCTTTTGCTCGTAATGCTGTGCAGAATCTGCCTCTAAAACCAAAAAATGAAAAGTTAACAAAATGGAAAAATCTCCAGCCAAAAACTCTACTTTTACAGATTGTCTACAGTAATGAACAATTGGTTTTGTTAAACTAAACACCAAATTTCAGTTTTTTAAAAAAAATTTCCTTATATTTATAATAAATTATTATAGATGTCATCTAGTCTAGAAATACAAACATATCTGACTTTTTATTATTTTAAATTTCATTTATTTCTTCATGAAATACAGTTGCTTTCTTGTGAAAAATGTTACAATTTACCTAGTCTGGAAATCTCAAAGCACAAACAAATGACTTTTAATATTTAAATTTGATTTAATCTCTTGATAGTTTATGTTTGTTTATATTTTATTTCAAAGTGAAAGGACAATGTTTAAATTACTTATGGCTCCAAAAGGATTTTATTTCAAATATCAAAATAAATACAATTTTGACCAGAAAATATTTTACTGTCTTTTATTGATGGTAAATAGTGTCAGAGCAGTATTAGTGATAGTCAGTACTAGGAGAATGGTGAGAAGGTAAAGAACAGTAGTACATCAGCATTAGTATGGTTAGTACTAGGAGAAACGTGAGAAGGTGAAGAATAGTAGTACAGCAGTGTTAGTATGGTTAGTACTATGAGAAAGGTGAGAAGGTGAAGAATAGCAGTACAGCAGGGTTGGTATGGTTAGTACTAGGAGAAAGGTGAGAAGGTGAAGAATAGTAGTACAGCAGGGTTGGTATGGTTAGTACTAGGAGAAAGGTGAGAAGGTTAAGAATAGTAGTACAGCAGGGTTGGTATGGTTAGTACTAGGAGAAAGGTGAGAAGGTGAAGAATAGTAGTACAGCAGTGTTAGTATGGTTAGTACTATGAGAAAGGTGAGGGTGAAGAATAGCAGTACAGCAGGGTTGGTATGGTTAGTACCAGAAGAAAGGTGAGAAGGTGAAGAATAGTAGTACAGCAGGGTTGGTATGGTTAGTACTAGGAGAAAGGTGAGAGGGTGAAGAATAGTAGTACAGCAGGGTTGGTATGGTTAGTACTAGGAGAAAGGTGAGAGGGTGAAGAATAGTAGTACAGCAGGGTTGGTATGGTTAGTACTAGGAGAAAGGTGAGAGGGTGAAGAATAGTAGTACAGCAGGGTTGGTATGGTTAGTACCAGGAGAAAGGTGAGAGGGTGAAGAATAGTAGTACAGCAGGGTTGGTATGGTTAGTACCAGGAGAAAGGTGAGAAGGTGAAGAATAGTAGTACAGCAGGGTTGGTATGGTTAGTACTAGGTGAAAGGTGAGAAGGTGAAGAATAGCAGTACAGCAGGGTTGGTATGGTTAGTACTAGGAGAAAGGTGAGAAGGTGAAGAATAGCAGTACAGCAGGGTTGGTATGGTTAGTACTAGGAGAAAGGTAAGAAGGTGAAGAATAGTAGTACAGCAGGGTTGGTATGGTTAGTACTATGAGAAAGGTAAGAAGGTGAAGAATAGCAGTACAGCAGGGTTGGTATGGTTAGTACTAGGAGAAAGGTGAGAGGGTGAAGAATAGCAGTACAGCAGGGTTAGGAGAAAGAAAGCAATGACCTAACTTCCAAAGATTACTAAAGGCAGAAAGTTTGCAGTGCGGTGAGATGTCAGGCTATGACCGAGGGGAGAAAGAGTATGATCTACTAACCCTCCGTGGCTCGGGGTTACTAAGATAGCGCAGTACAGGAACGGAGCCACCAGCCGTGAGAAACCTAGTCGCCTGACCTTCATCAATACTGACGACAAAGATAAGCCGTCAGCACAACCCATCCCCGCCGTTTCTTTTCCTCGTCTGCTAACTGGTTCTCCGAACGCTCTCAGAAATCGTCCTACGCAAAGCGATCGCCGATCGCAAAATGTCACAAAGTTCCAGCGAGGAACGTAGCATTTCGCACACGGGACATGTTGTGCTCTGATACTTCCGGTTCTCACGGCTTGCGAACGGCCGTGTACGGAAAGACCCGATGATGGACGAGTCCGTCTTCAGTAATCGCCGGACTCAGTCCATCGTCGATCTACATTAAAGGAACCGAGCTTTCGAGTAAAACTGCCGCGGAAAGTAATTTTCGGGGATCTATTGTGACCATCGGGTCAATGGTCATTTTCTTTCATCCATTGCCGAGTGCCTTCAGTGCCGCATAGTCGCGTGATGGATGAGGATGACGAATGGTGAGTCAACATGGACATTCTGAGAGACGTTAGTTGTAATTCTAATCTGACCGATCTGAATTAACAGACAGGAGATAAACTTAAATCGTCCGGAAACCGGTGAAAGGTGGAATCGATCTGATGACAACTGAAAACAATTCCGCATCTTTGACCCGTTAACTGACGGGGGCACAGGTCTATTTCAAGAAAGATTGGTGACATAGGTCTACCAGGCACTTTTCTGTAATATTCTCCATCGCTTAAACTAACAATAAAACGCTGCTTTTATTCACTAACTTCTGTCTCCTATGTACAGTACTTATGTATTGTCAGTGATCCTCAGGAATATCTTCGGAGAGTTCGCAAGGCGCAGATATTTACGAAGGGAAATGACCCATCACAGATGGGAGTATAATAGCAACAGAGGAACACGTGATTATTATTATTATTATTATTATATTATTATTATTATTATTATTATTATTATTATTATTAGCAATTCTGTGTGAAAACCAAACTCCTATCTTCTCTTGCTTTGTTGGTGACGTGTTGGAGAGGAATATTTGACAAGCTCTGGTACACTTTTGGCGTTTAGGGTAATGAAGAAACTACGAATGTAGAGAAAGAGAGAGAGGATAACGGTGTCGGCAGCAACAAAGCCAGCGAAAATTATTGCGTACAATGTGACAATAGATTCACAAGAACATTTTTTTTCCCCAAATTTGACTTTTTGGCTGCGTTCATAGTTTTGCGATGTGCGGACAGAAACATGTCTGACATTTCGATAATTGCTTTCTCTGAAACATTGGAAATGTCAAAATCAGTTACGAGGTCATGTAAAGTTGTGATAGCCATAACCAGAAGTTTCTCTGTCTGTCTGTCTGTCTCCCTTCCTCCCTCCGTCTAGAAAACAACAGATTGTTTATATTTTGACTGGACAATAAAGCGAAGCATGTTAATCTTGTCATTTACCAGACACGTTTATGTTTCTAAAATTCTCTTCACTGCTAAGTGGTTTCCTTTTCAAATTATTATTATTATTATTATATTATTATTATTATTATTATTATTATTATTATTATTATTATTATTATTGTGCTTTATTCAAGCAGCAACTTCACTGTATGACTCAAGCAGAAAAAAACCGAAGAGGAAGGATGAATTATGAACTAGTGAAAAACAAATTTTTAAGTTGTATTTGTCTTTGAACAGCCGGCGTGATTAACCAAAAAATATTATTTTAAATCTGACTGAGTAAATAAGAGTTTCGAATGGCAAAGTAGAAATTACAGCATCTTTCAGATCTGCTTTTTTAGTAAATAAAAGTGGCTGCTGGCCCCTAACTCTTCTCGTCCACGAATATAGAAAGAAAGTTAATGTTTTCCTTGGAATAAAAAAATTAGGAAGACTTGAGTGTTTTTATAGAAGTCATTAAGACAAATCGACCCAATGTAGCATCGAATGCAGTTCATCCTGTCGTGCGGCACCAGTAAAGGTTAATGCATGCAAAAGCTTATTTTTTGTCTACTTCATCTGTACATAGTAGCATTCACCTACAGGTTGGAGATGCTGACAGTCTGGAAGGAGTACAAATATAAAATGAGAGAACAATCCCACCTCCCACCAAAATCAATGAGCGATTATCAAAAATTAAGCTTCCTAGTCTAGTGCTAGTAAAAGCGTTCGTTTGAATGAGACTGCTGTGGAATGCGCAGGACAAGACGGACAAAAGTTCGGCAGAACTCAATCAAGACATGGAAAAGATACACCTGACAGGTGGCGCTTTTATGTAAGTTTAAAGGTTTTTGACGCTTCCGTGTGAGTTATTTCAGCTAGAAATGGATATAACTTAAGAATCTTGTTTTTAAACAACGCGAGGACTGTATGGCTGACTCTATACTTTACTCATGCAACTAGTGATAAATTAATGACCAGAAAGGTAGCGTACTGATATATGTTAGACGTCTGTCGGTGTTGCTAATCTCTTTGATCATAGGCAAGTCGGTGATTCACTCTCCCGTTTTCCGCACTGATCGGATACCTGCTCACCGTTGTCTTCACCAGGTAAAACTTGCGCTCAAAAGTTGATGAAGATGAAACGTTAGAAAAGCCAACGGACGCCGTTTAGCTTTGCATAGTAATCATCTAGCATAGAAGAGGATTTATATTAAGTAGCAGAACAAAATAAACAACAACAAATAATAGCTTTTATTTAATATAATTTTGCTCTGGTCGGTGGGAAAACTGCTAGTAATAGAATTCAACAATTTTCTTTTTGTATGTATGTTAAAACATCTGTTGGTTAAGAGACCAGCTCCGATTTCTTGCAACACTTATGATTGTAAAGGCCATTTTATGCGTAACGCTGACAATTCTATAGATTTAATATTTCAAACAAAAGACACTAAAAGGACAGTAAATAATAATAATAAAGAAGAAGAAGAAAAGAACTCTGAGATGTTCAAATTTCAAAGAACGAGAAAAAGCTAAGGATGCTGATTCATTTTCGAATTGTGCGGTAATGAAGTCTAGTTTCGAGTGCCGACTGGAGTGTTGCCATAGCTGCCGCTAATAGTTGGGAACCGGAAGATGGACACTCGAGCGAGATGGCGGAACTTACAGGTGTAAAAGACAACAAACAAGGAAAGGTCAGCGTTTTACCCCCCCCCTTGAGCTGCTGCTGCTGCCGAATGAATGAAGCCAATTAACATCTTTAAAGCAGACACTTTATAAATTGAAATAGGAATACGAAACATTAACTGTTTGTGTCAATTAATAATTTCTGTTTAAAATCAACCGGGGGGGGAGGTGAGAAGTTTTTGCCGTTAATTATCCTTCTAAACAGCATTAATCTGAATGTAAAAATTTTTAAAAAAAGAGGGACTTATCTCAATAATAATCAAGTTTTATGATGTAAACAATTTCCGAGCACGAAGTGGTGACGTCATTGCGCCTTTTTAGGTTTTTCTTTCTCTCGCAAAAAAAAAAAAAATGAGAAAATCTTTTTACAAAAAATGGACAAATAAACGAGGAAAAACAAACAAACAACAAACAAAAGGTGACGATCGTTTCTCCTCCTCCTCCTCCTTACCAGCCCAGCGAGAGAAATGTCAAACTACCACCACCAGTCGGACTGGGCAGGTCTTCCGGATAAGGTGATAACAAATATTTACAGCATGCTGCCTGGCAGGGACCGTCTGTCGATGGTATCCGTTTGTAAAAACTGGAACAGGCTGTTTCGATCTGGATGTTGTTCATGGACCGTTTACATCCGACACGGATCGTGGATAGAAATGAACAGGATATGATGTCCATGCAAAGCCCTGTGATGTAAACAATTTTAATGACGTAGAGGCGTCACTGGCTATTTATATGTCTTCGTAAAAGATACAAAAACAAAACAAACCGAGAAGAGCTATCGCAGACCGATGGATTGCCAGTCAGAGTGGGTCTGCCTTCCGGATGTAGTGTTGCTGATTGTTTACGAGCTGCTGCCCAATCGAGACCGTTTTTCGGTGTCAGTCGTTTGCAAAAACTGGAACAGGCTGTTCGGCACAGCGCGGTTGTGGCGGGTGTGTGAACTAGCTGTGGACGGGCGCGGCTCGGAGTCGGCCGAGGGGAAGAGAAACAGGTTCGCGGAAAGGTTCGGGAGCTGTGTAAGGAGACTGACGATAACCTTTTGCCAAAAATTAACTTGCGAATATTTTCACAGAATCTTCGCGGGTTTCGTCCTGCAACTGTTTCGTTCCGCCAAGCTCGTCGAGTTCCGTCTTATGGGAGTGGAGTCTGACCGCCGGTGGGGGGACAGCTACAGCCAGCACAGCGCGATATGCATACTCTGCGATCTCTTCCGAAAACAAAAGTCGCTGAGGTCCTCGAACCTCGATTCGCCTCTCACCAGCGGGGACGACCACTGCGCCACAGCCGTACGGCTGGTACGCCAGTCGCCCGGATGCTCAGCGGAAGTCTTGTTTATGCACAACTTTGAACAAACCGCTTCCGTTTGCCGCCGGATGTATCCGTTCCCACAACTGAGGTTTTTCTCCACCAACTTCCGCAGCTTGCCCGAGATCATACGAAAATGGCAGACAGAGCTAGCAAGATATTTTAGACACTTCAAATTCAAAATATATGGACGGACAGAGCCGTACAGGGGCGCCACCGTCTTGATAACCGTATGCGATTCCTTACCCACAGCCTGTCCTGGACTGAAGCTGGTAGTAGTCTTTGAAAATGACCACTTGAACGATACTGCTCCAGTTTCCATTTCGCAGTCATCTCTGGACATCTCCCCGGTTTTGGATAATGCGGTGTCGTGTATATACTTGAAAGCCGCTCATGGTAACGAGACGGACCAATGTCCGGCTCTCTGTCGCTCCTAAAGAAACGATTGCGCAAACGTGCGCCTTCGGCTGGCGTCGCCTGTGACTTTGCTCGTTCATCTTCCTCTCACCAAACCTCAGAAGTTAATAAATCTTAAGAGTTTCGAGTTCTAAAAGTTATTTATGTAAGTTAGTTGTCCCCGCCCCCCTTTTTTTAAAAGTGCGCTACCTGTAAAACGTCCAGCCATTTTAATAGAAATCTCATCTTTTTAGTGGTTTGGCTATTTGCCCTCTTCTCCATCCACACAATGCATTTGTCGTTCCGAGAAAAATCGACTTCTTGTCATTACATCTTGATGCTGCAGTAAATGCAGGGTACCTATCAACAGGTACGTAAGTACAGGTGTTCCAACGTCTTAGACAATTAAACGCGGCAGATATGGAGATGTTTAACCTTTATTACGAGAAGAGAAGGCTGCCCAACTCTTTTAACAGATTATTTCTCATTTAAAAAACAAACAGTAAAACAATTCCACTTATTTCTTCTGATTACACGACAGAAAACATATCGATTGAAATGTTTATAAGAAATTCTAATAATAATAATAATAATTACTATTATTTAAACGTATCTTTTCATGAGAGGCAAGTTATGATACAAACAATGTGCTAGTAAATAGTTAGTATTAAGTATTTTTTCAAACTATTTACTGGTCCAATTTAATTTAAATTGTGTAAACCTCGGTAAAGCAATGAAATATTAGGAATTAGATACTTTCTCTGTATTTTCATTTTTTAAATGTTTTTTTTTAAATCAAATTAATTATTAATTAATTTTTTGTGTATATTTGTTTCCACACTGGTAAAGTGCCTCGTTGTCAATTAGCCTTTAGTTGTTTCTACCACGCGCATGTTGCATTATGGGTTAACGTTGTGTTGGCTAACGGGTGGGTGGCAGATCTGGCCCAACCTGGCAGAGTATCAAGGTGAAACACCGCCTGACCCCATGTGTTGGTTGATGTCATCAAAAGTGACACACTCATGAAATCCATTACGACACCTGCCTTTACCTGTCAGGAAAATGTTTAAAAAGTTAAACACTTCAGTTCACAAAGTGTAGAAAAATGCAAATAAAGCTTTTAACCTTTTTTTTTTTTGGACGGGAAAAATAAGTTAAGTTAAGACGAGTTGTTTATAAAACTCGTACCACATCCGGCACCGTCACAAAACCATATGGAAAGACTATTTTGTTTGGCCGGAGTTGCCATTGGCAACATATATGAGAAAGATGTTGCTATGGTAGCAGGTACCATCAGGTAGAGGGGATGCAATTCAATTTCCACAGCCTAAAATAAAAAAAGAAAATAAAACTTAAAATTTAAAAAAAAAATCAAATCTTATGGTGTAAAAACCTTCTGGATTTATTGAAGAGCAGTTTGGTTCTTAGAAATAATAGTCATTTTACGAAAGAAATGCCAAATAAAGCAGAACAGACAAGATCGAAAATAGCAAACTCAGATTTTCTAAAATCAGTGGGAATCTCATTACATCCGCCGCAGTTGGAGCGACGTCAGTCAGATTTCTGCTACTACTACTAACCGCAGGCGCACCCCGGAAGTCTCCTTACTCACCAGTTCCGCTACGATTGGCAAAAAAAGAATGTTTGCTATCGTTGTGTTGGTGGTGATCTCCGTACAAACTGAAGCCAGGGGAATGATCACGAAGATGATGGCCGGTGGAGGGATGCCTTTGATTACGGAGAGTCGGTCCGCGATCACGGAAGCCTCAGTTTCTACAACTTCTAGTAGTAATATTATTTTAGAAATGCCGCAGTTTTATGTGGAATTTTTAGAAAAGACTTCACAACGCTCAAAGAAGTAGCCAACAATTTAATAACCCTAGTAACCTCAGCGAGAGCAAACCCACCTCCTAACAGAAATATGATTTTCCAAGGAAATTTACGTTTTTCCGTCTCCCAGCTCAACGAGGGAAGTGGATCCACTTCGCCTTCCCCTATAATAAAAGTAGAGGTTCATAAGCTGCTAAGCGAAATTCGGCGTTTATTGTAAAAGCCACGCACAAACACGTGCTACAGGATCGCCACGTGCAAGGCTTAGACGTCTTTTATGTAACTATGCATTCGTGAACATAGGAGAGTTGATATTTATCTGCTAGGGATGTTACACGCATTGGCATGAAAACCCCAGCAGTCCGCCATGATCTGTGGACACGTACTCTTTACTTTACAAAACACCTAACAGAAGTTACTACTGTCGAAAAGAAAATGGCTTTTGTTAATTCTGTTTCTTCCAGCTCTCCTTTATTTCTTACTGAGATGTCTCATCTGACGGACATACTGATGTCTCCACCAGTTCGGAAAGTCAGGCTAATCAGAGTAATTTGCTCGCCAGGACCGGTTTTATTACGAAGTACTAGACATTATCCGAGGTAGACAGACAACTGTGCAGCATGGGACTGACCGCATCTTCCCCGACGCACCGCTGCAAGGCGACTAGTGAGTGGAGAGACGCCTTGGATGAGACTGACGCACTTTCTGCGCGTCCTGATTGCTAAGGGTTAACACGGTGAAGCTCAAACCGGTAACCTCCGCCAACTAACCGCAGATATGACAAAAAGTGAGAAGCCGACCCCAAGCGGAGACCACAGAAATCGGTTTCAGGTCAGGAAAAGAGATGGGAAACCAGCCACCGATCAGCTTCAGATACTGCAAACAGTCTCCTGCTTAATGGCGATCTCAGATTTTCCCACGGCTCCAACGAGCTATAACGAGAGGTTCTTTATGATAACACGAGATTCTAGTGTTTTTTTTTTTTTTTTTAATTTTCCTTTAAGTGATTTACTATCTTCTATTTTCCAGACAACGGTCTTAGCTGTTATTATGGCAAATCCCGTGAGTTATCGTGGTAAATTCTGCGATGGACGACGGCGACTGGCAACGTCGAGGTGTGGAAAGTAGTTTGCGTCACTAAGCACAACCGACGCCTCAGCAACATCTTTTATTCGATCTTAGACTATTTTAGGCTGAAATATTCAAACGAGGAAAGTTCTGTTTCGCTCACCCCTTTTACATCCACAAATATTCTTTGGCCTCTTGGATGGAAACACAAAGGGACTGGCACCGCATCACTGACATAGCTACAACGTTGACAAAATGGATACCTATAATTCCCATTTATGGTCAGTGTATTCTTAAAAAAAAAAAGCACAACAAAAAATCATTTACTCGCAATTGTGTTTCTTTTTTTAAATAATTTTAAAAAGAGATCGATTTCTGTCTATTAAAAAAAATTTTTTTGAGCAATCTCCGAGTACTGTTTGAGAAATTAATGCTGGATAGAATGTTGACATGAGACAGGTTTATTGAGAGAAATGCCAAGCTGCTTTTGTTCCATCCAGTGCAATTTGTTTGAGTTTAGCCCCTAAGTCACTAGCAGTGAGATTTTTTGTAGACTAGAAAATGTTTAATTATGGTTTATTGACTGTCTTTTGTTTAGTTTAACTTCATTATGATAAAAAAAAATCATGTAGGTATGGGAAACTTGTAGTAATTTTCTTTTTCAATGCAGTTTAAACAAAATTTGAGCTGTAGAACAGAGGTCCTCAAATATTTTTATTGGTGGCCAGATGTAAAATTCCATGGTGTCACGTGTGCCACACTATCAATCGCATTCTTTAATCATTTTAATGCAAACAAAACCAGTAGAATGTACTTAAATTTGTATTAAATCATGAGCATTCCTGTTAATATCATTTAACAGTTAGAATAATTGCATACCACAACAAGAGAGGTCATTAATGGGAATGAAGAAAACAGATATTAAATAATATAACCTTGCACATTCCAATTATGAGTGGCCAGGGTAGACTGGCTTATGTGAGTAGTGTAGTGTAGTTTTTGTTCAGACAAGGCATGGACTGCAAGTTGCTCGAGACAGTTTAAAATGTCGGTCTGTGAGACAAGAACGGTATTTGTTCTTTTGGCATACTTTATGCAAGAGAAAGTTGACTTCGAGATGTATGTACTGCCAAAGAGGCTAATAAATTTGCATGAATGTTTATGAAGCGCAGGAAAGGACAAGACAGGTAACTTGTAGAATTCTACAATTGTTAACATCTGAAACAGTCCTTTCAGATCCATACTAGTCTGCATCTCAACCAGCTCCATTCGTAGATGATCAGGCACTGTCACTGCATTGACATTGAATGGCTGAGCGAAGATCTCCATGTTCTGTTCCTGTTCTCCGAACTCACTAAATTTGGAATTAAATCCACCCTCCAGATTATCAATGATCACAGCATACTTTGGTCCATTGGCATTTGTATGCTTGCTTAGTTCACTGAAATGAATGAACTTGCTTTTACCTAGCTGGCACTTTCACAGTCTTGAGTTTTTCAATAAATGCCTGCACAATGCTGTAGAGCTGATGCACCGACATATCATACCCCTGCAGGTTGTGTTTGAGAGCATTGAGGTGTGTAGTGACGTCCACTAGGAATGCAGGTCAAAAAGCCAATCTGGATCTTCCAGCTGCGTTACTGCATGCTCCTTAGCTTTCATGATGATATTTCGGTTAATAATTCAGAGAACCATATTCCCCTCTAGCACGTCTAACATTTTCTTGAATTCACAATGATTAATTCCATGTGAGCGAATAATGTTTACAGTTGAAATCATAAAAAAAGAGAGAGAGAAAGAAAGAACATTAACTGAAAATGTGATAAATAGGCAGACAGTAAATTTCGGTGCTGCTGATGTTTCTCTCTCCAGATAGAAAATAGTGTCTGAGCTTTTTAAAGTATTAACTCTTTATGCTGTACAGCGACTATACAATTCCCCCCCCTTTATTCCAGATTTAAAAAGTTAAACATAAAAAAATATATATATTTAAAAAACTCCCACGCGGACTTGTCGGTAAATTTCGTTGCCGGGGAAGGGGTTGGGCTAAAGCAATGAGTTAGCGACAAGGATCGCAGACTGGGCGGAAATGGCACCTTTCTGTATATCTGTAGGTACAAAGTACCTCCGATACTTTAATCCGGTTCGTAAGTCTTCTTCATGTAGAATAAACAGACTGCTTGGATTCTTTTCTTAGTTCAATTGTTGCGACTCGTAGAAAGAATTTAGACAACGGCAGAGACGTTTTATGTTATTTCACATTGATTTTCACTTTTCGTTAGGAATTATCAAGGTCCTTCGTTAAGGCTACAGTGGAGAACGGTTTTTTTTTTGCGCATCTGTAGTGAACAGGAATCGTATGGAAATAGACCGTGTAACAATTCTAATAAAATAAAACAAAAGTAGGTAATTCTTAATCTAGAGTTTTTCTAAAACCTAAGTCCGCCATCATTCGCTGACGCAATAGATGGCTATACCTACACACGCGTTGACGCAACTACGAAATTTATTATGTATATTACTTACCATATTTGGGCATTTAAGGTTTAGAGAGAATTTAAAGGGAAAATTAAAGCAAGTAGTTTGTCACCCGCTCTGTCAGAACTATGACAAGGCTGGAACGACCCGTCTTTAAACACAGAAGGCTCGGCCATTAATGCAGTCGGCGTTGACCGCTTGGTTCTACCTTTACCGTAACCCACGAGGGTTGTAAAGGTTTCAAAGCTCGGGGCTTCAGTGACGGCCCTGCCCGATAAACTCGTCAGGTTTAATTGCTTTCCCCATAAAAACATTTTTTAAGAACTTTGTGATGAACGTCTTGGACGGAGTTTGTGCACTTCTTCCACCCTGGAAACAGCGCTTAACCTACAACCGATGTAAGAGGTTCACCGGGGTCATCGGTAGTCTCTTCAGCATTCGTTAGATGACGTATCTCCCCAGCTGACCTCTCCTTGTGGCTGAAGCGCCACCAGTTGGCGACCGTACGGATTCTACCTGCGAAGCTCGTTCGTTTCGCTCCTGCACAGTCGCTGACTTGGTTAGGCTCAGAAGCTTTTGACCATAGACTTCCGCTGCCAGTGCATTAGTAGACACAAAGTCAGGCTAACCACCATAACCCATTAACATAAAGCGCCTAAGGATCGATGGAGTTCAGGTCTCGTTATCATCGATTTACGTGAGCGGCCCCATGTTTTTTGTATTCGTCGCGAATAACATCTTGAGGGGCCCCGCTTCCCTCGGCTCTCACAGGACTTGGCTTGACTAACTCACGTAATGATCTACAAAAGCGATAATACATTAAAGGGCCAATATACCTAATTATATTAACACACACACCCAACTTAATGAGAAAACCTTTCTATTTTGTAAATTGCAGAAATATTTTGTTTTAAATTAATAAAATAACAATTAGAAATCGATTGAAATATTACCTCTTGGATCTGAACTCCATTAATTAATATTAACAATCAAAAGTAAACTTACGAACAAAGGTACAGCGACGACTCCCAGGAAGATCGTCTAAATCTTGTTTGTACTCGTGTACACTGCCATTTCATCTAAAAACTAGTATTTTTAGTTTTTAAAAATAATTTTTGGCATAAGATTAGTCAAAAGTATGTGCTAATTACAGGCACATCATAATAATAGGCTTCTGCAAATAACAATTTACAAAAATTTGTAAACTCTTAGATTACTTACGATATTAGAAAGTTTCTACCGAGACAGAAACAAATATACCTCCTTTATTTATGATTTTTTTGGTCACCGATTTAATTTTAAAAAAATGTTCTTTAATTCTGTTTTAGACCCAAAACATAAAAAAATTGCTTATTTTAGTATCAATTTTCTAATGGATCCGGATTATAAGATACCCTAACGGTTGTGGGTAACATGTCCCAAAAGAAAGTGCAAATTTTCATATTAATTCAGAACAGAATCGATTCTGTAAAATGCCGGCTAAAAGCGTAGACATAGAAATGGTCAAAACGATAAGCCTAGATAGTAAATTTATGTTGCTAACTAATAACTCGAAACCTTATTAATCATCTAGTGCAGTTTGTCAACTTCTTGCAGCGAGACTCCGCCGACTTCCTCAGTAAGCAGCTCGCTTCGCAAACATCTTAAACCAGCGACACCACTCGCGTACTAAGCCTATTAGGCAAACAGAGACTTATTTGAGCAGAGAGCATTTAGATGCTGTGGATTCAACCTGTATCCGAAATAATAAATGATCAGTTCGGGAGAATATTATTTAAACGATAAGACCGAAAAGCTTTTTCCTGTAGACGACTTTATTTCAATAAGTAACAAACAAAGAATCTTTCATTTATTTAGATCACTGGAATGACATTTTGGTACAAAGATTAAATTTGTTAAGGTCCTCCGTAATAAACGACTCAAAGATGTAATTTACACATTTATTCTTCTCTAACATATTACAGAAGTATCACGCGAATTATCCTTAATAATAATTATAATTAATTAAGAAAGCCCCCCTTTTTTTCCATCAGCAATACAAGCGGAGAAAAGAATTGAAACTTTCCTATATTGCTCACCATATAAAAAAGGATTTTAAAAGAAAATTTGTACCTTAGAAATCTGTAGTATTATTTGGACGCCTAATCTTCCGGTGTTTCTGTCAAAGTCTCTGAATTCTTTGTTTCTTTATTTACGTGTACACGTATAACAGTGATGGTGTATTTTTCACTTTTTTAGGTTTCAAAAGAGAAACATTTATCAAATGATAACGGATTTAGATGCTGTGGATTTTTACCTGTATCCAAAATAATAGATGGTCAGCCAGAACCAGCACGCAATCAGCACACAGAGGCCGAGGGGGGGAAGTTGAACATGAACCAGGACCCGAAATTTATTGTACTTTGCTAAGGAAGCAACCTGACAAACGTAGAGGGCGTCACAAGGTAAATCATTTGAATGTCGAAACATTACAAATTTTTAAGTACCACAAATTCTTGAGAAAAATGAACCTCTCAATAATTTTAATATTATTTTTTTTCACCTGTTTCTTAGATGACATTTATGTATTTACATTTATATAAGTATTTTTGCAATTTAATTCAAATTATTTGTGATGATTTGAACCATTTAAACTTTTCATGTTAGCAAAAAATAAAGAGAAAAAGCATAATGGATGTTTTTTTCGTTAACACTGAACAGAAAGTCAGCTCTCTCGTGCCTGCACCACAAAAAGCCATCTTCATAACATTTCATGGAGTTTACTCCCTCACACATTTAGTGTCATGTAAATACAAAGTAAAGGTGATTTTGGTTTCTCTGTGGGAGGTAATCAAAAGACCACTAAACATGGACATTATTATGAACCGGCTAAAGTCAAAGCCACGTCATTTTATTACGTTAATGGATTTACAGTAGAGCATGGAATCTGCATATTTTTATTTATCCTAGCATCTGGAGCTCTATAATAATCAAGACTGTTGATCGTTTTTTAAATTAAATTTTCAAAGATTTGTAATGTCACTTACGTGTCGAGAATTCCTTTCACTACCAAGTTAGGTACGGTTCCAATCAGAGTAATATCTCTCCTAATCCTGCTGCATAAGCCATACAGAGATTAGACCTTTACACATTTTCATTGGTCTGTTATCCAGTTCTTCCGCTCTCAGTACGTTTTCATCAACCTTCCTGGAAAAAAGGCACAAAACACGACAATACCTCTTTCTTTTTTTTTTTAGATCCTCGCCGCATCTGTTACAGAAGACATCAAACAGTTAACAGATTATAGATGATTACTATCTATATTTATTTTATATTTATATGTAATATCGCATTGTTAATCTAATTCCGGCTGGGCCATGAAACTGTCTATAACAAAAATATTTTTAAAAAAATGATATTTTTTTTTACTTTCTGAAGTGACATTCAGCCTTTAATAGCTACACAATATCTTAACGCTTCAGTTGATGATTGTGCAAATATATGGCCAGAAAATCCGTGTAAACTATCAAAATGCAAACTCATTTAATGACAGAAACTCACTAATCTTAGGCCGGAGGAAGTGACGTAGTGAGCGAGCTGCGTTTTTTACTGGCTGTCGTCACGCGGTAGGTGGAGCATACTTGTACACGTGACGTGTGACCATATTTACACCAAAAACAACGCTTCAGAATGACACTACCAGCGACATTCAAATAAAAGATGATGTGCTTGCACAAAAAAGGGGTTAGTTATTCCGCTGGACGTACTGCCTGAAAATGAAGCGATTCTCCAAAGCGAGTACAGAAGTTGCGAGAGTTCCCTCCCCTCCCCTCGCGCAGGCTGTGGAATTTTAGAAGTAAAAGTTCTTTTTCTGCCGCCTACGTTTCATAGTATTTGCCGTAGTGAGAGTTTACCAGCCGGATTAGCGTGAGATATCTTCTGTCGGCTCGCCTACTGTGACACAGGGATCCAAATAAACCTTCGCTCAGTCTAAAAAAGGGACGACATGCAAATTATGGAAAGATTACCGCATCACCCCCGAAGTGAATCATTTTTTCCTTTTTAAACCAATCAAACCACGTGGTTAATAGTGCGATGATTGTTCTGTGTTTTTATCATCTATGTGGTTTTTTTTTTTTTTAAAAATAACATTGAAAAGAGGTGTTCATTTACTGAAATCTACGCCTTTATTACTCTGTAGCAGAATCTTCCCAGGATATAAGTACATTATAGAAGATAGTAAAGGGGCTTTATGAATATGAAAACAATCGGTAATTAGCTTTGTTATGTTTATATTCCATTGCACATACACATGAATTACGTTTTATAATACAGTACTTGATAAAACACACAAAGAAAAACGAAATCATAAAAAAAATGCGTAACCAATTTATTCTCTATTCAAATGATTACAAACCTTTGGTTGTTAGCTGTTAGAAACGACACACGACTTCCAATTTCTCTTTCCCTGCCCACACGCAACACCTGCTTCTGTAAAAGAAAGTCCTCTGAAAATTTCTAATTTAGAGACAATTTTCTTTTTTCAGAATTCAGTTTGATTGTCGAAAAACTTCCAAATTTTTAAAGGTTTTTGAAAATGTAGAATGTGGATTACGATATGACTGCTAGTCCCTTCAGTTAAAATTACTTCTTTCCGACATTGAGGAAATTTTAATATTTTAAACTTAGTAGCTAGAAGATAATTAAAAAAAATTTATTAAACTCCGCAAAAAGTAATGTAAACTTTTTAAAAAATGAAAATTTAAATGAAAGTAATTTCTTTTTTAAAAATATTTTGCCATTTGTAAGTTTTGAATTTTATTTAAATTAAATTTCTGACATTAAAAATCTTACTGAAATCATGAAATATTATAATATAGTTTATTATTTAATATTTAGAATGATGTTGACAGTTTATTTATTTAATTGATTATTTATATGAGATTTAAGTCATCCAAACTTGATGAAAACCACCCACAATTTATTGCATAAGCTGTTCTGTAAAACATCTTCAATCATGTTTTTGTTTCATATCCTAATGAATAAACAGGTAATGTCCTAGAATCTGTCGAATTTTAAATTTCTTACTTCAACATTCTTCGAGATAAGGGATATTGCAAAAAACTTTAGTTGTTAACATTTTTTTTTGTCGTTACATCCATGTTTTTGGATAGAATGATATTTAAAATATTTTTAGTTGTTTTTTTACTCGTTATTTCTTATTTGTACATTATAATGCTATTTTAGAAATTTCATACTGATTTCCATTTGCCAATTCATATTTTTTTTTTACTTTCTAACGTTTTTACAATCGAACTTCAACAAAAAATCAAAGAAATCATCTTACGTTGATGCTAAAACATTTTCAAATTTGCATATGCTATTTTACATGCTATCAGAAAAGAAGAAAGTTATTTTGCAACACCAATCATTCTGTGACATAATTTTAAGAATTTATTTTACTATACCACGAAATAGTTCCATGCATGTAGACTTTCAGTTAACGATCACGTTATCATAATTTATGGTTAAAAAATCGGTTTTGTTTAAATGATGCTGCATCTTTTAAAGCGATCTTACAACAAAATTCACTGTACACTTAGAATAACATTCTTGTCTTCAAACAGTCGTACAGCTTTAAAAGTTAGTTTTTTTTTTTTTTTTACGTTGACCACTAGACAGACAGCACTTAATGTTGAACTGCTGCTGTCACGTGTATTCTCTATGGCTTGAAATCTGACTACGATATCGCCACCTAGCGAGTAACAAGACACGACCCTAACCTGTCCCTCAAACTCCGAGGCCACGAAACAAACAAACCCCCTATGACTGTTGACTCGTCACGACGAGAGACGTATTCCATTTGTTTACTCGTAAGAATAAAAACATCAAATCGGTACACTGACATTCTGGTGCACTCAGGTTTGCGCTGAGGCCGCTATAAAGCGCAGTGCTAAAAACAGAGATTTCGTCACGTGTGACTGAGGGGCTGTATCATGGCCGCTGGTCCACCATTTAGTTGTTAGGTGTTAGGTACCGTAGTCACAAAGAAAATATAATTTCTCTGATGGATTCATCTTGGTACCAGATTCCTTTCGTGTTTTATCACTTCAGTTACATTTCATTTCTAATCTTTTCAGCGAAACGTCATAAAATGATTACCTTAGTCGAGGAATTCCAAATAAGAGGATAAATAATTACACCGGACGGAAAGCAATCTGTTCTTCACCATTAATGAGTAAACAGAGAACCAAAAGATCATCTTAACACGTCATTAAATATGAAGGATAGTAAATGTTTTAGATACTAGGCTAAAATGGTCTTTGGTTGTTTTTTTTTATTATGTCTTAAGAAATACAGATGGCTTTCCAATACTGGCTATTAATATGTCGTGAGGAGACGAGAACAAAAGATTACTGTGTCAGTCGGACCAAAGTCTTCAGAGATATTTCTACAATGACAACAGGTGCTTTTCGAGCCATGCAGGCAGGCACGCAATCAACTCACGTGTGGAATTTTGCTGGCCAAAAAAGCTGCAGGAGAACAGAGTTAAGGACGGGCATCAGCATGGCTGTGTTACTGATCCACATGGACACTGGACACCAGGAAGGAGGTGACCATGAAGCCGAACATCAGCCTGTAAGTGAGAGAGAGAAAGAGAGAGAGAGAGAGCGGAAGGCTACTCGCACTATCTGCTAATTCTCTGGCTGTAAGACGTTCACGCTGGCAGTTTAAATCACGGAGAATAAAAACGCACTTTTTTAAAGGTTTTATTTTGCTGTAGGAGCCATAGCTACACTTAACAGCTGGTCCGCTCCTCTACGTTTGCTAGTAGAAAGTATTCAGTGCTCTTGAAAAAGACTAAATAGTTCGTTTCAAGCACCAAAAGCAAGTCCTGGTTACTTTTAATATGCAAACAACATTAAAATTTTAAAAACAAAACTAATTGCGATAAAACGGATTTAACGAAGCAGATCGAAGTGATAGATGCCTCAAACATTTACCAATATTATTAAATGTGTGTGTGTGTGTGTGTGAAGAAACGGGATAGAGCTTTTTTTAAAAGTACACTGGGTTCAAAAAGTTATATTCAGAAAATATTTTGCGAGCATTGTTGCTTTGCGTATAGAAAGTTTTGGTGGTAAATGGAACGATCTAGTTAAGATTCGTAAACCAGCATCAGAAAAATCGACTGTCAACGACCCGTTGCCTTTAACAAAATAAAACCAAAAATAAAATTTTTGTGACTGGACTTTAAATATTCGTAAACCCTGTTTTGTTTAAAACTGCAATTATAGATAAATCTTCAGAAAAAAAAATTGTAAACTTAGCATAATAGAATAAAACTGATTATATTAAAAAAAACAACAACAAGCAGTTGTGCTGTTTGCCAGCTTCAGACTGATGGATAAAGATGAGATAAATTAATCTTGCCTTCTTTTAGTTAGAAAACGCAGGAACAACCAAAACACTGATCCACACACAGACGCCCATCTTATTACGTAGTTGAGTTTAATTATCAAAGATTTATTTATATTAAAACCGGCCATTGTGGCGATTTTACAGAACCAGTTAACTTTGGATAAATCTGTTTTAAAAATCTAGAAAGAAACTGACATCAAGAATATTTTCTTAAAACAGAATATTTTGAATGCCGCTTATAAAAATATTAAAAATAAAAAAGCTAATTGTCACGCTATTTAAAATTTGTTAAGAGCCCATTAAGTTTATCAGGCAAAATCCAGCATTCGCCGCGGATCTGTAGGCGGAGAAGTCCCCGCCATGACAGTTACCGCGGTCATAGTTAAGAAGATAAAAGGGATTTTAATCTTTCACGTCGTAAGTTACGTTTTTTGTTTTATTTCAGTTATTTCACTATTCAGTTTTGTTTGTTTCTGTTTCATGTAATTCATACGTAGTGGTGCATTATTCGATTACGTAGTTTCATGGATGGACACCCTCACTTTGTTGTAGACCTCGGCCTGGGAGGGTCGTCACGTGGTGTTCTGGAATCCTGACAACCATCCGTCAGTTCATTTTCTGTTAGAATAAGTTAAATATTCATCGGTTTGGGGAAAGTCTGTTTAAATTTGATTTAAACAAAAAAAAAGTTTATATTTAACAATATATTCACGTGTTTCAGAATTTGCACAAATGTTTAAAGCTAATTAACTTTCGAATTTCTATTACAAATAAATAAAAACAATTTACAACTGTGTCTGTTATAGCGTCTGTCATATACCTTTGTAGGCCAGTTATGGTACAGTAGACGTCAGACGCCTGCTCCACCCCTGTGCGGGGAAGTTGGTGTCTTGCGGAAACACTACGAGAAGTTGTATTAAGAATTTGACTGTTGAAAAACGAGTGTTTGTACTTGAAAGGGTGCTCTTCAGTTCATTTGGAAGAAGTCCTTCAATAAAGTCTCTATTTAAAAATTTAAAAACTTGTTTTAGTGTGCCATTTGTGACGTTTCCTTAACTCAAAACAGCTCAAAATGGGCCTGTCTGCAATTTGTATATTTATTGTTCTTGGAAGGACTCTTTCATTAATTATTAATCCCTGTATTAAGGTCTCTTTGTATTAGGAGAAAATTTTAAATAGAAAATAAAACATTATTATTATTATTATTATTATTATTATTATTATTATTATTAAATGTCTTTAAATTAAATCATTCACCAACTGCATTATTTAATAATAATAATAATAATAATAATAATAATAATAATAATAATAATAATAATAATAAAAAAGGATATTGTTACCTTTAGGATATTAAAGGAAACAAGATCTTTTTTCTTGTTTTTTTGGTTGGCTTACTTTTGCTATTTTTTTTACAACTAAAACAAAATTTGTCGTCTCCTTTACTTTTGTTGAATTATCTTTCGTCCGAATTAGTAGAGAACCAGAGTTTTCCCCCTTTATAATTCCGTTCTTTCATATGAACGTTAGCGAGGCTAGAATAAAATCTGTTCTTAGACGGTAAAATAGCAGGAGCTCCATCTTTAACAGAGAATGTTATGTCAAGATGGAATTTACTTAGTCCTTATTACGTCGGCAAATGAAAGGTTTTTGTCTGTTGTTGGTTTACAACAAGATTCTACCGGCTGCTTTTTCTCTACAAAAGGTTTCGAGGCTGCGCCGATAGAGTTGTCTTTCGTTCTTTGTAGCAGGCAAATGATGAATACATAAAAAAGAAATTGGAGAGAATAACGTTAAACGATGAGTAGGAACTATTTTGAAACTTAACATGTGCTCAAAAATTGCTCAACTAAAAATGAACAAAACTTAGAAAAAAAAACAACAGACTTCTGTCGCATTAATTATTCCAGACTTTTTCGGTAGTACTTGGTATCACTTTTTTGTCTACCGAATTCCTCACCTCAGTCGAATGTTTCCATCTAACCGCGAACAGGTTTTCTGCTATATATGACAGAGTGGTGATGGAAATTCGGAAAATTCTTAAAACATTTAAGAAAATAAATAATAGTGATGCAAATTTTGTCTGCGTCAGGTAAAAAAAAAAAATAAACAGGCGAGGAGGTACTAGCCCATGCAGCTTAGAGCTGACCAGCATCAGGATTCTTAATGCAACTCGTTTGTGAAAGTTTCAATGTTCCAAAGAGATGCCCACCGTCAGGGACCCCCCCAAAAATAAAATTTGCATTCTGAAACAAAACTGTAATACAACGGTCCAGTAATTAAATCTTCTTGATAAAAATTGATGAAATAAAATAGAGAATAGCGGAGAGGGCATTGTTTCCAGCCGTTCCATGTAGTGAAAACGCATTCTAACAATACTTAAATTCCACAAGATTTTCTGAAAGAGAAATTATTTAAAATCTTGATCGACTTCTAAAACAAGGGAGATAACTGAGATTATAGCCTTATTCAGGTTCAAACTATTTAGTTAATTTTTGGTTTTGATATTACGGGTTCCATGTGTTTTATTCTAGTCGCACACTTTTAGGGTTTAGAAAAGGTTTTGGTTCAATTCATAATGAATATTTATTTCTAGCAGTGCATGAGTTATGAAATGTCTGTTAATGGAAGTCTAACATTAATTCTAGTTAGCTAAAGTTGGAAATTGTTCGACCGTTTATACGCAGTTTTTACAGCTTTACTGGTCTGTCGGTTTGAGGATCTCTCTCTATCTCTTTCTCTCTCTCTGTACTGACGTCATCATCTCTCTCTGTACTGACATCATATCTCTTTCTGTGTACTGACGTCATCATCTCTCTCTGTACTGACGTCACCATCTCTCTCTGTACTGACATCATATCTCTTTCTGTGTACTGACGTAATCATCATCATCCTCTCTCTCTCTCTCTGTACTGACGTCATCATCTCTCTCTGTACTGAGGTCATCATCATCATTCCCCCCTCTCTCTCTCTCTCTCTTTCTCTTTCTCTCTCTCTCTCTGTACTGACGTCATCATCTCTCTCTGTACTGACATCATATCTCTTTCTGTGTACTGACGTCATCATCTCTTTCTGTGTACTGAGGTCATCATCATCATTCCCCCCTCTCTCTCTCATAAAAAATTAAACTGTTAAGCTAATTAATAATTACTATTATTCATTATGCCTATGTAACACCATTTCTTGGCAAAGTGCTTTGAGTGTTTTGATGTCGTGCCAGAGTTTCCTGTGTCGGTGCCTATACCGCCATATTTAGTCAGTAACACCAATACCAGGCACTTGTACTGGCTGGAATCCAAGCCCCTTTTCGATAAGTTGTTATTGCTGGCGTATATCGACGACTACAAGCGGCTTGGTGGCGCGGTTGTCAGTTAGGTAGCGTAGTGCATATCCCGCACCAGTCGGTGTCCGGCACTTCGGATTTCCACAGGAAAATCCCCAGTGTAACTCTTCATTTGCAGATGTGAGAGGAAACTTAAAAGTGGCTGCCTGGGAAAGGAAAGTCAGATGGAACTGTGCCAGGAAGATTCGTCAAAGCGAGCCGTCCCCGCTGAGAGGGAGCTGGCTGGGGGCCCACCACCTCCGCAGTCCGGGAGCTCGGCTTCGGTTGCCCTGTTCGCTTTTGCCCATTATCACTCTGCACGATACGATTGGTCTCGATGAAATTACACTACTAACTCAAAAGTTTTGGAAAAGCAGCTTAAATATAAACGTGAAATCAAAATAGTCTTATGCAATTCGATATTATATTTGAAGTTTGTCTGATCATGGAATTAACATCTTTGTCCAGGGATGTGCTGACCTGGTTGGTATTTCAGATAACCCCCCAGTGTCGTTACCCGTCAGATCCTCGGCTCTGCTGCTGCAAACTTGGGCAGGCAGTGGGCTCATCGTCAGACCTAACAGTGACTGCCTTGCTGGGCTAACCGCTCACTGAACAAGTTTTTAAAAAATTCCAAAAATATTTACTTCATTCGTATTTAACAAAAAAAAATTCCATGCAGAGAAATTTCTGCCTTAACTTTACAAAATTCTTTTATTCGGCGAAGAGCAGGCGAGAGAGAGAGAGAGAGAGAGCTAAGAAGAATATGGCTTAATACGTTCTTGTACTGAGCCATATGCCTTGATTTTCCTACTCCCATCAGCGAGAAGATGAAGACGAACATCATGGAAGTGACTGCTATCGGAAGCGTGTTGTCCAGCCAGAAGGCAGCAATGATCAGTATTCCATATCCACACTTAGCGGCCTGGAATAGAGTTAACACGGTTCTCAAATACCGGACTGATGTTAGCATAACTTGTGCCGTGCCAACAATAAATACTCAGTTATCTTTTCCTGATTACCTGCTTAATTACCAGCCACGAGATTCCATCTCTGTGCACTTTCGCTTTCGATTAGTTGTGAAATTAAAAACGTAGCGGTTCACTGAGATCAGTCCCTTCTGAAATTTGTCTCACCTAACACAGTATTCTTCTTTTTATCTTTAAAAATGAAACAAACTCACAGGAGTAGGATATATTATTGGAAGAGACAGCAAAGCAGTTGGAACAGAAATTAACACAATTAATTTTCTGTATCTGCAAATCTTTCGGAAATCGTCCATTTTTTTCCTTCTTTCTGGATTATATTAGCATTCGCGGCAGATCTATACTATCGCAAAGTAATATTTAAAAAAAAGAAAACAAAAACGAAGCACGATGTAGCATGAACAACTTTAATTAGCTACGGTTTCAGAATATAATCAAGGTGAACGGATAAAATGATTTCCAACGCTTGAATTATTATACAGTAAGTTCCATGACTTTAACCCCATATCTGAAATATTTCATATTTGGCCAAACCTTTTATTACACTGTTGCTCTATCTAATACATTTCCATTTCTCAGTTTGGCGACCGTACATATTCCCGAACGGACGCTTGCATTGAGTTAGTGGACATAACGAACTTCTGCCTTTTCGTTTGATCTATAAACTGGGCTTTAATTTCTTGGGATTCCATTATTAAATTTCCAACTTTACGTTTGATGGTGTACAGATTCCAACAAAAAATTTTTTAAATAGTCTCAAAGTTTATGGATGTGTTAGAAACACGGCAGTTAATTTCCTTTAATTTTAACTTTTCCTCTCTTCTTTCTGTAGCGAACAGTAAACCTGTCTCCAAACGAGCTCTGGTAGATTGTTCTAAAACGGTTGCCTGCGGCTGCTAAATACAAATGGTTCTTTGAAGTTAAGACAAAGTAAATTCTATTGGTAAATTTTAGCAAGCTGTTGTGGTTCAAGTTTTGCAAATTGGCTTCTTTTTTTTTGTTTTTGTGCTTTATCTGTGACAGAAAATATGACCTTAGACATTCCTAGCATAAACAGTCTCTGTCTCTGTATCAGCTCCGGAACGAAATTGGAAGGTAATTTCTGAGCCTCAAAGTTTCAATTAGCCTCATTACCAGATATTACCGTCACAAAACAGCTTATGGCTGTCTGGCTGCTGACAGAAGAGCTACGCGGTGCAGTTTGCAAATTTTTTCGATTTTTGTCATCATAAAAGTCGTACTTCCAATTTTTACCAGCCCCCTATCTCCTAAGCAAATTAACCAGAAATCTATAAAATATTGAATACAGCCATTTAAGGACGGTTAAATTTTACGTCTTGTATCTAGTTCCACTATCGTAGAAACTCACAAAGTGATCGGAAATTATAAAAAGTGTATATCTTTGCCAAATTTACTCCCGGGTTTCATTTCAACACGTTTATGGCGAAATGACGTCAAAATTTATTGACACCCACACAGAGTCAAACAATCGCATAATTATTGGCATAGTCGATACTAGGCGTGTCCATCTCAGGACTGTATGTAGCTGGCGCATCGCGTCTGCTCTACGCATGCTCTTTAACGAGATGGTTGATCAGTACACATGCTACTGTTTGTCACATCTCAGTCAAGACCACGCCAAGGTTGTGTAGGCTTTGTAGAAATAGATTCATTAGCATTATGCATCTACCAAGGATGTACCATATATATTCAATGCTGAAAGATCTTGCGATATAGCTAGCCAGTTCATTGTAATCATGTTGCTGGTCATCAGGAATGCAGTGACGACTCCCCGGACTAGTGTGGCGGCGGTAGATTGTGGTGAAGAGGCAGGACTATCGATCTCCCGATCTTATCGAGGAATCTCTAACAATGACTAGAAGAGTCCTGCCAGCCAAACTAGTACATTTCCGTCACCATAGCGATCTTTCCGAAGAACACAAAGCGGCATCATATCGACCTCGGACAGCTAACGATGGACACTTCTGGTATCTCAAAGACTTTTCTACGTCTCTCTTCCAGCAAATGACTCACCGCGCATCATTCATTGTCTTCGAGGAAGAGAAAACCCTGTCATCTGCTATTTCAGCGCAGCAACATCATGGCGTTGATTTTACACCATAGAATTTGTAAAAACTAAGAGAGTTTGACTGTATTAAAGGAATTTGTAATCCTTATAGGATTGAAAGTTTCTGCTGTTAGTGATTCAGACTTTGTTATCGTCACGAAGTCACGTGTTAGTCATTAGAAAACTACGTCACATGTGGACCACGGGAAATATATATATGGCGTCGTAATAAAAACATTAAAATGACCTAAATCAATTTGGATTAGCTTGGACATGTTGATTACCGGTAAGATTATGTGTATAAAGGGACACCGGCGGCATGCCCCTGTGACTGAAGAGTGCTGGTCTATTTTAGTTTATTAAATACAGTTTGTAGGTTTTACTTTTAATATTGATAGTGAAAATCGGAATAAGATCCATTGTAAGAAAAAGGATTGAGCCTTAGGGATACTTCACAGACGATGTTACGCTCCGTGAAAACGACCAACAACTGGCCGGTGTACAAGGCAAAGATCAGGAGTCCCTGGTGTGGCGAATTAATAGCGCGAACGGAGCTGGGATGACCACTGTCTGTGTTCAATTACGAGAAAAACTCGGGGAATAGCGCTCTTGCTTTAGCAGTCGTGAATCGATCTTAGGAAAGGCTTTGCTACGCGAATCTGACAGTGACCGGAACGGTGTATCAACATAACGGTTTTCTCGAAAACGAAGCGAACAGGAACCTGTCATGCGAGTGCGTGGCTCACATGCATATTTCATCAGTTTTGATTCTTTATTTTACACACCAATATCTAATGATGATGATAATGTTTGCCTACATATGTAAAGCAGACTTTGCAATAAAGAAACCAATCATGAGAAATATCAAAATGTACAGCAATGAACGACGAGTTAATAATACTATTTGCATAAAAGAGCAATCACGAGCATGCTTAGAAAGCTGTATAGAGTATAGAACACCCGAGAGCCCGGATAATTACGTACATTGATTACAGAGACAAAAATACCATTTTATATGAATGTAGCTTTAATTTTTTTAACAACTATTTTTGTTCTTTTAATAACAAGTCCAGCACTGCTTTAAGGTATCCGAGCGAGAGATGTTCAGCCCAGGAGATCCCGGACAAATTCTCAAGAAACCCACAATGACCGCCTTTTTCAGTAACCACCAGGAGGAAATTGGGATAACACCGAAATAGTTCATATGGGATTCCTTCTTTAGTGCAAAATGGATCGTCCAAACTGTTGATGCAGAGAAGAGGTACGGCTATGTCGTCAGCATCCCTCATTGGGTTATTTCTCTCCCAGTATTCGTCGGCAGATTTGTGCCCGTAGATTTTGCAGTAAACAGTTTCATCGTAGTCCTTAAAGGACCAACAGTTCAAAGCCGCCCTCACGTCAAAAAGTTTGGAAAACGCCTTCGAATGAGCGCACAGTATCTTCTTCAACCCAAAGAGATATGCAAAGTCATAAATGTTTCTGAGACATTTTCCTAAAATCTCTTGGGCTTCGTAGCACCCTGATACACACACTGCTGCTGCTACGTGAGCCGACGAGCCGTATTCACCTAGATAAGAGAGAAGAACTCCCGAGCCAGTTCCCATGGCAACAGCGAGAATGTTGACGTTGAAGTGCCTGCCACGAAGATATTTGACGACTTGTCTTAAATCATTTGGATCTCCGAATCCTTGCAGTTTCGCTACGGTCAGCAGACTTTCACCGTGACCGCGTCTGTTGAAAACCACAGCTCGATATCCGCTCTCTGAAGCTATGTAGGCCAAACCAGAAACACTCGTGGCATTTCGGGTGACTTCCGGAATTAGTATCAGAACAGGACTGCCGTCTCGAAATTTGCTTTCCGGAAATACAACCCAATCCAGGGAGACAACTCCCCTGTCCTTCATTAGCAAATACTCTCGTTCGTAGTGCACATCCGGTTTGTGGCAGATTCTGGAAAGAATTGTTTGTATGTGACTGTTACTCATGAATACTGGTGGTTTGAAAGGTCGATGCAAGAGGCGACATTTTTTCATGATGTGAACCATGAGTGATGATTCCTTGAAGTACATGTTTGGGATGATGTCATTGGATTTGATGAGCAGTCTGAAGTATATGAATAAAGCCAGTATACAGGCTCCAAGTAGCGCCAGAAGAAAAGGAACCAGAGGTGGAAAAAAACAGCTTATCATAAACATGGTGTCAACCAAGACGTGACCGAGGATATTTTCATGGATCCATAAACTACCTTAAAATAAAAATGTAATATCATAATTAGTGAATTTGCTCAGATAAAAATTTATAGCATACAACTTTAAAGAGAGAGAGAGAGAGAGAGAGAGAGAGGAGAGAGAGAGAGAGAGAGAGAGAGAGAACTTACAAGAAACTAGTACGAAAATAATTTGTATTTTATTAGAAATATGCTATATTGGAAAAACTACATTGAAAATAACTTGAAAAAAACCCATTTTGGTATACGTTATGCAAACTTTACTTTAATTTAAAGAAGAAGGGATTCAACTATATTATTAACTGCTTAAGAAAAGCTACTACAGTTTCATGTGTAAATTATACAAGACAAAGTAACTGTAGGTGTTGTTATCTACTTACAAACCATCCATTTTAAATATATGTGCCAAGTCGAAAGCTATATTTAAATACTTATTATAGATCTATATTGATTCTTAGAAATAATTATTAAAATCTGTTTTCATAAAATACTTTATAAATGCGAAAAAGAAAAACAACAAGTTGATGTCAGACTGGTTTCTTTGCTCAGAAATGCTACAAAATGAATCCGAAAACCAGGAATTTGTAAAGTACGTTAAACAGGAATACGGTGAAAATATCTAAAATCTGATTTATTACGGTGCTTTGATGTCTAATGCTAAACCAAAGAAGTATTTTAATAGATATAAAATATTAATAATTCAGCTTCAAACATGAATATATTTAGAATTCTGCTTAACTTTTAAAAATTGTATTACACATATGGCCAGAAGTTTTGCATCTCCTCAAAATTTTCTAATTTTGCTTGATAAAGTTGGACTAACCCTTTTAAATCTGCATAATAACGTTAGATTTCAGCTCAACCCTTTCAACACTAAATCTCCACGCCGGACTTTGCCCTTAGCGAAATACATTTCCCTTTCAATAAACAGGGTTTCTTGGTGCTGAATATCGAAAAGCCAGACACATTTCACGACAGATGAATGGACAGTTTCGAAAGAGATCGTCTTAAACTATCTGGCCTGTTGCTGTTTTTCCTATGCATCGCAAATATCAGCGTTGTCTAACCTTTTCCCATGCCACGCATAATACACTAGCGGTCACAAGCGCAAACATACTAATAAAATAGCCCAAATGGGCGCTTTGCTGAAAAAAAACAACAAACTTGTGACCACATTTCCAAATTATATTTATTGTGGAAATTTTTTTCCATTATCTATTTTTTAACGGTTATTAATGTACATCCAATGATATGTACGGATAGGCTGAGTACGTGTAATATACGATAATTTCATTGAGAGTCTACAATTTGAGCCATCAGTGTGTATGCATGTATATGTATATGTGTGTGTGTGTGTGTGTGTGTGTCTGTGAACAAATGTATAATGCCGCAACTCTATTTAAAAACTGGTCATTTCCCCCCTAACATTACATTGACGACAGAGGGTTAATGATTGCTACCGTAACATTCTGAAAACGTACCTGCTTTTACGGTCTCCTGCTTGGCACCGACAGAAATGTTGTATTCTATGTTTAAATATCTCGGAAAATTGATATTGAAAAAACTCTAAACCGCTTTATACTTAGGTGAGAATTCAGCGCAGACTGTAACCGGTTTGGCCCACGTCATAACCTGGACTCAATGGCAGTTCATCTTCTGGATTTACTGCAGCGTAAATATTTATTGTTATAATTAAATGGCTTCCTTTGCTTGAAAAAACAATCAACAGAAACCGTAGAAATTAGTTTGAAAGATAAAACCATCACGGAGCATAAACTATTCTTCAAGAGAATCCCTGCTATCCATCTCCCTAAATTTAACCAGATGTAAGACAGACCGGGGTTATTTGTGTTTGGTTAGCACGCTAAACATTGATTTTAAATAGTCAAACTGCTGGAAAGCCCTTTTGTAGTTGGCAAGTAATAAATCTTAAAGCTGAAGTCTCTAGTCTAACGACGCCTGTGTAATAAATCGATAACAATTGCCTCGCGTTGCTAAATTGGTATTTTGTTTATCAGATGCTCACTGACTGACTATGAAATTGGCAAAAAGAAAGTAATGCGAGATGTTCCTTATCAACGGAAACTAACCAGGATGCCTGATGTGGCAGTTGAACCATTAGATATACATTAAAGATGTGCGAGAGTTGCGTGCAGCGACTCTGGAAAGACGGGGTCTATCAAAGCAGCAGTGTTGGGGAGACCGTGAATCCGCGGACTCTGCGAGCAAAGGGTTTTGTTTTGGCCAACAGGTCTGTTAGGACGGCCTGGTGGAGTCTACAGAAAATCATTACCTGCGGACTGGTCCAGACGCATCTAACTCTCAGACACGTACACGAGTGACCTTTAGCGGTCCAAGTCACGATCTTTGACACTACACGAGACCAAACCATCAGCAGGTGGACGCTGGAGCGTCTCGGCAAACAACCTCACGCCGTTATCTCTAACGAGGCGACTCGCCTACAGGCGGGTAAGTCAGGATGAGTGAGTTCGTCAGCTGCTAAGATGAGGGTGGTGTCAGCCAGTCATTCTCGAGATTTCTAACTTATAATTTATAAAAAAACAGGAAGAAATTGATCTAAACCGAGAGTTTCAGCATACAGTACCACCCTCGTGAAAGGAAGTCTCGTCCACAGTTTTATCAGAAAGCGCAAATATAATTTTCTTTAAATGCTTAAAATTTTCTCATCACAAATAAAAACAAAAAACAACTTCTTATGAGAAATATTTAATTGCCTGTTATTGGTTTCGCGTCCCCACCCCGCCAAATTTCCTTGCTAATCAGCTCTGATAGGCTCTTCTCTCACTAAAGTCGACCCGTTCGTGCGCATGCGCGGCACCTCTTAACTGGGACACCTCATACTTCTCGATCACGTAAAAAGGATTTCCTTACCTTTGATCGGCACTGCGCATCCTAAAGGTAGAGAAGAAAAACGTTTCGCTTATACAGCGAACTCTTGATAGTCGAGGGTTTTCCGTTTCCTTTTTTAGCTGGTTTCTGTTCTTGGAGATTCTTTCTTCGGTCTGCGCCAGGCCAGTGTTTTGGCCACGTACGCGTTTTGGTGACTTCCGCTGTACGGCAGTAAATGAAATGGCGGAGCAGTAACCGGGACTGGTAAAATCGATAGGCAGAACCTGTTGAAAGTAAAAACAAATAAACAAAACGCGCGCACGCACACACACACACACACACACACACACACAGAGAGAGAAATCGACGCGTTTTCACACGAATGAAGATATTGTAGTAGGTCAGCACCTTGTGGCTTAAAAAGAAAAGAAAAATTAACTTCTCACATGAAACTGGACGTGATGGTGGGAAGAAAACAAATTAGGTTGTGCGGAGTACGTTATTATTGCCGCTACTGATTGTAGGACAAGTATCCACGTACAAATACATTACACGAGTAACTGGCTAGCATTCCACTGGGCTTGCTGTAACATCTGGACTACGGTAGGACCTACACTGACTGTCCACTTTATTAGCAACTATAAATATAATGGTTAGACCACCTTTTTCCTGAATAACATGTCATGATATAGAATCCTTAAGCTGCTGGAAGATAGTTTGAGGGATATTTTCCCATTCAGTTATTAATACTGTGCACAATTTATGGAGCGAAGTAGGCAGATGATCGTGATGGCGAGTGCACCTTTCAAGTTTATCTCAGAGATTCTCAATTTGGTTGAGAACCGGGAATTGTGCTGGCCAGGGGAGATTTCTGAAATCTCAGTCATGTTCCTCAAACCATGAGCGCTCAATGTAGGCACGGTGAATGGAAGCATTGTCGATTTGAAAGTATCTGTCCCCGACAGTGTAGACCCGAAGCATCGTTTGATGCAATTGATCGGAAATGATACTGAGGTAAGCTTTGGCATATATTCTTCCTTCTAAAGAGACCAAGAGGCCCGGGTTATGCCAGAAAAACATGTCTCCAAACCATTACTTCACCACAGACAGTTGAAGTCATGCAGGAAGGGTTGAGTGTCCTTAGTCCAATATCTGCGCTCCTTGCACCACAAGGATTTTCCATGTTGGTAATTCCGATTAGTTGTTTACACAGTGGTCTGCTTCTACTATCGTCCATTTTTTTGCAATGTCCTTTCTTTGCAAGGTGCGGGTGGAGATGGATATCGATTACTTTGCATTGAACGTTTCTGTTGGTTGGTCTCTTGTTTAATGACGGTTGAGCTTTGCTATCCTGTCCAACTGCCTTTCTCATCTTTCTCTCACTATCTGCTTTCGGTTTCAACTCCCAATTACAGCGGACACTCTCTTTACCTTTCATTGCTGATAAACTCGAATGATCGATATCTTGGAACAACCCACCATCGAAAATGTCTTGGCTGGTGTGGCACCTGCTAGATGTGCACCTACTTTCTTTCCTTTTTTGAACGCTGTAATATCTTTCTACATATCTGTTAAACTGACGACAAATGTGCTTCGCTTAGGCATACACAGTGGTGCTGCAGAGATCACCTGTCACATCACGTGGTCAACTTAATTTGCATCTGCATCTTAGGTTAGGCTCAAGTCTGAAGGATTACATAAGTCTTAATAAAATGACCAGCCGCTTATGTCTAATCACACACACTAGCGCAGTCACTCTTCTTTTTCAAAATGCTTCGGCGCCAACAGGTATCCTTCATCAATAGTTAGATTAGATAAGCCCTCTTTGGAACATACTGCTCGGGCTAGCCACGTTATGAAAAGCATATAGGTATCTTGGAAAAGGCTGAAAGAAGATTTAGTAGGGTGATTAGTAAAATAAGCCATGGCTATTTTGTCCACAGACGCTTTCATGAAGACAGAATTGAAGTTTTCATACCGTTTCTGAAGGAATGCATGAAGTTAGATCGGATTTTCCCCACACTGGTAGCGCGTCATAAATCACTAGCGATAAGAAGTATGAGACTATAGGAAACCTCCTCAGTTAGACAGGAGATGCTTCATTAATCATATTGTGTCTGTCCGGAATATGCTTTTACCGAACCAGTCAGCGAAAGCAGAAAACTTTAAGGGAAAAAAGAGTTTTTCACAAGTCGTTAAAGGCTCTCGTCTTCCTCCGGGTCTCTCTTTCTGTGTTGGTGTCTGCTCTGGTTATTTGGAGAGATGTGTAACGACTTGAAATTCCTTCCATGTTACACTGTGTTATACTGTACTTGAAAGCTGATAGAATAAGAAACAAAAGCAGTTTAATGTTTTGTTCTAGAATAAATAACATTTCACATCAATTATATTAAAATTCGATTCAACTTCTTTCTTAATACTCGAATTTGAAGGCACCGCAGAGCAGTGGATTTACCTGTCAAACAGCCATGCTTACCTCAGGAACTGCCAGCACCAAGTAGCCGTCTTCTATCCCGAGTGTGTAACTTAATACCGCGCCGACGTTTATTCCCCTCCTGCTCTTGAAGTTTATGTTGGTATCTAAATTCTACCTGGCGACTATTGGAGCCACGTAAATCGTTGTACAGAGAACACAGCCAAATCAACGCTAACATGTGCGGTACATCAATCAAATTGCGTGCTCTTCGCTTAGCTGGGTTTTGTTTACGAAGCATAACCGCCTAAGCCTGTGGTTGGTCTTTGTATGTATAAATAATCCCAACGGTTGTTTAGAACTACCGCCGTGATTTACTTATATACATTTTATCGGCGATCAGCGGAGTATTTCGGTAGCTGTATGAAATTATGCATTGAAGGAAAAGGCCAGCAGAAGAGCACGTGACAAAATACAGATATGGGGGGGGGATGTTTTACATAGCCCTGGAATTGTCTACTTTTGCTTGATAAACCAATAAAGTTGACGTATTGATTGTAGTTTCCAACTCATTTAGTGGTAAAATGATCAGAATTGAAACCTGTGGCAATCTAGAATCTAACAGGCAAAAGCACGATTTCCGGAATTGTAAAGCGACTCATTCAAAAGTGGTCATGGCCAGAGGGCCAAACCTGTGAGCGGTCTGAAGATGCATTTTGTCGTTTCACATCTAGAATGATGTAGAACTTTTGGCTGTGGCTTTAATATTTTAAAAAAAAAATAGAGCCTGGAAAATTTATAGTAAAACGTCTGGCCGAAATAATTAATGAGATATATTTTTTAAAAATCCAGTAGATTATTACCTGTCGCTGTAGAAAGGGGGAATAAGTATGAGAGAATATTGACAAATTAGAAAAGAGCTCAGCAAAGATTCGACTAAAAGGTCGTCAGGTTTTAATCACTTTGAACGTTTCCAAACGATTTAAAATACTAGATTTGGCCAGTTTTGAATTTTAGATGTTCAAGGGAAGAACCTGACGGTGGATTAAAATTTTTCTTGGCTATCAGCTACAGCAACAAGAAATCGTACTGCTCTATCTCTGAATGACTGCCTTAAACATGAGGTCCGTTAGTTACCGAAAATCTTCGCCTTACCCTTACAAAACAACAGTATTCTTGGGTGATTCTTCTGTGAAGGCCAAGAACTCTCTTCTGCTTCAGTTAAACTGTAATGAAAGAACTTTAGCGGCGCGGTGACCGATCGTAACCAAAAGCTGCATTTCCACTTTCCCGCCACACAAAACGATTTATCGTTGCACGTGACTATCACGAGACGAAAATTCATTTCTACTTCAACTTCAGACCGACATAAAGAACCAAAAGCCCGTTAAACGGACAGTAAATGTCGTAAATACGACACAAAGATTGTGTGTGTGTGTGTGTGTGTGTGTGAGGGGTCTTCCTTTTTAAAGCGAGTCTTAGAAATGAATTAATGACGCACAGTTATTCCGTTTATATTTTCTTTGTTTCGTACCGCGATATCTCCAGCTAACCAGCGGCTTTTCTTTACCTATATCTGTGGTCAGCAGATACCTTTCGGGTGATGGATGCTCTCTCTCTTTCTCTGATTTACACTCGCACCAGTCGCTTGGTCTGCATCCCTAATCTCTACCGCCCCGTCTCCTGTTTGTGCCGGTCCTTTCATTGAGCTTTTTTCCATACCCGTGCTGGTCGGTCCTGCCCCAGCTTCTATCCCCAAAGTAGCCCTTTTAAAGATACCTGATACTAAACGCTAATCTTCACCTCTCAGTAGCGTTATGCTACCATGAACCCAGGGTTTAGCACGAGATTCTCAAGCGTCCAATAAGATTACTAACGATATGTCATCCATCCGCGGAAAGTAGAGAATACCTCGGGCATTTCCCATCATTTTTTAATATAGCTATCTGACGTGCACACGTTGTTTCACAGTAAGGCGACTTGAAGGTTTAATAGTGCTGCGTTATAAATATGCCCAAACCTAATTGAGGTTCTTCTGCATACTTATGTCGCCATCACGGCTTCATGTCTTCATCATCATACTATGTTATATCATCGCGATGAAAATATGCATTACGTGTGCAAATTAATCGTTGCAACATATTGGTGACACGAATGCAATGGAGCATATGTGAGCGTCCGTGAAAAACACCTTTGATACTCTCTTTGACTGAAGAGCATCTAATCGGCTGTTATGGCGTATTTTAGCATCTTAAGTTATGTTCTTTCTTTTTTGCAAATACTAGAAGCGTTCAAATGCAATCAGGCCGGACGGACACAGTTACTGCGATGTTATTTCAGGCAGGCTCCATTTGAACATTTCTAATACAAAATGAAAATCCGTTTTTCCTGGGGATTTTCTCATTGATGGTGAAACTCGGAACTTAATATTAAGAAAACTGACTGGGCTTCATTTTCTCTTCAACGAAACGCGGACGTCAGCAATTCGAGTGACCAGACCCGTGCGGTAGGTTTGACGACTGTTTAAAGAAGCGACGGAAACGTGATATCTCATGGACAGGGGAGGGGGAAATCGTGGTATACTGCTGGAAGTCTAGCACCCGTTCGAGGCGTTCTCTCCAACGAATGCTCACCTCGCCAACAAGCGCTGGGAGTTGAGCGAAGAAACGCGGCAGTTTGTGTTCACGAGACAATGTTCTGGTGAGAGTTGATTTCTTATGTGGGAGGGAGGGGAAGCGACGACACCGGGGCTACAGTAACTGATGAGACCTTTCCGCACCTCGTCTCCTTCGATTATCTTGGCTTTTGTTAACCGCTGCGATTTCCCGACCATTGCTGCTCTACTTCCTGTTTCTACTGAAATTGCCAATAATAGAAACGAAACTGCAAATAATAAAAAAATAACATGTATAAAATCTTGATAGATTTAGCTGTATAATGAAACAGTAAAAATAAGATTTCACATTTTCACAAAAAATAGCTTGTTGAAACTGTTTTCAGATTCTGTTTACTTAATCATTTAAAAATTATTATTTTTTTACTTTGGGTCGTGTCTGTCTGTATCTACCACTCGAAAATGAATTAATTTCTGACAGCTGACACACGAGATGTTCGCAGCTTATTTTCAAAAAATATACTGGTAACGTAAAGTTCATATGTAACTTAAGTCTGCTTTTTGTGTTATTTCTAACGTTCGATTTTAATAAATAGAATTTACATCATTTTTAGTTTTAAAACGAAGCAAAACAACTGGTACGAGAGAGATTACGTCATTACAGAGAAAGACACATGACGCCATTACAAAGAGAGAGATATTACGTCATTACAGAGAAAGACACGACGCCATTACAAAGAAAGAGATATTACGTCATTACAGATAAAGACGACGCCATTACAAAGAGAGAGAGATATTACGTCATTACAGAGAAAGACACATGACGCCATTACAAAGAGAGATATTACGTCATTACAGAGAAAGACACATGACGCAATTACAGAGAGATATTATGTCATTACAGAGAAAGACATGACGCCATTACAAAGAGAGAGATATTACGTCATTACAGAGAAAGACACATGACGCAATTACAAAGAAAGAGAGATATTACGTCATTACAGAGAAAGACACATGACACCATTACAAAGAAAGAGAGATATTACGTCATTACAGAGAAAGACATGACGCCATTACAAAGAGAATGAGATATTACGCCATTAGAGAGAGAGAGAGAGAGAGAGAGAGAGAGAGAGAGAGAGAGAGAGAGAGAGAGGTATTAACCATCACGAGACGCAAGTGGGCGATTCGGGACAAACGATTGTAGTCGGCACCAGGGCTCGGAGGAGTTTCAGGTTAGGGTTAAATAATATCTCGCTCAAACAAGAAAAATAACCGGGCTATTTATTATCTTTTTAATCCGAAATTTCGAGCAAAAATATTCTTTGTTATATAAAAACTGTGATAGGGAGTAGAAAACAACAACAATAACAACAACGAGTTATTTTAATCCCAAACAGTTTTCCCCTAAAAAATTCATCTTTCAAATTAAATAAAACCAGAAACAGATCGAAAAATATTCAAAGGATTTATTTATAAGTGGTCGGTTGTTTTTAATCAGAATAACCGACTTCGATTTTGACCCTAACCCTGACCCCTGCCAAGCAATCTCTTTAATAACAGTAACTGTGATCGGATAAATCCATTAAGATTAACTCTCTTTAGTATATTAATTTTCACCCAGCATGGACAGTTTCTTACAAATACCCCTTTTCTTTTTTTAAATGTTAATTTGGACCAGAAGGGAACCTGGAATTTTTAATTATCTAATACACACACACACACACACACACACACACACACACACACACACACACACACACATTACATTTTTTTTAAAGTGGTAATTGGAAAACAAAAAAAAACATTTAAAATTTAATTTTGAAAAAAATATTCATTTTGTTCTAAACAACAAAAAGAAAAAAAACTAGTAATTTTGATCAGAGACGACTTTCCAACAATTGCATTCCTAAAATAAGAAGAATTACACTTGAAAATTAAACTAACTTTAAAAAAAAATGGTATTTCCTACCCAAAACGGCTTTAAAAAAAAATTAATTTATAAAAAAACAACGATTTCAATTTTAAATAGCCATTCAGAAATTCTTGTGTTATTTTTTTGTTCAAAAAATGGTCACACCCTTCAGAAAAGACTATTTATCTTGTAACACAAAATATTTTTACCCTAAACATCTCTTTAAGATAACCTAGATTTTGGTTGTTTTATTATTACAGTCTTTCACTTAGCCATGATATAACCGTCTGGTTGGATAACTGTCAGTTACGGAACCGTAAAGAAAGTGGAAAAAAATAACAAATGTAAAATTGATATTTCTCTTTGTTTACATTAGAAAAGCCTTCAAATATATATACTTATATGAGATACATCTGTCTTTGAAGCGTGTGAGCACAATATTAGCAATAACAGCCGAGTAACAGAAACTACAGTCGATTAATGAGTTAATCATGAAATCAAGTTACCTAAATTAAGTTTAGCCGTTATCAGCAATCAGTCTGAAAAGGTGCGAGAAAATGTACCCTCTGAGCGTCCATTGAGATGATTTCTGATATCTGCGATAAGAAATGGGGCCGTGGGGTGAGTTATGCAGACAGGTCTCAAAAGTGGTCTGGTGTGTAAGCACCGGACTGGTTCAGTCTCCCACCTCCAGCAATCGTAGAATCATCATTAACCCGCCCAAGGCAAGTTTTGTCTTACTTTTCCACGGATGGCTCGACATAGTTGTCGCGCGCTGTAGCAGGCAGGAAACCACATCAGTACTCACAACATCGTGAAAACAGGGAAGAAAAGATGCAAAATTCAGCTTCTTCAAAAATTAAGCAATTATTAGAAACGCTCGAAAGAGGAAAACGAATATTTGGATATAAAGCGGAGGGGGGGATGAAAATATAGTATTGTAATATTTACTTGAGGAAGACAAGGAAGAAAAGAACATTTAGTTCCGCTTTTGCGTCTCTTTTTCTGAATTCGAAATGAACTTTCCCCCCTTTTATCTATGGTGCGGTTAAAGTTTACTTCAGGATTGTTCTCTGTTTCAGACGCATCCACACCAAATACGCATCATTCGTTTTTAAAACTAAGATTAAATTTTACACAACGTGGAAAGAAAAAAAAGAGAGAGAGAGAGAGAGAGAGAAATGTGACTACATTTCGAGATAATGCACCACAAATATTCATATTTTGCTAATGGCGAAAACTACCGGAGAGTGCCGACGGAATCCGATATATCACACACACACCGCCGCACTTCCACGTGAATGGTGTAGGGAGAGTGCTGTGATAGCCGTCCTTGTTGCTCACTCTCCTGGGAAAGGTTTCGGGATTCAGCGTCTCTTTTATTGGAAACTGCGAGTCGAATGTTCGTGTACTTCATATGGCGTTAGGATATGAAAGTAAGCACGCATTTTCCTGCTCCCGTCTCTCTCTCCCCCCCCTTTTTTTTTAATTTTTAAGCCGGCACATTCGCTACCCCGCGCGCGGTCGGAGCTGGGTGCTAAAAATAGCGGCGGCGGCCTTAATGGCGTGACCCCAAAATCGCCACGGTGGCTGGCTGTAGTAATGGTAGCGACAGCGACACCGCTCTGGTCCGGGGTTGGAAGATAAAAAAAACAACAACAAACAAACAAAAAAACCACCATTCGTTTGGTTTGCTGCAGTAATAGAGAGAGAGAGAAGGGTGTGTTGTTTCTCTCCTCCCAGCTAATGGCAGACAGGGGACGTAATCCGAAGAGCCGAATTATTCTTTCTTTAAATCATCGTCGTGTTGATTGTTTTTTCTTTCTTAATGTACACGAAAATATATTTATATTGTAATGAAAAACTTATTTTTGCGGCTCTTCCATAATATACATTTTATTAAAAAAAAATTTTTTTTTTTTTTTTTTTTTACAAATGAGTTAATAAATTGAACATTGATTTTGTAAATCAGATTATAAAATGTGAGGCAATTATGCATGAAAGGGTTAAATCGTCAGTGAGGGAATGATTTCTGAAGTCGTATTTACCTTTCTTTAAATTGTTTTACTAGTTCTATTTATTTATATTTTCTGCAAAGAATTTAAGAAGTTTTTTCCAAAGTTGCAAGGGAAATTATTCTTTAATGGCGGTTATGTCCCTTTCACTTTTTTTTTTTTTTAAAAAAGATATACTGAATTTTTTCTGTTTATGTATATGCTTTCAAATTCAGTATTACAATTTTTTTTTTTTTGCAGCATTTTTGACAACAGTATGGCAGCTATCATAGAGTCAGCTTCTATAGTAGCTAAAAAAGGGCTTGTGGATAGATTTAAATCTATACAAGAAGAAACAGGTCTAGATACCAATGGTCTTCTTGAATTTTTCTTTCAACTCCATGAATGGTATGTATAATTAATTGATTCTTAAATACTTCTGTTATTTTTGAGAAACATTTTAAAATCTAGTTTTTTTTTTCAACTCGAGGTACAGTATGATGTATCTTATAACATACAAAGTAATGCAATTTTTGCAGTAAAAGCAGAAAGAAAAAAAAAATCATACTGCTACTTCCTTGAATTTTTAACCACTGAAGATTCACCTATATGCTAATTTTCAGTAAATTCAAACTTCTGAAATTTTTCAAAGTATGGCTGATGTCATAGCTTTCTTGTGAAGAAAACCACAAAATTAATACTGGTACCAATTGCTGTGTGGGTGGCATTCATTTGTGAAAAATGTACTGATAATGCTTGTACAGTCAAACCTCCCATTACTGAACATCTTTGGGACCGACCAAAAATGTTCACTAATCAGAAATTATGTTGAAAGATGATAAAACATCAAAATATGTATGAAATTAATCACAGATTTATTGTTAAGGACATGAAATAAAATTTTTATCAGAAAAAAATATGTACACAATCTTTATACACATGAAAAAGTGTAAAATAAAAATGTTCATTGTATATTATTCATTGTTTGTTGCATTGTGAATCGGAACTCTTGAAAGGGACCAGGTGCTGGAGGTGAAAAATATCTTTTTGTTAAATTACAAATAGAGGGCTGTGGTTTCTTATTGTGTGATATGGCTTTAATGAGACAATTGCCTGATGACTGAGTATGGCTGATATGGCTGTAGTGATATGGCTGAGTGAACAAAATGTATGTTCACTAAATAGAATGTCATTTGTATTAAAATTTGATATTTGGGACCAAGAAAAATGTTCACTGTTCACAGTAGAGAGTGGTTCACTAATCAGAAAAAAGCCTAAAATTTGCAATGTTAAAAGATAGGCGAAATTTGGGACCAGGAAAAAACGTTCACTAACTGGAGGTATTCACTATTCGGAGGTGTTCACTAACGGAGGTTTGACTGTATTAGCTTTGATTTTTCACTTCAAAGGAAATAGAAAAGGTCAGGTGGAGGACCAGTGTTGACATGGGAATATTGAGTTATTTAATATGTATTTCATAGTTTTTAATTATAATATTTTAAGATTGATTTGAAGCTGAATAATAAAATGTAGTAATATATGGTTAAAAACTGCATGAGCATGATTGTTCCTTTAAGTGTCTGCAGTAGTTTTATATTAACTGCATACATTGTTTCTCTTGCTTAGACTTAATTCTCTTATCAAACTTGACTGCATATGTAATTATTTGTTTTACTTAAAAAAAAAAAAACATTCAGAAGCTTCTTTCAAAGACAAGCAAATTTAATCATGTTTTCTTTTTTAACTGTCTTATTTTTATTGTTCTTTTAAAGAGTTGCTTGAGGCCAACTAATTTAGTTTTCCATCAACTCAGAACAGCTAAATTATCCATTTCCTCTCTAGAAGTTCACAAACAAAAATGGCGATGCCTCTTCTATGAATGCAAAGAAAAGGAAATTAAAATTAGTTTAAATCACTTTTGAAACATTTTACTTGACAACAGAAAATCTAGTAGTGGAAAAGATTTGAAGAAAAGATGTACACTAGTCTTTAATAACCTAAAAACAGTGATGTGTCTATAACTAATACACCTAACCCCTTTTAAAATCCAATGATGATGTCACTTGTATCTGAATGAATTTCACATAAATGAAGCTGATTGTTTAACTTCTTTTCACTGTTTGTTTATTACATCACAAAAGCAAACATCCAAATATCTTTGTAAAAAGAAATAGTTGTTTATGCAAAACATCCCATGATATGTTGTTTTGTATGCAAGCAACATGCAAGCCAACTTATTTAGTTATTTTGTGAGTCAATCTTTTAGAAACTAGCTCTGCATATTTTAGTATTGTTGACATTATAACTGTTCAAAACTTTTAATTTGTTTCCCTTTTTTAGATTAAAACTTGCTTTTTAAGCAAATCGGTTTTGTATAGTGTTTATTAAATTTTTTTTTCTTTTATAGCAACAAGAAACAAATGAAAACAAATATGGCATTCTTAAATATTGACTGTCCACCTAAAATGAACCAACTTGTTGGTGTTAATCAGCTTGTACTAGAACGTGTTGAAATCAAGCCTGAACTTTCAACATCTGCACAATCTTCAACATCTGCACATCAACAGAAAAGTAAAAACTCACCACCAAAATTTTTAATTATTCAAGAATTACACGTTCCAGAAAAGGCTAAAACAGCAGAATGTGCAGGAAATGTTCCAGAAAGTTCAAGGACACAAGAAAACCAAGAATCAAAACAAAATGAAGAAATCCTTAAAGAAAACGATGATAGCCAAGACTCAGAAAAGGCTGCATCTTGTAGAACTGAAGATAAAGATAGATCTCAGTGTTATGCAGAAGATAATAAACAAAAATCCACATCTTTAGAGCCTGTTGCTGAAGTGATGATAAATGAAAAGTTATCAGTATCCATCCTTGAGAATAATGATACATCTAAAAATGAGGATAGTGTGATAAAAACAGCTGATGAGCAGGACAAAGTTAAGGACTTGTTATTAGAGGATGCAGTCAAGGGTAGTGATAAAGATATGGACCTAACTAAAACCTGTGCTAAAGCTACTAGCATCAACATTATTGAAGATTCCAATAATAATACTACCGATGTTAATGAGAAACAACCAGAGAGTGAGAAAAAATTAGCTGAAATAAGCTCTGATATTGAAAAAGTTTCAGGCAAAAGGAAACGTCGGAATGAAGTCTGGTTAACCAGAGTTCAGGATAGTTATTATGGTAAGATAACTTATACTGCCTTTCCATCCACTGACAAGTAAGAACATCAGTGGGATGCTATAGAAGCTGACATGCATTGTGGAGACTATGAGTGCAATATTTACAATAGAGTAAACAGGATTTTGCCCATATTTATTTTTGAGATTGGCAGGGTCAGTTTCCAAAGTATTGCCTTGTGTGAGAACATTTTCTTAATTATTAGCTGAAAAAGCTTGTTTCACATTCTTTACATTATTGCTTCAAGCATATACAAACAAGTGTCAACATTTTATTAAAATAAGATTTTTATTTTTCTGCATGTGTATAAGAGTAACAGGTATATATTTTTAGCCTGGTAGTGAGCAAAACTTTTAGGCTGCCAAAGAAATATTTATGCAAAAAAAAACAAAGCATCTGGCCACATGGCAGATATAGTAGATTTATTGAATCTCTAAATCACTATTTTTTAAATGGTGTTTGAAGTTTAGATAATTTAATATCAAAATAATTTTTATTTGAAAAATAAATGTACTTTAGAGGTTACATTTTCTTTTATTTAGTGAGTGCTAAACTTAGAATATCAATTATTTGTGTGTGTGTGTGTGCGTGCGTGCATGTGTGAATATCAACCCTAACTTTTTTGTCTCTCAGCACCAGAGGTGACGCATAATGCAGAATCCCAGTTGGGTCCCATTTCCATAACTTGTAGTGAAATCATTGGTAAAATTATACTAAAGGTTTATCAATTATCTAAGTCTTGTGTTAAAGTATTGGTAAAATGTACATATATCTAAGTCATTTTGGTAACTTATTGGTAATTACAATATCATTGACTTATAAATGTAAATTTGACTAATGTAAAAAAAGAAAAATGTTAAGAATATTTGGAAATCTGCAAAAAATGTTCAACTATGTGTAGTTTAAAATACGTGATGCAATAATTTTTTCTTTTTTGACAGAAGAGCGTCAGTACAAATGCCGGTTTTGTGCTGCTGCATTTTTCCATTCGCACCACTTGCACCGCCATGAGAGGCAGCTACACAAGCAAGGCAACATAGTGAAACCCAATCAGTGCAAAGACTGCTTCAAGACATTTGCCACATTGCTCACCATGAGGTATCACCAGGACTATGCCTGTAAAATGGTGTCCAGGCCATTCAGGTGTGCCTCATGTCAACTCGGTTTCAAAGAGGAGAAAAAGCTAGCAGAGCACAAATGCAGCAAGACTCCAAAGAAACCCCTGTGCTGTCCAAGCTGCGAGTACAAGACAGGGTCTCCTAGAGACATGGAGCACCATCTGCGCATCCATTCTGGTGAGAGATGCTACAAGTGCGAGCTGTGTGATTTTAGGACGGCCTGGCGGAAGAACCTCAAGGAGCATATTGTGAAGCACACAGGACTGAAACCATTTAAGTGTGACAATTGCGACTTTGCCACCAATGACAAAAGTAACCTTCGTAGTCACCGTACCCGGCACCACAAAGGCAAAGTGTATGTTTGTGAGGTGTGCAAGATGTCATTCAGAGAGAATCGTTTTCTCAAATCCCATAAACTGATTCACTCATCAGCCAGACCTCACAAGTGTCCACACTGCGAGTACACTGCTCGATTCAAGTCATGTTTGAAAAAGCACATGTGCATTCACAACAGACCTGTTGGTGAGAAAGCAGACACAGATGAAGCTGTCTTACAGAACGAAGTACTTGAATCCGTGGTGGGAGAGAAAATCAATGACAAGGAGTTTTATTTCTGTGATGGTTGTGGCTTCATGAGCAATAGCTTCGAGGTTGTCAAGAATCACATCTGTAAAGATGTTAAAAATACTGTGACTGCTGAACAAGATGTTGTCATTCAAATTATTGAAACTTCAGCTGATTACGAATTAACTTAAGCTGTGTAAACTTTTTTTTTTTTAAACCTATTCATCAATGACAGATTTTTACCATCAGATTTTCCTATTAATATTTGGTAATGTGTTGTATTATAAATTTGCCAAAAAGTGATCCAGAAGATAATTAATTGGTGTATCTAAAGAGATTAACAAAAAATATCCTTAAGTTTTGGTGTCAATTTATGTAGGATATTGATTCCATTTGAATATAAATACTTTTCAAAAGCAAATTCATTCTCAGACAAGACTGGCAGGAAGGGGATTCTTTTTAAATCCAGAAATTATGTAATAAACATTAAGGTGTTTTGAGCATTTCTGTTTCAAAATCTTTATTTTACAATTTTTGTTTGCTGAAAAATATGCATTACTTTATTAAGATGGAAACAGTTTTTAAAAAATCACAAGGATTATTCATCTGTTTTCCTAGCGAAGGAAATAACTGTAAATGTTTTGAACATAAATAATTTGAATTTTCTGTCTATTAAAAAAAAAAAATTTAGAATAAAGTGAAATAATCTTGAAGTGAGAAAGCAAAGCTTGTACATAGAATATCATGGAATCACACTTTAGCAAATACATTTTATTATTATTAGTAGTAGTAGTAGTAGTATTAAAATGAGATTAACCAATGGTGGTTTGTCGTGGAAATGAAGATGTAGGTCTTTTAGCTTTCATCGGCTTATGAAAATATATAAAAATATTTTGTGCTACTTCTGAGTGACGATCAGAGAAATCAAAAAAAAATAATTTGCACGCCTAGAAATATATAAATTTTAAAATGTTGCTTTGATTCTTCTTAGCTCTCCAGTTGTTTTTAGTAATGTTACTAGCATCATTAGGTAGAAGTTTATTCAAGTTAAAATGCATTTGTAGAAAATTTAAAATTTGAACATTTAATTAAAATAGTTTAGATTACTTTTAAAGTCTGACACTTTATGTAATTTATTTTTAATGTCAATGCATCTTTGCTGTTAGATTTACACATGAGAGAGAGAGAGAGAATTATAATTCAGAGTGTGAAAATGTGTGTTTAAACCTGATAGGTAAGTGAACATTGTAAATGGAACCAAAATGACCGGTTCTGGTTCCAAGACACAAATCATGCTGTGTGTGTGTGTGTTTTGTTTTTTCGGGTTCCATTCTGGAACAACCCTCCTTGCCATATGCAGGGCAGGGCCAGCCAGAGGATGGAGCTGGTTTTCCTTTCCTCTATCACTCTCCTTAGTACAGTGTAGCCAGCTGTATCCTCTCACTCGTCGTGTTGTCTATGTTGGAGGCTTTCAGGTCGGTCTTGCTAACGTCCCCTCAGCTTGAGCCCTAACGCTAAGCCATGTTAATAATAAAAACCTGGCAGTTAGGGTTTCCCCATGCATAAATTAGATAAACCCCTTCTGAAGTAAGCAGCCTAGTCTTGCACTACGTTAAAAAAGTGTTGATATTTTGGAAGGGGTTCCCCGACTCGATGGTAATCTCAGCCATGAGGAAAGATTAAGGAGGGTCACATGGCTGGTTCTGATGCTTTTAAACACGGGCCGGCCGGCTGGCGTTCCGTTGTCAAAGCCGTAGGCGCCGGGTGACGTAACAATGTCGCCTCCAGGTTACGGGGGCGGAGACCCTGCTTACACCTGGTCATTAATACTGCAGCGAGCATGGAGAAGAAGAAAACTGCGGCCAGCCACCAGCAGGTTAAGGTGAAGGAAGCCCGGAAACAGCTGAAAGGGAAATACACGCGGACCAAGAAGCGCCGTGGCGGCGGCGGCGGCGCATGTTTCGGGCTCTCTCCAGCGGACAGTGCCTCCCGGGTGGTGTACAGGGAATGCCTCGAACACGGGTATCTGCTGACGGATGTCATCCTCGGAGAAGGAAGCTACGCCAAAGTGAAACTCGCGGAAACCCAGCCCAACTGCGGAAGGTTGAAGGAGCGGCTGCAGCAAAATAGTTCGTTTAAGTCCGCTGGGTTTCTGGTAAGCATCTCCCCTCGCTGACGGCCGGACCCCCCCCCCCCCCCCTCGCGCGATGGTTCACCTGAGAGCTGACTTAGGTAACCATCTTCGCGCGTTACCATTCTCGGGTTTTCTCGAATATTCTAAATGCGACGGATTCCATACATTTCTTTTCCTTTACAAATAGAAAGCTGATACCCACCCACACACACACACATTGATATTAACCACCACAAGCGACGGCTGAAATAAGTGGGATTTTAAAACCAAATTCACTTCACTGGCCATTGGAATTGTTCCAGACCGGAAGATAAATTGCAAAGGAGTTATCTCCCTTTTTTTACAGTTTCGAAAATTAATTATTCTAGGAATTCCTGCGAGCGTACAGAATTGTGTGTGGGACTTCACGGAAGAACGAGTGGTGACAAAGGACTGTGTGTGAATTCAGTGGATTTTAATGCTAACCTGGGGAGTTCTTTAAGCTGTCACGTGTGTGTGGGTGGGCGCGAGACTTCAAATATAGTCTGGCAAAAGTTGTTAATATTCAGAGGGATAATTATTGTTTCGCCGAGAAGAACAATATGCAGCTGCCCTGATTGGATTTGTCCAGTTATTTTCTGCTGTTCTAAGACTGGCCAGTTAACCCATTGAAACAGGAGTCAGTCGTGAAGCTCATGTTCTTTGATGTTCTATTAATGCAATTAACAGGGAAGTTTAATTTACTTTTTAAAATTTTGCACTGCTGCTGATACTTATGACTGGGGGGTTAATCATCTCAGTGGCTGTTTTCTAGATTAAATGGAAAATAAAAACAGAAAATCAGTATTAAATCCTTCTTGTCAATGAAGTACCAAGCTCAGATTACCATGAAGCACAAGATTAGAGGTGTGTGTGTGTGTGTGCGCGCATGTGGATGAATGCATTCTCTACAGGTGCGTAATGCAGAAATGAAGTTTTGAATTTAGCTGTTAGGAGAATAAAGAGAGTTGACTGAAGTGGGCAAAGTTGAAATTTTTCTGTCAAAATAATATCGGGGAGAGAAGAATTGAAGTTTACCATTACTGGTGAGAAAGATCATTTTAAAACCTGTGCCATGTGAGAAGCCATTTTGGCTTGTACAAAGAGATACCTATCATAAGTAATGTTTTGGAGGATGAAACTTGTTACCTTCATTGTGAATACTAACTTTTGAAAATAAATAAAACTAAATGTGTTTGTTTTTAAAATCTTTTTCTAAAATTTCTTTAAAAAAAAGACAATAATAAAGGAAAATGTTAAATAAAACAAGTGTAAATCATTTTGATTTCATTGTACTTTATCAATTTCCACTATGATGTAAAATTTTACAGCTAAATGCATTTTTTCATTATAAATTTTAATACCTTTTGCTGGATAATAATAATGGATTGGTTTAATTTATCTTTATAGGTTGCAATAAAAGTTATTGAAAAGAAATTATTGCGGACAGAATTTCTAAGGAAGTTTCTACCAAGAGAAGTGTTTAATCATTTTTATCTTCCAGGTCATCCCAACATCGTAAGTGCCTTTCGAGAAATTTATAAATATTTTCCAACATTATACTTGATGAATGTATGCAGGGCAGAAAATAGATTTTAAAATAAATTCATTTTTGGAAAAAAAAAAACAACCTCAAAAGTGATTATGTGAATGCTGACAGCATTTTTTTCTAATAAATAATGTTGAATCAAATCTGTATATATTACCAGCTGCTCTCCTCATAAGATGTTTATGTTTAAAAGTGGCTACAAAAAATATTGTCTGATGTTTATATAATGCAGCTTGTGAAAACTAACATTATTCTGATTGACTTCTTAAAACTTAACAACAAACAGCTTTAAACTTAGAATTAGAAATCAGTGCATCTTATGAAAAAAGAATAACAAATTATTTTTTTGAGTTGATTAGAAACTTGCGTGTGCACGTGTGTGTGATTGATAATAAACCAGTTTGATTTTGGTAAATTGACAACGGTACATTTTCTTTATATTTAATATACCAGGGGCTCAAGTATCAACTGCAAGTTTAGTCAACAAGGAGTATGACTTGAATTTTATTTTCTGATTCTATGGTTAATGTAGTTCAACAGCTAATGATAAAGTTTTACAATTTTGTGTTACCTTACAGGCATAGCAACTTTTTGCATTATACCAAACAATCAACTTTAGAACTTTTTGTTCAGAGTCCATTGGTTAGCATCCTCCTTTTCTTATTTTTGCAAGTAACTTTTGTTTGCTTTAAGTTTCTTTGTCAGCTTATGGATTCTGATCGCCATACCTCTTCATAATTTCTGTAAAAAATACACAATAGTAAAAAAAAAAACTGTCTTTGTAGACATGTCATTCTTATATACCAGTAGTTTCCATTCATAAAAACTGGTGATTCTTATCCACAAGTGACTCATTAATATTTTCAAAAAGGTTCATGGTCTTCATTTTTACATATATTTGTCATTATTTGTTAAAATGGCTATTTTGATGGATAAGGAGCTTGGACATGGTAGCTTCCTGCCTTCTTGTATAAACAAAAGTGGATTTTGTGGCCCAGTAATACTAATGCAGAAATCAATACTGCTTGCAGTAATGGTTAAAGCATGGTAGTCTTTATACTTATGGGTTGTCCCCTTCACACAAGTTAGCTACAAGCCATTCATTTGTGGTTTTCTCAGGGCCGAGTAGATGTTGTTTCTAACCAATATTATGAACATGCAGTTCTAGTTCACTCAATCAAGTTTTCAACTCAGAAGATGGCACTTGTTTCTTATGGAGCTGGGAAGTGGACTATTTTTAACAAGATTAGTTTTTGCTTGGGCAAACTGCATCTGTTAAGTGAAAGCCCTGTCACAGAAGATGGACTGAAAGGATGTATAACAAAAATAAAAACCTAAAGATGACAAGATAGGACAACATTTTTAATTGTACTAAAGGGCTAATATATTCTTCTTGGTGTTACACGATAATAGTTTCAATTTTAAAATAATGAAAAAAATCTTAAGTTCTGCTTTGTTTTAAGCCTGTAATATGTTCTTTTTTCACTTGTTAGTTAAAGAATTCTTTTCCATTATTTTATTTTATTACTTTGATAAGCCAAAAATAATTTCGGCAAAATCCTTAGTTTTTCTAAAACTCATTTATTCCAATTCATCTTTAATGACTACAAAAGGAACTCAAAAGCCATCTTTACATGATATATATACACAATGTTGATATCTTTCATGTTTAATGTTATGTAAACACCATGTTAATGGAAGCCATTTAGTTCTTTATAACAGTCACTGAAGATGTAATAAAAATGTCTTTTTCTTGAGCATAAAGTTCATACTAGTTCTAGGGTACTGATGAAAAAACTGTTCTCAGAAGTGTTTTAGGACTCCACCCCCCCAAATATTTGTAATGCTTATGATTTTTGTAAAAGTTCATTAAAATTTATTTTCCAAGATTGTTAATCTGTTTGAGGATTCAGGGTAACATTCTTATTTTACTGTTATGGTTTAGATTGTTTTGGAATGTTTAGCACACTAACCCCTGGTATTAACAGGTGAGATTCTTTTGTTGTTTTATTTTTTTAAGGTTGTGTTACATACTTTTGTCATTGTTTGTGTGCAGGCAAAACTGTATGACCATTTCACCACCCCAGCCTATGTGTACCTAGTCCTGGAATACTGCAATGGGGGTGACTTGCTGGAGGGAATCAATGACCATCTATCTTGCCAAAAACAAGGAGTCAATGAAGAAATGGCCAGGAACATATTTCGGCAGATATGCTGGGGTTTGAAACATTGCCACCATCATGGAGTAATTCACAGGTAAAGTATAGCAATATGCTCACTTTGAACTGGTTCCCTCAAAGCTATGATATCCTTCTATTGAAAATGTGAGAACACATTTTAAAAATTATCATCATCAAGGGAAACCACAGTACTTTGAAGCAACTGTAGGTCACCATAGAATGAAAATCAAAAATCCACTATTTCAAAATATTAGAATATTTCATAAGATCAATAAAAAAAAAAAGGATCTATAATATAGAAATGTCGAACTTCTGAAAAGTATGTTCATTTATGCACTTAATACTTGGTTGGGGCTCCTTTTGCACGAATCACTTCATCAATGCGACGTGGCATGGAGGCGATCAGCCTGTGGAACTGCTGAAGTGTTATGGAAGCTCAGGTTGCTTTGATAGTGGCCTTCAGCTCGTCTGTATTGTTGAGTCTGGTGTCTCTCATCTTCCTCTTGACAATACCCCATAGATTCTCTATGGGGTTCAGGTCAGGCAAGTTGGCTGGCCAATCAAGCACAGTAATACCATGGTCAGCAAACCAGTTACTACTAGTTTTGGCAGTGTGGGCAAGTGCCAAGTTCTGCTGGAAAAGGAAATCAGCATCTCCATAAAGCTTGTCAGCAGTCGGAAGCACGAAGTGCTCTAAGATCTTCTGGTAGAAGATTGCATTGACTTTGGACTTGATAAAACACAGTGGACCAACACCAGCAGATGACATGGCACCCCAAATCATCACTGACTGTGCAAACTTCACACTGGGCTTCAAGCAACTTGGATTCTGTGCCTCTCCATTCTTCCTCCAGACTGTGGGACCTTGATTTCCAAATGAAATGCAAAATCTACTTTCATCTGAAAAGATGCCTTTGGACCACTGAGCAATGTTCCAGTTCTTTTTCTCCTTAGCCCAGGTAAGACGCTTCTGACATTGTCTCTGGTTCAGGAGTGGCTTGACACTATGAATGCAACACTTGTAGCCCATTTTCTGGACACATCTGTGCATGGTGGCTCTTGATGCATTGACTCCAGCCTCAGTCCAATCCTCTTGAAGCTCCCCAAGTTCTCGAATCGGCTTTGCTTGACAATCCTCTCAAGGCTGTGGTTATCCCTCTTGCTTGTGCACCTTTTCCCACCACACCTTTCCCTTCCAGTCAACTTTCCATGAAAATGCTTTGATACAGCACTCTGCGAACAGCCAGCCCTTTCAGCAATGAACTTCTGTGGCTTACCCTCCTTGTGGAGGGTGTCAATGAGTGTCTTCTGGACAACTGTCAAGTCAGTAATCTTCCCCATGATTGTGGTTGTGTGTACTGAACCAGACTGAGATTCATGGTATTTATACTGCATAAATAGTGATTTACTCAAACTTGAAATGGAATATTCTAATATTTTGAGATATGTTTTTTCTATTTTTTTATCTGTAGGCTGTAATTATTAAAATAAAAATATGCTTGGAACATTTTAGTTTACATGTAATGAGTCTAGAATATATACAATTTTCACTTTCTGAAATAAATGACAAAAAATATTGAACTCTTCCACGATATTCTAATTTTTTGAGATGCACCTGTATTAGTTCATTCAATGTAATTACATACAGCAGGGGTCACCAAACATTTTTCACAGTGGGCCAGATAACTGACAGAATGACGAGCGCGGGCCGCATAATCATTCTGTTCAATACTTGCAAGCCAGAACGAAAGCTCTGGGAAAAAAGACGAAACACTAAGTTTACCATTCCATGTTAATCATGGGTGAGTGGCGTGCAATGCACAAAAAACAAAGACAACCAACATATTTATTTACTAAAAAGTTATCAAAGAAGGCGATGTTAGCAAAAATATAGTTACATCAGACCTAGTGTGTGCACATATCCGAATCTTACAAACTAAGCAGCAAAAAAGGTTAGTGAAACTGACGTTTGGCTTTCAAGATATCATCAATGTTTGGTTTGGAATTGCTGCATCTAATCAAGAGAATTGCTTTCAAATGTTCATCAGTCAATCGCGTTCGATGTGTTGACTTCACATACTTCAATTTTGAAAATGTTTGCTCACAGACATAAGTTGTTCCAAACAATGATGCCATACCAGCGGCAAATTTCTTCAATTTCGAAAACTCAACATCAGGTAATAAGCGGTAAAATTCAACAAGTTTTCCTTCTCTGTGCTTCTCTTTCAACAAGTCATTTGCTTGCAAATCAATGAGCTCCAACTGTAGTTCAACTGGCACATCATCAAGGTTACAATCAAACGGATTCTGGAACAGAAGAATGTCACTCTCAATTCTGTCGAGATCTGAAAATCTCTCCAAAAAATGCTTCTTCAAGTCACGAATAATCTTTTTAGGAAAATCGAGGTTGAAATCTTCAACAATTGTAGCGCAAAACTCTTTGAAACAGTGAAAATGAGAGAAGTTTTCTCCTTCCAGTTGTGCTTCAAACAATGACAGCTTTCTCCAAAACCCTTTGATGATTCTGTAGAGATCAAAGACGAGGTTATCCTTTCCCTGAAGTTTCAAGTTCAGTTCATTCATGTGGGATGTAATGTTGACCAAAAATGACAACTTTGACAGCCAGGTAGGATCTGACAGCTGTGGATTAGCTCTATCTTTTTCAGTGAGAAAAACATCTATTTTGTTTCGGAGCTTGTAAAAACGAAACAGGACTTTACCGCAGCTGAGCCACCTCACTGCTGTGTGATAAGGCAAATCACAGAAATCAGAATCAATTTCTTCAAGAAAAGCCTGGAACTGACGGTGATTGAGTGCATGTCCCCGAATGAAGTTCACAGCAGAAACGACTGGTTTCAGTACACAAGAAATATCCAAGTCTTTCCCACAGAGTGCTTGCTGATGTATGATGCAGTGTATGAACAGAGCGCCCGGAATTTGCAAATCTTCCAACTGAGTCCTGATCTGCCCGACCAGACCCTTCCTCACTCCAGCCATGTTTTTTCCTCCATCAACTGTAACACCTCGAAGCTGATTCCACTGAAGGTTATAGTCTTGCAAAGTTTTCTGCACTTCCATGAAAATGTCTTTTCCAGTTGTTGTTCCATGCATGCAGCAAATGGATGCCAACTCTTCCGTTATCTGAAAGTCCAAATTGACACCACGAATGAACACAAGAAGTTGTGACGTACTCGAGAGATCAGTAGACTCATCCAGCACCAGAGAATACCACAACAAGTTCCTAGCTTTCTCGCGTATCTGTAGCACTATGTTCTCTCCAAAACTCAACTTGCCGAAAGGCTGATACTTCCAAACAAATCGGCTTTCTCAGGACACAAGTCATTTGCTGCTTCCATCATACACTCTTTGATGAAGTTGCCATCAGTAAACGGTTTTCCTCGCTCTGCCAACTTATGCACTATTTTGTAACTTGTACGAGTGACAGATTCATTTTCAGCAAACTTTCTCGTGAAGAGATTTCTTTGAGTTTCTAAACCACGTTTCATGGACTCATATTTCTCAGAGCGTAACTTTCCAGAAAACTTTGAATATGTTGATAGATGTTTTGTTTCACAGTGACGCCGAAGATTGTACTCTTTCAAAACAGCAACACTTTCGCTGCATAACACAACACGCAACTAGCTTTCTGGTCCTTTGTTTCCACAAAGAAGTACTTTACTCCCCATTCTTCGTTGAAAACGCGACACTCGGCATCCAATTTTCTTTTCTTAGTAGCCATAATAAAGGGTGAAGAAAACAGCCTAGAGACCAGCTCGATTAACACTTTGACCGGGGAATTTTTCTGAGCCTTCTTGCCCATGATGTGTCAATTATCCATGAAAAAATTAAAAAAATTTTATTTCACAACATCTCGTGTTCCATCCGTTTTATCACGCAAATGCAAGTACCGTCGGCGGGCCTGATGAACTGACGTCGCGGGCCGTAGTTTGGTGACCCCTGACATACAGCATAGAAAAATTTTGAATCTGCTATTTAATAAAAAATATGCTTAAATAAATATTATTAGCATCTAAATTTATTATTATTATTATTATTAGTTTCTTTGTTTGTTTGTAGAGACTTGAAATGTGAAAATATTCTTTTGGATAAAAGACACAATGCTAAAATCACAGGTAAGTTAGATTAGCTGTTTCGCATTTTCAAAACACATTCAAAATATTATTAAATAAAAGATTTCAGCTCAAATATAATAATAATATAACAGAAATGAGAAAATTACATTTTGTTACATCAGATTAACCATTTGTAACAGCTTTTTAGATTTGTGGCATTCTATTAACTAATTCATTAAAATAGCCAGGTATGTTTTAGAGTAATCCAAGCTGGAGGGAAGTATTGCAATAGCTGTGTCACATTGTGTGGTATCATTGATTCTACTCTTTTTTTGATTTCATCTTAGAGTACATCAATAGGTGATAAAACTTTATTGTTACTTTTAATGTAAGCCTTATGTAATTTAGAAGAATGTTTGTGGTTGTTGTCTTGCTGGAAGAAGTTAACTATGACCAGTAAGTCAGATACCACAGGGTACAGCATGTCTTTGGAAAACATTGTGATATTGTTCACTGTTACTTAATTTCTATAATTTCCTTTGGTGATATTCATATAAAAATAGACCCAAATCATGACTAGCCACTTTATGCTTTAATATCGGAACAATACACTGTTATAACAAGTGTTCATTAATGTGTTACTGAGGAAATATCCCATACTTCACTTTTTTCATTTTATCAGTGTGCTGGTTTACATTTAATTTTGTTCACAAGTGCTTTTTAGCTTACCTTTATTTGCAGCCCTTAACGGTGGCTCCTCCTGTTACACAGCCATTCTGTTCAGCTAACTCATGGAATTTTCTCCCTCAGAAATGGACACTGGGTTTTTTTCTGTCCACCATTTGTCTCTACTATAATTCCTGGATTTGTAGTTTTTGATTTCATTTACTTGATTACTGGTTATCTCCATGTATCAGCCATCTGTTCCAGTTTGTTCCATTCAGTATCCATTGGATGCTTTTCTTAGATGATCCCAGTTGGTTAGCAGTTAGTCTCTGCCATTCTTTTTTTGTGTGCTGAGTACAGGTAGCACTTTGTTATAGCCATGTTCATTATCGACTTGGAGTCAACACACCACTATCTTGAGTAATGAAAGTTTAGAAAGTCACTCTCACTTGTATTCTGTCACCAACTGCTTGGTCAATTCCTGCACTTGTCAGATGTTAATACTGTCACTGCATAAGCTTGTTTCTCAGGTATTTTATGCATTAATAGCACAGGAGTTGTAGGCATCTAGTGAATCCAAGATGTAGATTAACATAAACAGCTTATATTCTTTTTGTGATTATTCATGTATTTAATTTTATTTTCCTGCAAGTCCAGATGTATGAATAGTGGGTAGTGTATTAAACAAAAAAGAATCTCATAATAATAAAATTATAAACTGAGAGAAGTTGTGATTCTGCTCTTTCATTGTTTTCTAGACACTTAGACCAGATAAATGATGAAATGATGATAAAACCCAAGCAAAATTATGTTGTAATAACTGTATAGATTAGAAACTTATTTAATGCAAGGGTCAAACTTGTATTTTCATTTCAGTAAATGTTCAGTTTTTGTGTAGTGTACACTGGCAGTCATAACTGCAGACTCTGCCATTGGAATGTTTCATAGATAAACCAGTCTACTAGTTTTTTAGTCATGCATGTATTAATGTACAACTGTTACAAGGTCAAGTCCACGTCCAAAAATTAAATAAAATAGTTTACATTCAAACTTTTATCTCACAGACTCTTTATTAAAATATTCTTCTTTATGCTTGATGATTTACTTTATTGATCAGAGCGCCATTGCAACTGCCTCTCTCTCTGTGTGTGTGTGGTGGTGTGGTGGTGGTGTGTGTGTGTGTGTGGTGTGGTGTGTGTGTGTGTGTGTGTGTGTGTGTGTGAATATAAATCTTTTATAAAACTTTTATTTTTGAGACTTTGGGTTTTCTGTGAACTACAAAAGGAGCAGATTTCCCCTGCAGACTTCCTGCGGCTCTTATGCGTACACTGCACCAGAAGTGATTATGGGAAAGAATTATGATGGTGCTCGAGCAGATATCTGGAGTCTGTAAGTTTGTTTTTTTCCTTTGAGTTGTCACTTTTTAAAATTATTATTCTTACATTCAAAACATTTCTTTGAATCATAACTTAAAACTTCATTTTTTTTTCTTAATTTGTGACCCTAATTTCTATATACTATATTTCTAAATCCAAAAATTTCAATTCTATTTCAACTTTTACCAACACCAAACAAAATAGCAATTCATCCTCTCTTTCATTTTAGATTAAAAAATGTTAAAATGGATTTTTTTAAACTTAAACTTAATTTACACGTTTACTTTTGTGATTTAAAAAAAGTTTTTATTAGCAGATTTTGAAGTATCACTTAGAAGTTTGTTTTTTTTTTTAAGAGAAACTAATTTTTAGAACCAGTTTTTGACTCCTAGGTCAGAACACTAGTGAAGTTAGGAGTACATTTCTTTAAGTACCCATGGAGATGATACAACAGAAGTAACATTAGCTTCTTTTTCAGATGTATTTTTTTTGGTTTTACTGAAAAATAATTAAAAATTAAACAAAAAGATATGCAAAAGAAATTGAGATTAATTAATTGAAAAGATTAAGCATAGAGTTAGCTACTCTGACTGTATGTATGCAGGTACTGGCTCCATCTTTTGAGAACAGCTGGGTTGGGTTTCTTTACGGTCTAACTTTTTTTTTTCTTTTTTTGGGGGGGGGGTGTGGTGCAATTTTTGGGGCTTGTGTAACTTAGCCAGAATGCTCCTGTTAGAGAAAGACTATGACATATGGAGGAATTAATGCAAAGACTCCTACTCAGAAATTTTAGCTTAACAGTTTTTGGTCTTCATTCCATGTAGAACAAATAACAGATAATAAAGGGAATTCTTTGATAAAAACTCTCCAAGAAACAATTATTTCTCCTTGTATGATATTCATTTTATTTGGAACATCTGGATCACAAAGTGAAATGATCAGCAATTCATTGTCTCTCATAATTTTTGAAGCATTCAGTTGTGGAGGACATTATGGGTAGGGAACTATATGACAGCAAAATGCTAATTTTCTCACCTGCATGTTCAGTTGATCAAGTCCAGCACCAATAAAAAGAGCACGACAAATGGCTTCTAGTTGGGCATCCTGGCAAAAGATATCACTTTTGATGTCCAATGTTCCAGTGTGGTGTTCAAGAGGAGAGTCCTTAATCTGCATATAGAAACAGAATTAATACAGACTTTATGTGAATGTGCTACAATTGATTTGAGGAAGATGGATGGACCTGCTTTATAGTTTGGTAGTTGATTCTTATCATTTGCTATTTTTCTGGTGGAATTAAATTAATATGTTGAGGTTAGTTTATTTTTTCTCAAACTGGTTATTAAAGCTTTCTTTGGTTGTGTATAAACACCAGAGGCATAATCCTGTTTGCTACGGTGAATGGACGGCTGCCATTTGATGACTCCAATCTGAAACAAATGGAAGAAGACATTAAAGTACAAAGGCTGAAGTTTGAGAAGAATCTTCCTGTTGGTAAGCAAGCGTCTACAAAAAAAAAGTTATGCAAAAAAAACTGTTCTAGACATTTTATTTATTGAAAACAATAGCATGAAAACATTGGTAAAGAATAAAAAAACAACAAAATATACACACAATGATGGACCAAGATATTGCATCACCTGAATTGTATGATTTATTTTGTTTTTTAAGTGTAATTATACTATAATTTGTTTCTGATTTTTCTTTTATTAGGTTGTTACAAAAGTTTTGTCGGTTTCTTTACCGTAACAATGATACTTCATATCGTTGGTGAACAGGAAGTTTATCAATCAAAGTAAGTTCCATTACAATCGATACACTTCTACTGACGAGTTTCCAGCACATTTATACCATTTTGTAAAAGGTCTGGAATTCTGGAGTCGATAAACTGTTGGAAAACAGTTTCAATTGCTGCTTGGTTGGAGAAGGATTTCATATGGAGAAAGCTGTCGAGGTATTTGAAAAGGTGATAGTCTATGGGAGAAAGGTCTGGTAAATAGGCCGGGTGAGGGCGAACTTCGTACCCCAACGTGTACAGTTTCTGAAGAATCACTGTTGCAACATGAAAAGGAGCATCGTTGTGGAGCAGGATTGGGCCTCTGATTCACCAATGCTGGCTGTCATTTGGAGAGTTTCTGATGAATGTTTAATTTATGACAGTACCTTTCAGCCATGATGGTTTCGCCAGGTTACAAGAAGTTATAGTGGATGACACCAGTTGCAGACCACCATAAACTGACCATGACCTTCTTTTGGTGGAGGCAGTAGTGCAGCCAGGATATATTTTTGGAGGGGGGGTCCCAACCAAATGACAGAGATGTTTATTCAAAATCCAGACTAGGACCAAAGAAGTATGTACCTAGATTTCTAGATTCTTAAGAAATGAAGTAGACTACTCAAAGTAAACTAGAGTATGCAAAGATTTATTTTACAACCGATTTACTGCACAAATAATTACAAAACAAAATTCAGTCTGCGTTTTTTCTTAGATAACACATCGATAATAAGTTCTGTATCAATTGCAATGTCACGGTTGATTGTCAAATGAGCCAATCCAATCAAACGGTCTTGTTCCATAGTGCTCCATAGATAAGTGAGCAGCTGCCGAAGTGTTGAAAACGAATGTTCACTTGTTACTGTAGTGACTGGCAATGTTGCAAATAAGCGCATTAGTGTGTGGATGTTTGGAAAAGAGGAATCACAGACACACAGTGTCTCCATGACATTTTCTGGCAGTTCAGTCTTCAAAACGCTGGCCCATTTTGATGTCCATCTCTTGTACTCTCCTTTCAAGACTGGCATAGAGATGTCAATGTCACAGCTGTAAAGGTCAAATACCTCTTGGAGAGCCGTGAAGTTGCCTGAACTAAGGAAAGCAGGGATCAAATGTTGCATCTTTAAACAGTGTTGTTCCATAGGATCAAATCGCATCTCCATCTGGTGAATCATGTTCTCCAAGTATGGAAGGTAGATGGTTCTTCTGTAGAATTCCTCTGGACTAGATGCTTTGTGATTTTCTCAATGAACTTGGCACTCAGTACATCTTGGAAGTTTGATATTGACATCCAGTTGATCAGCTGTGATCATAACTGAATCAGTAAAAATAGAATGGAATTCTGCTTTTGAATTTTCTCTTTTGTGTCTCAAAACATTTAAAGTCTCATCCATCATTGACGTGCACTATAAAAGATCAATATCTGGAGTTTGCAGAGTCTTAGACAATGGCAAAAACAAGACTGCTTTGTTCATGCTATAAGTGGCAATGATAAATTCTGTGTTGCATATTGCTCACAGCAATGATGTAGAATTTACACCCAAATCACCACCCTGCCGAGAAATATCTTCCAAAGCTCAAACAACAGGCTCCACCAATTCTGTGAAATGTACGATTGATGCTTGACCTTCGACCCAGCAGTTTGGGCAAACCTTTTTGATTTTTTTCCTGGAAGGGTGATGCACTTGCAATACTGTTTGTTTTGCTGAGATATGGAAGGAAGTGGTTATCTCCTTCACTTGGCCATGACAGTTGTGAATTGATGCGATTGGACATGCTGCTTGTGTAGCAAGGTTCAAAACATAACTGTTGCAATGCACAAAGTGCTGCAGGAGTTACCTTCTTCACCTCTGCCTGTACACCTTTCCACTGGCCACTCATGGTGCTTGCACCATCATACCCCTGACCACGGATAAGACCGATATCCAGACCATTTTCCTCAACATATTCAAAGCTGTGGTGGTGATACCCTTGGCAGTCAAGTCTCCATTAACATCACAAAATCCTAGAAATCTTTCATAGACTTTGTTCTCCTTGATATATCTCACAGAGATAGAACACTGCTGCCTTGTTGCCACATCTGTTGTGTCATCCAAAAGCAGACTGAAGAATTTTGCAGCTCTTATTTCTTCGACAAGTGTTTGCATAATGACAGTACCACACACACATTGATGATTTCGTTCTTTGTCTGCCAACTGAGATAGTTTGCATTCACATTTACAGTGTCAAGGTGGCGTTGATGTGCAGCATCACCAGCATCTATCCTGAATCTTAGTAATGCCCTGAAAATCCTGTCATTGTGCTGAGGCATCTCCATTTTGAGTAGTCCATGATCTCTGTGCCCCCCTTAATGCAAGTTCCTGTTGTCCACAAAATATCACTGTTTTTATTACTGGTCGAATCTTGATCCTGTTTTCTTCAATTTGAAGCTGATGTGATAAATCAAACAATCTGATAATATCTTTCTCTTTCTCCGTATACCTCACCAAGAATCATCAGCTTGTTTATGATTCGCAATGTGATAGTCCTGTCCCGCATGCTTCTCAAAGTCTTTTCGGACATCTTCATATCGACACATTGGTTCCGTTACAAATTTTCGAAGCTTTTGGTTTCTAACATTCTCTGGATCAAATAATGAACAATATTTGAAGTAGACACCATGCTGACTTGGGTTATACACGAGAAAATCCCAGGTGTTTAGCCAGTAGCATTGAATGGATCTGTTATGCCCACACTGCACAATATTTGGAAATTTGTAGTCTGCAGAAGGCATCCATGGACTTTTCAGTAACTTATATCATTTTTCATCAGTGACAGTTGGACCTATGTATGCTCCTATATCATTTGGCAAAGGTTGAAGAGGATTAGTTGGTAGAAGTGGTTCAGGCGCATCAGGAAGTTCATGTAGTACTTCTACTGATCCACCAGATGTTGCCTTCATAATAGCTGCATCAACCTTCGGTCTCTTTATAAAATATGACTCAGTGCTCAACTGAGAAGAACTTGATTGTTTGTCTCGATTGTTAAACATGGCTGAAAACAAAACAATCTGCTTGAAACAACAAATTGATTGGTAAAATGATTTAGCTAGGTCAAACAAACATGCACAGCACACCATGTAGCATACCACCAACACCGACACTGGTGACTGCTTTGAAATCAATACACCATGAGGTATGACTTAAGGCCTGTTCACACTGCTGTCTTCAACACAGCAATGTAAACTGCATAAAAAAAATGTTTACCGCACAAAAAGTCAGTAAAAAAACTGTCAGAAATTTTTTTTAGTGGAGGGGGGAGGTCCCAATGGGCCCATTGCTGGCTGTGCCACTGGGTGGAGGCTGGGTTTTGGAATGTGGTTAGGCGCCTTGTCTCTGCCGAGCCACTGCACTGATCGTTTGCAATTGTCATAAAAGGATCCATTTTTCATCACACGTAATGATTCAGTCAAGAAATGGGTCATATTTGTTTCTTATGACAAGCAAAGAGCAGATCTCCAATTGACAATTTTGTTGTTGTTCATTCAACTCGTGAGGCATCCAACTGTCAAGCCTTTTCACCCTGCCGATTGCCTCAAGATGCCGAGAAACATTGCAGTGCTTACGTCAAGCTCTCCAGCAATTTCTCACACTGTTTTTCTTGGATTGACTTCAACTGAGGCTTTCAGATGGTCATCATCACAGCCGGAAGGACATCCGCTAGGCTCCTTATCTTCAAGGCTTACATCTCCTAATCAAAACTTTGCAAACCATCATTGTACTGTGCACTCATCTGTTGTGTCATTGCCCCATGCTTGCTTGATGTTAAAGCCTCGCTCTCTTTGTGACCTGGTTTGAACTTGTGAAGCAAAATGGCATGAGAATCTCTTCTATCCATGCTTCACCTAGAACCCTGAAGCAAATATTCATTTTATTATTTTTAAAAAGGTAGGTTTGCATAATGTATGCCAAAGTACATGCTACAAAACAATATATAACTTATCTACACACACCTTCACAAGGAAGCAAAAAATGAACCCCAAATTAACATAATATAAAAGCCGACAAGACATTTGTAATGACCTGATATATATATCTCTTGTTAAAATAATATTCTTTAGTAAAAAAAAAAATGCAAAATGCATATTTATTGAAGTTTACTGTTGCATCTCCATAAGAAATTATCACAAGGATATCTAGTACAGGTGTTCTAGCTGGTTTTTCTACATTAATAACATTTTTGAATTTTAGAGCACACAATGAACATTGATATATAATTTGTTTAAAAAACAGCTAAGCAATAATTTTAGTCGCTACTGTATTTACATATTCAGAGAACATTTTCCAGATTTTAAAGAATACTTTTGTCTTAAAGCATTGATGGACATACAATTTGGGGAGAAAGATTAAATTAAACAATTATTTATTGTGGAACAAGAATAAAGTGGAATCTTTAGTAAATATACAATTTGGAGGGGACATGAAATAATTTCAGATTGTCATCTTTTGTTAATTATAGATGGTGAAAAAAAGTACAATTTAAAAGATATATATTTTTAAAATTTGTGTAAATTCTTGTATTAATAATCATTGTTAGTGTGAAAGAATTTCTGAGGTAGAACTTTGTGGGGAGAAATGTTAACAACTTGGCAAAGTAGTTAGTTTTAACAGGTAGTTCACTTGGCACAGTTTCTTTTGTTTGTTTCTACCAGACTAATCATTCTTGCTCAGTCAGGTAGTAAATAAAATCAAACAAAGTAAGGGGTTGTTTTTGTCTTCTCTTTTGATAATCACACATCTAGATTGCGTCATTCTCATACGAAAGATCCTTCAGTACAACCCTGTGCTAAGACCTTCAATAGAAGAGATTCTGCATAATTCATGGGTATCATACAGGAAGTTTTCCCACCCTATGGACACTGGTAAAGTAAGCCAGCTACACTTTGTTTTTTTTTATGAGTCTGTCTACAAGCATTTAAAAAAAAAGAAATAATTTAAAATTGATATTATATATTTGGATTCTAATTTTAATCTTTGACACTTACCTGATTCTGTTTTATTTTTCTCCTCTTGTTGTTAAAATTGACACACACCCCTCCCAGTAAGGAGTTTTCTGTTGTTTTTTATGTACAGTTTTCCACTGTTGAGAACAAGAAAGCTACACCACTAGGTAAAGAGTGGTAGATACAGCAGGTTCCCCTTCTATCCCAGAGCATAATGTGATCGATAATAATGCCTTTACAATACTTTTTGAAAAAAAAATAAAGTAAATGAGTCTGTTTGATGACATTTTTGTCTTCTCCATCTCATTATCGACCATTGCAATACCTGTCATGTGTAAGCTTTCTATATTGTCATAGTCTCTCAGAAATGTTGCATTTGCTAGAACATCTGTTGTTGCCTGCCCAGTTATAACTGACAAAAGCAAGCTTATAGTGTTGCTTGTAGGTAATTCCTTACATTGAGTTTTTATGAAAAGATGAGCCATAGCATATAACAACACCTGGAGAGCAAATGATGCTGTTGCCACTGATGATGGTCTTCATGCTGGAGACAAAAATGTGTAGTCTGGTAAACTTAACCTAACATATTAACTTATCTGAAACCTTTACTTAGATTAGTATGAAGAATCTTCATGAAGTACCAACCCTCACCAGAAAAAAAAATTCAGCATATTTCAGCAAGAGCTTGGCAAGAAAATCTCAAATTGATGTGTATGCAGTTGTGAACAAAAGGACAAGAGAAAAGATTTTGTTGGAGAGTTGTACTGAAGAGGAAAGTGAGCTTATATGTCTGTTTTTCTCTCGTCTTCATTTGTGAATTAAGAGCAAAATCTTAATGCCAATAATTAATTATCATTGTTTGTTAGATTTATTTAAATTAGAAAAACATTTTGTAAAAATTATGTGGTGTTAGTATCATTGAAATATTTGTATAAAAGAAAACAAAAGAAAAACTGTTTCACTGGTCCAGTGGAAGCCACAGTTCAGTTTTCATCAAATGATACTTTCTCTGGGCTACGTCAGTAGATAAGCAACACAATTAACACTGGAGTTGGTACAATTTTAAACATATTGTTACTATTTATAATTTAGGTTCAACATTAAAAATCACCGAACAAACAACAAAAGCCATTTAAGAAATAATCAGTTTTCAAAGCAAACAAGAACACAAAAATAGATTATGAACAAAGAAATAATATTAAAAAAAAAAACAAGAGAAATACCTGGATATTTTGATGAATGTTCATCATCGCCAGAATAAACCTCTAGCATAATATACAAAACCAAAATATCTTGAGGAAACATGCAAATTACAAATACCAAAAAAAAAAAAAATGGTTTTATCATGAATCTATTACTAATTTACTTACTCAGGCAGTTTTTGTTCTTCATGCACATATTCTTAGACTTTATTGATAGTGCAGTCTGATATGTCTGTTAATACAGTTCCAAAAAGACTATTTATCTTGTCATCTCTTGTTTGGGTTATCATACAATTCAGTTGAAAAAAAAAAAAACATCTTAAAGATTATTTTTTAACTTGTATCCATCTTTGGATTAAAAAAAACCCCTGCTTTTTATGTAAACATACAATTGGATCTATATTCTCATGCCAGTCAGTTTCTGATAGATTGTGCCTAGTTTATTAGGTTCTGTGTGGCTGTGTACATTGGTAAGACATCACTATACACTATATAAGAGAGTGTATCCCGTCGGGTAGGGAGCTTTCAGTCCTTAACCGTATTGGCTTCACTTCTGGGCATAAATGTTGTTTAGACGGCTTGAAGATACTAACTAGTCAGGTCTCCTACGAACTACACACGACAAGTTACTGAATAATCATTTTGGATTTAAAGCCTTCATTAAATAAACAAAATATATCTATTCTATTAATTTTGTTTTAATGAAGATTTTTGTGTGCACTTGTAGTTTGTATATTTATATTCCTATATATTCACACTGTACAAGTATTTCACAACTGCAGGTATTTCTTTTTTTTTTGGATTTTTATCATTTTTCAAAGATTCTTCAGTTTAATATTTGAAATATTTAGGTGTTTCTTGTTTGTGTTCATGCTACTTTTGTTATCTGCCATTTTTGTATTGTTCACTTTGAAATTTTAAGTTGTGTGCTATCAAGTTAGAAATATTTCAATTTTTTTGTAGTGATACTTCACAGACCATCATCTAAGAGTTTTGAGCTCTTTTTAGGTGAGAGTAGTTTATTGGGAACCCACAGCTAGCCCCATTCAGCACAACTTTGACACAACTTTAATGCACAGTTGTTTTTTTTTTTACTTTATTTTGTGGCCTTTTTGACAGGAAAGCTCTGGTGTTACCCATATACATTTAAAAAGCACCAAAAGTTTAAATCTACAAATCCCTTGAAAATTAATGATAGAGGGGAGTTCTTATAAAAACACTTTTAGTTATGAGGTAAAGGAAGCCTGTTGCTCCTTGAATGTAAATGGTTATCAACTATTGATGATAATAACTGGCTAGCTTCCTCTTTTGGAAATGATTCAGTTAAAATTTCAAAATTCCTTACTGCTGTGCCTTCACCTACACTGTTGTATTCTTGCCGTGATCATTGTTCCTTAATTAAATATCTTGATTATATACATGGGTTGGTCACTCCTTTCCACCCTTTATTATTATTCTTATCATTTATTGAATTCTTCTGCTTCTTTTTGTTTTTTGGAAAATCTGGAAGCCTCATACACAAGTAGCAGATATTGACTTATATCAATGTTCTGCAGCATTTAGTTAGGTAAAATTTATTTTCTGACTAGTTTCATGTAAACTCAGGAATCCCCATAACACCACAGATGTCCCATCTGAATCTGTTTACTGTAAACATTCTCAAGGCTTAAAATATTTAAAACAAAACAAAAAAACAAAAAAATAGCCCAGTGTTGGAGGACCTGCCAGGGAGGGGAGGGAATTCTAGAACATTAATAATATTAGCAAATCTTTTTTTTTTTTTTTTAAACAGATTACTTATGCATTGTGATGATGTATATTTTCAGGACACCAGTCATCAGAAAGCCACATACCTCCAAGGTCATTCAGTCTTCCTGAAAGCAAAAAGCCCAGCAAAACTACTGAGCTCTCTGCGGTGAACACAGGACTATGTCAAATCCACCCACTGACAGTGTCTTTCTGCTTGCATGCTAAAAGTTTAACAGATCATTGCAGTTTGCAAGTTAGACGGCCAATAGTGGGAAAATCTAAACCTAGATTTGATATTCTATCACTCACAAGGGCTGAAAAAACAAAAGAACAGAATAAAGTAAATTATGTAACTATATTATATATATATATATATATATATATATATATATATTATATTGTATGCCAGTTTTCTCTTCAAATTCAAATATATCAGCTTAAAATGAGCATGAAAAATTGAAAGCTAGACTTTTTATTTATTTGTTTCAGTACCATTTAGAAGTTGGCCATTTTTTTTTTATAGAACTACCTTCTTTATCACAGCTTATTCCCTTCTAGAGTTGTAATTCCTTTCTCCTGCTCACCGCATGTCATTTTGGCAAGCTCTTTATTATGGGTAGGTGGATGTAGACTGATTTCTGCCAAGTGAAGTTTCAATCATGCACCCTTTTCTCCATCTATTCCAAGAATCCCCAAAGCTCAGTTGCATGTGTTAACCATATTAACACTTTAGACCTGATTTTAAATTTAATTAAATTTATTATAAATATAACTCGAGTGAAGACCATTAGTTATGATTTATTAGTTTGTACACATCTGACCATGAAGTAGTGTCTATTTTACAGATAAATTTCTTACTGTAAACATCATGGTATTAATAGAACCTCAACTGAGTGTTTTCAATGCATTTTAATCCAGCTTAAATAAAAAGTTAGCAGTCAGTAACTAGTTACTTTAGAAATTACCACAAATGCGCATAAATGGCCAAGACATTTTTTGACTGTGCTGGGAGTGAATTGTAGTTTTTTGAGGTTGTAAGATGAGCTTCCAAAAACCAAAAGATAATCCAGATCAATCAGGAACCAAATTATGCCTGCCACCATGTTAAATAGATGTGCTACACTAGCTAACAGCCCACACAAAAAGTGACCTGAAGTGCATGAGTATATCTGTAATCTTGGTGTTTTTTCTTCTGAGCTAAGGGTTAAAATCTTGTTTGGATGGTGAAAAATAATACATTTAGATTTTGTAATACATTTTTGTGATATCTAAATTATGTCAAGTGTAATGTCTTTTGTGGCACTGCATTCTTGTTAGATTTTAAAGTGTGATTTAATTTATCTCACCTCTACTTGGTTATTTCTAAAAATTTAGAATAATTAAATTCATAAATCAATCCAAGCAACTGGTACCAATAAAATGACTGCTAAGGTAATGATAAAAAAATGTTTTAATTTAATTTAACAACCCATTTTTGCTTCCTTCGTTGTATTACCTGAGATGTTTCATTAATTTTGTTTTTTCAATATTTTAGAAAGAAAGCCTCATTTCTAGATTAAAACTTCAACCGGTCTCGCCATGTTCTGGATCCACTCCGCTCATTCAGAACCCATCGCTGGGAAAAAATGAACATACACGGATCTATGCCTGGAAAAAGGAGTCAAATGGTAATGCCAGGAAGAAATCTAAAGACCACAAAAGCTGTTCTACCATTAATCAACCGTCAACCCCATTTTAGATCTGTAGATTTTGCATGTCATTATGACCTGGAATTGTTTCAAGAAAGACAACTTTGGTGGATAGTGTCAGCAACAGAACAGACTGATAAACATGCATGCTGAAGTCAAAGTGATCTGGCAGCAAAGAATTGTTGTATCAAAGTTGTGAATGTACAAGTATATATGGGAAGAAATTTGTAACCTTAATTTTATATTAAATAATTCATTAACATAGTATGCTAATCCTCCCTCTCTGGTCACCTGAAATGTTGAGGAAGCACAAAAGACCAAGGCTCATGGAAAGGGTCACAGTTACAGCACCTGACTACAATATAATGATACAAAACTTATCAAACAATTGTTGTTGTTGTTGTTTTTTAGAAAATTTCATAAGAACACTGCAAAATATCCGAAAATTAGTTTGTATCCTTCATAATTCTAAATTATTCTTTCATACAGTTTTCATCAAAATTACAAAAATGCATCAAAATCAAGTTTTCTTGAAACATTTTACAAACGACTGTCTTGTTCCAATAGATAAATCATTTATTTTGATTTTAGAAAAACAATTATATAAAAGACAATAACATCTTTCCTTTCTGATTATTGTGGAATTTCCCACATTTTTAAAGCAAGCTAATGAAGATCAGCCAGTCTAAATTAACTCTAGGAAAGTCATATATGAAGAAAAACTGTTAAGGGCAATGTATTTTAAGCATAAAAAAACTACCTTGATATAGGAACTTATTGGAAGAAGGAACGATACTTCTGTTACTAAAGACATAGACTTGATATTAGAATATTTCAGAAAATGTATTTCTAGCATGACCCAAGACACTTAATTACTGATATAGATGAATTGAATTGTTTGTATCAACTTTCAAAATTCTTAATAATTTCAAATGTTTTTTTCAGTTTCTTGTTGGAAATCTGTGAAGTAATTAGGGTAGTTTTTGACCTCTCTGAATGTTTCTAAATCCGTACATTTTTTCCCCATTATCTCAGCTTTAAAATTTTTAAAAATAAATCTCCATACCTACCTAGTATCTAACTATAGTTCTATTCAGTGGTGAAAATTAACAAAGATACAGATTGTATCAACAAAATTTTCACTGTGTTAATTTTTTTTTGTAATTTTTAAAAGCATTCAATTATTTACATAACAAATCTTTATTCAAAAACTATAATTCCAGAAAAATTTGCATTCCTATCATTTGTCAAATAATGATGTAGATCGATAGCCTAATGTTAGAAGCTAGTTCATTGTGAGCTTACCTTCCACAACATTAAAGGATCATGCAGTATTGTCTTTCTCTGTCAAATGGGCTGTTGCATTGTTCATGAAAATACTTTAGTTAACAGAATGATCCAGATTGCTACAGGCATTTTAATCAAGATGCCAGGCTTCATTGCATAAAAGTTAGGTGTTGCAGACAAATTCAATAATGATAAGAGCTAGAAAACTGGGTGTTTGTTCTCCAGATAAGAGTATTGATTATATCTTGCTGAAAAATGTATATTCCTGCAGGCTTACACAACAGAGATTGCAACGATAGTAGTGTAAGGTGGAATGAGAGTCAGTTATCACACAGCCAGAGTGGATTTTGGGAGTAACAAGCAGCCCCAGGAGGCGGCTTGAAATACCTTAATCATTTGATTATTATATGCTACCTAAAAATGGCTGAACTTAAATCTCAGAAGATCTACAATTTCAAAACAATGTTTAAAAACCATAAATATTACTGGATATTTTTATTTTTGTTTTGGTATTTTTTTTTTTTTTTCATAATTTTGAACAGAATATCTTGTGATGTGCCCTATATATACATGGAGTCTAACCAAAGTTTCACCAATGCTATTCAGTTGTCTTTAAATTCGTATAATAAATAATTTTGTTTTTATATGACAATGCTGTATTTTAGATATTTAAATACAAAGAATTTTATTAAATAGTATAAGTTGCTGTGCATAAAGGGAAATAACCACTGTTCTCGTCCCCGTATAGGAGACAGCAATTTCTCCACAGCGCACCAAATGACATCGGAAATCTCTTCATCATCAAGTTATTGAGGAAGTGACATTTATATCTGAAGAGAGGGGAAGGGCCTTGTATTAAAGTACGCCGTTGGCTAGGTTAAAGTGGAATAGCCTCAAAGAATATACCAAATTATTTTTAGATCGTGCGATCCTACAGCTTTTCGAAACAGAAATCCAGGTATTTTTCAGCTTAGAGAAGCAAAAAAAAAAAAAAAATGATAGGGCCAGGTACCCAGGCTCCTCAGCTGTGAAGGGCGACGACGGAATTAACCGGAAGTTGCTGTTCTTACGAAAAGCGAAATCACGTGCGCCCAGTGAGTTATCTCCCTTGACGGGGAAAGCGAAGTTTGTTGTGGCTCGCCCCGAGGAGCTCCCTACTTGTTTCAGGTAAGGCCCTTTTGAAAGGTTAGTTCTGATTTAAAATGGTGCTAGCGCGCGCGCGAGGGACGCTGAGGGGTCGGCGGTGACCGGTCCCTTCCCCGCATGGAAGAGGAGGCCTTCACTCCCGGCGGCAGTCGGGTGCAGGAAGGGCTGGACGCTTGGTTTTGTTGTACAGATTCCGAGAGGGGACCTCGTCAGTACATTTTCCGCGGGGCCCCGTACACTGGAGGGAAGGGGTAAAATGGTGAATCTAGTTCCCAGTTTGACGCCGGCGAAGTGAACAACAACAACAACAAAATGGCGTACAACAACAGCAGACGGAACTACTAGATCAGAACGACAAAATCCCGTATTTCTCAACATTAAACAACTATGATTCAAGGGGGTTGGGGAACTGTCTTTAGGCCCCCAAACAGCTCGCAGCCGCAAAACATGTAGCCATGGCTACGCTTCGTAAGCGACCCCATTCACGGTTAATGGTCTGAAAGTCGGAAGCGGTATTTGCTTGGTGTACTGTCTGGGGTAGATGGCGTTTTCCCGCCAGCGGGTACAACTACAGCAATTGTTTCATTTTCCTCTCCCTCAACTGCAACCACTTCATCTGGGCAGAGGTTATGTTATATTCCACTACTATCTGGTTCTTCACCTTGAGTTTCCACCTGTTTATCCCCTCTGTAGCATTTACCACCCCATCAGATTCTCTTGTGAGGAAAGATGTGGTTGCTTTGATACACCACTATTATGTGATGGAGCTTCGCTAATCTCTTGGGCCAGAGGTACTTTATCAATGTTTTCTGAAGGAGCAGGTTGTGATTTCTCAATGCCACCTGGCTTTGATTGACTTTGACATTTAGCATGTTTTATCTAGCTGAAACAAATGCTTCATCAATGTTCACACACTATTCTTCAGCTCCTAACCCTCCCCCCCCACACGATGTTTCGATGGGGTGAGAAGTTGTAAACAAAAAAAAGTCAGCTGGAGTTTTTTTGTGCTAGAGATGCTGTCATGTACTGGTTTTTAAACTGAGAGCTTAGGCCATTGGGCTATAACTCTTAACAACTCATATATAGGCAATCACAGTATGTTTGAAATATACCAAAATGTCTAAGGTATTGATCTGGAAATGTGGGGGACCAGAGTTCCAGAGGCCTTTTGTGAATTGGCCCACCTTGTTTTGCTTCCAATAACACTTTGAATTTTGTCTTGGGTTGCACAGGCAAAGTTTTCTGAAAAATCTACTTGGAGTGGAGCTTTTAAATGGATTATAAGTTTCTGAACCAAAGAGAGCAGTTTCCCTTTCCCTCTTGTGTGATTTGGCTTGTTCTCTTTTGATGTAGCAGTGTTCAAGGAATTGGGGGGGGGGAATAGAAAATATGTACAGGATGTGTGGGTATTATGGGTAATCCAAAGTAGTCCTGTGCTGCCCCTGTATCATGAGATTGAGTAGAAAGCTATGACTACATGAGATGGCACTTTTCACTCACCAGTATCTTGTCTCTAGTGTTACTAACTGTGGCCTTTTATTCTATACTGTCTTTGATCCTTATGGGTACAATTCTTTTTAAAGAGAAATAGCAATTTAGTTGAACCTTCTGACAATCAAGAGAATTTTTTTTTTCTGTTATTCACATTACATGATGGCCTTATGGCAGCCTGAAGTGAGTTTGTGTGATGAGTAATTCTAATGCTGGCACATTGTTGTGAGTGAAGATAGCACAGGCCTACCCCCTCAAAAAAACTTTTAGAGTTAGTATATATAACATCAGAATAAATTATAATTTTAACTGCTTCCATTTCATTAAATTGGAAGTAGGTTTTTTTTATTGTTATGAGCAAAGAGAAAAAAAGGAAAACTTATACCAGTCATTTAAAATGCTGCCATTCATAAGTCAACAGATATTGATGCCAAAATAGGTTGATTTGTTGCCACCCACATGTTTACATTATAACACTCCTTAAATTACCCCTTCAATTTTTTAGTTTCATTTCTTAAATTACACGGAAATGCTCAAGTAGATGCTGCTTTGTTTTGCATTTTAATTTTTAAAAAAAATATTAACCCATGTGTGTTATGCTATTGCTTTAGGAAAACAATGCTGGCAAAGTTAATAAGCCAACTATACTTTATAAAGGTGAAATAGTGTAGTCCTTTTCCTCTAAGCCCTGTCTACTGTATGAAATATGTAAAATCGAAGTACATTGTGTGCATGTTGTGGCAGACTAAAACTTTCCATTTACCATAATGTCCCATGATCCTCCTAATAAACATTCCAAGTGTGTGAGAATGAATTTAAACAGTAGTACTATTGCTGGTGCATTGTTGTGAGGCAAGATAGCATAGGCCTTAGCTCCTAAAAAAGAACAAAAAACTTGGGTTTATGAAATAATGTTACACAGGTAAAGATTTTGCTGATTCAACCAAACAACAATTTAGTTTAATAGTTATGAAAAGGCAGAAAGACAGCTTAGACAAGGCCCTGAGAAATGGCCATCATTATAGTTCTTCCTAAATTAATTAATACTTGCATTATTAAACTACATTTACTAGTAACTTATTCCACTTATTAACAATTTTATTACAAAATGATTATTTTCTGATATCTGATAATGCCAGAATTTCAGCTAATTTATAATTTTGACTAGTATTATTAGTAACTGTAGATAGCCATCCACATGCTCAAATCTCTTCTCTTTATTTTGAAAACTACCTATTAGATTTTCTCTCAAATCACTACAGTTCAATCTTGGTGGATTTAATATTTAAAATCACCGTTTGAGGAGTATTCCCATATTTTTATGGGAAGTGAGTATTGATCTTGGCAGTAATCTCAGGAAGATATATGCTTGCTCCTCAAAGGGTTCAGACAAGGAAACATTCTAGTAAATCTGTGCTGAATTCTATAATAAAAAGGAATATTCTCCAAAATAACTATTCTGCATAGCTTATTCAAAATGTGGACAAACCAAGGATTTATGAACTAAAACCTATTTACATTTGTGCTTGATACTTAATTACTTCTAATACTCTGTTTTGTTTATAGTTGAAATCCTCTGCTCTACACACCTGAGAACAATTAATCCAAGATCTTTTCCTAGTTAAGTGTCTCCTATATAACAATGATTATAATTCTACTCTTTCCTATATTTTTAGTAGTAAATTTCTTTTTTTTTTGTTGTTGCTTAACTAGCCAATTTAATAAATAATTTTAATTTTGACTATATTAACTGTGAAGTTTTTGTCTTTTAATTACTTCCTACACCAATATCCCACACTTGTTATAATGTAGATTGAAATCTACTGATTTTAATGTGAAATAATTTTTTTCTGTATAGTCAATTTCTAATACTCAACTAATTTACATGCATGGCAAGTAGCAATTATTATTTAATAATTTTAAATTAGGGATTTAAAAAAAAATTATGGAAATAGAACAGTTGATTAAAATGCTCTTGTAAAATCATCTTTTTCTAAAAATCACTTTTTCAGTTTTGATGGGCCTTTGTGTTATATTAGATACTGACCGTGTTCATTTGTTTTGATACTAAAATGATAAAATAAAAAGAATTCTGTTTCTTTTTTATTATTTTTTACTTTAAGAGAGGATTGGAAAACTACATAAAGATACAAAGTGAAAGGCAGAAATATTTCTTCTAATAAACAAAATGTTTTAATTTTTGTTCACACTAAGTAATGGTATCAAAATCGACTCAGTCAGGAGCAGAGAGAACAGTAAAGATTTTCATTTAGGAGATAAATAGCTTCTATTGTAAAGCTAAAAAAATCCATCATTCCAAGCTGATTTCCCCATAAATAAAACAGTACTACTTTTTTTCTTTTCAGATTATATCTGATATTATCAAACACGTGTTCCTTATGAGTTTTTAAATAGTCCTGTGTGTTGTTATGAGTTTTTAAGATTGATGATGGGAACCTAACTGCCCAAACTGCAGGTATCAAGTTCCAATCATTTACATCAGTTTAATTCAGTTACAGTTAGCTTTTTCTACACATGTATGCTGAATTTGTCTGTTAATCAGATATTTATCTACCAAATTGTACTTAAAAATAGAAGAAATGTCTTATTTTTTTCTTTTCATTTATGTTAAAATTTGTTTAAAGTATACCTATAACCTACAAATTTAGTTTCTTGAAGTAAGTATAATCCTAGAGCTTTTTTTTTTCTGGTTACCATTTGGAAACCATGCAATTTATCTCGCCCTTCTCACCTATGGCTGTTCGTTAACTTTAGTTAGTTTTTAACTGGTTTAATGCATATTTTCATTGTTTGAAGAGACTCTTTGTTTTAGGTTTTGTTCGTCTATTCATTACTGTTCCATGCGTAAATTCTAATTTATTTTGCCTGCCTTGAAGAAATCCTGGGACTTGGATTAAACAGTATCTGTACTATATCAGGTCATTGTTGCAACATTTATTTACCATACACTAATTGCTTTAGAAAAATTTATTACTTTTTTTTTTTTTTCTGTTCCGCTTTTCTCCGTGATCCCATTGGCGCACATCTGCTCTTAGATCCTGGTACTGCTGCTTATAATAGCACGTCTATCCATCTGCTTCAGTTTTGTGTCTTAAGCTATTGGTTAATAAATCTGTCTTTGAATGGGCAGGCTTTGATGTGGAATCACCTAGAACCACGATAGCGCCACGTGAAACGGAAACAAAACGTGCAAGCTGGCCTGCTTTCATACAATTTAAGGGGAAATACCTTATATCCCAGCATTGTTAAATGAAGGTTTAGTTACAGCTTGGGGTTTTTTTTGTCACTTTTATTTTTTTAAATGCTTACGAATTTCGGAATACTGAGACTAGTTGTATGTAAAGGGATACATCTGGCTTGTTTGTGAAAGTGCCTTTATGTAGGCATGTAAAAATGCTGAACAAATTGGTTACTTTGCAGAGTTATGTTAGCCATCCCACACACCTACACAAAATTAAGTTTCCAGCTGTTCATTCAGGAAGTTTTTTTTTTTAAGTAATAGATTCATTAAAAAAAATTGGGGAGGGGGAGGCTAAGCTTTCAGTTGAAGCAGTGCAATTAAACTAGATTTTATGTGTGTGTGTGCTTATATATAAATATATATAAACTATTAAACCTATTGACTGAATGTTTTCATATAGCTTATGTTGGTTTTTTAATAGCAGCCATTGTTAAGCCTGGCTAATTGTCAAAACTGCCTTGTCTTTATGTTGTCTGTGTGTGTATTTTATGTGGAATGGAATTATGCTACTGATGCTCTCAAATAACTTCATTATAGTTTTTTTTTTTTTTAAAGATCAACAGGTACATACATCACTTTGTTTTTATTATGTAGTAAATCTAATCAATTTCCAGTGTGTAATGACTAGTTGCAGTAAGAAACTCCATAAAGGTAAAGCAATTCAGATGTTATACATGTGAATTTTGTTAGGTATCAGGGTTACTGATAATAAATATATTCTCCCCTTCGGTTTCTGAGGAATAGGTGGTATGCTAGTGGGCTAACTAACAGCAATAAATCTTTAATAATGAATTTGAAGAGAGAGATTTTTTTATGCTAGAGTTTGTAATTTATCAATATTATTTTTTTTTTTTTTAATATATAGAACTGTACAAAAGTCTTGGGAAACTCCCAAATTTTTGTTAAGCATTGGTTTTTCATCTTGTCAGTAAAGCCCTTTAAAATATTTAAAAGTTTGTTGTATGAATAGTTGAGACAAAATAACCAGTTATTTACATGGAATTTTCCCCAGATCTTTTGCACAGTGCTGTATATAATTTGTTTTAGTGCATTCTGCACCCTGTCTGAATTTTATTTTATTTTGTTAATGGGATTGTGTATATTTTCATTGCTGTAATACTGGTTATTGTCTAAATCATTTTAGAAAACTTGAAAGCATATGAACAATTGATTTGAAGGTGCCCATATCAATGTTTCTTCATTAACTGTCTATATGAATGAATCACTGAGGAAAAGATTGCTGCACCAGGGATGTTTGAAAAACACATCCACAGTGAAGAATCATGGTAGGCAGCTTTTATCTTTTTTTGCATTTTGTTAAAAGAAAAAAGCAATGTGAAGTAGTATTGCAGTTAGAACTACTACATTCAAGACCCAAATGACCGCAGATAAGCAGAACTATGTTGAAACAATAATTAAAACAAAAAATGTAAAGGGTTTAGAACTGAAATGTACAGATATCTGAAACAATTCCAGTGTATACATTTTGGGATGTACTGGGTTACCTGGAATTAGAAAATGTATATTTGTATGTACATGTGTAGGAGATAACTAGGCACTTGTGGTACTTGTTTGTTCATCCGATGATGCATATACAAGTCTGCTTTCTGGTACAAAATGGCTGAGTGAATTAGATGTAATATTAGACATTGAGGGGATTTTTTTTTTTTTGGTTTTTTTAATACTTTTATTCCCAAAAGTAAATTTAATTGTGGTCTGCAACAACGTTTGTTGCATGAGATTTTTTTTGATTTTTCAATTAAAAGAAAATGGATTTTTTTTTCTTTTTAGAAGCGAATTCATAACCATTCTGCCTAAACCAGTCAATCAAAATCTTGAAATAAACTTATCCTATTTTATTATAAATGTAATATCTTTCAGCCGGCAATAATCTTGATAGCAGAATGAAATAAACTATTTCTAAAGTATTTATTTACTTTGTGGGCCTAGAATTATAAATAAGTTTTTTACTGTCCGATACCCTTGTATGTTTTTTGTTGTTTTTTTTTTAAAATCCAGTAATTAGTATTAGAAATTTTGTTAGTACTAAATGGCTGGTGCACGTTTGTGGCATGTTTTGGAGACCCAACTTGATATACCCAGTGAGGACTTGTAATACCAGTATAAATAATTAGAATTATCTTAAATGTTAGTAATAAAAAAAGTACTATAAAAATGCTGCTGCTAAAGGTAATCCCCAGAATCAGAAAGTTGACCAGACATACAATGGAAATTAGCTTACTGTTTAACAGGTCATTGATGTCTAGGTGTAATTTTTGTTTGCGTAAATTAATTATAAAATTTGTAGTGGAATTCTGTTCAGCCCTTAACTCTCTCCTTGTCAAAAATTTCCAGTATGACCTACCCTGTTTACTAGTGACTGTAATTGGCACAATTATTCCAATTACATTTAGCTTTGGATATCTACATATATTTTGGATTTGTATCCATCGAATTAAATGTCCTTTTATAAAATCATGTAATTTGTCAACAGGATGCAACAGAGGATTTGGGGGAAAATGTCTTGTCAAAGTAAGTCATCAGAGTGTTTTGTCATTTAGTCTATTTTGAGAACGAGCCATTAACAAGATGATGAAAATTTGGTCAACATGTGGCTATACATAGTCTGTGTATATTTAACTTTGCATTTACTGATTGAGCAGATTGGGTTTATCTGAAGACATTGTCTTGAGAATATCATGGAGTTTTTATAACAAATTATTCGCTTACATCTAAAAAGAATCAAATAATCTGGATGTATATTAGGAAAGCACAAGTTTTTTTTTTAAAAAAACAAATACACATTCTAACATTTGAGTTTTTGGAATTGGGCACTTGTTTGTTGACACTGTGCATGATAGGTTTCTTTATTAAATATTTGATTTTTTACATTAAGATTCTTAATTTTCAGATGACATTTTTTTCTGCTATTGTTTGCTAACTCAAAAGTTCTCTAACAGCTTTTGTTAGTGAGCACAGGTCTACATATTAATAAGCATAAATTACAAGAAATGAAGGAAGTATGAGATTTTAATATTATAAATAAATGAATTGCAGTATTGAGGGAAAATTTGTAAAAAGAAAATATTTTAAAAGTTAAGAAAATTCAAATCTTTGGTTAGAAATATTAAATCCGTTTTAGAAGAAATATACTAATAAAGTTGTGGCAGCAAACAAAAACAGCTTGTAAGGGATGAGTGGGAATATTAACTACACTTTACCTATTGTATATATTATACATGGAAACACCAGCTGACAGTCATGCTACAGGCTACGAGCTTTGACAAAAGATTAAAGTAAATTAATTCTTTGTATGGTTCCCATAACCATTGAAATACTACATACTGCTTATTTAATCAATTTAATGGTGATGTTTGATGTATATTGACCTATGCCTGTTAGAAAATGTGGCAGAATATTACATTAAATGTATATTGAAACTCTGACATTTTTAAAATAAAAACATCTTTCATTATTTCATTGAGTCTGCAATTATAGCTTCCAGTGTAGAATATCATGTAAGTATAACAGACAAGATAGATAGGTGTAAAGTACAAGTCTTGCAAACTGAATAGAATGTGTTATATATTATAATTTTTTTCAAAGTAGGTGAAAAAAAAGATTGTTTTCAAAATTGTACAAAATGATTGTGCTGTTTTTTTATCTGTTTGAACAACCCATTCAAACAAGGCACTGACAGAAAAAGGTGGTTATAACTGAGTCATTTCTTCAGTTTGAAGTTTGGATGGGCAAGAAGCAGGAAATTTTGCAAGAGAACTCAGTTTAAGATGTGCATTTTCAGAGGATATAATCTGACTGAACACCAATAGCTAAAATGATTGGATTATCTCTATAAAGGTATCTTTTATGTTATTCAGTATGAAAAACTGGTGAATTTCATAGCAGATGCAAGAAAATTTATTTATTTGGACAATGCTTGGTGCAGACTACAAAGCATGCTGGAGGAGCACTTAAGGTTTGTGGAGATTCCACTGAAGCCATCCATAAGATAGAATTATGGACGAAGACTATCATCATCATTCTCTCCACTTTCGTAACATCAGTACAATTTTGTTGGTCATGGATTACTTTTTAGTAAGACTGCAACTTGAAGCATTCATTAAAGTTGTGTATAAACTATTTAGGAGTTCTGAAATATGTGACTGGTTACCACAATCTCTAGATTTCTCTTCCAAATATCACCATATCTATGAAGGAGTTATTAAAGCCAAGATAGCTTCAGTGATAAGCAGAAGTTTGAGAAATAATTTGTGAAAACCAAATATTACTATATATATATATGAAAGAGCATTAAAAAAGTATACTACTGAAATATCTGAAAACTAAGAAAAAACAGGTCTTTTTTTAAAATTTCACTTTTCTTTATTACTAATAAAAATCTAGCTGTTATAAAATCCAAACCATTTGAGATACCTACACAGTAAATACCTGGAGCTATTACAATAGTGGGGTGGGATATTTTGGGAGTGTTGATAATTGCATCACCTTCAATTCAATTCAATTCATATTGTAATGTACCATCAGATAAAGAACTTGATAGCTGCCATCAACCATAAGAGCTGACAGAGAAGTGTGGCTTAGTTTAACAGTAGCTGGAAGGTGTTGTGAAGTAGATGAAGTATCTGTACTCCAAAGTTGCAACAGCTGTAGTTTATGCCATTCAGATAATGGTCACACCACTTTACTGGTGGTGAATGAGATGAAAGAATAAATTACACTAGCCCCTTGCTATTCGCAGGTTTATGATTCACAGTTTGCAGCAATCCATATTCCCGGCCATATTAGGGTGCAAGAACTAGTCCGTACCACAGTTTACAATGTACCATATTTCGAGGAGCATAGTATTACATCTGCAGCATCACCCATGCTTGCTCTCCCACGTTAGTCTTTGTCCAGCCACTGTTAGTGATGCTCTTTCACGTGTAGTGTTTACTGTACAAAGCCTTTAAAATTACCATGTTTTGTCATTATATTAATCATGGCCCCTAAAAGAAAAGTGAGTGATAGTGCAGTGAGTGGATCCAAAGCTAAAAGGGAGGAGAATGTGATGTTAGGCCAGAAAGTTGAATTACTAGATAATCTAAGCGCAGCATCGGTGGGTAGGCTGTATGACAGAAATAAGTCAACTGTGCAGTACATTAAGAAAAATGAGAAAAAGATAAGATAGCGTTGTAGCAAGTGCCCCATTTAGTGCCAAAGTACCATGTGTGACTCGTAATCCCATATTAGAAAAAAATGGAAAAAGCGTTTAGCCTTTTGATTCAGGATATGGCACAGAAACAAGTGCCTGTGAATAGCCCAGTGATTCGTGACAAGGCTTTAAGTTTGTACTTACATTTTGTGAAAGTGTCAGGTGGTGAGGGGGTAATGCTGGCAGAGCCACTTCATTCAGTGCAGTGGTTCAAAAACTTTAAGAAGAGATTTAGATGAAGTGGTGTTGGCAGACCATGATGCAGTGCGAGATTCCCTACCCCCACCCGAGCTTTGTAAGATAATCGAAGAGAAGGGTTACAAGCCAGAACAAGTGATTAACATCAATGAGGCTGCCTTGTTTTGGAAGAAAATGCTGACAAGAACATTTATCTCCAAGGAAGAGAATGAAGCTTCAGGCCAGAAGGCAGCCAGGAACTCTTCTCTGCATTATGCTTTGGGTGACTGCATAGTGAAGCCCATGCTGCTATAACGTGCACTGAACCCCAGAGCATTGAAGGGCAAAAATAAGCACTACTTGCTCGTTTTTTGGCATTCTAACAGGAAGGCCTGGGTCACTGCAATTTTATTTTTGGATTGGTTCCACAACTGTTTCATCTGAGAGGGAGAGAGAGACCTTGCTGCCAAAGACTGCCCTTCAAAGTGCTGCTGCTCTTGGACAATGCATCAGGTGACCCACATACCCTGCAGTTAACTAATTTCAACTTGGAAGTAGTTTTCCTACCTCCCAATACGACTTCCCTAATCCAGCCTCTTGGTCAGGGTTTGAAAGCTGCTTTTATGGCCTATTGCACAAGACACACCTTTGGTCGCATTTGTACTGCAATAGAAGAGGATGCAACACTTTATGTTAGGCAGTGTTGGAAGGAGTACAACATCACTGAACGCATTAAGAAGTCACTTGATGAAATAAAGGCATCAACCATTGACGCCTGATGGAGGAGGAAGCGAGTGATTTCACTGGTTTCCCATCTGTTGACGAAGCGGTCAAGATGATTGCAAGTAGCTTGTGAGGTTGATGGGGGAGAGTTTTGAGGAAATGGAGGCAGCGGAGGTAGAAGAATTGATCTAGTCGCATGCTGAGGAACTGACTGACAAGGTCCTAGCAGAGCTTGTGAAAAGTGATGAATAGATAGACAAACCTAAACTGAATTTAGAAACACTGGCCAAGATCTTGAGAGACAGAAATTGACTGATTGACAAAATGTTTAAATATGATCCCTCTATGGAGTATAGCCTGAAGATTAAAAGGGAAATTGAGGCTGCAATTGTGGCTTATTGGAAAATCTTTGAGGACCTACACAGTCGCCTATCACAATGTTCCTTAGCAAACTCTCACCTCTGCCTTGCCTGTTGCCCCTGCCTCACTCACAAGCTCTGCATTCTCTGTGAGCTCTCCGGATGACCTTCCAGAGGAACAGTAACCCTCCACACACAAAAATCCATCAACAACATCGCTATCTTCTCCAATTAAAAAGTCAGTGAAAAGCTTTGTTTACTTTAAATTTATCCTACATATTACTCATTTATTACGTAGTTTTTATTATTGAAATGTGGTTATTTTTGTGCGTTTGGAACCTATCATTTTTGCATAAGCCTTTTGAATTAGTTTTTGCTGATTTTACTATTCACAGAAATCTCTGGAACGTATCCCCTGCGAATAACGAGGGATTACTGTAATTAAAAAGGTAATCTGAACAATGTCTGATATTTGTTTTGTTGGGGAGAGAACTAAATTATCCTTATTAAATCAAATATGGATTTGTTTGTCTCTTTCATTTGTTAACATTGCTTTAGTTATTTCTGTGTATCATTGAATCTTAAATACCTAAATGAATACAAAATCTGACAAGCTTTATTGGAATGCTAACCTAGAAAACAATTAACTCCAGATTTAAAAGAAAGATCCAAAAATATAATTAAGAATTTTAAAAATTGCTTGTAAATATTTAATTTAAGAGGAGAATTGAATTGAAATTGCAGTTTTAATAAATGCCATGATAATTCTAAAAAAAATTCATAATTAAATTTTAAACTGAACTTGTTTTTGGACTAGAGGTGTAGATGCTGCTTGGATTTGGCAGCACACTTACAGACCCAAACTAATTTTGTGTTATAATCAAATATATCTGCTTTGTAATAGGGAAAAAAAAAAATTTTGGTTAATATGAATTCCTTTTTTGTAAGAATGAAAATTTTTTTGTAATTATAAATAAATTATAAGGGACATTGAAATCAAATCAAACTTGATACAGTTATAGTATTTCAATGTCATTGCGTTAAAAGAAAGCACTGCTGCTACAAAGGCTTGTCAGTGATTAATCACCCTTTTCCCTACTCTTAGAAGTCCTGAGATTGTCAATAAACTAATTCTTGACTATCATCTGTTGTACATCTTCATCTTATTGGAAACAGCCCTTCAAAGGTCCAAAAAAAGTGAAAATTGCAGGGTGGAAGTCAGGACTGTACTCACTAGAGCTGTAACAGCAGGTCAGGTATTGTATGTCACAAGAGTGGACATATTATTGTGAAGGAGACTCATATTTCCAGGAAGTTGTCTGGGCTTTTGTTCTTTACTGCTTTCCAGAAGTTTCTTAGAATACCACCGTATTACTTGAATAATGATGATGATCTACATTGTAGCCATTATGTTGAACACACTTTAAGTGGTTGCGACTGGAATTTTCCATTGCGTGCTCAGCTTTGTTTTCTGTTCAAAGTAGTGGTGAGATTTATTTCTAGCAATTGATGGATTTCAAATGGTTAGCAACCCCCCTCTACTCGAAACTTCTTTGCTGCTTTTGTTATTGATCTTGAACACCATCTTTATAGCAACACCACTACTTACTGCTCTTGGGTATGAGATTGTTGTGTGTCTGGCTGCAGTGGGAAAAAGTTCATTTCAGCCAAGTTTTATTTGAATGACCCTTGTGCATTGGTCCTTGATTTAACATTGAAGTTGCGGGACACAAATACTGGCTGCATTATAAGTGAATCTGAGTAAAATTGAGAATGCAGCCATTTGGGCTAGTAGATCCTGTACAGCTGAAACCTGGATGTGAAGTCCTGTTGCCGATCATAATTGGTGATAGTTCCAGGCAAAATATGTATGTGCTGGCTGTATTCCCACTTGTGTTGATTAAGTAATTGCTGATATATCACCCAAAAAAAAAACAAAAAAAAATTGAGGACTGTTGATACTGTTGCGAGCAGTGGCCTGGTTTTGATATAAAATCAGACACCAAAATATTCACAATTGTTTAATTTTTTTTTTTTTTTACGTCTCTAAACCCTTCAAATATACACACGTGTGCACTTTCTCTATTAAAGTCTATGGAAATTTACACACACTTATCTTTTAATGAAAAAATCTTTTTCTGGACAGACAATTTATTTTTCCCATTTAGCAAAAGTGATAGACTGTAGTTGCGTTTTCTCTAGTGGACCAACATCCCTGGACTCAAGCCTATTAGTCCATTTTCCAGGCAAACAATAGCTTCAGAGCAGCCTGGATATCACTCATCGTTGGAGTTGGTCTATTTCACTTTGTTTTGGACAGATTTCAAAATATTACTCTCAAAGCACCTTGCTAGTTGGCATTTCTTCTATTTTTTTTCAATAAACATAACTGGTGATAATTGCGGAGATGACTGTATGTGGCTGGATGCCAGAGCAAAGTTTACTGAGACAGTCGATATAGGTTTCATACCATGCTTAGGGGGAATGACGATATTTCATCCCCACCGATTTTTTTTGGCTCCCCCCCCAAAATACCTTACTAATTAAAAAATAATAATAATAAGGGGAACACAATCTACCTGCATTATACTGGATCCTGTGCTAAATTGATCTGGATAAATTGACAGACCAGTCAGTATACATGTATAAAAATCTAAAAGTTCAGCTTTAAGGGATTTAATAATGCTGGATATAATTTTGTTTATATAATGTATTAAAAAGTAGTGTTTTCTATTTGACTAAAAAAGATTATCATTTTAGTTATCAAAACACACAAGCAACAACAACATATTTTAAATGAAGTTAGGTAACAGTTGAAGTAATAAAAAATTAAAGGCGTTGACTAATAATCATTTTAGCAACCATTTCACCAGAAAAAGGATTTTAAAGAATTTCTTTTTTTTTTTTTTAAATGTTTGTTGTTGATGCCACTTCTGGTCATGGAGATGTGGAGTTTGATAAATGGTATTTCCATTAAAAATGGTCATCACTTTTTTTGGTACTTTATCACTAGAATTGCTAGAATGAAAATTGTAGATTGGAGTGTGTTTAAACATAATAAGACTATATATATATATGGTTGAAGTCCAGAATATGCATATTTGTATTTGTCCAAGCATAAATTTACAAAATTATATTTAGTCCGAAGTTAGAGGATATTACCACCTGTGGCCTTATAATGGAGAAACCATGGTGATATAGTAATCATCCATGCAGGGAAGCTGGCCAGTTTTATGTACATTGAAGCAATGAGGCAATTAAGCAGATTTGCTGCTGCTCCTTTGGGAACATCAGTATTGGTGGGTTATGCTTTTAACCAAGAGACTATCTGAAATGCTATTTTCCAGACAACTCAAATAGAAATTGCAATAGAAATGTTATATTGTGTAACGTTGGCCACACCTTGATGTTTAGCTCTTGTTGTTAATAATCCACTGCATTACCAGCATGATCTTTATTTGGTAGTATGGTACTGCCGGTACAAGTTTATAAATCTGATTCTAACTGGTTGGTTCGCCATTATATCTCTGGCATAAAGTATTTTTTATCCTTCTGTATTCTGTTTGCAATAAATGCACTTTTGCTCTGTGGTATAATTCTGACAATGGCTGTTTTATGTAACTTTCTGTCTGAGGCTAAAGGAAATTTGTACTTAAACCTTCATCAAGGGTACTGATATATGACTTAGCCACATTGCAATCAGTATTCTTGATTCATCTATTGAATTTCCATTGATTTATTGAACATGCAATTTTTTTAATAGTGACTAAATGTGAAAGAAATTATCAGTGCTAGAAGATTTATTTATGTGACAACTTGATACTAACCTGGACACTCTTGTTTTCAATGTATTTGATATATGAACTGAAAGAGCTTGGTGTTAACTGAGCTATCAACAATAAATATCTGAAGATGGTATCAACATTTTTTTTCTTCACTTTACCCAGCTGGTTAAATTCAGCTGTTTTTATGTACAGAATGTTAGGGTTATCTTGGGGGTAACATTTGGTAGATGGTGATGAGTACTTGATGTAGGATTTCTTTAAAAATTTTTAAATGCTTATTTTCATGTCAGTTCTGTGTAAATATATATTTTTGCTTACTCTATTGAATGAATATCATTTATAAGAGGCTTGACTTTATTATTAACCAATTGCATGCAATTAAAAAAAGAAAAATATCATGTGGATGATGATAAGTCCTGACAGAAATGCCACTGTAGGCGGTATATGATGAAACATCATCCTTTTCATGTACAGGGGTGGATTCCTATTTCGTTATCCAGTGTTTAGAATTTTAATATGTATATCTGAAGAATTAACTTTAATTTTCTTTTTTTTATATATATCTGCTTTTCTTAATTGATTATTGACAAGTTGAGACTGATGTCTTATGAAGAAAACAGTACATGTACTATATTTAAGAGAATTTTAATGCACATAGGTAAGCAAATTGCTAAAGACTAACAACAACTGTTTTCTTGTCACATTCTATAAATAAAAAAAAATCAAAGAAATTTGTTTTTGGTAGATATGTAGTCATTTTTCTGCAAATAAACATGGTGTGGCCAAAGTGATTAAACAGAAAACCTCATAGGAAGAAGAAATGTTTCATTTGTAAAACAAGTAGTGGAGATATTTCTCAAAGTAATCCCCATATGGTCATCCTGTAGTATCATCATATTTGAAAAGATGTGACAACCACTCACACCATTTACACTGTTATCTAATAACTAAATTTTTCATAAAATAAAGTATATAATTTTGTCTCAAAATGAAATAAACAAAAAATGGAAGCTAGGTTTTATAATGTCCAAGGTGGGATAGTTCCTTAAAAATACACCACTTTAGAACAGTAATGGGATTGTAATCTATTAGGGCAGCCAGAGCCTGGTGGTTAGACTATTGGACTGGCTAGGTTTGGTGTCTGTTTCTTTTGCTTTTCTTCTTCATCCAGTTGTGTGGATTATCCTCTTTTGAGTTCTAGTAGGGTCTTTCCATTTTCCATGCAGTACCTTTTCTTTACAACAACACAGTGCTGTGCTGATGGGAGAGGGTCAGTGTGTCAAGTTCGTGCTTGCTACATTTACTCAGTAATCTAACAGCTGGATAATTGCCATCCACCATAAGATTTACACCAAAGCTCGGTTTAGTAGTACATAGTGACAGGTGGAGAAGATTGTACTCCCAATTAAAATGAAACAAAATTTTAAAAAATTAAAAGGCAGTCTGGACAAAGATCAATCCATAGCATCTATTTTGACTGGAACGGGAAGTGCTAAGCATATTACTAAGTAGCCGATGATCTAAGAAAGTACCTCATTTAATAGCACTGAATGATGCTGACATTACTTACTACTCTCCCTGAATGGATGGAAGTTTCAGCAGATTTTGCACTAGGTCTACTAAAATAGGATCTCTCAATGTGAGTGTAGCTGTAACAGCAGCAATTCCTTGTAGTCATTAAGATTAGTATAAATTGTACAGCCAGGTTTAGGCTAAACCCAACTATTCCCTTTCACCTGGTCCTACTCTTGTCCTGATGCTAGTTGGTGTTGGTGAGACTAGGTGGATGGGTGATGGCTTACTGTTCTCAAAACAAAGACTGAAGTGCTGTCAACCTTCTGACAGCTAGAATTGAAGTAAAAGCCATGTTGACAAGCTGCTGGTCCAGTTGGGCAACAACCAACTTCCCATGCGACCACTTTGTTAAACAGCCAACTACACTAACTTAGAAGCTGGAAATTATACAAAACATCTTATCAGAAGTAGAACCAATGTAGAAGAGGCTAGAGGAGGAGACTGGTTTAATGTAGAGCATAACTCACTCAATTGGGAGCTGAACCACAGATACCAATAAAAGTGACAAATGAAATAAGAAAATGATAGTTTCTTTAAATGATAAGTACAAAAAAATAGATAAAATCTTTTAAAAATAAATATTATTATTATTATTATTATTATTAACAGCAAATATCTAAAGTTTATTAACAAACTTCAACAAGCAGATAAAGCAAAGAAAAGAACACAATGCCAATTATTCTGTTTTTCCAAATTTTGATGTATTGTGCTGTTTTCTTTATTACTTTTTGACCTTAGTGTTACTATAAAAGTGAATAAAGAAGCATTTTTGTTTCTCTCTGTTATCCAATAAACTAGTTTTGTAAATTTTTTCCTCCTTTGGTATCATACTTTTTGCTAATTTTAATGTGCACATGTAAAGTCAGTCTACAGTAACTCACTTAGTTTTAAAGGCATCTATCTAAATGACTGTTTTGTTTGCAGCTGATGTGAAAACTGTCAGTTTTTCAAATTTATCATTCCTCCCATAAAAACTGGAAAAATAGAATATTGATAATATTTTGTGTGCTATAGAATTTGATACTGTAGCTGGACAACCCATACATAACAAACAGGTGTTACCTATATAGTTATGCTGACCATATGTCACCAGTTGTGCTAGAACGCACTGCTAAAAGGCTAAGTGAGCATCCACTGTTTCCACCTGAAAAACTGAGCAACTTTGTCTGTTTTCTTTGAATTACTTTGAAGTGTTTTTCAATCCTCATGGATGTCAGGCTTCATAGTTTTATGTGGCATCAAAATTTTCAAAAGAAACCCCAAGAAAGGTATGTAATCTGTTAAACCATATTTATAAAAAATTTTTTAAACAAAAAAAAAAACGTTTATCCAAAGTTAATCAGTGCATCTGTTAATTGAAGAAGAAGAAAAAAAAAGGTATTAACTTATCAGTAATGATGATGTTTGAGATGTAAACTTCTATAACCTTGATGATTGATACGTTATAAAATAAAACTGCGCTTTAAAGTGACAAAAGAATTTAAACTTTGGGGATAAGAGGTAAAAAATGGGATTTTTCCAAAAAGCTTAAGATTCTTTCTCTCAACACATTTTTTACATAGCAGTTTTTATATAGAATGAGATTTGGATACCTTTCCTAAACACCATTGTCATTTTATTACTTTATAATGTAAAGCTTACCAAATAGAACAGCTTTTAATTTTCTTAAGTTTATTAAACATAACTCAAATTAAAGGCTCATCCTGCACCTATGAAAACTGTTTTCTTTATCTAGAGCTGTCACAAGGTTCTCTTAAGGCAAATTAATCAATCAAAACTTGAGACTTTCTTTTCCTTTTTATGGCCTCATTATTCAATTAAAAAAAAAACTTTTTAAAAGTCTTGTTAAATAATGAGGTCAGGTTCACCTGAAATAATTAAAGAAAACAAAAGTATGAAATGGAAGACTTAATAGTTACAATCTTTTGAAATCAAGTCTTAAACTTTCAAGTCATAATCTAAAATGAGCAGTGATGGAGTTAGTGGTACATTTGTAATTTTCATTTGTTTTTTTTAAAAAAAATGTAGAACTTGTATAATCGATGGAAATGACTGTGGCACCTGATCTGAAGTGCCATCCTGATTAAGCCAGTCCTCAAAACCACAAACTGGTCTCTGCTTCATCAGCTCGGGTCAATTTCAACTACAGAGAATTTGTATAATGATTACATTAGTTCCACATTAAAAATTTCTATTTACTTGTGAAAAAAAATACTTTATTTTTGGCTGAGTTTTCTTCTGGAACCATTAAAGATGTTTTTTGTTTTGTTTAAAATGGTAACAGACCTTTAAAATGAGTTTTGAACACTCAGTTAATTAAAACTACATTTTGATAAACATACTGAGAAGGGAGATACCATTATTGTAGTCACAAAATAGAAAAGAACTGCAAAGAAGAAACAAATATTTTTTTTTCTTTTCACTCAAAACAAAATTATTTTGTCTTCATTTAAAAAAAAAAAAAACCCTAATAGAACTTTGTTCTGTTTAAGTGCAATGATGTCATAATGCGTATTATATGTGTCTCTAAAGCAAGATTCTGTCTGGACCAATATAAATTAATTGTCATATATATGCATGTTATTCTTACACTTTTTTTTTTAGTATAATAAACTTAGAAATTTTGAGTCAATCAGGAGTGTAAGACAAGTGTTTGTTAAGGAGGACAAAGTTCACACTGCACTGTTGAAAAACATACTGCATAGTGCGGCCTCAAAGAGCAGCAAGACTTTGAAAAGATGGTGGTGTGGGGAGGGAAGGAAGAGGAATATGTCCATGTCTAGTGTGAAGGATAGCTTTTTTAGAACTGCTTTATAAGAAGTCATTCTTTCTTAATCATCAGACAAAATTGTTTCAGATTCTGTATACAACTTATGCATTATCTCATTAATCAGATTAATGTTTGTTTTAATATTGATTATAATTATTAATGGCGTTACTCCTGACCATATCGTGCAGAGTGTATTAGGACCTGCTTCATCTTTCATCTTTTGAAAATGCGTGGCAGTACAAGTTTAAAATGTTTTCTCAGGTGATATCCATGTCAGCTTGTTTTTTTTCCTGTTATTACTTGAAAGTTAAGGGGGAAAAGTAAAATGGATGTTTTTAAATAAATGGCTTCTCTTGGTACAAATGGTTCATTTTAACACCTGCTGAAATAGATTTATGTAAGCCATTTTTTTGTGTTTGTGAATAAGCATTTAAAAATGTATCGAGCAGCAGCACATGGCAGTGGTTCTGATTACCTACACAACCCCGACTAAAGCATTGTACCCAAAGGAAAAATGGCCTTGATTACTGCTCAGTAAGGTAGTCTGTTGGGAGGACAATGAAATTACTAGGGTTTATTGAATTTTTTTTTTTTTTTTTAAATCTGAATCTATTCTATAACAAATATTGGAACAAAAGGTGAGAGAGGAGCAGCTGTTCAGTTATGGATAAATACAATTATTGAAACTGGCATAATAGTTATTATTTGCAAAGAACCTGTTGTTCTGGTCAGATTTTTTTTTTTTTTGTTGAGTTAATGCTATCGAAATATGTAACCCTGTCTCTCAGATTTTGGCTATTTAATTGGGAAAAGTATGAAGAGACTGTCTGTGTTTGAAATATTGTTTTAGATCTACTATTTTAAAAAAAATTTGTGTACTGAAATTGCCTTTATTGCAGGAATGCGACATCCACAGCCTAAGTAATTTTAATTTATAAGGTTATGACTTTGGGGAGCTTGTTTATAAGTGCTACCATATACTACATGTAATATTTCATTTGCACTGCTGCTCATTCTAGCTCCACTACCGCACCAGTGTGCGCCATTAGTAAGATTTACAAACTGAACTTCAGTTGATCAGTCTTCCTGTGATCGGTGTTTAATGGAAGAATAAGCCATCTGTCACTATGGTTATTCTGAAATTACTTTCAAATATGGCCCATTGCACAGCCCAGTAGAATAACTGGTTGAATTGCTTTTGAATTTTTTTCCTGCCAACATCATTACTTATTATCGCTGAAACTGGGTTTTCATTCAAATTCCATCCTAGCTGCTAAATCGAAAATGCAACTGACATTGCTGCAAATATAAATCCTGGGACAAGTAAGTTAGATATTATTAGAGTATGATTAATATAATATATAATTTTATTTAATTTGAAGTGCTTATGTCATTTAGATGTAGAGTATATTTTTTGCATTTTATTCAATACACAGATGAAACTCTCAATGCTTGGATCTTAACTTACCTGGTACAAGGTGATCAGAAAGTAACTATGCAGTGGGATATATTTGTAATCATTTTGGCGGATATATCAAGGAAACACATTATTGGGCCTATATTTTTTTAAAAAAACCCATCAATTCAGAGCGTTATTGTAACAACATACTGTATCCTTTTATTGGTGAGTTAGACTAAGAAATCGAAGATGCCTACTTCCACAGGACGGAGCCACCTGATGAAACTGCAGGAAGAAGTATTCAGTGATCGGTTGACATCAAAAGGAATTTGGTTTGTACGCTCTCCTGACCTCATGCCCCTGGACTTTTACCTGTGGGGAGCAGTAAAAGCTAAGGTCTTTGAAAATAACCCCCATTCCATTGAGGAACTGAAGCAAAATGTTTTTGATAATATTAAAAAATGTGTGGAACAATGTTTAAATATGAGTGGGCCCCTTTTCAGCATTCATTGTAATACTTTATTGTAAGAGTTAATGCACTGAAATATTGAAATAAAAACAATAAATTTCCACTGCATAGTTAGTTTTTAATCAACCAGTATTTCTGATTTACAAACATTTTAAAACTATAAAAGTAGCTTGTCTTGTTTAAATACATTTTTTAACACCTGTACATAGATCTATTTCATGCTGTTGTGCTATTCTAAAAAATGTAAAGTTCTATATTGGAAACTGCTTCAAATCATTAGTATGGAATACAATTTACCCATATTTAAATTTTCTTATTTAACATTTCAGAACAAAAATTCTAAAGCTTTTACATGTGCACTTGGCTGACAAGAATTTTATAACCAGTATGCAGATGTAAAAGTAATCTAAAATTGATCTAGTAGATGCTTGTCTGCCTGTTTAAACAGGCAAACAAATTCATTTATGATAAATCTAGAGCATAAATAATGCTTAATGATTACAGATTCATCAGGATTTTTCAGTATAGTGTTTCTCATTTTCCTAGCCGACCTCTATAGGCTCCCATTCAAAACAAGAAGAATTAAATCATTGATGCCTTACTCAGATAAGAAATTCAGTCTGCCAGGTTTCTAAAACAGTTATTTTATTTGACAAAGTTGTTTTCTCATGTTTTTTGTTAACTGTGTTGTTGCCTCTATGTTAAGCAAAAGCCACTTATTGGGATAATTTTCAAAAAGACCAAGTAATATTTCAGGTGGAAAACTAAAACTGGACTTTAAAGTTTGGAGTCCATGAGACAGTTGATTGACTCATTGTCATGGCCAATTATTTTTGAACATGCCCCTCACAAGCCAGGTGGTCACTTTCTTGTTGGTACAAAACCCTTGTCATTGCAGAAAAATAGATTTCATTTTTATTTATTGTTTGAGAATCTCCGTGGGCGGAGAGAAGCCAGTTGCTGCCCTCTATTTTTATTCTCAGTGCATCGCATGAGAAATTTTTGAAAAAGTTTCTTCCCCAACTTCATAGGTAGAAACTCTAGTGAAGCATTAATAATAACTAGTAAAACGAAAGAAGTACCTCAAATTACTATGCGATTAGTCCTGCGGCAGCACTGGTGACGTTCAAGGACAACAATCAGCTTTCCTACCGGTGATAAAGTTAAAAGCTTTATCAGTTCGTTGAAGCAGAAGCACAGCAGTAAGTCAATTGATCAGGTGTGCTGCCTTCTTCCCATGTTGTATTGCCTCGGGACTATGCCTCTAACCTTTTCAATTTTTGTTCCAAAAGACATTTTGAAATCTGTGATGTGATACATTTGAATAACACCATTTTAGATACTTCTGCAATGACGACCTATGGAATGTCAACAGCCCAATAGTAAACAGTGACTACCTGGCTCGTGAGGGGCGTGTTAAATATTTTATTTGTGTGTGTTAGCTTGATCTTTAGTTCTCTTGAGGAGCAAAGCCCAGAAAGTATGTATGAAGGTTAGTTTCACACCCTTTTTTATAATAACTGTTGAAAGTAGAAGAGATGATCCACGTAACTCTAAAATCCAGCACACTATGTGCATTATTTACTACTAATGTATGGCAGCATTAAGCACTGTAGTTGCCAGAGCCTGTAATTTTAAGAATTGCCATTCAAGATGATTTTGTTTGGAGCCTTCAAACAAACAGAAACAGTTATGTGGTATGAAATGAAAGCATTGAGAAGCCCAGTTCCTACCAAACAAGGACTACTAAGGGGAATGATTTGGTCAAATATATCATGGTTGGTAAAACTTGCTTAATTAAGATGATAGATGAAAGTCTGTGTAGCTATACTTGAGAAGAAGTTTTATATGTATATAGGAATGTTGTAGCAGCTTCATTATGCAACTTGTTACTATTCTTCATATTTGTAAGTAAAGTCACCCTCCAACTAATGAAAAACTAAGCATTTTTTGCAGCTGAATTCTCATGTAAAATTTTTTTAATGAAACAACACAATGTTGCTCTTTTTTTCATATAAGTGTAGTTATCAGTCCATAGCCTGGTAACTTGTAACCAGAAGTTAAGTTTCTGCATTTGTATTACTAGCAGACTTCTGTGAAATAGGCTGCTTGTTTTGTTTAACCCTAAAATTTTAAATAGTTCTTGTTAGATAAAAAAATTTTTCTGCCTATACTGAACTCTAGCTGCTTAAAAAAAGAAGAAAAAATCTTCCACATATTGATTTTTGACAATTTTGTATCCATAAGTTGATAGATAACTTAGAAATTTAATCATCATTTGTTATTGTCAATGTTTCAAATTTTAAGATTCTTTTTCCATTTTTTGGATTGAGGAAAATTCTTGAGAGTACTGCTAGGGCTCATTGGAATACCATAAGGTCAGCTGTTTTCTGCACAAATGCTCTTGTGGTTATACAAAAGAAATGACATCATTTTGCATAAGATTTTTTCTGCTATTGTCTAGCGTCTTCATCACCATAACATTTTTATACTTTCGCAATGCTGCTCTACAGCTTTTATACATTTATTAATTCGACACCCATTAATTCCTAGAATAGCCCTTCTTGGCTTCTGATAGGCCGTGTAGCTCAGCAGTGTGCTAGGATTGCTATGGTGGTGTCTTCAGGCTGTGTAGTGTAGCCAGTGGAATGTGCTTTTTTTTTTCCACACTTCTGTACCTAACTATTCTAGGTACACCCCACCCACCCCTCGTTCGTGGTTTGTGAATCCACTTACTTGCGAGGTTGAGCCGAAGCACCAGCACAACCCTCTCAAATGCTCGGAGACACTTTTTGAATATTCTAGAAGCATCTCAGAGTTTCTTACGCCCCTCCACGAGAAGTAGTACATGCATTGTCTTTCTTCTGTCTTGCGAATCAGTAGGCAACCACATCACCTGCAGACGTCCCAGTTCTTTACATATTTTGACCATGTTATGCTATGTATTTGTTAGGATATTCATGCGTATTGTTCTAATATCTTTTGTTTGTTTTCAGCTTTACTGCATTATATAGTGTGTGTAAGTGTTTGTTCATGGTTTTTATGCAATATTTAGGACCAAAAGTGTTTGTTGGGTACGTATGTGAGGGTCATGGTGCAATCTGTGAAATTTGCTATTCGCAACCACTTCTGGAATGGATTTCTTGCAGATAATGAGGTGTGGGTTTCACTCCTAAAGCCAGGAGGATATTTCATTATTGGGGAATTTTTCATTTTAAAGTGTTAAAATCATATATCTGATGCATCAAGGACTACATTGATTTACAGAATTTATCGTTAAATGGTTTTGTTTTTCTCTGACGTGGTGAGATAGATGCACATCCCCTGAATAATCAATTTAAAATTGTTATGAATTTCCACCCATGTGATGGTTATAGATCAGCTGGAGAAAATTGAATTTTTGCGTAAAAGGTTTTGAATATTTTTAAAGGTAATAACTTGAGAGGAGTTCACATTGACTCTGACAAAACAGTTTTGGGTGAGACACGTGTTCTTTCTACATACCTGGATTTTATCAATTGTGTTCATATTAAATGATAAATACTGTAAAAAAGCTTTTTGTTTGTTTGTGTGTGGGGAACTACAATAATACTAAAGCAAGTTTCTGCAGAAGCTACATACTATCTCTTATTAATAACTGTTATTTAGAAATAAAGAAAAATATGCTTAAAAAGTGGCTACATTCCAAGTTGCATATTTCCATGATATATTTAGTCTCCATTTTACTCTCCAGTCCTGTTCGTTATTAAAACCAGTTTCACTGAAGAAAGCTATTTATATATTTTATTCAATAGCATTATAAATGTTTTAATTTCTGATTAACTTTCAGTTAAGAACTTAAACAAGTGAGGATTACAAAGATTACACCCAATATATATAGAAAAGAATTAAAGTTGTTTATACCCCATCTCTGAAATTTAAATCCGTTTTCAGTACTGGATTTAATAGAAATTCCATTGTTTTAATTTCCCAAAGAAATACATTTAGTAGATTTATTATTATTATTATCAGTGTTAAGCAATTTTTGTAGGGAATATTATTACTAGTTTAAGTACATCCAGTTTCTGCTATGAACTGTCTCTGATGTGAGAACATGCCATTTAGCTGGATGAGGCTGAAAATGCTGCATTACCAATTATTTGAACCTGGTCATATGAAATTATAGCTGCACCATCTCATTGTGATAGTGCTGGTATTGGATTATTGATTGTGTTTTTTCTAATGTAGTACTAGTGACATGCACACTTAAGATACCTTACTGTTGAAGGATGGTGAGCTTTTGCATATACTTTACAGCTTTTGTGTGAGGTTTAGACTGTTTCTGGCATATCTAAGAATTGGCAACAGCAGTGTAAATGAGGCCATAGATTTCTGCTTAGCGGCACTAAAACCATAGCTCCCAATTCTGCCTTTTTGTTTAATGGATGGATTGCCTACTAGGGATGTATATGTATATACTACTCTGATGTGTAGCCTTATAGTGTCTGCATGGGTGGAGGTAAGATTTTAAAATACCAAACCATGTTGCTGCTGCTGTTATTACATGACACTAACAAGACTGGTAATATAAATAGTTAGATTAACAAACGGGTTCTGTCACTATGAGTGGATTGCAATTATGTACATAGCATGTTTAATTCTTTTCTGTAATGATGGCTATGGGTGACTGGCTACATTAAGAGAATGTTGAAAGACCAGTAGAAATGCACAAAACTGAAAGCAACTCAAATGAGAACCAACCAGCAAAGCAGTGATAGTTTTAGGAAGTTTATTTAATTGGAATTACTGATGATTTAAAAAAAAAAACAATAATTTCTTTTACTTCATTTCTGTCTGTTAAAAAAACAAAAAAAAAAAAGATAAGAGAATTGTATGCTTCCAAACATTGCTTCACATTTAGTTTTGTTCATGTTTGGAATATAGACAACCCTGTGTAAACTAAATGTATTCAACTCATTTATGTTGCTTTCACATTATTTACTTAGATTTTACTCATTGTATCTAATATATAAATATTACTTCATCCTTATTGGATTAATAGTCTTTGTTTTATGCAAATGTTATGCAATCTTAAAATTCTGAATAGAAATATTTATATTATTCAGAGCTTAAAGTAAATAAAAGCTAATTCAATGTGTCTGGTTGCTTGGTGCTGTTATGGCCACACACCTTTACAAATTAGTTTACCTACGATTTACATCTCTGAGTGCAATCACCACTGTGAAATGGACTGCCAAAGTAGGCAAACTCATTTTATTATACGGTGTGATGCAAAAAGCGTGTGATAGCAGAGCAGTTTCTCTATTTACCCAAGTTCAGGTAATAGGCTGGTCAGTTTTTGTTGCTGCTGTTATCTTGCTATCTGTAGGCGTTGTGCATCCAATGATTACTTTGTTTAGGAAGGTGTACGCCATGCTAGCATTCTGGATGTACATATTGGGTTATTGTTAACCATATGTAGAATGGCCACCAATAACTCTCTTCAACCTTTTTCACCTTTAAGTCAACATACTACAATAGCTCATGTATATTTGTGTATTGGGTTTCTTTTGGTGACATGAATATTAATGGTCCATAGTTTTCAAGTTATTTTACTAATTCATATTCTCTGGACAGAGCAAATCTAGAGACAGATGAAAGACTTTTTCTCCATGGTGCAAAGGTGTTTCATTTGGTTTGCAATTAAAGTAGTTTTGGCATTCATTGCTAATTATCTACAATCTACCAGTTATGTCCATTGTTCAGAATATTCTTCCTCCTGTATTTGATCAAGGGATTTTTAACCATAATTTACCATATCCTGCAGGAAGATGCTATGCTGTAAATCCAGAACCCTACAGCTTAGAAGATGCAAAATGGACTGTATTTACTTGTCTGGGCTTTAGATATCTTGGTTATAAACCCTATTGAGTGCCTGTTGGAACATCTTGATAGGGTCAAACAATCAAGACAATAGCTTTTATCTCACAGCATAAATTGAAGGAATATGTACAAACTCAATGAAAATCTGGATCTACATGATCCTAGAGGTGCAGCTGCTCCCAAATTACTGAAAATGACTAACCATCTACTTGTATATTTATTTTGCATTGTATATATGTGTAAAACTTGCGGTGTTCACCTAGTTGTAACACAGATCGGTTTACAGACAACTATAAGTTTTTGTTATTTTAGGTAACTACATATTGATTAGAGCCTGCTTCAAATAATAATGATTTTAGAAGGAAATTATATTTAAAAATAGAAACACTATACAAATTGTATCAATTCCACCTGACTGTTGTTCTTTATTTTGCTTGCTTGTTCTATTTAAATACAAATGTCTATCTATCTAGTTACTTTACAAAAGTAACCGAGAATACCACAAATTTGTTAATAAATTAACCATTTATTTGTGAATTTTTAAATGTCAAATTAATCAGTATAAAATATTTGTACAAAGCTTTCTTTTGAAAGTATGAATAAATAGAATAAAATAATGCTTATTCACAAGTATTTCCAAGAATATTGCACACTTTCTGTGTTGGTCACCAGAAGAGAGCAGAGACTTGGTTGTTGACAATAGTTGAGTGAGTGAAAGTATTTTACCACAGAGGGCTTAAATAGTTTATGAATAACAGGATTTCTTTTTCTGTTGTGCTCTTCATTAATTGTAGCTTTAGCTAATTATCTCACTCTTTCTGAAAAAATTAGAATCTAAAAATTAGTAGTAGCCAGGAAGATTTTTAGTTTTTCTTTAATTAGTTGAGGCTTGGTGCCATAATCAGGAAAATAGTGGATCCTCTTGTTTACTCAGAGCTGAAGCAAGCCAATGAACTCTTGTGAAGAATAAAAGTGTTAAAGTTTTATGCAGCACCATCTTCTTTTGTTGCTTTGCAGTCTTAGCTTTCTTCTTTTTTTTTTTCTGAGTGGAAGACCACTATCCTAAACATGCAGTCTCTTTTCAAAACCACTTTTTTCATTATCTCAATATTTCATCAGAAAGCTTTCTCTCAAGATTTGCTGAATCAAAATTCTTCCCTATGGCATAATTGATCTCTTGTCCTATCTTTGTATCCAGGCTAAAGAAAAAACAAAGCGGCGCAAATTAGTATATTTATATACAGAATGAATCATCAAGTAGGGATTTCTTATTTTAGATGTTCATTAACCTAACTAACCTTTTGCTGTTCAGTTACTGGACAGCATGTCTAATAAATCTTGTTACAGTTATTTAGATAAACAACTGTTTATTTGTATTATTTCCAACTATGGTGTAATTCAAGCAAAGAAAAAAGGTTAATTTTAGTTGAATTTTTGTGTTCATCACAATAGCTGTATCATTCTTTCTTTGTTGATGGTATTTGTCACTTGTTTTTTGTTTGTTTCTGTTTTTTTTTTTTTTTCAGAAGAGGCAGAGGTAACAGGGACGCTTGGAAAGAACTATCAAGTACCAACATTTCTCATTTTCTTTGTTCTGGTGGTATTTCTTCTAACTTTCCTATATTACATTCCATTGAACTCAATTGGCTTTAAGGACATATTCATAAAAAACAATTTACAGGTAATTTCTTTTTGTTTATTTGCTTGGGTGTAAGGCCAGGCATGTATGCCAGGTTTCTTCCCATATGAGTTTTAGTCAGGGTCTCCCTGTCAAAGTCTGCAGTGCTGCGCTTCGTTGCTGCTTTCTGGTGGACAACTTTGGCACTACCATGGTAGTGCCATTCTTGTAGAGACTGGGAACAAAGGGATGTGAAACAACCTTTCCTTTGATGGTAGATCATGCAAGTTAGTTTGTTTTAATCAGTGTGTTGGAGGAGAGTTTAAAGCAGCATTGTGGCATCTGAAACAAAAGTAGAGCCAAAAGTTCTGTAATCTTCATTTGAACAATTCCATCAATTTAGGAGTTACAAGTCTGATATATGGATGGGCTACTTTAAAAAAAAGTGGCCCAGAATTCTATAACTACTTATAAAAGGGAGGCTGAAGTACAACCTTCAGTTCAACTGTCCAGGACATTTTTACGTGTAATGATGATGCACTTGTTCAGTGTCATACTATGGTGTACTGTTTAAAGCATCCTCCAATGTTGCTGACACAATCCTGCCCACTATGAAAGTTGTTGTAAGTTCTGATTTCTTATAGACTGGGAAATAAGGGGGGAAAACGAAGATTTGTTCACCCATTTCTTATCTTTTAAAATTTTGAATGTCTCCTGTGGAAAGTATGATTGCATTTTCAACTCTCTTAATGAATTTTTTTTTTTTCAGACCAGTTATTATATGAAAAACCTGACCAAATTTGCTAAGTTTTGCAACATGAATAAAACCTTAAAGATTCATCATAAATGTCGTTCAGAATTTTATCCAAGAACTCATATTAGACGATTTGTAGTTCCGGATGATAAAGTGGATTGGGCAGAAAGCTTTCCAGAATACAATCCAATAGATTATACTGCAGATTCTGTGCTAAACAATCCAGTATGGGCTGATGCAGATATCAGGTAAGGTGATGGGATGGTACTTTTTGTAATGTTACTAAGTATTATTTCCAAAAGATGGTTTAAAAATTAAACATATATGTATGTTCAGTGTACATTCTCTAGTGCATACATGTTGGAAAACTGAATGTTTTACAAAACAATTTTTGGTTTATTCTTTGATTCAAAATTTTTCAAATTCAAAAATATATATGCAAATAAATAAACTTTACACAATCATAACTGTCTGCATTTGATACTGTTCACCTGACATCTAATGCGGTTTTGTAGCAGTGCATTCCACTCTTCTGTCAGTTTCACACACTTCTGAAGTGGTCCCAGGATGGTCACTGTCCAGTGCATCTAGAATTCATGCTAGACTTATTCTATGGTGTTTAAGTCAGGAGAATAAGCAGGTCATGAAAGATGGATATTTTTTTCTTGGTTTAAAACTCTTCTTACATGATGGGTTTTGCATTACTATCATTGCACTTTAATGACAGGTCTTTTATGAACCAAATGGATGATGAACCGTAGCTCTTAGCTCTACCAAAAGCAGCTGATAACAGTCTTACACAGTTTGGCAGCTGCATTTGCCTACTTGTAGTATGGCTAGGCTAGGTATTGCTATTGCTTGGTAAGTTATCATGAAAGAGACATCACGCAATTCCACATTTGCATAAAAATGGTCAAGATAGGTATAAAACCCATCAAAAATGTTCACAAATTTATCAAGCATTGAGAGTATTGCACCAGCATTCTTCAGTTGATTTTAGTCAGCAGAACACTTGGCCCACAGGAAAACAAATTACAGATCCCTGCTCTTCTCTGGTGTACAGTGTCAACCATGTACTTGCACAATGCGTGAACAACGAGATGCATTAAAATATTTGTGCATCAGTGTTACTTGGCAGTATGCCATTTACTGTTTTACCAAATTTAAAAGTACTGATTTAAATATTGCCTTTATTTTCTGAAACGCCCTTGTACGATACGAAGATTTTTTTAATGTTGTACCTGCATGCATGGCATAAGTGAGTGGGCTCCTTAATTGGAACAGTCGGATGCTGTTCATGGTTAACCTGTGGGTGTTGTCAGGGTACTGTACATTCTGTTTTGGTTTTAAGTCTTAAAGAACATGTGTTGCTGTTTTTGCTTATTTGGCATTCATAGTATTTTGTGATTATTATTTAAGAGATAAGATATATTGTACACAAATTACTTCACCAGCTAGAAATTTCTTCTGGTCTAAGAAATTTCATGACTGTAAAGAAATCAAAAAGATTTTACGGTGTCTTCAGTAGCAAAGCTGCTTCTACCAGCCACAGGTTTGGTAGGAAGACATTTATAAAAAAAGATTTTAAAAAAAAAACTAACACTTGACAGAGGGCTAAGCAGCAATCCGCACACACCTTTAGCTCTACACGAAGTATGTTCATTACTAATTTGCAATCTTGTACCAGAGATGTCCTGTAGCAGTATGCTTACAAGTAGATATCAGAGTAAAATGCTAACTTCATTAGAAGAACAAGGCTTTAACACAATAGACCAATGTTATGGGCACCGATAGATGACAACCACTGAGTTTATTATCTTGAACAGGTTTTTTTTAAAATTTATAGTGAGATAATGATAGGCAGTAGCTATAGTTTTGGGCTTTAAAATTTCTGTTTTTATTTTGTTAGGAAAGAAGGTAATACAGTTAAGCCAAAATGGAATTCTCTGGATGGCAATATAAACAGAATCAGTCATGTGGCAGAGTACTGTATTGTGGATGGCGTTCCAAGGTAAGACTTAATACTGGACTACTTAAAAAAAAAACATTGGTACCATTCATTTAAAAATTTTTTAAAATTTTATTGCTATTTTTGCTGTACATAATTATAAAACAGAAGAATGTCTTTGTTTGATAGCACTTTTGACTATTATTTGTGGTTTGTGGGTTAAGAAATACTTATTTGATAAATATGAACCTGGACTTCAACAGCAAAACTGGAAAAAGAAAACCATTCAGCAGTCCAAATGGAACACCGCATGGTTAGTATCACCTACACAGATAACCAACACATTCAGGATATCTCAGAAAAAAGTTTAAAAAAATTCTGGGCTGGATATGAGTAGAACAAATAACAAAAAGTGGTTAGTGATGATAACCATGTGGCAAATGGTGAATGGTAAGAGAAAAAAGACTGACATTTGAAACACTGGAGCTGGTAGTGGAAAGTAAGACAACGGACAATGGCTGACGATGATATGGTTTAACTGAATCACAGCCAGCAGCTTTTTTTCCCTTTTAATCCATGTTTGTAAGCCCTTGTTGCAGCAGTGAGTAAGTAGATTAACTTTCATCTGTGAAAATCATCAAAGATGAGACTTATTGTAAATAATGCCAAGCTTTATTTCGGAGCTGATTATAATATTGATAGGAAACTTTATAGCTGCATTTATAAAAGGAACACAAAAATCAGAGTTAGTTTGCTTCCCAACTAAAAACAATATTTGCAACCCATATCATTAATTCCAAAGGAATTTCAGTAAATTTAAACTTCCAATAATTTTCAAAGATTTATGCGTGATTCATGTCATGAAAACAATCTAATATGCATTGTAGTGGTTATATGGTGTTTTTACTTGTGCAGGTCTGACATCGTTACATTTTCTGTTCACGAGCTTTCAAACAAGTCGGTGGTTTTTGAAATATCGATATCACTATTTAATTACTACTATTATTTATTTGATAGCACCAAAATGTAAGCATTGGTAATATACATTAAAACTGTTCTTTTAAGCTAAGTGTTGGTCAGCCAGCCATTTTACAAGGCAAATTGTTGAACATTTTGTATTAGACCTTTCAGCACAAATTTGTGAATAGTTAACTGTTTTGTAAACACTGGCTGTGTGACACCTGTGATGATGATGCTGCCACCTTATAGCCTCTGGAGTACACATTTAGCTGTTATGTGTTTGTTCATAGAAGGAAAAAGTGCTATAAAATAAAACTGTTTTGGTATGTTTTTTTTTTTTTTACTGTCTGCCATTGTTCCCATATGGGTAAAATTCTTAAAATGGATCCCTGGACAAATGTATTTGCTTCCATGTCTGTTTATTAAAAGATAGCTTTTATTTTTGGTTTAATACATTGAAAGTGTCATTTGTAAGTGGCTAGCAGGTTCCAGTATCGTCCATTGACATTTCGTTATAATGGGCAACTATGACTGAAGCATTTAACTCACCTGCAACTTTTTTGGAGAAATTTAATTTTTAAATCTGTACATCATTGAGTTTGAAGTTATATTATAATTGCAATTTTACTTGACAATTATTATTCCTGGCACATATGTAAACTTGAAGTGTGCATAGATTGCTTTGCATTGTTAAAGATAATTTTGATGTAGCCATATAACATTTTGTGCTTATCAGCTTTGGTACCCAGATGATTAGATCAGGGGAAAAGAATTGATTTTTTATTCATATTAATTCTGAATAGGAAACTAATACCTTAGTTATTCTGTAGGCAGATTTTCAAAGAATTTTTTCCCCAATCAGCTTAATGTCATTGAAAACTGGTTCTTCTTTGATGCAGTGCTTATATTTGTTCTTATCTCATCTGCTTTATTAAATCTTCCTTCCTTTATGGTTAATAATTAATAATGCTTCATAGTTTCTGAAATCAAGCAGGTGCAACTGTTTCTTTGCTGCTTTGCTAGCTACTTTATTTTTACTTTTCAAGGGATAATTGTTTAGTTCAAATGCTCAAAACTTGTCATTTGATTTATGTGAAACTAAGCCAAAATTGTTCTTTGTCTAAAACCAAAAAACTGACAATCGAAGTTTCTTGCATTTATTATGTGACTTAGTGATTGCTAAAATTGTTTTCAAAATCATGCAGTATGAATTTTATTATTTTTTAGATTATTCAGCAAAATTTTCATTTTATTATATAGTGACATGTGAATAATAAAAACGCACAATGCAAGGTGCTTTTCCTTTTTAGCCATTTTTTGTGCCAGTTGTGAACAACTTGGAAAATATACTGACAGCCTAAGTAACTGTCTATTTAAATTGTGTAATTTTTTTAGTCTCAGTAACCTGTGGTCTACTTCAACATGAGTTATGTTCCTTATTTATTTTGACAATTTTTTTGCATGAAAGTAAAGAAAATTGCACTATTGGGGATTGTTTTTAGCAACTTGTCCCCATGATGTAACAAAGGTTTAGAGAATGTTAAGGGGAAACATGAAGAATTTTAATTCTTTTCTCCCTCATGTATATGACAGCATTGGAAGCATGACTATTAGGATAAGATAACTTGAGCAGCTTTGCTGACCGTCTCCCTACAATGTATTCAATTCAATCTTCATGAAACTCTCCAGCAAAACTCCATCCTTTTCCTTTTATGTGCCTTCTCATGAACAAGTTCTGTACAAAAATGCATTGTGATTTTGAATCTGAAATGCATAATAGAGAAAATGTATGAATAATCCAAACAGCAAAGCCGAAAAATACCAAATTTCGCAAATGCAAATTGTGTTTCTCTGGACCACAACTGCAGAACCTGTACTCTGTAGGTTTGCTTGGTAAATCAGTTTTGGTGAGATGGGTTGGGAGTGAATATGCTTTGAATGATTCAGAATCAGATGCACTGGTTTTAACAAGCAGCATCTTAGATTACTAGTCTTTGTAGCAATAATCTGATACTGTAGTGAAGGGGATAATTCTGCAGGGCAGGCAAGTATTGTTGCATCATTTTAAAGATTGGTATTAGTCACAGTGTACTGCATCATTACTCTATGATTACCTGGAGTTTCATAAATTGTGTGCTAGTTGTCTCAGCAGCTCAGATGAACACAAAACTAACTGATTGTGTTTACATGAAAACCTGCTCACATGACTTCACGTCAAAAGGGAGAATTTTTTTTCTGTATCAGTATGACAAAACAAAATCTGTGTATAGCACTTTTTAAGGAGAAAAGAATGGAAATTACATTCATCCAAATTGTCAAGAATTTCACAATTGTAGCTACTGCTGACAAGGTGCTCATGACCATATACTCAAATTTTTAAAGACTTATACCAGAAAAGCATAACTGGAACTACATACTGCAACTTTTTGCAGAATTAGCTAAAGCCTACAATAAATAGTAAAATTTACTGAGCAATAGAGAGGAGAGTTATTCTGCTGCGACATAACAACAGTTGTCTAGCCACATGGGTTGAAACTGATAATAGATACACAAATTGACTGGCTTTCATAATAGAAAAAAATAACAAAATGGTGATAACTCTACATTTAGACAAAGAACAGAAATAAATCGAGTTGAAAATGGAAGAACTTTCAGAGACTTGTTTTGCTTGGCTGTCAACCATTTTTGAATCTAATTCATTGCATATATCAAATCTGCAGCAGAGATTTTCAGACAGTTCTAAAGGAGAGTAGTTTAGATATTGATAAGTTGAGCAGTCACTTCACAAACTAGAATAGCTGACAGCTTGCTTCAAGGTTCTGAGAGTAAACTGGCTATAAATAAAACTAAATTGTAGGAGACTGCCCACAAAATCCTGTAATATTTTCAGTAAAACCTATATTTTAAAATTTATCTGTGAAATCTATCTGATATGGAACTGCTGTTGAGGCAAGAAATTATTGGTAGTTGGTCACAATGTTGCCAAATGGATGAGCAGGCAGCCATTATTTTACTCAACTGTTATTATTATTATAATTTTATTTCAAGGTTATGTTTATTGCCTAATTTATTTGTTAGATAAATGTTACGATTTTCAGCTTTTCGCCCTCTTTACACATTTCTTAGAAGTTTTTCAACATGGCTGGTGGCATTTTTCTTGAGTAGGTAAAGATGACAAGCCATTCTTTTCTAGATTTGGAACATAAATCAGAGCTTCGGGCTGGCATGAAAACACCAGTTTAACTTGCTCTGGCCTTCCTCCAGGTGTATCCCTAATGCACCTTTTCATTAACTGTCTTTTTTGGACTGAAAAAATGAAAAAAAACCTCAGATTTAAAATTAAAGATTTCATTTCTTTCAAAGCTAAGCTTGATCTTGTGCACACTTTGAGATCCATTTATTCAACTGTTGTGTTTTAGGAAATAACTTTAAAAAATAACATTACTCTTTCAGAAATCCAATGGGACGGACAGGCATAAAAGGTCGGGGCTGCTTAGGTCATTGGGGCCCTAACCATGCAGCTGATCCCATAGTAACTAGGTAAGTTTTCCTGTGTATATTCTTTTTTTCTCTCTAGCTTTGTGTTTTTTTTTTTTAAGATCTCTGAAGTAGCCTTGGTTTCATCGTTTATTTTCATATTGGTTTGTTATAGTTACTTGCCACATTAATCCATTGAGTTCAGTTTAATGTTGGTGTATATTTACTGTTGCTATCTACCCTGAAGGCATTTGATGAAAGGAATGTTAGATATATGGCAGTAAATGTGTACAAATAATTCTGTTCTCCTAAAAAAACTGTTCATTAATTATTGAATGACTTCAGGAAACCTGTATACTATTTCTGCATGGCCTTTTAATGTCTTTGTTTCCTTACCAGCTTGCAGCAGCATACTGTCAGCTTTAGAGTATCTGCTTTGCTATACTATACATGCAACAAAACATTTCCATAGCTGTCGTGGTAAGTTTCTTGTTTTCTTGTACTAATGCAATAGACCAGGAAGTCTTTTTGAATCCATGTAAAATAGCTGGAGTTTTCTTTTCCATATCTGGTGTTTACCGTGTAAACTATTTATTCAAATAATTTCTTGCCTATCATTCCACTCAACGAAACTGGACTGCATGACAAAAGGAAGCGATTTCATCAAAAAAATTGCTTTGAATAATTGTCCATTTTATCCCATTTCATCCTTCAAAACTGGTTTCTGCACATGCATTCAGTTTAATGAAAACACTTCATTTATGTAATGCACATCTTGTATTTTCTTTGTTTGATTGATTTAGGAGAGGCTTAGATCAGTTTCTGCCCCATTTCCAAGTATTTGAAGTATTTCTATTTCTTTTGCATCACAAGGTGCACCAAGTGTTTCCCATTTGAACTGCACATCACTGAACACACCCAACCCACAGACAAACCTTTAAAATAAAGGGGTGCCTTGTTGATTGCTCGATGTCTTCTGTTCTCAAAGAAGTACATCTAATTTCAGTGGGAAGAATCTATTAGAACATTCCAGATCTGTCTGGCTAGTGGTTGGAGAAAATCGAAGTAAAAACTCTCAGATTGGGCCAGTTCAGAAGAATCAAAAATTTTGCAGAACTGGTTTAATGCCCAACACAGGTTGGATTCACTGGGAAGTGAACTTCTGAGAGCTCGCTACCTTAATTCACTGTTCTTGTTCTAGCTATTATGGTTTATTGTCAGGATAATCCAGAAAAACTTAAGAAATAAAAAGTTGGTAAACTTGTTTGTCTTAATTATTTATGGCCAGGCAATTATTCAAATAAATGTGGTGTCCATGCAGTTTTTGAAAGGGCATGGGCTGTCAGCACAGGCAGACCCACCAGATCTCAAGCACCTAATAAAATGGCATATTGAATCACTAAATAAACTGACTGGACCAGCACCGAACAAATGTAACCTGGGCATTTGGTATGCACCTTTGCACATGTTCCTATCATCTTGCTGCAGACCACAATCCCTACCAGTCAGGATATCTTATGTTAACAGACTGATAGGTAGCGAATAAAAATTAAATTGGTGCTATGGTTTGTTTTTTGCTTTTTATGCACCTGGAACTTTATCTTAAAGAATGGTGTGTCTCTGTCTGTCAGTTTAAGAACTAAGATTATTTTTTTTTTAAATTTATTTTTATAGATGGAAGAAAAATGAAACTGGTGACATACAGACAGATAACAAAGGGAAAAATATTCTACAGTTTATTGCCATTCAGAGAAAAGACAATGGTGACTGGGCTATTCCAGGGGTATGTGAAGGACCTAAATTTTTCACTTGTCATATTACTCTCTTAAGTTATTTCTATTAGATTTATTATTTTATTCATTTTAATTAATCTGTGAAAAAAGAGAGAACTTTATCTAATTTTTTTTAATTTACCACAACTGTGTATAGTTTAATAAATTTTGGCTTAACACCTTAAACAACAGAATCTAATTTGATAATTTTTCTCTTTAAATTTTGAGAGTAAATGCTTTCACTGTGCTATAGAAGCCACCTGGACAGACATTGTTAACAACAAAAATTGGTTTTCAGCTTAGCATACACTTTTTTTTTTCTTGATTTATTGATAGCAAAAAGAATTGTTCACTGCTGCAGGCCCAGTATTGTGGCCTGCCAAACTTGTTGTAAAACGTACTTTGATTTATTAATAGTAATTTTTGTAGTGTACTATGATGTAGAAAACTACTACTATTATATGCTATACATTGAGAAAACTTAGTAGCAAAACAGTTAAATCTTTAAAGGTTGGCCATACATCAAATTATCAGGTACAAAATGCTGTTGCTGTTCAGTAAACAGCCACTAGATATTAACTGGTTTTTCTCTCAATAAAGCAGACAATTCTTCGAAACTTAATAGTTAGCAAGCCTTTATCAGTAATATTTTAAATTTAAAAATTATTTATTATTAAGTAAAAATACAATAAAATGCATTCAGGTAACATCAAATATTAAAGCAAAAAGTTGGAAATGTTTATCTTAGCTTTGATAACAGCAAATTCTCTGAACATTTGCTACAGCAATCTGCTGGCAAACTGATCATAGACATCTAAACCTATTAATTAAAAACACTGCGTTACTTTACTACTACATTTCCTGTATGCATTATTTTTGTTTATATTATTTTATTGCATAACTATTTTGCTTTTATCAAATGTCTAGTCGTAATTTCAGTAAATATTGTACATAGGAAACATACCCCAGTTAGGTGCTCAGGTATGTTTGCTGCTAATATCTTTCCCTTTTTGTAATTCGATGGCCATTTAATTTCTCTGCTATGATGGATGTGGAAACCAGCCTGATCTATAAACCCTTTCATATAGGTAGACTGCTCTTGAAGATGGGCTCTCGAAGGATGCAAGCTATTCATGAAAGTGAGTCTAGGCTCAAAGGTGTACAAATTTATCCTCAGACTAAAGGTATTTTAAATAGACACTTTGCAATAATTGAACTCAGTGTGTTTCTGCTTCCTCATGGTGCCTTTGAAAACTCTACAGAACTTGGACAGTAGGAGTGATTAGAATAATACATATTTCATAGATGGTGATTAAAAATGAAAATTAACCAAAAAATTGTGAAGAAAAAAAAGTTATAACATTTGTAAATTTCCCTAAGCCTCTGTTAATAAAGCATCACATACTGCCTGCTCTTTTCTCACCAACACAATTTTCTCTGACCATCAGATCGAGACAAGTTAGATTGTTGATCTTACCTTGATCGTAAAGATGTTCATATAATCTAAAAAAAAGGATTAGGCTATTAAAATCAAAACACAGTGGGTTTATTAACTCTTTGTAATTTACTATTGCAGTCAGCCTATGGTATTTAATGTTTATTGCCCCAATAAAAGATTGGTGCCAGCTGTTCATAAAAACATCTCAAGGATGTGTCTTTTTTGCCACAAGGATATTATAATCCATAACAAGTAGGGCCACACAATAGTTATGTATGTGTAAGCTTCAATGCATTGATTAGGAATACTGGATCATTTCTTGATAATGAACAGGATTTCAAGACAGATCAGCTTATTGTTGGATTTGTTACCAAAGTTAATTTTTAAAAGTTTTTGGTGTGTTGTGCTTTGGCAAGTGCCACTGATAGTCACCAGTTCTCATATGAAAATACAAGTAATGCTGCTTGAGGCCATGATGCTGCTAACAATTAAAAAAAAAAAAAAATTTATAGAAGGTTTTCAGCAACTCCCTTACTATTGTTGATAAAGCCATTTCTCACTGGTTTTTGTCTTTTTGTTGAAAATATAGCTTTTCACACTTAAAATTTTGCTACAACTTTTATAAGTTAAAATTTACTTCAATTGCAATCATACCACAAATAGAATTTTTACTTTTTGCTTACATAAGGTTATTTAGTATAAGAATGGTATTCTGTAAGTGATGGGTTAAAATGAGATTTTTCTAAGAGGCTTTACAGTTTGTTAAACACACTTTGTGGCACCCGTTAATCATCTGATGCTGCCCATCGAAACAAATTTGTTTAGTTAGTCTTAACGTGATTGTCAAACAGCAGCCGATTCATTGTTCTGCAGGGTCCCATTTTGATGACATTTAAAAAAGTGTAGCCAGCTGGTGTGATATAGCTTTAAACCTACCTTACCTGATTCTATGCATGACAAACTTGAGTTTGTTTTCTACTTGGACATATTTGTTCAATATTGCATTTCTATTAGACAAGACTTGCAAATTATCTGTATAATGTTTGGTTACTGTAGCATTTTTAAGATTAAAAATAAAAAGATACTGTTGATGTTATTTACAGGAAGTAAAGGGTTAAGGTTTTTTTTTTCTTATAGGAGGTGTTTGTATTTTTGGAGAGTTTAGATGACTTGGTCTAAATGTCTAAGAAAAAAAATTAGCAACCAACATTTTGTAGGTCTACGATTAGGTCAGGCCATTTAAACATTCCAAAAATAGTCACCTGCTGAGAAATTTGTGTTACAGAAATAATATTGTTTTTGTATGCAGATTCCAGCAGCAGGAAGAATTTTAGTATTAATATCAATATGATGATGGGCAAAGATGAATTAACCCTTAAATGTCTACAGTATTTGCAGTTTGCATGTACATGCACAGGATAGAACATTCCGGAGGTTAGCTCGGGGATTTAGATGAACAGAGTAACAAAAATCTTTGACTCATTCTAATCTATGGCATTGTTTTTTTATTTCTGGAAATTTTGTGTGAACTCTGGAACTGTTGGTTAGCTGCTGTTATAGGAATTTTCACATTGAATGTTAGTGTTACGTTATCCTCAGAGTGGGAGCTTAGCTTTGAGCAGTAATCTTTATTAATCATCTGTTGCTGAAGCTAGTTCATGAAAAAGCAAGCCTCAAACTATCATGTTAACAAGGAAAATTGATAGGCTTAGATTTCCTAGTGCATGTGACACCAAGCAAGGAGATCAGTAACACAATTAGCTATTTGAGATTGGGTTATTGTTTAGCTCACATTATTTCTGATTTATGACTTTGTTTTTCATGAAGGCATTGTACGGTTAGCTGCCATTTTTCTTTTGTGGTTTCTGACTAAAGAATTCATAAGTAAGGTCTTATATTGGAGGGGGTATTAAAGCAATTCTTTAAACAGTTTAACAGCAGCTGTTAAACAAAATTAGGCCAACTTTATTTATGTTTATCAAGTTTGTTTGTTGCTTTTTTTTACAAAAAACATTCAAAAATTATTTAATAAATATTTAGACTACAGAATGAAAATATTTGTTACAGCCTTACAATGTCCTGTCATAATAATTTGAGCATCTGTTATTACAGTATCTTAGTTTTTGTGGAAAATGACAAATAAAGACAAGCAGTAGAGTAAAATTCTTTGTTTATACATAGGCTTCCTTTTTTCTGGCAGAGCTGCCCTGTGTGCCATTGAATCAACAAGATTTTATATTATGGTCTGGACCAGGTTTCTCCATATCCATGCCAGAGCTTCCTTTGTGTGACACTACACCAATAATGATCTTTGCTCACAAAGAACAGGAACAGCATAAAGCTGGCAGATAGACAGTTCTGCTGTTTGTCATTAGGCCATACAATAAAACAGTGATACGTTATTTATAGGCATAGAATCCTGCATGCAAACAACCAATGACATACCAGAGTCCTGATGATTAGCTCTAGCTGACAACATTGCAGAGGGAGAGGGTAGCTCCAGTCTGGAATGCTAGAACATTAGTTAAAAAAAAAACAAAAAAAACCCAGATGGCCGAGTCAGGGTCTTGTGCAAGTACCTGTATTATTCTAGCTTGCTTGGTGCTGCCACTACCCTGAGCACAGGCTTGGGGGGGGGGGTCTGCACTGATGCCTACATCAGGATGTCAAATGAAACAGTTATGTCAATCTTTTGCTCAAGGACAAAGTTCAAACCATCAATGAATGTGAAAAGCCAGGAGTTTTATGGGTAGACATCCTGTTACAGTTTTTGGTTGGCAGATTTGCTGTAAGCAAAATTTTGAAGAAAAAGGGGGAAATTTGAATGTAATGTCAGTTTTGACTGAGGAAGACTGCTGGATCTTAACGGAGCCCTTTTCCTGTGGTTCAAACAAGAATTACACATGGCGCTGGCTGTCCAGGCCAACCCTCAAGAGCCCCATCCAGCTCACCCAAGGTGATTGTTTTCACAGCATTTGGTGGAAGGATCAATGTAAAACACCATTCTCAAGGAAGAGGAGAAGCAGGCCACTGATAGTAAGGCTGCCACCAGGGGGAAGGTTGGCTATCATTTTATGGTCCTGTGCCCATAGCAGATGACCAGCCACAGTGATGATAGAAGTGTTATCAACATCAGAGGAACAAAGAGCAAGTTGTTTCTGTTGACTAACAGAAGCAATGAAAGTTGGAATTTGTTAGAAACAGGAGAACAGATGAAAACACACAAATGTTAAAAAAAAAAAAAAAATTTTCTTTTTGTTTTAAATTTATTTCCAGGGGTCTCTCTTACCATGGTGAAGGGAATCTTTTCTGGTGGGAAAACAACTAAGAACTGTGTGACCATTCAAGTCTCTGCAAACATGAATAGTACAAATGACCATTGTTGATGATTAGGAAATCCAAGCTAGCTTAATGCTTTCCCAAGGATCTGGATAAAACTACTTGATTATACAGACATTCATCCAAACCCTGATGTCATATTTTTTTAATTAAATTGATCCAGTGCTGGGATAAGAAGCTCTGTCTACAGCATCAACACATTTGTGATGTTGAACAATTGCTCACTTCTCCATAGCTTGTGAACCTAATAAGCATCATCCTTAAGTTCCTCCTTCCAACTGCTACTGCACCAGTCCAGCTCATAGATAAGGATGTGATCAAGAACTTTAAAGGGCCACTACAGATTCAAGTTTAACACCAGGATCATTGCTGCACTCATTGCAAATAAAAAGGGATGCCCAAAGTGTGTTGAAAGTATTGAACTTGCTGGCCATAGTGTATAATGCTTGCTGAAGCATGGCGATGTGTGAAGCCTCAGACAATTGCCAACTGCTGCAGGTTACTTATCTATGATGCTGAGGAAACTTCAGTTAACACACTTGATATTCCTTTTTCACTGAACATGCTTTGTGCTGAATTTAAGCTGCTGGTCTTGTTTGATGATGAAGTAGCAATCTTTAGCATAGCGAATGATGAAGAGTTGATCCAGGAAGCAAACCAGTTGCGTTCTGATGATGCACCTGGTAAATATGATGAACCCCTTCTGTCTTTTCTCCATACTTCTGCCAAACTTCTGGAAGCATTGTGCATTTGTACACAGAGCAAGAGGCATACTTCACAACAGTCTCAGGGCTATTGAAAAATGCTCACCGAGATAATTTCAAAGTAGAGCACTGCTACAAGTTTTTACGAGTCAGTATGGTTAATTATTGTTTTACTCCTTTGTTGTTGTATCTTTTGATAAAGGCCATTAAAAGTCAGTAATATGGTTTTGTGTGGGTTCTCACATTGTCACTCTTGTTAATATAAACTGCTGGTTATTGTCACCTTTGGCCTGGGCATTGAGGAGTAATAATAACAGACTTCTACTGTATCTCATGTAACAAAACCCTCATTTTTTTGCATAGCAAGAAAACTGATAAATTGATAAACATGGTTAACTTTATTTCATTTTTCAGGGAATGGTAGATGCAGGAGAGGTAGTCTCACAAACGCTAAGGAGAGAATTTAGTGAAGAAGCTCTGAATTCTTTGAAAGTATCAGCAGATGATAAAATAGAAATTGAGAACAGAATAAAACATTTGTTTGAAAATGGAAAACAGGTATTTTTTAAAAAAAATTCATTTTTTAATCATTGATGTATTGCAAAATCAGTATGGTGCCAGAGAACTTTCTTTCAGCACCTCAAAAGTCTCTTATTTTGCATTACATTTGGAGATGTATTATCTTGCTAAACAAACGTTTTTTTTTTTTTTTACTTCTATAAAAGTGAATTCATGAAAATCTTAAAACAGAAGTTCGAAACCTGAACTGAAATCATAGTCAGAAAGGGAAGAAAACTTAATAAATACAGTACATCAGTTTACAACGATGCATCTTCTCTTTTTATGCCAATGTAAAACATTTAAGGATAATCAAGTCAGGTTTTGTCTGAATTATTGATGTACTGTTCAGTTATATAGAAACTGTGATTATTTTTAAAATCCTAAAAGTTATGGTTTATACTCATAATTTTGATTATTGGAGTTAGCAGCAGATTTATAGCTCAGTAAAATGCCATGAAAAAAAATACATTCTCACATTTGACATAGTGCCTTTACTTCTGCAGTGAAGTCTGAATAATGTAGCTTAAAGTTAATTTAATATAACACTTGCCGAGCCAGAAACAGACACATTGTCCTCTACATGGGTGGATTCTGTTTGTTTTATGTGGGAGGCAGAGAGTTTAGTGAAGGCATTCATGTTCACAGATTGTGAAAATATCTATCACTAAGCCTTCCTTGCATCACTCTCTCTCACGTTATCTCCTTTTTGTAGTTTTTAGTCCAACAGTATCAAGTCCACAAGTTCAATATTGATTGATGTTGTTTGATCATTAACATTATGGTTCTTAGTTATAAAAATTCCACCTTTTATTTTGTTTCCTTGGCTTGGTTTAGTGTAATCAAAAGACCTGTGATTTTCCCGTTGTCCAATGTTATCTCACCCTATGTTCACATGATGCCATGTTCTCTATTAGTGGATTTATTGTGCTAACATGTGGTTTGAAAATTGTTCAGAAAGGGGAGCGTCATGGGCATCCAGTGAACTTACCCTGGATCTGCCCCTGTTCTAGATTCTCAGCAACTAACAACAGCCTATTCCTTTTCACCAACACTAGCAAGATTAACAGTTGTATCAAGAGTTCTCCCATTGTGTTGAGTATGTGCTAAATAACCAACTACCATGGTGATAATGTGACTAGTAAAAAATAAATTTTTTGAAAATAATTTTCTGTTAAAAGGAAAAAAAATGCTTGAGACTGTTTCCATTTCTTTATCTGAAATAGTAGTTCATGATTATCTTATGCCCATTTGTGGTTTGCTTCATTGAAGATGAAACTTAAGCCATTAAAAAAATTCCTATTGTTTACAACTGTGGTACCTTGATGCACTCAGAGATCACACTTAGAAGAGAATGCAGTATGGTAGGCATTATATTTTTGACTCTGCTGTAATTCTAATAGGAATAATTTATTTTAGAATTTACTTAACTCCACTTTTTAAGCATAATGCAAAAATAAATAGCATATTGGTCCTAACTGGTGTTTTGGTATTTACTGGAACTTGTAAAAATTCAAAAGTTGTGGGTGGGAAAATATGAGAACTGAAATTGAAATCAAAATCACCTTACAATTGGCAATGATTGGTGCATTACTGTGTCAGAACTAAACAATATTAGAGTATCTCCAAATGACAGTACAAGCCAGGTGACACTAAACATATAACACGCACAGCATAGAATTGTGTAATGAAAGAATGAGAAAGAACATTATCAAAGCATTTTTACTCGTTTGCTTTGTCAGTGAGAGACAAAGGAAGAAAACACAGTCAAGGATGCAAGTGATTCAGAAAGTGAACTGTACTGCAAACAATTTGTCCGTCTGGAAATAAAGATTTTAAAAAGAATATGAAACTAAAACACAAGCTGACACAAACCAGCAGCACTTGGTTTTGCATAGTTTTACCACTGGATCTAACTTTAATATATATCAGCTATACTACGCTAGTGTCACTACCCGGAATCATTGCGAGGTCTGCTTTGCGGTTACCATAGCATATGCTTTTTCATTGCCTCTTAAACTACATCATTCTTCTGTGTTTTTAAATGAGTACTAAACAAGAAGTTTTTGTTGAGTGTGGCAGCCTCACACATTTCACAGCCATTTGAGATCATTGTTTTCATTTGACCAACCATTTGGGCTCCTTTTGACCAAAACTTTTGCAGGAATTGATGGATGGAACACACAGCTCTCTCTTTTTCTCTCTTCAAAACAATGGTGGAGGGTAGTTTTAATCCATGGGCTATTTTACTAAGCATGACTGTCAGTTTATTTTTCATAGCTGGTTTTGACTGGGTAGAGAATTATGTTAAAGTGGTGCAGAGCCACATGACCTTCCATCCATGTTTCTGATATCAGCAGTAAAGTGCCCATGATAATTCTGTAATGTTTCTACCTTTTCCCTCTGGGTTTTGAGGCAGTTTTTTTTTTTTTTTTTTCACAATAGATTTCTTCTGTTTCAGAGATGTCATGACATTTCATCCATCTATTTGAATTTTGACAGACATTCACAGGCCAAAATATTTTTGGGGCTGAGGGTGGGGGATGATGAGTGGCATGGGTAGTGATTAGAACCCATTCGGTTCTAGGTGTAAAAAGTAAGTTTTTTGTAGCAAAATGGTTGTGGACACCTGTGAGGTAGGACTGAGCTAGAAAGATATTACTTTTTTATTTCTATTTCAAAGTACTTATTGCATTTTTAGAAATAAAAAAATTCTCATTTAAGTTTTTGGAGTAAGAGAGCAAGAAACAAAAATGGCTACTTTTTAGGTATACACTTGTATGAAACCTCTTAGTCTAAATTTTATACCACATCATTGTGGCTATCCTTCAGTTTAGCAAATACATAATTCAAATGTATTATCATTTTTTTATTACTTCATGAATGATCTTAGTATTTAAATGTTATTTTTACCTGTTTTCTTTAATTGATAGGTATACAAAGGATATGTAGATGACCCAAGAAATACAGATAATTCTTGGATGGAAACTGTAGCTATGAATTTTCATGATCCCAGTGACAGTAGTTTTAGTAAATTAAATCTTCATGCAGGTAAGATTGTGTCTTGTCAACTAACCTTGGTTGTGCTGCTGCTATTTTTGTTCTGTTGTTGTTTTGGGGGGGGGGGAGAGTTTACTGTGCATATTTATTTGTGAATGTGTCTAATCATCTTAGTGTATAATCTAGGAAAAAAAGTTTAAATGGATGTATAAGACGGTATTGATGCTAGGTCCTCTTTCCATGTAATTGATTTGCACAGCACCTTAAGTTATCAAGAATAAAATGAGCATTAACAAGATCCAGATTTGTGGTAAATGCAGCAAGCCTGTGTGAAGAAGTTGGCTAATTAGTCTACAAACAAATATGGTACCCCACACAACAAAGCCACCTGCTTCAGCAATGAATAGAGATTTTAGGACCTGTGCATTTTATTGTTTCCTATTACTTATGTAAACAGGCATTCACACAGATGGGATTTAATATTACTGGCAGCTGGTACTTGTCAGGGAAATAATCCAGGAAGATATTTTAATGGGAAAAGTTTTGTGTGGTGAAAGTCCCTGTATGAACTGGCTGTGTAATATGTTTTGTCACGGATTTGTATGTCTTTTTAACATTCATTTGGTGTTGATGGTTTTTGTAGCAAATGAGTGTAGTCAGTGATGTTGAATAACTAGATGGCAACTATAGACTGTAGTAAGTTTGAGATCTATACCTATCACTATGTATATACAAAAAATATTCTCTTTCTCAATAAAAGAAAAAACATGCTTGTCTTTTTTATCCATCTACCATTTTCTTCTGGTATTAGTTGTATTATGTGTGTGTACTTTTAGGTGATGATGCTGTGAGTGTCCATTGGTTAGATATTAACTGCTCACTTCAGCTCTATGCTAGCCATAGTGACTTCATAAAGGATGTAGCTGCCAATCATGGAGCCAGCTGGTGAAGACTTGCAGCCCTGTGATTTTGTTGTCTCAGCAAAGTAGACTTCAGATATATATGTAATGCACTACAACACAAGCCATAGGCCTGTCTTTCTCTGCAGGCTTTTAAAAGTTGTCTTTGTATGTTTAAGATATACAGTACGCTGTACAAACTTCTGTTTTTTTTCATCTCTGATTTTACTTCGATAATGATAAATAATCCGAGTTGTGAAACAACATAGCATCATCGTATATTAGGGACAAAAGTAAAAGAAAAATTATTTTAAAATTATTTTACAGCTTGTGGTAAATGACATTCTAAACTGACCTTTTATTCAGAATAAAATAATTTTTGGATCATGGTTGATTGTTTTTGGTAGTAGGTTTCTTGTATTTTCATGTTGGTTTGTTGTCATTGTACCATATTTTTTTTTAGTCCCAATATGACTTAAATTTGTTCTTATTGTATACTATAAATATCCATTATATTTTTGCAAAACTATTATGTTTCCATGTGTATGGTTGTCTTCATTTATATAGTTCTTAGCATACATCATCTGTCTATGGTACATGTGTAAATAAGACAACCATTCTCTTTTCAGGGCAAAAAGAAAAAGGGAAGTAACTCCAATAAATATAACACTTGTAATCAAACATCTACAACTTTACCTTTATTTTTTCTACAAAAGTTATTATAATAATATTTATTATTTTATACACATAGGTTGATTTCTTTAGTACAGTAAGCAATTCATTGCAGACTTGAACACTTCTCTTCTCACTCCCATCCTACCGGAAAAGTAAGTTAATCTTTTTTGCTCTATCACTCTGATCTGTTTGTATGAAGACCATTCAGGCCAGTAAACATTTGGAATTAATGATTTCCAGCTATGTAAAGAATTTTTAAAATTATGAGTTACATTTGGAAGTTGTATATGTAATTATTATTTAGATAGTTATTTTGAAATTGTTTCAAAACAGAGGAGGGAAAATATTTTCAAAATTTGAAGGGCAAATGATTAAAGGTAGTTGGGCTAAATAAACACACCTGAATTATTTCAGTATAAATACTTTTGTCATTGTCACATCTATTTAATTCTTTCTGATAAATATATCAACTCCTAGTTTTAACTGAGGAAAACAATGGGGGAAAGATTACTTATGATTTATAAATGTACTTTCAGTTATTTTATTTTATTTTATTGTTAAAGTACATTGGCATAACGATCTTGGAAAAGTAAAAAATTCCTTTTCAACTTTTTATTTTTATTTTCTTGAGTGTTTTTTAAAAAAATCTTACCGTGTGGTGCTTGAGTACTTATAATTGTTGTATTGAAACTTTGCAAACCTGTGATATCTTTTGAATTTAATTTCAAGGGTTAATCAGTGTTTAATGTGGACCTTAACATGGAAACGCGCTCAGTTGTCCCTGAAGACTAGAAAGAAAAAAGATTGCACTATCCATGATCAATGCGGATAATTCATGTTGGTAATTATTTTTCCACACTTCTTGTAACTATTTAGTCATATTACAGAGCAGATCTTGGATGACTAACCGACAAGTTATCTTACTGCTGAAAATACATCATAAAGATGAACAAAAGGGAAAGAAAACCAAGCAAACAAGATTGAACTTTAAGTTCTGCATTGTGATGCTGGCACCAGTCTGCAAGAATGGCTGTTGACAGGATTGTTAAATACGTATGATTTTGATGCTTAAATCTGATTTAGAAAGAGAAAAAAAAAACATTTTGTTCTGTAATAAAGTGCCTTTATATATATATATATATATATATATAAATGTTCTGTGATTTCTTTGCAGTTCTACAAAAAATGTGTATGTGGAATTTTTCTGGCTCTGTCTGCAATGAATGAGGGTCAAAAGACACCCATAGTCATTGAAGGGTTGGCTCCCTGTAAATCTGGAGAGACGGCTTTCCTGTTTATAAAGAATGCTGTTTATTTGTTAGTATTCGTCAGCAGTTTTTATTTTTTAAAATCTTGAAAATGGCAGTAGTTGGAAACCAAATATCTGAGCATCTTAAACTATGAAGTTTTGTTTTTAACTAACTTTAATATTTTTGCTGTTATACTCCACAACATGTAAGTAATTGGTATTTTCATTTTTCTTCAAGTTATTTCCTGTTTCTTTTCTATTAAAAATGTGGAATATTAATATCTTTAATGCTATTTTTTATTTTAATATTTAAATTATATAAATCATTATAGAGAATATCTTTTCTAAATGGAACATTATGAAATTTAATGTATCCATTTAAATGTTTTACTTGTTTTTTTCAAAAAATTTGATATTATTGTTGCATTTGTTTTTTATTTGTAAATCCATCGTATAGTGTTCATTGGACATCTCTAGATGGTGGCTGCAGTATTTCTAACTATAGATTTATTTTTGAAATGCAGATATTAACAAAAAAACAGAAAGCTCTAAATTTACAAAAAAATCTACTTCTTTATTAAAGCATAACTCCTCTAAATAGAAATGTACAAGTTTCTTTTTTAAAATTTAAAAGGACAAAATTTCAGTTAAATCTGCAGATCAATGAGCTCCTCCCCACAGCTCTGTTTACAGATAAAACCTAAACTGGATGTAGACAAATGAACATCTCTGATTGGCACATTAACACAGCCGAGTTGTTAAGTGTTGGCATTGGAACAAATATTTGAAAGCTTGATGCTACTGTGTGCACTTGCTGACAAAGAGGAGCTGCTGAACCCATCCTAGACATGCATGTACCGTTTGAAACTCTGCTACGTTTCAGAGAATGAACGCAAGATATTATCAAAGAAATAACCTGCTTATATCCACTGGTCAGTGGGACTCGATCGATTGATTGATCTGTCGTTGTTTATCCATAGTAGTGGGAGAAAACCCCTGGTTAGCAAGATTCTGTCATGAGATTTTTGCTAAAACTCAAATTATTCAAACAAAGGCCTAGATGATATAAAATTCTCCAGTGTTTGTTTCCCATTCTTTCGCTGTCACACTAATCATGCTGGACTAGTAACACAGATAACAATTTTACTGATGACTTACAGTTAATGAAATGACCGAAGACCTTTTTTTTTTAGTGCACAATATAAATTATCATAAAATGGTGCATCTGTAAATATTTTGAATGTGCGATTTAAATGTTTATTTGCTTAAAGTTTAGAAATTGAGATATTTTTCTTTGTTTTAATGGTGCAAAACATGTTATAGTACAATCCAAAAACCACCTTTCTCTACTTCTGCCCTAACCAAGTCTCCAGAAATACTTTTTCTACAGAACTTTGTCTTATATATTCAGAAAATTCAATTTTTTAGAAAGTTTCTGATTTTTTAAATGACTCCTCGTCTAGTTTTTGGCTTTAAGCAATTGTTGTTTTCATTATATTTATCTTAGTTTTTATATTTGTTCCAGTCTATTTTAAAGAAATGCTCTTTCTTTTTTTTATCAAGATATTTTTGTGTATTGTTTTAAATTTTAATCATCTCTGGTCAGTGGTTAAGAGATTGTTTGAGTGTGTGTGACTGACCACACAATCTCGTGTTCTGTGGTTACCAAACTGTCGATCTTTGGCAGCACTTGCTCTATGGGGTAGGAAGGGCACTGACATCTGACAAGAGGACAGTTTGTGATATGGTTCACAGATTCTAAGCAACAACAATGACAATAAACATACAAAAGCAATTGTCTTTAAAAAAATTTCTTTAATTAACTTTTCAAAAAATAATGAATTCCAGTTTGCTTGATTTTAGTCTTGGAAAATGCCACGTCATTTCTACTTTGCTAAAATGATTTTAAAAATTTATAAATAAGTATACAGTACATATATATTTCTTTACTATGCTCAAATATGGGATTTCATAGTGATATTTGGCACTGTTCATTAGGTATTTGTTGATAATGCATTTTTCAGTTTTGTTGATCTTATGTACAAAAATGATGTTATGATGAATAAAATGTTCCATGGCTCAGTTTCATTATTTTCTGAATCCTCCTGCAATGTTGATATTGATCATGTTTGCCTTGTAAAGTTCATCTGATTGGCATGGAACATCCTGAAGTTCTTGATCCAGTTGAGTGGATTTTATCTGTCAGCAGAAGAATGCTTTGCAGTATCTCCATTGTGGGTGATGGTGCTGTGGTCTGACCCAAGTATATTGGATGGCTTTCTAGTTGCTGTATGATGCTGTTGCAGATTAGTAGTACACTTGTAATGTTGCAGCTGTTTACTGGCAAATTTCAAAAACCTGGCACTATAATTTACTCCAAATGACTCTCACTTTGAGATTAAATTTCAAATAAGGACAAATAATAACATTTTTGCATAGCTTATTACTAAAAAAAAAATAATGCATTGATTGATAGTTTAGAAGAAAAAGTTACGATATCCAAGATTTTTTTAACAGCAGTCTTATGAATAAAGCATTGTGAAGACTGGCAGTTTTTATCTTTTATATTTACTATGCAAGATTATACTGTATAAATAATATTCACACTTAAATCTTTTTTTTTTTTTTGGAGAGAGAGGATATTGAAATATAAAGTAGTTTTCTTTGGATGGGAAAGACCAGATTTTTAGGTTGAAATGATAATATATAAGGTAAACTCCCCAATCTTATGGCAAATATGGTTTAAACCAAAAAGTTTTAGGTTATTTATTTTTCCTGAAATATGACACATCACAATAAAAAGTGAAATTTCTGTAGTTGGTGAGAGGTGTATTTGGTTTGTGAGTTGGAAGAAGTTGAGTAACAATGAGATAGATAACCACTGTTTGAAGTTTTCTACTAGTGGCCTTGAAGCAAATAGCATTAACGCTTTATCCTCACTGCCCTATGGGAACAGAGCATCTCTTCTAATTGAATTGACAGAATTTCAGTTCCATGCAAGTTCAGCCTTATCAGGCAGTCATTGAGTTAATCAGAAAGATATTGATTTGTACCAAGGCCTAATTGATACCTGTCGGAGAAAGAGACGGCTGTTAGAAAGCTCCCATGCTTTTGTGGATGACTACCATTAGCAGTGGATTAATTCATTCATCTGTATAAGCAAGCGGTTTCTCTTCCACTGCAACTCATCTCTGTTGCTGAAGGTATGTTTTTCCTTTTCAATTATTATTGCAGTAATTTTGTAACATCTGTGATTCGGAAACATTTTGTATGATAATGTGTTTGTTTGTTTGTTTTATTATTGATTTGTTTTCATTGAAAATGAAGATTATTTTGTTGTTTTCTAAGTAACTGTCAGCAACATCTGTTATCAAACCGAGATGGTCATCCTTGCCAGATATTTAAAGATGTACTTTAATTGTGGCAACTTTTAACAATTAGGTTTTCGGTGGGGTTAAAGCTTTTTCAGAAGATAAAATTTGATTAATAGTAATAACCACAGATGACTCTGAAATGAATATTAATGGAAATGAGTCGTGAGATTTCTTTATCGAGCTGGCTGACAATGCCTGTGTGTATGTAGGTAATGCTTTGGCTTGTGTACATTATCATTTCTATAAAAAAAAACATTTTTCTATCTATCCTTGGATCTTTACAGTCAGTGATGGTATTAAACTAACAAATAATTACCTGTTTTGGGTCCACAAAAAACACTGCATTGAAATAGATTCCTAGTAAGTGGTTATACAGGATAAACTGGATGGGTGACTCCGTGTGCTGGCCCAGTTTTTTTCTTACAAAAATAAGACACACGTTATGGGTTTTGAAAAGTCTTCCTTTACTCATAGCATTTTGACATTAACCAAAATTTACTGATAAGAGGACTTTCATAAACAAGATTGTGTGGCAGTTTTATTTTCTTTTTGCTGCAATGGCATTAAATAAAACTGACAATTAACTTTTACTGCAAGCACTTTTCCCAGACAGTTCTTAGTGCTGATGATATACTTCTGTAGCTTCTCTATTCAGAGTGTTCGTAAACTCTACATGTATGAATGAAAGGCTAAATGTGCCCTACCTACCTAACCACAAATGTGTTTACCACCTAATCCTTTTTATCTTTTAAATTCTATTGCTTTACAAGCCATAGAAAAGAACAGAGAGGCTTCCACAGACTGCACTGAAGATAGGACAACAAATGTAATCAACCATTTGCTGCCATTTATGCTTAAATGGGTAGATATGATTTTTTTTCCTTTTGGCAAGATTCATAAGAACTTTATCTAGAATTGTTTGAAGTTTGTATTATACTATTTGTTTTTTTGGATAAGTTTGTATTTTGTTGGATTTTTTTTTCTTATTATTATTACTTTTTTTTTTTTTTACTGGATCACCTCACATCAACAGCAGTAAATACAGTGTACTACTGAAAGTTAAGGTCAATATGGTGAAGTAAAAATCAGGATTTATTTGACTGAAAGAATTCACAAGTCTCTATTGGGTTAGAAATGAATATAACCATCTCAGAATTCCTGCATATACACATTGAAAACATTACAGAAGTGACAGTGACACTTCATTAACTTTTTTAAAAATTACTATTTAATACTTTAGGTAGAAGGTACAGATCACCAAAGTCCTTATTAATAAATCGACCTATCAAAAAGTTCCAGATGAAGCTCTTGTATGAGTGAATGGCAAGAGACATGGTTATTGTGATTGATTATATATTGTAACACCTCAGCAAGCATATTTCACTTGCATAGCAATAGGCGAAAGGTAGTGCTATATAAACCAGGTATTGTGCATTAGACTCAGAGTGAAGTTAAAAATGTCAGTTTGAGCAATGTACAGTCATTGGGTGCTGTTTAAAAGCTGGCAGATCTGTCAGATGTATTGCAGGTGTTAAATATGGCTATAGACAGACACTGCTCTGAGCAACTGTGCATGTGTAGAACAGGAAATTTTGTGAGGTGCTCAAATCTATTGGAGATAACAAATAGTAGATTGCCATTGAAAAGCTGCGCTGAACAATAGCTGTGATGTATCTTGTACATTTCCTGTCAGATAAGTATAAACACTGACAATTTTATATGCAAAGAATTGGAAATGGTTGTGGAAAAAGATACAATCATTTTGGGCTGTATCATCACAGGGTTTGCAACATGAGAGTATCTGTACCACCCCAAGATGATGGCCCAAAGTGGTATGTAGAAGTGACTCTGTCACCAAGGGCATTGCTCACCAGGATTTTGCTCTTCAAGGACAAACAGTCTATGCTATATTTTACAAGAATGTTCTCATCTCAATGTTGTGACACACATCATTGTTGTCTGACGACCATGAGTGAATTTTTCACCACCAAAATGTGCCGTGATACTTAGAAATTCACAAATGAGATGTAAGCATTTGTGGAATTGTCTTCCACATCTTCATAGTCATCAGATTCTCATGCTGGGAAACAGCATGAAGTGCCTCCTGAAAGGCCATCATTTCAGATAGACACATTCTCCAGTCAACTGCTACTAACACACTGAAGTGGGTTACCATGCAGCCAGCATTCCAAGCTCTTTACAAATGTTGGAAGAAGTATATAAACAGTCAAGGGGACTATTTTGAAAGGGATTCTATTGGAAACTAACCACTCTGCACAGTGTTTGCATGCAAAAAGGAATGAAAGGGGGTATTAAAATCCTTTAGATAGAAACAGATTGCTTTATTAATAACATTTTTATGAATATGTGTAGAAAAAAATTACGTCAACACTGACAGTTTTAATGTTATTTTGGTAAGTGAGAAAAAAAGAAAAACTTTTCCATTTCCTCCTCATGTTGAGTGGATACTTACATTGTTTTTTTATGGCTCTCTTTATAGATATAATAGCGGCTTTCTGAGAATTGTATATACCGTACAGTCATCTGTTGGCTAAATGTCAACAAATGCACGCTTCAGTTATGTGTTCCAGCTCAACAAATATCTTTAGGTTAGGGTCAGGAAAGTAGAAGCATTGTAATTTTAAAAAGATAATTGTAGAAAGAAGCAGTTCTGGAGAAAAAAAACTGAGACAATAAATATTTTGAAATATGTTCAGATGTCAGTAAAATGTAGGGCAGGGTAATATATCATCTGAAATCTTAATAAAATAAGCCACAATTTAAAAAAAATAATTTTTTTTTTTTTAATGTAGTTAATAATTATAATAAGTGTGATTAACTTTCCTGTCTGCTGGGCATTTTGGAATTGAGGCTTCAAATATTTTATTAGATGGTGAGGACTAGTGAGAGCTTTTAATCAGTTAGTATTCTGATAACTAAAGGTTTTAAAATGTCTCTTATCTGTGAGGTTACTGAACTAATCTGTTCTGGCCCACCTGTTTATTTCACTGAATTGAACTCTTGTTTAATTAAACTTTTGCTTGAATTCAATTTTTCAATTTGGCTATTTCACTTCATGATTTTAGAAAAGAGTTTTTGTATAATCCCTACAGCAGTACCAGACATTCATTATAAGCCAGCAATATCTGTTGAAGTGACATTATTCAGAGACTTTAAATTTATGTTTTTAAATAATAAATCTTAAAAATTATTTTAATTAAATTAACAGTAAAGCTTGTATCTTCATTTGTCAGGATCTAGAAAACCTACAAATGTAGAAATTTTAACCAGAACAGTAATGAAAAAATTAACCCATTTGTTCTGTAAATAATGAGATAAGCTGGCTCTTTCTTTTTTTAAAATCTGCTTCAAAAGTTGATTTGCATAAACTTACTTAGCAAACATCTAGATTCTAACCATGCAGATAGTCAAAGAAAGTTACAAGGTGTCATAGTAATGAGCAAATAGGTTTGTTTTTTCTGTTAATGTTATGGAAATTTGGAATTTATTTCATGATAGGAAATGTAATAAACTCGGTTTTCTATTGTACATTGATTAACTAACTCTAATTAAGTTTACAGCTGTATCCAGCATGTATTATTTTGTTGTGAAGTTTGTAGGAAGGGTATTTTCTGGGGATAAGTTTCAGTAAATTTTACCATCACTTTTTTAAAAAATTTTAATCAAGTTCCAGAAATGAGCAGATTGCAGGAAATATCTTAATCATTAGTGGACAGAAATTTGATACAGTTTCTGTAGGTCTTATTGGCCCCTATTTCTGTACATTCTAATAAACTACTGATTTTTTTAAAATTACCATTTCAAGATTCACCTTTAGTTCTGTGATAGAAGATTCCTATGTGATTTATATTATCAGAGAAAGATTACTCGGTCTGTTTCCCCATCAGTTTCCTTTCTACTAAAAACCGCAATATAGTGAACAACCTGGCCTGTATCTTTCTTTTAAAAGAAAAATGCTAATTTATTGTGTTCTTTGCCCGTGCCTTCACTCTGTCTTCAGTGGAAGAGCATTCACACCAGATGGTGAGCCAGCTTGCCTAAACAGATGACTCTCTCCGTGTATTCTCTCCCGAACTTCGTCATCCACTACCACAAAGTCTGCCTCACTGAAGTCTTTGCCATTTAACCCTTTCTCCACACGTATTAAGTCCAAAAATCTTTCCTCAAATTTGATCAAAATTATAAAGTTAAAATAAATTTTTTTGAAGACATGCTCACTACTATGATTTTGCTCTTGAATCTGCTCAAATTTGGCTCTTTTTTTTTTTTAAATAAAATTTTAAAAACTGGATCAAAATATAGCATCTGAAAGAAAAAAAAACAACTATTTTTGGTAGCCTAAAAGTGAAACCTTATGTGATGTACCACCTTGAACGGGCCCAAGATTTGTCTAGAAATTGTTTTAAACCAGAATAACTATCATCCTGTCATCAGTATTTGTGTTAAGAATATAGATATCTTGGAATTTCACTGATTTGCTAGGAGAAATTAGTGATGTGTGTAATCTGTCATGAAGAAAGATTGAAGAAGCTTCAACTGCCTAGTTTAGCCGACACATTTCCATGGTGACAAGATTGTTTAGTTTTCTCCAGACAGTTCTCTAATGCTAGTAGTGCATCACTAGGGATTATAACTATACATTTAAAATATACACACGTTCTTGTCTGCTAAAAAAACATCCAATCACACAGTTATCAGCTGCCTGGAATGCTTTGCCAAACTAATTGGAAGCAGAACATGTAAAAAAAAAAAAAAAATTGTAAAAGATGATTGCGGGTTTTTTTGTTGTTTTTTTGACAAAATGTGGTATTATATAACTTTAAAACTTTTTCTTTTTTTTACTCTTTCATTAAAGGTCTAGGAAATAAACCATATTAATCCTGTTGACTGCCATTTAGCCTGCAGTGGTTTTGCACTAGGTGTGATTTTAGCTATGTATTTATTAGATGAAGTAGGCTGGTGTCTGAGTTATGAGCAGACGCTATTTTAGACCTCTCTCACTCAACCAGCTGGGCTGCCTCAGTATTTTCATATGTTTGTAGTGTATATAACGTAGGGTCCAAGAGGATTAAAAAGGATGACTCTGAAACCAGGTACTACTTGTATGTCTGTAAGACATTTAAAAAAAATACCATAAATGTTTTATTTTATAAAATATGTAAATATGTCAAAGTTATAATATTCATTATGAATTTTGACAAAAATTGATTAATATATATATAAAGTTTACCCTTAAGAAGTAACTTTTTAATTTATTATTACGAGATTTTAGAAAGTGCATCTTTAAAAGTGAAGTCAGACATTTAAACATTTGCATAGGTATTAATGTTGATTTTTTACTCTTGAGTTTGTGACTTTTGACAAAAATATTTGTCAGCTTGTGTAAGACAGACAGTGGTGGTCTGCAGTAAGAGGTTACTGCCATTCATTGTAAAGGCTGCTGAGAAATTGGTAACTTCCAAAAATATCAGCATCTTTTAGCCCAGTTTCTATTTTGAGAATTTTTGCTTTGACAAAAATAAACATGGAATATTTACTTTTGTGATCAAACATCTTATGTGTTTTTTAAGTGAAAACTCAATGGTTCCCAAGGTAGGGGTTGTGAAGTTGGTCAGTATCATGATGCTGTTGACATACACATGCACTATTTTCTGTTGTATAATCCACAGCAGCCTCACATCAACATTTCAACATGAGTTATTCCATGGCTTAAGATGCAAGACTTTCATTATTTTACCATTTTTTTTTCAAAATATTAACTCCCCCTACTCCTTTTGCAGGGTGCATTCCTGCAGTTTGCACTGATGGCTGGAAGTTGAGGTTGCTACAATTTGTCACTGCAGAGAAAATGATTGGAAACTGCTGACTTCACCCATCGTGGTCAGGAACCAAACATTACTAAGTTGATAAGGTGTTGGTGTATAGAAACTGGAACTTTTCTGTCTACTGATAAATAAGGAAATATTCCCATTATCTAAAGCTAATTTCCAACAAAATCAAAGGACTTCTAAACACTGAGACACATCATAATCCTCTCTACCTTTTAAATTACAAGTATTATTTTGTTGCAGTGTCAAGATCTGTGCCAGGGGTCACCAAACTACGGCCCGCGACGTCAGTTCATCAGGCCCGCCGACGGTACTTGCAATGCATGATAAAACGGATGGAACACGAGATGTTGTGAAATAAAATTTTTTAAATTTTTTCATGGATAATTGACACATCATGGGCAAGAAGGCTCAGAAAAATTCCCCGGTCAAGGTGTTAATCGAGCTGGTTCTAGGCTGTTTTCTACACCCTTTATTATGGCTACTAAGAAAAGAAAAGTGGACGCCGAGTGTCGCGTTTTCAACGAAGAATGGGGAGTAAAGTACTTCTTTGTGGAAACAAAGGACCAGAAAGCTAGTTGCGTGTTGTGTTATGCAGCGAAAGTGTTGCCGTTTTGAAAGAGTACAATCTTCGGCGTCACTGTGAAACAAAACATCTATCAACATATTCAAAGTTTTCTGGAAAGTTACGCTCTGAGAAATATGCGTCCATGAAACGTGGTTTAGAAACTCAAAGAAATCTCTTCACGAGAAAGTTTGCTGAAAATGAATCTGTCACTCGTACAAGTTACAAAATAGTGCATAAGTTGGCAGAGCGAGGAAAACCGTTTACTGATGGCAACTTCATCAAAGAGTATGATGGAAGCAGCAAATGACTTGTCCTGAGAAAGCCGATTTGTTTGGAAGTATCAGCCTTTCGGCAAGTTGAGTTTTGGAGAGAACATAGTGCTACAGATACGCGAGAAAGCTAGGAACTTGTTGTGGTATTCTCTGGTGCTGGATGAGTCTACTGATCTCTCGAGTACGTCACAACTTCTTGTGTTCATTCGTGGTGTCAATTTGGACTTTCAGATAACGGAAGAGTTGGCATCCGTTTGCTGCATGCATGGAACAACAACTGGAAAAGACATTTTCATGGAAGTGCAGAAAACTTTGCAAGACTATAACCTTCAGTGGAATCAGTTTCAAGGTGTTACAGTTGATGGAGGAGAAAACATGGCTGGAGTGAGGAAAGGTCTGGTCGGGCAGATCAGGACTCAGTTGGAAGATTTGCAAATTCCGGGCGCTCTGTTCATACACTGCATCATACATCAGCAAGCACTCTGTGGGAAAGACTTGGATATTTCTTGTGTACTGAAACCAGTCGTTTCTGCTTTGAACTTCATTCGGGGACATGCACTCAATCACCGTCAGTTCCAGGCTTTTCTTGAAGAAATTGATTCTGATTTCTGTGACTTGCCTTATCACACAGCAGTGAGGTGGCTCAGCTGCGGTAAAGTCCTGTTTCGTTTTTACAAGCTCCGAAACGAAATAGATGTTTTTCTCACTGAAAAAGATAGAGCTGATCCACAGCTGTCAGATCCTACCTGGCTGTCAAAGTTGTCATTTTTGGTCAACATTACATCCCACATGAATGAACTGAACTTGAAACTTCAGGGAAAGGATAACCTCATCTGTGATCTCTACAGGATCATCAAAGGATTTCGGAGAAAGCTGTCATTGTTTGAAGCACAACTGGAAGGAGAAAACTTCTCTCATTTTCACTGTTTCAAAGAGTTTTGCGCTACAATTGTTGAAGATGTCAACCTCGATTTTCCTAAAAAGATTATTCGTGACTTGAAGAAGCATTTTTTGGAGAGATTTTCAGATCTCGACAGAATTGAGAGTGACATTCTTCTGTTCCAGAATCCATTTGATTGTAACCTTGATGATGTGCCAGTTGAACTACAATTGGAGCTCATTGATTTGCAAGCAAATGACTTGTTGAAAGAGAAGCACAGAGAAGGAAAACTTGTTGAATTTTACCGCTTCTTACCTGATGTTGAGTTTCCGAAATTGAAGAAATTTGCCGCTGGTATGGCATCATTGTTTGGAACAACTTATGTATGTGAGCAAACATTTTCAAAATTGAAGTATGTGAAGTCAACACATCAAACGCGATTGACTGATGAACATTTGAAAGCAATTCTCTTGATTATATGCAGCAATTCCAAACCAAACATTGATGATATCTTGAAAGCCAAACGTCAGTTTCACTAACCTTTTTTGCTGCTTAGTTTGTAAGATTCGGATATGTGCACACTAGGTCTGATGTAACTATATTTTTGCTAACATCGCCTTCTTTGATAACTTTTTAGTAAATAAATATGTTGGTTGTCTTTGTTTTTTGTGCATTGCACGCCACTCACCCATGATTAACATTGAATGCTAAACTTAGTGTTTCGTCTTTTTTTCCCCAGAGCTTTCGTTCTGGCTTGCAAGTATTGAACAGAATGATTATGCGGCCCGCGCTCGTCATTCTGTCAGTTATCTGGCCCACTGTGAAAAATGTTTGGTGACCCCTGATTTGTGCAATAAACTTTAGCGTGCTGTTTATTTGTGGAGAGTTTTGGCAGACCTTTTGAGTTTATTGTGGGAATTTTTTCATGAATTATTGATGTGGGGAACCCTAGTCTATGCATGAATGGAATCCAAAGTTTCAAAGAAAATTACACAAGCATTTATCTTGATAATATCGTTGTAACAGGGCCTCAGAGCTACAGCCTAGTACAAGAATGTCTCAAGCGATAGACTATAATCAATCACTGCCCTTAACAACCAAGCTGATGTATTAATGTCAAACATTTGTGTGTTATTGGATACTACTACTGAACAATTTAAAATACCAAAAGTTTTGATATCTCAGAAGATAATATAGAATTTGTCCATTATTACTAACAAGAGATAATAATAGGTAACTGTTATTTTGCATATCTGGTTGCTATTAGCAACTAAAATGTTTACCAGTTGTATGGAGTGCTTCCTGTCTTTGAGGACTGATTTAGTCACTGGAAGATTCTGTAGTGATATTTGAGTAAGAATTTTTCTTTTTTATTTTTACTTTATTTATTAGGTAAATATATTCTTTATCTTTGTGACAAACAACTGCATGCTTATGAAAAAAAAAAAAAGGTTGAGCATTTGGAGAAAATATGTACCGCTGTATATCTTGATATTATTGGATTATTTCAGCACTTTTTATTTTAAGTATTTGGGGTCAAGTTGAAAGTGGACAAGCAATTTGTTAGAAAAAGGTACAGGGAGCATGTCCTCTTCTTTGGTGACCTACCCTGGAGATGTATCTCTTTGTTAGACTCTACTGAATGCAAATTAAATACATAGAACAGTTTTTATTAGCTTTAGTGACTTGATTAACTCCATTATTTTCTTACTTTACATATTTAACTCTTATTTTACAAAACCAAGGAGAGAAATTTTCATTTGTGTACCTAAATATAAATGTAATAGTTAAAAAAAAAACAAAAACAACAATAAAAAATATGATAACCATGCCAAAAGTATCTAAGCTTTTGCTTTTCCCATTTCCAGAAAGCCTAGCTCTCAACCTGTAGCACACTTGTTGAATACAAACTACTTGTTTTCTAATACAGGTATACCTCTGGCAAGAAGCCTCTGATAATGAAGCTTTATTACAAAGTTTGTTTTTTTCCCATCTTTTTTATGCTTAAAATTAAAAAAATTTTAAAAAAACAACAAAGAAACTAGTGGAATCCTAAAGAACACATCGCCATAGTCTCTTGTTTTGATTTCAGCCAATCAGAATGAAGTTCGCCACTCAAAAACCCACCAGCAGTTCAAACCTAATGCCTGGCATATATGTATGGATTGTATCTCACCATTTCCCATTTTTATTGAAAATATTAGCCACCCCTATTCCAGCCAAGTGGCATAGTGATGCGCGTGTGCCTAAAAGGAAGCGGCAGTCTATCTCGCTAGATGTAAAAATGCAGGCCATACAATGAGTTGAGGCAGGGGAGAAGTGAAATGTGGCTCACTCGCTAGGTATGGCTCAGGTCACATTGAAAACCATCTTAAACCAAGCAGACAGTATAAAAGCTTCCGTTAAAATGGCAGGTGTATCAGCTGCTAAGAAATTAACTCACACGAGGAGCAGCATAATGGCAAATTAAAGATTTTCAGAAATCTTATAACCATGAAAGCGATTGATAAAATCAGAGATGGCTTGGAAGAGGTGACAAGCAGTGCGTGAACGTGACTTTGCTGGCTTTGAGACTGAGATGCCAGCAATTAAAAATTATGTTAAGCTAGCAAAGGAAGTAGGATTTGATGAAGTATACATTGATGATATGCAAGAGCTTGACTCTCATGACAAGATACTTACCAACAAAGATTTGCAAGAAATAACACGAAAGGAACAGCCGATGAGAGATGAACAAGATTCAGTTGCTGATGAAATGCCAGAAAAAATTTTAACTGCAAAATTTTTGTTTTAAAATATTGCAAAGATTATGGATGCAATGGAGGCCTTCTCGAATAATGACCCAGACTGGGATTGCGGCAATGCTGTCAAGAAAGCAATGTTGAAAGAAATCTCATGCTATCGTGATATTTTAAAAGAAAGGAAGAAGAAGGCGAGATAGTCAACACTTGATGCATTCATCAAAAAGAAGTCCTTTGTTCAGCAACTACAAGAACCAGAGCCAGGCCTAGGCCCATCAAACCAGGATCCTGGCAGCTCAACACACAATTAGCAATAGTCATCCATCATTGCCAAATCGGAGCAAAGGTTGGCAATGGTGGTAAACCTAGAGATGCAAGCTCTAGCAAATCACTGTTGAGTGTAATTGTTTGTTTTTTTTCTGTTTTATTGAAGGTGTATCTATGATAATGTTTTATAATGTTATATTTATTAAACTTGTTCATCTTGTACAGTATGCAAAATACAGAATAATGAAGGACTGGAACCTATTCCCATTCACCTTATGTTGAAACTACCTCTGACACCAAAGTTTCTGAGAAGGAAGTGGATTTTGTGAACATATCTACTTCGTTGCCAGAGGCATACCTGTATAGGTTTTAGTATTTTCTTGTGTTTTAAACACAGCTTATTCAAAGGCATGGTTTCTGAATGAGTTACAACAATTCTTTATTCAGATAAAGATGCTTGTAGCATACTTACTTATCAGTGTTGAGTCTTGTCTGTTTGGTATGTCTTTAAGTGCTCCAGTGTTTTTTATTCATCTGATTAGGACTCCCTGTAGGGATTCCCTGCCATAGCCTTACCATGATCAGCTTATTGTTGCTGCTGTATGAGGAGTATTCCATATCATATGTGTCCATATACATACACTAGTTTGTAGCATTAGGGGCCTCATGTCAGCTAAACTTCTGCTATGTGTTACTATCTCTTGCTGCTGGCACCAAACTTAATTTGATTTAGTTTTCCAAAAGGAGGTGGGGAAATGGTCATCAGTGGGTTTTTTTCAATGTTGGCAGTTTATCCCATTTGTTTATTATTCTGTTACTGAATGAGTATTTACTAGTGTACAATTCTGATTCTATGTGTTATTAGCTGTGGAAAATCTAACAAATCTGCTGCTGACAACTTGCTCAAAACCTGAACTGTTTTAAAATCTGTCAGGTGATCTCAAATTTCTAAAATCCAAACCAGGAAAATTTAGTTTTATGTAGTAAATTCTAAATCTTTAAAATTTGGAAACTTGGGAGCTTTCTGGTGAATCTGTACTGAACTCTCTTCTAATAATTTCAAATATTTTCCCTTAAATAAATGACTTTATGGCTGTACGGCATATTTAAGGTAGAGAGATCTGCTAAGTATTTGTATAATGAAACTAATAATATATGGGGTGTTTCAATCTTTTCTTTCACTTTAACTCCCAAATCATTTTCTAAAAGTATGGGTAGACCTCCGGGGCTAGTTGTTACAGGGGTAAATTGTTACAGCACCAGTAAGTCCTAATTAAACTTATAGATGAGTTATAATGAACTGTCTTACTCTTTGCTCACAGGTCAAATTGGATGACATCAATCATAACCTCATCTATACCTTTAATTAGGAATTACTGGTGCTGTAACAGCTGGTTTCAGTCTTCCCTACATTCTTCAATTTATTATCTCTTAAATGCCAAGAATTGCATTTTTTAAAGAAATTCCCGAGTTAAATAATTTTATACTTTTTAGTTTTAAAATTCCTCATCTATTTCATTTACAAATCTAATAAATTATTCACCTTCAGTATATACTCTAGAATACATTTCAGTATCAGACCTAATATGTACAATTTACATAACTCAATATCATTAATATAAATTAAAAACAAAAAAGAACCTAAAATTGAACCCTGTAGCACACCACTTGAAACTAGTTGGCCTGAAGATGATATCTTGTTTAAACTTGTGCTGCAGCCAAAGATGATTTTTTTATCCATATTAAAAGTGTGACCTCAAACATTTTTAACTTTTTAAAAATTATCCTTATATATCAGAACCTTTGTTAAAGTCTAAAGAAGCAACATCAACTTAATTATTCTCATCAGTTGAATTAAATAAGCCTTTTAAAACTTCTGGAATTGTTGGACAAGATTCTATAGCCTATGCTGAGAATCTTTAAAGATTTTTTTTTTTAAAAGAAAATGTTCATTTGGCAATCAGAGGTAGATGTTCACCATAATTTACACAAGATCAGTGTTTGTGAAATATGTTCAGTCTGTAATGGCTAAAACTAATCAAGAGTGCAGGTGTTTTAGATTCCTGAAGCTGGTATTTGAAACAGTTCTCTGCCAATGTCTAACCCCATGCCGTGTGTTATTAACCCCACATCTAAAAGATAAAAGAAATTTGTTTTAATATAGAATTGTGCAGGACTAGGCTTAGCCATGCATGACTTATTGCTGTAAGAAAAAAACAAACAAAGGTGGTTGGAAGTTACAGAAAACTTGATTCAAAGACTTCAATCTGACATTCTTAGGTGGCTGCAGCAAAAGGAGGAAAGACATGGATAGATTCAGAAAGACAATCTCATTAATGATAACTATCTAGCAGCAGTTGGTGGAATTGGGATGAGAGCTTAAGAGCTTTTTCCATCTACAGCAATGCCATCATAAATTTCAAGTTTATGTTAGAAAGAAAAAAAATTATAATTTTTCCACATTGTAATATTGAAATGATATAATAATTTAACTTTAAATGAAATGTTTTCTTTGATGTCAATAAACTAAACAGTAAATTTATCAATAAAAGTGCAACTGTGAAAACACTCTATACTCTTTCTGCATTTACTGAAAACATTTCCACAGTGCAATAGTATAGTGATTTCCTTTCTTACCCAGACAAACTAAATGCAAAGACAGTCAACTTTGTCAGCTTTATTAATTGTGTATCTGGGATTTGCATCATTAACTCTTGCATGCTGTTTAGTGATCACCATTTGACTAAGACTTACTAAAGCTGAGCAGTTGGGTTCAGTTGTACTGCATTATGGCAAAGTTTTCTTTCTTTAAAATTATGGAAAATCACTGAGAAGCAAGCATCATGCTTTAAGATCTATAAATGTTTTGTTCAATGTGCAGGAATTTGATTGCTTGATAGTCTAGTGAATTTTTTTCATAGTGAAATGCAAGTGTAAGAATCAACTTTTTAAAATTCTCCATTTACTCCTATGGCCAGAAAGTTATTTGTGATATACGATAGTGTTGTTTCAGCCATTTCTCTATCACATTACTAAGCAAATAAGCTAAATAAGATAATAGAAAATGCTTGAACTGATTTTCTACATCTACTACTAAATGGATGGTATTTATTTTAATTTGGTTCTTGTTTATACGATTAGTTACTGCAATAAGATCATGACTTATACAAGGCACTAGGGATGAGAAATAATTAACCTCTTCTGAAATTGATTCATACAAATTAGTGATCTTAATATGGTGTAACAGATGTTTTACTACATACTAGATAAGTCTGGCTATGCCTTTTATTTTCACATAATGTAGTTTCCCATGCTTGGCTGGCCAGCCCTCTAATGTTTTATTGGTCAGAGTCACTGATCCACTGCTATTTTATTATTCTCCAAGTCTGAAGTTATACTACGAATTTACCTTTTGTGGCACTTCCCTGTATTTGGCAGTGAACAAGAACCAAGTTCAGGTATATAGTAGCCAGGCTGGAATTAACACTAACCAGTGATTAACCCTGAGTTCATTTAGATATCTATTGCACTGATTGACATTAATTGAGGCACCTAATTAAACTTACTTTGAGTGGGCCCCACCCTGATGGGACAGTGTGTTGGCAGTGCTAATCATGATGTCATAACATTCTGTATGGGTTTTTAGTAGGGTCTTTTTCCACTGAATTATTCTTGTATTTAATCTACCTATGACCCAGCTGGGAAGCCAACATTGCATTTGATTCAACCATAGAAGGTAGGAGCTATCAACTCTATTTGTAGTGCTATGTTATGCTTTGATTGCCACCTCAGTGAGTTTATCTGAATGGCAGTGGGTGACCTAGGAGAAGAAAAAGAATGGTTAACTTGGACTATATTTTCTTTTACTTTCCACTCCATGGGAAGAAACAAATCCTTTTACTCTTTATAAATGTCTGCATTTTTTTTTTTTAATCTGATAATTTTAAGTATATAAATAAAATAATGAAATTGTGTACTATCTCGGAAGTATTTCAGATTAGCTTTTTTGTTTTATGTATATATCCGCTACTGACTGCTACAGTCAGACTGTCTTGCAAAACGTTTTTCAGGAAAATGCTTATGCAGGGAAGTATCTGGAAACACGTTAATTTCACTGCACAATAGTATAATTTTTAATGATTTAACTTTGATAAAAGGTGATTGTTGCTTGTTTTCTTTTTAAATTGTTCATTATATAGTGATTGATCATTGCAGGGTATAAGAACTTATCATACACACATACATACATCAGTGGATTTTTTTTTTTAGCAAGATGTCATGTTAACTGTGATAAACTACTTTTCATGAGTTTTGTCACTTTATGATTACTGTTCATAAATATGTGCACTTCTATATCCACTATACAGAGAATTGGATTTGGCATATTGTCAGGAAGGAAGACTGGTTTGATGTAATGTTCTCTTGGTAAGTGTCGGATATTTGTTAATTTGATTTGAAAACAGGCTAAAATAAAATTATCGACAAAGATGACAGGTAGTTTTATCTCATTCAAACCCTTTTTTCTAATATTAATTCGTGCTCATAATTTAGTAAATTTATGGTGAATAAACCATGGAATTTTACCTGAAAATAATTTTTTGCTGTTCATCAGCTCACAACCCTTAATTATTTTTTCTGCCCTACCTACACTTCTGATAGCCAGACCAGGTAAATCTAACATTTTAATCCTTTAGCAAATTCTGTATACTTAAAAAAAACCACAGTGGATATTTGCTGAACTCATTGTAATATTTCAGTATGTGTTCCCTGATTGCACAGCATCTTCAAGATATAGATAAACCAAAGACGTGCACACAAATCTTGATACTGAAATCATTTTCATTTTATATTTTGACAATTCCCATTTTTCCTTAATGCTCCATCAATTTCCTTAGCAGATAAAACTCGTTGTTTTTCACATTTGAGATTTTTTGTTAATTTCTTTTCTAAAGCAACATTTTCTGATTTAGTGTCGTCTGCCACTATTAATTATCATATCTGAATAATTTTACAAAATCCTGTGTTCCACTTTGCTTGCTTGTCTAACAAATTGTTCAGCCTTATTTGAAATGTCTCCGGATCTTTATCGGTTTTAACTCTAGCTTAAATTTTAGTTTCATCCAACCCCCGCTATCGACATCATTCATATGCAAATTAAAAAAAAAAAATAGAGATGGTGACCTAAAAAGGAAAACACCACAAACCCTGTGGCTTCCCACCAACGACTTTTGGTTGGTTCTAAACAGGTTATCATCTTTATATCAACATAGAATTTCATTGTGCATAAAGGTGTAACCACAGTTTCCTTAGCTTTTTATACATGTGGAATATTAACAAAATCTTTGCTGAAGATCAAATAAATGACATTCTCCAATCTGAGATATGTTAAACAAAATATTTTAGTTTGTAGGCCTTGCTGGGACTCTAAATTTTAATTGGACAATTTTGTAAATTGTTTTTAATGTTAAAATGGGTGTAATATGATACTTTTCATTCATGTGGAAGGATAATAAATAAAACAATTTCTCTAAACCTTTTAGTTAGATTATGAAGTGTGTATACGCCATCTTGGGACACCCTGTAATTATCGTTGATACTCTTCCATCCCTTCCTGAAGTTGGCTGGCATTTAGTTTAGCTTAGCTATCTTACAGAAACTTCCTGGGAAAAATGCGAGAATTTTAAATGCAGATATAACTACATGCAGATTCGACTATGTTGTAGTCTTCGATACCACTAGGTTTTAAATTAATAAGAACAGTTTTTCCAAAAGTGATATACAACATGTGGTGTGTGTGTGCTATGGCAATTTTTTTCAGTTGTGAAAAGCATGTTTATCTAAACTCATCACTAGAAGAATTCAATTGCAAATTTTAAGATTTATTTTCAAAAAATTGAATTTTTAATTAATTGTCTAATTTTTATTCTTTTTCCATTTATATTGTCCCTTACATTAACAGGAATTAAAAGCTATCTTCATAAAACTATAAGAATCTCCAGGAAATGTCTGGCCATGAATTCACAAATAATGAATGGTTTTCTGCCACGTGAAGTAATCTACAGGAAATACTCTATTATATTTCCCTGGTACTGTATACTTCAGACCACTTTATAATTCCTTTCAGGCTGGAAAGGTTGGCAGGGCTCAACTTGTGGGCGAGTTTTAATAAACTCCAGGGATGATAATTTATATTGCCAGATGCGTGAGATTTTAGAAACTAGATGTGCAGGACATGTTTGGTCCTTTTAGTGCTAGAAATAAAATAAGTATACATTTTTTTTTCAGTATGCATATTTTCTTAATAAAGTGCCACAGTTAAGTTGTAAATTATTTAGTGTATGCAAGTAAAAAAAAAAAAAGTTCAACAGTATTTCAGTAACTAATCAGCTTCTTTAAAGTTTCTTCTTTTTCCTTCTCAAACAATTTTATTTTATTTTTATCAGTACCATTTACCCTATAAAGTCTAACCTTAACCCTGATAGCTAATAGGTTATAGCTAACTTGTCACACCTTAAAAACTCTGTTGCTCCAGATTTTGACCCTTTACCTGCAGAAATAAACATGGAGAAATAACTTGCTACCAGAACTTTACTTTGAGTAAATGTTAATATGAAACTGTCTTCCATTTTGTAGGAGATTTAATTCATCAGTTCTTTTTTTCTTTTGATAAATTTTCTTTAGAAACTAAGTGAGAAAATACAATTAACCCTCTCTCCAGGGATTTCAGCACAATAATATATGACAAAAAAAAAAAGAAAGAAATTAATTTTAAAACCCATGATGCAGGAAGTTAGATTGCATTCAGAAGGGTTTTTCCTTTTATCTTATTAATTACCAGAAATAGAAATAAACAATTGAAGGAAAATGCAAGTGAAATATTTTATCTTAGCTGATTTTATGCACTAATATTTCATCTTTAATTTGATAAAGCTAAACAATTTTTATCTTTTTTTTTAATTTGTGGACTTTGACAAGCCACAATACAACATATTTGATTGATATATTTATTTATTTACTGAAAGTATGTATTGGATGCTTTTTATTGTTGTTCTTGATTTGTTCATTATCACCGCTTTGACAATTAGAGACATCTTGGCATAAAATCAGTAATCAACATTATTTTTCTAATGACACGAACTTCTAACAGGAAAAGCTCGTTCTTTTTTAAAATATTCTATGCATATTAATGGCGTCATAATCTCAAATAATCACCACAGTTTAAAGATGTATCAGTTTGCTTTTTTTTTTAAATTTGGTTTCGTTTTGGAAATATTTTGTTGGTAGCAATAATAAATGCTTAATGCAAAAGCTGAAGGTGCTTTTTACCATTTGCTTTATGATGTTTATCTGCGATCTTTAACTGTTTTAGGAAAATGACTAATTAAATCAGTTATAAAGGTGTTACTGAGGGGAGGAAAAGAATGTTATTTAGGATTGATTTTCAAGTATACCTGTGTGGAAGACTAGTAATAATCATTGTTGTCTTTTGCTTCGAATGGTGATTATTGTTTATTGCAGTCGGTGAGAGTGTACTGATGACCATGATCTTATTATTGGTACAATAAATGTTGACACTAATGGTGGTTTGACAGATTGGTGTCTAGCCAGAAAAATCTTGTTTCCTTCATTTTTTTGGAACCAGGCTTTTAGCACGAGTTTACTCTGGGGTCATCTTTCCTTGCCTCGAGCTCCCATGAGATCTTTCTCCTGATGGTAGTCAGTATGGTTGTACTTGGATGCCATGCCCTTCCTATCTTTCGTTGTAAATTCTCAATCAGTTCTGTTAGTGGCATCAAAGAATGAATGTCGACTGGTCTGCAGAATGTTTTAATGGTAAAAATTAAAATAGATATTTCTCCAATTTTTTTGTTCAAAAAACTTTAATCACTATTTTCTCTCTCTCTACAGAAATAAGTATTTTGCATTTGCTGAAGCAGCAAAGTATAAACAAAGGGAGTCTTTGAGATATAGTTGTGTTCACTTTTTCAGAAAGGCAAGAAAAAGTAAGACTATTGAGCTGGTTTCATCGACATCCCAGGTTTTATCTGGCTGTGCAAAGCAATCCAAAATGCTGCTGTACATTTGTATAGGACCACCCACTCAGCTATGATTTACATCCTCACCTATCTACAACTGACCTGGTTTTGTTGTTTTGTCAGAAACCCTGCAGTCAGCAGCCACATCAGGTTTTTCTTTTTTTTTTAAAAAAAGACAATCATTATAGTTTTATGCACAAAGACTTTCCATATTTTTAAGGGGCGATGTTTTAAAGGTTTTGTATTCTCTTTGTTGCAGCCAACAAAATGGCTAGACAGGAGATGGTATTATGAACATTCCAAAGGATTTTATCAGTCGATGACAATTTACCTGGTCATTTTTTGGTCTGTGACAGTAGCATTACAAATATTTACAAAAAAGAAAATGAGTGTTTGTTCTACTTTAGTTTAATCTCCCATTTTTTCTAGAATAGTAAATCCTAGGGAAGGACATCTATTGATAATTTAGAATTTAATTTTGATACACCTGTTACGAAGGAAAATAAAACAGTAATCACAAGGCCTGGGAGATATATATATTCCTTTCAACCATTTCAACAACATATAGGAACCCAGCCCCTTTAGATGATAACATGGCCAGGAGATTTAGCCCACTCATTAATTTTAGTAAAGTTTCTTTATGTTAGACATAAGGTCTTTAAACTAAATGCCCAACAATTGTCCACAAGAAACTTATTTCCCTATTCATAGCCTTTTCTGATTTTTAAAATCATGACACCAATTATATCGAAAATTGGATGAAAATGAATAGATATTATTTGCAACAACGAAGAATTTGCATCAACCAGAATATTCTGGAATTTTCCATTATATCCTAGACATTCCAATCTTGCTGTTGTTTTTGAAATTCTTAGGTTAAAGTAGTTTTTCAGCAAAAAATGTTAACTCTTGAGAATATTTATGGAAAGTGTGTAATAGTGGTAGGAAGCAGATTGATAGATATGTTAGAATGGGCCTGACATGCTTAGAAATTGAAGAGAAACTTGGTCTTTGGTAAGAACTTTTGGCAGGATTATTGGAGTGATTAAGAAAATAGGTGGATCAACAGAAGAAAACTCTCCAAGGGAAGAAGTGGTTTTGGCAAGTCTTCAAAAGAAGGAAAGCTTTAAGTATTTCTAAGAAGATATTTGATGGATCTATTAAGAGATATTTGGTATCAATGAACTTCAAATCGCACATCCCAGCTAAAAAATCAGAACTTTCTGCCATACAAAGAAAAAATACCAAAATTGTTCAGTAGAAGATTGGAGCAAGGTGATATTTGAAGATGAAATATTACTTAAATATTTTTGGTAATCATAGTGCTTCAAGACTCAGAATAAAACCAGATGAAACGTTTAAATCAAACTAATTTTACCAGTCCAGAAGCACCCAGAAAGTGTCCACATCGGCACCTACTTCTCTGCTAATGTTAAAGGAAATTTGGTCACCCTACAAAAAAAAAGGGAGGGACATTGATAAAAACAAATTTTGTACGTACCAAATAATTCTATCCCAGGTAAATTGTTAAAAGTTAATTAGTCATTCAGAAAAAGGACAGTCAATTTTTTCTGTATGTGTGAATAATGCTACTGTGTATTACAGAAACAGTGTAACAGACAGACAGACAGAACTGGAATTTTTTACACCATTTTTGTGCCTAGATGGTGGAAATATATTGCAAAAAAGGTAATTAAGGAGGCTTGGGAACACTTCATTGTACAAGACATTAGTTGAAACAATGCCAGGTAGAATGAAAGCAGCCATTAAAATCAAAGGTTACTATAAAAACTATTGACGAGAAACAAAACTGTAGTTTTAACTTTCTTTTTGTTATAATTTCTGCTGCTGTTTTTTTTTTTTTTTTTTTTTTGTAATTTTTTTGAATTATGAACCAAAACATTTTTACACAGCTTTTAGCATTCATGTTTAAAAAAAAAAGCGGGGGGCATAAAAGATTGAAACTTAGTGAGTGGATTGATTTGACTGGTCAAGGCTGAGATGTTGTTTTAGAAATTATTCTTTGCATTTTATAAATGTTATAATTATTGTTTTATTTACAGCTTGTAACTAATTTGTTTTCCCCGGACATTAATGTTGAGTAAATGGGAGGCAACTTATGTTAAAAGGGTTAACAGTGCTGATGTAATTTTTCTTATTTGCAGCCACCAGATGGCGGTGTTCCAGACTCATTTCTCTCATTTTGTGTGATGGATGTTCTATATAAAGCAGCTAGCACATTATTATTATCTGTTTTCTCTTGCTCAGCCTGGTGATGGGGGGGGGGATAAATCAATGCTGTCACTCCACAGAACTGTGTTACCAGTCTTGAATCCTTACAGCAACATAGCAGGAAATCATTTCATCAGATAACACACAACATTCCAGCATGCTCCACTATTCAGCTAAACTCTGTGCGATCCAGACAGGTGAATGTCTGCAAAAAGAGGAGGAAAAAAAAAACAAAAACTTTTATTGGAACTTCTCAGATTTTAGTTATTGTTTTATTTTTAAACTAGACCTTGTACGTGGAGATAAATTTTAGTTCAAGCTGTGCAACATTCAGAAAAAAACCCATAGCTGAAGTATCCGTTTTCATTTTGTTTGTTTATCTTGAGAAGATTTTAAATTACATATTCACCCAATCATATCTACGATTTTTAACCACCCCTCCCCCACCTTTGCTCTTCCCATCTCTCTTTTTCAAACATGGCAGTTAGCTCTGGATCTGTTGGCTTTCCAAGATGGGGATTTGGAGTAAATGAATTAGTACATTGGCTACTGTTAAGTCACAATAAAGGACATGGCAACATTAGCCAGTAGTTTGTTGGTTTTTTTAAAATTGTATCTAGGAACTACATATTCATAATTAGCCATATTTGTTTTAGATTTTTTTTCCCTAGATTTCTGTAGATTATCCAGTAACCAACTATTATTTCTGATTTCTTGAAAAGTTGGAATGGATCAAGTGTTTCGAACATGCTGATAGGTTACTGCTATCTCCACAATATGGCATTCATGTGCTTGCCATGTGGTTACGTTTTACACTCCATAGTTTATGTACATCATTGCTGTTTTGCTTGCAGGTTGTTTCAAGATATGAATTTGTAATGACTGGTAAGAAGAGACCATGATCACTTTAGCCTGAACAGTTTATCAAGAAATACTCTTGGGCGTTTGTGTTTATATTATGTAAAATGGATGCAATTAATGAAAAGAGTGAAAGGAAAAAGAAATTAGAGAAAACCCTAAACAAGCATTTTTAACTGTAGCCTAACAAGGCAGTTACCAGTCTCTCTATCTTACAAGTGAACTGCTTTGCTAGTGTGCTGAATTTGTGTTTTTTTTTTTCTTACCTATCCTGGTTAACACATTTGTCAGATATGTACTGCTACATTTTATAAGCCTGTCTACAGGAAATGGTGTTTCCTTTTAAAAGTAGAAATCTTGGCAACTGACTTAGGTATGAAAAGTGTGAAACAGAAATCTGACTTAACTCTTCCATCTGGCTCATTATAGTAATGACAAGTAGCTGCTGCCAACAGTATGTTAACTACCCTAATTAAGGAAGTATACATTAGTTCTCACCGTTCTTTATTTGTAATCGCAAAGACCACATGTAAGTATGAGTTTATCTTTCTGCATTTTTGTTATTAGTTTGATTTTTGATTTTTCTTGCTAATAAATTATAGTATACTTATTATACAGGGTCATGTATGCTAAAAATATACTTTCATTTTCTGCTTTTTCTTAATATCTTCTAGTCCACATTTGGTCAATTATAGCAGCTGCATTCCTTTCTACCGTTAAAGTGAGAAGATTGTGCACTGCAGTAAATATGCATTCTACTTTTTTTGTTTTTTTTTTTTTTTACATTTACAACAACCAAAATTTTAGCATCTAACCAGTCACAGGTGTGAGCCACTTGAATTTTCTTAATATTAGACACCAAAATGGTCATCCTACATTTTGATGATGGCATCAGGGAAGATCACTGAAAAGTAGGTTCTCTAATGCCTAATAAGTTCTGTAAATATTGCATCAGTATCTTTGCATTCTTATCTAGCAATGTTTTACTCTCAATGTCCTAAGTAACTACTGTTTTGAATTAATATCCTCCTCCCTTTTCAGCTTCCGTGTAATTGAACCATAACACACAACACATGAATGATTTACTACTTCTTTTGATAAATAAAAAAGCGTAAACTTAATTTTCTAAATTGAAGTAACTGCTAGAAACATCTGACTTCCATATTCTATCCAGATGACTAGGATGATTCACTTATTAACCTCTTATTTAATTGTTGGTTTCTGTTTGCCTGTCTTTTTAAAATTGGTATCATTAATGAGTTCATCCATTATACTTGATGAGACGTTTTCTTTTATTAAATCTATCAATAAAGTTTAAGAGCTTTGGTGTTCAACACCAGAAATAAATTGGATTTATATGATAACTTTTTCAAATTTATGCAGAAATGTTTTGTTTAAAAGTCTGATGAATTTATACCTTGTAGTAATGATGGTGATAGGCTTAAAGTATTGAATAATTTAAGTTTGCATGTCAGATAAAGTATATCTTAACTGTTGAAGACTCTTCTTTTTTGTTTCATTGACAACTAATTGATGCAGAATCTTTTGACTTTAATTTAAATTATATAGTAACTTTGGTTATTAAATATGAAATTCAATAGATAAAAACTGGCTTCTATCTGAATGCAATAGAATTTAAATTGATGGCTTCTGCTATCCAGAAATAAGATGACTTTTTATCTGGATATGAGAGATAGAAAGAATTTGTTTTAGAGCTGGAAATACCAAAGACATTTAGTCTCCCAAGTTATTATGCTTTACTTCAACACATTTTCAAGGCCGCATCATGGTTACCAGTCCTACAATTTTGTTAGCTTTTTAAAATAATACTAGCATTACTAATGTTTTAGGCATCTGATAGTTTGATATAATACTAGGTTTTCACCTAACTGAGAATCTGATTGATGATTATATGTAAGGCCATGTTGTTTCTTTATTTACCCTATGACATGCTTCACTTATAATTCAGTCATGACTGTTCATTTTCAGTGGGTGGTGGTTTATATGTATAGTGAATGTAAGAAAAAAACTATAAATGACTGCTTCCTTTAACCAGGAAGAAAGGCTATAAATGAAAAGGTCAGCTTCTTGGATATATATATATAGAAAGAGAAAGCCAGTAGACATTAAATATATTTGTATGTCAGATGAACTTCAGTGCAGCTGTGTTGAAAGTGGACAACACAAACATCTATAAAGAATTCAAAAATATGAAACATTCTGATACGGTCTTATCACAGAGGTATTCAGGGAGTAAAGAAATGTTATCTGCTTTTCCCAAACAGAAATAATATAGTATCTAAATGTTTAAAAGTTTACATATTTTTTATTTACACTTTTAAATCACAACAGATTATTTATTATTTGTTTGTTTGTTTACTTTCTACTATTTCTACATTGTGACCAGTACAGATAAGCATCACATCTTGCAATCCATAAGACATTTCCCCTACACTCTGGAAACGTTCATTTTGATTTTGTTATTTCTTATATCTTGAAAACCTGAGAAAATAAATCAAGACTGCAACAATAAAGAATTATTTGTTTGCAAATAAACCTAAAAGCTTTTAGCTTGTATCCAAATGTATGCATTTGTGGAATTGCGCTGCAAGTTTGAGCATGCCTGCTTGGGTATTTAAATTTTCGTCTATCTATATCCATCTCCATGAAGCCATTAGTTACTGTGTAATTAATGAGACAGGAAAAGCTAAAAATATGGCATGAAAATCCAATAGCTTGGGACTTGGGTGTCAGTGATTGTCATATGCCCCTCTCTTGTGTTATCTTGTATTATCAGATATTGATAGAAAATAGGAAAGAACAACATCAGACCACCCTATTCTGTGCTGTTAAAATTTGTGTTGTTTATTTTTAAGAAAACATCAGGTTACAATAGAACTAAAATAAATGGCAACAAGTCTTGACAGTTAGCCATCTCTCTGGTTATAAATAGATGGCTGGTCTGTGTTGAAGATTTCTAAACGGTAACACTACAGAAGTGGTAAATATTAATTCTGCATTGTTTATTTGCTTGTTTTTTTAAAAACTTTTTTGTATATACATATGTTTTTATTTTTTCGCTAATTTCTAAATAATTTGTAGTAATTAAATATTTAAGGAAAAATTTAGATGCTTGAACATTTGAGAGAAATGTATTTGAGCTTTTTAAACTGTTTTTACATCAACTGTAGAATTTTTAGGGGAAACATTTTACATTAATATAATTTGCGTATTATTTTACACTTGTAGAATGTACTCTCTAACTGTGCATATAATTAATTTTTCTAAAATTTTGCTTTATTAATCATCACCTAAATGATTCTAGAGGTTTTGTATGATCTTTCATCTTCATATCGAGTCACGAGAGAAGAATGAGTGATGTTAGCCACTGCTATTTCTGCAACACTGTCCAACTTTAGATGGTCATTCTCAGTGTGCAGTTGTTAGATCATCATTTGGCAATAAATGAAGATGTGATTTTGCTACTTTTTTTTTTTTTTTTCAGTGTCAGGTTAGTTTTGCTACCATGAAGCATTATGGAATATTAGCCCATTTTTTCATCACTGGCTGTCAATTTACAGTGAAAGATTAAAAAAAAAAACATTGTGCCTAATATTATGCATAGTTGGCATTCAACACAAGAAGGTGATTTTGATACCAGATTCATACTAGAATCTTTAAATGGGATAACTTACTGAAATCTCTTAATTCTTCTCGTCATTTGATAAAGTCACCTTTTAATGATTAACAGAAAAGATAAAATCCATTGGCACACTTGTAGGCGTACACGTTTGTTATAGTCTCTGAAAAATTGAAATAGCAGGTTACCTTAGAGCATTTATTGCATCCTCTGCCTTATTTGATTTCTGACTAAAAATGTACACTAAGGTTGATAATGAAAATGACAGAAAAGGAATTATAAAACATGAGGTCGCATCATTGGATGCTTTTGTTTATTGGATAAAAATTCTGTTACCAAATTATAAAATACTCAAATGTGTCTCAGTTTGTTGTACTACTACATAGCTGTTATCTAAAAGAAAGCACGTTCAGATATTTGTTTTCCTAGAACTTTATGGAATAGATCTTTTATTTTGATTATGTTAGGGATGTTCAGATAGAACCAAGATTTGATAGCATCATCATAATTGTATTTAGCCTCAAGCTTTATTTGAACATTCTTGGTATATCTAACATTTTATACAATAGACAACTTGGAATTTACAATTGAAGGAAATTCAGTCTTTTATGAAAAACAGTTTTTGGTAGTTATATTTATATAGTTTCTCTAAAAGCCATTTTTAGAAGTGATTTATGGAAAAGTAAGGATAGGTGCAATAGACCTACATTTACCTTGAGTTTATTCCCCTCCATGTTTACATTGTTAATTATACAGGCAAAAATTTTATCTAAAATCACACTAATGTAAATAAAAAGAAAAACATGACTTTAAAGCAAATTTCCTAAAATGAAAACTTCAGTATAAAATTTACATTGAAAACATAGACTGGATTTGTTTGCATGCAGTAATTCCAAATTGAATACAGATGTCTGTATAGTCATCGTATCTTCTCCTACACATTATTGTATTATGGCGCTAAAGTAAGCACACCGCACGTGGCTGGGTTGGCCAGCTTTGAGTGAGCCCTCTACTCCAATCAACAGTCGCTGCTGTGAAACCGAGTTCAGTTGATTTGGTGCAAGTGGCCTACTAGCAGTTCAGACAAGTTGTGTGTTTTAATTTTACTTACAAGATTACAAAGGATCCTTTTCTCTTTAGACTTTGAAAATTGCCCTGCATCAAGATAGGCTTACAGCTGTAAGACTTTGATGCCATCTTTACAAGAATGTTAGTTACTCATAAATGAGCCACAAGGTAGTGGCAGCATTTTTTTTTTTTTATATTACTGACAGTTTTTTGTTAGACTGATAGGAAGAACTGGTAAAATAAATGTGTACTGCACTGGGATACAGTGATAGACCGCAATAAGTTCCCGGTGAGTTGTCAAGACTCACAATAGAGAATACATACTTTTAGTGTAATCAGTGTATTAAAAGAGTGAAAGCAAATGCTTTAATTCTGTGCATTGCATAAACTTCACCTTAGGAATTTATTTGCTACTCAGCTTTAAAATAATTACTGCCAGACTAAAAATTAATATTTATCATTTTCTTAAATGAATGGATAACAACTAACTTGATGATGTGAGTTTAGTTTTCAGGGTGGCATAGAAGTGTTACTTTTTAGTTAACAATGGCAGCTGTGTAACTTGAAACAACTAACTAGTGGCTTACAGATTTAGCATGTGGAAAATATGCCAAAAGAAAATATATTTGGATTTTTTTGTTTTTTAATGGATTAAAAAATGACTACATTAGCTTCCATCTGGAAAAAAAAAAAGTTTTTGGCTTTTAATTATCTGTATTTCTGCTGTGCATCTACATATACACGTGTTGTGTGTGATAACATCTGTCAGTGCTTCACTGGTGATGCTTCATCAAGCAGATGTTGTGCATTTGGCTGGAAAGATGACCCATTGGTCTGAGATTTTCACAAATTGTGAAATACCAAAGACCTGGACAGTATAAGGTAGCATGACCTGCATCATGCCTTGTGAAAATAAATCTGGTTGGAATCAGACAAACTAATCAATGTGTGTTTTCTCAATTACAGTAGGTTGGGTATTTTTTGGTACCTGGGTGTGTGATTATGTCATCACTGCTCATTATCGGATACTTAGTAACCTGATAGAAAGAAGAAGAGCCAAAAAAAAAAAAGCATAACATTGTACAACATCCTTTTATATCAGGCTATGAAAACACTGATGGGAAAATTCTGAGGTATTCCATTCAACTTGAATCTGCTGTGTACCAAAACACAATCTACTTTTGAGATTTCTTGTAATTTTTTTAAAAAAAATATTATCCTTGGATTAACATTCAGGTTAGTGTACTGTTTTTTTTAAAGATATTTTATGATAAAAATTAGATGTTAATTATCTTGTTTTTAAATTTACAGTAGAATAACTTCCACGGATTTAGTATTTTTAAAACTGTTCTGCCTCTACCAAGCATAACTTCAAAACAAACCAACAGTAAATAATAGATTTGTTAGGTGTGTCCTGTCACCGTGGTGATGGGGGGAAATATTAACTATCCTGCTACCTTCTATCACTGATAAATTCTCTTGAAAATCAGCTGGTGGCATTTCTGTTTTTTTTATTCCTTTCCATTAAAAGGAAAGAATATGAAGAAGCAAGTAAAAAAATCGCCTTTACAAATAGGTTGTGTTCACATTACCATGATTTGGTCTGTTTTACTTCCGTGTCCTACAGTCATTCCTGCCTTTGAAATAAGCATTAGCTGTGGTTGAGATGCCAGAATTATCTTCAGGGACTCCCAAACTGTCAAAGGGAATTTAGATTTTCTGGATATTGCTGTAGTCATCGTTTGTGCACATGTTGAACATGATTTGAGAAACTATATTGTTGTTGTTTTGCCTTATTTTAAGCTGGTTTGGGGGACAACTCAAAACGGTATCAAGGCAGTGGACTGGTGAGAATGAGTGCTGGCAGCTTGTTGGATACATTGAGGGTGCAGAGGAAACTTTGAGATCATGGGGGAGGGGATAGATACAAAGTTAGCAGACCACCATAAAAAGGGCCAAAAAAAGCTGGCGATGTTTTGCTTAATGTTTATCTCCAGTAGCCTCAGCACAAAACATTTTTGTTAATGGAGGGTACCAAACTTCTAATGAGGGAAATGAATTATGAATCGCCTTCCTTCTCTCACCTTACCCACTAGTAGTAGTATATGGACTATTAAGTTTAAAGATAAGATTGGTAAGTTATCGTTGATGTTTGTTATTTACCAACAAGATATTCTGTCATGATTGTGTTGGTTCGTTTTGCATTTTTTAATAAACCTCAACCCCATAGTCCAATTTTTTTAGGTGCACCATGAGGATTCCAGCATCAAAATGTTCTATACAAATTGGCTACAGCAAGAATTCAGTCAGTTGATAATCCATATTTTAGAATCAGTTATCAAAAAGAGCCAGGACATCACTGTGGTCCAGCTTATACAAGACTTACAGTATCTAATTTTTTACTGATTTTGCACTGTCCAACTACCAATGAGAATATTTATTCAATTCACGGATATTGATGAGAACAGTGTATTTTTAAAAAAAATAAGGGTTTAAAACTTACAGTATCTCCTCTCAACAGAAATAGCATCTAGCAGCCTGTTTTGAGGAATATTTATGCCTCTGTGATCTGATCTGGAAAAACTTTCCAGATAGAATAATTTCTTGAGGTACCTGATACCAGTGATCCATGTGTTTCTGTGTGCACCAGTAGCACATAGAAAAACTTAATCTTCCCAAAATATTTATAGAAACTTCAGCCATGTCCCATTATCATGAAAATGTCTAAAGTTAACCTAGGAAACTGGGGCCTTTTCAATTTGTTCTGCATAACTTATATATTTATTACTAACTCTAGTTAAATCTTATCCAAGTTATGTATTATCCCTTTATTTTATTGATGATTTATTTATAAGAACCAGAGTTAACAAAGTTCTACTATTTATATCATTTTGCTGCAAGATTATTAAATAAAATTTTAAACCATAAATGCTATATTTAAAAAAAAAGATTTTTTAAACAGAAAATCAAATCAGTGATTATATCAAAAGCTGAATTAATGTTTTTTTTTCTTTTTAATGGTGTCTTGTTTTCAGTGTTTTTCTTTAATTTAAAAGGATAAAAATATGGAAACTCTAGTTTGAATTTAAATTTAGTGAAGTTAGCATCCTCTTTAGGGAAAACAATGTTTAATTGTAACTTTTTCTGTACATAAACAAACAAGTTAGCCATTTAAGCTATTGAAGCTAACCAAACCTAAATAGAATCACTTCTGCTTACTAAATGTATGACCATCTAGTTTAGTAATCATACAACAGCAATGTGTGAGTTTATTTACCTGAAATTGTTGGGCATCAACCATATCAGATTATATTTCATGTAACATCAACAAAGTATGTTTAGTTTGTTTAGCACATGGAAGAGATTTATTTTGAAGCACACTTTTACAGTGTTTATTTTTTACCCTTTTTTGCATTTTACAGAAATAGCAGCAGGACGCTGTTTCATAAGTATCTGAGGTCCGGAAGAGTGATTATAATTCTCCAGTTTCAGACCAAGCAGTTACCCAGGTAACACTGAGTATCTCAAACTTTTTATAACCTGATAGCAGAAACCCATAATTTAAGAAGTTGGTAATACAACCACTTATGTAGATCCATTTCATTGAGTATTTGATCTTTCCAAAATATTATGATTGCACATGCAATAAATCTAACACCAAAGTTTAAAGTAAAATTAGATTCATTGTTATTGTTTATCAAATAGCACCATTTATTTTTTAAAAAGTAAGATAATAGTTATCTGCTCTTGATTTGTATGAATACAACAAGCAACAAAAGAAAATTCATTTTGTTTTAAATATAGTTGGACTATTATAATCGCTTCTGCAAGCAAAAAGTAGGTTTTTTTCATAAATGTTTTGATTAATTGTCATTTACCCCATTGAATTGGAAGTGGTTTTTAAATATATATTAAATATTGAATACTTCATTGTGTGATGGACTTCTGATAAAATTAAATCTGAATAATCTTAAATAGATTTAAAAAACAAGAGTGATAAAATTATTTCACTTTATGTATTTGCATCATGTGTTCAGTGTATTACACCAAGGTTTCTGCATGGAACAGGGTCTTTTATTTCTTTACTTTGATCCCTGGTGAGTGACATAGGTTTAGGCAAGGATATCTCTGCAGTTCATGAGAAATGATGATGATGTGGGAAACTGACCTGAGATGTTCATGGTTCTCCAGCCCCTGGAATCCTTGCACATGCATGGATCACTACCAGCTAAATAAAGAAAGATCATTCTACTAGTCTAACATGGCCACAGACATGTCAACCACTACACTAACCTTGAGAGAGTTTGATGGAAAGAGGACACATCTGAAGAGATGATCAAAACTTATGAAAACAGAGCTATTAGAATCCACAGTGGTTGGTTTTGAATTATTAAACAATAACCATGGAAATTAAATGAAAAAAGTATGTTGAAATATTTAGAACTGTTGAAAGAATAACAATAAAATTTTGTGAATACCAAGTTATTGTGGAAAGAAGAAGGATCTATAATTACCTTTCTGTGGGTGTGTGTGTAGGGGGGTTGACATGGTAAATTATACTTAGTATGCTTCATGTGTACAGAAGTGGATATTTCTTTTGTTTATTGTCAATTAGGTGTGTATTGTGTCAGTGGGAGTTCAACTTTCTTATGTAATCTGTAGGTAGCATTTTCATTACATACAGTCTCTCTATAACAATAGAATGCCAGATGTGCTACATGCTTTACGTACCCTGTAGTTTAATTCTGTCTAGATTGTATCCGAGTCATGGAAGAGTTCTGGTGTTATGGCTATGATTCTCCTCTTAATTTTGTTCAGTTAAACAACTTGAGTGGAGCTCCATCTTCTTTAAAAACAGAACTCCTTTTAGAAAAGCTTACCATTCATGCAGGCTAGAAAAAGCCTTTTTCTTAAAGAAGGTTGATAAATAAATAATAAACTAGGCTGAATTTAGCATCTATGTAGTGAATGCTTTATTTGGTAATCCTCCTTGTAACAGCAGTATGGCCATTATAGCTGTATTAATAAGAATTCTTCAGACTTGGAGATAAACATTGCATGACAGCTGGGGAGATATTGGCTCATCTCATCAGGGGAGGCTAAAAATTAAACCAGTGGTGTTAGAAAAAAAATTGTTTCTATCTTTCTGCTGCATATCCTTGGTAAAAACACCCGATTATGTTGCTGAGATTCGAATGTTGTTTTGTTTTATTTGCCAGATCTACAGTTGATTGCTAGGGATCAATTTTCACACTTCACTTCACAGCTTGAGATGTCTAACTGTTGGCTTTAGACAGCATTGTTTTCCCAATCTGACAGAAATAGTCAGTTTCCAGGATATTACTCACTAACTGTACCACCCTGACCATCCAGCTTATTACTCATGACATAACTACTTGTATCCTGAGTTTTCATGCCTTTTAAAATGCACCTATATACAGCCAGAAACTTATTTACATGTCACATAGTAAAGTAGGTTTGTGTATTTAATTTTGATGAGTCTCTCATATCTAATTCATGCCATAGATTAAACTTGTCATTATTTCTCTGCTGAAATGTTTCTGTAATGATATAGGATGGTGCTTATATCCCCATTCACTATCATTTATAAAAATGTTCAGGAATAACATGCACACACATCATCATCATCATAATCATCATCATCTATTGATGATCCAATAGATACGGATGTTTGTATTTTTGTGTGTAGATTCTCATTAAAGAGAAGACAGCAGTTTGTTAATAATTGTGGTTGCAGCTTTAAAAGTTTGAATAAATTAATATAACTAGAAGTTATAGAAAAACACCAAAGCAAGGATGGGCATGGCATTCTTTTTCTGCTTTTCAGGATTTGGCAGTACACTTTTACTGGAGCTCTAATAGAGCTGGGTTGTACACCAGCTTTGAGACACTGCATTGTGGGAACAATTTCTTGATAGTCAGCTTATAAAAACTTTTTGAGATTCTGCACAAACTTGCTTTGTTTCCTTACTATACAGGTGCATCTCAAAAAATTAGAATATCGTGGAAGAGTTCATTTTTCTCTGTAAGTTAATTCAAAAAGTGAAATATTTCAAGCCGTTTTTTGTTTTAATTTTGATGATTACAGCTTACTACTCATGAAAATCAAAAATCCACTTTCTCGAAATATTAGAATATTTCATAGATCAATAATAAAAAAAAGGATTTATAATATAAAAATGTCAAACTTCTGAAAAGTATGTTCATTTATGCACTCAATACTTGGTCGGGGCTCCTTTTGCATGAATCACTGCATCAATGTGGCGTGGTATGGAGGCGATCAGCCTGTGGCACTGCTGAGATGTTATGGAAGCTCAGGTTGCTTTGATAGTGGCCTTCAGCTTGTCTGTATTGTTGGGTCTGGTGTCTCTCATCTTCCTCTTGACAATACCCCATAGATTCTCTATGGGGTTCAGGTCAGGCAAGTTGGCTGGCCAAAGAAGCACAGTAATACCATGGTCAGCAAACCAGTTACTAGTAGTTTTGGCACTATGGGCAGGTGCCAAGTCCTGCTGGAAAAGTAAATCAGCATCTCCATAAAGCTTGTCAGCAGACGGAAGCACGAAGTGCTCTAAAATCTTCTGGTAGAAGACTGCATTGACTTTGGACTTGATAAAAAACAGTGGACCAACACCAGCAGATGACATGGCACCCCAAATCATCACTGACTGTGGAAACTTCACACTGGACTTCAAGCAACTTGGATTCTGTGCCTCTCCACTCTTCCTCCAGACTGTGGGACCTTGATTTCCAAATGAAATGCAAAATCTACTTTCATCTGAAAAGATGACTTTGGACCACTGAGCAACGGCCCAGTTCTTTTTCTCCTTAGCCCAGGTAAGACGCTTCTGACGTTGTTTCTGGCTCAGGAGTGGCTTGACACTAGGAATGCGGCACTTGTAGCCCATTTCCTGGATTCGTCTGTGCATGGTGGCTCTTGATGCACTGACTCCAGCCTCAGTCCACTCTTTGTGAAGCTCCCCTAAGTTCTTGAATTGGCTTTCCTTGACAATCCTCTCAAGGCTGCGGTCATCCCTCTTGCTTGTGCATCTTTTCCTACCACACTTTTCCCTTCCAGTCAACTTTACATGAATATGCTTTGATACAGCACTCTGCGAATAGCCAGCCCTTTCAGCAATGACCTTCTGTGGCTTACCCTCCTTGTGGAGGGTGTCATTGAGCGTCTTCTGGGCAACTGTTGAGTCAGCAGTCTTCCCCATGATTGTGGTTGTGTGTACTGAACCAGACTGAGAGATTCATGGTATTTATACTGCATAAATATTGATTTACTCAAGCTCAAAATGGAATATTATAATATTTTGAGATAGTTTTTTCTATTTTTTTTATCTGTAGGCCGTAATTATCAAAATTAAAATATGCTTGAAACATTTTAGTTTACATGTAATGAGTCTAGAATATACACAATTTTCACTTTCTGAAATAAATGACAAAAAATATTGAACTCTTCCACAATATTCTAATTTTTTTGAGATGCACCTGTAGATGATCTGTTAGTGGAAATTCACACTATAAATTAAAGTTACTATTTACAGTTAAAAATGCACTCACAAGCATTAATTTCTAAAGTTCAGTGAAAACAATACCCATTGAATTTTATGACTTCATTTCTCCTGTTACTCAAATACTATCTCATGTTTTTCCAGGTGGGCTTTTAATATTTCTGTTTGTTTTTTTCCAGTACTTTGAAAGCTGTTTGGTCAACTTTATTGAAAGGTATATAGACCGAGTGCTCAGTGAAAGCTTCATTTTCACGTAAGTTTTATATAAAATAGCTTTTCCTGCACCACATCTTTGTTACATTTCTCTCAGTTTAAACCCACTCTTCAATTCTTCGTTTTCTTTTTATACTTCAAAATTTCTAAGCTAACATTTGAAGCATCCTTGCTACATTAAAAAATATCCTTTTGTTAGGAGAAAGTGTTTGCTTAAATATTTCTTTTATTTCTCTAATCTAGGGTTGGATTTAAAATCAGAGATGCTAAAATACTCATATCTAATAAGTAAAAAAAATATCCAATTTATAAATTAAATGTAATATTTGTTCTGCATCAAAATGTTTTCAGAAAACATTCCTATTTTGTCATATAAAGAATGTTACCAAAACAGTTCTTGATTATTCCATGCAGTCAAATTAATTTAGTTTTGGTTTTACATGGCATCAGGAGCTATGATAGCTTATATAAGGTCTCACATACCCAAGAGATGAGCATGGCTAATTAATTACTTTAAAACTAATTTATGCAACTAAATTTTTGCAGAATAATCAAGATTATTCGTGAATGTTCAAAAACTAGTTTTAATTCAAGAATATTTAGGAACAGTTTTAGACTCATTTACTTAGCTCTAGAATTCTCTCATGAATAATCAAGAACTATTTATTCATTAATGAGAATAAGGGATTTGCTGAGTCATTATCTGTGCTTCAAGAAAGTAAATATCACAACTTCTGATGTGGTACGTAAATATTAATATTTATCTCCAGTAGTGTCACTAACTTGGATTCTTTTCTAGTGGTGTAAGCAATTTTCTTCCAAACTCATCACCTGATGAGTTATCTTGTTTCTAAATTCTTAAAATATTTGCTATCAAATCAGGGCTTGTAAAGTATAGCTGATGAAGATTCAGTGATGTACATTGTTACTCTAGGGCACCTTAAATGGAAGTTCAGTGTCTGGAGTACCATTTGAACTTTACATAATAGATTTTTTTTTTCCTTGAACTGCAGTTCCCAGTAGTGAATTAAGTTCGGTTCCTGAAATAATTTCTGAAGAGGTCATGTGGTAATTAGACCAGCTAGACCCCATACATTTTGTCATTGTTTCAGAAAAACAGTTAACAATGGTGTTAATAAAATACACATGTTTGAGTAACATGAGGGTACAAGGAGTCAGACAACAGGTTTCTAACACCGCACCACCTCAGTGGTTTGTTTTTTTTTGGGGGGGGTTGTGTATGTGTGGGGGGGGCAGGTATTTTGATTAGCCAATTGTCTTATTTCTGGGCTGGCCCTAAGGGAGGGGAGGAGGAACAGATTTTTTAACTACAATACAGATCATCTGGAGTACCCAGGTATTTGAGCAGCTGTTAGAGTTCCAGCAGTCTGCTAGCCAGGCTATGAATGGATAGATAGTGCTCACACATTTCTGTGGCTCTCCATCTGCCGCTCATTTTGTTTAGCTAGCTGGCTGCAGCAACTGGTACCAGTTAATTTCTTATATTCTTCTGTGTGGCACAGACAGCCCTGTTATTGTGGAGTGAGGAAAGGGGAAGGAAAAAACATTTGCCACTCTGAAAATATAATTATAGGATTTTATGGCTGCATGGATTTGGTTTTTACAGATAGTAAGACATAAATTGACCAGGTAGAGTAGAAACATCTTGTGGACTTTATTGTCTACATCCCGTTTTTGGTTCTCTCTCTCTCTCTCTCTCTCTCTCTTTTAAGTCATTTCAGTGAGAAATGTTTGTATTTGATAAATGAATTTAGTTACATTTACAGAATTATTCTGTACACAGACAGTTTGGTTTGGGGATTTTTTTTTTTTTTTTCCAGATGAAAAAAACGTGTAGTGTTAGATAGAATATCCACAGTTCTGTTTTCCTTGTATCTACAAATACATTGCATTAATTGAGGATAATTAGCTTTGACTTTTGACAGCCTGTAGATAAAAACAGAAAGCTTTGTTGTTGTTTTTTAAAAGCTTTTTCCATAATTTACTTATTTTAAAGAAATTAGGCTAAGAATGAGGAAATGACATTGTCAATGAAAGCAAATGTTGGCAAGAGATAAGTAGAAAAGAATTTAGAACTTGTTTTTTAATAGCCCAATGTAATGTAAAACTAATAATAACAGTGCTGAACCATGGTCATGCAACTGTATTGTTCTTGTTAGAATGTTTCTACTATTATTTTCTTCCTTTTACTCTTGAGCACTTGTATTGTAGCCCGGCCATGAAACAAACCTGTAAAAAGTATAGAAACAAATTTTGGGAAAATTTTGAATTGATCATGGAGACTTGTGCATCGTTTCAGCTTGTCTTTAACCCTGTTGGTACTGGTAGAAAGGTACTTCTTCTAGGGCCCTTGTTGCTATAAGATTTTCTTGTTTGCACATGTTTTGCTGTGGCTACATAGGATAATGCACAGGTAAATAAGAAGAGAAAATAAAAACCGTTTTAGCAAGAGAATAATAATGATTGTTTTCTAATAATAATTAAATGAGAGAGAAAATTGGAGGCATAACTTTGAATGCAAAAAAAAAAAAAAACCAAAAAAAATATAAGTTAACCAAATGGCTGCTTTCATTAATTTCATCATATTTATGAGATTAACAAAAAGAATTAATTTTTTTTAAATATGTATAACCTATAAACTGTCTGGCAGAGAAATGTAAAAGAAGAAATGGATTTAATTTTGCAAAGAAGCTTATAGAATTCACATTTTGGCAGAGCAACTTTCTAGTCTAGACTGTTGTGGTTTGCAGTCTTGTACACTGGAATGGTTTTTATATAAGCTTATTTAAAAAGAATAAGATCAAAATTTTGAACTGGGCCTAAAATGTTCTAAACAGGAAAATGTGGATGAAAAATAAGCAAATGAGTTTGGTATCCATCTTAATAATGTCCTCCATGCTGTTTCTTAGTGCACCCACAGATATTTTCCTTTTGTATCTAGGTTAACCCTTCTATTAATGTTTCAGAGCAGTTTATTCATCACCAGTTCCCACCAAGCTTTAAAAATCCTATAACATTTTGTAACTTTTCCTAGTTTAGTGTCGTAAATGGATAATGAGAAGTAAACAACTTTGACATGATGTTTAGTTTTTCTAGTATTGATCTCAAGTGCAAATGATATGACCTGAAACAATGGAAGTGACAGAAATCTCAAGAGTTAATAATAAGAAAAGAAAAAATTTTCAAATCTCAGTAGATATAAAGAAGCAGATACAGGGAAAATTAATTTTGATAAGCATGGAAAAAACTAAATGAAATGCTTTTGACAGTTTGTTGATACATGTGCTTTAGCTCTACCTAAATAATTTTGGTCATTACTGTCAAACGGACTTTCAAAAATACATTGCTTAATTTAGGAATAAGAGAATGAAAGCAATATTGTAAACACTCACTCACTCACACTCACATGGACAGGCAGACATGCACAATAAATTTCTTTCTCTTTCAAAAACATGGATTTCCTCTAAAATGTCAACTTTGACGTCAGTATCTGGAGTTAAAGTTATAGAACAGAAAACTTGTATCTCTCTGTAGCTGCTTTCAGTAGTCTAAGAATGTCGTATCACCTGTATTGGATATCTTTGTTTTGTTTGAATTTGACAGGTAGAAAATCAATATGTGGAAGTTCTTACTCATTCGTATCTGCACCTGCTACTTGACTTTCCTGAGTGTTCATATAATGGCCATTAGTATGGATCACTATCATCATTATAAATCAATGACAAATATTTTAAAAAATATTTCTTTGTCATATCCAGACATCACGCACCTTCATAGCATTGGAAAATCAACCAAAGGTAAGTTAGTTTTCTTTTTAAAAAAATAGCTTAGTCACAAATTTCTGTACTTGAATATTTGTTATTTTTTGTTTGACATGAGTTTTGGTTTGCACCTCTTTCTTTTTGGAACTAATTGTATATTACTACACAAATGTTTTAGTTTTGGTTAGTTTAAAAAAATATCTACCTGCTCTTGATCAGGCAGGGCCACCCGATTGATTCATTCATTGGTCTTGAATATTGAAGCAAGATGCTATTTGTGTTCAATATAATTTTACTTAAGTGATCCAGTTATTTTGAATAATACTGTCTACCTATCTGTCCTTTTCTGGCATTTTATGATCCATTTATCTTTTGTAAATTCTTTTCTGGCAAGAGAAATAATCAGATATTACAAATTAACTCACCTTTTAACTTATCAGAAAATGAGAGACAGCATATATGTAGATATTTAAACTTTGTTCTATTTTATATTTTACATATTCAGAGTATAAATTTTAACCAAGTTTCTTTCTTTTATTTTCATAAATACAATCTTCACTGTATAAAAATTTTTAATTTTTAGCTGAATTCTCTTGTCTTCTTTAGATATATAATATCTCTAATATTCTCATGCAGAAAGTTTTGTTTGTTTTTTTTTTGTTAGATATAAATTTTCCTTTATTTATTAATCGCAAGACAGACCAGCATGTTTCTGTTTTATACAGAATCTCTGTCACCAGATTTTTTCTGATAGTGTTTCATTCACCAACTTTTTTCATTGGCTTATCATCTGAGAAGCCCAAAACTGAACTTGTTTTTAATTTCTTCAAGCGTAGAAGCATAAATACTTATTGAAACGTAGTTGCTGTAGAAGTGCTTACGATGATGGCCTTGATCCTTCAATGAAGGCTGCTTGAAAGACAGTTGTAAGTTATGACAATGCAAAAACTAGTTTACTACTAACTGGTAGAAAAAGGGAAAAGACTCAAATGTATGTACATGATGATGACGAAGAGGAAGCAGGAAAGATTAATTTAATTTGCAGAAGTACCTCAATGTCTGATACCAGTAATCCAGAAGAGCTTTCTGCCATTACATAGCAATGGAAATTTTCCCCATGGTTGGGCCATTTGACTCGCATACAGATCCTGCTATGGTTCAAATTATATTGATCCATTTAAAGAGAAAATAGCTCAATTGTTTCAAGATAGTGGTGAAGATGATGCACAGAAGATTGGACAAGATAGAATGCGTGAATACCTAGTCAATAAATATCCCCATTGTATAGGTATTCTGGCTGAAAAGGACAAATGACAAGTTATGTTTACTTTGCTACAAAAATATTGCAAAGGTGGATCATCATTTTCTACCAGAGGCATTAAAGCTCATCTCCAACGTCTTAGCAACCTTTATATTGAGTTTAATAGTGGAATTACACCAATAAATTGCTCTATAAATCTGCAAGCAATGATGTCCTTAACCAAATGACATATCCCAAACTAAAAAAAAATGCTCCATATTCTTCATCCAAGATATTCTTCATGAAAACCGAAATGAAAAAAATCTAAGGGTGTATGTGTGATTTAATCTATTAACATGCTGTTTTTACCAGCCATCGTAACTACTTCAAAAAAGTTAAAGTAAATGTGATCATCTTTTTTGTCATTTGAAAGTCAAAGAAGACAAGTCTGGAGCCCCAGAGTGGGACTATACTTGACAGCTGTCTCAAGAGCTGGGTGTTAATAATACACACTAAATCTGAACTTATTTCAAACTTTTTTTATAGATGCACACAAAAAAAAATAAAGCACTAAATTTATTCAGTAATTTTGTAAACTTATTAAGAGGAGAAAATTTTAAATCATGTGACTGCATAGCCACTCCCTTTTACTTAAAATGCTGTACACTTTTAGTTGGGGAATCAGCAGGATTTATGCGAATGGAGTTCAAAATTTATTTTTGTTTTTAGCATGAATTTCACATGACTTTGTAAATTAAGGTACAACAAAAACTATTTATTTGATCAGTATATACTCATCTACACACACACACACACACGTTTTAGAGAATAAAACAGCATGTCAGACCCAATAAAACTATATATGTACTTGCAGGAAGAAAGCAGTTTTATTTTTCTTTTGTATCATTCTTTTTAAAATTTGGTACAGGCAATGAGCTATGGGTCCTTGTCATTGGAGAATCCCCTGAAAAGCATGTTACCCTGAGACCAAACATCAAATATGTTGGCAACATGCATGGGAATGAGGTATGTCTGCACAGCATATTTTTCTAAATTTATTCCACATTAGCATTTATTTGAAGGATGTAAAGACATGAAAATGTGACAGCTACTTAAAAGTAATCTCATCATCTTTGTAAAGTTTAATATTCTAATCAGTACTTTCAATGTTTTCAGCAACTGTTCAACTTACCATCAACTGAAATTCCTTTCCTTCCCTTTCTTAAAAAGTATTTTTTATAATACACCATTTTCTTATCACATTTTCCCATTCTAATTCTTCTATAGAAGAAACAGTGCAGAAAATATTTTTTTCTTCTGGTTTACCATTTTGTTGTTACTCCATGGGTTCCAGGTGATTTTTGTTTATTTTTACATGTATTTAATTAACTCTCTTTTCTCTATGTTTAATGCAGCTGTTTACTTTCTTTTATCCTTAAGGCTAACTTGGGCTCTGATAGTTAAAGGAGTGGGTGGGCTGTTGATACTGTATCAGCCTGAAAATGTTGGGCCATGAGCAAAGAAGAAAAAAAAAGAAAATTCTGAGGGGGGGAAAATTGTAGGTTTTATAATCTACATTATGCTAGATTAGTTTGTTTAGTGTACGGGAACATTTTGAAATGAGATAGCCTTCATCTCTCCCCAATATCCTGATTCAGACCTGTTCTGTCTTTTGACTTGGTAGCTTACTAAATGACTTGCATGCTGTAGAATGTTCTTTATGGTTTTTTAATTTAATAGCTAGTTACCTTTTACTAAGAATCTCACAAGAACAGTATAAGTTGGTCATAAAACCCAATTTTGACAACTCTTCAAGACATGGATGTGATCTCACATTCCAAAAGACTGACAGAAGCATGCATTGTGAATTCTTATACCATTCTTCCAGCCTGTAATACTTGCTTGCTTTTAACCAAAAGGTCTTTGAAGCATCATTTTAACCCATGAACGCTGATTGTCATTCTGACCAGCAACTGGTTAGCATCAGAGATACACATCACTAGATGCATTTCTTTAGATATCTTTATTAGTTTTTCAATGAAAAATAATTAGACAAAGACAAAAAAACAAACCAACCATAAACTATTGTTATTTGAAGCCATAGAAATTTTCAAACAATACAGTATTCATTTTAAACCAAGCAAAACTGAGCAGATGAAGAACTACAGGTCTGAACTGGCAGGACTATGTTCTTGAGCAGTTTGGCATATTGCCAATATTTTTTTGATGAAAATATAATGAATTATAGAACTGCCCCTTGCCCAAACCTGATGCTTGGTTAGATTATAATTATCATTGGTCATTGTTTACTTTTGCTATCAGAGACATTTTCCTTTAATGAGAGATTACCTGTTTTTGTTTTCCTGCTTGATAACCTCACTCATTTTCCTTCTGATGTGATTTTACACTTTCAATTTTTAGAAATTTTTTTCTTTTTTCTTCAGAGCCATTGCTTGTTTTTGCTCACCCTGCTTACTGATCCCACCCTTTCTACTAGAGTTTTTGATTTTGACTACCACCTATTGGTTCCCACACCATCCACTCAACTCTGCATTTATCTATTTCTTGCTAATTAAAATGGAAACAAAAAACTGCTAAACACTGTTAACCATTATATTGCAAGGTTTTAAGTGGTTATCATTGGATGCTAATGTAGGCGTCAAAGTAGACTGATAAAGGAAAATGTGGCAATATAACTGCTGCAACATGGTGATGCTCCAGTTGTCTGGTTATCTACCCACATGGAAATAATTTTCCTAACACATGTCAGCAATATTTGAGAATGGTGCTGTTTGCAATATGTGACTTTGATGTGACCATGAAAAGTGAACAGTAGTTTGGACTGTGTGTACATAAATCAGGAATTAAGTAGATCTATTTAGTTCTTGATGTGTCAAAATTAATTGATAATAACTCTCAAATTTCTGTTTCTTTTCTCTGGGAGAACCTTGTTTAAACATGAAAGCTTCTTGCTTCCTCGTAATTACAAGACCAAACTTAGCCACTAAGAACATTAGACATATAATGATATTTACCAGATAATTCATTTAAAAAATAGCATAGTATCTTATCCTGCAAAAGATATCTTCTAACCCATCCAGAGGCGTAGCAAGGGGGTATTGGGGGGCAGTCACCCCGGGTGCAGGTCTGAAGGGGAGCAAAATTTCCTCTGGCCTATAAATTATAATGTCAATTAATAACTAGCCACCTCCACCTGTGAAATTTCCACAGTAGTTGTGAAAGGTCTTTCAGCAAGCTGAAATTAACTATGATATACCTGAGAACTTCATTGACTCAAGAACAACCGAGTAACTTGGCAATATTAAGTATTGAAAAAGACATACTCAATACCTTAAATTCTGATAGTTTGATTGATTCATTTGCAGCAGCAAAAGTACAAAAGGTTCATATATAATGTAACAGTGAATACCAGAATGCTACCTGTACAAGATCTAGTTAAATATATGCACAGTTTTGTAAACTAATAAAATTTATTTGTAAACATAAATCGTATTTCATCAATCTGTTTCGTAATACATGTACACCACAGGTGAGAGAGATTACTCTAGCTGTGTGACTTTGAACGATACTGGATGAAATAAATATCAAAATGGTTCACAATTTAACAAATTATGTAAGTAAACCTAGTAGGCAATACTTCCTCATTAGTTTCAGGTTTACAGTTGTGATATTGTGAGATGTTATATTGTGACTTTAAATTAGCTCTTTATAAGGCGGAGATTAATTCTTTGTGATTGTCATGGGCGCCAAAAGGGTCTTTGCCCCCAGGTGCCGAGAACCCTTGCTGCCCCCCCATCTTTGTAACCTTTATTTCCTTATAAAATGGTATTATAGAAAACATTGATGTTATGCAACCTAATTTATTTTCAGATTATTTGGTGGTGTGAATGTTTAAAAAAATAATTTCAGATATTATTTTTTACTTAACCCAAAAAAAAGGTCTTACATCAGCTTTTCTGTGGAGCATTTGATGAAATGTCTTATTTTAAAGGAAGTGGTTCACTTGTTTAAGATTCAGGAAACACACCACACACGTTCTTTCAGTCCTGATATTCATCAGGAAGTTCTGGAGAAATTTCAACTTTTTCCTTTTTTAAAAATTATTAAACTTTATTGAGTTATCAACAGCATTAGATATTCCAGCTTTTAGGAAGTGGGTGGCTGTGTAATGTATTTATTTGCAAAGAAAACAGTTTTAGCACATTCTTGCTATCAATCCTGAAATGCAGTTTGATTTCTAGGCTGTTGGGCGAGAACTGCTGCTACACCTTATTGAGTTGCTGGTGGAGCAATATCCCACAAACAGTACAGTTGCCAACCTTCTGAACATATCCACAGTTCACATCATGCCTTCCATGAATCCTGATGGCTTTGAGGTATCCTCTGAAAATGACTGTATAGGAGGTCAAGGAAGGTATCAAAATTTTTGGAGTTTGTTTGTTTGTTTGTTTTCATTTTTGTATCTTGTTAAATTTAGTTTTTATTTTCGTCTCTCTAATGAGCTCTCATGATGTTTAAATTAAGTTTAAAATCTGTAAAATTATATCACTGAACCTTTTGTATATAGAAATTATTCATTTTTGTGTTGTGCATAAATAAGGTAAGCATATTGTACTAGTTTTCAGTATGAAATGGGTTAAAAATGTATCTATGATAAAATGTTATACTGTTAATGACTAGCCAAACCCAAATTATTTTGAATTTTCCCCTGACATAATTTTCATAATTTGCTGGCAGTTTTACTCCAAATTTATTGTGATGACTGATTATACTATTATTATTATTATTATTATTATTATTATTATTGACACATTCTCAGCATCAGAACATAGTGCTATGAACTCTGATCTTGGTCTCAGGATCTGCCAGATCTGGCATGCCTGCAGTTATGCTCTTGCGCTACAATTGAATGGCTGGCTATACTATCCGCATTTTTAATTTAGTTATTACAACAGGCATGACATCATCATGAATTATGGAGGGGTTGGAAATTTACCAATAGGGGCTTTTAAATCTGTTTATTCTGTCACTGCTGAACTATACTAGCTAATAATTTATTTTACTTATTCACAGTTCTTTGTTGAAATCTCAGCCAACCTGTAATTATGGCCTATTGAATACAGGCAAAGAAAAGGTATTTCTGTTCACACACACACACACAACCTAGGTTATTATTCGGTTACGATGATCACACTTTACATACAGGTTTTCAGAAACAAGCAGACAGACATCTGTAATCAGTGCTAGTTATTAATGTTGTTCTAACTTGATTATCCCAAAGGTACTGATACTAGAACCAACAAAACTCTCACTGTTGACTGTGTACACAGAATAACCCTTCAAGCATGAGATGCAATTCTCTGGAATATATTTCTTTATGAAAAGCCAGAAGTTGCTGCAAGGGGCAGAGTGCTAGGCCAGTAGTAGTCCACTGGGCTGGGTTGTCATTGACTTTGATCAGCTGCAGTGAAGAATGGTACCAAGGCTTTAAGGACTGAAAATTACCAGTAAACAGAGAAATAAGTAAAAGTATACTAACAGAGATGTGCTTCTTGGTGTTTTTCTTTTGGATCGCTATGAAACGAATGGTTGGTTATTTCTTAAACTAAGCTAGTGGTAAGAGTGATGTGTGTGTGTGTGTTGTGTCATGTCTGAGATGCTGTGCACCCAGATACAAGCATGGTCAGGTATCGTCACTAACACAGGAAAATAATTAGAGTCAAGTTTGTGAAAAGCTGTCACTGGTGTTTGGTAAAATTCACCTAATAGCACACAAAGAAAAGTCGGAATGTTTGTTAGACTGTAAATGAAAGGGTTAAACAAACATTCTTAGACTGTTGTAAAGTTGTATTAATTGTCTGTAATGTTACTTAAAACCAAAGTACTTGTGATTTTGGTGAACTCTTACTTTTCTTCTTTGTGTATGTTTCACAGATGATTTTGCATTAAAATCTCTTACTATTTCGAAAATTGTAAATACTTTTATAACCCTTAAACTGAACTTACTGCAGAGTGTTACTTTGGTAATCACTACACTAAAAAAGATGCTTTATTTTTTCTTTTGAAAAACTTCGAAGATGATGCAGGAATGGTTGGAGAAAGGCATAAAGACTATGCAGGAGGAATCTGTTGCCTTTCACATAGAAAGAAACCCTAACCTTTTTTATTTTTTTTCTTAACATGAAATCATGAACCATTTCTCTGTATTTTCAAGAAGCTATGTTGGCCTGACTACAGTAAAAGCATTCAGTAATTATGTGAAATTTCTCTCATTTAGCATATTATGCTTTCACCTCACTGAAACATTAGCATAACTAATTGGTACTTATCTAGTTTAATACTTCTACAAGAGCAAGTTTCAGTTTTAAGAAATCCCTTTCATCATTGTTCAAACACATTCCTTTTTTTTCCCAACAGACAAATTACAAATTAATAATTTCCTTTATGCGATTTCCTTAATCAAACAAGAGCTGCCCGCTTAAGTATGAAGGAAGGGCAAGGTCAGTAGCACTGTCGTCGTGGCTACTGACACGTAGAAAACAAGGAATGTATGCACACGCCAGCTTTGAATCCCTGAATTACACAATTAAAGCAGAAAATATCAACAAAAAAAAAAACGGTTTAACACCATGTTTAAATTCTATTGATAGATTTTTTCCTCTCTAGTTTAGAAAACCTAAGAATTATTTTTAATTCAAAAGAGACTCTTAACTATTTTTTTGTTTTTTTATAATATTTTAAGCTGTTGCTTTACTACCTCTCGCCATTTTGTTGTTCTTTACATTTAAATTTACAAACGGCATTTTAGTTTTAAGTTTTTTTCCATGGTATTTTTGTTTATTTTGTTAAGCAAAACTTGGCATACAGTAAAAACACTTATTATGTAGGTCAGGTTGGATATAAAAAATAAAATATCTGGATTATTTTTTTATTGAGATAGAGGCTACCACACTGACTTTGCTTCCACTTGCCAATAGAGACTCTGGGATTAATTTACTTCAGCTGATTCCTCTAGGGTCTGTTTGTCAGGGTCTATCAGAGTTGGTGATTGGGCCTGATAGTGTCTGCAGATACCCTGGCAGCCATCTGTTAGGCTTCCATCTCCCTGGAGACATTGGAGAGAGATCAGATAATTGTTGTTACAGTGCCAGCATCTGGATCTATCTATCTATCTCTGCAAGTGCATGCACACAACAAACACTTTTGTGTTTAACAGTTGAAGCTGTAACTTGTTTCCTTTGGGGTTTTAACTCATTTTATTACATAACAATTATGTAGTTTATGCTTGAGTGATTCTTTGTATTTCTGATGCTAGATCCAATCTTTTGCTGTCCTAGGAGATATAGAACTTTACCATCAGAAAATCTAAACAGAAAGAATATTTTTTGAATTGTAATTTTTGTTTTATACAAAGAAAATTGATCACTGCCAAGGGGGTTTGTGTTGCATGTGTACACACACACACACACATGGAGTGTTTGGTATTCCAGTTCAGATGCCCTCTCCTCTCACCTATGCACATTGTATGAGCAGGCTAAATATTGCCAACTGTAACAGGGAAGGAGCTTACTAGAAGAGTCGGAGGAAGAGAAGAATCTCCCACAGAAGCACCTGACTAGACACCAAACAAGGCTCACTGCACTCACCCCCCCCCCCTCCTACACCAGGCACTGAACCATGGCTATGTCAACTCTCTACCCAATCTTTGCATGGCCATTATTAAATGTTTTCAGGATGTCAGAAAAGATTTTGTTGCTTCAAATCATCCCATTCCCATAAAATCTTTCCTTTACCATCAAATCTTTAAACTTTCTCAGAATTTCTGTTTCATTTCTGACCAAGTGCATCCATGCATACACTGATGGAGATGATTATTTTCAAGACAACGTCAATGCACTCATCCACTGTGTGTACATTGCATGTTCATGGTTTGAGAAAGATGATGGAGATTTCAGAGTCTATGGCCAGCTTAATCCTTGGGTCTCTCTCTCATTGGGCATCTGTGAGATAAAATGGGAATGCACATTCACCATCACAAAGCTGTCTACCTCACACCATACAATGTTAATGACCAAATGGGGAAATACATCTCAGGATCCCTCCAGAACTTTATAGATTCTATGCAACATTGCATTATGGCTTTTATTTTGGAAAGAGTATCTCAGTGCACTGTTATCAGGTGTAGGTAAGGTGGCCTGATTCACGTGCGCACAATACTACGTACATGCATATTAACCCTGCCCTAGTTGTAAAATAAATAATGGATTAATAAGATCTTGAGACTGTCATAGTTTTAGTACTGATATTATCTTTTAAATGAGAATAAAACACCATAAATTGTAGTAATGAAACAGATTAACAGAAATTATCTGTGCTGGACAAATCTATCCAGTGACTCATCAAAGCAGAAACCATCTTTACAAGACATTCACGACAGTGATGTCTGCTGCCTTGTTAGAAGCAGTTTTTGTTGAGTGATGTCAAAGTAACCTATTCAAAATGGTAACAGCCAGATTCTTTTTGCTAACACATTTACAATTTAGACTAATCAATTCTGAAACAGGAATAAAGGAAAAAGCAGCAGAAATGTTACATTGCTTCTGCTGAACAGAAACTACGGTACCTCCCATTTTCTTTTAAATTAAGGGGTAGAGTTAAATAAGTTTACTTCAGTCTATTTTAATCACCCACAATTTTCTTTCTTGCCGAACAAAGGGATGGATTAATTTGCTTTCTTCTGTCCTGCCAGCGATTACCTGCTATCCCATGTGGTAAAAACTGACATTTACAATTTTAAACAACATTTAACACGAGAATCCAATCAAATTTTCACCAGAGGTGTAAATGTCTTGACATAGATAACAAGAAAACTGTTTATTTAGGGCCAGAAATAATTGGTGTCAATGGTGGAATTTTATCCATTTAACGGCACAATCTCTGCTATGTAACACCTTAACTTGCAGAGCCCTGAAACATCACAATGTTGCTGATGTTGTTTTCTGACTGCGATCATTACCATTTTTTACAGGTGTCCTAACCATATTTCTTGTGCTGCTCATCATCATCAAATGCTTGTACCGAACAAGGCTCTGTGCTTAGGTCTTTTTTGTTTCTAAATGGAGTTGAGAGTTTATCTGAAACCAGTCTTGAGGATCAAAGAAAAGTCAACATTTACAGACGGACAGTAGCTAACAATTTGACAACCCGGGTAAACTTTCTGTAGCCCTGTATTGGGTGCGTTCATAACCCTGACAATATTGGAACACCCCTGATAGTAACGTACTGACCAGGGTAAAGGGCTGGATGATATACACTATTTTAGTGCTTGTCAAAATATGCAGATTTTTAATTTAGATAAAAATGATTGTATTAATCTTAATGAAACAAAATAATACAAATTATATATTTATATATATAGTTTATAGCATTTCTTTTTTTTTTTGCATATTGTTGATTCTAATAGTAAACACATTTGGTATATTTTCTATGGTTTTAGTTGTGGCAGCTCTACTGCCATCAAGTAGGGGAAAGGGCACATTGAGACAGGAAAGTTCTTGTTATTTATATTATGGTTATTAATTGAACTTACCTACTGTAAGAAAACACAGTGGATTATCGTTCTCTGTTCATGTTATACTGGAATAATATTTTTGTATTGTTAATACAGATAAGAATAGGAAAAAAGAATAGTCATAACTTGTTTTACTCTGCCCCTTTAGCAGGGCAGAGTGAGACACCCAATGGGGTACATTAAGACAAGGTGGAAAGAACAAGCTAGTGAATGCATTATGTATCTTGTTTTTTGGCAGTACTATGTGAAATGACATATAGATAGTCCTATATATTTTAATGCTCGAATGTATGTGATTGTTCGAAACTTATCAAGTTTGTTTAAGCTTATTAGCACACATGCAATATAAAAGTGTTTTTTCAGCGTGCTATTGACGGATATCAATCCTACTAAAGTACACTCCAAATGTATAGTGAGTCATCTGTCTCATTTTACCTCTTCAAAACTCGCATTGAATTTTGGAGCATAAATCCTCAGCCTGGTACTTTCTTCAGGCCTTTTGTACATCCACCGGTCTTTAGGTCTATCACGTGCAGAATAATTGTTGCTTAATTACGTGGATCACTGCTAATAACTTAATTTTCCTGGCATTTATTAAATTTCATTTTATGAACAGAAAACTCTACACACTTGAATATTCTTTGTTCTCACTCATTTTTGACTGCCATATATATTATCATCTTCAATTTATCAGCTCTGTTTCACTGTCACTCTTCCCTACCTATTGATGACTTTACTGCTGATGTGATCAGTAAAGGAAACACTGATGTAAGTAGCCAGAGAAAAATCTGAGATAGGATTAAGTATCCACCTTACAGTGTCAAAAAATAAATATTGGCAATAAGCACATCCAATAATTATCCTCAAGACAAATCCGGTAAATGCAACATGGTATTGCAGCAAGCGTTATATTTTATAAATTCTGTCTCTACTTTCACAACATTTAAGTTTAATCTCATGCACTCAAATTTAATTAATTTCTTCTTGCTCATTAATAATGTTATTTCAAATATTCTATTTAATGTCTAGCATAAAACTGAGTTCACTGACATTTTTAGGTGAGATTTCCTGAAGTTTGTTGAATTGGCCCTCTATATGGCAGAAGATAGAGTCTATTAGTAATCATTTCAATAAATATTCTTTAATTTTCTCTCTTTTCAGAAGATATCTAAAAGCTAATTAAATCTGGAACCATTAAAGGCAAATCTGGTTTAATGGTTTTTTTAAGTTTGAAACTTTTATGATACTGCCAGCTTGCTGATAATACAAACTGGTAGGAATGTGAGATTGATATTTGTACAAAAAATTAATTTTAAATATACCTCTAGAATAAGGCAGAAAGTATTCTTATCTACATGAATAGTTTGCACCTGATTTTTAAATAAATTGGCTGAAAACATCAGTATAGAAGAATTTGTAAATTAGATACATTCTATAATATGTCAATGTTAGTATGTAAATTATATTTAAAAGTAGACTATAATTTTTTTTTATTGCTTCTTTCTTTTATAGGCCAAATGCAAAAGGTGTAGATCTTAACCGGAATTTTCCAGATTACTTTACACACAAGAATAACAGCAACATACAAGAAGAAACTAAACATCTGATGAACTGGATACACAATACACAGTTTGTTCTCTCAGCCAATCTACATGGTGGATCGCTTGTTGCTAACTATCCATTTGACAATTATGAAAATTCTAATGGTATGTTATATTATATTGTATTTATATATTTCCTTATGCATCTATATTGTTTTCTTATTGTTTGTATATGGTAGGAAAGTTTTTAACTCTTTGTGTAATGATGCCAGAAATTAAAAGAATTTGCTTTATGGAATTGGTACCATACTTTTCGGCATATAAGTCAATACTTTTTTCTGCAAGAGCCCAGCCATCAACTTATACTCCACTCCAACATATATGGATGAAATCATAATACTAGGAACATGGAACCCTTAAGTACCATGGGGAAATTTATGTATGATTGTACGTGCATGCTGACTCAAATTCAGTTACCTCCCTTTTATTTAGTGCTTAGGGGGGGGCACAGATATCATTGTATTAGGGGAGCTTCAATTTGCCAAAGTTGAAAAAGAATATCAACTCTTACTTGAAAATGCCTGCTGTAAAGAAAAGGCAGATACTGCAGCTTTTAAACTGGAAGTGGTGAATTTTGCTGAAAACAATGGTGGAAATATGGCAGCAGAACGGCAGTATGGCATTAGTGAGAAATGTGTCCACGATTGGCGAAAAGTGAAGGATTCATTACGACAGCCTGAAAAAAGTAAACCATGGTTACAAAGCTGGATGGACCAGTGTTGAAGATCAGCTTGAAGACTTTGTTTGACACAGTGTGCTGCATGCTGTGGACTAAATACAATCCAATTACAAATTGCTGAAGAACTTGGAATACCAAATTTTAAAGGGGTCCGTCATGGTGTTTTTGTTTTATGAAAAGAAAAAGACTTAGCATTTGACAATGCACAACCATAGCACAAAAACTACTGGCAGATTTTGAGGAAAAGCTTGAACATTTTCGCAAGTTCATACAAAATGAGATTGAAGAGAGTGGTTATGTTAATGGCAATGTAATAAATATGGATGAACCACTGTTTTATAACCCTGACAGAAATTTTATACTGTTATTACTATACAAAAGTACGATCGTACTATCAACTTATACACCACTTTGACTTATATAACGGGAAAATTTACGTATTGGGATCATACTCCACCGACTTATAACCCGAAAAATACGGTACTTTCCCTCTATATACTTTATACGTACATAAAGGCCAAAAGGAATTTAACTTCCATTGAAGTGAAAATAAATATATATACAAACGATGGTAGAAAAAGTTTTTTTTTTTAAGTATGTAAAATGAAAATAAGCAAAAAAACAAAAATATGTAAATGATAACCTGTCATCATCACATGAAATATCAAAACTATCTTGATTTTGTAGTATTCATTTCTGAGTGTTATGTTTGCTTTATATTATGTTTATTACCAAAAAAAAATTGGCCTGGTCTGTCCTGTAATAATGTAAAGTATACAGAATACTTCATATTTTTTCTACAAGCTACAATGATATAGAACATTCCAAATTTACTGTTTTTGTGAATTATGTTTGATAAAATTGTACTTTGCACTGGTATTGGCTGCCTGGAGCAAGGTAGAATGGTCTATAAAACTCTGAACAAGAATATATGTGCAAACTTCTGCTTGCATAATACTGCAATGTTGGGTTACAACCTTCAAATTTGGACCTGCTGTACCTTGTACCATTTGTCTGTATTCATGAGGATATCAGCAACAAATTTTGATTCTATATTTGTCCTACTGAGTTGTATTTCCGTAGCAATAGGTGTAGTTGTGTTTAACACAAATGCATTGTTTTGCTTAATTCTCATAGCCACAACTATATCCACAAACAGAATTCTGCTAAGTTCTACTGCTGATTCTTTATTCATAATTGAGGCCATGTATTTCTTTCCATTCATATGGTTATTGACTGCTTTGACCCCATTGTACTTACACTGTGCAACACTTAACACAGTTTGGGTCTTTGTGGTGCCAGCTAGTTACTCAATTCTGATTCAGAATTTATTTTTTGGTGCTTTGTTGGAAAATTGCCACTACCAACAGGAGCCATTATTTATCACATCCACTAGGCACTGTCACAATTGTCCAATCTAGCTATAACTCTAAAGCAGCCACATTCTCACTTGCAGTCGACTTGACTCTATCTGAAGTTACAAATGTATAAAAGGCCACTCTTGACACACACACAGTTTATTTGTTGGCTGCTTCATTGAATAGCAGTGGTCTTTACTTGTGCCAACGAACAAGAATAAAATGTGATGTGAGCTTAAATGACAAACAGCTGAATCCTGTTGATCAAGTTTCAGTAACATCATTGTTTGGAGGCATTCTGGTGAGATTGAATGTTGGAATAATAGCCAGTGAAAAACAGATGGCCATATTGGGGCCTGATTTCAGCGCCTTTATTATTCCAGCTTTGTACAGACTGCCCACAAGTGCAGCAGATCGCATAATTAACATCCAAGCACTGTGATCACATGCAGGTCTGTTCCATTAACAATAGGCTAGTAGAACAAGTGAACACAGAACGTGCCAAAGTGATTGATTAATCCAGAAGTTGACTTTTGGTATGAATTATCAGCTGGTTTATTAACCTATTCACTACTAATCTTTGCTTCTGAGTACACACCACACACACACACATTATACCTTTGATGTGGAGAAATAACTGGATTTGCACTAGTAGCTATACTATTTCAGAGTATGCATTTTATTATTATTTTTGTCTGCTGATGTAAATCTAAGTGAAAGCAACAATCTGGCAAATTTATTGTACAAACAAAATAGTAAAATGAAACTAAAGAATCTGATGCAAACTTAATTAAATAAAATGTATCTAAAATTTAATGTAATTTTAAATCAATCGATCTCTTTGGGTCAGGAGATGTAGCTTCTGCACAATATCGTAGGCGGGGTGGACAATACTGTTCACACTTTCATGAAATGCATGACAGCACCTGTAAGAATTAACTTTACTTGATCAATTCACTGACAGGTGGCCATCAAAAAGTCTTTTTTGAATTAACCCCTAAAGGAACCCAATTCTTGGGGTTTTTTTTCTTTTTTAAATAGTTTAATGCTCTTGTTGATTACCTACCTCTACCTTATTTCTTTACCTGTAAAATTAATTACTGTGTATCATGTACCTTTGTAAAAAAAAAAAACAAAACATGCCTGATACGTATTGTTTCCCTGTCACTTCTGATTGTTCATACTTCATTTAAATATTTTAATTTCCTTTGTCATATCATCATTACTATTATTGCATGCTTGACTGAAATAGTAGTTATTTTACTTGTGAATTTTGTTCTTCCAGGTGCTGCTAACTACTCTAGGACTCCTGATGATGACATCTTCAGGCATCTGTCATTGGTTTACTCTCATAGTCACCACACGATGCACAATGAACAACCTTGTAAACCAGTCAAATACTACAACAATGAAACGTTCCCTCAGGGTATCACAAATGGGGCTCATTGGTATCCAGTGATAGGTACAAACAAAAATGTAAATCATTAAATCTGATGGAAAGGCAATAATATTGTGGATTTATCCATGAGATTATATTATTGAGATAATGTCAAAACCAACTTGAATCCAAGATATTTTTTCATTTACATAGAGGTTCAGATAATTTTTCAATTCAAGATGAGTCAGTCCACATTTCCATTAACATTATGCTGTCCACAGAAGGTGTTTTTTTTTATTGAATAATTCATTTGTGTTGGGAGAAAAGTGTAGCCATTGTACGCCAACATCTTGGATGTCCTGCCACTATCGTTGTACATGTGTAACAGGCTGCTTCCCCCTAAGTTTGCAGTGACTGTCAATGATCTCTCTTATCTACTACAGCATCAACAATGACAAGTCAATATAGTGTGTGGTGGATCCTGTGTAGATTTGCTTGGAGCTTCTGGATATGTTGCTTGGCTGGAAGGTATTGGCAACAGATGTTAAGAAAGTCTGGTGAAAGATGCATATTAATAGTCTGTAGACTTCACACTGGTCAGACTTTCAACAATTCACATTTTCTGGTTGTGTATTGGTTTTGATAGAGATTGACAAGGTTTTTGATCCAGTGGACTATAACCAAATTTCAAGGATTGCAGATATGGATATTTGGGGAGGGGGAGATTTTGCATTCACTGATGAATTATCTGAAATTTCACCAGTTACACATCCATCCTTTGCTTTACCTTTCCGCATATCTGATCGGCAAATCCTCGAATTTTATTACCACATTCTGATGGAACTATAGTTGTTTCCTGAGCCTGCAGACACAAAATACAACCCCAGATGAGAAGATCTTAATAAATTAGCCAATCTTACAGCAGCAACTGGAGGAAAACCCTGACTGGCTGATGAAGCCTGTGGTGTTCAATTTGAATTATGTCAATAATCTGTACAAAATAGTATGATGTTAAATTGCATTAAGATATTGATACCTAATTAAATTCATTCAAAGACACGCATATTTGGTAGCTTCCCCTGTTTTGTCTTGCTGATATCCCCGGCTGCAAATGGGTTGAGTTTTCAGAGCTTGGCATTGTTCTGCACTTCAGGTGGGATGCAGGACTACAACTATGTGGCTGCTGGTTGTCTGGAGATCACCCTAGAAGTATCCTGTTGTAAATACCCAAATAGCAGTAAACTGAAAGATTTTTGGAACCAAAACAGAGATGCTCTGATAAACTTTCTCTTAGAAGTGAGAACAGGTGAGAGCTGGATCTTCTTTGATACTTCTCATGCATAGCACTTTAACCAATTTTACACCACTACCTAAGTGAAACGTTTTGGGGACATACTACAGCTTTGTTTCTCATCTATTTGTTTTAACTTAGGTAAACATATCCTCAGTCAGTCGTTGTCTTTGTTTTCAAAAAAAAAAAACAGTGAAATCTGACAGACAAATTTACTGCCTTCTGTTAACTAGATGAATTATGGTAATAACTTAATCTCAAAAACACACACTGTTCTATACAGAGCATCTGGTTGCTAGACCAAAACTTTAATAAAATTAACTGAACAAGTGTGAAGATAAGATATTCTTATTTGGTCACATGCCACTTTATATCTCTCTCTCTCTTGAGAACAGGGTTGACATAAGAAATCGCTTTGTCTAACAGCCTAATGTGGTGGTGGGTACTTTATAATGCAGGCTAAAACCACCTGTGAATTAAATCCTCACCACTAATCTGATAAATGAACAACTTGTTCACTTTATTCTTTTGTTAGCCTCATGGTTTATGGATTAATTGAACTGGTAGTCACCATAATCATTAGTAGATTTCACTATAAACTTGTGGGAAAGAGCTATGGTGGAAATACAGTTAAGTACCCATAGTTTAACAATAGAATACTTGAGATAAATTGATCTTTCCTGCATTATTGAAATTCTTGTTTCTTTAATTTTTCAGGAGTAAAAGGCTTAATCACAGATGAAAATCAAAATGCAGTAAAGAAAGCTAAACTTTACATCAGAGGACGTCGTATTAGTTTCAGCACAACTAATCGTGGAGAATACTGGAGAATATTGCTTCCTGCAACCTATTATCTGGAGGTATGTTTGCTTGTGAGCATATTAGACATATACAGTTACCATTTCCAATTCATAGATGATATTACCTTGAGTGTCTACGGGCTATCACTGGACCTAAATTTATCCTTACATCTTATTTTTATGAGACAGGCTAACTTTTCATATAATATCCAGGGAAATCCTGCCACCTAGAACATCTTTCTCATGTACTGCACTTTTTCAATTCTGCTAATATTATATGAGTATGGAAAAAATCTAGAACGCCTTAAAACAAAACCATGCAATTATGCACCTGTTTGTTATGATTAATGAAATATTATTTGGTAGGTAGTTTTATTTTCTTTTACTTGACAATTAAATTCTCTTATGTGCAGCATAGTTGTCCTTTAAGACCAGAAATGTTCAGAGACTTCAAAAGTTTTCTATTTTTTTTTTTTTTTTAAATTCCTACCTGCAGATTTCAAAGTAATTAAAAATTGTAAAAGAACTTTTTTTTTTATCTGTGCTAATATCTGATAATGACATCCTTTTGTACAAATGATAATATAGTTAAATTTCTGGGAATGAAGAAATGCCTATAGAATTTGTTTAATTTAGTTTAAAATGATAATGATGATAAACAGCATCCAATAATGTCCTGCCAATTCCTGTTCTCTCTTAAACTACTATTTTTTTTTTTATTGCAATCATTCATTTCATAAGAGTGGGATGCGTTATGTACGCTCTGGCCCAGAGCATCCGTCTTCCCTTGTCATAAGAGATTTGCCTCTGTCATGGTTATAGAGCATACTCTGTCTGAATGCCTACACAGGCCACTTCCAAGCAGCAATGCCAGTAAAGTACCTAGCTCAAGGGTCACAACAATGTGCCAGCAGTGGGAATTGAACCCAGGACCCTTAGGTCCTGAAGCCAACACATTCACCACTGCCTGGCAAACAGTGATCTCTTGTGCAGACCTTAACAGAAATCACTGCAAGATGTCAGAACAATATGTCAGCAGTGGGAATTGAACCCAGGACCCTTAGGTCCTGAAGCCAACACATTCACCACTGAGCCACACTGAGAGGTGTCACAACAATGTGCTAGCAGTGGGAATTGAACCCAGGACCCTTAGGTCCTGAAGCCAACACATTCACCACTGAGCCACACTGAGAGGTGTCAGAACAATGTGCTAGCAGTGGGAATTGAACCCAGGACCCTTAGGTCCTGAAGCCAACACATTCACCACTGAGCCACACTGCCTGGCAAACAGTGATCTCTGAGAGGTGTCAGAACAATGTGCTAGCAGTGGGAATTGAACCCAACACATTCACCACTGAGCCACACTGCCTGGCAAACAGTGATCTCTCATGTAATATGTAGACCTTAACAGGGATCACTGAGAGGTGATGCTGATCGACATTGACTATGGCTTGTTTTACACTTACAGAACAAGCTACTGGACTTTTCTTTAGGGAAAGCTAAGATTTCTGTTGCCATTTTCTTTATCACCTCGAATTATACTGAAAAACTTTTTTTTTTTTTTTTTTGTTTACCTCCCCCAGGTAAATGTCGACGGTTATGAGGCAGTTTCCAAAAGGTTTGTGGTTGAACAGAATGAAATGATCCGCCTAGACATTCAGCTTAAAACATCAGGTGCTTCCAGGACAAATCACTTATGTGTTGGCTTTTTACTCATATTTTTCTCCTTAATTTAAATTGCAGCATTTTCCAAGAAATCTTCTCTTCATCTACTATTATTCCAAAATAATTAACCATTGCTCTCTCTCTCTCTCTCAAGGGATTTTAGGTCAGCCATACGATGTGATACATTTGAAATCTTGGATCAAGATTAAGATTTCTGCTATTTGATCGTAATGAAGAGGACAGACTATAAAAAAGGGGGAAATTCAAAGTCTGATACTATGACATTAATCCAGCTTGACAGTAAAAAAGGGAGGAACCCAATCAAGCAAAATTTTTAATTTTTGGGTAACCAGTATTTGTAAATGTAGAGACACTTGTACAATGCCCCCATTTACATTTGTTTTAGTAGCTTTACTGAGGTAGGAAGTCCCAGCATGGTCATTAATACAATTCTTATATTGACTAATATATTAGTAACCTCTATTAGGTAAAATTCTAACTTGGCAGATATATTATTTTTAAGCATTCAGTGTTTCCCAAATGCTTAAGACCTGAAAACATTCTAGAAAATCTGTGATGAACTCACTAAGATAACGACTTCCTGCCTACATGGCTCATCCATATCTTAAATAAGCTAAGGACTTCTCCACTTGTGACTCATGCTTTGTTTAATAGTTACCATCTCCCACAGAGTGATGATTATTTTTATCCCTAACAAAACTAGAACTTACGGTGATCCTAGATCATCTGAGTGTAGTGTTTCTCTAATTAGTTCTACTAACTGTCTAATGTGGATGACCGATAACTTTCCACGCCCATCTTGATATATTTGTTAATAGATAAAAAATATTAAGAACATTATTCTGTTGTTGTTTGTAAAAGGCTTCATCAAAAATACAAATAAAAACTTGGTTTCAGTATGGGTTGGATCAGTTGGCAAGACTTTACATAGTCTCTCATCTGTCACCATTGTATAATTTTGGTGCTCACTATTTTCTCTTCCCCCTGACCCACATGTGAAAGCTTCAAAGGTGATAATTCAAAATTTACAACATTCTAACAAGAGTTATCTCCTCACCCCTGATCTCTAATTATAATATAGTAGTGAAGTCTGGACAGTTATATTTCTAATATCTATCATCTGGTTAAAATTGCTAATCAAAATATTAAATACTTGTGAGACAGCCATGTGTGATTTTAAGTCAGTAGAAAGAGTAGTCATCAGTGCTGGGCACAACTATGACACATGCAAAGTTGTTTGTCGTCTTCACAGGAGAGCTGTGGTTTTGTCATGCATGGTTAAAAAGTTGAAACTTTTCATTTACTGATATTAGTGATTACAAACAGCCATTTTAAAGTATGGATTAAATTTAGTCTGTCTCTCTCCTTAAAAAAAGAGAACCAAACCTCGAAACTGGCCTGACTTTCTGTATCTCTAACTGCAGAGATGCCATTTTTTTCTGGGTTGGCTTTGCTGCTTATCAAGAAGTAATTTTAATTTGCCTCACCTTTTCTTTCAAACAAACTAGTTGTAGGAGAGAGAGTTTGCCTCTGAACACCTGTTAGAATGAGTTGCTTTGTGTCGTGGCTCAACAAGGAAAAGGCAACTCCTAAGAGAGCGACCAGTGTCTGTACACCATTTAAAGAAAGGTAACTTTAACAAAATGTACTGCTAATTGGGATCTCCTCAGTGTAACTGGATTTTCAATTAAAAAAAAAAAAACATGCACATGCATTCACTTACTATTTGAATATTCAAGTAAGAAATATCTGTAATTCTTGATTTTTTTCCCCTTCCAAAGCATGGACTTATGATGGCATTCATTCTGCATCCAGAGCTGTTGTGAAGCTACTGCAGAGTAAGCAAACTGATTTTAAATAATAATGACTAACAGACAAAACAAAGTTGCATCCCTTCCAGCATAATCTTATTGTCTAAAAAATACTGTTTTTCTATTATACATAATGACTATACAAATTAAGTAATTGCACAACAGTTCTCCTTTACAAAGCTCTTTCACATTGATGTTAACGGTATCTGAACTGTCTTCACCCTTTAGACTGATGGTTTTTTTTTCATATTCTCATACTTGACTGCATAAAAATAACACATTTTAGTATTCAGAACAAGATATAAACAGGCATCTGCTTTGAGTTGATAGAAAAACACACTCTATCATCTACCAGACTGACTTTTATGAAAAAGTTTAAAATTTGCAGTATAAACTTGCCTCTTCACCATCTCAGATGAGGAGATACCTTTAAATTAAACTCACTTTTTTTTTTTATTTTAACAACTTAGCCTCCCGTTGGTTACACTTAAAAGGGGTTAGAGACTGTGTGATCTTTAGCAGTTTACATTTATAGCCAAAATCAACCTCAACCATTTGCTCTTGTACGGCGTTTAAACAGCTGTGTCATCAAACCGTCAAGTTCGCAGCACGAGATGAACTTTGATCCCGTTTTTAGCTTTCATGATTACTTCCGGAATCAGTTCAACAACATGACTTGGATCCGGCTGAACTTTGAATCTGTGAAATGTATTAGTTATCTATTAGTCATTGCAATCAAAGAAGAAAAGGAAACTGCTTGTATCCATTAGTAAATGAACAGTTAACTCGGGTAAAATGTAGAACCTTATTCCAAAGATGTTCATTCTGTAACAAATATTCTATAACATTTAAACGTGTAATAGTTTTCAGTTGTCCCCAGCTATTAAACAGATAGAGTAACAAGGTCCCATCTCTTCCTTCAAAGTTGTTATCTAGATGCAGCACTGTAACTTTGTCTGGCCAGTATGAATCTAAGTTGTTGTTTTTTTGTATTTATCAAATTGAAAAATTATTATTAACCATTGAAAATTTGACACCATTACTGTGAATGAAGGCTGCAGTTTCATTCCATGTATTCACCAGCTATATTTATTTCTAGATTAATCTACATAACAAGACAGACATCCAAGCAGAAAGTATTTAGTAAAATCAGGCATTGTTTTTATCATGTTTTACTTACTTCTGGATAATTTTTGCGAGGAAAACCTTTTCCGCATTTATGGCAAAATTCTGACCAATACAGTTCCTACAAATGGAAAGTAAAAAGACATACAGATCCCATTTGTCTAAACATGGATGAAGACAGAAAACTGAATTTTTAAAATATTTCTTTGAAAATTGTTCCTTTATGGTATTATGAAGGGAGCAGAATGGTTAAGGTGTTTGCTTCCTGTACCAGAGCATGTGTGGGTTTTGTTTTCATGTGGTGTTCCTGGACCAACTCAACTTACTTTACCAAATGGGTGGCCACAGGTGACAAGGAAGGAAGCTGGACATAATTAGCTTGCTAAAGCCTCTTCAAAGGAGGGTGGGTGAGTGGAATAGAAAATTAACACCACACAGACTTTGTACAACATTATAGTAACAAGTTGAATGCAATTTTAGATTTTTTAAAATAATTAAGAGGCTGGTTGTGTGTGTGGAAATTATTTCAACTAATACTCAGGGGCATAACCACAAATGAGCCAAGATGTTTGTGCTTTAAGATTGGAATAAAGCACTGGCATTGTAGTAAACAGTGACAGTATTAGTCAATTTAGGAATCTCAGTAACAGCCATTTCTCCTCTTTGCCTTCACGTGACTGGTAAACTAAAGTCAGGAGGGAGTGAAATCATTTGTGCCTTTTGTATTTCCACATATTTCATTTGAAGTGTTCAGGTCAACAAGGTCAAGAGGAAAAGAATCAATATTAGTGGCTGGCTGAAGCAGTCTTGAGAAAGAAAGAACCTGTTATGTGAACACACAAGAAAACTGGATGATACTAGTTTTCTTGTATCCGATAATCCATAAGCCCATTTTCAAAATCTAGCAGGGCTGCTGATCAGATGAAAGGCATAATTATATTTTCATATTGTTAGGATTTTTGGAAATGGGGAAATCTTTTAGACCATAAAAAAACAACAAAAAAGATCTATTAGTGTTAAAATAAAAGATACTAATAAATGTCAAAAATTTACCTTGGACCAGCGGAGAATGGAATAAAACAAAATGGGTCTTTGTTAACTTGTTCCTTTAAAGTAAAGCGATTAGGGCGAAATTCCTGGAAAAAACAAATTATTTGTTTAAAATAGAACCTAGATATTCCTCTGAAGTACAGTAATTATAAGTTTACCGATATCTTTGCTGTTTTCTGCTTTTCTGAAGCAATTTCGATGGTGAGTGGTTTGGCCCACAGCTGTGAATACAGAGTATAAGTTATCAGATACAGCAGACATGTGGAAACATACCACTTCCTTTTAAGATCTCCTATACTATAATACTCAGTACATGATGCGAACTACCAAGACTGTGCTACAGTTACAATAATAGAAAAAGAGAAAAGATTGGGATAGTTAATGGTTAAGGCAGTAAAATATAACGAAGATCTATCTACCTGTATGCCTCAAGGCCAGACTATCAATACTAAAACTTCAGCAGTTCTAGTTTCCCTATACATCGTTAGATAGATGCCCATAGTTCAAGGGTGGATTGCATGCTAACCACATTATGTTACAAATATCAGAGGACCTGCATTGGTGAGATGATACAGCAGGGCTGATGATATTTCTAGTTTGTGGAAGGCCTGGTCTTTTCAAGATGATGCCATGAAGTGTCAGTGAAAGTCCCTACTAGAATCCTATTAATAAGTGGTTCTCTAAATATTTCACACCTGGTGGTCAAGTGAAACAATATGAGGTGTATCCTTTTCTCTATTATAATTTGATACACACACGCCTGCATGCATGGTCTTTCCCCGAATGTTGCTTTATGGCAGAAAATAGTCCTTAGTTTTACAGAAGTGGTGTGCGCCATACCTGGTGATCTGGCCAGACATGTGGATTGTGATTCAGGCCATGGAGGTGAGCTGTAACTATGGTCCCTGGAGGCAGCTCTTTTCCATCAATAATGTATGACTGCTTTAGTTCACGACTGACATATGGGACCACACTGTACATCCTCATTGTCTCCTTCAGGAACAAGGCCAGATATTTTAGCTTTGGAAGGTCTTCCCTAATTTAAATCAGCAATTAAAAAAAAGACAAAGAAAAGAAAAGGATTAATCCAATATTTATCAGCAAAAGAGTTATTTCTGGTGAAAGATTCAAGAGTTATAGCACAGAATTATCTATTCACCATCAATCAATTTAAGAAAACAACAATAAAATTAAAGCTTTAGATGTGCAAACACTGGAAATCCTTTTCAACCGAAAATTAAAATTTGGGAGAAAGTTTTTATAAGCTGAAGTTTCTAACTAGATTTGTTTCTTTATTTTCACCATCTGTCTCATTAATACTTTGTTATTTCTTACAATATTTAGCTTAAAAAATCTATTTTAAACAAAACTGTAGTCAGGGTTGGTTTGCATGTGTCAATTTCCAGCTGTTAAATCCATGCATCACTCATTCTGGTGGAAACAGCCAGGATTTCATCTTGTGTCAGTTTGAACTGTTCTTGCTTAATGCATTTGCTGCATTATTCATGTGAATAAAAATCCAATAGTCTCTCAAATTATTTAATTCAGTGTAGCAGGGTTCCCAAAAGGTCTATGAACTGTCTGCATTTGATGTCATTTTGATGAAAATGGCAAAAATATATTGCTTTTATTTTAGAGTTTTTCAAATTAGTTTTGTTATTTATAGCATTATTATGCAAACAGAATTTAACACACGCGTTCTCGTGCTGCGTTCTATTTTGTAAGCATTCGTACTGAATGTTAAGAGTATTGCTTGATGCATAATCAAGAACCCTCTCCCATTCACAGACCCTTCAGCTCCCTACAACTATGACTGTTACAGTAATTGTCTAATGAAGACAAGTATTTTTTTGATAGCATAGACTTTATCCTTTCAGAAATGCTGAAACTTAAAATAATGGACATTTTTTAATGTAATGAAATGGATTTTCTGTAGCTATAGCAACTGACACCTAAGAACCGATATCCTAGAAAAATCAAATTCCGTTCATTTACTTGTGAAAATTAAATTAATCTCTTTAACAAAAATAATTTCCAATGTAGAACAAACGTCTATGCTAAAGCTGATTAATGTACAATTTTGTTGTTTTTTAATTTAAAGAGAAGATAACTGATGATTCAACGACCCAGATTCTTTTAAAACAAAAGTCGGAAATCCCTGTGGACATTTTTCTATTTCTATACTACTTTTGTTTCATTATGTTCTCAGGCGGCATCACATGATGGGCAGATCTTTTTACACATCCGTTCATACCAACTGACTGTCTTTCTCTCCTGAAGCACCCCCGAAACCTCGCGCCACACCTTCTCTTGTTCCTCTGGGTAGGTGGCGAGAGCGTGCAGCACCCAGCTGGTTGTGCATGAGGTGGTATCGTGGCCTGAAGTATAGCATTTATACATTGTATGACTCTTTTAATACCAAGTTTCTAACAAAATGTAACTTTTTTTTTAAAAATTCAAAAACTGATTTCTTAAAAGTAGCTTTTTGCGAAATAAGTTTTCTATACGATGTTGACAATAGACTGAGCCAGGATGGAAGAGTTGTGTATCGGATAGAGAAAGTCAGTGTGTGTGCATATATGACAAGAGTCTTTTTTTCATTAATTTTAGCCATGCAGTTGTTTAAAGTTTAAAACATTAATGTACAGAATCTGATAACTATTTCTCTTTCATCAATAATTAAAGCAGCTCTGTATGCAATCTGAGTCCAGTTTTCATCTGCTGATAAGTTAGGAAAATTTCCCAGAGTGCAACAATGACAATTCACTATTAGGTCAGATCATCTCTGATTTCTTCCAGATAAACTGCCTCTCAAATTGGCACAGGAAGAGTGAAAGTTTTGCTGAAAAAAATCATGTCAAACAGCTTAGCCAAAAAAGTAGTAGTAGTATAACAGCAAAAGAATGAACTGGCAGACATTTTACCAATTTATACTTGTAGGAAGTTATAAATTTTCAAAATGTTGTAGAAAAGTTTTCTAAATTATCATCAGATGGAAATCAGATTCAGGCTGCATAGACAGCGGTTTAAAAAACTGTCACAATCCAATGCTTTGAAAGAAAATTCCAAGTCAGCGAAGCTGTTTTACACCCATTGTAACCAAAGATGACCATTCACAAATTACACACAACCACTTGGGTGAGTTTGTTTATGATGTAGGTGCTGCTGACCACACAGCATAACCTGGTATCTGAGAAGACCAGACAGTTCACTACTTGCACTTCCAAAAGTACCCAGGAAACAATATCGGAACTCCTCGATGTAGGAGAAAATACAAGTTGCCTATGCAAATGATTGATAAAGAGGAGGGAATAAAAAGCCCAGCTGGTCCCGACAGGGATTCAAACTCAAGCCTTCAACTATGACAACACCCTGGCCACCCTACATGGAAATATCATCGCTGTTGTAACCTCAAGGATTTCTTTTTCAACTAACTAAAAAAAAAGGGAAGTACATTTAACTAGTGTACTTAAAATACTGTTCACAACTCAATTCCCATTTTCAGAAAATTCATTACCTGCAAACAAAAAAGTATCCACTTCATCACGAATTTCTACATCTGTCATAGTGTTGCCTTCATCATCTTTAGCAGATAACAAAATGTCCAAAAAATCCAAATGGTTTTTCCTGGGATTGTCTGCATTTACCTAGAGATATAAAATAGCAGTAATGGCATCTTTCATATTTTAAAACATTAGTAATGAAAGAGATTACATTCTTTTAAAATAATTTCAGTTGTGAATACTTTTAAATAAATAATTTCCAAGATAATTGTGATCCTGTACACATTAACTGTAAATACAATTGAGAATAATTTTTCATAAAGGGAAAAATTCCCACTCTTAACAAGATAAGCATCAGATGGAAAAATGCTCTGAACAATGTAAAATCTTCATTTATCCTACACTGGTAATTGAAAAATCTTTGCTTCAGCTTGACTAAAGATCTATATGACCACAAAAATGTTACCAAATGACTTTTCAATGTCTCCATACCATCAGAATTGGTAATGAATAAATATTACCTTAATTGGTAACTACAAAACTTAAATGTTGCTATAAAACCTCAAATCCTTTACCAATATGCTGGTTACCTGCAACAAGTTGTTGACATCATTTAGATTTTTCAAACTAACTACCAGAAGATTGTTAACCTTTCCCATCAAATTATTTACTGTCTTTTGTGGGCTTCATCACCATAATCCTACAGATGTTTTCTGTGTGGTTCTAGTTGCTTGTAAATTCACTGTACATGTACTTAATGTAGTATCCACAGCATGTTCCCCACTTACCAATGCTTCCTTCCTAGCCACAATAATTTTGTCAGCAAATTTGTGAACAAATTTGCATAAACTAAAGAATTCTTTCCCCTGGGCCGTCCATTTATAGACTGCATCTGAATAGAGATGCACTTTCCTGCAGTTCAAAAAAAGAAATAAGTGATTCTGATGGATCGTCTGACAAAGTAAACAGCATCTCAACATACTATAATAAATTGTACAAAGATATAAAATAATATGTACTTACATTTAATTTAGATAGAAATATATTTATTTAGAAATTGATGAAAGTAACAAGACAACACCTTGAAATATAGAAAGAAATATTAAGTAAACCAGTCTCAAAGCAGGGGACTTATGATGTTTGTGACAAGTTGATAATTAAACAGAATGTTCCAACAATGCAACACAACAGACTGCTACAGTGTGATGCTCATTTGGCTAAAAGTGGATGACGGGTCCTGAACACAACAACTGTGACAACTTTTAAAAGACAAAGAAAATCATGCTCTTGCTTAGTTTTGGGAATTGGCTTTTGTGGCAATGCAATGTGTGTGTGGGAAGTTTCCTTAATTCTGTCAGGGGTTTATATAAAATTCCATAACCCATCCCTGCACTCTTAAGAGAGAGAGAGTAACAGCATGGCAACAAAAACCTACCAGGCTCTATTTCTCAACAGAGTTCCAATCCTGGATATGGCACTTGCATAGGGGTGTCCATCACTGAAAAGAAAATGAAAGTACGTTTGCTCTGATTTGAGATGGAAAAAAACATTAATTAGAATTTTTAATGATAGAATGTAATAAAATTATTGGATGGCATCTGTCATCCACTTTATGCTTACGTGGATTTGATTATCAACAACCTTGTGAACTTCTGTACTGGCCTCCCCCAGCCTCTGATGTTAGCACATGCTAAGCGCATCTGTGTACACCAGGAGACCAGAATATTCTTGCCTGGCAATAAAGCCGTGTGTGGTGATTTGGAGTCGTAAAACATCATTCTACATACCCTGTGCAGGACTTAATACAGCAGTAATTATAATAAAATAGTTAGCAGGGTTTCAGTAAAGGAAGAATAACCAAAAAGGGAATAGGGTCTTGATCAAATTACCATTGTGGTCTTCAATGAAAGGAGCCACTGTGTACTGGAGATGATAAGACTGCAGGTAAATCCCCTCCCCACCCCCAAGAAAAGACAATGAGTGCAGCAAGAGTTGGCAGCATCCATATGCTATGCAGATGTCACTTACCCTACTTTCTGCACATTGCCCTGGTAAGAGAATGCACATTGCATGATTACCTCCAGTGTAGCCAGCCGTAGTAGAGACACCACATCCACACTCCAACCATCTTTGGTGGCTGTTTCCAGTTTTTCCTGTGAATGAAACAAGCTCATAGCTGAAACTCTTGTCCAGCGGTAGTGAGCTTTTGCCCACTGCTCAAACAGCAGATACCATTTCATCTGCACCCCAACTCGCCCATCAATCCACAGGTGTTAGGGATCAAGCCAGCACTGACTGGCAGAAGCTCCTCCTACAGGTTGGAATGGGGTGAAGTTGCTATGGTTTATGCTGCTTTGATAGAGATGGCTGGTTCTACATTAAAGAAAAGCACATGATACTGAAGAAAGTGTATTTATTTTGTGTGAACATACATATTTCCACCTGATATACATTGGTTGCAGCATTTGTCCATAATTAGTAACTATCCTTTAGTTAAATATTGGTTTTGGAATCCCGATGATGATGATAATAATAATAAGAAGAAAATACATTGGGGACAAAAATCTAGGGTATGGAATTTTGATATCATATTTAGTTTCACTTATGTAAAAACAGAAAAAAATCAGAAGCAATATTAAACAATCTATTCTAACAGAATTAGCTCATGTTAATAGATGCATGAAGGCACAATTTCTATCAGTGCCATACAGTAAAAAAAAAAAGAAACATACATAATGATTGGCAACAGTTAGGGTTAGGTGAAGTCACCATGGAGCTGCATACATCATCTGTGCTTGGTCAAGACACGATCACCCTATTTGGTACTGCTGGGACAAGGCTACACCAAGATCCTATAGGTTCTGTGGAAGGAGATTCCTGAACAGTGATAATGTTGATCCTGAATCCCTTGCTGGCTTTTCATTCTGGAATATGTGCCCTAGAGTTATTTGTTTCATCCAGATACTTAATCTTGAACAATAACTATGGGAGTCCTGCCATTGTGATCACTTCACACATTATTGCCCATTGCCACCACCACCACTGTAACAACTGTGCTGCACAACACTGACAGCAGATAGAACTTTCCACCAATGCCGTGCACATAATCTGCTGTTGGAGATATCTGAAGTAAACTGGCAGCCATCAGAAAAAATACTGATATCTATGTAGCAGGGACAACCTCTAATGGACATTGACATGCATGCAGTTGGCTGATGACTGACTGTGCAACAACCAGTCTGCAACGACATCATTGTGTCTGTAGCTACAGACCTTGTGGGTTTTGCATTACTGATATTGGCTTCTACATTATACCGACATTTCACACCCATAAATGAGCATGGACTTCAAAATCATCATGTTTCTTCACTGGATGGATTTCTACCTGTTTCCTACATTATGAGTTAGATCTGTGAGAGCACCTCTCGGTACTGAACCTGCTAAACAACAGTATCCCCATCTTTTGTGCATGAGAGAAACTTTTGTTTCCTTCAAAACTCTGCTGTCATAGTTTTCTGGGTTTGTCTGCTATATCTATGTGCAAAGAGTTTTGTATAACAAACTGTTTTTATTTCTAATATGTCTACAGTTTTTGTAAAATTTCAGTGTTTGGAAAATTAACCAATCCTGGATAATTTTCTTTTAAATGTCATCAAACACATTTTATAATCCATCCTGGTTTTTTTTTTTCTTTTCTTACAAATATTTACAAAAATAGAAAATAATTTTAGCTAATTTATTTTTATTATATAAATAATTAGTACTTTCTTGATGTCCAGGAAAAAGTGTGTTTTTTAGGCATATGCATATGTGTATGTATACGTGTGTGTATGTGTGTGTGTGTGTGTGTGTATATATGTGCGCAAAATTCTTCAGTGTTAGTTTGGCACTCTTTTGAAATTGAGGCAAAGATGTTGAAGAAAATGACCTCTGGTGTTCCACCTCTCATGTTTCTCTCCCTTTTAAGTCTGGCTGTACTGTTCTTAAACAGGAATCTTCTAGACCCAATGAACACAATTAATAAATCTTCTGTATTAATGCAACAAAGGCATGTGCAAATCAAATTGGTCTCAGAGGCCAATGTATAAGCTTTTCAGATTCTCTGGCGCTTAAGAAATGTTTAATGAATACACCAGAATCTGTGTTGAGAGAACACTTTTCACTTAATAGAAGGACGGCTTCTTAGGACAGTTTTGTTTGTATGGTACTTTAATAGCTAAAGAACAAAGGAAGGAACCTGCAAGGGTGCCCAAGAAAAAGAAATGACCATCAATGCAATTCTTACATTGACCAATACTGTCTCTACTAACTACACATCCTAATTTTTTCCACTCATTAACAATTTTAAATTTAAAAATACTGTTCAGTACCTAACTGAATCAGAATTTTAGTTAATTTATAACTGTGGGCCCTAGTATTACTTACTGTAGATACTTAGCATTAATGCCACCCATACTCAAACCAACCACCCTAGTTATTTTGAAAACCTCTATGAAGCGCCCTCTTCAATGTGAGATTAAAATTTGCTAGATCTAATATTTCAAATTGCTCGGTGTATTAAAAATGCTTAAGACCTGGGAACGTTCTAGAGAGTCTGTTCTGAGCTATCTCTGTACAAAATAGTCAAGGTGTGGGCAAACCAAGAATCTATACAACAAAACTTCTTTACTCTTATGTTTGATAGTCTGCTTAATTACCTCTTTATTAACAATTTCTGAAGAGTTAGGCAAGATATTTAAGAATCCTTGTTGAGAATATCTGAAAATATTATTTTGATTTAACGGTTTTGTAAGCAGTCTTTGTGCATTGTTAGTGCATTAACATAGTTCGTTTGTTCATGTATTTTTAATCAGCTGATTTTCCTTCTAAGACTGAGTTGTGTGAGATCCAACACAAACTTAGTAGAAATGCATTCCCACAGTGTGATGTTACAGAAACCACACTCCCAACTCTCCCCAACCTATATACTATTGCAATTGTATCATCCAGGATCTGCAGCATAAATTCAGGAATTAGAAATCTATTTTTGTTATCTAGAATTGTGTGTAATAATAAATTCTAGATAAAAATAAATTTATTAGTTATTAATTTAAACTTTGGTGAGTTTTCAGCAGCTGAGTTCTACAGAACTCTGGTCTTGGTTTTGTGTAGTGTTGCATTGTTGGAAGACTTCCTTAATTATTGGCATGCAGAAACTCGTCACAAACACAACACACCCTTGTTTTAAATATTGATCTAAAAAAGTTTCATTTTTTTCATTTGCCTTTAGTTTACCAGAAATCAAAACAATTAGTTTTAGTTTTAAATATAAAATGTAAAAAGTATATTCTTAAGGAGAGCAGCTCATCAAAAGTACACTTACTAGTAAGATGTCAGCTGACTTGTTATATGTCAACACGTATCCCTTTAAAATATCAAAATGAAAGGCTGGCGTAAGTAGTTTTCGATTTCTTTCCCATTTTGGACCTGCTGCTAGCAAAAGACCATCACCTAGAAGAGAACAAGCAGTAATAATAACCAGCATACAAGTTGTAATACACAGTAATGTAAGCACACGGGAAGAGAACTTGCATGGCTACAATAAAAATTGAGCTGAACTGAAACAATGGATTAACATGAACTATCCTATGTAACAATAATACCAACTTTTATTAAATCTCCATATAGAATTATTTAAATTTTATCAAAATTCAAAAGCAATGAACATTACAGATCATTCAAGCCATAGTGCTCATTTTCAACTTTGGATACTACCACTGATCAGATCTAATTAAGACACTGAGAAGGTAGACGGGTCTCAGTATATTTGTCATCTGACGGTCACAGGGGAAAAATATCATCAGAATCATAGTTTCTCACCCACTCATTTAAATGTTTTCAGAGGAGGTTAGTAATAGAGTGCATTTCAAGGAACTAACTTTCCATTTATGGAACCCAAATAAAAACTTGGCCATGTCTCGAAGCCAGGCATTGCCAAGAGATTTCTAATAAACGGAAACCCAACTTTTCATCCAGCAAGAGAGATGGGGGGGGCTAAAAGTTCTAAAAATGTGTTCCCTGTTTAAGTCAAATCCTTAAAAAAATAAGTTTGATAGGATCTGTTCAGTCAACATCCAGGATATTTAAAAGCTTCTATTATCACCTTGTTTTATGCTGCAATGTTGTTCTTCATCTTGTCTGATTTTATTGGCAGCAAAGTACTAAGTTGTCTACCTGCATAGACTAGGATCTTCATCAAGGAAGTGTTAGTGAAGTAGATGCCAATATACTATTTCCCTGAAAATTTGCATATGCTAATGAAGTTATAATTTAAGCTTGAAAAAGAAAAATCAAAAAATGTTTCTTAAATTGAATCTGTTGGAAATAGAGTTGCTCAGCCAAACTTAGTGAATTACCTGGACATCAAGCTGACAGCATGATTCCCATGATTTCGAGATTTAATCTGTTGTGATAATTTTATATAACAATTAAAATGGATGGACTTACCTAGCCATGGAACCATCAGACTGTGGCCACCAAAGCTCTTTACCTTTGGCTCTGATGTGCGCAAAATTACTTTTATTGTGTCCGGATGAACTAAATTAATGACAGGTCTAAAACAAGTTGTCCACACCACAAAGTAGCGGCCATTTTCGTTAACTAGTGCCATCAGCTTCTGTGTGTCATGTGGCCCTCTCAGCTGAAAAGAATGTTACAATGTAAATAAGAGCAAAGATTGTTTACATTACCCTAACTAGACTAGAAACTAGTCTTTTTTTTTTAAAAAAAAAGGGATTTTAAATTGTGGATTCACAGAATGTTCACACTGGTTGAGAATCTATGCAAATGCATGATTCCCATCAGTTGCAGTTTGGTTCTCTAATCAGTCAAACATTATTTTTTTTTTATTTTTACAAGCATCTCCTTAAAATCAAAATTTTCTCAACACCTCAAAAACTACAACTCTCTTCTAGTTGGTGAGGTTACCAGAAACTGGAATTTCTTCCCTACCCACAGATAAGGATCTTACTGACGGCACTATATTCACCAGGTACTAGCAAGGTTCCCCTAAGCCATTGCATCTAACTAATGATACTTATGTTTCCAGCTAATCTCTCTCTCTCAAGTTGTGGCTAAACACTAGAAAGAGGTAAGCTGGTTTTAAGGACACATTTTCAGTCAAGGAAACTAACTTTGGCACCTTTACTGACAAGGTTACTGATGATATGGAACCAGCTCCTAGTCCTAGTCCACCTTTCATGGACTTGCTAAGTTCGGAATATTATGGATAAGACATCTCAGAGCCCTGCTATCTATGCCGAGCTGATAGGTAATTCTTTTCTGGTGGGGGTACAAATTAATGGATACCACCAAGTCAGGATAGATTATCAGTAATTACTACAGTCAGCAGCACTCACAGAAATCAGAAATCACAATTGTTTGTACCAAGGCTGCTGCTTCTACAATTACAATGTAGTAAGCTCCTCAGCAGTTGTTTTATTGCCTAAATTAGTACTTACTAATAAAGTTTCTGCTTTCACCTCCATTACATCTAAATACAGGAATAGGTTTTAGCCGCACCAAACCAACAGGACCCATGTAAATCAGCTACAGAATGTTCATGGCAAACTCTGAGAGTGATTATTTTGGGCCAGCATCTGTCCTGTCTCCAGCAGAAAATAACAGCAGATCTGCACTCAGATTCACAGGTAGATATCCTTCAGTGAAAAATCAGAGCCTTAAACATAGGTGAATCCTTTTGTAACCCTAACTCTGCCAAACAGCCGACTAAGGTTTTACAAAAGATGACTCATTAGGCAGTGGAGTCACAGTCACCACTGATATCTGGATATTTACTCAAGAAGGGAACACTATTCTCTAATTCGTCCAATTTACATACATTAGTTCAGACTGATAGCTGTAAATCACATTAATAGCCAAAGGGGTTGGGGTGTTCATTCACCCATCTCAAACTCTTTGGTTCAGCTATCTGGACTTAATGTAGAGCAGGATCCCTGATCACCACTTCACACATGTTACATGCAAGCAGATATACAAATAGTTTTTATTGATCAAAATGAATAGTACTAATGCCTTTAAGAACCCTGTTAAACATTAGGGAAGACTAAATTACTCATTTAACCTTATGTCTGTTGGCAATTGGGAAAAATTTGCCATCTGTACTTTTTTTGCTTTTCAGCATATAACTTAACCATTAAGATGATTAAACTAAACCAGGCAGAAGACAATGGCATAGCATCATCCTAACCAACTCTTATTTGGTATTCAGAACTTCTTCAGCACTCAGTATTAATGTTCATTTCTCTGCAGTTTGGATACAATGACTGCTGCCTTCACCACATTAGCCTGACAAATTACATTCTTTAGGGAAATGCCTAGACTTAAGTTAATATGCTGGTACTTGTCTTGCTACCAGTTCTAAAGCTACAGACATTGAGAGTATGGCATCTATCAAAAAAGAAATACCACACTTTCGTTAATCAATAGATAATATTGTACTCAGCTTTGCCATCTGGAGCTCCACATACCAACAATAGCACTAGATTATCTTACACATCTCTTTTAGACAGGATAGAAGTCTGGAATACAGTGTCATTGACACTGCTAAAGCTGCTATTTCTAAATTAGCAAGAAAATTTTCTTCATAGCTTTGGGCTAATGTGTTAGTAAAATAGTTTATTTGTCAGCAGTGATCTATGAAACCAGGCTACACTGCTATCTGGGATTTTACTCTGGTACTTAACCACCTTAAATCTTCAGTTGCCCAGAGAGGCCAAACAAAACTTAAATCTAATGAACCTAGCCAATGTGGATCTGAAACAATGAGCCTAATCAAATATTTCAGGCTAGGTGACCAACAGCCATTAATTCACATACCAGTCTTTTCAGAGGAGATACAGCTGTGTCCAGCTTCTCTACAAAAAGTTTACCTTGAAAGAACCAAGGAGACTAGAACTAAAAACTGACTTTCAAGCCATTCTAGGTCATACACGGCAGTCTCTAGAGATGCTGTAACTTGATGGCTCTAAGACATAACAACTAAAGCTGGTGTCCACAGGGACTTCCCTCTTTTGGAGTCTCTATAAATGTACTTTCACTCAAAAGCTAATTGGAAACATGTAGAGAGAGATCTTTAGTTGATTCCATCACATATCTCAAAACCCCTAAGGCGTCCATTCAAAACAATGCTTAAATTTTCCTTTATAAGTGAATAATTACAGCAAATTTGTGAAAATGTGTTTCCAAGCAGGTGTATTTGTTTTGCGAAAAAATAAAAAATTTGGGTAATAAGAGTGTTGTGTCCGAAAGCACTAGTAGCAACCTACTGGTTACCATAATTACTACAGTAGTGAAAATCTGCCAATCCAGACTGCTTTAATGACTCCGGCTACCATGGAAGCAGGACCTCAACTGGTAGAATGTACAGCTTAAGTGAGATTTACCTGTAAGTTGAAGGTTGAGCAGCATTCTGCTGGTTGTGATAACCACCCAATTTTGGGAAAGTTAGAAATTTGGTTGTGCCCTGAATATGTTTTTAAAAAATGATGGAAATTATGCATGTGTATCTCAAATTACCACAACTGGCAGAGAAACTAATGGTGACTTAATGCTTGACAAGGGAGGTAACTTTATGTAACTTTGTACAAATAAGACTTAGAAAAAAAAAAAGCAAATGCTATCAATAGCCATAAAGTAAAGTTTTAAAATGTTTTTAAGGAATCTATTTAATATATCATTCATTTCAATAAAGTTTCAGTAAATGTCAACTTTCAATGTTTTTCAAATTTGTGTGGGCATCAATTGAAAAAGAAGCGAGCATCAGTTGTGCACAGAGGGTACAGTATGGTGTTTGAATGGCTGCCTGCTTTCTTCACTCATTGTGCAGAGGAGCTCAGAAACAAGATGGTTCTCTCTAAAGTACTGGTACATGAAAGCCTAATTACCCATCGTTAAGTCTTATCAGTGAAACCAAATAATAAAAAGTAGCGGATGACATATGAAAAAAAAACAAACAAGCAAAACACTGGCTGGGCTTGAAGAATACTTAAAGCAAAAAGCTATTTAGTTTTTATATATCTTAACAAATACAAAACAAGCAGAAAAGCTTCCATGATTTGTCTGCTTTGCTGATTCTTAAAAATGTAGCTTTCAACATTACAATGGAATGCATCCCATAATTTTCTACTGGGTGTGTACCAATCTCCAAAACTGATTCATGATGATGATGACTGTTCACTCTCAACACAATAAAGTCTTACAAAAATTTTGGCTGAGTCATTCACTCCCAGTTTGAATAAAATGTACAAAAATATATTAAAAAAAAAAAAAAGCACAACAGGAAGCAGTTGATGACAGCCACTGCTGTTTCTCTGTAAACTAAAATGAAAATGTAAGAGAGCACAGAATACTATACCTTATTTATCTTTCCCTGCCATTTTGCATAAACAGAGGTGAGCTCATGGATGTTTGCAGTTTTTTTTAAATTTCTCAAGTAAGGAAACTGTATCGATAGTGTTATTATCGTGTTTGATGTCATCTTTTTCTTCTGGTGCCCTCATCAAAAGGTTTCGCAAACATCTCTCTGATGAGCATTATTATGTCCCTTTACTTCTCTCAGTTTTTGATAGAATGTCAACAAATAACTACAACCTGATCAGTTTAGCACAAAATGAGAGACAGATTTACAGTATCTGTAGCTGGTAATTAATGAGAAGTTCCCTCATTGCAGAGCTAAGAAAGTTACTTCTGAACTCACTGATCTTCTGAAATTTTCATCAGAAACAAGTGGAGAGTTAATAATTATCTGCCCCCACTACAATAGTTTTCCAAGTCAGTTGCCTTTTCACTGTCAGGGTGGGGGGCCCACAGCATTGCTAAATATCTATAGTTGTATTTTTTCAGCTGAATAATAGTAATAAGGCTAGTAAACATTTTGCTCGTGTTTTAATTAACAGGTAAAATTAAGCATTGTTTTTCAGCAAATTAAAATTAAACAAACAGCTGAGAGTAAGAATGCATACAATCAGGCAATTTCTACCTGTCAATAATTCTTACAAACCAATGCTAAGGAATCTGACTCCCTGCCCTCCAATACTAAATGTGGGCTGAACCCTTTTCTTTCAAAATGCAGGCAGTTGTTGTTAAGGAATAGGATATACATTGATCTCTGATTAAATTTTCTGAATTATTCTGCAAATGGAAAATTATCTTAAATCTACTTTAAATTACAAAAAATTTTAATCTACTTTACCAAATTTTTTTTTCAATTTAAAATATTAAAAAATTTAGGTAATGAAAAATGTGGTGATAAAAATCTGGCTTCAGGAATCAAAATCGATTTTATGTCACTGTAGGCGCATGAAGTGAGAAGCAAATCTGGAACATGGTTGATGAGGTCAACAGGTTAGCCAGTCTTATTCTTTGTAATGACAACTAGCCACATAAAAGTGGAACAGGTATAACTGCATGTTTTCTATCTTTTGTGAATATTTGCTACAAAATTCAAAATATATTTGCACCATCATTGCTATTTATTGTGTTTATGTAGTCTTACCTGGTGTAAATTTCCCCAAAACCAATGGGTAGGTAGACAGGGGAAATGCTTGGCAGCTCGACATATTGCATACATTTTCAGGCACATAGGTATGGCTTTCAACAACACATAGGTGAGAAGTGCCACTAGTCCATAAACTATCACAAACCCTGCTGTGAACAGTGTCATCGTGTGAAAGAAGATGGTGCTGAATTAAAATAAATGTTAAAATACTTTAAATAAAAGAAACCACTAGAGTTATCACCATCCTTGTCATCGGTGGACATATCTGTTTTCCTCCCACAACTGAATGATGGTAGAAACATAAAATAACAAGTTGTTAATTCAATAGCAACTGACAGGTGTTAGCTCATTTATATCCAATAAAAACAGCGGCTTCCAGTACCTTTATAAAAAATTTTTAGTTTAAAACCTTTTTGAGTTTTTTTTTTTCTTAAAATCAACCAACCAAACTTAAATAGAAGTAGATTTCTCAAAAAAAAAAAAATTCTTTTTTTTAATACACAGATAGAGATCATGTCAGGTGTGAAAACCGTGATGAGCTTTATAGACTGGCGGCCACTGTTCCAGGGTGTTAACCAACCCTTATTTCTAAGATAAAAATGATGTGTGGCTTTGGGTAACATTTTTAAAGAGAAGATGAGCTATAAAGGATTTTTGGGAACTGGTTATTACTGTAAACCATTTGCCTATGTGCATGCGACGTGAGCATGTGCGAGAGAGAGCAACGGATACTTTTATATTGAACAGGTGTATTCATTTTTCCTTTTAATACTTAGTTTTTTTTTTAAAAAGTGTAAACAACAGTCCTGACTATCAAATACCACATTACACTAGATGATATTTGCATTTCTGTTGTTTCAATAAAGTCTCTAGTCCCAAAGAGAGATGAATGAGGGAAGATTTCAAAGCCAGCCGTGTCCTTTTGGATAAAGAAACAACATTTATTTAATTCAAAGAGATTTTCCGTATTCAGTTTATCTGTCAGGCACAAGGTCACTACAGTTACAGGAAATGAGTTAACTATGGAGCTGAATTCTCTTCTCCATTTTTGAGCTTGCATTTAGAAAGAGTAGAGACACACAAAATAGTGCATCCAATGTCATTTACCACTAGACTGGCTACAGAAACCAGCCAGTGACAGTAACAGAGTAACTAAACAAAAATGCTTACCAAACCCCAGATAGATGTCAGCAGTGAGGTCAGTAGACAGAAAATTGAGGTGATGAGCCCAGATTTTATAGCAGCAATCAAAAACACCAGCTACTGGAGGTCACTTTTAGTTTTATTTACGAGATGAAATGTTAAGGGGGGGGTGTGCAAACCCATGCAGGAGGTATATCAGTACCATTAGTCATTAAGTGTAACCCAATTAAACTAGAGAAAGCCCACACAGCAGCTCACTAGATGCCATGTCAACAGACTGTGAATGTCCTTGTGTATAACTCTCATCTTCTCGAGCACTCCTGAGAAAAACAGCGTCATTCCAAGCAACTGGATTGAACGAATCATCTGCTATTCTGTAAATGGAGCATTTAAAAATCAGAGGTGGTAAAAATTAACTCGACAAAGCATTGACAGGTCGTTGTTGTTGTTGTTTGAATGGTGGGGAAAAGTAAAAGTAATAATGATGATATTAAAAGTAGGTAAATGTACATAAATATATCATATTCAAAGTCTAAAGGAAACCACGAACTGGGAAAAATTTTTAGTAGTCACAGGCAATAATAATAATAATAATAATAATAATAATAATAATAATAATAATAATAATAGATTTTAAAATATTATTGTTGCTTGTGCATGCAAATAATACTGTAGTTGGGAACTACTCTTCTCTTTTTTTAACCAACATTTGATAACTAATGTTCCCTCCAGGTTCTACTTTGTCACAGGAAGTGATGTAGTCCAGCTTGCTATATAAGTAAAGCACAGACTTACATACCCAACCATCTGGAATAAAATCAAATAAATATTCTATATGTTTGTTTTAACTGGCTTCCTGAACTTTAACTTGCTATAAACTTTTGCTAAGTCTGTAATATAAATATAAATCCCTGATCAGTGCAGCATATTCCGCATTAAGAATTACATAATAAGATGCTTATAAATAATTTTAAAAATAGCAAAAGGAATTAATAAAATGAAAGGAGGCATGTGTTTGACTTCATAGTGTTGTGTAGAAACATCAAGAATGTAAAATGAACTACCAGATTTTCTTCTTGCAGACTGTAATTCCTCTATGATTTCTTTCCAGATGTTTCCTGTAAATAGTATTCCATGCTGAGAGAAAGCTACCAAATTATCTGAAGCAAAATTATGCATACTTCCCTGTTTTAAAATCAAAATAACCAATAAAAATTGCTTCTTATTCATTTGCTGACTGCTGGTTTTTAGTTGCTGTTACTTGGTAAAGATACTATTTGTCATCAGCCCCATTCCTTCAAGTCATCTGGCCGATGTACTGTCACAATGCACCAGGCAGACCAGGATTACCAAACATCATACCATACCCACTCACCTGTGAAATGTCCCCTCAAAGTCAGAATACGGTCTGCAAAGCAAGTCAGTCAGTCATCATTTTACTACACTGTAATATAGTCGCATGTGTGTGTGCGTGCGCATTAGAATTTACTATAACATACTTGACTTTGTAGTAAAGAGTTTCACTCATTTCCAGTCTTTTGGTAAAGTTCTGGGTTTAATTACTAAAACCACTGAGACTAGTGTAGGATAAGATAGTATATTTAGAAAAAAATTCTGAAAAATTCCTTGAGTTCACTATGGTAATTATTACTAGAATTACATTCAATGGTAACTTCACAGAAATATATAGCAACCTGACCAAAGTGTACCATGGTCATCTTTAATGTTTTTCTAAAGGAAAACCAGAAAAAAGACCGGAGAAAATCAAATACAGAAAACCACGACAGTAAAATAAGGCATCCTCATATATATATAATTTCTTAAAATTAACTTTAAAACTCAAAATGTTAAAACTAAACATTATCAGACAAAGTGTCAAAGTAGGTACACCTTTGGTCTTGTATTGAAGTACAAAGTGAAATAAATACAAATTGGTACGGTAGCCTTTTAGTTACTGTTCGGGTTTCCAGGGGGTGCTGCACTGACACCAAGTTTTGGGTGACAATTTCTCTCCACTTCAGTCTGTGCTGATGAAATGTGTCTGGAATGTTTTTCCTTTTCTTTAACAGCAAAACAAAGAAACGATTTGGGGTGTGGTGGGAGGAAAGGAGTTCTGCTATTTTCTATATAAAGCAATTTTGGATCCATTTCTGAAGCTTTTCATATTTCCCATGATTCCCTGATGGAAATTCAGTGGAAGCTTAGTAAACTTCTCAGATCTGTGCATCATGTTAAACAGTGACCATATAAAGGTGGGAGGGTAGACCAGTGATATAACAAAAAAAGTTATTGTATATATGAAAGGATAATTGGTTGTGCATTATAGCTGTCATTGTTTGGTTTTGTTTCTCTCCAGTCTAGTGCATATCTAGTCCAACCTCTCTCGTCTTTGTGGGCTTCCTCCAAAACTGGAGAGATCTAGAAAGTACCTTCCCTGACCAAGTTGGTGGCACTCAGCACACATGGAAATGTTCTCTAAGAGCTGGCTCAATACACAGCAAGGCTGTCTCGCATCATTTCCCCTCATAAACCCTACAGAGGTCTCTCTCAGCTCCTGTCTGCCCAAACAGGAAAAGAAGAAAAAAGATTAAAATTGTGCAAATTCACTATACTACCAAATAAAATTTTGATGATCTGTTTTGATGTGAGCATCTTGTTGTCCAAATGTAAGCCCTGACCCTCTTGCATCAGTATGATCCTCCACTCTCACCATCAATATGAAAAGACAAATTAAGTCCTATATTCCTATAACATTCAGTTTCAGTGCTGAAAATGCAAATCAAAATCTGGCAAATGTACATAAGCAATAATTAGATACATTTATTCGTCACCAGCTGCCACCTGGTTTTATCAAACTCTTTCGATTGAGCAAATATGCCAGACACCACATTTATACTGCACAATGCACAACTATGATGCACACAAGCGCTTCGTGGTCGACAGCGCTGTCCACACAAGTCTGAAAAGTACCAAAAGTGAAAATTTATTAAAATAGCTTTGAGGTTAACAATAGTAAGCGATTACAAGAAAATCTGTTTAATATATCACGTGTTTATCGAGACTTCGGCACTTTGTTAAAACAAATATGGCCAATTACTTGAGGCAGGTCCAGCATTTTGCCCGTCTCGGAGTCCCCCCCCCCACTGGTCACTCAAAGCTGGCTACAGCGAGTTTACCTGTGTAAGAAAAAGGTAACATATCGTTCCAACCTTCAACTAATCACCAACTTGATATAATAGTGCACTCATGGATGTGGCCAGAGTTTTGTATCACCCTAGAATTGCCTAATTTTGCTTGATAAAGTAGAATTAGGCCTGCTGAATTTTGCATAATAATGTTATGTTAATATATTGAAGCGCATGCCATCCATGTTGTGGTTTTCCACGTTCTTAATGAAAAAAAAGAAGAGAAAATTTTTAATGTAACAATTTGAAATCTAACACGTGAGTAGGCAATTTCCAGAAAACTTTATAAATCACAACAACTGACTGCACTTCTGAAGGGTGCTAGGGATAATTGGAAAAGTTCTGGAAACTCAAAATCAGAGAATATTAATGCCCATTTTTGTTTTTGTTGTTTTAAACAAGCCCTTAATTTCACCTTTAATAATGCCATTAATACAATAAGCTTTCTCATTAAAAATAAACTAAACATATACCAATAGGAAAGGGAAAAAAGGAAATCATTACAGTTTTTTTTTAAAAAAAAAATTGCTTTAACCCTTTCCCAACTAAAATATAACTCTTAAACATTTAATCAATGCCACCTAAAGCTGTAATACTTGAAAATTTGACAAAATGGCTATGTAAGAATAATACATTAATACAGATGTTTAATTTTGTTATAAAAAAACTACAATCCAAGGTCATCAAAGAGGAGAAAAATAATGTATTCAAAAAGTTGCAGCTGCAAGAAAGCTCATTGCCTCACACTTCCATTATTCTTACATACTCACAGTATACCTTCTCAAAAGGAACAAATAAAGTTATTTTTATTCAAGGTTATCTTCCTCTCCAGTGAACAACAATGTTAAAGGAGAAGTTTTCTTAGGTAAGCAGATATGCCCATGATCAGCTATTCAGTGTGACCCAAATCTAATTCTGGTACAATAGGAGTGTTTGTTGATGAGTACATTTCCAGTTTTACTTGGGCTATCTACCAAGCAATTTACTAGCCATTATTCTGATGACTAATTGTCATCAGCTCCCATTCAACCCACAGCCATCTTACAAAACTCCCACAACTTCTATTCCATCAGTAATGAAAGCAGCACAACCTACAATAGCTGATTCTTAGAACTAAACACAATCATTTAATGTTAAGTGGTAATGTACACCCTTCACAGTGAGGAGTTTTTCCTGCCATCAGTCTGCTAGCATAAGGGGCTCCCCCCAAGTTAGTTCACAAGCATAATCATTTAATGTTAAGTGGTAATGTACACCCTTCACGGTGAGGAGTTTTTCCTGCCATCAGTCTGCTAGCATAAGGGGCTCCCCCCAAGTTAGTTTTTCTTTTGTATTTTAGTTATTAAAAAATGGAACTGGAAAGATCCTGATATCAACTCTTTAAACAATAATAATAATAATAATAATAATAATAATAATAATAATATTTGCATTTAGTGAATGAAAAGATTTTAGAGCAATGATTTCTGGTAATATCAATCACCTACCAAAAACATTTTTAAGAAACAAAAAAAAAAGGGAAGCAAAATACTATCCCAATGTTAGAAAAACTTGTATAAGTATATACATCAGTTATGGTTCAATTGCTCTAAAGAGGAGGTAGAACAGGACCACACAGTTTTTGTGTATAAAACCAGAGATTAGAACTTTATGAACAATTGTTTTAATTTAAAAACAAAAACATATTCAAGATCTGTTCAGAGTCCATGAAAACTATGACTTGCCTGCAGAGTCCATCCTCTTTGACAATGTGTGTAAACAACAACACTTGGAATATACTACTTATGATTTGATCTCCATGATAAAATTACTAATCACAAATTATCAAATGCATAAAAAAATTAATTAAATGTTCTCAGACAGATTCTCTGGAGACTAGCATCTTCTCCTTCAGCCATTCTGAAATGGGAGCAGAAAAGGTGATGTAAAAAGCCAAAGCAGCCCGCTCAGCTGTGACAGGCGTAGTTATTTGCAGTTTTCTTGACAGAAGAGCTACAGTGCGTTAAAAAGAGAGCACAAAAAGTTCAAATATAGTGGAAACGACCTCAAATAGAATGCCACGGTCAGATTAATTTTTAAGAAAGTAAATAAATTTAGCAACAAAATTTAGACTTTGCTAAAAAAAATTTGGTGTTTCATTGTGTGTTATTTAGGTTACTATTTAAGTTTCACCTGTTACAAATTTAGCAGATTTATCTTTTTTTTTTATATATATAAAAATATTTTTTCATGAAGAAAAAAAAAATCTCGGAAATTAGATCTTTAAAAAATGGATTCTCTTGCTGATGCAAACATCCATTTCTGCATTTAGCTGTTGTCTTGAAAAAATCACCACACTTCTCGAGTGCTGTAGTAATACTGCACAAGGGCGATTCCTCTGCCTAATGTGTGGTTGGCTCCACCTCGTTGAGTAAAGAATTCCACAAGCTCTGAGAGCTATGCATATAAAGTTGGAGATTCTCACGAGGGTAATAACTTTGCTACAGATGCTTTGCTGTTCAACCGCACTATTTATTTTTATTTTTTCATTCCACATATTTGACAATAATAAGAAGGAAGGAAGAGAATAACTCAAATGGAGAAAGACAGAGACAGACAGACAGGCTGGCTGGCTGGTTTGATTTGATGTATTTGTTGTTTCTACAAATGCACAGTAATTACTATGGAAGGGGGACATGGTTGGTAAAGCCCTGGAAGCTTCTAAAATGAGACCAGAAGTTGGTTGATGCTTCTGGTAAAATCTGTAAGGCAAAAGAAACAGTTAGAATTTTTTTCATTAGATCATTGAAATTGTTAAAATCTGTTAATCAAAATAAAAATCTCACAAAACAATTATTTTGACAGTTTAAATAAAGCAATTATCCCCAATCCTGAAAAAAAGTATAGCAGCTCTTGATTATTAATCTGAGGTTGTGAAGTGAGTGGTAAAATGGAAGTGTTTTGGCCACAGTTTGATCTTCAGTTTGTGAGTTGCCGTCTCCTTGACTTGGTTTTCTGGGTTAGGGTTCGGCTATAGAAGAGTCATTTTGTTTCAATAGATAAGAATGCCTACAACAGCTGTTCCATCTTTGCGGAAGTATAATCACTGAATATCCAGAAGAGTGTGTGCCCACACTAGGCCAAGTGAGCTGTATTTTAAACTATGCAATTGTGTAGTACAACACAGGAAGCAAATTTATGTCAACATTTGTTGTGAGGCAACTAAGCATCAGAGCCCCAAAAGTCCTTTCCAGTGTCAACTTCTGGTTGGGTGAAGGACACACTAAAGCAGCTACGTCACGCAATCAAAAAACTATTCCATGACATGGGTTTGAACCTGGCCATTGGAAGCAACCTGCAGAGCAAAGGTAACTGAACTGGATGATGATGAAAAGGAAAAGATCAAGACTCGTGGTATCTGGAAAACCTGTCTTTTGTCATTGAGTGTGCAAAATACTCACAAGTTCTTTTTGGGTGTATGCAGGAAACTTGGAGGACCTATATGTTAGACTACCAACTGCTGTGAGTTGGTTGGGTGCCGATAAAAGACTTTCCTATTAATAACAGATCAGCAAAATACATGGTAGCTGCTAGAAGAGTACTGAAACAATTGTACCCACACATACTTCACATTACTTGCTTTGCTCATCATCTGCTGCACTACTGACCACTATGGGTAAAGGTACAATGCAAAGATGTCAACAATCTAATTGGGTGTATCAAGGTTGGTGCTGTGAAGAATGCCATCAATACCTGCCATTGCAAGATGGAAAAGTTGACTCAATGCTGCCTTTTTACTATGCAGATCATCTACTGGAAGTTCAGGAAATCACGAATAGCTTTGAAAGTAATGGGATCCTGGTAGCAAAACATTTTAAAAAAACCACATTTTAAATCCAGAAATGGCTAACAGCTTGCTGGCTTTGAAGCACAATTATCAGAACTTTGCTATACTACTAAACAATGTGGGAAACAGCAGCTATATGAACAAATGCTTGCCTCCTGAAGAGCAGCTTCTCTATGCTAAAGAAACTGTTGGCAAAGGAGTGCATGTTTTTGCTAGGAAATGTACATATAGTCTTTCACTATAATTCTGTCTGCTGATTTCATCCTCAACTGAAATAAATGAAACAATGTATTCTGAGCAATCACAGTGAGGAAAGGATAAAATTATAGTAAATTACCTGGCCATTATTTCTTCAATTTCAGTAATGATAAATAAAGCTAAAATATATATGTAAATACTTAGAAAGAAAAATATTAGGTAAAAAATGAAGTCAACATTTAAAAATACAATCCAAATTGTAAGCTTTCAGAGCAAAATAAAAATCTTCATGGTAATTACCAATTAGGAAGATGGTCTTGATTTCTATAAAGTCGTTCACATTTGCATTAATAACATTTTACATACAGCTTAGATGTGACTTACATCAGAAGAGACATATCACTTGCTTCTACTTTTCTTTAGTCACTAATTTTCAACATCACCAAAGTTAGTTTGTCCAGCCAACATGAAGTTGAAAAATTTTTTTTTTTTAAAATACAAAACAACTTCAATTTCCCATTAACATATACTGATAACTTTCTGATAACAAATTAATAACAGAGAAAAGTAGGTAGGTAGATAATATTTTCAAAATTACTAATGTAGTACAACTGGTATCAGTAAATTAGCCACATTTTCAGTACTGTTGGCAAGATAACTTTCTAGATTACCAGTGAAGATAGTTTTTAAAAATAAAAATATCCAAGTGGCTAAAAAACTTTTTTATTTGCCTGTACATTTATGCATTAAACTGAGAAAGTTAAGATTATAATAACTGCTAAAAACTCTCACTTTCAAAAGGAGGCATTTGAAAAGAGAACTCACTCTAAAAGTTTTAAATTACATTAATACAGTATATATGTATATAATTATTGAAGTACTAAATTAGCATTGTTTAATAATATATTTGTTTAAAATAAAACTATTTTGGGAATGGCGTAGATATTCATAGACATAATTGGAAATAATTAATATTGTCCTCATGGGAGAGTTGAGCTTTAAAATAAAAATAAAAATTTTAATTTGATCAACAAGAATAAAAAAAGTGATAGAAACAAACATTTTAAGGCGTCTTTATCACCAGACATTACCAGTTTTATTTTAGAGCACAATATGTTTGCAGTGTGTGGAAGGGGGAGAAAAGGAACAATGAGAAGATATTTAAATAAAAAAATTTAAAACAAGATTGTTATTAAAGCAGGGACTTCTTCATTATGAGATTTTAAAGCTTGAAATTGCAGCTTCTGAAAAAGATTATAAACAAGAATCTCATGTGCAGATTGACTCATTTAAGCTACAATTAAATAAACTGTCTGGCAAAACATGATGTTCTTAAATAAAAAAAAATCATTTAGGTCCCACATGGAACACACAGTGCAAGGTCTGGAAATTATAAAGACCACTCCTTTGGAACACCTTCCAAATTCAGATCTTTATAGACTAAAAAAAAAATAGAGTTAAAATTACCTAGTTTGGCTTTGGAAGCTGAATATTTAAAACATTAAAGGTTTTTAGATGTAGGTTAAATTAGTTTGCTTCCTTTTAGGACATAAATGAACAAGTGATTAGCATGGCTTCAGAGTGATTAAAGCCAGAGGCATGATCAGGAAGACTGATTTTTTTTTTGTCTGTCATACAGTCACAGAAACAGGCCGGGAACTTAATTGGTCGCTTATATAAATTGTGATGGCCACCTAGCTTCTGACAACCACTATATGCCATAAACCTTCACATGCTGTAAAAGCAAAGCACAAATCTGACCATAAAGAGGAAAAGTTAATTATCAAGAGCATGTGTAGCAGTTTTGTGGGAATAACCTCCCTTGACAAATGGTACTACTATTCCAGAAAATTTTCAAAGATGCCTGTTCTCAAACTTGAGAATGAAAGAGTTGTCTATATAAAGTGAGAAATAAGTGCATTTTGGTGGGATTTAGAGCAGACCTAATGCATTCTTAATGTTGTGCTTGAAATTATGTAATGTCTTTCACTGAATGAACTTTGTTAAGTTTGCAACAAGAGTTTTCTTGTAAACCTGGGATAATGTAACTGTATCTTGGCCATAAAAGAAGTCAAGGAAAGGTGTGATGTTTTAATACCTGGTGTTAGTTACCACTTCAGGTAGAGCAGCCTAGTTTACAGGGTCTTAGAGTTAAAATGGCGAGATGGAACCCTCCAAAAATAGAAAATTGCCAGTCTCTCTCTATCTAATCATGGATTCAACAGAAACATATATATATATACATATTTCAAGTAAACTGTGCTTGAGTATGCTGTAACTTTACCCTTCATTTGTTTTCAACAAACTCACTCAGCTGAGCCAACAACTGCAAGTCAAGCAAATGTAGCTAAGTCCTAGTGATATTAACCACGACTAACAAATGGTTAAAACAACATGTATCCCATGAAAAATGCTTTTATTTATTTAAATAACACTATGTACTGTACTTCTTCCCTTACAGTATGCTGCCAGGTGGACACGGGGGGGAATGCTGATGTTGCATTTTAGATCCAAGCCCTGGTGCAAGATGCACACTGAACACAACCAGTATTATCAAGGCAGTTTGTTGTAGTTCTCACCAAATTTGTTCCCATTTTAAAATCTCTTGAAAATAAAGATTTTTCTTCTCGAGTTCCCTGAGTCGTCATGCCTCTGATGATGATGGTGGTGGTGATATATGTACGTCAGGCTGACTTGACGGTAGCTGGATGTCACCACGATGGCGCTGTGTTGGCAAGCCGCCTCATTCGCCTACCAAACAAAAATAATTCTTTCAATAAGCAGAAGAGATTGTGTAGGGAATTAACTAAAACATTTTACACATGCACAAACAGATTTTCATTAAGGAAATAAAAAATTGAACATATTTTTTAAAAAAACCATGCTTGTTACCAACTGAGCTCAGTTAGCAACTGGAAATTCCTGGTTCAAATCCCAGCATCAGCATCTACAGTATCTCGAGATACTTCATTCTACTTCTGACAACAGATACTAACTCTGTTACAGATGTTGCAGTGAATTCTATATCACTGATAAAGTTGTTTACTTATTTTAATTTTTTTTTAATGTTGGTAGTTGTTGTTTAAAGAGTAAATTAAGAAGTTTCAGTTAACCCTTTGAACAGGTGCTCTCTAAAATCACCTCGTTCATTCTCTTTTCTCATTTTTAAAATACCAACCCATTTACCAATTATAAAGGAAATTACAAACTTTATACAGAATTTAATTAACTGACAGTAAAACAGTTTCAGAAAAAATTTTTTTTTAAATATTTATTTCTACTTATTAATCAACCTTGTTAAGACTCTTCTTCCTCTTAGCTGTTAACTTTCTAGGACTTATCAAGTTAACCCTATAAAAAATACAGACTTAAAGCAAATGAATAAATAAAGTGGATGAGAGATATATTTGCATAATATTGGTAATCTAATTTGACTATCCATATTGACACAAATTTTCAATGATGCACCTAATAGATAGAATTTTTCTCACTTTTTTTTTTCCTTTCAAAAGTAGGGAAAAATACTTTTAAAAATTCAGTCAATCAATTACATTGAAAAGAACACCAAAGCCCAGACAGTCTTAATCTATATCACTACTGGTTAAAATAAAAAATGGCCTAATCTTCCTTACCCCTTATAGCGTCTTAAGGACACACAGAGAGAAACTCTGTTCTAGAGGGTTCAGCCTGGATAAACCTACCTCTCCTGAGCATATTAGATTACGAAGGAGTTGGGTAGCCCGCTGCTCTCGTTAGGATGAGGTACACTAATACTAAAAAAATAATACAGGTCGAAATAAGGCCTCAATTATAAACAGCTGTGGCGGTCGGTCGTGGAACCGATCCAGTTCCCACCACACACTTGCAACTTCACAAACACACCCCAACAATTGCACCACACCCCCCCCAAAAAGATCAAACCAAAAAAAATACAAAAAAAAAAAAGGTTGACTTTCACTGCTAAAATCACTGACCAGAGAGACTACCAACCATTTTGTGCATTTAAGATCTTTTAAAATGAGAGTAGAGAAAACAATGGCATCAAGACCCATGCAAAAGCCATACAGGATGTCATCTTGCACAACTATGACACAAAGTTGTTCGCTATCTTCTTGACAGAAGAGTTAAAATGTCAAACAAGCATTTTTGAAAAATATCAATTTTTTATTTCCCTTGAATTGAAAGATAGCATAAACAAATTCTTGGTCATGGCATAAATTAAATCTCAGCACGCACGCATGCACACGCACACACACAGACAGACAGACAGTTTTGGATGCTCAGATGTGCAATTTTGGATTTTACTGTTGTCGACATGTGTCAGTCAATAGTCTTTTGTCAGGTCATCATCAATAACAGTGTGTCTCTTTTTCATTGTTTAGATACTTTTCATCATTAAAACAATGGAGATTCATATACAACCATTTCCTTAATAGAGCACAAGGCAAAATAAAACTAACAGGCCTGCAGGAGTGAAGTTAAAGGTTGAGGGGTCTTTATTAGCTCCCCAACTACTGTCAGTACTGTTAAAAGAGCAAACAACTGAATAATTTTTAAAAAAAGCAATACTCACAACAGTACATAGTTATTGTGTTTTGTAATTTAATATTCTTTGTGTATGTAATTTAAATATATGCATCATCTCTTCTGTAAGAGAATAAATAGTTGGTAAGGAACCTTCTAATTAGTTACTATAATTTGTGTTAGTACTATACATTTTTTTTTAAATTTAATTTCATAAAAATAATTCATTTTTTAGCAAACCAATGGTCAGAAAAGGTCAAAATAAAAATGAGTTATTAGTTTTCAACAGCAGGATTTAGTGTCTAGAAAATGCTCTAAACACTATAATATCTTAGATGTTGAGTAAATGTATTATTTATGTTGATAGGCACGTTTTTTTTTTTTTTAGTACTCTGTTTACAAGGGACACAACCCTGGTGAGAAAGCATAGTGCCCTGATTGTCCACTAGGAAGTGTTGCCAACTTGCATCATGTGAGACCAAGTACTTCAGACTTCAACAGGGAAATCCTACTAGAACTCTATAATTTTTTTTAGGTGTAGGAAGAAACCAGGGCAGCTGTAAAAACCCCCCAAAGCTGGCTGGCCAACTGGTGAAGAGGAGAGAAGAGAGTGTGTGCTAGGGGGGGGGGGAGGGTGGTACACCAAACAAAGTAGACCCCAGCACTTGCAAGAATTGAATATGGGTCCTCAACCTCAGCAATCAAATGGTCTGTCACTGGATCACCACGCCAACCCCATGGTTGTTTTAATATATATAGTGTGTCTGGATGAGCACACTGAAATGTATGGAATTCAGAAGGCTAATCTATAACCTTTAACAATATAAAGAAAGACTCTACAAACCGTGTATTTCTGTCTTGGTCTCTGATCTTTTTCTCCATTTCTGCATCAGTCAGTGTCTCTAGAAAGGGGCACCAATTATCAGCCTCATTCTGGTTCCTAATGGCTACCTCAACTGTTGGCAAAGGGGCCTCGCTGAAAACGTCACGTCTTTATTACTGGTTATTCAGCATGAAGCCAAGTTTTCGTTTCAAAGCACACTATTTAAAAAAAATTTTGTTTTTACTTGTCTAATGGCTCAGCAAGCTGCCTTACAAGAGAAATGAATTCTTTAAACATTTCCCTGCAGTACTAGCTGAGTTAAAGATGAAAAAATATTAATACATCTGACCACATGCAGAGAATACAAAAGATATTCTGCTGCTTTTTAAACAAATGTGGAGAAATACTGGTGCCCAACTCTGTTTTTACAGTGGTCAATATAAAAAAGATCATTTTTACCTGATGTATCTTCTGAAGTACATATCTAGAATTGCTTCTTGGTAGCAGTGACATGATAGTTTGGCTAACTGCAGCAATGCCTATGCTATATATATAAACATAATACATGGCATTTTTAGGAAGATGCAAATACATGGACAAAAAAATAAATAATCAATTAACTGAACATTTCCTACTTCTTTGTATTTTAAGAGAAGAACCGGAATTTTACAAGATTTTTTTTTCTTTTTCTAACTATCATGACTCAAAAACTAACAAAATAATTATTCTTTGCGTTATCTTCAATCCATACATAACATTTCTTGCAAGTCATTCATTACCCAGGTAATTTTTGAGTCATTTTAATTTAAAATAAGATTGATTCAGAATTGAGTGTTTATCCATATTCAGCCAAAATCATTGGCAATGTACTGTTTTATTAGTATTAGCAGCCAAATCATAATAGCATAATGATAAGATGCCATGTTTGAAGACAAGACCATCTCAGATCAATATACGAATATTTCCAAATGTTAATTTCAGCTTGCAGATCTTCCCAAGTACAACCATCCAGATATTTACAGATAAGTAACTGAGCTAAAGCAATTTTATTGCACTTGCAGACACTTCTGAGCAAAAATCATCAATAGAGTGATGTTGGTTTCACCGAGAAGCAGAATAAAAACCAGTGAAATTTGAGAAATTCTTTTAGAAAATTTAGAAAATCTACAAAATCACAGAAGTTCTCAATCCATAAATGAAAACCCACAAACCATCCATTCCATGTCCTACTTATCACACAAGTTCTGTCTTTTTGAGAAGGGATTGTTCTTACACATGCACAATGTAATTGTTTTTTACTAACTGTATCTAGAATCATATAATAATTTGGTAATAAACAATCAACACTCACCCTTTTTAAATATACAAAAATCAATAAAACTATTCTCATGGGCCTATGTGGACAGATTCATTAACAATGACTTTTCCACTTACCTAAAAGCATATGTTCTTTGATGCCAACTTAGTTGTCCTCGAATACTGTAAGCTATAGATGTTACAAATTCACCTCCCAGTCCTAGGAAGACAAAGAAGTGTGTCAAACAAGAACAGTATCTGCAGCAACCACGTGCCATAGTAAATTCACAAGAAAGAAGAGTTCTAGAGACACTGTTATGATATAGTAAAGATAACCCTTGTTTATCTTTATGAACATGCCTCCTTTCCAAATTGAGATTAGAAAGGTATAGGTCGAGTCTTCTTCCACACTGAGATAATCCAAATTGCAAGGTATGCTTGCCTTGGCAGAGAAATTCCCCACGAGAGCTCTTCATTTATAAAGGTGGAGTTCCTTATTTATATTCATTTAAATTATGTGCAAAAGCTCAGACAAATAAAATGCTTTGAATAAATTATTAACTCTGCTGGAAGCATTATCAAGAATATTAAAATTTGAAGCTGTAGACTGCTTTTTGTAAACCATAATATGGATTTAAAAAAGCAAGCTGAATTACCTAATTCAGCACACAATTTGACAGCAAATTCCTCTGGACTGTTTTCTGGCTCTGACATATCCCACTCAAACTGATCCACCAAAGATATATTTCCAACATGGATGTTGAGCTAAATTTATAAAAAAATTCATGAGTAAAAAGAAATATATATATTGTTTTGTAGAGAGGTTTTTTTTAGTGGAACAGTTAAGATTTAGGAAGGAAGGAAGGCAACTTATCTGTTACTTCCCCTAAAATATTTCTACAGAGATACAGATTCCACTGGTTCAGCAACAATGAAAGTTTTGTAAATTAGTGGAGTAAAGTCAAACTCAGCTGTAGTAAGTAAAGGTGCTATTTCTTTCAAGACGCTAAGAGATGAGAGAGAGATATGCGGGTCTGTTTTGGTTCAAGTGCATGACAACTTCTATTCGACGTAACTATTCTTTGGGTCTAAGAGAGCTTGCTGTCATAAATGTTTTAAAAACAATTTAAATGTATCTTGCATGCGTAGCTAAGCTTTTAAAATCAAATATTTCCAATAAAGTTAAAAAAGAAAAAGGTACATGACACAAATCAATTCAGATATTACTATTCAATTGGCTAGCCTAGATTTTTTTTTTACCAATTTTGAAAATACATGCTGTAAATATTTTGGGTTAACTATTTTTTAAATAGAAAAAATTTGCTTAAAATTTAGACAAATAATAAAATGTCCATTCAATAAACTCTTGACTTGCTTTTATTCCTAATTTGTATGGCTCATAAGACATTTCATGCCATGTTATATAAGCTCTCTGAGACCCAAATTTCCACTGTAGTCTTTTTTGTAGCACCAGTCATTTATACTGATTAGTGAGTCCATTTCTGACTGCACATTGCACATTTTCCTCTATAAAAGGGCATTTACAGGCAAGAATAGTGGCTGCTAGTTAGTTGGTTACTAGCAGAACTCATTCACAACCACTTGATCATGTTAAAGCATGGTGCTAAACTGCTAAATATGGAGTCATTACCAGCCTGGCAAAATGTTTAAAAAAAAAAAAGGGGGGGAGGATCAATAACCTTGAGGATAATTCTCTGGTCTGCGTGATCCTCTAATAAGCTGTCAGTAGGGTAGGCTTCTATCTGCTGTCGAATAGCTTGAGCAACAGCTGGCACAAAGTTCAGGGGGTTCAAATCCAGATCATCACACAAAATTTCTGCAAACTGTTCTGGAGTGATTAGCTGTTCTGAAAAATGAAAAAAACAGGGCCCAAATTAGTTGTCAGCTGGGCTGGTCCATCCCCAAGTTTTCCCCAGTAATATCACTAGTTTGATAGGCAAGTCACAGAAATTAACATCATGAAGCAACAACTTGTCTGATTTTCATCAAATAAAGTGCATTAAATGCATCACACATTTAGCTAAATCAACATTGTAAGTGTCTTTACCAAAGTTCATGAAAAATATTAAATTATTGTTAACACATCCGCATACCTCACTTACTAGTTAATCCAACTGCACTCCTACTAAACTTTGTAAGTTTGTAAAATGCTAGCCAGCAACAAAGAACACAGCAGAATGCACTCAGATCAAAATAGACCACAGGGAAGAAAGCAACTCATGTGAACATTTATTGAGAACGGAAACCCAAAATGATCACAACTTTACATGTACAATCGCTGCGTACATTATATCATACAACAGGCTCTAAAGGGTTAATAAAAAATGTTTTATGAAGTTCTTATTTACTACAAACAATATATGATCTACAATTTATTCATTTTAACGCGTCACCAAGAGTACATTTGGAGCATTTCGTGTTTCTTTTTGTTTTTATAAATATTAAAATTAAAATAATTTAATTCTATCACTTAAACTACTCTCCTCATTTTTAAATAATAAAAAATTTCTTTTCTCTGATTAACTTTTTGAAAAAAAATCAAGTGCATTGTTTTTTTTTTGTTTGTTTTTTTGAATGCTAACTACAATCCACATCTCGCTGCACAGACTAAAACATCCTATTACTAAATTAGAGTATCTTCTGAACTCTAAGCCCAGCGGACAACTTGAAAATTGGGAGTTGGCTAATATCTCAGAAAAGCCTTTCCTCCTCAAACAACAGTCTGACAAGATCATGTGATGGAACATTTACTGCTAAAAAGCCTTGGTAATGGAAAGGCCCTATTGGAGCTTCTGAGTATGGCTGTGGGAGTGGCCCAGAGAAAACTCACACTAATAGACCAGTACAGGAGAGGAAACCATGCTATCGAAGTTTTGCCAATCCAAGTTGGTCTCCAACAGAGATAAAACTCTGGCCACCTGCCACAGCAAGCCAGAACACTATGCACGTGGCCACCCTAAAAAATCCCTAATTTCTTTGGCTATTAGAGAAAAGCAATACAGGCTTATACCCTTGAGGATATAGTACAGTAGACTTGATTATCTATGAAATTCTACTATCCATGATTTTTTTGTCCCTCTCTCTGAAAGTTTTATCATTAATATTTATTGATAAATGTCCATCTTTATTTAATCTTCCACTGTTTTTAGAAACTATACACTTTCATGATCAATCAGTGCACTAGTACTTTGACTTAGATGCAGTCACAGCGCTCATAAGAATTATAAACACTGCATGCTATCAACATTATAAACAGTGTAAATAACTCCAATAATTAATAAACTACAAAGTAAATCCAGTATAATATGTTGGCTGCATTTCTGCAATGGAGCGTAGTCTTTACTTCACGAGTTTTGCCTTAGTATCATCTAAGGTGAACAGAAGTTATGAACCGTGGACTCTGAAGGTGGTGGTGTGAAAAGAAAGTGAGTGGATTTAAGTGTTTTGTAAAAACTTGAGTTGACAGCAAAGTTTGAGGAGTCTGGTGTGAAGAAACAAATGGTGTTGGATATTCTGAAAGCGAGGAAAAGCTCAAACAATTTTCATTAAAGTTTGATGTTGATGCTTCAGCCAGTGGTTCGTTAATTGGTGACAGGAAGCATATGAAAATGGTGCAGGATAAAAACCTCGAGGAAGCTGTTTATAGGTGGCACATGCAGCAGCGTTCTAGTGGCACTGAACTTCACTCCACTGCGAATACATTAGCAAAGCACATGAACATAAAGTTTCAGACTAGTGATGGTTGGCTTTGCAGTTTCCGTAAATGCCATGGTATAGTGAATGAGAAGACATGGTGAATCTTTAAGTGCACCAACAGAGGAGATTGAGCCATTTAGAAAAAATTGTAATGATTTCATTAAGAAAGAAGAGCTGATTTTGTTGCAAGTTTACAATGGTGATGAGACTGGTCATTTTTGGCGTTCTCTCCCAGAAAACGCACAGGCCTATAAACATGAAAGCTCTACACCAGGCCATAAGATAAGTAAGGAAAGAATCTCAGCCTTACTTTGTGCTAATGCCAATGGAATTCATAATTTGAAACCTGTTGTTGTTGGTAAATCCCAGCAACCATGTGTTTTAAAGGACATCAGGAGAAAGATTACAGTGATTTATTTCAACTTGAAGAAAGCATGGTTTACCATGGAAATCCTTAGTGACTGATTCTTTAACCACTTCATTCCCGAGAATCACAGATACCAGACAGGGGTGCTAAAGATTTCCCCAGAGAATGTCATGGCTATTCTCATTTTCAATAATGCACCTGTGCATCCCAATGTTGACAAGCTGTGCAGCAGTGATGGCATAATTAGATGTATGACCCTGCCACCTAATACCACCTCACTTATCCAGTCAATGGATCAGGGAATTGTTGTTGCCTGCAGGGGGTTGTATCACAAGAAGTCCCTGATGAGGTGATGGTTGTGTTGGAGGAGGAGAAAGATAAAGAGAAGGATACAAGAGAGGAACGAACATTGCAGAACCTCAAGCACTACAACTTGAAATCTGCAATCTTCGACTTTACTGTCACATGGAAGATGAAAAGGCAGACTTTAGCCGATGGATGGAAGCTGCTGCTGTATGATATTGATCCTGATTTTGAGGTCAGCAATTACCATTATATGATTCTGAAAGCTGGAGAAGATGCAACTGAGAACAATGTTCTGCAGTGGTTAGATGATGATGATCATAAAGGCAATCCTGAGTACCAGGTTTTGATTGAAGAGGAGATTGCTGAAGGTGTTCTTGCTGGCAAACCTCACAAAGAGGAGAGCAAAGAAAAGGAAGAACTGGTGGTCAGCAAGCCAAAATTCTCCACTGTAAAAGATAACCTGGATGGCATCATCAATTACATTTGAGGCTGCAAAGTGCAGCCATATTATCAACAATTTCACTCATTTAAGGAGATTATAATAAGGAGGAAGCACCAGCATAGGACTCAGCTGAAGCTTGACTCCTCCACCCTCTACCAGTAAGAGGGCAATGGAGCTTTCTAGCTCCTCAGAATCAGAATAAAAGTTACTAAATATCTATTTTAGTGTTTTTATTGCTGCTATTAGATGTGTGCTCTTTAATGGTGCTCAATATATAAGTTATCAGATATGGTCATTATATAAGATCTTATGTAATCATCTGGATTTAATGGACTCCCTTTTTGCCCCATTAGTTCATTAAATTGAGGTTTTACTGTGCTGATAAATACCAGCATTGGTAGCATGTGTGTGATGTCACGTGGTTTCACTTTCATTTTATACTGTAAATGAGGGGTAACAGCTGATGTTTGTTCTTTGATATTTGCTTTGTGTTTTATGCCTATATTTAGCCAGTCTGTTGGCTGAAAAGCATAAAAAGAATGTGTTAAGGTTGGAAACAAAGGTTAAAAAATTTGAGCAATGGGTAAGAGAGTGACTATAAAAACTGTCTGAACAATCTGATACCAGTCAAACAAGTGAGAAATTTGTAAAAAATGCTGCAGTAATACACAAATTTTCTACATGTCGTGGAAAAGCAGCAAAAGTAATAACATTTCAATGAAGCTCTTTATGAATAGTTTTGTCACAACAAAGCCAATAAGTGCCAATAAGTGGCACAATCTTATTGATCAAAGACAAAAAAATTGATGGGAATGATTGATCTACCCAACATTGTTCACACCATCTTCGGGGTTCACTTCCAAGTTCAAATGTTAGGGTAAAATCCAACTTGAAATTTTCAAGAAAGCACTTTCTGCTCCAGAACTCACTGGAGATAGATCTTTTCGCAGAAAAAGTACACTCTCAGCTCAACTATTATGGGGAGACTCTCAGTTTCAATGCAGACAAAACTGCTTATTTTGGAGACAGCTTTTTGCAAAAACACCAGCCAGTGCAAGTGAAAATGGGGCTAAGGGCCACAATTAATAAAAAAAATAAACTCTCTCTTTTGGTGCATATATGGAGTAGCCACAGACTAAAGCCTGTGGAAAGCTGTGAATCCACAATGCTTTAAACACACAAACATGAGTTTATGCAACAAAGATGGGATAACAGAGACTGTCCTTCAAGATGTTTTCTTTAAGTGTTCATACAACGAGCAAAATTCAGTAGAAAAAAAGTAGCACAGAATTTTTTATTGATAATGCAGCTGTACCTCTTAAGGAAGAACAACTGGTCACAGACAATGGGAAGTTTTATGCCATTTTTCTCCCCAAAAACATGGCTAAAATTCAACCCATGGTCCAAGGAGCCATAAACTTTATTCAGCAGCACTTCTTCATTTGTCCCATAACCAACAGGTTTTTTGGGCACCTCGAGGCATGTGTCTAGAGCATTTTACAACCTGGCAGAGCCCATTCCTCTCCAGGTTGAGATGCAGGGTGAATGTCAGCATCCAGAGGATGGTCATACAGCTGTTTCAGGCTTTTGGCCCTCATCAATTAAGCAGCACTACAGAAGACTAAACATCTAAAAGCTTCTCAAAAATGATGATAACAATTTACTTCAACTCATGAAAAGATTTACACTGCTTGACTGTGTATATTTTGTTGCAAAAGCCAGAAATAAACTAAAAATCCAATGTTGGCAAAGGCCTGGAATCCACTCACGAAGCAGTAAATAACATTAGTTGCAGGAGGTTCAAATCACCATAACCAATTCATACATCGAAGTGGAAGAATGGTTAAATTGTAACAATAATCCATTCAGGGAGAAAAGCAAGAACAAAAATGGAGAAACAAAAATTAAAATAACACACAAACAAGCAGGAGAAGCCTGTCAAAGTCTTATGATGTATCTGAAACAAAGACTACAAGAATCTAATTTGGAAAAATCTACAATCATGTCTTAAACAAGACAATCTCAAACAAGCAACGCTGACAGATCACATCAGATATGCAAGTTTTTTAGATTTATTTCCAATAAATAAATATATTTGAATGTGTTTTATAAATCAGTTTTTACATCATGCTAATGCATATGCATGTAAGGGATAACATTACATGAGTGCACTGCACATCTGAAATCTACTTACTAAAGGCACACACACACACATGTAGAACAAACAATTGATTATTTGCAACTTCTGTTATCCACATTTTTCTTGTCCCTGAAGCCACTGCAGTCAATTAAGAGCCTATTGTATAATAAACAAACTTTTACAACCCTGATTATACCACAAATTTTTTCATGGTTATCAAATAATCCATTTTGATACCAGCATCATCTCTTCATTTGTGCAAATGAAGACAACTCCTTTCTCCTTTTCACCATATACTACAAGAAAGACTACCCTGATAAAAGAGTAGTGTGTCATTCATCCACCATGGAGTACCACCTGTCCTGTGCCAAGAGGGGGCAAATCCCTACTAGAACTAGATATGATAGGACACCTAAACAACCAGCTGGTGAAGAAGAAACTGTGTGAGGGATGCCAAACCAAGACGACACTAACTGGGGATCAAACTGAGACCTCTCAACATCAACAATCCAGTAGCCTAACCAATGAACCACCAACCCAAACTAAAATTTCTGATTAATAAAATCATCTCCAAAAAACTGAGCCAAATGGTCGTAAACAACAATAAATCTTGAATAAGTTATATTTATCTAACTGTACCATTTTTGTTCCAGGTAAAACAGTCCCGGAGTTTCTGACCATCAAACTCCATGTCTAGTCGAATTGGAATCAGGACTTCTGACTGAGATGCATTTTCATGGATCTGAGATGGATCTGTGTCATCAAAGCTGCAATAATAAAGAATGCTTCTCCCAATTAAAATAACAAAAAAATACATGTTATGAAATGTTTTAATTCGGTTTAAAGCATACAAAATTTCTAATTTCATGCAACTACTGCATTAAAAAAACTGAAATTAAATTATACTTTTAATTTTTTTAAATTCCAGATTTAAAAAATAAAAAACTTAAAAATCTAGAAATTTAGATTCAAATTTTTCATTGTTTTTAATTTATCTACATTAAAAAAATCTTGTGTAAACTCTAAATGCATTAGTTACAAATGAATATTGGCTTCATATTAATTCAATCAGCATAATTAAAACCAAGCATAGGGTAAAATTGTTTAACACTAACAAGAAATCAATACTTCAGGCTTACCATGTTTTGTTAAAAAGTACATTAAAAAAACAAACAATTCATTTGCTCCATGACAATAAACAGACACATACTGTACACACCTGAAACAGACTTAGTTATGGAAGTAAAGCAGGCTACTTGATGGCTCATTTTGTTTGAAGCCTTTTACGATGACAGTCCTGGGATATCTGTCTCGTTTTTAAATTGGATGTCTGACCACCTGTACAATCCTATACTTGCTGGGCATCCAAAGTGATAGATAATCCTCCATTATCCTCTCCCAGTACATTGCTATGAGAGAACCATGGCTATTTACTCGATTACTTTGACATTTGTAATTTTATTTTATTACCAGTATGGCCAACATCTAGATGATATTTGGTTGGCACAGTTACTCAGATGGAAACTTCTAGCAGTACACTGATTGAAATGCAAGGAAAATGGCCAGATTGCCTCGCTCAAATTCAAATTGTTTATGCTTCATTATGCTGTTTCTAAAGATCTTATAGTTTCAGGAGATTTAAATACCCAATTGTTTGCACAAATTGTGATCCCAATAAATGTAGATAGATGGAATTTTACCAGATGAGATACCTTACCACTCATGGAAGCAAAGGTGTATCTATAAGGAAAGGGCATTTAATTTTAATTTAATTTTAAAGTTATTTAAACATGAATAAATAAAGTACAAACACTATTAATAACAAATTTTAACTTAAATCTCAGATTCATCAGAATAACCACACACGGCTTTTGTAACCACTGTGGTGTAATAACGAAACTACTAAAATTTGGAAGTGATCACAGTAGCTTCTAACAACAAGTGTATGATACAATTAGTTGGTCATAATATGCAAAAAAAAAAAAAAAAAAAAAGAGGACGATGACCTTCCAGAACTTTCATCACTTAGCAGTTTATGGGTTACAGGGTGAAAGCAGATTAGGCCAGCAAAACTAACTGCCACATACACTCTGCACATAAAGGACTGACTGAGAGAGACATTGCTAAACAACTTGACATGTCTAATAAATATGTTCAATACACAGCACAGGAGAGAAGGAAACTTCTGACAAAGAGGAACAGGACAAAAGAGAAGTATCAGAGAGAGATTCCCATATACATTAAGGTAACAGATAATTGAACTTAACAATTTGTAGTCCAGAAATCACAGCATAGCTAAATGGCAAGAGAAGAAACACTGTTTCTACAATGATGAGGTGCTGTAGAACTGAGAAATGCCACCATTTAAGGGTGCAAATAAAGCTAGAAATTCCATGGCCAAAAATGCATGTAAATTGGACCACTAATGAATTTAAAAAAGATACATAGCTCAAAAAAATCAAATTCTGAGTTGCCTGGTTCAAAGCATAGTGTGCTTCACATTCAGTGAGCTAGTGTATAATGAATCAGCCTATTATTATTCCTGCAGCCAAACATGGGTTGCAGATGAAACTTACCGGTCTGGATTTCTTACCCCACCAAGACATGACCCCAAACATCATTCTAACATATCTAAAAGTTACATTAAAAGATTTGGCTATAAAAACATGCACAAAATAAAAAATGAAAATGATCGCTACATAGTTAATTTGTTTGAATATGGCAGAAAAATCTTACCAGAGAGGGAAGGTCCTCATCTTATTTTTACCAAGGCGATTGCGGTTGATTGGAGTTGAGCAAGGCACAGCATCTAGATGATGGGAACTGCTGGGCAAAGCTGGGACCCAGGTATTTCGTTTGGTTTTGTTTTCTCTGCATATACATACATGTAAAAATAATTAATAATGCTTTATAACAAAAATGGCAATAATACCATAACAACACACTAATAAACAGAAGTACTAACCTGCACGGAAAAGGATCAGTACTGAGAGACACAGCTTTGTATTTCTCATCATTACCTTCAAATATTTCATCTACTTCTGATGCCTTTAGTAAAGTGATGTTTGTGGCTAGAGTATGTTGCCCAAATCCTGTCAAAAAAAATACAAAGTTACTCATTTTCTTCTCAAAGCAGCAATATTAAATTTATTCATTGCTTTTTTCCTCTCAGAAAAAAATTTTGCACACTAAACAGATTAGACAATGAAAAGCTAAATTAACATATTACCCATTGCAGCTATTTTCTTTCTTTCTTCTACAGTCACCAGACGACGCCACATGGAAGGGTATTTTTTGTAGAGTGATCCTCTGAAAAGTCTAAGAAAATTTCCCACCTGTAGAATAAATAAATCAATCAATAAAATTAATAAATAAAAACGAAGGCTTTATGAATAAGGTGAGTGGGTCCAGGTATTAGTATCAGTACAATACAGAATGTCTGTTATCTTCATCCATTTTTACATACTAAAAATCTGAAGCACATCTGAAGAATTCTGATTAACTATTATAATTTTTAAAAATAAATTCATTTAAAAGAAGATATTAATATAGTTAATTAAAGCCTTAGGAATTCCAACTGATTATACTCATTTTAAAATGTATTTTTCTAATATTTTACTTTCAACCTTTAACACATGTAAATAAACAAAATCAGGCCATTAAATGACCACAGGAAAAAACATACGGATGACAGCACATTTTCCTTTTTTATCAAAATATATTATGTTAGTGGCAGTTTCTTATCAATCAGTACATGATTCACATTTTTAGATGATAGCCTCATTTCTTTTTTCTGATTCCACTGAATATTCAACATTTGCCAATGCACAGAAAAAATTTCTGCAAAAAGGTATTCAACAGATACATGCTATACATCCAGTCCACCCACTCTTATTTTTTTCATATTTATGAAAAGTATAAACCCTAATAAAGTATTACATCTAAACTAGAACTAAAACTAAATGCACAGCAGTGAGACAAAGGTAAGAGTCCAAAAAGAAAACAGTACGCAGCTATCATTTGCTCATGCATGAGAACATTTAATAATGATATAAAATGATCAAATACCTGGAGCCCTGATAGACATCTACAAGCACCAACAGCTATAAACAATCTGAGTATGCTTCTTTAAAATCCATGTAATAAAGTTCAGTGAAACAAGTAGATAGCATACATTATATGACTCAAAGTGTGAATCTAGTACCTCTAAATTCATGCATTCAAGTTACTTTTTCTTCTTTCTAAAGTTACAGGCTTTGCATTTGTGGTTCAACAACATCTCTCTCTTTCACATGCTTAACCACCATATTGTGTCCTATCCAGTCTCTGTTGTCCAGCATTCACAAGAACAGTGGTAGCATCTTCAGTGGTAAAGTTTTTGTCTCTTAGTCACCATCCTAAGTCTGCCTCTTGCAGCATTGTGCCAATTCAGAAGCAGATTTTAGTGTTGCATTACGATTCCATTCTTTCTCTTGAACCTTAAACTTTTTTATTTGCCCAGTGGCATTCTTCTCCTTTATTTTATTTATTTTCTTATTTCCTTTTCTCTCTTCTTCTTTTCAGCATAAATAGTCCTTGCAACAGCATTATGCTTCATATCCAGCAAAGACCATATCTCTCAGCTTTGAAAAGCTCAACAGCTCTCTTAAGAAAACTAAGCATAATAATATTTGTAGCAATCAAACAATGAGCATGATATACAGCTGCAGTTCTTCATAAGTCAAAAAGTCTTAAAATGATGGAACAACAGTAGCAACTGGCAATCTCATTTGGATCAGCATCCTTCAGAGATTACAGTAATTAAAGAGTACAAAACAGGGGAAATACAATTTTTATAAAAATACAAGGATTATAGGACAATGCTAAAAAAATATAGGGATACACCTGACAGCCTGCAAAAGGGCCAAAACTGTTCACAATACAAGAATATTTTTTTATTAAAGGGGAGAAAATTCTATTTTCAATACAGAGTATCCTCCCTTAAAAAAAACAAAAATGCAAATTCTTTCAATATAATCTTAAAACTTTATTAAAATTAATATTTTTTTAAATGTCAATGTTTTCACATAAATTTAAACTAAAATTAGACAAACAAATGAAGTTTTAACTAATCTATTAAAACAAAAGAAAAACTTATATACTGATTCACAGATTTTAAACATAGCAGAGTCTCAAAAATAAATTTTTACAAAAGAAAAAGATTACCAAAACGTTAAATATTTATATATGAATTTTTTTAAAGTAATAAAACAATAACAAAATTACAAAATCTAAAAACTACTATATATTTTATTCTAGGTAGTAATGTGTACTACTGAAAATTAAAATTAAAAATTTCAAAATATTGTATTCCAAATAGATAAAATTAAAAACAATATGCATTAAATGAAGCTGCACATGTTTCTATAAAAACTACAGCATCTTTGTTAATCAAGTTCCCCTTACCTGATGAATATATTTTTCTAGTTTTAACTCACAACAAAGAAAGAAATTTGGTAATAAAATACTAACAAGTACATTTTAAAATATATATAATCTTTTGTTTATTAGATTTAAAGTGTAGGGTGCAAGTTCATAATTCTCAGAGCAACATTCAGTTCCTCTGTCAACTAAATTAACTAACTTCACTGTACATTTGAAATATTAGTACAGCATCATGATAAGGAAGTCCATGATTTGTTCTTAGCTTGCTTAAGCCCAAGATTCTTAGCATGGATTGGAAGCCCAAGAAATATAGAAAAATATCTGTATTTTGACTGATAAAATATCTTATTTTTAAGCCAATAAAAGAAATAAAGATAAAGTTGATAAAACCAACAAGAGGGACACTACTAGCTAATATGAAGCTGCCATGAATATTAAAATGTCAGGTCCAAGACATTCTGAACTATCTAGATTTACATAACTTCATTTTGCATTCCCATGTGCCTGAGTTACCAGCAAAAAAATACAAAATTGTTGTATAACATTCTTAAAACTATTAAACATTTAAAACTTCTAATCGCCTTTTAATATCCATTTCCAGTTATCGGAGTATCTAAACTTCACAATCAATTTCTTTAATCTTTCCAAACATTAAATATTCGAACGTTTCAGGGTTAACCAGTTAATCAAAATCATTTTAAGTCTACTTTTTGTTACATTATTCTTATTTTTAAATCAAACTGATCTTAGAAAGAAAAAAGCAGCAAAAACAAACAAATATACTTCACAGTTGTTGTTTTTTTTTGAGGTTTTCGTTTTGTAGTAGATAAAAGCAACTTGTTAGCTGTCTAATTAAGATAAAGTAGCATTTGAAGTATTATCACACAGAGAACCGAAGAGGTGTTAACAGGAAAAAGGAACCTCTTCCACCGTCATTAATGATTAAGTCATTTAAGGTGATTAATTACTAAATAAAACGAATACAGATCACAGCGGTTCTGATTATATCTACGTACAACAGCTGCTACCATCCAAATTGGAAATGGAATCTAATTGCTTTTTACCTCCGAACCAATGTAATAACTTTCTCCTCCTTCATCTATTTTGAATGCTTTGGGTTTTTCACCAAAAGTCTTTGTACCAGCTCCAGGTTGATTCGCCGCCATTGTTGATCTGCAGCGCCCTCTTTGACGCATTCATCCGGTGTAAATTAAAGTGCAGCCGTCAGCTTAGACGCTTTTATGCTGTTGTTGTTATTACTATTATTACTACCACAGAAACTCTGTAACAAAACAGCTATAAATAAATAAGAGCTGGTGCTAGAAGCGAGCACCATCTTTACCTTGGTCCCCATCAAGCAAGCGGCGTCTCTCATAAACCGGGGGAGAAGAGACAAATGGCCGGTCTCGCGGCCGGAGTCACTTGCGGCTCGAACTCCGCATCACCGGGGCTGCTGCTGCTGCCGCCGCCGCCCCCCCCCTTCCCTCCCGCGCGGTGGCGACATCCCGCACGTATCTCGAGAGATGCCGATAAATAAATGACCGGGAATTTCTTTGTTTTAGTTTAAGTATTGGATAGGCCGGGAGGGGGGGAGGCTCGCTGTCGTCCTGATCAGCTGCTGCTCGTTTATTGTTCGGTCTCAGGGACGGATGCTGGCGCTGGTGGTTTACGGTTTGACGGAATCCCACCAGTTAATCCGCCGCCAAACGCTCAGATTTACTGAACAGCCCGTTGTTGTCCTTCCCGTTCGGGTTTACCTAATCTTCACGGCGGCTTCGTGATCGATCGATCGATCTAACTCGGGGCCGGACACGAAGCAGACGGTAACGGGAGACATCCCACAGAACGCGCGTTAAGGTGGCGATTTAAGGGATTAAAAAAAAACAAAAATGGTGGTGTGGTGCCCCCAGCGCGCGCCATTGTGAAGATTCCGGTAGCTTCGCTTTCGGGAGGAGGGGGGGGACGCCTTCTCGCTCGACACCGGTCCCCCCCCCACCACCACCAGCTATGTTAATAACGATCGTTGACGTCGCTGGGCGTGACCTGGTTTCCTCGGCTCTCCTCCCTCGGCCCGTCTACACCTGCCGCCTGTTGCTGCTCTGTCATGGAAACCTACGTCGAGACGAAGCGGGTGTTTCGGCCGCTGAAGGTAAGTGATGGTCGTCCGTCCCTTGCCCATTAGGTGGGTGGGAACCGTGCTACGATATCGATAGCCGATCGATAAGACCGAGGTAGGCGGGTCGGTCACTCATCTACCCCCCCCCTCCCCGGGCGAGCGAAGATAAACAAGTTACCTTCTTTTAAACTATTGTTGTACATCTCTAGTGCTTTGTTTGCCCCCCACCTTAAGGTGACAGACTTCTATTCTGGGAGCATCGGGTTGTTGCTGCGTGCCTTTGAACTGCGTCTGGCGGGCAGGTGGGGAAGGGTTCCGTCTCACCTGTGGCCATTTTTGTTTTATTCATTCATTCTTCTTCTCTTCTTCTTTTTAAAAAAGAAATCAATTTCGGGGCTCAATTCTTTTACCGTTGTTGTTGTTGTTGTTTTAATTTAATTATCGTAGATGCGCTCTGTGTAGTCGGGCTTTGACCGATAACAGGTGCGTGTGTGCGCCTAAGAGATGGGATGGAAGATTGAGCCGGACGGGTGAACATGGAGATGTTTTGGCACAGAAGCCGCACCGCTATAAACGGTCTCCTGCTTTCGACAATAGTTGATTACCGGGCTGTTTTCCTGTTCTTTTCCTCTTATTTAAAGGGCTCTCCTCATCGCGCTCCCTCATAAGCATTTTCTCAGTGGTATAATACACTTTAATTAAAGTAATAAAAGCGAAAAAAAAAAAAAAAAGTAAAGTAGTTAGTACATGATTTGAAGAAAAACCTTAAGTCTGACAAGCAGCACTTTTCCTTATAGGCATTTAATACTAAAAGATTATTTGTTTGTTAATTTATAGTTTAATAAATCATGGCAGAAGAGAGTACCTAGCAGTCATTTTCTCTCAGTAAATAACAATTACTAGTATAAAATGGAAAACAATCATGCTAGAAATTACTTTAAAAAAGATGTAATTTTAATATTGTCTGTTAGGGGCTAAAAACCATACTCGTGCACGTGGTTATTGATGTAAGAAAAAAGGTTTGGCCATACCCTGACCAAAAACTCTGCTATCTTAGTAGTGAGAACATTTTAAAACACATTAAAATAAACTCTTGTTTGATCTCAGGTTTGGTATGGTGTCCTAACTGCAGCAATACGAAACGAATTTGGGTAGGTGCTAAAAGTGGCGGACTAGCCTACTGTGAGCTGAAGCAAGTTATTCTTAAAATAATAATGGTATAAATATCAGGTGTTAGAGCTTTAATAGAATTACGAAACCAGATCATTATGAATTTGTAATTACTTTGAAGGATAATAATATAATATGAATCATAGTCTTGGAATTTCTCCAGAATATCTGAGAGAAGGTTGTTTTTTAGCTTTTAAAACTCATTAATTTTCAAGATAGGTAATGAAATTTATTCTGAAGTGTTTTTACAGATAGCATTAACTAATTATTAACAATCGCTGGTTAGGTTAATAGTTAAAAGTTGAGGAAGAATGCCTAAACTAATCTTCTGTCTTAATTTGCATTAAGTTTTAAAAATGGCTTGCAGTGGAACAGAGAATTTTAAAATAAAATAAAATAAATAATAATTTAGTTTCTTAAAATACCCCAACTTGAACTTTGGATCTGTTTTGGTGTGAAACACTTGACAGCCACTTGTAGTGATCCGTTTGCTCATATCTGTTTCTGCTAAATGGTTTTGCCCAATCTTTTGCTATCATCTATTTGTAATTCCTTGGAGTCTAGGGATTTGTGATAGTTTACTACTAGAAGCACTTTGAACAGCTTCCTTTAGAGATATTATCAGGTACATTTCCCTCAAATAAACCATCTCCTAATACACCTTAATTTTTTAATATTTAACTCCAGTTTAATTACATGGGTGTTAACAACAACAAAAAATTGTTTCCAGAAACCTGATCAATCTTAATTTTTGGCACCAACCCTAGCTGTTATTTTTATAGGGTAATAAGGAATTAGAAATTAAAACTAAACCACGAGTATAGTAATTATATATATATATTTGTGTGTGTATTTAATAACTGTGCATAGTTATCATCATAGTTACAGATTACATTGATGACAACTAACCATAAGATGCTTTGATTGGAGCTTTTTAAAAAAAAGTTCTACAAAAGCACAGAAGACCAAAAAATGGTCTCTACTAGCTGAACCAAGCCCACCCTCCTTCCACCTAATTTTCTTGTGCTTAAGAACTTTTTTTTTTATTTGTTTCATTTGTTTTCGTTTTTTAAAATTTTGTTACACTTCATTTTTTAATCACCTAAAATGAACTCCAGTGGTAAGTATGATTTCTGCAAAAATTGTAGACCTGTCCTGGATTTTGCAGTGACATTTAGACAGTAAGGGGTTAAAACTTGCCTATCACAAACCTATTCTTGATCTGACCTTTCCTCATCAGCTGAGGCAGAAGTATTCATCTGTTCCACTGTCTGTGAAATCTGTAAACAAAGTAGACACATAAGTTACAATTCCCAGTAAACAGAGAACAGAACTTGGCACCCAAGGTTTGGAATTTAAAGTGTTCAGCAGATGTGTGGCTATTTTGATTTTGAAAAGGGAATTTTGCATTCCTGCAGGTGGTCAGGGATTTCCCCCTGTCACTAGTGGATTAGGGAGTGAGATAAGTATCAAATAGCAGGGCCATGTAATCTATGAATTTCTGGCCCCTGATTGACTAGGCTATTTAACAAAGTGCTAGTTTTTGTGAGATTAGTCAGTATTTTCTGCCAGTTCCATTAAAGGTGACAATAAATGATTTTCAAGATTTAAAAAAAAAAAGTGTTAAAATTAAAAGTTCTTACAAAAGAATTTAAAAATTAATTTAAATTAAAAAAAAAGAAAAGCAAGAATTATAATTTTTAAAAAATTGAACAAACCTGAACTAATTTGCTAAATTAATTTTAATTTTGTAATAAATATCAAGACTCCTTAAAAATTTGAAATTAATAACTGAGATTTCATTGGTATTTAACTTGCTTTTGGAAAGAAGTTCTAATGGTCTGTGCTAGCATTAAAAACTGTTGGGGGATTTTTTGTCGTGAAACCTGAAGCCATTAGGTAGTTCAGTTGCTACTAAAAAGCTGAGTGGATGCTCCCAGATTAACCCTCTGCTTTCTATATTTGGTATTTTAGTTTAAGTTCTTTAACCAGAAATTCAAATAGAAAATTGATGGAAAGTTTTGCTTTTATCTCTCAGGCTCATTAGATGCTTTCTGCTGTGATAATGTATTTAATGTTGTATAATTCTAATTTATTAATTAAGAACTTGGGAATATTTCTGGAAGCTCCATTATGTTGAAAATGAATTACAGAGGGGAGAGAAATTATTTTAAAACAGTAGCATATATGGACAAGTCTAGTTTCTATTCAAAATGGATCACAAAATACCGTAATCTTGTACCCAAAGGTAGTAAAGGGTTGGTTTGGAGATTTCACAAGTTACTTGTACAATTGTAAATAATAATGTCTACTAAGAATTACCATTGCTACACACTGAAAAATAGTCCATCTCAGGACTGAACTCTGATGGTGGCAGCAGGGAAAGAATCTGAGACACAGGTTCATTAATTAGTTCTGTTTCTACTAAACATGGTCATGGTAAATGTTTGAACTAGCCCTCTACTCTGTTATATTCAGTCACTACACTGATAGGCTAGAAATGTGAATAGCATTGCTATGGTAATAAACATGGAGCAGTTTCATAAATGCCTTGTGCTTTTGTTAATTTCTTCTAGAATACTAAGAGTTAATTTCTGCATGATACCAGTAACAATTCAGAGTAGTTTGCAATTAAGTGAATTTTTTTTGAATTTTTGATAAATAATCTCAGCACAGATGTATTTAAATCATACGTGCACATGTTTAATTTTTTCTTTTTTTTTTTTAAATCCTTGTCCAGAGCCCTAAATTCATGAAAATGATTTCCAGGCAGGAACACACAATGGATTGCAAACTCTGTTGTCTCAGCTGTTTATGAAAGAGTTTGTTTTATTTGTAATGCATTATGTCTCTCTCTCTCTCTTCAGCTCATCGCAATCATTGCAGGCTTCATCGCAACAATCCTTCTCATAGTCTCCGTTGTTGGGGAGAGTTGGCTTGAAGGGGAACGTGGGGGGCTTGAAGTGCATTTGCTTGAAGGTTTGTGGAAACGGTGCGAGTTACAAAAGGGAAAGAACCAGAAATGTTTGTTCGACTTTGTGAAAGGTAGAAAAGAGTTTTATACTATTTCTCCCCTCCCCTTCGCCAGCTCATGGACTGCTGGTGGAAAGCACCTGTCCTAGTTTTCCAGAGGATACTGTCTGCGATTAGCCTGAGTCCCATGCTAGGGGAGTTTATCATCAGTAAGAGATAGTTTAGTTGTATTGAAAAGTGAACAGTTGATGTTCACACATCCCAGTCTATTTTGTAGCAGTTCTATTTTATTCTATATGAATGTCATACAAGATGCTAAGTTGCACGACTATTGAAATCAGCAGCACCTAAAGTTTATTGTCTACTGCTGCATGACATCACAGTATCCCAGAAAAGTGAGTCATGCTAATAATGTGTTTGGGCTCCCTGTTGGAGTATACACTTCAGATAATGCTCTCATACAGATACTGTAAATGGGCCATCTTATTGTATCTTGGGGATTCAGTGTCATTCCTTCATCACTGCAGCCTACAGATCATCCACCATTGTTGGCACATTTTGAAGATTATAAATTAATCTCCCAGGGACTGCTCACAAGTGTTCCAATGGGGAGAGATCCAATGATATGGCAAACTAAAACTATAGTAAAGTGGCAATTCCACTGCCTGGATGAAATCCCTTATAATATTAGTCTCATGAGGACATACACTATCTTTTTGACGGACATGGCTCATAACATTGAAAATGGCTCTTCGTTTGGCTGTAGAATGTTGTACTTGTAGGAAACCTCTATTACATGAAGTTAATTAGCTCAGTTCTGTCCATCTCCATAATGCCTGCCAACTCCTACCAAACTGATCGTGGGACACCCTGAAAACTAAGTACCACTAGAGTCTCTCAGTTGTCATGAGTAAAGAGATGTGTTGTCCATAGCCAGGTAAATGTTTAGTATGCAAGTGATTTCATGCAGTTTGAAATGTGTCCGAGTTGCTGACATAGATCTGTGGCCTCCAACTATCAGTTTCTTATGCTTTTGTTCACAGTGCACCTGTCATGATTAGTTGGCTTGTCTTGTGTTTTCTTCTGCTGGTTGTCTGGTATTGCTGCCATAACTGACTGATCCCAGACTAAGAGACACCCGTGTTTCCAGCAGCTGTTTTCTGTGGCACACATTGTAGTATCCATGATATGAAAAATCAACAATATTATAGTTCAGTGCAACATAAGCTTGTAAAACAGAACCAGAAATTACAGACAGGTAATCAAGAGGAAATAAAGACAGTGATTGTCGTCTTCTGTCCAGTTAGTGTTATAGTTCTCTGCTTGTCACCTCAACCTGACAACAAATTCAACCACTGTCTCTCCATCCTGCAATATATGTCTGAATAAATGAGTTTCATATGGTTTATTTACCTTGGTCACAAAATGAGCATTCAAAGTATGTAGAGATTTCTCATATTCCACAACATGGTCAACCACTTGAGCTGCAACTTCACTTCCCCCTCCTTGCCTTTCCAGTGGTCCTGGATCCACTAAAGTGTCAAACAGTTCTCAGACAACTATACCTGCACCATGGAGTGGTGGCACTTTCTTTTTGCCATCTTTTAGAACAGTTTTTGCTGCAATGAAGTTTTCAAACACTTTGTGTCACTTCTTCCACCTTGGCGCTAATACAGTAGAACCCCCACTTTGCAGTCAAATGGTGGTATCCTTCCAATCTCAATATTTATTGCTGCCATTAAAACTGCATGCTGTCCAGTTTACTTCATTTCCAGTATATGATCCCTGGTTTTACCCAGTGGCTTCAGATTCAACAGATTTGACTAGGATGTCATCACACCACTTCTCTTCCTCCATTTACCACCTGATTGATAGATGTCAGTCATCAGCCCTAGACACAAACCCTTTAAAAAGTGGCCCTTGACTTTACAGAAAGTACAGGAAATTGCACTATCATTGGAGGCTGTCAGAATTCAAGTGGAAAGAAAGTGAGTGTCAGTGAAACGATGAAGAGAATGGAGACAAGGTTGGGTGCATCAGGTAAACTGAAGAGAGAGGGTTTTTACAGGTGCAATTGAGAATGAATTAGCAATGACAGATTTTGCCCTCCAAAAATGGCAGAGTGAGCCGAATGTCCAAATATTGTTCATAATTGTGTTGTACAAAATGCAACAAAGTATAACAAGTGCAAACGGTAGCCAGTGGTAACAGAGTGAGTAACAATGTCAGTAGTGAAAGCAACCAACAGGAGTCAGGTAAATGCTATGTGCATGAATCAAATGGTAATGAAAACAAGTACGTCCTTGCAATGAACCCTGATAAGCTCATCGTAGATAGTGTAGTGCTAAATGTGCTAAACGATTCAGGTGCAAGCACAAACATGATAGTCAGTGAGATCTGGTACTGATGAGTTTGTCGACGTGAAGCTGTGCGCATACAGTAGCGAACACCTTGGTATCACTGAAAGTGTCATAGGACACATGGGGAAAGTTCTTCAACAGCTAACTTTATTTTCATCAAAGGAAGCAGCCAGGCTATATTAGGGTGTCCCAAGGCAACTGAATTGGGTGTTTTGAAGCTGTGCTACCAAGTGAGCAGTGTTAGCATGGACATCGCACAAAAATTCAAAGAGTGCTTTAGTAGTGCCAGTAAACTGAAAAACTATCAGTTAAAGATGCATATAAAGAAAGACATTAAACCAGTGATGCAAATGTTGTGGATATCACTGTTTAGTATGAATGAAAAAATAGAGAAAAACATGATGAATTAGAGAGGATGGACATTACCAAGAAGGATGTTGATAAATCATCTGAGCACATTATGAAAGAAGTATTGCACAACTTTAATGGAAGCAAATGGGTCAGTAAATTATATTTGAAATGGGGATACCACCAGAAAGATGTTGAAGAAGAGTCATGTGATATCACATCAGGATCACACCAGTACAAGCATCTAATGTTGCATATTCCATCAGTACCAGAAAAATGCCAGCAGGTGATCCAACAAATTATTCAGGGAAATGTCAGTGTGTGCAGCATCTCCAATGACATATCTGAGATACTTTGATACACTGACAGAGATGGGTTTTTTCACAAAAGAGAAAGGTGAATTCTACATAATTACATATACGACCTGTAGCTTTAGCTTAACTGACTTTGAAAGAAAGTACAGTTAAATTGAAAAGGAGGCCCTCAGTATAGTATCGGCATGTTATTCACACATGTACAGCATCATGTTCCTGCTTGTTATTGACCACAAGCCATTTGAGGTTCTGTACTCTGCAAAATAAAAGCTGTCAATCAGCCAGAATTGAGTGTAGGTGTAGTGGTTGCAGGCATATGACTATGTTGTAAAATATAGGATTGGCAAAGAGATGCATTGTCACGGCTGTGACCATTGTTATGCTAATATAACAAACATGGCAGAAGAATGGGATTCATAGCACAGAAAGCCTTACCAAAACTATGAGGAGAGAAAAGATGAAGGAAAACTCCCATAAATATTCATGGTTGACTGGAGCAACAAAGGGTGGGTGCGTGAGGTATAACCTTGTGTGAGATTAGTTGTGTATTGTAGGCAAGTTAGTTTTGCTTTGGAATATCAGTTAATTCCAAAGGTATTGAGGCAACAAGTGTTAGTCATGGAGGTCATGTGTGCAGTAGAGCAAGTAAACTGAGGCCTAGGGTAAAAGTGTGTTGGCCAAGGATCAACTGATGCAAAAAAATTTTCAAACACGTCACAGGCGGGGGTAACAGGTGGTTGGAAAACACCTTGCCAGACTATGTGATACCAGCAGAATTTCTTTCAGACAAGTGGCAAAATTTTGTAATTAGCCTCTTTGGACCAAAGTGGACAGGTACATAGAAGAGAACAGCCTCGTTCACTGACGTGTTACACTGTTATGGGCATGAATGAGAGGGGAAGTAGAACATCAAAATTGGTCAGTGCTAAAAAAAATCATGAAGACAGTGCAAGTGGAGGGGGCCAGAACTGGCAAAATACACTAACCTGCATAGAGAATAACACTGTGCACAGAAATGTTATTTGACCACGGAATTCATGTGAAATTTCCAGAACTCTGTGATATGCAGCACCTGGCAAAAGAAAGTGAAAAACAAAACAAGGAAAAATGGAGCTAAATAATGTGACATTACTACAGGTGGTAGAATTTTTAAAGCAAAAGCAGCAGCATAAATTCTCCATGAATTCCAAGAGGATGCTGAAAGAGGTGGTGGATAAGAAACCATTGTGGTGCAGTCAGCATAAAATGGGATGTAAAAGGAATGTAATAAAGGGGGTAAAGTTCCAGCTCTCAGTAGAGAGGTGGTATTAAGGAAAGTAGTGAGGCAGAGGTGAAATTGCTATCATTTCACCAAGTGAAAGGAAGATTAGTGTTGGCATAGCAGTGGAATTCAGCAAAGAGATCTGTGAGCCATGCACCAGACAGATGTAGAGAATGGTTTTCACAAGCACAAAGGTGTAGATGGAGTACTAGTTTATATAGTGCTCAGTAGTTAAGTGTCCAGTAATTAGTGATTGAGTTACAAAATGTCGTTACACTATAGAAAGTGCATGTAGGAACAAAGCAAGTAAAACACTGCACTGCGAACATTTTATTTTGCAGACTGTGTGAACATTTCTCCTGAGAATGATGTATTATCCATGATATGACAAATCACAATACTGTAGTTCAGTGCAACATAAACATGTGAACTGGAAAGTACATATGGATAATCTAGAGGAAATAAAGATGGTAAATGCAGGCAGTGAAGGAATGTGAAATCCAAGTTAGATCTTAAGCCATTAGGTAAAACCAAGAAATCTATGCTCATCTCAGTGGCCATGTTTTCCTTTGATCAAGTGATTTCAACCTGGTATGGAGAAAATTGAATGTAGGATAGTTCATAAAGTCTATCTAACTTTCTTTTATACCAGATTATTGGCACGTAACACAAACATCAAAAACTAATGTGTGAATTGCGCCCAAGACAACTTTCAGCAAGAACCAGCCAACTGCAACTAATTTGATTCTGAATAAGCTGTAGAATATTTGCATAATTGTGATTTTCTTTAAATTTTGCGCAGAGAAAGTCCACTATCCTTGATTTCTTGTGCACAAGTTTTGATGGACATGAAGTTGTTTGTTATACTTTTTCTCGTGTTATCCATTCATGCACTCACATTTGGAAAGTACTTTGAATTTAAATATTCTGATATTCCCCTGGGATTAATGAGTTTATTACAAGAATCCTTTAATTAACAGACTTCAGCAGTTCCCTATAAGTTTGCATGGTAAATATGGGGGTGATTTTGTTTTGATATTGCATTAGTTTAAAATCTGTTCTGTTGAATTTATAAGCTTTAGATTCACATATCTGACTTTTACATTAATAATTTTTGTTGTTTCTCTCTATCAGCTTACCACAAAGCATCTGCAGCCCTCAGTATCCTCGCATTACTAATGTGTGGAGGAATTACCCTCTTTGCTCTGGTTGTGTATATTTGCATGGGTGTTCAGGAACGGAAGAGAAAGTTTTATTTCCTGTCTGGCATTGGCATGGTAGTGGCATGTAAGTCTATCCAACTTCACGATACAGCCATGGCCAAAATGCTTTTGCATCACTCTAGAATTTCCTAATTTTGCTTGAGAAATTCTGACTTAAATGTGCTAAATTTGTAAAAATGTTGTGTTACCGTACTGAAATGCAAGCTGCTTTTTTGAGTTTACAAGCATATACTTAATGGTAAAATGGCCAAAATTGAAAACATGAGAGTCTGAAATCTAACTTGCAAATGCAAGATTTCTGAAAAATCCTTATAAATCTTGATAAGCATGAGTGACTCAATTAGAATTATTCAAAAGCAGACATTTAGAAGTGGACATGGGTATAGTGTCAAGCTATATGATCATAATTTGAAGATAGATTTTGAACTTTTTGTTTCTAGGGTGATGTAAAGCATGATCATCTACGGCTGTAGTATGAAACTATTCTTATGCAAAAATAACAAAATAACATTTCATGTGTACTGCTATTTTTTTGTCAGCTGCCAAGAAAAAGATTTGAAAAGATTTTTGATAAAAGCTTATAGTCTTTGTTTAACACTGGTGTACACATTATCTGGAGATAGAACTTTCAGCGGATAGTGTAAAAATGAACGGCAGTAGTTTTAAAATGTGGCACGTAAATGCTTCTCTGTAAGTCTGTTTTTAAAAAATATTCAAGATTCCCACAAAGTTCTGTGGAGTGGATAGCAAGAACAGGTATTTAGGGAGAGAAATTCTGTTCAATCAAGCAGTTTAAGCAACAGGATTTGTTAGTCTATCCAGCAGTTAGGAACCCCTGCTATGTGAAAGATGAATGTCATTTTACTTAATTCCCCCTCCCTATTGCAGTTATTCTTGAGATGATCGGTTTGATTGTTTTCATCGTGAGCATCATGAAAGATCTGCCGCTGGAAATTGGAATTCAGAAGTGGTCCTTTGGTTGGGCATTTGGCATCGGCTGGGGAGCAGTCATTTTTATGATTGGCTCTTCTGTCTTGCTGATCAGGCGCAGTGAGACACAGGAACTCTACAGCAAGGATAAAACCTACTATGTTAACGAAACCGAAGCCTAGACTGATCCTGTTTTTGAAATTTATAATCTGTGACAAAAGGTTCCATAAGGAATCTTCATCATTTCCAGTTAGAGAATATTACAGACTGATTGACAACAGTTCATTCTAAGTACTGTCTTTATCTTTACTTTTCATTTTATTGTACTTATTATTTGCTTTTTTTAAAAACATTGTATACATTTTATTGCTTATGTAACCAGTATTTAATGTCAAATGACTTCAGTTGTAAAGAATTCTGCAAGTTACTCGGCAGTGCCTTTTATCAATTGTCAGATGTATTTATTTATGTACAAAAACTGTCAACCATGTTTGTGGTTTTTCTCTCTTTTTTTAAATTTCTGAATCAGAACAAATCTCATTGATGTTCTTGGGGAGAATCTTTTTTTTCTTTCATCAATATCCTAACATTTGGTACTTGTTTCTCTTTAAAAAATCAAACACATGGAAAATCCTATCAGTATACCTGCACACACAAGGTAACTTTTTAGTAATGATGTTTAGCAAACTGCTTTATTGTAGAAATTGTGATTTTTCACTAAAGGGAAGTCTGATCTGGTTTTTCAAATACAGCTTGAATTTTAAAAATTTTTCAGATATCAATAATTCAGAAAATGGGATATGAATAGATGTTTTTACTTTAAAAAAAACAGAAAGTACACATATCATAATTTATTTATAACTTTTGCATCATGGGAGAAGTCAGATCTATCATAGATAATAATTTATTGCACCACTCTGCCTTCAGCTGGTTATAATCCTGGAATATGATCTACCTGCAGGTGCTAAAAAGTGATTCTGTACTGAAGTATGGGCCTTTTGTTCAGAGGAATGAAAATTCTATACAAAATGCATTTAAGCAGCAATCCTCAGCTAGGGTTCCTTTCCCATGTTAGGTAGTATTCTATGCAAATAAAAGTTGGTGAATTTTTTTTTACCAACCAGTTGTCATAAACACTTTTTCCTGGAATGAATGAACATGTTTGATCTTCTGTGTTTAGGTGTGTAGAGGTTATTTTTCCTGTGCATGACAAAAATGGAGTAAAATGTTGATAATTCAAATTTTATCCTGTCAGCTTTTTACATATACCTAATCCTTTGTATTTTTTGAAACTGCATTTACTGTCAAACCCATAATAATTTCTGTACAATAGAAAATGGAGCTGCCATCACTGTATGGCACATCATCAGAATATTCTCACTTGAAAGAACCAGTCAATCATTTTCTCTTCCATTTGAGCCACTGTGAGTTAGTGAATGCACCCTTGTCTGATGCTTGTGATACTGACTTAAAACATTTTGTGAAATGCCCAAGAGATGTCCGCATCTGGAATATTTGTGGGAAGAGGACCCATAACAACTAGTCATTGGTCATAAAACAGTCGTCTTGTTTGTATTAAGGTTTCTGTTATTAAACAAGCAAGCTTGAATAATGTAGATATAAAAAAAGTTTGCTGCTTAGTAAGTTCTTTTTGAACAGTGATGTGACTTCTGTACCATTCCATTTTATATTGTGATCTGGCATCCCCGCTCCATAGTGCTCTCTGGTTCATCCCACGGCTGCTGGGTTGGCTGGTTGTTGGTTCAGTCATTTAAGTCCAATATTGACATCAATCTCTCCTTCAGTTCTTTCTGGAATATTTGTATATAGGATCCTCCAAAAAAAAAAAGGTAAGTAATCAAGATTAAATATTTTTAGATAAAAGGTGAAGTGCTTGATCACCTTTCTGTACCACATCAGTTGCTATGGTGTTTTATATCAGAAACATTATTTTAAACCATTACACAAGACCATGATAAATTATTTTTTATTCATGCATTTTGATCTGGCTAAAACTGACCACTGCAATTGTTACAGATTGTCTTGTCTGCGGCAGCCTGACAGAATACATTTTTTTACTTTCACTTTCATTTTAATAACTTTTCTTGTATAAAACAAAATGTGCAGTTCATCTTTTATAACATAACTTTTTTTCTGAAAAAAACAAAAAAAAAGAGTTCTCTCAATTCCTGCATTTTTTTTTTTTTTTTTTTTTTTTTGAAATTCTGTTATTAGCTACAATGCTATTGTAACTGGAGCCATTTTGGTAATGTATTTCTCTTAGCCTTATGTTCAGTTTAGCTAATTTATATTAAAACACACTATTTGATAATTTGAAAAATGACCAGTGTCTACATCTGATGTACCTGTGTTGAAGACTGGTCAGTGGTTGCACTAAGATATTTGGAGGGAAGGGATATTTTTTACATTTACTTTCGTAGAAGTTAAATAAGGAATCTGATGCCTGGCCAGCTTTGATTGCACACTTAGTATTTTTTTGATAATCATTACCTGCATTAAATATTGCACCTGAATGTGTCTTATCTGCATTATTAATCACAACTTTCACCAAAATACAAATGTCTATACAAAAGAGACATTACCCTCAATTTTATAAGTTAGTTTGCAAATGAAAAATTTTGATATCCTAAAATTGGCTTAGGAAATTATGGTCAACACCAGTATTCCATTTATTAATCCTTACAAATGGGAATCATATGTTTGCAGAAATGAGCTATTGAGTCACCACCTTTGGATGATTTTCTCTAAATTGTAAGTGCAGTTGGACAAGTAAGAGTGAAAATGATTTAGAAAAACAATCTGGTCTATACTTGTAATGTATTTTGAAAAATGTGTGTTCTGTAGAACTGAAATCCATGGAGCTCTCATGTTTCATGTTTTGTTCTGGTTGGCATTTTTTTTCCAAAGCTATCCTGACTCGCCATGCAGGTTAAAAAAATATTCAATTTAACTATATGTAGATAAAAGCTTGTGGCCTTTATTCAAATGCATGAATGCTAATTATTAGTTTTTATAAAATATATAATTTTTTTTCTAAGATGGTACTGATACCACTGTATAGTGCATTTTTCAACTAAAGCAGCTGTATAATGGCCGTAGTAGGGGGGCGGTGTTTCAGACAACGCCGGTGCTTTGTAAACAGATCTAGAGAAACTACATTAGAGTTGAGTTGCTCACCGAGAAACAATAAAGCATACTCATGAAAACTACTCGTCTCTGTTATCCATGCACACACTACAAATGCAGTCAGAAGTATTATCTGTGCTTTTATATGAAGGTATCTCTAAAAATTTCTCAAAACTCAATAACAACCTTCACCCAACAGCCGCCCAATATCTTCTCAAAAAGTCAGCCAAAATGTATTTTAAAAAAAAAAAAGGAAATATCAAAACTACACTTTTCAAAGATTCCATTTGTGTTCAATTTTATATTCTCATGACAATTACTGGATTTAACAGACGTTTTGAAGTCAAAAGGTCAGTTATAACTCAATCATTTCTGGAATAATGAGTTTAGCACCAAAAACTCAGAAATTTCAGCCACAAACTGGATACCCAGGATAGATAAAAACCAAGGACAGCAGGCAATTTTCTGGCTGTAAAAAGGGTCACTTGATAGAATCTTGTCTGCCTCTGGATCACCTAACATTTTTTGATAGGTGTGTTCAAATCTACTTTGTGTGTATAGCGGGAGAAAAACAAAATGTTTGTAAAACTGAAAATATGAGGACTGTACTAGAAGTGGACAGCCCTAATTAGTTAAAAAAAAAAAACAAACTAATATTCAGACAAACCTTTTGATTTCATTCCTACAAACTATAACATTGCCCCTTTTCATTAAAATCAGTAGTAGTAGTAGTAGTGTTACTCTACAGGTAGCAGCACAGTAGCCATTGCAAATGAAGTCTACCATGAATAGTATGTTGAAAACAGTTTTCCCCACAAAATAGGATGTAAGCCCTAAAATCATGTGGATGTATATAGTGAGTTGAGATGCATTGTACTCAAATGCAGAATAAACAAATTTTTTTTGCAATAGAAGCCCTGGTGGCAAGTGTTATTTTCATGTATTTCATGTGGATAAAATCACAAATTTTATTATTTTTTCTTTTGTAAATAATTAGGTCTTGTTACTTTCAGTACAACCCTTATATAAGCATCTGTAATGTTAAGAATAGGCACAATATGGCAGCTCTTCAAAGGTTGATTATTAGCAACTCCTGAGAGAGATATATTTATTTATTTATTTAATTTTAAAAGGATACGCATATTTGTGATCAGCAGAACTGTGTTGTTTTTGCTGGTCTGATCAAAGTTACGTTTTAACAACATGAAAAAGCTGTTTCACCATGATATTTCATCATCTGGGCTGAAGACAGACTTTAATCCCAGTTTCTGATCTCATCACCAGGTCTGGTATGCACCTGACAGAATGGTTTGGGTCATCAATAATTCTGAAACTGTTAAACAATGAAGAAAAAAAAAAACAACACATTATATGAATATTACATTGTAGTCAATTGCTGTTGACTGTAAAACAAAAATCTATGATTCTGCAATAATCTAATCAAGCCTAACAAGTAACATCACCAATATGGCTGTTTAAGAATGTCTTCACTGAGATACCTAAGATAAAACAGCTGAAATACTTTTAAAAGTTCTCTAAAAATATCTCAACATGTGCATGGCTGGCATGATGTTTTGAGTCTAAAGCAGATTTTAAATTGTGGTACATAACAAATAGAATTTGGGCCTAAATCAAGCAACTATATAGAATGGTAATCCTGATGTAAAAAGGAAAAATTATACTTAGTTTTATAATAAATATAATATTCTTTATATGTTAGTATATATTTTACTTTATACACCCAAGGGCCCATAATTGTGGACTCTGGGCACACAAAAAGTTTGTTTTTGGAGTTCACAATTATGGCTGCCTCAGAAAGTATGTTTACTGACTTCTAACTATATTGTATTACACTGCATACTCTAGGTTTCCAAGAAAAAGAAATTACTGAACAGGGTTCCAGCTTGGTGCCCCTAAATCATTAGGGATGTTGGCAATCTGGAAGAACCACAAGCAGCATGTTTTACCCAAATGATTTTGAGAATGACAGATCTTAGTTATTCTAAATGGTTTGGAAAAGGTTAAACATGCCAAAGATCATGTGGGAATCTAATTGGAATACTGAATATTTTAACAGTTAAGTAACAGGTAGCTGACATTATATGGGGCTCTCAAGCTACAAAAGCTCATAGCTGAAGACTTCTTTAGTCAGTTGGACATCTATAAGAGAGTTTGTATTTTAGTTGAGTGGAAATGCAGAATAATTTTGCCAACTGCAAGTGTTTGGTATAAAATAATTGCTTTATTTAATTTGAAGAGCCTTGGGGGGGGGGTTATACAAGTTAACAACAACAAAAAAGTTTTGCCTCACTTAAAGTAACTAGGGATGAGTATTTAAAAAATATCCCCCAAGCATATAAGCCAGTATTGTAATCAATAACTTCAAGATATCTGTTATTCTTTGTTTACTGACACAATACAAACAGTGCCTCTATTTATTTTTCTTTTAAAATGAATGGAGCATAAATAGATGGAGGTGCAGAATATAAAACAAGTTTCTATCTTTTGATAATTAGAAAACATTCCCCTAGTTACAGAAACTGATTCTTTTACTGATCATATACTGTCCTCCCTATGCAAGTATACATAACATTCCAGATGTATTGTTGAGGATCTGTGTAATAAAACTCTGCCAGGCTTCTCAGTGAACATCAGATAACCTTGTCCAGCGGTGCATTTGGAGAAGGGGACATGTATTTTTCTTAATTATCAGCAGACCGAAACTGATTTCAGACATAACACACTTTAAAGTTTACCTTTGTAGTGTCTTTGACAATATCACCTTCAGTTCATTCATCGCAAAATTTTGCCCAATGCAATTTCTTTAAAAAGAAAAAAAGAAAAGAAAAAAGTTTATACATATGAAGATTAAACTGCTTAACTAAATGACATCCCAGCAGACAGTAATATTGAAAAAATATATCTTATTATATGACATTAAAATCTTAGTCTTTTTCCCCCACAAACATTATTTTTCTTTTTGATTATTTTGTGCTTTGTTTCACTTTAATTATTTGTCCAATCCAGGAAATGGGCAGTGCAAAGCAGTCTGGTGGCTAGCCTACTGGCGAACCTCCCCGGCATGGTTTCTTCCAACATCTAAAACTGAACTGCTCTAGTACAGATTTCCCTACCAGAGTCAAAAGTGCAGCCTCATGTGGTGCAGAATTAGAGACATTTCTTAGCAAACCACTGATGGCATTATATCCCTTACCAGAGTTGTTTACCTTGTAAATGACAATAATTATTCAGGTAACATTGTACAGGTCATCATCAACTGTTATCTCCTGATTGGTAATATTTTGTTCAAGCATTCCTGAGGCTGTTGACATGTAATCTGTTATTCCTGTTTTTTTTTTCTTATTTTTTAGCCAAAAAAAACACCACAGACTCATCTTTACCTTTCCTGGGAAAAATGTGATAATTAATGTTTTAAAATCAGTTTATAGTTGGTCAGTTTATTAGCATCATCTAAAAAGAAGAAGAAAGAAAGTCTACTTTGTGAGAAAATTCTAGTGAAAAATACCATCTCTTCATTAAGACATTAAAACAAATCAGGCAATTAAACAAATTATTTTTTGTTTAGAATTGTCAGATAACTGAAAACATATGCAACATTGGATGTTTAGGTAATCTGAGATGATGCTAGGTGACCATCACTCAAATATCAGCTTAGTGCAGCTGTGAGAGATAAGAACAACAGAAGATTGTGTAATAAGTGCACTGAATCTTGAGTAATATTCTCTGTGAGTGGAAATATTGTAAAATGCTAACACATTGTTGAAAGCTTAGATTATTACAGCTTTTCAGCACAAGACATATACAATGCTTGGTATTACAAGTCAAACCGCTTGTTCATTATTTCTCCTATTTCATGTTTATGACGTAAATCATTAACAACCTGGAGTTTCAATTTTACAAGCCTGCATACACTATTTTCATTTTTTATTTCTCTGAATTAACTTTTTCTTTTTTAGTAAATAGGTTTAAAAAATCAATTAAACAAATTTAAATTCTTTAAACTGTACAACTTGCCTTGGTCCAGCAGAAAATGGTACAAATATAAAAGGATCCTTGTCACTGTACTCATCTGACAGAAACCTTTCAGGTCTAAATAACTGCAAAGGACAAAATTTACGTAGAAATTATGTGTGTGTTTAAAGACATTTCATAAGACGATAACCTACTGGATGAAGCTTCTCACAGATAAGGAACTAAATTATTCAATGATTTCTACTATACAATCCATCAAGATTAATTATAATTTCAAGCGCACTCAGAGAAAGGTATATCTACAGCAAATATGCAGATGAACATATTATAGACTATTAATGATCCAGTTTAAAAGCCTAATACTGCTATCAAATATTATTCCAGCCATACTTCAGAGTGTGCCATTTGTATTTGTGCTTTTTTGAAGTGACAGTAAAATTTTAAAAAGTAATGACTCAGAACTTGCACAGTTTACCATCCTGCCAGTTGAGATGCAAAATCAGAAGCCATACAAACATGTTTGTATTCTTCTTGGCAGGAGAGCTCTGGAATTCCCTATCCATGTTTAAAAAAACAGTAAAAGAAATTTACTGAAAATTCCATTGAATTTAAAGATATGGCTAGAATTTTTTTTCTTTTTAAATTTATGAAATAAATCAAGTATATCTTTTAAAGGGGTCTTCTGGAGAATAATAAGATCTGAAAATTTAAACCAACTTAGAAAAAAAAAATTTTATGATATATTTTATATGCAACCCAAGTGTATGGGTCCCTGACTGACTGAACATCTGGAAATGCCCTGACAGAGGTTTCTCATCATTGTGTTACTTTATGAATCCAATGCCGTAACGGTTTGCATTTTCACTGTTCTTAATACAGATAACAAAGGCATTTGGGAAGAAAAACAAAAAAGTTATGGGTGCTAAAAAAAACAGTAAATACCTTTAAAATACCATATTTGGAAACAGAACCATATTTTTAAAAGAGTTTACCATATACAAGTTTAGATAAGAGCAGACAATATTTTGGAAAAACCTAAAAATTTTTCTAAACAAGCAACTGATAAATTCTTTTACCAACTCCAAAAGGGTCTTTAACAGCTTTCCAATAAACAATCCTCGATATTTTCCTGAAGCCGTAAGTGAAGCTTCAATTACCATGGGAGATAACGTTTGTCCCTAACTTCTTTGACTGTCTACAGGCTGATTTTCACATTTGATTCAATATTTGCTAAAACTCTTTCAGTTTGATAACTGAAGAATAATCTCATCACCGTAACCTAACGATTTCCAATATTTTTCTCAATGTGACCCAATTAACGCAGTGACAACTTCCAGCAGCACCGGTGCTAGCTGCTGGCATGCATCCTACTACGGCTGCTTTTCCTCTGGAATATTTTGAAAAAAACCAACCTACAATTCCTGCATTCCAGGCCACAGAATAACTGCCTTTCAGGATGTTGATAATAAGCAGGTAATACCCTTTTGGGTGCAGATTATACCACAGTAAATAAGTATATATACCACAGACATCAACAGCATTCAAAAAAGATTAAATGCCGCATGAAAATAATCATGATAATGGCCAGCTTCATGACCATTAGTTTGGGAACTACTGCTTTAATGCTAACTGTTATTTTATAAACCTGTAATAGATATAAATTCTATTCTATTTTAATATTTTGCAAACTAGTAATATTTTTCTCCTGCATGTTTTGTAAATAAATATCTGGGAAAAAAATCTAAGGACAGCAATATCTTATGGGAACAGCATTTCAAGATGCATTAATGTACCACTCACCTCTGGCTGAGGCCAAACTTTTTCATTATGGTGAATTCCATACAGGTTGATGGCAATAATCATTCCAGCAGGGACATTAATGCCCTCTATCATGTAGGGCTGAGTCAGTTGTCGCAAAATAAATGGCACGGTTGTGTTAATGCGCATAGATTCTTTAATAAAAGCTGTTAAATATTTCAATTTATTCAAGTCCTCCCTGTAATAACAATAGCAATATAAAACACTGATAATAATATGAGACATTGTTTCTGATTAAAAAAGAACAGCGGTATGCTCACAGACATTTAAAAAATACTTTAGGTATTTCAATTTTCACCTTATTATAATAATAATAATAATAATAATAATAATAATAATAATAATAATAATATAAATAAGTACTGAAATGTGAATTCAAAAGTATAATCATTTTAAATCAAAATTTTATTAAATAAAGCATTTAAGCCAAATTAAAATGCAAAAACTGATTTAATTACAGTTTCCATTTTCTGTTAACATGATGCTGCTTTCCAACATACAGTGAAATAATTATTAATAAAAATCCATTTTGTGATCAGGTAGAAACAATCAGAGAAATCAAAACTAACGGTCTTTGTTTGGGCGAAATTTATGGCCTTTAGAGGCCACAAATTTTGACCAAAATCCGAAGAGGGTTAAAACCAACAATAAAACAAGTTTGATTTATTTTTTAAAATTTTAGTCAGAGAAGAAGTCAATAAAGAAATATCTTAGCTATAGGGATATAATGTATATTTTTAAAATCTATAATCATTGATGTTTTCTGAAAAATTTTAAACAGGTTTACAATAGAATGATTTGGATGCCATTGGTTCGGAATCTATCTCCCTCTCTCAAATGGTTTTAAAAATAAATAGTAGTGATAATAATACAGAGCAATGATAAGCTATTTAAAATACATATAGTGATCATTGTTGGGACAATTTTATACATGCATACTGTAACCTTAAAAAAGTAAAGGTAAGCATCTTTAATTTGATTTTTTCATAAGATGAAATTATTCTTCCCTTCAATTAATACTGATAATCTTTGGTGATTTTGTTTTTAAACATTTTAAAACAACAGTTCTATAACTCATTACAACAAAATTAAAAGTTATCAACTTACATTTCAGTCAATTGTTTATTAATAAAGTTGTCCCTCACTATAACACAGATATCGGAAAACACAAAATGGTTGTAGTAATGAAAGCATGTTACAGTCAAGTATCAATGTAACACTGTATCTACAAATGATAAAGCCATGAAGAATTAACAAAAACATCATGTACCAGTCTATGAGATTCTTAATGACTCATTATTTCCAACTGTTTAATTTCTGTTTGCATAATTTGTTCTGCAGCGCTAATGCTTCTTTAAAAGTGCAGAAACTTCAATGGACCAATTTCTATAACATTTGGCAGCAACTTCCCTCATTAACAGCAGTTCTTAATCCAGTCCTCAGATCCACACTCCACTTCTTTGCACACCCTCACTCCACAGGATCGATTTCACAATATCTGAGTCTCTAAATTCTTCATTCACTTGTTCTGCGTAATCAACACAAACCCAGGCATCAAACAACTTGGTGCCAGTTTTCAAGAAGATCTAGAAAAACATTTCCAGCTTGCAGAAAGTTCCAACTAAAGCAGTGTGACTGGCTATGTCCTCATCATCTTCCTTCTGTTGAAAGGAATCATTTAACAGAGAGAGTTATCTAAGGAAGCACCTCCCAACCTTTTTATAAAGCACTTTTCAGTCGTCTCAGCATTCACAATTTTTCATGCCTTGGCAATCAAGTAAATCATTTGTTCTGAGTGACTTGAGAAAGGCCAGGAGAGAGACTTTGGCCTGCAAGACAGTCATGCGAAACAACTTTTGTCGGTAGGCACTCTTGAGATCACAGATGACACTCTTATCCATAGGCTTGAATAATGATGTTCAGAAACAAAAAAAAAACCCCAACAACTCAAATTTCCAAATCCATGATCTACATTTCTTTTGTAGAAGAATAAGAATGTGTAGAACAGCTGTCCATCAGCAGAAAAGCTTTTAAAAGAAATTTTCATTGACACATGTAGTTATTCACTTCTGGCACAAAATGATTAAAAAAAAACAATCTTGCATAAGAATATATATCGAATCACCAGACTTCACGAAGACCAACAGAGGCAATTTATGATTTCCAGTCTTATTTGCCATCACAATAATCGTAAAACATGACTTTATTTTCTTGTAGCCCTCCACCTGTTTGTGCTGTTTCTCTGCAAAAGTCTCATCTGTTAGCAGCTTCCAAAACAATCCTTCCTCATCATTATTTTATTTGTTCTTTGACAAATATTTCATAAACAACTATTTTTCTTAATTCAGGTACATAGGTAAATACAGCATCTGCATCTGATGTGTATTGTTCAATCAAAATTTTCATTCACCTCACCTATTTTTTTCACTGCCAGAGCCATTCATCACTTACCTAAAATTTACATTCAACTCCTTTCTCTCAAGCCAACTTCACTACTAAGGATTCTGCTTTCACCCTCACCAGGAACTAGAGCATCTTGGCCGCTGTTGTTTAAACAAAACATACTGCATCAATAATCACTGACTCTGATGCTAAGTGTGTTTTCTTCCAATTCAGTCCCTTGTCACTGCGCACTTTTTCTACAAAGCCACACAATTTCATTTAGTCTTTCATCCAATCTCTCCGAGATTCTTCATCTTCAGGCTCACCTGCTCTCATTCTTTCTGCAGCCTCTAGCTTTTCCTGGACAATGTATGCCTTCCATTTTGATGTCTTTTTTCTATTACACTAAGAAATATTGGTAAGTACAGAGCAGTCTCAAAAAGTTGTCCTTCCCACTCATCTGTTGCATGAACATTTACATACAAAATCTGGGGATATAGTCCAGGGGCACTACCTTTGAAGCACATTGTAACTACGGGGTTTGTACATAGTTGGCAAATCAAAATTTAAAGAACTTTTCAAGAACAAATTTTAATTTTCAAGGACCACAAAATTAGGAGAATGTTGAAATCAATCAATCCAGAAAACTTATCCTAGCTTTTAGATCCATGCAGGATCATAAACATAATTACAGTGCATTGTAATTAAAATTTTAGATGTTTTGGGATTAGATTATCCCAATTTATTTATATGTTATACCTTGTGGTAAAGCCAAGTTCCCTCAACAGACAAGCAAAAAATTAGCAAATTTCATTAAATGTACAGTTATTAAATTTGTTTTAGCACACCCAGTATGTCTAATATCATTTTTTACATTGTTTCACTCTTTAAAAATATTTTTTAGTCTTCATCACAATTATAATAGTTGTTTCTACATTGGAGAACTGTAGTCACCAAGTCCGACCAATAAATCCACTAGCTCTATAATGTCTCTTTTAAATTCTTCGACCCAATAAATCTCAGGTTGGATTCGACCACTTTTGATTGAAAATGCAGTCTACTACAATGCTGATACTGTGTTCATTATTTCCTCTCACATCCTAAAATGGAGAGCTCTAGAAAAGACCCCTTGTTAGGTCAGCCAAGGTGGCATGCTCCAGGTACTTTTGTATTGGCCCAGCTAGCTGTTCTTCCAGGTCCCAGAAGATCAAGCACCACAGCAACAATAACTGTCATATGATTGCAAGTGGGTGAAAATAAGGGTTTTACTAATCAGTTTTCCAAATCTTATTCTGGAGAATGAATGGATAAGAAAATTCAAGAACTTTTCACGACTGGTTGAACTCTGTAACTGAGTGTTCACTCTCTCTGTCTGTCTGTCTGTGCGTGTGTGTGTGAGAGAGTGTGTGTGTGAGAGAGAGTGTGTGTGTGTGTGAGAGTGTGTGTGTGAGAGTGTGTGTGTGAGAGAGTGTGTGTGTGTGAGAGTGTTTGTGTGTTTATTTTGTTATTTTAAGAAATTATTTAATTTGTTATAAGTGATTGTACTTAATATCGGTTTTGCTTATTTTTTAAGAAAGAAAAGAAAATTGATAATATAAATTTTAGTTGTAATATTACACTTTTTCTCAGTTTAAATAAGTTAAAATAATCACGAAACTAGTTTAATTAAAAAGGAAGTAAATAATATATAACTAACCAAGTGACTTCATGTCTGCCTTGTAAGACTGACTGGATTTCATTCCATACTTTCTCCTGTTCTTCTGGGTACTTTCCAAGAGAGTGGATAGCCCAGCTTGTAGTAATTGCTGTAGTATCATAGCCTGAAAAATTTATATCAAAAATAAAAAGAAATATAATCCTTAAGATGCATGCAATTTACATCTAAATTAACATTAAACTGTGAGTTCAATTACAAAGTATATCAGCATCCTGGACTATAAATAACAATTTAAATATTAAACTGAAAGTAGAGAAAAGTTTAATTAATTCATTCTAATACAGAAAAAGTAATAGTGTGTGTAAAAAAAAGCAAAAAGTATAATACAAAATAATTTTTACAACAATTTATTTCAGTAAGATCAAGATTTTTTCTGTCACCAGTTATTAACATTTATAATGGTAGTTACCTGCAATCATCTCAATCATTTACCTCCTTTTTGTGACTGTCTTACAGGAGGTCCACTACAACAGGCTGAAACTACAGAAGCTAGAGTTCTGAACTAGGAACAGGTAAAAACTTCATTTGAAGTTCAAGTTTCTGCTATATTGATTATATGTCACTGTCTTCTAGCTTGCCATACAATGTGCTTGTTGTAACAATTTCTTATAGACTATAAAAAGAAAGTGTGATAGACACTGAAGTTCTTACATTTCTAGAAATGTAAGAACAGAAGGCTATATGCAATACATATTGAAATACTTTCTATTAATTTACTTTAACCACATATTGTAGTCTGTTTTTACACCAGTACACACATTAGTTTTATATTTGTCAGAAAATTTGTGAAAATTAAAATATAAAGTAAAATCATGTAACAGTGATTAATTTTTGTTTGTAAACTAAATTCATTCATTCCCTTTAAGGTGTTGTTAATAAGAATTCTTGTTAAAATATAAAACCAAAGATGCAGTAGCTTAATGGAGTGTTGACATTGAATATTAACATGAAAATTAGCATTTCCATCCTTCTCTTTTTAGAAAAATCCTTTGATACCTCAGTAACAACTTTCAGCTTTCACATATATAATGAGCACACATTTTCAAGCTAAATAAAAACACAAAATATGTCAATAAAACTGAACTTATAAGACAGAATAATTAAAAATCATTTAATTTGTTTCATCAGAATTTCTGTTATTGCTTTCTTCAGAGCAAGCAATTCTCAGTGTTTCACATCAATCAGAGTTTTATAGCAAGATGAAAACCTTGCAATATTTCCTCTGGAAAACCTCAGACTGGATAAGCAGTGGTCTGCTATGAAATGGCTGACCTCTGCTGATGTTTCAGAGTAAAGTGGGGAAATTTTTCTCACCTATTTTTATAATCTAAACATATGGAGTTTGTAAGAACAGAATAAGTTTACATATGACTTAATATCATTCTGCTAATTTACATTTTGAAAGAAAGTATTCAAATTTCGAAAACTTTTTATCATTAGTATTTAATTATAGTCTTTTATTTTTCTCTCCCCTTAATTTCTGTTACCTGCAAACATAAATGTGTCAACTTCATTTTTGATTTCTAGGTCAGTGAGTCCATTGCCTTCATCATCTCTGGCTGATAACAAAATATCCAGAAGGTCTATGCGCCCCCTTTTTTTCATCCCACCAGCATTGTCCTTCTGTTGTGAGAAAAAGAAACATGTTACTGAATTACCAATTGTTCCATTCTCAGAAGTCTGATAATAGAACCAACTATATGTATAAGAGGTCTGTCCAAAAAGAAACCAAACTTTTTAAAAAACAAATTTATTGCTTTACTTACAATTTAATCAGACTCGTCTCCTTCAAAATAGTTCCCTCCACTGTTGATACACCATTCCCAGCATTTTATCCAGTTTTGGAACGCATCCTGGAATGCGTTTTCAGGGATAGTGCACATTTCTTGTAGCAAATTTTCTTCGATCTCTTCTATTGTCTGAAATTGGTGACCTTTCATGGTGGATTTCAACTTTGGGAACAAAAAAAAAGTCCGCAGGGGCCAAATCCGGAGAGTATGGTGGCTGGGGGGGATGTGGGTCGTCTCGTGCTTTGCCAAAAAGTCACGCGTGAGCAGGTGCATTGTTGTGGTGCAGCATCCAGGTTTTGTTTTTCCATGCCTCAGGCCTCCTCCTTCGCACTGCCTCTCTCAATCGCCTCAGAACATCCAAGTAAAACTCTTTAATGATCATCTGACCACATGGAACAAACTCATGATGAACGATGCCCTTCCAATCAAAAAAGACAATCAACATCACCTTCACATTTGAGCAACTCTGATGTGCTTTTTTTGGTCGCGGTGATGATGATCCAACCCACTGCGACAGCTGCCTCTTTGTTTCGACATCGTAGCCATACACCCACGTTTTGTCACCTGTTATGACACTTTTCAGAAAGCTTTCAACAGCATCCGAACGATCAAAGAGCTCCTGACCGACTGTCACTCGGTTCTCTTTTTGTTCATCTCTCAGCAGACGTGGCTACACGATGCATGTTCATTTTTTCTTTTACAATCACGTGGCACGAACTTTTACAGATGCCTACTTCTTTGGAGACTTCACGGACAGTCAGGCAACAATTTCCACAGATCACAGCAGCACTTTCTCAACGTGTTCGTCGTCCGTTGTCGTGGAAAATCGTCCAGATTTGGGATTGTCTTCAGTGGATGTTCTTCCCGATTTGAAACGCTGGTACCACTCATGACATTGTGTACAGCTCAAAAAATCCTCCCCATAGGCCTGTTGCAACATTGTAAAGTCTCCGTAAAAGTTTTTTTCCAATTTGAAACAGAATTTCACACAAATACATTGCTCTTCAAGATCCTTCAATGTTCAACTTGCGACAAATCACCAAGTGCACTAAACATACATTCAATCTAGCGCCTGTAGATCGATGACTAACTGACGTGGCGTGATGCAGCTATTATTATACTGAAGGTCAATATTACCGATACATAGCATTGCAGTCGCAAGCATACTGCGCCAGCTGGTTGGCATGCTGTTTTAAAAGTTTGGTTTCTTTTTGGACAGACTTCATATAGTGAAATCATTGATAATTATAAAACAAATAGTTTACTGGTTTTCAAAAAGTATTTGTACAGTGTAACACAGATGAACTAATTTTTCAGGGGTAGAACTTGTACAACGAAGAAGTTAAAATGTGCTAAAAAAACACACCATGAATTACCTCCCTTAAACTCCTAAACATCTAGGCAGAAAGTATGTAATGGTAAGTGAAAAGTAATAAAATATCAAAATTGGCTATGTTAACACTGGAGAAAATAAGGAAGTTTATTTTTGCAAAAAATATATATATACATAAACTTTCTGATATTTTTTTTTACTTGATGATGTGTAAGATCCAATACCAATGTCTCTAGTAATTACACAAACTATATCAGAGCTTTACTGAAAGAACTGGTGAAGGAGGATTGTGCACCACTAACAATGGTGATTACAGATAAGTGCCAAAATGATTACCTAAAGAATTTTAATAATATAAATGATAATCTTTTGGTAAAGACAGTAAGCCTAAGTGGAATTTCAGCATGCTGCTAACCATTTAGTTAATTGGGTATTATTGGTGCTCATTTGTGTTCTTCATTGACTAACTAATACTTTATTGAAAGTAACTGCTGACCCTCGCTTGTTGAATCCTTCTCTTCTGAAATGGTAGAGTCTTGGTGATTACCAATGCTGTACTAAAGCTTGCACGACAATTAAGAAAATAAGCAAACTAATGAGACGTTCACTCACCATCATCTGCTTTCTCGCACTGATAATTTCATCATCAAACTTGTGGATGCAATCACACAGGTTAAAGAACTCTTTACCAGATGATGTCAAGCGATATATAAACTCAGCGTGTGAAGGAAGTGTTCTGAAGAAAACATTTCTTTTTTTTAAATCTGGTACCAAATTCTCATTTCCTTAATACTGAATAATAAAATATTAATCTAATTGCTTATATTACTGATCTCAATAAAATAAACCTGCTGCCAACAGATGTTTTAAGGGATACCACCATCTATATTATTACCTGTTGCCTTCTTAGAAAATTTTTTTTTTGGTTCAACTGGTAGTGGGTTTTTAATTTGTAGAATCAGCTTTAGATTAAACACCTTAAGCTCTTTTACTGTGGATCACAAGTGGACAAGAAAGGAACCACTAATAAACAAATGTTGTTATTCTGCCCTCACCCTCAGCCTGAAAAAACATTCTAAATAGTGATGGTTAAACTTTGTCATTAGTAAGCAAGTTTAAAACTGCAAACTGGGACTCAACAGAGAACATATCATTAACAAATAATATATCAACAAAAACAGATTTTAAAAAATCGTATTCATATACGAATGTAACTGAACTGTAACGTCTCTGCAAATAGTGTCAACTGCAAAACATATGAGAAATACAGACTTACATCATTCTCTTTACAATCAGGTGGGACACTCTGTTTATAGCGTGTACATATGGATGTTCACTTCTGAAAGGAAAATAATGGAATGCAATTAAACGCACTGATGCATTAATATTATTATTATTATTATTATTACCTAAATACAAGCAAAAATTATAATTTGAAGATAAATTAAAGTAAGTTCCAACAAAACAAAAAAAAAACACCACTAATGTAATAGTGTAAAATTTAAAAACATATTTAGCATTCACAAACATTTTTAAAATGCTAAATCGCCCAGTGGGGTTGGCGACAGTATCAATACTTCTCTTCTCAGAAAACATTAAATTTCAGCAAAAAAATTATAAGAAAATGAGAATTAAAATGAAAAAAAAAAAAAAACATTTATTATTCAGATACTTTATTTGTTAGATTTATGTAACAACTTTATTTTTTTTTTGGGTGTGGAGTGTAGTACACAGAAGAATTTATTTATTTAAAACATTTACCTAAAAACAACAATCTGGAAAAGTATTCAGGTTACTTAAAACATCAAGTTTAGCAAATATTGCATCTAGCTGGTAGAGAAAATATGAGAAAGATCTTACAGTGAATATGCCTCACCATTCTACTCCATCAATACCAATTAATTATAAAAAAATCAAAACTATTAATACACTGGTGTTTTGGCTTAAAAAACATCAAATTGCCTAAAGCTAACAGCTAGGCTGACTAGCCATTTCTCTAAGTCATTTATAATGAATTCTGAATAATTCAAAAGTGTGTGCATGGGGCATGCCAGGATCTCACTTAATTTTCAAGTAGGCTGGGGAACTGTCATCTGGCTCTTACTAAATTCAACCAAATCCCTATTATATACAAAAACAGAAATTTCATGGTTTAAACCCCAGAAAAACGTTTTGCATAAATAAAGTCTATATACACCTACTATAATTTATATAAACAAAAGGATTGTTTACTATTAGCAAAGCAAGCTAATAACTAATGTTTGGACAATCATCTCATTGCCATCTTCAGGGTTTGTCCAAAAGATTGTTTTTCATGTGTAACTACTGATGCTGGTTTTATTTGCATTTTCACTATGGCACAAGCTGGTTGCTAGCATTAAAGCTGGTCTCAAGCCAAAAAATTTTGCTATGCAGTCTTGTTGATATTTTACCAAATGTTTAACCTCCAAGCCACCAGAGCATCTGTCTAATTAGGTATTACTTTCACGATATTTAAATACTTTTCATACCAAAATCAGTTTTTCTCAGGACTAACATTGATAGTGGCAACAGGAAATGACTGCTGAAATGTAGGTTTATTACCTAGTTCTTTTACAATAATATGGTTTTGAAAGAGAGTCTGGAATAACACTTCTTAATTGTATAAAAGACTGTAATGATAGATAAAGTAAGAGCAGTTATAATGGGGGAAAAAAAGTTACTGTATACCCATCTTTCTGACCAATGCCCTTGAAAGAGAAAATACAACGGAGTAAAACATCGAGAGTAGCCAAGCTTAGTGGCTCACATATCTCCAGACTGTTTCCCTCAGTTGACATTTTTGCAAGTTTCATCTGAAAACAAATAAAGCTTGAATTAACGATATTCCTATTTCCAACAAAAGACATCAATAGTTTTTTTTAAAAGGGGGAAGGTTAGACTGCATAATACTAGAATTTATGTTAGAGTTATTAGCAAAAATGATAAAAAAAATAATTTTCAGGTAAACCTAAATAATCTACAAGATTGGTCGATGAAATGGAAAATGAATCCTAAAAGACAAAATTATTCAGAAAAGAAACAATGGCAAGGAGGTATGCCAAACCAAGTTAAACATGACCATAACGTGAACTCAGGCCCACAGCATTTATAGTCTAGTAGCTTAACCATTGGCCAATACAAATCCATTTCAAAATCACACAATGGTCATTTTTCATCCCTTGGAGCCTTGGAATAAACTATGATGGCTTCCTGCTTCCTACAATGAATCCACTAAACTAAAGCTTTTCTTCTTTTTTTAATCACTGAAAATCCTAACCAACCAATGCAAATACTCTCTCTCTTCTCTTCCCTACCCAACTCGTATTATTTAATGTAAAGAAAAAAATGAGAAAAATTCTACCAATAATCAAGATATTTAATTTAGCAGTTATGCTTAAAAACTGTCAGGTGTGGGAATTTTTACATCTCATTCTCATTTGAAAAACCTTTTAAATTTTTTCTCTTATTTTCTGTTATGATTATTAAATGTCTTTAATTAGGTATTCGTGATTTATTAAAGTAACTACCACAATAACCAAATGATGAGTAGATAAAATTGCTTCATATCATGAATTCTAAAAAAAAAAAAAAAAAGGGAAAAAAACCTTTGGAAAGATTCATTTAAGTGAAACTGCTAAAAAAAATCATCAAACAAGACAATAGAAAGACAAATAAAATTAATGGTGCTTAAATGCTGTGTTAATACTGAGCAAAGATATTTAAAAAAATGTAATTGACTGTAGTCAATTTTTTAAAAAAATTAAACTTGCAACTTTATCAGCTATAATTATTTAACAAGTTCAGATAGTTCAAATAACAAATGCTATGTGGAGGATTCTAGTTCTAATAACCATCAATTAAGTTCCATAATTTCTGATACCTGTTTAATACAGATCTTTATCATTAGTTAATTAATATACAGGTAGTTACTGTACTGACATTCCCTTAAAGTCTTCTAAAATACAAATCTCATTTTTAACCCCCCCATGTAGTTTTTACAAGTGGGAATTTCTATGTTATCTTCTTAGATTCTGAAAGAGTTCATACATTTGATACAGCCATATCACTCCTCTTGTTCTTTTTATTGTTTTCATTCTTTTTATAAGGAAAGTTTATTTTCTGGTGTAAAAAAACAAGCATCCCTTTTGGTTCACACTTACAATCAACATATCAGCTACATTGTTGTAGATTCCCATGTAAGACTGCAGAATATTCAAATGAAAAGCAGGAGTGAGGAGACTGCGATTCCGCTCCCATTTCTTACCACTGCTGATCACCAATCCATCACCTACATTTTATTGTAGTAAAAGACAATAACAAATAATACAAACTTGTATTGGCATTCAGTTAGACAAAGAAACAACATAAACATAACAGCCAAGGTATTTACAGTCTTACAGGCAGGGATAGTCTTGGGTTGGACATAAGGTTTGGGAGCTTTTAAACACAAGCTAAAATAATCAGTCAATGACATTTTGGCAAACTAATTTTAAAAAGTTAAGTGAGAAAGTCAGCCCCCCCCCACCCCTGAAAAAAGAGGTACAGTATTTACATCATCAGCAGAATCCTTTCATAAAAATTTTGATTTGTGTTGCATTATGGGAATTCTTTGAGGGTTGGCAATGGTGGAAACATTAGTCTTTATAGAAAAACAGGGATAAAAAGTTAAAGTTTTTTCTCTAGAAATGTTTATTATTTGCAAATGAAGTGTATTTCATGCTGATGAACTGCTTCCCTGTACATTTGTCATTAAAAGTCAACCTTCTAGACCCGTGGTTCTCAACCTGGGGTCCACGAAGCGATTTCAGGGGGACCGCGAAGGGGTCCCTGATTTGTGCACCTTTCGTTTTTGGTGGACATATTCGAGGCAGTTAACTGCGTTAATTTGGCATTACAAGGGAAGGAGGTCACCGTGCTCCACTGCCATGAAAACTGAATGCTTTCAGGACGAAGCTGGAATTGTGGCATTTAAAATTAACAAGAATTTTGCACTATTTCCGGAGCTCAACGCTTTCCTCGATGAAAATAATCTCTCAGTTGATTCTGGTATTCTCGAGTTGACGAAGAATCATGTTTATATTCTCCGCAAAGAGCTTGCAGGCTATTTTCCAGAACTTCACGATTTTCAGAAGTATTATAACTTTCTCTCAAATCCAATCTCCATCTCCGTCAGCGAGCTGCCTTCCGAAGACCATCTCATTGAAGAGCAGTTCATTGACTTGGTGAATGATGGAGCTGCCAAAAATGCTTTTCACCAGATGTGTTGCAGCGACTTCTGGATTGAAATGGTACAATCATATCCGGATGTTGCAAAGATGCCTCTCAAATTGCTGATTCCGTTCGCAACAACCTATGAGTGAGTGTCAGCGTTCTCAACTCTTGTTTCAATCAAAACCAGATGGAGAAACAAACTCGATGTAACGCATGACATGAGAGTGGCTCTTTCAAAAACGCAGCCCAACATTGATGAAATATTGAAGGCCAAACAGGTGCAGATCTCTCATTGAACTTTTATTTCATTTGATTTTCGAGAATTGTCATATTTTGAATAAATTTTAATTCAACGGTTTTTTTAAGACTTTTAAATTGACTAACGGTTTAGAATAAGTGCTTTTAGTACACTTTTTAATATTTTCAAAAATTCTGAGTGGATTTATATAGAAAAGTTTCTGAAATTTTGGGAAATACTCATTTGACGACATAGAAGCAAAAACCTTGACATGCTAACATAATAATAATAATAATAATAATAATATAGTAGGTCGGGCTGATTTTATGGGGGACCGCAAAGAGTAAAAAAAAAATCTAGGGGGACTGCGAAGCAACATTTTTAGAAAAAGGTTAGGAACCACTGTTCTAGACAGTATCTACCTGCTGATTAGATTGGATTGTATGGCATGTACAATTTCCCAGTCCACATACTCCTAATCTTTATTTAGGAGTTGGGAAGAACCCTTATACTAAATATCAGTTTCACTCTCATGAAAATATAACAACAAAGTATTCTTACCCAACCAGGGAAGCAAAAATTTATAGCCAAATCCGCATGGCGATTTTGGTTCAGATGTTTTTAGAATCACTTTCGCAGAGCCTGGGGAAACCAGAAATAACACAGGGTTGATGCATCCAAACCATAACACATATGCTTGAATCTTGTTAGCTAACATGGTATCAGTCAAGGTAAGCAGATCACCAGCTTTGCAAACCTGTTTATATAGCAACATAACAGCAACTGATTGTAAAAACCTTCTTCAGTCAAAATTCTTCTTTTAAGTAGTAAACAATTGAAAGGAAAGAAAAGTTAACTTAATCATTCAGGTTAACTGAAAGAGAATGAAAGAGAGCAGTACAAAACCAGCTTTACTATATCGATGAAAAATTATTATTCATATCCATCATTTGCTAGCTACATATGATATGATAAAGTGAATTGAACTGCCCAAGTATTCACTCAAATTTCAAGCAAGGAATCGTGTGAAGCATGAAAATCTGAGAATCAACAATAAATAATGCAATGCTAGAAGTTTCACAAAAATATTCAGTACACATCATTATCAAATTCAGCAAAATCCAAAGAATAGTTTAAAATGAAATGCAAATTGAAGCATGAAGAAATCAAAACAGATCCATTCATAGCATTTTTTCTTGTTTCATTTCTACAGAATGAGTGCTGCAGTGCAGAGGACATGCCACAAAATACAGAGCTGGCATGGCTTCAAATTTAACACTGCAGTACACATTTACATTTTTATTTTTCAATCATTTATTTTACATCATGACTGCATCAACATTAATGTATTATTTCATGCTTCTCCTTCACTTGCTGCTGGGATAGTTTGTTCTACAGCTAACTAAACATCGTACAAGGCAACCAAATCATTATTGTCATGTTTTTTCACAAGCCTCAAGAATTCTTGTTAATTGTTACTGAAGAAAACATGGCTGCAGTCATGTGGTATCCAAGCAACATATTCACGGCACCAGTTCAACCACTCGTTTCTGGTGGTAGGTCAAGTGAGAACTCTTTCATGCAACCACGGAAAGGTCAGAAGTTGGGTCAATGTTGAATTTCATTGCCAAGCCAAAAATGACTCATAGCAATCATCTGTAGTTTTTAGACAATGTCTCCATAGCCAAGAAACCACACTTCTGTTCACTTTTAGCCAAGTCTACAATTACCAAACCCCTGCCCTACCAATATCTATCTCTCCACCTTAAAGAATCTTCCAAACAAATATGGCTACCAATATTTAACAATGACCTTCAAAACAAATATTCTAAAGACAAAACTGATACATGTATAAGCCAATTTTTTCACATCTTTATACCAAAACTATGTTTCTACTGGAAATCATTTACACATTTCTTTAATAAAAGATTTTACAAGAAAAGGAGTTTGTGTTGAATATTTGATGGATAGAACTTTCACCATTTTGAAAACATTTTTGTTGCTTAACTCGTGGAAACCAGTGCATTTAAACAGTTTCAAAATATAAAAAAGGATTCTAAGATGAATTTTCTGTCTATTTTCTGCTTAACCAAGTGAAAGACAATAATGTAACTATTCTTATTTTTGTGGCAATATTTAGGCTTTATGTAACTACAAAAGATGAAACTGCATAAATCATCTTTAAAGAAAATCCCTTTCAAAATTAATCAGTTGTAATAAGATGCATAGAGTTCATCTTTGCAAAGAAATTTTCATCCACCTAACAGCATGCTATTGTGCAAAATAACACTTTCTGCAATATCATCCAAATATATTTGCTAAAGACATCCCCTCAACTGTCTCAGATATTTAATAATACAATTTTAGTCCAGAAAATTAATTTCTTGTAAATTGTAAGTCAAAGCTAGAAGAAAAAAAAAATAGCATTCTTTTGAATTAGTTCAATTTCTTTTCCAACTTTTTCCTGAACAATAGTCACTTTGTTTATATATCCAATAAGGTCAACAGAACTCTGACATCTTATTTATAATTTAAAACAAGAGATAGAGCTTATCGGCTGTCATAGCATTTTGTTGTAAGAATAAGAGACACTAGCTCAATGTCAACATATGGACGTGTGTGTGCTTTTCAAAATGATAGTAGTACCTGATGTAGATTTCCCCAAAACCACCATCTGGGCATACAGTGAAATCTGAGTGCGGCTTTTCTTATAACATAATGGTGATGCAAAGTAAGGAAGAACTTCGGTACAGCATACAAAATTACCACAAGGGAAAGAGCTCCCAGAATCAAAGTGAAGAGAATCATTTTGCCTCCAGACTTCACTTTTGTCTAATCCTGTAAATTAATGGAAAGGATAAAATAGATAAATAAATTATCTTTATTACTCAAAAGAAACTGTTTTCAGGAAATTCAAAAGAACACAAAAATAATAAGATGTTTACTTTAAGACAACAAGACGGACACATCCTATTAATGTGTTACTGCTGATAATTAAAATGTAAAGCAATACAGCAACGATTCGTCGACTACTCCAGATTAGATGGATACTGGTAACGAAATTAAAGTTATGATATCATCTAAGGACCAACACGGAATTAAACAGACTATGATAGGACTTCCACCACAGAAATCAGGGTCTGGGGCAAGTACAAACGTTTTAGCTTCCCGCGAATTGTGAGTGGGGAATTCTTTTTCCTTTTCGTAGAAGGGTCCAGAATTAAAGGGGAATCCTTCATTCGGTCCGAGCCGTACCCCCCCCCCCTCCAACCCCTGACTCAAATACAACATTTGCACCTTAATAACTAATAAGTTACAGGGCGTTCTTATTTTCGCTAGAATAAAAGTACCATTACTAACCTAGATACTAACTACGCGTGGAAATCTAATACGTCTTCCAACAATGGCGGCAGACTACTTTTAATATACAGCATTCGATAATAGAGAGATGAGGTTCATCGCTCTTTTTAGCTCTGTTTCTCTCTCCTTCAAATTATTTTAGTTCAAATCATTATTCGTTTGAAAAACCAGGAGATTTTAAAGTAATCTTATTTAAAAATGCAGGATTTCGGTGCCTCGGCTATTTACGTACAGGCTAATGGTTAATAAAGGAAAATTAAAAATAAAAAATTTTAAATGATTTTCACCGAATCAATCTTTTATTTATTAGTTTTGCTTTTAAAAAAAAAAATAAATCAATTGTTCCTAAAACCTGGGCATTACAAATATATAAAACATTTTTAAAACTAAAAAATTAAATATAATTATCTCCCTTAACTACTAAAGGCTTTTGGTATTCTTTATTTGGCACTTAAAATTAGAATGATTCTAGATTATAATATGCAGAAAAATAAACATATAAATAAAATTATATTTCCACACAATTTGCAGCAGTCGGTTTACTGCTATGATGATCCAATATTCCACCAAACAAATACTTACTACTAAATTCTATTGCAGATTCTGGGCTAATATTATATCATTAAGTAATAAGCTCTTCTTTCTTACCTTACTAAAGTTTTGGTTTTTTTCCCCTTTTTTAAGCATAAATAAGAATAAGGGGCTCCTTCCTAGCTCTGCACACACTGGTATAATTTGGTATTTACTTAATCATTTAATGCCTGATCTGTTTACAGATAAGCTAAGCACTCTGACATCTCTCCCAGTAAATGTGTACACAGATTTGTCCCCCCTGAGAAGCTGAACACAGGTAGAGCCCAACCCTGCTCATCTCCCTACATATGATGTACGTTCTTATCTGCTACGATTTGTTGAGCAGTGAAGCTACTCTATTTTTACAACTAACAAAATAAACTATATAATCTATTCTTATCTAGCAACACTACCATTTACTATTAATCTTTGTTTCCTCTACCAAACCTGTCATTGATTTCACAGTTGGTTTTAACAATCATTTTCAGAAACTTTTAATACAAAATTATTTCAAATATATAATTTTATTTTTAACATATTCCTTTACTGTGCTGAATGAAGCCCTCACACACACACACACACACACATCGCCATGTATATATTTTATTATAGCAGTCATATGCTTATGTATTAATAAATTGATTATATATTATACAGGGAATATTTCATTTCACAACAGTGACTGTAGTTTTAATACTATTTTAAAATGTAATCATTGTAGGAGTCCCTTACAAAACAGTAAACACATTAAAACCCACGTTAGAGAGAGCCCTTTCAAATTTTGAGCTCTCTGTGTGTGCAGTCATCTTATTTGAATGCAGAATTGGTGGAAACTGGGATTTTTTCCTTTGAATGAGAGAAGCATATTTTAGATATATTTGCTCATTTCTTGACATACTATGGTGTGTGTATCAGACCAAAGTATAACAGAATCATAAAGTTTAGACTAAAAGAAATCAATCTATAAAAGGACTGGTAAGATTGTACATTGCACATTTGAATAGGTGGTGATAATTCCCTACATACCAAACTGTAAGTACTTAATTTAACTTTTCCTAAATCAAGAATTTAATTATTTATTAATTTATTAAAGACCCAGCGGTTTTAAAATCATAAAGAAATAAAGCGAAAGTGGATGTGATAGCAAAATGGCAATAACTATGGAAAAGTTAAATAATTCACTCAATTTTCATGGATTTTAATTATTTTGGTGGAAATGAAACTTTGAAACTAAAAGTGAACATGATATTCTTTAGTAGAAGGTATAAAGTAAGTAGAAGCAACAGATATGTTCAGCTTGGTCATAAAAGACAATAAAGAGGAAAGAAACAAATTCTCAGCATCCGAAAGTTTTAACATCTGTCAGAAGTAGTGAACTTCAAGATAATAGCCATACCATGTATGGAAAATGAGTTAACTTCACTTTTCCCATAAATCATGTCTTTGATCCCATTGGTAAAAAAGGCATCAGGCTTTGGGTTTTAGCCAACAGCAGACCTGGTTTTATGTTGTGGGAGCTCATTTACTAAAAATTGGCATTTGATTGGTTGGTGACAGCAACACTAATAAAAAGTTTTAAAAAATTGTTTCTTTATCACTTAATTATATTTAATTAACTAAAAAAAAATTGCACCTGTATATCCTGTTAACACAAACAAATAAGTGCATACTTACTGTTATCCAAGGATGAGTTTCAAGTAGCAAAGAAACATTGAGCCTCCAAGTGGACATTTAAAGTCTGGCCAACAAACAGAGAGCGGGGACTACTCTCCAAAGTGAGTGATTTCATTGTTCTTTTACATTTGTTTGTATTTAATGTGCACAAAAGGAGATAAATTATTTTGGCCAGCATACTTTAAAAAGTCATTTTACTGTATGTAACAGCTCTTTCCTGAAATTGCGTGCAGAAGGTGAGAGTACACAAAGTAATGGGATGAAGAATTAATAAAGTGATTCCAAGTTACAAAGTTCCTTACTGAACAAATCTTTATTCTTCAAAACTCCCTTCTAAATCTGTCAAGTCTCTAGACCATTTTTTATATATTATGTACTTAACTCCTACTCTTTCTTATAAATATGCAGCTAACCATAACACTAACTTTCACCCTAATTTTCTTCCATATATATGTATGTTTAACCCTTTCTTCACCTCTAACCCTAACTAATCCTTAACTGGCTCTAGCAACCCCCCACCAACCCCGACTACACTTGAAGTGAACATTCATTTTTTACATTCATTTAAACTAGAGACAGTTGCCATTCTATGGCTCGCAGATTCCATACTCACATTTGTGAGAGTTTATTCTCTGTCCCTAATGTCTCGTGTCTGTGTCTGTAAGCAACACTGCTGCAATATGAAGTTCATAGTCTCAGTAGTATCAAATATGTTCCTGCAACCTGTTTATGCATGGTGAGTGTTGCAAGCTCCACTTTATGGTAATTGCTTACAGGTAAAGTATGTTCCTGGCAACTGCTATAGGTAGTTCTTAGTTAACAGGTCATTCAGTACTGTCCTACTACAACTCTGCTACAAACTACTGTTCTTTAGGTATTCCATGCACATCTGGTAAATAATTGAAAGCGCAACTTACTGCCTGCCTCTGTATTTCACAGTGTCACGTCCACTTGTCATGTGACAGAAACCCCTCCCCACTTAGCTTCAAGTAGATGAGACGGATCATCTTTAAATCAATTGCATGATGAAGACCCCCTCCCAATTTTAGTTACAATGGAAAATTCACTCGGACCATAGAGAATAATTGAGCAATTAGCCATAGAAATCAGCTCAGGTAAACTAAAACTAATTCTACAGGTGGTATTGTTTATTTTGACAGGAAGCGACCCTTTGCAGTGAGGAAAACAAGTGATCATGTCCTCGACAGCGATATGAGTGTAGGACTCGGCAGGTCAGGATTCCATGTATCCACATGCAACATCTTTGTCTTTTACTCACCCTACCAATAAATGGACTCGTATTTGTGCTGTCTATGCACATGTGGACTTGGAATCTCAGTGACCTTTAATTATAGATTTTGATGTGTGGATAGCAGACCTTGTGTACGTGTGTAGATGCAGACACACAAATGGAATCCCTGTTCTAGTCAAGTTCAATTGTCTTAGCCCTTTAACCAGTTTATTCGAAGCAGTGTGTAAGTCGACCCTGCCTGTATCAAGAACTGGCTCTGTTACCCAGGTTTAAAGTAACATTTTATGCAAATGACTACTGGGAATTTTGCTACAATGCTGATATGTTTGTTCTCTTCAAAAATAAGGTTATGTATAGGACATCAATGAAACTATCATCAACAAAATGGATATTTCTTAGTATTCTTCATTTAAACGGCTATGTCTGAGATGTTAAGTGACACAATGGATATGTTAGAAACAACAAAAAAAATTAAAGCCAGGAAACAATTGGGTGGTTGGTTTCGTTTTATCATTTTTCAACAAAAGAAAAACGGCAGACAAATGGGTCATTATTATAAATACTCCGAACTAAAGCCTTCCAACCTCATCAGCTGTAGCCAGTTAAAATCTTATTACACAACCAGCCTGAAGTACGAGGTTTTAGCCGAAAAGTAAGTAATTTCACAACACAAGCAGTTTATGTTTAGTACCTGCCATGTTATTGTTTTTCATGAAAGAAAGCTATTCTTTAGTGTCTATGGGAGATAACTCCGAATAGTTGACTTTTGTGGAAAACGATTTGTGACCAGTCAGTTTGCCCGACACTGCTTGATGCTAGAACAATTATCCATAATATGCTTCCTCCACGTTTAAAACCTTGTCTTCATACAATCTATGAACGACCCCATTTTAAAGCAAAATTATATACACACAAATCTATAAAGGAAACAACAAAAAGTATTGCAATGTTTGTCTTTGGAAATACTAACGCAATCATTTTAAACTGATATCGTCAAGGAATCGTGTATCATTGCAGTAAGGTGACTGGCTCTTCAGTTTATCCTAGCAAAGAGCCTGAAAAAAGAATTTTCCCCAATTATCATCAACTGATGGAGATGACAAGAAAATTGCGTTTTGTTAAGAATGGAAAGTTCCTGACTGGAATTGTGTATGTGAACTCATGGCACATTTGGCTGAAAACCAGAGAGAAAGTAACAGAGATGAAAAAAAAAAAAGAGAGAGAGAGAGGAAGGATGGTGATGTCGGAAATTGAGAGAAATGTTCCATAATTTGGAGATTCGTTGATGTATTTCTTCAGCTATGAAACAGCTCCAAATTGTGGCTTCAGGGGTTGGCTGAGATGTTATGCTGGCTGCTTCATCAGTTGCTAAACTGCAGGTAGATAATCCGTGTTACGTTTGTTTTTATAATAATAGAAATTAATATCTATTTATTCGTGTAAGGAAATTAATTCTTTGAACTCCACACACGTCTACTAAAGAAAATCTTCGGAATTACTCTTTAAAACACAATGAAAATTTAATTTTGCCTATCTTGATTTCCATGAGATAAATATTTCTTGTGTCATTATGGACGGCAGCATGTAAACAAACAAAAAAACTGGGGGTGAGATTTTGCTCAGAACCAGTTCCTGTAGAAAATAGATTGGCAGGAGAGAGGAAGATACTGATCACCATCTTGATCAAGAAACGTCTGTTCAGGTCATGGAACTACAGCCTTCCATGTCAGCTGTCAGGCAAAAGTTCACTGACATCTTACTAGATTTGGAGGTAACATTACTCATAAAACGTATATAACCTACAATACATAAAATGTGTAAGCAAAGCTGCACTGGTATTGTACTATAAATGGATATTAATGCAAATTAAAACGAAATAATATGGTGGTGACATTTTGTTGATTTACCGATGGAAGCTTTAAAAATGGACACGATATCAAACTTGCTGGTAGAGGATATGTGGATAATGTTGATGTGATCCAGGATGATTAATGGAACATGTTGTTGAGGAGGGTTGACAGTGCTGGATCAGCCACGTTGCTATTCCTTGCCGGGGTCTCTAGGTAACTTAATCGGGGGGGGGGAGACTGAAATATCGAAATGTCACCAGACCAACAGCCTCAGCCTGATTACGGAGTTCGTCACTGAACAGGGGCGGGCACATGCGACCGCCAGGTGAGTGCTGCTTACGCGCGGAAGCCACCGGATACTGTCAGCATATTTACCTTTCGTCTCTTGCAATTACTTAGAGTACACAAGTGTGGCCCATTTTTTATTTTGGCTGGGTGCGGTTCCCCAAATTCCGTCTGCGCACATTTGTAAACATCGGCAGAGCTGACCTACACATATCGGGTATTGTTATTGTTATCTGTTCGCCTGATCACAAGTCCACATCTATACTTGTTTTGTCAGGTGGACAAGCTTGATCTACTGCACGTATGCATATAAAAATTCTGTTTTCTCATCCATTCATGACGGCTCCATGTAACCGTTCCGTGGATTCTATTTTTGTATTTGCTGGCAAACAGATTTGGCCCGAGCGGGCGGCAGGTTATCAAATTACTTCAGAAAGTTCACCTGTCTCTCCTTTCTTGCTAATCCAAACCATTCGCCAGCATTTCGTTTTGAAGAAATATTTATTTTAAAATCTATTGTCTTTATGTTCTTTTTTCTTTCTTTTAGAAAAGAAAAGGTATTTTAGAAACACCTTGACCTAAATGAAGCTTTTCCTTTCTACCTGCAGAAACAAAGCATTCCACAGTTGAGTGGGCTCACGTGTAAGTCTTGTAGGGAGCTCATCTCTATGCCCCTTGTACATGAGGTTATGATCTGATATTGTGTACTATATGTGGGCTAAACATTTCTTAAGGAGCCCCCCCTTTCCTCTATTTCTTGACTTGTTGCTAAACACTTGGCTGATAGTGATAGATCCTGTAGCAGACATCGCTGTAGAGTGATTCTTGGAGAAGGCGGGTACAGTAATTCATGGGAGGTGCCAGGTTGCTAGGCTGACGGGCAAACTGCTTAATCCACATTTCCTGTGGAATATAGGGACATGGCGGATACATTGGTCCTATATGAAAGTAGGCTTCTCCTGCATTGTATGAACAGTCAGATGAAATTTTGGTAGCAAAGGGGACAATTTAATAATCAAAGAATGACTGCTGGGATGTCGCTGTGTATCTTGATTGTAGGCTGGCTGCCATTACTGTGTCTGGACCTTAAGAACCAACCGGTACATGAAAGTGTTCCTGAGTCTATTAATATTCCTCATTTTCACAATCATCTACTTGCTACTGCACCAATTTGTAGATGACTACAACTCTATTGGTACAATATCTCCAGGGCTATGGGATTGATTTTCTTGCCTGGCACAAACATGGATTTAAACCCATTTGAGCATAATCAGAATCAGATCAGGCATAGTGTGAAGAGAAACAATGCCCCTGTTCAGAATATTGCTGGACTGGCCAAAATTTTGCACAAGGAGTGGCAGAGAATACCAGTCTAAACAGCAGGAAAAAATGAGGAAATCATCCGTGCAAAGACTCTTGCTTTGATATTGAACACAATGATTAATTTAACAGTACTAACAGGCGTTTAATTTCATTAATAAATATTAGTTCTGCATCTAACATTGAGCCCTTTCAATTACACTCATTTTCAACAGCCAGTTTTTACCTTTCTCATGTCATCTATTTTTTTTCCAAAATGCCCATACTTTATCACACAAGGGCAGGTTTTAGTTAGAAATTTAATTTTAGATTATGTAGTAGTTGTACATGAAATTTGATTGTGGAAAAACTCTTGTGATGCTTAACATTCAGGTGCATACAGCCTGATCTGGGAATTGTTACTCTTCAGTGTTATTCACAAGCAACAGGTTTAAAATATCAACTCAAAACACTAAATGCACTACAATAATATTTTTATAATAAACATTTTTTCATTGGTAATGGATTAACAGGACTGTTCACTAGTCATGGTGAAAGTTCCCATTGAGTCTGTCTCAAATGCCATTGGTGATTTGTGGTCATGGATTTCTGAGAGAATCTCCTTTGTTGGTCTGTGCAATAATCGTGAAGAATATTCATGTATATATATATTTTTAAATTACGATTTAACTTATATTTATGGCTATAAAATGTTTTGTAAAGTAAAAGACACTATAGAAAGATGAACATTATTATTTGAATTTGTTATGTAATGAATTTTGAACAGTAGATTTCTGCAAGTTCTTCATTAGGAAAAGGGTTATTCAAGGAAATATTTAATGGCAGGATGCTTTAAGATAAAAAGATATAATAGGTGGTTTCCAGTTGATTTATGGTACAATTCTATCTTTTATAACATTCTGGTATATTGAATGTCTTTTTAAAAGAATGTTAGAAATCTGAAGAATTGATGGGCATTAGAGAAAGGCTATAGAATTACTAGTTCCCCTGTTTGCTTGTGCTACCTGAACATAAGTTAAGCCAATCTGTGAGTCATGTGTGCATCATGTAGAATTCGATTGTGTGTGGTCCTTTTTCTTGATATCTGAACTCTGTGATTCTACCTGTTGTACATTAAAACTTTGTTTGAGCGTTCATCCATATTTCATTGTTAATAAAGTCAGGATTTTGCTGTGAATGAAATTTTTTTCTAACATCTGTTGCACATTTGGTCTCTTGTTTTTTTCCCTTCTCCAGCAATTTGTTGTTTTTACATCACAGATTAAATGATGGCTGCTTTGCTGAGTTTATTGGTGTTTACTGCCATAGTTGTTCTCCTCTTCAAATTTCTGCCTGATGTGGGAAAGTTTGTTTGGCGAAAATACAAGATTTACCAGGCTGCTAAAAAGTTCCCCTGTCCTCCAAGACATTGGCTGTGGGGAAACCTGAATGAAGTAAGACTACTGGATCTGTTTGTTTTAAATTTTCAACTTGTCTGTTAATGAAAAACTAATACACTAGTTGTCAAAAGCATATAGACAATAATTTGTGAAAAGATATTATAATTATAGAAAACATATTTAAAGAACAAAAAACCAGATCATCATTTATATTCCAATAGAGAGGTGAGTGTGTGTATTTGAAATTGATGTTGAAAACACTTATAAATATTTTTCTTCCCAATGTTTTTGTAATTTTTATCTTGTATTTGTAAAAACAAACAAAAAGAATGTTGTGTTATAAATTAATGACTATTTACTTGTTTTTGGAAAAATGTTTTCGCAATGATATTTCTCATTTTCTATGTAGTCTGTTTACTCTTTTTATTTTTTAATTTGCAGAAAGGAATTGCACCATTCCTTTTCTTCTTGTGATTTTGGTATCTAGGATATTTATCATGTGTGTGCCTTATCATTTTCCAGACAAATTTTCCTTTCTTGCATGGTTACCAGAACACACATTCCTGGTTGTTTTGCCATTTTTTGTACCCCCGGAAGACATGGATTCTGGTTTGCTTTCTCACCTTACAGTCAAGCAGGAAGTGTTCAGCAGTCTCATGGTTTCTAGGCTGAGAGGTATGTGTCACCAGAGGCCCTTAAGGGAAGTGTGCCTAAAATGGAATATTTGAATAGCCACTTACTTGTTTAGCTCTGAGGAATCATTTTGACACATTCTTGTCTTTTCAAAGTTTCTTCAGTAACCAGTGGAACTGTTTGAAAGTGTCTTTTGCACTCATCTTCTACATCTATGTTATCTATGGATACTTTTTGCGTTTTCTAACTCAGATTGTCAATTTTTGAATTGTCACCACCTCTCCCAAGTCCTACATGCCTTGGTAATCTGCACTAAATGGTGTGGTACGGTTTGACTTTGCGAGTACATAAAGATTTTTCCAGATGTTCAAAATGTCTGACTGACTGATTGATGGTGGCTTGCATTGGAGGCATTGCAAGGAGGACTTATTGTCATTGTAGATGCTGATAGAAAAAGGGTCCTCTGTTTAGTAAAGCTTCAGTAGCATCTCTATTGTAATTGTTTCTGCTCTGTAGCTTCATGTCACTAGTCTTGATAGGAAACTTAGTTCAATCTGATGCTCTTGGCATTTTATTAACATTCCAGGATTTACATTTGATATTCTGTCCTTTGCTGAGGCATAGTAACCAGTATTTCTTGGAAAAAGTCTGTCAGGGATTCAGTGTCTTCATCTTCCTTGCTCATTTTAATCAAAACTCTGATTTGATGTATGTGCTCATATGTGAGATACCCTAATTTTGGGAAAGAAAGGCTGTCATTCCAGTTTGTTGTGGCTGAGGTTACTTCATGCTCTTTCTTTATTCTGTTTGGACACTCTCCTTCAAACATTTGCTTTGGATGATCACTGGACTAATGGAAATGTTTCTTCCTGCTTATGATTGTTTGAACACCTAGCGTTGTTTGTAGTGGAATGATTCCTGCTTCCACGATAACTGCTTTTGAGGGTGTGGATTCCATTATAACTCTCCCTTCCATATTTCATACACATGATAGTTTAGTGTTGCTAGAAGCTGGAGCATCAGATACTTCTCCCGTATGTACATTGCTGACCTTGTGTGTGTTTTGTGGAAGATTCTCAGCCAAGTTTACCAACTACTCAATCTATCTCAGCAATTCTACATCACACTGACCCTTTTTCTTGCTTTATCAACAGTCCACTTGAAGTGAGGTCCTACGGTTAATTGGTTGTTTAGAGCGTAGGAAGACTTTGGACAGTGAAGGATAATGTAATGATTCTTCTGGTATTAATTGATATCTTCTATCCCTAAACCAGAAAGCGAGTATAATTGTGAACATGTTAATTCTGATTTCTACTTTATTTTCCCTTTCTATAACTCCAAACTACTGTGTCAAAATGGAATAGGGCTAAGTACTGCATCTTCATTCAGAATCTTGCAGGGGCCATTACCAATGAATGCAGACAGCTTCCTGTCGATTGGTCAGGAATTTCTTGAGCCATGGAGCATAGAAGCCTTTTCTTGATAAAAAAGCAATGGCTACCTCTTCCATTTGATAGCCATCATATTATATATATATATATCCTGTGTGTTAGTCCTGTGATTTGATCAATGATATTTCTGGACCTGAAGACTACAAGCAGAAAGGATATCTTTATGTTGGTGTCAATTCACCAGGAGACTCTGTTGTGCTGGCTTTGCCATTAGCATAGTAGAACAGGAAATCTTTGAGAATGCATAGTAGCTGCACATGGTATTTTGGATTTTCCTTATTTGAAGATATTACTAGAGCTTTTTTCTTCATAGTAGGAACTGCATCTTTGAAGAACATATATTTTGCAGAAAAGGTCATGCTTATCATGATAATGGTGGCAATGAGAACACAGAGAAGTTCATGGTTTTTATTATCACTTTTTTATAAATAAGAAGCAACCATGTGCCTTTTTTACCAATTGGATCAATGACATGATTTATGGGAAAAGTGAAGTTAACTCATTTTCCATACATGGTATGGCTATTATCTTGAAGTTCACTACTTCTGACAGATGTTAAAACTTTCGGATGCTGAGAATTTGTTTCTTTCCTCTTCATTGTCTTTTATGACCAAGCTGAACATATCTGTTGCTTCTACTTACTCTATACCTTCTACTAAAGAATATCATGTTCACTTTTAGTTTCAAAGTTTCATTTCCACCAAAATAATTAAAATCCATGAAAATTGAGTGAATTATTTAACTTTTCCATAGTTATTGCCATTTTGCTATCACATCCACTTTCGCTTTATTTCTTTATGATTTTCAAACCGCTGGGTCTTTAATAAATAATTAAATTCTTGATTTAGGAAAAGTTAAATTTAAGTACTTACAGTTTGGTATGTAGGGAATTATCACCACCTATTCAAATGTGCAATGTACAATCTTACCAGTCCTTTTATAGATTGATTTCTTTTAGTCTAAACTTTATGATTCTGTTATACTTTGGTCTGATACACACACCATAGTATGTCAAGAAATGAGCAAATATATCCAAAATATGCTTCTCTCATTCAAAGGAAAAATCCCAGTTTCCACCAATTCTGCATTCAAATAAGATGACTGCACACACAGAGAGCTCAAAATTTGAAAGGGCTCTCTCTAACGTGGGTTTTAATGTGTTTACTGCTTTGTAAGGGACTCCTACAATGATTAAAATAGTATTAAAACTACAGTCACTGTTGTGAAATGAAATATTCCCTGTATAATATATAATCAATTTATTAATACATAAGCATATGACTGCTATAATAAAATATATACATGGCGAATTGTGTGTGTGAGGGCTTCATTCAGCACAGTAAAGGAATATGTTAAAAATAAAATTATATATTTGAAATAATTTTGTATTAAAAGTTTCTGAAAATGATTGTTAAAACCAACTGTGAAATCAATGGCAGGTTTGGTAGAGGAAACAAAGATTAATAGTAAATGGTAGTGTTGCTAGATAAGAATAGATTATATAGTTTATTTTGTTAGTTGTAAAAATAGAGTAGCTTCACTGCTCAACAAATCGTAGCAGATAAGAACGTACATCATATGTAGGGAGATGAGCAGGGTTGGGCTCTACCTGTGTTCAGCTTCTCAGGGGGGACAAATCTGTGTACACATTTACTGGGAGAGATGTCAGAGTGCTTAGCTTATCTGTAAACAGATCAGGCATTAAATGATTAAGTAAATACCAAATTATACCAGTGTGTGCAGAGCTAGGAAGGAGGAGCCCCTTATTCTTATTTATGCTTAAAAAAGGGGAAAAAAACCAAAACTTTAGTAAGGTAAGAAAGAAGAGCTTATTACTTAATGATATAATATTAGCCCAGAATCTGCAATAGAATTTAGTAGTAAGTATTTGTTTGGTGGAATATTGGATCATCATAGCAGTAAACCGACTGCTGCAAATTGTGTGGAAATATAATTGTATTTCATTTCATTACTGGTGTAAACTGTAAGTGTGTAGTGCTCTGAAGAGCTGGAGAGGGTAGCGTAACTGAAGCTGCGTTCGACTTCTCCCATAGGTCAGCCAAGTCCTCAGTTATGAACAGTGAGCCGCTTCTTGCCACTCTCCTCCATCACTACCTGTCTGGCTCGGATCGAAGATCGTTGTTTTTAATTTGTTTGACCCGAAGGCATGAATAAGGCAGCTTAATGTGCCGCCGTTTCGATACAGTCTTTGCGAATGAGACTTGTCGAATGTCGCTGCCCGCCTCGCACAGAGTTTACGATAAACCCCAGCTGGAGGGGATGGGGCACGCATAGGATACCATCTGGTTTAAATATGATTCCGGGGTTCACCAATATAATTTACTGAAACATCATGGAGTCGAGGCATCGTTATTCCGAAAAACAGGAAATGGTACTAAAATTACGGAGACGTACTCTCGATTTCCGGCCATCATACATGCTGCCATACCCCATGAATTACCGGAAGACTTAAAGGGAAAGAAGAGAATGTTTATAGTAAATCTAAATATCGCGGGAAAACGTTTTCGCGGGCAGTCTGAAGCGGGAAACCTGTTCACGCTAATTTGCATATATTTCTCCCCAAAATAGTGCCCAGCAGAAGTCGGGGGGAAAGTGCTGTTGTTAGAAGTGTATAACTTTGGAAGGCCGTTTGTGTAATACGTTGGTTAGTTCTTTACACGTGGTAGTTAAAAGTTGGACAAATCTGCAGTTTTAGCATGAGACCCACGCACAAGGATACTTACCTGGAATCGAGAAAAGGCCCGGTTTTCACTGAGAGGAGGAATAAAGGTCCGTGATGCGGTTGTCCCTTGTGCATGAGTATGTAAACCATATAATGTTTTTAGTTCATTTCTTTAATTCGGAATATCTCGGCTATCCCATATGTGCGGAGATTCGGTAAATCTGGGGGCCCCTGGAGTGAGTGCCACCCCACCCATCTCCTCCGAGATGAAGTCGCCCCCCTCTGGCGCCGGGTTGGAGTGAACTTCGGGGTCCTGACCTCCATGGATACGTCGGGAAATAGTTTGCACAAAATAGGCAATATTTTCAGAAGACGACAATTTGATTTTTATTGAAATTCATGGTTATCGTGTAACAACAACAACAACAACAAATATTCCAAGAAGACGACTGCGCGCACCTGATGACAAGCAGACGTTTACAGGGCGCGCGCGCGCGCGTGCGTCAGGGGGTCAAATCGAACTACCACAGATTTGAAGATAGATTTTGTTATCTTTATTTCTAAGGCGATGGAAAACTGTTGGCTATGGCAAAAAAAAAAGGGGGGGATTTTTTAATAAGGGATCCCGCTTCTTCCTCCTTTATGCTCTAAAAGTAAAATAATTACATTTACTTTTTAATTGCTCATTAATCGGAGATACTAAGATTTTAAATTTCTGTAAGCTAAGATGGCGGCGGTCCAGTGATTCAGGACCCTAAAGTGCACCTTTACCTCTGAATTCGTTCTTGTTTTTTTGTTGTCTTTTTTTTTTCCCTGTCTTCAACCATAGCAAAAATCTTCCACTGGTTCGAATCTAGCTCAGTAAATACGTTCGAAAATGGACCGGCAGAGATATAATTGGAACATTAAGTTATCTCCCTTTTATTTACATTCTTGTCAGCAGCAGCCTATTGACTTTCCTTCTTGCCTGCAATTATTGCACTTCATTTGATTCTTGTGTTTTTTTACTCGTAATGTGGCGATATAGTGGGTAGTGGGAAGAAGTAAGGTTAAAAGTAGACCTGGGCAGGTTCAGTACACCTGCAGAGATTTTTTTTCTATTTGACTTACACAGGAAAATACATAAAACCAACCACCTTTTTTTTTTTTTTTTCCACCTGAATTCAGCTGGTTATCACAATGTGATAAATAATGCCAAAGAATACTCATCAGCAGTAGCTCTGTTGGACGATCGACAGTAGCAAAGAACTAACAATTGTGTTTACATCAGGATTTGTCTAAGACGCAGCCGATTCTTATTTATACAGTTCTGTAAATGTTCAGGTGACAAACTTGGAAGAAAAAAAAATAAAATCCACAAACATAAAGACGAGTAAGAGATGTTATAAAAAAAAATAAATAAACTATTCTGCATGCAGTAACTCAATGGCGTGATGTGATCTAAATAAAGGGTCTGCATGTTCTTCAGTGTAGCTTAGAAAGGATTTACCTTCTCAAGAAATCGTAAATCTAATTTGTTCTTTCATTTTTATTTTCTGAATTATGCAAGCATGATTAAAGAAAACTACTCCATATTAGCTTACAGGCAGTAAACAAGTTTTTTTTTTGTTATTTTTTAAGTTACTGAAAATTAAAGCAGCAGTGGACAGACACCATCTGAAATACACTTTCTGCTGGTTGAGTATAGAAATTTCCGAAAGTGAAATGCCGTTGGAGTCATCCTTTCTTTTCATATTAAACACAGGCAGAGTTCTCTCTCTTTTAGCCTTCTTAACTGAAAATATATTATGGTTGTATTGTTGAGGATGTGCTTCATAAACTCTAGTGTTTTTCTGTTGTTTTTTTTTTGGCAGACACCTTGTAGCTGAGTGCTAAGTTAAGCAGCTTGTTGGCTTTCATAGCATTGCATTGTGGGAATTTTTCAGCGTTTGCACAAATTCTTTAAAGTGTATTTTACAGTGTATTCTCCATTAATTTCTCCCATTTAATTATCACCGTGTCTTATTTATTTACAGTATTAATAAGTTAGTGTGTTTTACTCGTAAACCATTTCTTCCTGAAGTGAGTAAAGAGGCATTGGAGACATTTTCAGATAAACCTTAACCAGATGGTACAAGATGTTCCTTTTTTTTTTTTTTTAGACCACTGAATAAGAGGAAATGTATGGTGCAATGATTCTTTATGTCAAATTGATATTTAAGGGGTGAAAATTTTTTTATCATGGAACTCAGGAATCTACAGCATTGAATACAAAATGGCTTTGTAGTTCAGGTACAACGGACTTTCAGAAGAGAACTTTTGGTGAAGAGATGCTCCCAGTAAACATTCAAAACGGATATAGGTAGGGAAGACAGCTTTATAGCTCCAAAGAAGCACAACATGAACTCCATCAGTGAAAAACAGCAGAGAATATTACTGCTCTGAGCTCGGAAACTCAGCATAGACTCAGGAAATCTTTTTGTTGTTTGTCAGGTCAGGACAGTGTAACTCTGACATCTGTTCACTGCATACTCCAGAAAGACTTGTTCCCCTACAAAGTGAAAATTTTGCAATGCCTTAAAGATGAAGATGTGATGTTGTGGAGACACAGCTTCATCGTCATGAGTGCATAAACTGAAAAGGGAAACATCTGAAAGGAATAATTTTTTTTTCCAAACGAATCTGCATTAAATGATAATTAAATAGTTAAAAACTCATGCATTTATATTAACCCATTGTCATATGAATGAGCATTTACATGGTCTCAAGATAAATGGAACAGCCTCTATTTTCCAGGAGACACTGAAAATGGACCGAAGGGCCCCAGTAACTGCTGAGGGCATTGGACCTACTGTACCTTTAGATGAAGTAGGAATGAAAATAAATAAGCTTTTGCAATAGAAAAAAGATGATTAATTGTAAATATCATTACAGCGACCGAGGTTAGATTGCAGTATTGTGATCATCTTGCAAATGAGTACAAGAAGGATACATCTTCAGTTGAGTTAATTGAAGAAATATCATCTGAAGATAATACATGTTGCCAGCTTTAGAGTATATTCTTTTAGCCTACTATATCTCCTGAACAAGATCCTGTACCTCAAATCAGAAGACATTTTCAGTGATGTCTGTACACTATTTTGAATATTTTTTTATCAACAGCCAGTCAGTTGCACCTGCTGAGCAATGACTTCTTGTGCATCACATTGACTCCGGACAGATTAAATGATCTTGACCCCTTAAGTATTGAAAGTGAACTGGTATGAAGAGCTGATTTAGCAAAGTAATTAGCAATTCTGTTATGAAAAAAGCACACACAACACTAAAATGACCAAGTTGATTTTAACTACTAAAATGCTACTTACTATATATATATATATATATATATATATATATATATGTTGAACTTCCTCATGGTAATCCTTTGATAATGAATACAGTTTGCTTTTTGATTCTACCCTGTAAAGCATGCAGTATAATACTGGTAGAAGGGGGACATGTCAAAAAAAAGTCAAGTCTGGGGCCATAGCTCAACCTAGGTAGGGCCCAAGTCAGCTGTCAGTGACCCTAGATAGAGCCAATTATTTCATCTGTTCAGGAACTTAGAATGAGAGTTTCTGTTATACCATTCTATTCTCTTCTACTCATATTATCAAACCCTTAACACTTTTTCACTTAAAAAAAACTTCTAAAAATATTTAATCAATCCAAAACATTATTCATTGTAATTTCTTTGTAGGAATACAGTTTTTTTTTTTTTTTCAAAATTAGAAATTTTATTATTCTTACAATAAAACATTTGCCAACCTATTATTTATAGAATACAGCAACTAGAAAACTATCTTAGTAAATGTTTTCAGGATGTTGGGGAGAAGGGGAATTTTCAAGAACTGTACTAAGCAGGTATTCAACTAATCTTTGTGTAGTCTTAACATTAATCAATAAATTTATCACTTTAATATTGACTATTGGTGTTTAAATTTTCAACCTTTCCAGCTGAAAGACTGGCTTTTAGTGACAAATGTAAATGGGAGAGAGAGACTGTAAACTTCTGACCCAGCTTTTCATTTTAGTGTTTCATCTGGCTATGTCGGTGTGTATGATAATTCTGCAGAAACCATGATTGTAAGAGATTCTTGATAACGTTTCTGATTTTAAAATCCTTTTTTATCTGAAATTTATTTCACTGTTAACTATTTAGCAAAGAAAAAGAAAAATTGTTTACTTAAATTTTTTTAAAAAAACAATCATACAAAATATTTAATGCTGAAATCTTTTTGACATATTATTTATAGACTTCTCGTTATATTACCCATTAAACAGAAGCTCAGATTATCAGGAACTTTGGAGTGCTAATATGAAAGCCACTTTTGTGCTGGCTATCCTATCTTAGCAAAAGAATCAACAAGAACTCTTCTGTTTAGGAGTTGGACAAATAATCCATAGAAGAGCAAATAAACAACAACAGTGTAAAAAACAACATAACAATCTACCTTCTGGTTATCAAACTGCATTAACGACCAAGGGGAGCAAGCACGTTACAAGATATGCTAACACAACACCTGTGAATATTTTTACCTTAATACATTGAAGTGTTAAAAGGCCTATGAAAAACAAGTACTTTTCAAGAAATACTAACCCTACAGCGGTTGAAAGGAATGAAAGTGAAAGACATACATTTTTTTAAAGCAAAGTTAAGCAGATGTATCTGAAATGAGTTAGCATAAAATAATCTAAAATTTTCTTTTTTATTAAAAAAGAATTTCAAACAGGAAAAAAAAATGGTGAATGAAATAAAAGATGGGAAAAGTTTTGCATTTTCTCAGTTCTTGACTCTAACAGCACTGTAAATCATTTGGTGAATTTTTGTTTCCTGTGACAAGATTAAAAAGCAATGGTAATTATTGTATTTTTCTTTCAAAAATATTTTTGTCTGCATGCATATAAAAGGAAGTAAAAAGTCTTTGTCATATCATTAGAATGTATTATCATATCCTCCACTTGTAGCCACGTAATAGGACATAATGAATAATTATGCTCAGAAATTCAATTAGTTGAAGCTTAAGAGCACGGAATCTTGGGAAATGTGCAAAGTTCTGAAAATCAACAATAAATTGTGTGATATTGAGTATTATGAAAGACTTGTCACAGCTAAAGTGCTTATGCAGGTTCATCAAAGAGGTCTTGAGGTTGTACAGTGTGTTACATTTTACAGGCAGAGTGCTGAGTAAGCTGTATGTCTTTGATGGAGTGAAGTGTCCTCAAGACATTGCCATTTCTATAAGCATTTTTGGTCGTCTTCACGATCCGAAGTGGCTAGAACCTGAGGTAAGCTTTTCTTTTTTTTTTTATTGGTAATAACTATTTTTATGAATTTTTAAAAATCTGTTTTACAAAATTTTTTGTTGCTGCTTTAGATCTGTGTGAAAGCAAATGAAGTTATGCAACACATGAGTATAAAACGTCCAAAACAAACTAGGTGAGCTAACACAGTGTTTACTTGACAGCACTGTTTTCCTCCTGTGGTCGTTTACCATCAAAAAATAGTAGAAAAAGGTCCACAAAACTTCTGAGAGAGCAAGGATAAAAATAATGTAGAATATATTAGTTCTGGCAGCCATTTTAGGTTAGCTTGTACAGCAAGGTACAAGACTATATGGATATATACAGATCTTCCTTAGAAATCAGATACATTTGTTATTGTTCAGTTTACAAATGACATAGCTGTGGTTGTAGTTTTTGGTTTTATGGTTTTTTTTTTTTTTAATTATTTTTAAAAGAATTTTGCCCAGAAAGATTTAATGCAAAGGAATCAAGAGACATATATTTTTGTTCCATTTTAAGCAGGACTGAATTAACAACAACTGTTTTCTGATTCTCTTGATGTTTTTCTAAATCAGATTTATGCAAATATGAATCGTGATTGAACTTTGCTGTGTCCAAAAGGTTAACTGTTTTTTTAAAAAGTGGTGAACAATAAGTAAATCTGATCTGTAACTTGTTTTTTTTTAGTCAAGCCAAAAGTATAGTTGTCAGAATAGTGTTTTAAGCAAACCAGATTTGTTCTGTTTGCAAAGAGATAAAGATTTCTATTCAGTTAGGATTAACAATAAACTGATACTTGCAAGTCACATTTCCTGGTCCTGTGTTTTGCTTTGACCTTAACTCTTTTAATGGCCTTTTCATTTTTCTATGTGAGAAGTAAAATTGCTAGAGTTTATTTACCAAAGTATATTGTAAACTGGTAATGTAATATCTGGTGTACATCTCCTGTTATTACTGAGAAAGTATATTCCTTAATGTTGAAACAAAACTCTGCATTATTGTTATATTATAGTATTAATGCATTGCATTTATTAATATTATCTATTCTTTTTATTTGTTTATATCAGGAGCTGTATTGTTCAGGACATTTCTTTAAATGAAATCAAAGTGGTTCTCAGCAAGCTGTTGAAAAGGTGAGTCTGTCTTTAACCTTGTTGTTGACACTGTTAATGTGTTTAGATGACTAATGCATCAAAAACAAGCTATATAATGCTGCTGTCTTTTTACTTTTCAAAGAGAATTGAAAAGTTTTTTTAAGTAGAATCTTGGCTTTCCCCCATAGCTATTGCTGTTACTAACTACCAGACTGTTATGTAAAAAGGAAAGTAAACTGCATAGATTTAAGATAAAGCTAAAACTACTTTTTATTACCCATCTGATTAAGGGGTTTATTTGCCCTAATGGAATATTTCTAAACTTTTATTTTTTTCTTAGTATATATATATTTTTAAAAATTTTAAACAGATTTCTTGACTTTTTTTTCTAAATGCAGACAATTTTATTGTTTCTGATATACATTTTACAAAAAAAAAAAAAAATCAAGTCACGCTTAATCTGAATCTGTTGTCCACATGGTCTTTCACAGTATTTAGGTTGTTGTAGAGAGACTAGCAAAAACACTTAATTTCTTCTGCACATTAATTTTATTCTTGAGAGTAACTACAAGGAAATTAGTCCTTCCAGTGTGGAACTTTGGTAATCTATGGTTTAAATGAGACTGTGGCAACTGATGAGTTATCTACTCCAATAACTAGTGATGGATGGTGTAGTCATGGATTCAAACCATAGAATATGATTACATGCAGAATTGATTTATATAATTTATTCTCTCAATAATTTCTCTCAGAATTTACATGATCAAAAACGGTAACAGAAGAAATAGATAAAAAAAAATAAGCTAAATAAGTAAATTTTATGATGAAATTAGATAAGCTATTTTTTTATATACCAATACAGGATATTTAGTAGAATTCTTGCCAAAATTAAGTTTTCCTATTGTATTTGTACAGAAGATATAGTGACTTTTTTTTTTCTATTTTACCAAGGGGATAAATCCATCTTTATTACCTATAAATGTCCTGATTGTAGACCATTGGTATCCTGCCATTTGGCTTGTCTTCGTTTTTTTCAGTAGGTGCATTGACTTTCTACAAATATGCTAATTCAAATGACATAAATTCTAAGGTACTTTCTTCTTACAGCTTGCATTTGGATTTACAGTTCTCTTTTATGATCTAAAATCTCACTCACATGGAAGCCAAGATTTTCTAAATTAGTTCTCTTGCTTCGGTATTTTATGGTTAGTATTTTCTTTTTCTGTAATGGTAATCCACTTTTAACAACTCTTTATATTCACTGCAGAATGATAAATGTAAATATTAGTGATTTTTAAAGGGAAATAAGTCATGGGAATAACTTTTGATTTTTTACTTTGTCAGTGATAAAACAAAGATATTCGAAGAATAAAAAAAAAACATATGGTCTGAATGTGAGGAAAAAAATTAATAAGTGTCAACAATGGCAGAGCTGAATACAGTCACCAAAAGCTCAGTTATTTCTATAATGTAGTGTTTTACTCCCATTCAAAGATTGTACTTGTACTATGCAATACTTAGAAAGTCTCAGGAATTGATTAGTAAATCTTACAACAACATTTTAAAAAATATGAATTGATGAATTTCTCGCACATTTGGAGATTACAAATTCAAATTTTTATTTTGGGAGTAATCACTATTTAAAATCACTTTGCTGAACATGATGCACTAGTTTCTTCTGGTGTAAGAAAACAGGCTGGATATAGTTTAGAAGTGGGTGGTGCAGACCTGAAAATAGTTTCTATCTGCCAAAAATTAACAAGCAAACAAAAAAAAAACGTTGCTACAGTGCATTGCTACAAAAGCTGACATAACTGCATAGTCTAGCAGAACTTGGCCACCAAGAAATACACCAAAATTACTGACAGATCATAGAACACAATAATTGTAATAATAATGCCGAAAAAGAGGATTTGAAACCATATCAGGGAGAGAAGCTTTTATAGCACTGCATTGAGGAAATGTTTTCATACTTATCAGCTGTAAGCTCATCATTTTTCATCCATTTTCACTATACATTAAAGTGTATGCTAAAAATCTGCTGACATGCAGGGAATATTTTGCTGCAATTCATCCATGGCAGAGGTATTTTAAAGTTTAGACTAGATAAGAGAACTAGAAACAGTCTGCATGAGTCTGCATGCCTTAAATTAAATGTCCCACTCACAGAGACAAATGTTTTTATCTTGTGCATAGGTACTAAAGTTTATGCTATTTTCAGTATAGTTAACTTTTTGCTTGTACCCATACTTTAAGAAAAAAACAACAACAAACCATTGAGTGAGGAGTTTAACTAAAAAAGAAAAACACAAAACTTTTCTTTTTACCAATATTATTCTGAAATTGAGTCTTTAAATTTAAACCTTGACCTTACAAGAATTTATCTTCCATTCTGAGTAAGACTTTTTTCTTTCCACATCATCATTTGATGATAATGGAGGGAAATTCCTTTCAACCTTTTGCTGTCAAGAAGTAAAATGGTTAAGTTTAAGAGCCAGTTGTCTTACTGCAATCATACTTCAAAGGTGGTGGTAATCTCACTTTAAAATAATTTCAGTTTTCAAAGACAAAATCAACAACATTACAATAGCTTTTGTTTGTTTTTGTATTTGTGTGTGGTGCACATGCTCACTTACCTGAACTGGCAAGTGCTGTATAATCAGAGGAGTAACCAATGTTCAATTATTCGAATATGTTGCATAAATCCACCTAGCTTTTGTCAAAGGAGTAAAGAGTAGATAAATCTCCAAGAAAATTGAATGTTTATTTACTGTCTAGTCACAAAATCAGCTCAAATAGTAGGATATTTGAAGTAAAAAAATTAATTTTGTCAGTTCTAAACTGCTGTAAATTCTGTTTCTTATCAATATTTACAAGTATATGATTTCAACAGCTGCTGGTTTCTTTTAACTAAAGCACAGGATCTGTAATCTATTCGGTGGCTTTGCAATGATATTTGTGCTACATGTTTATCCTCTAAATGCAGTGCAGATAACTTGCATAGTAGCTGGTTCAAGTAAAAATGGTACATATTAACAAAACTTCAGTGGAAACTTTCCTAAAACACTTCAACTCAGAGATTTGTCTCATTATATTATGATGTGATGGTGAATGAGCACAAACACAAGATTACAAAACTTTTAAGTAAAAGTGCATCAAAGTTGGATGGGTTTCATTTGCCATGGTTCTAATAGCCAATATTAAGAAATTGTTCTCAAGCAACTCCAGCACTATATGATGATAATCCCTTCTTTCTGACTTGCGGTTTCTGCTGACTTTTTACAGATCTAGGAGTTGTCTGGTTTTCTTTTGTTAACCATTGGTGGTAAAAAGAGGAGAGGGACTTGCTTTATATTCCTACATCTATAATATACACACAGCCCATTAAATTTAAGGGTTTTAGGTATGATCACATGACCTGCAGTATAAAAATCATGCTAAATCATCCTTTCTCTCTCTCAAAGAAAACTAACTGTTGCAAAACCATCATCATTGAAGAACATTAACAGATGCTGCCATAATTATTTTATTGCATACTAAAGTACTGCCTATGGTTTAATAGCATAAAGAGAGATATAAACTGATTCTGATAATAATTTGAATACTCACTAATTAATGTTTGAAACCTCTTTGTATAAAAATTTGTATAATTACTGTAAATACAAATTCTTCATCTTCCAAATTTACTCAGATTGATTTTTAAAATATCTCAAAAAAACCAAATCCGAGGTAATATACATAAAACAAATATTAAATTATATTTAGGAAGAGTAAAATAATGTGACAATGAGGTGGGAAATTAATCTGTAAGTTTATAACAAACATGCAGAATAATGCATAAAGAAAAAGGTTGTTTTTCTTTTTAAAAAGACATTTTAACCTTTTTCTTATTTCAGATTTATTTAATTTATGCTTTCTTTACAAAGTTTCTTTCCTCAACTCACTGTCCAGTAATTTTCCAAAAACAACATTATATGGGTGAGTGAATGCTGTTGTCTGATTCTGGCTGTTAACCATTGGTCGTCTTTCATTAGCCCACTTGAAGATACTCCCTTCCAGGTTATACACTTCCACTGACGATACACATGCATCTAAGGAACAAGAAACATTAAATATGTCTGAAATTTTGAGCTCTATGAAACTCGATCAGAGGATTGTAAAACTGAGGTACTTGATGAATTTTACACAGTGATTGTTAGACTCAAATCTTGAATGTATTTTAAAATGTTCCAGTAAAATGTCTAATATTACAATATCAACTGTGATAGTGAAAAAAACATGAGAAGGCTTTCTTTGACTTTAAACTGTTAAAAACATTAAAGCATTATCATTTAAAAACTGACAATTCACACATCTTGTAGAATACAAACAACAAAGCTAAGAATATCAGAAAGATCTGATTATTGAATAATTGGTCTTCTGTTTGATCTATGTGTTGAAGCCAAAATATTGGCTCTTCAAATAATTTCATTATCTTAAGATAAGAATAAAAAACACCACTTATATAATGTTTGTGTAAATAAAATTCAATTTTGTAGTCAAGAGATTGTCTGAACAGATTTATTAAGTCATATTCTTTGGCTAGCAAGATATATATATGTGACATAAAATTGCTTCACATTTCTTTCTCATTTGCTTCTAAACCAGCATGTCAGAACCCATCAATTAGGTTAGATTATACCATTTATTCACTGCAAAATGTTTTTAAAAGGGAAACAATTATTGTTAACCTGACTGTTATCCATAACAGATAAATCTGTTTAAATGCATGTTTCTTTTTTTTTTTTTTTTGAGTTTAGCTTTTTATTTTATGCTCTTCTGTACTATTTCAATGTGTGTAAGTTTTTGTTTAGGGTAACCTGATTTTGTCCCACTACTATCAGCATTTTCAGCAAGTAATAGAAATTCAGTTTTTAAAAACAGCATTATTTTGCCTTTTCTTTCATAGGGAGATATGCATGGCTATGCTCTATCTGTGCACATACATTTACTGGGAGAAATGTCAGAGTGCTTAGCTTATCTGTAAACAGATCAGGCATTAAATGATTAAGTAAATACCAAATTATATCAGTGTGTGCAGAGCTAGGAAGGAGCCCCTTATTCTTATTTATGCTTAAAAAAGGGGAAAAAAACCAAAACTTTAGTAAGGTAAGAAAGAAGAGTTTATTATTTAATGATATAATATTAGCCCAGAATCTGCAATAGAATTTAGTAGTAAGTATTTGTTTGGTGGAATATTGGATCATCATAGCAGTAAACCGACTGCTGCAAATTGTGCGGAAATATAATTTTATTTCATTTCATTACTGGTGTAAACTGTGAGTGTGTAGTGCTCTGAAGAGCTGGAGAGGGTAGCGTAACTGAAGCTGCGTTTGACTTCTCCCATAGGTCAGCCAAGTCCTCAGTTATGAACAGTGAGCCGCTTCTTGCCACTCTCCTCCATCACTACCTGTCTGGCTCGGATTGAAAATCGTTTGTTTTCGTTTTTAATTTGTTTGATCCAAAGGCAAATAAATTAACCCTACCAGAATCAACTATGTGTCACACTGAAGTTGAACAGAGTGGTCAGGGAAAACAGCTGAGTGGTGATTAAACTGATATACTTGTGGCAGAGAGAAACATAAGGAAATAAAACGTTTTATTTATTTATTTATTTTATTTACTAACTTATAATTCAAAATTGTTCTGCTTCAAAGTGTGAAATAAAATGACAATCCTAAAGTAGTCAAGGGGAGATAATTAGATTTATTTTTGTTACATATATATAAAGCATTTTTTAAAACTATGAGGTTGTAAGAACTTTTTTTTTTAAAAAAAGGAAATACAAAGATCTATTCAGTTAAAATTATTTCAGAGGTTCTTCTGATTTTTAATTTGACTAAATTAACTGTTAGCTTTTAGGAAAGTAGCTGAGTGTTACCGAAAACTGGTGATTTAAATAAGATTATTTTTAAATTTCCTGGTTTTTTCAAATGAATAATGGTTTAAGCTAAAATAATTTGGGGTGATACAGAAACTTCATTAGTGAGTTGAGCATATTAAAAAATAGCCTTCAGACATTGCCTTTTCTTAATGATACTCTAGTTAGAATATAAATGATTTAAATACTGATGATTTGTATTAAACAGGATAATTCTAAATTTAAAAAAATCTTAATGGGTTAATCTACCATTGGATATTTCAAGTGATCAAAAGTATGAGATGAATGAGAGAAAGGAAATATTTGTGCCATTTATTGAAATAACACTGATAAATTTTCGACTACTTACCAGGTTTGGATTTATAAAACGTCTGCAACTTTTGGGCAAGAACTGATGAGCGATAACCGATGGAGCAATAGCACACTATTGTTTTTGGATCTGTCAAAAAAAAAATTCAAAGACTAATTAAACATTTAAAAATTTGTACAGCATTTATTAGTTGCTAATCTCAGAATGTATATTATCAAGATTAATGAGGGACTTCTTGTAAAGCAGTTGAACTAAAAAAAATTTCTTGTATTAATCAAACAAATCACTTTTTATAGAAACTTGATAAACTTTTCTCTACCCTGGGGATCTTGTGTAAATTGCAATGGCTGACCTTCCACCCGCTAATCTAAATCTTGACTAAACATGTAGTCACTTTAAATTCATAGAATTTCTTATAAATCTAAATTTTCTGCTTTTTAAAATTTATACACTCATTGTTTATTTCTGTTACTAATCACCTCAACTTACACATTAATTTTTGTTTGATTTGCTATAAAAAAAACTATTGAGAGATTCATTTTAGGCTGTCATGAGATTTTGGTAAGCAGGACTTCTGCACTTAGCTATGGAGGTTCTATAAGTTGCTGTATATTTGATGCAGGAAATGTTGTCTCTCAAATATTCTTATAGTTTTCCATTTACAATAACACCATACCAGCATTTGTATTTTGTTGCTGATAATCTTCCCACCTCCACAACAAAGAATAGCCACCTAATCTGTACTACCGATGTAAGTGAGAAGTACCATTTTCCTGAAGAGCTGGTATTTCTTGAATGAGATTTTTGACATCAACTTCAAAATCAACTCTGTGAGCTCCGTGCAAATGGCTGACTTTAAATTCCTCTTCAGAACGAGTGTCCTATAAGAAAAAATTTTTCACAGTTATCAAATTGTGTGTGTGTGTATATTTTTAGTAACCAAAATGCATATATATATTCATTCTTTATTACATACATGGTTTAGGGATAATAACTCCCTCCAAAAAACAAAAAAACACCAGTACCCTTATTGCACAACCACTAAGGGACCACACCCAATACATTTGTTTGTTTTTCTTGCTGACAAGAGTTTATAATAATTTCCTCTAAAACTATTCAAACTCAAGTTTATCTTTGTCCATGAGGAAAAACAATCACGACAAGCCACTAAATATTTCTGCTTTGAGTATAAATATTGAATGAACAAAAAAGGAGGGAATTGAAAATATAACTGATGTACATGAGAAATCAGGTTTGTGTTCCTATAAATAAGTTATTTTTAATGATAGAAAAGTTATTGATGCGTCGTTTACAACAATATTAGAGTTAATTCTTCGATTTATTATAACATTTTTTTAAATAACTGAACAAACTTTGTTTTGTTTTTGCTTGTTTTACTGCAACAGCATTAATATTGAACTGTCTCATCAAATGCCCTAGTGGCACAGTGAGATAAAGGATGTCTTTGGGTTGAAGACCAGTTCTAGCCTCTCATACAATCCACAAAAACGGAAGTGTCTACGTCAATCAACATCCCTGCACTGCAAAACAATTCTCCTCACACTGGTGAAGACAGGGATGGATAAAATTGTCCAAATATACATTCATTACTTCTAATAAAATAATGGAAAATGCCCAAAATTAACCTTTTTACTTTCCGGCTTTGGTTTTTCAAAATCACTTTAGCCATATTTACACAGAATAGAACAAGTAAAACTTATCTTCAAGATCCTCTGTATTAAAAAAAATGCAAACCAGTAAAATCAGGTTCTCTCTTCTTTCTGCTGGTAAACTGGTTACATCACTTTGCCCACCTTTTTCCACCTGTGACACGTTAAGCCACTCTGCTAGGCTGTCGGTGGAAACTTGCTCAACATCAGAGAATCTGGCTCTCAGCATGCCTATGGCGGCTCTCATAGCCATCGTTGGCGATGTTGCTTCTTTCAGCTGAAACAGTATAGAGGATGTAAAATCAAGAGAGTTAAAAGTGAAAATGTTGAAAAAGAAACAAAAAAAAATGTGAAGTATAAAATTTTATTTGCATATTTTGAATAGAAAGTAAAGGGCATCGCATTTATTTTATCCGGTTTTTGCTGTGATGAAGTTCGGAGCCATGGGAACGACGACTCCAGCTTAATGTGCCTGTTCGACAGAGTCTTGGGGGGGGGACGGGACTTGTCGAATCTCGCTCCTGTGGAAAACAGTTACATCTACGTTCAATACCCCACCCCCAGATCTAAACAGACTGGGGATATGTGACCAGATGAGAGAATAAGAGGCTGGGTGGGGGGGGGGTTAAACGATGCTTAAATTGTCGTATTGATTGGTAGTGACAGCTGTCAGTGGACCCTACTTCGTCCATCATGTCCATGGGTCGTTCTTGCCCCCGGTGAACTTTGTATCTATCGCGATGACTGGTCGCACAGAGCTTATGGTCCCGTGCTAGGTTTACGATAAACTGGAGCCGGAAGGGAGGGGGGTGTGACAGGCATCGAGACCTATTTGGCTTAAAATCAGACACCAAGCCAGCTACTTAATGCGCGAAGCGAACGGTCACGAAATGGGGAGATAACTCGTACCAGAAAAGTTGTAGTGACACACTCAATTAGGTAACTAATTACTCGGTTACTTAACAGCAAGAATTCAAACCAACCAGTGATGAAATAACAATTTTTTTTCGTTGCTTCTTAGTAGCAAATCTTTCTTCCTCAATTTAAGTAGAAGCGCTGGTGCTGCAGGGGCGTACTTAAAATAATAGCTTTCTTAGAGAAGCCATGTTTGTCTCCTCTGCCGTGTCACGTGAGCACCTAAACCGTCAGTCACTTTTCAGAGCTATGTCCTCTGGTGTACGAGTTGGCTGAGTCGTGATTATACCAGCAACGTTTAGTTCCTTCAGGGAGAGTCCATATCTCTCGCAGTACTGTGGGACAGAACGGATTTAACCATTTAGTGGTTTTAGTCAACCATAAAGAGAGAGGAGAAGAAAAAAAACCCGAACGGGTTCTCTCCCTTTAAATCTGAACGCGAATGGTAGTAATATTGGGGGTATTCACTGACAGCACTTAATGTCTAATAAAACTGTAACGCAGTCTCGACGAAGTGTGAGTTTGTGATCAAGGTCAGGACCCAGTGAAGCTGTGCCAATTTAAGAATGGATAACAAGTAGTGTCATGTACTTCCAGCTCCTGTTACTGTTCTCTCTGCAGAAAATAACTGCCTTATCACCAGGTGTATGAAGTGTGTAAGGTTACTACAGTTGAATTCCTGTTTTGGAAAATAGTTAATGTACAGATTAGATATCATCAATGAACTGCAAGCAACCTTGCAATGATTGATGTGCATGATGATGTACATTCTATTAGTACTATTAATAAAAGGCAAAATACAATTTTGAATGTTTTTAGTACAATAAATTGTTACATCTGAAGTTTTTTTTTTCCCCACCTGCTACCTATGTTATCCCAATCACTACATATGTAGTCATGCTTAAATTTTAAAAAGGCCATAGAGAAATTTGGGATTGTAATCTGCATCAATGCAAGACTTAGACCAATAATTATGATAAAGTTCAGTGGGTTAATATAATTGAGTGTAACGATAAAGCAATACAAAAAGGTTTAGTATGCAGACACTTGACATATGCACCTGTTAGAAAGTGACCCTATTTATTCTGGAAACAGCACCCATATATGAAATCCCTTTCAAAGACTATCAATTCCTAATAGCTCCTGTTTGTGGCAAGGAACCTATCTGCAGACAAGCATCTTCTCACCTGTTCCTGTTCTCATTACTCCCATCATGCACATAATTGAAATGTCTTATTTGAATCTGAGATGGAGTCTATTTACTTGTCTAGTCTCTGTATATAATAATAGTAATAATAATCTATAACATTAGACAGTGGATAAATAAAAAATTTGTATTTCTTAAAGAAAACTTACCTACCTAACATTATTAAGTATCAATTTCTGAATACACAATTTATTTGTTTAGATCCATTAAATGTGAGAAAAATTAGTAAAAATATGTCTTTCCATTGATGTTGAAATGGTCTTTTTATGTCTTTGTTTTCATCTGGTTAGGTTTTCAAATGGGAAAGTGACCATTGAACTTTTGTGAGCACATTTGTTGCTGTTTGCTCGTTATTCACAAAACTTTTTCAACAATTTTTCCTTTCCATTTCTGTTATTACTCCAGACATCTGTTTAGTCTCAAGGTAGCCATTGCCTCTATTTTCTCTCATGATTTGGTGAAGTATTTCAGGCTGAGACACTACTACTGAATTCCACTTTTGTCTAATTCAGAATGTTTGCTTGTTTTTGTAAAATTTTAATATCAAATTTTTTTACCATACATTTGAAAACTTCACTGTTGCCATATAAACATCTGTAGGTTCGACTGGGTAGTTGAAGTCCCTCCAGTCTTATAATTGGTGCTAATCATTCTAGTAAATTGCCTTTGTATTTTCTCCAAGCTGTCAATATCAGTTACCTAATGTGGAACCCTTGCTTGAACTGCATATTTCCCGAACGGTTTTATTGATGATTTATGTAGAACTAGAATTTCCGAAGTTTTACTATGGGAGGTAGGTGTTGCATTATTTCACAACAATTTGATAATATGAATAAGGATTTTACTTAATTTCAATTATATTTAACTTTATTTCACGCCTTTTTTGGCCCATTTATAAAAAAACAAGTATATATTTCCAGATATCAAACTCTTCCCTAGCAGGCTGTCTGCCTATCCAAACTTTATACATTAATGCACAGAAAAAACTAATACTCCACCTGCATCACCCTGGACCTTTACTAAGCTCCATCAAACAAAACTGTTTTGACCTTTCATGGTGATACACCATACTTTTTGTGGGTCAGCATGTGATTGATTGCCACCACCTGTCTAACTATTTTTAGAAGTGTTGCTTATTTCAGCAGCTGGAAGGGCTACTAGTTATTTTTATTACATTAAATATCACTTATTCTGAATCTCCATATTGTTTTCTACTGATACTTACTTGTCTTTCTACCAGCTACTCAGAAAATTGTGAACAACTGTATTGAGGTCCTTATGTCTGGTAGGGAAAGCATCATCACAATATGATGGCATCAGTGAGAACCCTGAAACTGCTCTTTTTCACCTGGAAGGTAATTTAAGACCACAACAATACTACAACAGTGTCTTGAGGATCCATGTACTTCAACTATGACTGGAGCCCAGCTGTGATGGATTTCAGGGATGGACGCGCATGATGACCGTGGCTGTAGTCATGTAAGTTCTGAGGATATGATAATTGTTACATTTTTAATACCAAACTGAGTTGTTGCCTGCATGCACTTAATACATCTCTAATGTACTAATAATTAAGGAAGTTTAAAATACGGGTGTAGGTTGGTGGGAGGGATTGTTAGATCATATTATGTAGATGAAGCTGCTACAATGTTAATACATCAACTGCACAGATACAAATTAAAAAGATATTTATTCCATGAAATTCATTACAGTTGCATTGTAATCCAACAAGATTAAACTCGTAGAAAAATATAGTTGATCAAGTGTGCACAGACTGGTCCCATTGACATAAGAGCAGCTTGCTGGTCTGTCTCTGCAACACTGGTTACCAGTATCAGGCAACCACTACTGGAACTACGATTGTGGTTCTGAATTATGCTCCTTTGGGTTAGAAATAATTTCTTTATAAAAATTAATTTTGACAAAAATACAAGTAACAGACTGAAAAGATAAACATTTGTGAAAAAACGATAAAATGAAACAACATTTTTTTAAAAGTTAAAATATCCACAGTAGCTTTCATTGGTTAATACGTAACTAAAAACTGCTAAATCTAAATACTACGTCATGTATCAAAACATGTAGAAATACAGTAAAACTACCAGCTTCGCAAAAAGTACGACTGAATATCCATCCAAGCCTAAATTACACTGCGCTGATGTATCTCACCAGTCAAGTCCACACAATTTTAATGCATGATTTGATTTCACGGTTCAAGTGACTAATCACAAATTATCAGAGATTAGTCAGGTATTCTCACATCCACACTTTGGAAGCTGCCGTCTTCGACTCTCTGAAGTGAGAGTAAAAAAAAAAACATCAGAATTTTATCCTTGAGCAAACACAGGTTTTCATGGTCTTCAGCTGAGGGGCTCTAGCAAAGCCCCTACCTTTTTAGAAAAGTGTTGAAAGTGTAAATATAAGGGGTTTTCCTTGCTATTAACTTCTGGTAAATTATTAGAAAATCATGTTCTGATTTAAGCAGCCTGCCACCAATAAAACCTAATTTATCATTAATTTCCTCTAATCAAGTGGTGAGAGAATGAATCTGTCAGTTTAAAACCATTTAATCTGTCAATATGTGTCTGTACTTTAGCAAGTCAGCCAGGGTACTGAAGAACATCTCAAAATACATCCCTCGCTTTCATTTTCCAGCCACATTCTGTAAAGAGGCAAATCAGCTCTTACTTACTGTTTTGAAATAAAGAAATAGTACTGATTAAACGTATTCAAAGCAGCTTATTAATTTAAAATGAGCATGAAAAATATCTCAATCTGTAAAAAGTCGTTACCTCTGAAAAGTTTTTTCTGATTAGTTTCTTGGATGTAAGAACAGTTTTATTCCATTCTCAGCTTTGGTAACAATCTCTGGCAGAAGAATCATTTCATGGCTTTCATCTAATGTGAGTTTGAACCTAAAATGCATGGACAAGATTGAATATTTCAAAATGATTTACAAATTCACAAAAAAAATTTTAATGGAACCCCATGTTTTTGGAAATAATGTTAAGAGAAGCTGGCAAGGAAATAGACTAGTACCTCACCCGGTAGAGTGTGTTCAAAGATATTTCTCTAAACACAGTGAATGACAAATATTGGATTTATACCGAGATTTGTGAGTTGTTATTTCTACAAGGATGTGTAGAATATATATAATGTATAATGAATACTACCATATTGACAATGATCTGAAAATATACAATCACAGTGTACGCAGTCAGGTATGATATTCTTGATAAAACAATGCAATTAGTAGCAGCAGCATCAACCTTATCAGAAATATGTAACGTTCTTCATTGCGTCATCAGAAAGCATCAGACCCATCACCGGCTTGACAAATGTGTTATCACGTAATGAATAAAGCTGCCTAGAAGTTTTTTCTGTAACATTTGAATTATGAGTTGGGAAGTTGGTCTGAGAATCAACATGATGTTAAAATGTCAATTCTTCAAAACGTTTACATCTAGAATTGTAGTGCTTAGTGTATTATGTAATTAAATCAGGAAAGTAAGGGCAATTTATTTGGAAAGTAGTTAGTGATGAAAAATCTCCAGTAAAGTATTTCCTCTGCTCGCAGTTCGAGTGCCGCTGGACAAAACAGCATCAGACACTGCTCTTGCAGCTGCAAATGGCCATAGATGATGCATCTAATATTTTTTACTTTACTTCAAATGATTAAATTGTAACTAATTATATTAACAGCGAAGCACTCTTCTCACTTTTGATGATTTGTCATTCTGTTTGATGTGATTGGCTCGTTATTACTTTCAACTGATGAGCATTATAAGGTGTAATGAACAGGTAGCTGTGCAAAGGAACCAAAATTTGTACCAACTGAGCTTTATGCTAAAATTCTTTGTTTAATAACTTCTATGGCTACTGCAGAAAATATCTACCATAATTAACCCAATTTTGAAATAAATCAAAATGCTTTCCTTTTTCAGAGAGAACAAGAATATTAATGTTAGTCAAAATGCATTACTGATGTAGTGGCTGTTCATTTCAATTATTTTCTTTATTAGTGTTTTCTAACATGCATATTAAATTAAGATTCTCAGATCGAGATAAACCAACAGCTATGTATGTCTGTTCGTATTTATAAATGCCAATGAAAGACCTCAGTAAACACAACCAAGAGAATAAAACAAGTTACTTAGATAGGCAGGTGTTCAAAGGCACCACCTTCTTAGACCTTCCACCTTGAGATAGCTACTGCAGCAGGTTCTGATCATGGCAACAAAGATGAAGAGAAACAAGCAACCTCAGACGTGTTATTCTCAAGAATGTTAATGTCTACATCAATGTAGATTCTTTTCTCTCAGATTTGCAATTACAAAAAAGAATGTAGCCATTAAAGGTACAAATCAAATGTCCAAACAAGCCAATCAAATTGGGAGAAATAATTTGACAGTTCGTTTTAAACCTCTTGTCTGATATATTTATTCTCTAAAAAACAACAACAAAAGTGGTGGTTAAAGAAACTGCATTATGTTGAATTCTCTCCATCTGAGAAAAACGAAAACATTGGTCTGTAACTGTAACAAAATATTTGTAAAATGGAAAAGAGTTACCAGGGCAGAGAGACATTTTGTTTTATCAGTTTGCAAGAGAAACTTTTCAGTGTTGCATGATTGGAGAAAATCGTCACAGGATACTGAAGTTGAACATTTCCGTGTTTTGGCTAAAAATCCTTGTGTTTTTGTAACACAGTGAAAATTCAAGTGCACTGGATATAAAAGTTATTGCCTTTAAATATGTTCAAATATTCTGAGAGATCAAATTCATGGTGGCAGGCACCAATCAGTGATTGACAACTTATCAGTCTGACAGCCACAAACTGTACAAATGCATTACCAGACCTCATTAAGGCAGCACATTTAATGGCAACAAATTCTTGTAACAGCTAAATTATTGTACAGTTCCATTTTGAAAATTTGTCAAGTGACTTATGAATGGCTGGCGAGTAGTAAAGTCCTAGTGATGGGAATAAGACTTTTCAAGTTAAATGTCTTATTTATTTCAATGTACTGTAAGAAACAGGAAAGTGATGCCAGGCATTTTTTTTTTTTTTCCACTCACCTTTTCAACAGCTTGCTGAGAACCACTTTGACTTCATTTATGGCAAAGTTCTGACCAATACAGTTCCTGAGATACAAACAATGACAACAACAATAAGGATGCAATAACCAGTGATGATAAAGTCCTACCAGAAAAGCATTAAACATCTGGTAAAATTCCTTCTCTGTCTGACATATGCTGGTGATGATGTGAAAATACTTCCAACATATTTGTGTTCCAGCTAACTGGAATAATTAAAGAAAGACAAGAAGAAAATGCTTTTTGATGATGGAAATAAAGACAAGTCTGAAATAAAAGTAATCCAGAAACAAACAAAGTTGCTATGTTTAAGAACTAGAAATCTGATGCCGAAGAAAGTAGTTTTCTTCTTTGTATCGTACTTTTAAAGAACAACATCTGTTCTATCTTGTGCTTCAAACAAGTTTCAGGCAAAACTGTCTAAAAGCTGACAACTGCTTTTGGTGTTGGAATCTCAATAGAAATTTGTTCTTCTTGCTCAACTCTGCAGAGAGACATACAGCTTTCCTGATCCAACATGAGAGTTTACTCAACTCAGTGCCATCAATAATTCCAAACAACATTAAATTTCTTATCTTGGTTGCTGCTGTGTAACAAGGCTTGGATGCATTTTGAATACAATTAACCCTTTAGTCCATGCTTCATATTTGCATAAAAAATTAATTCATTGCTCTTACCTTGGTCCTGCTGAAAATGGAACAAAAGCATATGGATCCCTGTCTTTTGATTCTTCTATGCAGAATCTTTCTGGGCAAAATTCCTTTACAAATAAACAATTAGAATACAAGAAAGAAAATTAATATCTGAAGAAAACTAAAAGTAGTTTACACAGATAAACAATGAAATGCCACATGCATGGATGCACACATGCTTTCTCTTTCTCATAGAAATATTTGAGAAATTCCTGGCTACATACACAGATGATGTAGGAGGATTCTTACTGGAAAGTGCTACACCCACCAATAAACACAAGCAATGCTCAAGTGTGTGCAGTGTTGTATGGGAAGATCCTGCCATAAAGTCCCTCATTTCTATTTGTAGAAAGTGTACATACCTACTTCAAGCATTATTTAGGAGATGCCAGTGCACTGTTTGGCCAAAATTATGCATCACCTTATGTCTTCAAATAAAATAATGTGTGTTCTTTGTTAAAAAGTTCAAATACAATTTGAATACAAAGCTTCTGTAGATGCAAGAATAGAATAATAAGGCAGTAAACAGCAATAAATGCCTGCTCACTTTCCAGTGTTTTGACAAGGTATGAACGATATATCAGCAAGTGATACACCAAAACTAGTTTGTGGTGCTCTCTTGCTCTCCTTTCCCATCTATGCTGATTATTGGAGTATTAAAAATACCTACAACATACTATTTTCACCACATCATCAGAAATATAAACTCAGCTTTTTCCGTTACAAGCAATTTTAAAAACAGGTTGTAACAGCATGCAAGAAAATGAAATGGATTTAGTTGAAAACTAGTTTTTTTTTTTCATAGGATAAATCAGAATTATTTGTTCTTATTTGCTGTATAAATGAATATTTTTAAAATAAATAAATATCTGCCCATTGTTTCAATAGTTTTAGTTGTGGCAGCTCTACTGCCATCAAACAAATACTTATTGATTGCTTTACTGCTGATAAACAGCCAGAGTAAATATGAGACATGATTAAGTACCTACCTTACAGTTTCAGAAAGTATTTCAAAAATAAAACCAATTTAGTAAATTATTATTATCCTCACTAATTTATTCTGGCAAGAAATAATTGTTAATTGCTGCCATATGTATTTTTGCATTTATTACACTTGGTTATGTGCCCTTGAATTGAACTCTCTCAATTAATTAATTATCAGTTTTATTTTGCTCTTTTATAAGTTTATTAACATCTGGCAGAAAACCTGAATTCAATAAGATTTGGAGTTTTTGAAGTAAGAACCCCCATTCCCTATTTTACTCAAGTGAGCTGAGCTGGCTTTTTTTACTAAATTGTCCTAGCCACTTGTTACAGTTTGGAGGATTACCTGAAGGGCCTAGAGTTAACATTAAGTACTTCCAGCTTAGAATACGTGAAAGGTCATTTAGCATCGTTCAATGTCTCGTGCTGCTCAGGTTGGTCTGTTTCATTTGTGCAAAAGTAGAAAAATATCTTTTTGTGCACAAAGCCACATGATTGGAATTTAAATAATAGAACAATTTAGTCATATCTGAGAGAGAGGAGAAAGACCCAAAGTTTTACTATAATTGTGAACCACTTGAAATGAACAAAATTTTAAATGTTGTTTTTATTAATGACTAACATTTCCAGCCAACTCTCTCTGTTGGAACATTCTAGATTATTGAATCTTTATTTACATGTCTATATTTGGCATTATTATATCACATGCATGAGTTTCTCTGGTGGATTCCTTTCCGTTCACTTTAGACTATAGGTTTGTATTTTACAGCACCCAGCAAACAATTATGGTAAATAAAATCTTCACTTGTCACTGCGTGTAGTAGAGTTAAACAAAAGAGTCAAAATACTAACAACAGAAAAATTGTTTTTATTAAAGAACATTGGCTTTATAGGCATGAAAACAATTTCTACTTTCTAAAGAATTTGCAAACCCCCAGAAATAAGGATTCTGCATTTTTCTATCAGCAAATTTGTCTGGCAAAACTCCTTTTGCCACTAATCAATGTTGCAAATATATCAAGAAGCCTTTTGTTGTTCACAAACATATCGGAGTTAAAGGTGGTTTCCTATGTTAGAAGCAATTTATCAAAGCTGGCATCTACAATTTCATACCGAAAGGATCCTCTTACAATATACATTAAATGCATAAAAAGTAATAGTTTATAAACAGGCCTACATATTTTCTCATCATGTTGGTGGTACCAACCTTCCATGTTTAATAAAATAATATGGCATGTAATTTCATATGCATTTCCACTATGCCATTTCAGCAACCCTTTGGGAGATAGTAAACCCAAAATCAGATGCCTTATTTGGCAGCAGTTGGTGGCCTAGTGTTTAGCCTACTGGACTGCCAAAGTTGAGAGGGCCACCAAATCTGTTTCCCAGTTGAGATCAGGTCAGGGTTAGCATAAACCTCATTAACATGGTTTCTTCTTACTCTTCTTCACCAGCAGCTGGCATGAGTTTCTTTCCAAATCTAAAAAATCAAGGCATCTATCAGGGATTTCCATGCCAAAGTCATTAGTGGCAAACTATCATAGCCTCAGATGACATACTCTAGTAGATAACAGCAGAAGAATGGTCTGTTGCCAGAGTAGTGTCTCTTTGTAGGTATTCTTTAATGTAATTGAAAAATGATTTTAAATGGCTCACTGATGAACAGAACTAGCAGCCGACTAAAAAGGAATTTCCCAAAAGACACGTAATACAGTCAATTTTGGTTCACAATCCTCAATCAAATGCGGGCTGAAGGATAGATGCATGACCAGTAGGATTTAGAATTTTTGGCCAGCCATACTTTAGACTCCTGTTTGTGCTACATTTCAATCTAATCATGAGCTGGAGTTTAAGATTATAACTTGGAAGACAGTTTAGGTAGGATGAGGTTCTCTACTGGCTCACAAAAATATTCACTGGAAGTGATTCAGTTTGTACAAATCTGAAATACTAGGAAACAATCAACCAGAACAGAAAGAGTGAGCTCACCTCATGATTTGTCCAAACAATTTGATTGTGATTAAGAGCAGCTATGTTTATAGAAATATTCATGCCTCGGGGACACTCAACTCCGTCAAAAACGTACGGCTTACTCAGTGCTCTGCTTATAAAAGGCACCACACTGTACATCCTCAAGACCTCTCTGATGAACAAGTGCAAATACTTCAGCTGTGGCAAGTCTTCCCTACAGCAGAAAGAGATGTTGCAAAGGATAAACATCTGCATTGAAATATCACATTTAAGACGCACAAACCAACGTGGGAATAGAAACATTGAAAGAATTCAAGGCAGATGCTGAATGCATAGCACACCAGCCTGCTGTGTCTAAGGCCCCATTTACAATCCCTGTTGAGGATCAACTTAGACTGGCAAACCATCCATAGCATGGTTTCCTCTGTACCTAAGATTTCTCACTGAAGACGGAAGTGGCAGGTCCCTGGGGCATAGAATGGCAATACCTGTTAGCAGTAGCCATGACACAGCACAACCTTATCAGACTTGTCTACAGTTGTAGATGAGTTAAAATTGATTGTAAGAATGCCTGATAAATAACATTTTAATGTATGCTTGCAGAAGACGATAAATATATACACACATTACAATTTTTTTTAAAGAATTGCTAATAAAGAAGGGCATCTTGATCAAAGTAAAAGTTTAACTTAAACATGTGGCCTAGATTGACAAAGTACATTGTAAAGCTCAAATGAGATACAATACAGTTAACATTTTTGAACACAAAGTGTTTTCCTTTTCCAAATTGTTCAATGGTTTTGTAAAATACGTGAGTTCAGTTATGAAACTCTTTTGGATGGTCATTCTTTAATCAGAGAAAATGACCACAAACACCACCATTCCATACTTTCTCAAAATTAGCAATCATTCACATTCATTTTTCTACAGTAATATTTTAAAGTCACATGCTTCCAAATTGATTGTACGAGTTACGTCCTCTAGACCACAAGCATGTAATTTGTGTGTGATTCCTATTCTTATGTTTTTCTACCACCTGGTTATCTACAGTATTTCTGTGGTGGATCCTCATTGACAGGCAACACAAATATTAGACATTTTCACTTGATATACTATACTGACCATGTGATTTCCTGTCTGTTTCCAGAGACTTCCTGTATTTCTTGCCAAACCTTCTCCTGCTCTTCTGGATATTTAGCAAAGGCATACAGAGCAAAGGACATTGTAGAAGCAGTGGTATCATGACCTGTACAACACAGTGATGTATAATAGAGTATCAAATTAGACAACATAGTAATTGCACCTACAGTAACTGACTGAAGGAAAATATTGGGAATAAGACTGGTACTGCAAGGCTTACATTTTATGCACTGAAATTTCCATCCTATATTTTAAAAGATCTGGGTGAAAACTTAAACTGAAAATTTCATTTTTTTACTTATATATATACAAATTTTTCTGGAGATCAAAAATAAAAAAGAATAATTGTGGACTTCAAGAACCAATTTTCATATATTCAGAAGGAAATCTGGTGGTCCAGTGGTCAAGGTTCAATTCCCAGTCAATTTGGATCAACTCAGTTTGGCTTCCCACCTTTATGGTCTGTTTCTTCCTCACCAGCCAGTAATGTGGTTTTTCCCATATTTGAATACAAAGAGTTCTACTGGTTGGCAGTGCTAGGCCTTTGTGACATAGGAGCACCTAATTGCAGCACTAGAATCTCTTGTAGAAACTGATAAACAGAAAAAACATCTTCAGTGCACAAAAAGCAATGGTGCAGAAAGAATGAGGCATAGAAAAAGTTTCCAGTTCAATTTTTAGAGGGGAAGCAATTAAAACGTTTCTGAATGGACATGATTTCAAGCCATCGTTAATAAAGTTAACAATCTGTTTAAACATTTTACTAAAGGTATGAGAAATCCAACTCGTTACTAAAATCAAAGCAGTCTCTCAATCAAATGAGAGATTTTAAGATTCATCTGAGATTAGTTTTTCTGATTTATCTGGAAAGAATGAAAAACAAGTATACAGAATTTCAAAGCAATACCTGCAAACATGAAAACGTCAACTTCATCTCTGATTTCTTTGTCAGTTAATCCCCTATCATCTTCATCTCTGGCTTGAAGAAGAATATCCAAAAAGTCTGGATACTGCTTAGAAACAATTTGACTTTCCTGAAGAGGGTTAAATTAGAGAATTCAAAATGAATTAATTAAAAGTAAAGTAAGAAAAATACAATGTATTCTAGCTTACAACATCCATTGTAAAACTTTGTGCTTTCTAAAGAACGAAGTGTACCACTAACTGTTATAGATGTAAAACTCACACTAAAAGTAATCATTTTAAAACAAGGCTGTTCTAAACACTTCATGAGCCAGTAGCTTGTCCTGGATTTTACTTATCCAGTGAGTATCCTACTTTAATCTAATGTCATTTGAAGATATTACTGCAACTGCTAGTCATTACGGAAAAGTAAATTCCCATTCAATATTGCAAATGGACCAGAATGATGCATAATTATTGCAAACTTTTGAAAGACGAAAAAGTAATTTGTCCACACAAAAATGTAAAAGAAATATGGATTCCTAAAAATTTCCAAGGCAGACAACCATTAGAGGTATAACCAGATTGTTAAAAATAAATAAATTGTTACTTTAACAAATTATTTACAGTACACTACAGTATTTATTTAGATACAAAAGTAAAACTTTAACAAATACAGATCATATATAGATATAAATACTTAGTACAAACAGACCCAAAGTCTAGAGAAAAAATATGAGCTTAGCTGTCTCCTCTTCAGAACATTTTATCAACTGTTTAATGAATATATTCCATAATAGCAAACACGTCTGAATTACTACTCGCATCAGCCTGCTATTATGAGAAATGAGGTAACAAAGATATTTGTAAACAAAATTCATCAGATGCATATCATATGCACAATGTTTTGAAGTATTGGTAACATGAAACACTCACTAACTCTCTCTTTCTTTTCTGTATCACTTCATCAGCAAACTTGTGCACAAAAGCACAATGTTTAAAGAACTGTCTGCCCTGTGATGTCAGCTTGTAAAGAAAATCAGAAAAACTGCAGATGTGGTCTCCTGAGAAAGAAAAAACAAACAAACAGAAATAAGTATTTAGAAAAGCTAATTTGTTAAGAAAATTTTCTGAACATGGCTACCAGAATATGTAAACATTAAATCCTAGATAAAGACTGAAAGGGGATGCTATTAATAGCTTTACAAATGAGTTAAACATGCATTCATTTACATATGTAAACAAACTGTAGACATTCTAACTACTCACCAAGCTAATGAACAGATAAAAATCAATTAGAAAAGTGTTTTTTTTCTCAAGCATCTTGTTTTATTGCGTGTGCAACTTCCAAAATCAGCAAGAGTTGTCACCCAAATTTCAGCAATCCTGTTGCTATCTTATCAGGGGAAGGGTTAATGACAGAGAACAAGGAAAGATAAACTTGTCCAAGATGTGGCTCATAGGAATTCATTTGGTTTTTTTTTTTATGTAAGTCATGAAGTTTTTAATCTAACGAAGATTAAAATTTATCTTTTTTATGGATGCTTTTCATTTTGTTGTTTTTTCATTCCTAATATTTTTGTGATAAAAACTGTCACAAATCTGGCCTCACATCTGTTGCCAGTCTGCTAAGAAAGCCATGACCGTTTTTTGAAGATGATTCTTTCAGCAGCTACTTTATCAGGATGATATTTTTCTTAGCTAATCAAAAATTCTTTGTTTTTTGTTTCAACCTTTCACCTATCGGATGTTTCAAGTTTTTATTTCAACAAACTTATCCAACTCTTTTATACCGTAATGTGCTAGATTTCTTGTTTCATTGTAGCCTAGTGATTACCAATGTTTCTAGGGATCAACTTCAGATCTACAGCAGTAAGCTGAAACTGTAACAGAGAAAACCAAACATGTATGTAGAAAAATAAAAGCAATGTCAAATACAACATAGAACTCAATAAAGACACAACACAATTTAAATAGCATGCACGGGTGATAGAATACACCAGTGAATCGGTGGTGGAAAAATGGAACGAAACAGGAAGATGAGAGGATGAGCTAACAATATTAAGAAAGGACCGTAGCTCTTTAATGAATAATTCTCTGAATACAAAGTGTTATATCAAAACACGATGTGGCGAGATCTTAACGTCATTCAAACTGAATTTATCATCAGCAGAATCAAAACCAATAATCCATTCTAAAAAGATATGCAGCATACCTCTAACAGATACTCAAGATAACCTCGCCCATCTAGGCAGCCCAACCAATGTCTAATCATATAGTAAGAGTTGCCATGAATTCTAGCATTAAATAGAAATATTTTTTATAAATGAAGAAAAGCTGACACTTTCTTTACTTTTCCTGATGAATTACCCTCTTCTGTGAACAGTAAAATTTTGATAATTATAAATACTAAACTAGATCTGACATTTTTCAATAACCAGTACTTTGCTGAAGAGTTAAATACACTGCATTTCAGCAAAGAATTTCTATGGAGGAGAATGCAATGCTTCCATATTGGCTACAGGCTGCGTTCTCTCTCTCTGCTGCAAGATTCTGTATGGAAAACAGATTGAACTTACAGAGATCTGTGCATAAGAAGGCGGACCAACTCTTGGCTTGAAATGACGTACAGGTTTGATGATCTAAAATAAAAATATTAATTATTAATTTCAGAAATTAATATTCTGATGAAAATAAACATGACTTCTGTTCCTTAACAATAATTTAAAACCTACATTTGATGATCTTTGAAACCTAAATGCACCAGAAATGAATTTCATTAAATTTGCTGAAATAAAATGGGGAATAATCTTTAGAAAACATCATTGCATATATTAATGTTTTTTTTTTTTTTTTAAATTTTACCTTTCAATATTCAATGGCATTGCAGAACAAGTAATGATAATTACATTGTTTGGCTTTGGTTTTTAACACAGTCCATCAGTTATACATTACATAATGTTTAATAATAACCTAAATTATTGTTCTTCCATGAAGGATTGGCCAAAATGGCATCTTAATAATGAAAACAAAGATGACACATGTCCCTACCCATGCTCTTGGATTTTATCTGTGGAAGAGAAAGCACACCGCAAAACAATCTCAAGTGTTGCCAAGGACATAAATTGTGAAATTTCAAGACTTTCTCCCTCCTTCCTATGATTCTCAAGTTTTTTCTGTTAAAATGAGAGAGTCTGCATAAAGTGATGTCTGAGAGATTTTGTTGTCAATTAAATCTTTGGTTCATTCACACATTGAAATACTGAACTAATTCAACACTTAGCCACTAAAACTTTAGTTTTCAAGCATTTACTAATTAGAAAAATTACATACAACAGGTATAAATAACCCAGTTTGTTTTCACTCCCAAATTGTGTTTGAATTGTAGTCTCATGCACTTTCCAAACACAAGATAAACTCCATGGTTTTACTTGCAATTTGAAAGCAGCAGCTAAATACTGATTCTACTTGCTTCTCATACCAAAGATCTCATCAAATCCAGTTTAGTTATTGAAATACTTGTTAGAAATGTTCCACAGATTTTCTGGTGACTGTTTCCTTTGGATTTTTTTCAGAATTTATTGTCTTCCTCAGTGACTGCTAACTTTGTTGTTAGAAATTTGTAGAAACTCCATCTTGGACATATGAAATCCTTCCTTGGCCAGGGCATCTGCTTTTCCATTCCCAATAGAGGTTTCCAAAATAAATTATAATTCTAAGCATGCAGACGGCATAATCTTCTTTTAGTTTTCTTCAGTTTCACCATAGGTTATAATTATAAATTATTTGACATTTCTGCAAAGCTTGATTTCTTATAGAAACACTTCATACCAGTGAAATTATGGATAATAAGATAAATTCTCAGCAGCAATACTCAATAAACAATGCATATCAATTTAAAACGAGATAATAAGATAAATTCTCAGCAGCAATACTCAATAAACAATGCATATCAATTTAAAACGAGATACTAACAAGCATCTCTTGGCATCCTAGTTTCTTATAACAACAATAAATGAACTGAAAATATTAAGATAAATGGTATAGTCATCCACTCTGATGATTACCTGTTTTTGGTATTCTTTGTTAATATCATGAAACTTTCAAGTTTACAGTAAGATAATTATGAAAATGTATTTAGTGGTTCAGTGAAGCAGTCAGTATCCTTTCAGGTCATCTTTATGACCTTCAGCTATTAGAGCTATGATGTCTATGTAGATTAAAATATGAATAGGGTTGTTCTTTATTTTTAATTCTTTCACAAATTGTTCTTATCATAGTGTATCAAATAAGTGGACAATGGATCTTCAGGTAAAACATTGAAATGTGATGTTTATTTATTTTTTGTATTCTTTCTGATGTCTTATTAAGTTTATGGAAAGTCTATAGATTCCGAAAGTTGAGAAAACCAGAAATCTGTCTAATGTTTAACTATCTATAATTTAAAATGTAAACTAGACAAAAACAACTACAAATTTATTTTGCTTTCTTTTGCTAATAAACCCTCAACAAAAAAATTCAAATGTCAAATTTCTGAAATCAAAATATTATTCATAATCTCTTACAATCAGAGTTTCTGCAGAATCATTATACACGCTGATGTAGCCACGTAAGACACTGAAATGAAAGGCTGGGGTTAGAAGTTTGCGATTTCTCTCCCATTTGCGTCCTTCGCTGAAAACCAGTCCTTCACCTAGAAAAGAAAGGTAAAGATACCAACATTTCTGAGATTTGGATAAAAATTAAAACAAAATATTTAATGTGTAAGCAAAAATCCTTCTGCATCATGATGGAAATAAAGTTGAGAACAGAAGGTCTTGGCCTCAATATTTAACGAATGAGGCAAAATTATAAATCATTTAAAAGCATCACTCATCCACTGCAAAATAGGGGCTCATCTTTATATGGTAACACATCCACCAGAAAGGATATCTTCTCTACACTGATATCCATTTTTTCCATTAATAACAAGAATCTTTTGTAGCAAAAGCAAATTTCAGTGCTAGGCTACACCATCATCTTCAAACCTGTGTTCCATTGTTGGTACATAAACCATCCACCAGAGGGAACCCCCTATGCTTCTTCCTGTCAGTTTACTATGCCAAGAGAACAAGCAGGTACAAACATTAGTTACGAACTACTGTAGAAAATCTTTCAGTTTTTAGAAGGTTGTACCATAGGTAAGACATAATTTCTCCACAAATGAATTAAGCTTAGCTGTCAGGAATCAGGGTTGTGGGGGAACATAAATATCAGATCTGTCACAACCCACTTTTCTTGTTTGTGAACTTTCTCTCACAATTACAGCAGCATTAAATTAAAACATTTGTGTTTTGTTATAACTTTTAGAATTAGGTAAATAGCTTAAATATCAAAGGAAAAACCATCAGCACTTGGAAATAATGTCTCTATTATAGAAATTTATGCTTTGTATTTTGGATAAAACAAATAAGAAAAAGTGATAGGTGAAAGAATGTTTCAGGTCTGGTAAAATAAACAATATACTTAAATAGTGGTTTAGAAAAACTGGTATAATGTATGTGAGTAATATATTATTCACTTGTGGGATTACTGGGATGATGAAATAATTAGCTGTGTCAATGCTAGCTTAACTGAAAGGTTGAAGTTTAGACTAATGCAACATTTCCAGCTACCCAGATATACTACTTCTTCAAATTAAACGTAAAATATGACTATGAATGAAATACTTAATTAGGTACTACATACCTACCCATGGCTCAATGAGATTTGGTGAATACAATCTTTTTGGTTCTGCAGTTCGCAGGATCACTTTCACTGTTTCAGGATGAATCACAGACAGAAGTGGTTCAAATGGTCCAAGCCAAATCACAAAACACTTACCCTGAAGCTCTCCAGTTAGCTTATTGAATTCTTTTATATTTTTGATCTATGCAAAAAGAAAATAACAATAATGAAGTCCAAGACTAAAAATATGATTTTAACAATTAAATTACCAATAAGATAAATTAGTTCATTGATGCATTGCAGTGTTGTAAGGGTAGGTCCCTTGATGGAACATACACCAGGAGTGTGGCCCTGTTTCTTTTATCATTACTGGCTGGCCGGCCATCTGTCACTAAAGCCCAATAACACCTGAACACAAAACCGGACAAATCTACACATCAAATCAGATTTCACCTTGCTTCACAAAGACCACACACCTGAATGATGTAGCAGGGTCATACAGGGTGAAAGTATGCATCTGGAATTAAACTTGGTATTCTGCAATGGTATGCATAAGAATCAAACCAATGTTTAAAAAGCAGCTACCTGATCAATGAACTGAGATTGTTCTGCTTGAAGAAACTAAGAACATATATCTTGCAGAAAAAGTCATGCTTATCATGATAAGGGTGGCACTGAGAGCCCAGAGAAGTTCATGGCTTTTATTATCACTCTGGCCAAACAAGACATCAATCTAGAAAAATTTACCATCCAGTCAAACACTGCATTGATAACCACCTAACCTACACAGCATATGATCTGAATGAACATTGGCCAAGCTGGAATGATGATGATGAGATATCTCATGAATGAAAACTTAATAGTTCTTGATAAGGTGTTGCTTACACTGATTCATAAAAGAGTGAGCATAACAGACTGCCTGGATACTGATAACTCTGCTGTAATTACCTCAATCAGAGTTTGTGCCAAATCTCATGGAAGCTACAAATCCAAATAGACTATCTATAAAGGAAAGAAACAAACGTATTTAGAGAGCTGTTCTGATTCTATGAACGATAAAATACAAGAGTTTGCAGCATCCAAAACAAATATACCAAGAAGAGGTTGACAAAAGCCCTACAATGTGATTCACAAGACATTCTCTCATGTAAAAGGGAGAAAATTGAGGCAGACAAACTCTCTGCGCAAGCTAAAAAGATGGCATTCACTCCCAAGAGAACATATGAACATACTGGAAAGACCCTTGTGAAAAATTCAAACCTGGTGCAAATGAAAAGTACACCGTGAATGAAATAGATAGGGGACGAAAATAGTCCGGTAAAAACTGGAAAGAAAATACCCAACCTTCGTAAATTACTATGCAAGGGTTAAAGGGTGTCCCAAAAGTATCCAGGACTTGACAGATTCATCAAGAAAAAAGGTACACAATATTTTGAAAGCAGAGAGTACTACTACAACTTAAATGTGTTGACTTTACACTTTGGCAACTTGGGGACAGTTTCATAATTCTCCATACTAAGAAAATTCCATGCCCACATAATTCACAAATGAAGTACTACAACTTGACAGAACCACTTTAAAATGTTACCTAGAATTCTTTAACAGACAATGGGTCAAAGATGTAGTTCCTACTATGAGGAAAAAACTCTAGTAATATCCTCAAATAAGGGAAACCCAAAATACCATGTGCAGCTACTGTGCATTCTCAAAGATTTCCAGTTCTACTATGCTAATGGCAAAGCCAGCACAACAGAGTCTCCTGGTGAATTGACATCAACATAAAGATATCCTTTCTGCTTGTAGTCTTCAGGTCCAGAAATATCATTGATCAAATCACAGGACTAACACACAGGATATATATATAATATAATATAATGGCTATCAAATGGAAGAGGTAGCCATTGCTTTTTTATCAAGAAAAGGCTTCTATGCTCCATGGCTCAAGAAATTCCTGACCAATCGACAGGAAGCTGTCTGCATTCATTGGTAATGGCCCCTGCAAGATTCTGAATGAAGATACAGTACTTAGCCCTATTCCATTTTGACACAATAGTTTGGAGTTATAGAAAGGGAAAATAAAGTAGAAATCAGAATTAACATGTTCACAATTATACTCGCTTTCTGGTTTAGGGATAGAAGATATCAATTAATACCAGAAGAATCATTACATTATCCTTCACTGTCCAAAGTCTTCCTACGCTCTAAACAACCAATTAACCGTAGGACCTCACCTCAAGTGGATTGTTGATAAAGCAAGAAAAAGGGTCAGTGTGATGTAGAATTGCTGAGATAGATTGAGTAGTCAGTAAACTTGGCTGAGAATCTTCCACAAAATACAAACAAGGTCAGCAATGGACATACGGGAGAAGCATCTGATGCTCCAGCTTCTAGCAACACTAAACTATCACGTGTATGAAATATGGAAGGGAGAGTTATAACGGGATCCACACCCTCAAAAGCAGTTATCGTGGAAGCAGGAATCATTCCACTACAAACAACGCTAGGTGTTCAAACAATCATAAGCAGGAAGAAACATTTCCATTAGTCCAGTGATCATCCAAAGCAAATGTTTGAAGGAGAGCGTCCAAACAGAATAAAGAAAGAGCATGAAGTAACCTCAGCCACAACAAACTGGAATGACAGCCTCTCTTTCCCGAAATTAGGGTATCTCACACATGAGCACATGCATCAAATCAGAGTTTTGATTAAAATGAGCAAGACACTGAATCCCTGACAGACTTTTTCCAAGAAATACTGGTTACTATGCCTCAGCAAAGGACAGAATATCAAATGTAAATCCTGGAATGTTAATAAAATACCAAGAGCATCAGATTGAACTAAGTTGCCTATCAAGACTAGTGACATGAAGCTACAGAGCAGAAACAATTACAATAGAAATGCTACTGAAGCTTTACTAAACAGAGGACCCTTTTTCTATCAGCATCTACAATGACAATAAGTCCTCCTTGCAATGCCTCCAATGCAAGCCACCATCAATCAGTCAGTCAGACATTTTGAACATCTGGAAAAATCTTTATGAACTCGCAAAGTCAAACCGTACCACACCATTTAGTGCAGATCACCAAGGCATGTAGGACTTGGGAGAAGTGGTGACAATTCAAAAGTTGACAATCTGAGTTAGAAAACAAAAAGTATCCATAGATAACATAGATGCAGAAGATGAGTGCAAAAGACACTTTCAAACAGTTCCACTGGTTACTGAAGAAACTTTGAAAAAAACAATATATGGAAAGGCAACAGAATACTGCGGCCAATGTGTCAAAATGATTCCTCAGGGCTAAACAAGTGGCCATTCAAATATTCCACTTCGGGCACACTTCCCTTAAGGGCCTCCGGTGACACATACCTCTCAGCCTAGAAACCATGAAACTGCTGAACACTTCCTGCTTGACTGTAAGGTGAGAAAGCAAACCAGAATCCATGTCTTCCAGGGGTACAAAAAATGGCAAAACAACCAGGAATGTGTGTTCTGGTAACCATGCAAGAAAGAAAAATTTGTCTAGAAAATGATAAGGCACACGCATGATAAATATCCTAGATACCAAAATCACAAGAAGAAAAGGAATGGTGCAATTCCTTTCTGCAAATTAAAAAATAAAAAGAGTAAACAGACTACATAGAAAATGAGAAATATCATTGCGAAAACATTTTTCCAAAAACAAGTAAATAGTCATTAATTTATAACACAACATCATTCTTTTTGTTTGTTTTTACAAATACAAGATAAAAATTACAAAAACATTGGGAAGAAAAATATTTATAAGTGTTTTCAACATCAATTTCAAATACACACACTCACCTCTCTCTCTATTGGAATATAAATGATGATCTGGTTTTTTGTTCTTTAAATATGTTTTCTATAATTATAATATCTTTTCACAAATTATTGTCTATGCTTTTGACAACTAGTGTATTAGTTTTTCATTAACAGACGAGTTGAAAATTTAAAACAAACAGATCCAGTAGTCTTACTTCATTCAGGTTTCCCCACAGCCAATGTCTTGGAGGACAGGGGAACTTTTTAGCAGCCTGGTAAATCTTGTATTTTCGCCAAACAAACTTTCCCACATCAGGCAGAAATTTGAAGAGGAGAACAACTATGGCAGTAAACACCAATAAACTCAGCAAAGCAGCCATCATTTAATCTGTGATGTAAAAACAACAAATTGCTGGAGAAGGGAAAAAAACAAGAGACCAAATGTGCAACAGATGTTAGAAAAAAATTTCATTCACAGCAAAATCCTGACTTTATTAACAATGAAATATGGATGAACGCTCAAACAAAGTTTTAATGTACAACAGGTAGAATCACAGAGTTCAGATATCAAGAAAAAGGACCACACACAATCGAATTCTACATGATGCACACATGACTCACAGATTGGCTTAACTTATGTTCAGGTAGCACAAGCAAACAGGGGAACTAGTAATTCTATAGCCTTTCTCTAATGCCCATCAATTCTTCAGATTTCTAACATTCTTTTAAAAAGACATTCAATATACCAGAATGTTATAAAAGATAGAATTGTACCATAAATCAACTGGAAACCACCTATTATATCTTTTTATCTTAAAGCATCCTGCCATTAAATATTTCCTTGAATAACCCTTTTCCTAATGAAGAACTTGCAGAAATCTACTGTTCAAAATTCATTACATAACAAATTCAAATAATAATGTTCATCTTTCTATAGTGTCTTTTACTTTACAAAACATTTTATAGCCATAAATATAAGTTAAATCGTAATTTAAAAATATATATATACATGAATATTCTTCACGATTATTGCACAGACCAACAAAGGAGATTCTCTCAGAAATCCATGACCACAAATCACCAATGGCATTTGAGACAGACTCAATGGGAACTTTCACCATGACTAGTGAACAGTCCTGTTAATCCATTACCAATGAAAAAATGTTTATTATAAAAATATTATTGTAGTGCATTTAGTGTTTTGAGTTGATATTTTAAACCTGTTGCTTGTGAATAACACTGAAGAGTAACAATTCCCAGATCAGGCTGTATGCACCTGAATGTTAAGCATCACAAGAGTTTTTCCACAATCAAATTTCATGTACAACTACTACATAATCTAAAATTAAATTTCTAACTAAAACCTGCCCTTGTGTGATAAAGTATGGGCATTTTGGAAAAAAAATAGATGACATGAGAAAGGTAAAAACTGGCTGTTGAAAATGAGTGTAATTGAAAGGGCTCAATGTTAGATGCAGAACTAATATTTATTAATGAAATTAAACGCCTGTTAGTACTGTTAAATTAATCATTGTGTTCAATATCAAAGCAAGAGTCTTTGCACGGATGATTTCCTCATTTTTTCCTGCTGTTTAGACTGGTATTCTCTGCCACTCCTTGTGCAAAATTTTGGCCAGTCCAGCAATATTCTGAACAGGGGCATTGTTTCTCTTCACACTATGCCTGATCTGATTCTGATTATGCTCAAATGGGTTTAAATCCATGTTTGTGCCAGGCAAGAAAATCAATCCCATAGCCCTGGAGATATTGTACCAATAGAGTTGTAGTCATCTACAAATTGGTGCAGTAGCAAGTAGATGATTGTGAAAATGAGGAATATTAATAGACTCAGGAACACTTTCATGTACCGGTTGGTTCTTAAGGTCCAGACACAGTAATGGCAGCCAGCCTACAATCAAGATACACAGCGACATCCCAGCAGTCATTCTTTGATTATTAAATTGTCCCCTTTGCTACCAAAATTTCATCTGACTGTTCATACAATGCAGGAGAAGCCTACTTTCATATAGGACCAATGTATCCGCCATGTCCCTATATTCCACAGGAAATGTGGATTAAGCAGTTTGCCCATCAGCCTAGCAACCTGGCACCTCCCGCCTTCTCCAAGAATCACTCTACAGCGATGTCTGCTACAGGATCTATCACTATCAGCCAAGTGTTTAGCAACAAGTCAAGAAATAGAGGAAAGGGGGGGGGCTCCTTAAGAAATGTTTAGCCCACATATAGTACACAATATCAGATCATAACCTCATGTACAAGGGGCATAGAGATGAGCTCCCTACAAGACTTACACGTGAGCCCACTCAACTGTGGAATGCTTTGTTTCTGCAGGTAGAAAGGAAAAGCTTCATTTAGGTCAAGGTGTTTCTAAAATACCTTTTCTTTTCTAAAAGAAAGAAAAAAGAACATAAAGACAATAGATTTTAAAATAAATATTTCTTTAAAACGAAATGCTGGCGAATGGTTTGGATTAGCAAGAAAGGAGAGACAGGTGAACTTTCTGAAGTAATTTGATAACCTGCCGCCCGCTCGGGCCAAATCTGTTTGCCAGCAAATACAAAAATAGAATCCACGGAACGGTTACATGGAGCCGTCATGAATGGATGAGAAAACAGAATTTTTATATGTATACGTGCAGTAGATCAAGCTTGTCCACCTGACAAAACAGGTAGTAGATGTGGACTTGTGATCAGGCGAACAGATAACAATAACAATACCCGATATGTGTAGGTCAGCTCTGCCGCCGCCGCCGATGTTTACAAATGTGCGCAGACGGAATTTGGGGAACCGCACCCAGCCAAAATAAAAAATGGGCCACACTTGTGTACTCTAAGTAATTGCAAGAGACGAAAGGTAAATATGCTGACAGTATCCGGTGGCTTCCGCGCGTAAGCAGCACTCACCTGGCGGTCGCATGTGCCCGCCCCTGTTCAGTGACGAACTCCGTAATCAGGCTGAGGCTGTTGGTCTGGTGACATTTCGATATTTCAGTCTCCCCCGATTAAGTTACCTAGAGACCCCGGCATCTGCAGCTTATGGTGCTCACCCCGGCAAGGAATAGCAACGTGGCTGATCCAGCGCTGTCAACCCTCCTCAACAACATGTTCCATTAATCATCCTGGATCACATCAACATTATCCACATATCCTCTACCAGCAAGTTTGATATCGTGTCCATTTTTAAAGCTTCCATCGGTAAATCAACAAAATGTCACCACCATATTATTTCGTTTTAATTTGCATTAATATCCATTTATAGTACAATACCAGTGCAGCTTTGCTTACATATTTTATGTATTGTAGGTTATATACGTTTTATGTGTAATGTTACCTCCAAATCTAGTAAGATGTCAGTGAACTTTTTCCTGACAGCTGACATGGAAGGCTGTAGTTCCATGACCTGAACAGACGTTTCTTGATCAAGATGGTGATCAGTATCTTCCTATCTCCTGCCAATCTATTTTCTACAGGAACTGGTTCTGAGCAAAATCTCACCCCCAGTTTTTTTGTTTGTTTACATGCTGCCGTCCATAATGACACAAGAAATATTTATCTCATGGAAATCAAGATAGGCAAAATTAAATTTTCATTGTGTTTTAAAGAGTAATTCCGAAGATTTTCTTTAGTAGACGTGTGTGGAGTTCAAAGAATTAATTTCCTTACACGAATAAATAGATATTAATTTCTATTATTATAAAAACAAACGTAACACGGATTATCTACCTGCAGTTTAGCAACTGATGAAGCAGCCAGCATAACATCTCAGCCAACCCCTGAAGCCACAATTTGGAGCTGTTTCATAGCTGAAGAAATACATCAACGAATCTCCAAATTATGGAACATTTCTCTCAATTTCCGACATCACCATCCTTCCTCTCTCTCTCTTTTTTTTTTTTTTTTTCGTCTCTGTTACTTTCTCTCTGGTTTTCAGCCAAATGTGCCATGAGTTCACATACACTATTCCAGTCAGGAACTTTCCATTCTTAACAAAACGCAATTTTCTTGTCATCTCCATCAGTTGATGATAATTGGGGGAAATTCTTTTTTCAGTCTCTTTGCTAGGATAAACTGAAGAGCCAGTCACCTTACTGCAATGATACACGATTCCTTGACGATATCAGTTTAAAATGATTGCGTTAGTATTTCCAAAGACAAACGTATCAACATTGCAATACTTTGGTTGTTTTCTTTATAGATTTGTGTGTATATAATTTTGTTTTAAAATGGGGTCGTTCATAGATTGTATGAAGACAAGGTTTTAAACGTGGAGGAAGCATATTATGGATAATTGTTCTAGCATCAAGCAGTGTCGGGCAAACTGACTGGTCACGAATCGTTTTCCACAATCAAGTATCCAGTCAAATGACCAGAGTTGTCCTCCGTAGATATTAAGCGCTGGTGCTCTGTCACGCCTATGCTACCCCAGCGCCACCGACCGTAATCAAGTAGCAATAGCCAGAGTGCTGTCCCCTGTTTATTTTCCCAGAAATAAAAGCGGGAATTACGATGCTCGACCCACGGTGGAGTCAGGTTTATTATTTGCACCTTATTCCTGCCGTCCACAAGCTTCGGGACGAAACACGGCAGCAGCAGTGAAGGAACTGCTGTTATTTCATTCAAGTTTAGGTTGGAATGATTCCACCTCCCTCTCTAATGAAGCCAGCCAGCCAGCCAAGCATGCGACGCTGAGTGATAATGGGTGGGCGTCCATGGTCAATTGACTGGCTGCTTTCCGGCGAGCAGCTCACCTGTGCCGTAACCCCTTCACTAATGTACAGGTGCTTGTGACCCTGTTTTGGGGCTCCCTGCTGCACGTTTGGAGGTACTCCCACGGGTCTACTGGATTTGAAGTTCGAGCTATCCTCCTGCTTATCCTATAATAATGGCCCAGCTCCTGTTACTAGCATTAGATCCCCCAGCAACCACAGGTTCTAGATTCCAGAATTTCTGAAAATTGGAAACTCTTCAGACAGAAAGTGGGATGACTACAGCAGCACCACACAGGGTGTACCAGGAGGCGCTACTTCTCGCCTACAATGGCTTTCCGTCCGATACCCTGAACGGACACGCCAGGACTGTCGGGGAGGTAAATGAAACCTATGAACGTTTCATCTTCAACAGTAGATTCCAAAAAAAAGAGGGGAGGCGGCGAATCGTTTGAAAACTTCCATTCCATCATTCATCAAAACACGTAATTACCGTGAGAATTGCGTGGATTCTATCCTCAGAGACGGAATAGTAATTGATATCTGTGATCCAGATACCAAGGAATGGATGCTTACCCTGGAAAAGAGCACGTCTGCACAAGGACGTGCTCTACGACCTGCCACTGTTCGTAAAATCTCTGCACACCAGCGAAAGAAGTAGAAGCCAAAACAGGGCAAGATGATGACAGCTACCTCAGAATTAGACAAACTGTGAAAATTTTAGCAATGGGTCCCATCCCATGAAAAAGGAACTCTATCCTGCCTGGGGCACAGAGTGCACCAACTGTAAGAAACTTAACCACTGCATGAGCTGGTGTGCCCCAAGGGCAGGTGAAAGGTGCACAGCATAGCAGAAGCACTCCACGAAGAATGAATTAATAGTCAACCCCAAGGGAGGAACACAACTCAAATGTATGATGCTGATAGCCAACAAGGAGGAAACCTAAATTGACACCAGTGCATAGGTAAACATTCTTCCTGAAATATATGCAAATCACATGGAGTCCACAAACAGGACACTCTAAATGTGGAATGAGACTACAAACTACAACCAAGCCGCTAGGTATGTTGTTTATCGATGTCCAACCCCAAGAACAAAAAAAAATATTCTGTTGAGTTCTTCATGGTGAAGGATGAACACACTCCTCTTCTACTAGGCCTCATTGCTGCTGAGAAGATGGGTCTTGTCCAAGTTATACATGAAAACATGAATAAGATTGCTGCTATTATTAAATCTTGAGCTCTAACTGACAAGTTCCCAGTGGTCTTCAGCTACAACCAAGGTACATCTCAAGGTTAAGTGGAACACCATACCTGTTGTATTGCCTGACCAAAGGACTTTGATCTCTATACATGACAAGCTGAAGGAAGGGTTAGGCGTGATCACCAAAGTCAAGGACACTACTACCTGTTTGAGCCACAAGAAATCCAGAAGCCTAAGGATCTGCATTGATCCAAAGGAGCTGAACCAAATGTTGATTTGAAAAAGCTTCACACTGCCAATCCTTGACAACAAAATCCACGAACTAGGCCAGTCTGAACTCTTCACTAAAGCCAACCTATCTTCAGGCTACTGGCACGTCCAACTGGACAACAAGTCAAGCTTCCTGACAATATTTCAGACCTGCCATGGAAGATATAGGTGGCTATGATTCCGCTTTGGTGTTTCTTTCTTTGCCAAAATCTTCCTAAGGAAGCTCTGAGGCTCTTGAGGGACTTCCCAGTGTGGTGTGTATTGTGGTTGATGATATCTATTGGAAAGAGACTGAAGAACATGATTGGCGCCTGAATCAGTTTCTCCAATGCTGTGCTGATCAGGGCATAAGGCTTAACACTGACAAACTACAACTGGACGCTGAAGTCGCTTTCATGGGTCATCTCATGATCAAGAAAAGATAAAAGCAATCTCCAAAATGCAGGAGCCCAAGAACATCCATAAACTGCATAGATTTCTTGGTTGCTTCAACTACCTTGCCAAATTTCTGCTCAACCTTTCTGAAGTTCTTCAGATGCATTCGACAAGGCCAAATCACTAGTGACATCTACCCCAGTCCTGGCATTCTTATGATTCAGTGAAGGAACTCATCCTAGAAAACGATGCCAGAGAGTATGGACTTGGATCTGCCCTCCTCCAGGATGGCAAATCAATCGTTTTCTGCAGTCAGGCACAATCAGATACGGAAACCTGCTACTCCCAGATTGAGGAGGAAATGTTAACTGTCTGCTTCACCACTACCTTTGGAATGGATGTCTGTGTGGTCTCCGATCACAAGCTGCTAATCTCAATCATCAAGAAACCTTTAGCCAAGGTCCTGAAATGACTACAAAACCACCTCATGAGAACATGAGTACACTCTCGAGCATTGGGAAGGGAAAGCATCCCTGTTGTAGTAAACACCTTGTCCCAAGCTCTTCTACTGGAGAAGCTGCATAATGAACTTGTGAACAATGTCTTCAATAATCCAGTAAAAAAGGGATGTCTTGAGGAAAGCAAACTGGCTACTCTGACTGATAAGACAATGACACTCCTAAATGCTGTCAAAACGAAAGGTTGCCAATATACAAAAGAGAGGCTCCCTCAGCTATCACTGTGTATTATGACTCCTGTGATGAATTCACCATACAAAATGGAATAATGCTCAGGGGAATACATCATCATTCCACAATCCTTGCATCTTGATATATGTAGGAGGAGGTTCATGCTGGTCATCAGGATATCAATTTGTGCCAGGCAACAGCCAATCTACCAGCAGCTGAAGTTGCAATAAAGTCGGTCAAAAGAGATCCATTCATAGGCTTACTTAACCTCAGAAATATGCCAACAGAAGGATCAGCACCAGTCTGTATCAGTGTTTGATGGGAAGGAGGACTTAAACTGATACCAACAAGCTCTGAAGCCCTCAAACCAACTCCTCCAATAGATGCTGGACCTGATCTGGAGACCAAGAAGATGAAAGCAGCAGAATACTACTCTCATACAAGAATCCTTGCACTGCTCCAGATGGGGTACAGTGTCAGGATACAGCAAATAAAACCTGGCAAAAAAGGCACCACTCAGAAACATCTCGATAGAAGGAGCTATGAGGTTATAACTGGTGATGGGCAGACCTACAGGTGCTCAAGGAGACAACTATGAGCCAAACTACCACCAACCGACTATGAAGGCCCAAACACTTAGGCTAATACTGGCACACAATACACATGCAGCTGAGCAAAACCCAACACTTCCTTAATCTTGGAAGATGATCCAGGGTTCCACCATGGAGCAACCTATGACACCAACCAAAGATGTTAATAAGAGTAACACTCCATTGATCAATCAGTTTAGTATCGAAACTAGCACAGAAACCCCCTATGTGACCAAATCAGGCAGAGCTGTGAAGTTCTCGGCCGGATATGCTGATTGACTTTAAGCCGTCCTACTGACAAGATTTTAAGATTGATCATAACATGTCCAACATATATCAGGTCTGAATATGTCCATTCTACTTATCACAGAACCATTAGACTTTGACCACTAAAAAAAAAAAAAAAAATTCTATTTAAGCTTTGTGCTTTGTATGGTAGTTGGACACTACATTAATAGTTGAGAATTATGTTAATAATAGTCATGTGCCACAATGTTAGCTGTTTTCATTTGTTTGATTTCTATAAGATGTAGAAGTATCAGGCTTTTCCTCTAAAGAAGGGGAGATGTTAGGTGGTGTTCTGTCATGCCTATGATATACCAATACCATATACAATTAAGATCAGCCAAAGTGTTACCCCTTGTTTACTTTCCTAGAAATAAGTGAGAATTACGATGCCTGAACCACAGTGTAGTCAAGTCTATTTTTTCCACTTTACTCCTACCATCTACAAGCTTTGAAACACCTTAGAAACGAAACAGTAGACACTAAAGAATAGCTTTTTTTTATCAAAAACAATAACATGGCAGGTACTAAACATCAACTGCCTATGTTGTGAAATTATTTACTTTTCAGCTAAAACCTTGTACTTCAGGCTGGTTGTGTAATAAGATTTTAACTGGCTACAGCTGCTGAGGTTGGAAGGCTTTAGTTCAGAGTATTTATAATAATGACCCATTTGTCTGCCATTTTTCTTTTGTTTCTAACATATCCATTGTGTCATTTACTTAACATCTCAGACATAGCCATTTAAATGAAGAATACTAGGAAATAGCCATTTTGTTGATGATAGTTTCATTGATGTCCTATACATAACCTTATTTTTGAAGAGAACAAACATATCAGCATTGTAGCAAAATTCCCAGTAGTCATTTGCATAAAATGTTACTTTAAACCTGGGTAACAGAGCCAGTTCTTGATACAGGCAGGGTCGACTTACACACTGCTTCGAATAAACTGGTTAAAGGGCTAAGACAATTGAACTTGACTAGAACAGGGATTCCATTTGTGTGTCTGCATCTACACACGTACACAAGGTCTGCTATCCACACATCAAAATCTATAATTAAAGGTCACTGAGATTCCAAGTCCACATGTGCATAGACAGCACAAATACGAGTCCATTTATTGGTAGGGTGAGTAAAAGACAAAGATGTTGCATGTGGATACATGGAATCCTGACCTGCCGAGTCCTACACTCATATCGCTGTCGAGGACATGATCACTTGTTTTCCTCACTGCAAAGGGTCGCTTCCTGTCAAAATAAACAATATCACCTGTAGAATTAGTTTTAGTTTACCTGAGCTGATTTCTATGGCTAATTGCTCAATTATTCTCTATGGTCCGAGTGAATTTTCCATTGTAACTAAAATTGGGAGGGGTCTTCATCATGTGATTGATTTAAAGATGACCTGTCTTATCTACTTGAAGTTATAGGGTGGGGTTCTGTCATATGACAAGTGACACCATGAAATACAGGTTGGCAGTAAGTTGCTTACTAGGCAATTCTGTGCCCAGGCAAGGTACTGCATTGATTTTTGCACACACCCCCTCTTAATGTATATTAATATTTGTTTACATTATTTTGACCTTTAATAAAATCTTATTTGACAACTTTTGCTCCTTCATTGGCTTTACTTAGGCTGCCTCTGAAGACAAAACAATTGAAAAAATTTATTTCCTGATTTATGACTTATCTGAGTGAAATACTTTCTTTATGTTAAATAGACTAGTTTTTAATTTTGCATACTGTAGTTTCAAGAACTGTCAAAAACGTTTTTTTTTATTCTTTAGCAAAGCAAATTTGTGAATTATTTTAATGTAATCTACAATTTTTACTGTCATATTCAGTGTGGAAGATAACAGGTATTGGGTTTCGCACCTATCCCAGATGACCTCAGATGTGCTGCTTTGATTACATGTAGCTTACTAAAGCTTTATTCACATTAGATCACTTCACTGCTAGGGAGAGGAGATTACCTCAGCAGTGGTTTTACAGAAGTCAGCTGGAAAGATTTCAGTAAGTAGTTAATAGATTTTTGTGCCCTCTTTGCTAATTGTATGTGTGCATATGTTAGTTTTAAGGTGTCATATCAGTTACCCTAACTTTGTTTTTATAAACATTTTTTAAGCTTAATCAATTTTAACCCCTCCGTGTAGACAGACCGCTGTTAGGACAGCTTCCCACCCCACTATTATGCTAATGATTACACACAATGAATTTTCTCCTTATTTTATTTTTTAAATTTAATTTCCCTATTACAGATAAATGAAAATCAAAATCTCAGATTATTCTATATTGGAATTTTCCATTGTGACTAAAATGGGGGGGGGGGCTCTCCATCATGTGATTGTTTTCAGTGTGGTGCAGCTTATCTACTCAAAGCTAGTGTTTCTATCACATGACACTGAAAACAGATGAATTCAGTAAGTTGTGCCTACTTTTACTGCAGTTTGAGGGTCCAAAGGAGGAGGAGGAGTATGTGATATTTACTAATTGTGTCAAGTCACAGATGCTTGTGGTTGGACAGCTATATTAACAGAACATTTAATATTTCTATTTGACACAGCCCAGTAACAAAGTAAAAATTTTGTCATCCATTATAATTCTTTCCAGCATCATTGATATTTACTTCTGGTTGGGCTGATCTAGTACCAATTCAGTTCAGCAACTTGTTTGTTTTGTTGTTTTTTTCCTTTTCAGTGAACAAACAAAATTTGTAACCCTTCCCCTCTCTCAAGATAATAAAAGTAAAGGAAAGTTCTCAGTATGGTCATCTCTGCAGAGCTGTTGGTATCTGCTGCTGTAGTTGCCATTTCCTACCTGCTCTTCCTGTTGAGTCCATTCTGCTGGCGGCGATTCAAAATTTGTCAGGCTGCCAAGAAATTCCCATGCCCCCCAACTCACTGGTTGTGGGGGAATATATCACAGGTAAGCTTTTTCTATTTATTACTGCCAATTTGTTTCTTTTAATCATAGCATTAAGAAAAGGAAATGGAATTATCTTCTGAAAGGCAGAAGCATTTTCTACAGAGTAGTTTCTAAAAACATAACTAAGGTATTAAATGTAAAGTTTACCCCCCCCCCCCAACAATTTTCGGAAAAAAAAACAACTGGTATTCATTTTTTTTTTTAAAAAAAAGATGATTATTATTAACATTGGCTAATTAGGAATCTGCTTTTAAAAGATAGGTTAGTTAGACAGAAAAATCTACACACTATTGACATATGTATGTTGAGTGTTTCTATACTTCATGGAGGAAAAACACAACAGGTCTAGTAATAACAAACTTCAAAAGTAAGATGAAGTTTAAGATGTTTCTTCATTTTTAAAAATTAAAAAGTAGGTGAAATAAGAATTACAAGTTTGAAAGAGAAACCTTGATGAATGAAACTCAGATGTTCTTATTTGAAAAGGTGGATAATTAACCAGAAACTAAATGAATGAATGTAGTTAATATTATTTAAGAAAGAAAAACTTTACAGAAATTAATGTTGCACAAGAAACTGTCATCCAAGAATCAAGCATAGATTTTGCAAAGTTTCTATTATTCTACCAACTATGCTTTACAAGTATTATAAGTTTTTTTTTTCTTCTTTATTTCCATAACTATATTTAATGTAATTAACAACCCCCTTTTTGGCACAATGGCTGGTTAGAAAAAGTTTAATTTTAAATTTTATGCTTTCAGGTGCAAGAGCGAAACTCCATCATTGATATCGCTTCTAATTTTACCAACAGAAAATGTTTTGTATTATGGCTGGGACGCTTCAATCCAGTTCTTTCCCTCATTCATCCAGAAACCATAAAGATGATTTTAAAATCTTCGGAGCCAAAAATACTTTATCAACCAGATGTTGTGAATTCTTGGCTGGGTGAGATTTTATTTTTTAGTTTAGTTAATTTTGTTGATAATTTGAATAAGAATATAAAGCTTAATGTAACTGCAAAATCTTTTTTGATGCCCGCATATGTATAATGTGTGCACTTTGGAAAAGAGGTAATCTGGTACAATAGATAGAGGAGGGTGAAGATGGTGAAATGAAATGCTGCACTTTACCAGATCTTCCTTGAAATGATCAACGATTAAGTCCTTGAGCTTTGATAGATGTATGCCTGAAGCATCTAAGGTATTATTTCTTTAATTTTGATAGATTTTGAACACAAATTTTGCTCATGTATTATACTTAATTAGTTGAGATTTATTGATGTTTGGAGATGTCATTTCTTCAGCGGATGCACTGTCAGTGGAAATACACATGGTTTTTGAAAACTCAATGAAAATTTGTCCATAGCACATTTCAACATTTGGAATATATTAGCTCCAGCTGTGTTTTCCTTCACAGATTGCAGCACTGACATTCCTTCGGTACTGTTGAATTCCACCTACAAAAACTAAGTTATGTTAGTTCTATCATCAAAAACCAGCAAAGAGATCTCGAGTTTTTTCACAGTGGTCAATCAGGCTTTGCTCAATGTCACAACAAATATCATCAGTGCGATCTGACATGGTTCTACATGAGACTTGTTCTGTCAACTTCTTGGTATTTTTCTGGACACAGTCTGTTTACCACTTCATTGATACATTCCTTCACAAATTTGCCGTCTAATATGGTTATAGTTTTTGTGCAGCCTTAAAGCTTACTGCCAAAAATACCTTTCTTCTGTACGCAGCTCCATTTGTTCTTGTTTGTTCTTTGTAATTGCCATAGCTTGCATGCTTTGAGGAGTTGTCTCTTCAAGTGTATTCTTTAAGAATAGACACTAGTTCTAAACATATCAACCAAACAGAAGTATCTTTCACTAGCATAAGAAGTAATTGTCCACCATTTTTGAAAAGCACAGCACTCTGAGCTCACTATTTTTTCAGTCAAAGGCAATTGTGTTCACCTATTTAAGCATTTTTATCTCAAACTATTGACTCTTTTTAAGGCAATAATGATACAAAATTATTTTATCATCTGTACTCTTATCTTGAACTATCAGGTTGTATATAATCAGGTTTATTTTTTCTTAAGTAGGTCTGGTTGAGACTTGATTTTTAAAGTAGAAATTTTGAAATGTTTTGTAATACAGATCCGATCAATTTCTTATGCATTCACTTTATTACAGTATCTTTTTGTGTGTTTTCATAATAATTGTTTTTTTTTTTAGAACACTGCTGTATAGAATGATGCTAAATCAAAAAAAAAATCTGGTTGTAAGTTGTATCATTTAGTTTTACTGATTGTTTTATACCCATTTCCTGAATATACAAAATTATACAATCATGGTGTTTAGGGCCATAACAAAGTTATCCACTGGCATCTACCATTAAAAATTTGCACAAATCTTAGTGTTTAATGAGTTGATTATCATCAAAGAAACCACAAATGAGCTCAACAGAACAATGCCATAGGATCAACTAGGTCTAGTACTTTGTGTGCACCATAGAATGTTACCAAAATCACACAAGTTGCTGCTCCACTCTTCTTGTAAAGTCTAAAGAAGTCCCTGAAATATTGGTTGATGATGTTACACATGCTAATCAAACTCATTTCAGATCTCTTTGATTGGGTTCCTGTCTTAAGAACAAGAGATCTGAGGAAACATGATACAGCAGTGTGCAGAAAATTGTAGGACAACCTTTGAAACCAAGTATTGAAATGTTGGCATATCCTACAATAAGCCTACATGAAGAATAGGAAAATATGATATTTAATATCCTCATCTTTTACTTGGTCACTGTCAGGTGGCTATGTTTGTGTATGAGGTCAGTGCTGCAGTGGTTGTAAGGAATTTCTTTCATATCGTAACACTTTCTCCACCAATTTGGTTAGTGTGAAGTACACATTCAGGATGTTCATTTTTTTCAGTGGTGTATACTCTGTTCACCATTAACCTATTCCACAGAAAAATATAATCCACTGTATATGAAGCAAATCCTATACTGCTATCACCAATAACCCAAATCAAATGGTAAATGGGGCAAGATACAACCATCACAAACAATTTCTAATGGTCTGATTGTATATCTTGGCATAATTTGTAATGTAGAGGTGGCATTGGTGAACTGATCTAGCAAGTGCCATAACCATACATAGTAATTTTGGGCCCATGATATCTCTCACAGTTGATGCACTTTGGATTTGTTAAAATCAGTCCTAAAATCTACTAATGGTCATTCTGTAGATACCAAGGATTGTTGGAGGATCATTCATCTTAGAACAGGTCATCCCAGTACAATCAGTTTGCATAATTTCACTCCAAGTCAAATAACCTTGGCCTTTTGTCAGTGCAGAACAAATACAGCTAACTCAAGGAAATGTTTTGCATGCTTTTCACAAGCAAAAGGTGACTCAATTTGATAAGTTGTTTTTTTTGGGGGGGGGGGGAAACATGAACTTTTGTTCAATAGCCAATGACAATGTGACATATTGAGTATATATAAGATTAAACATGGTTTTGTTTTGTTTTATCACAGGTAATGGATTATTATTTAGTGAAGGGCACAAATGGGAGAGAAACCGCAAACTTCTGACTCCAGCCTTTCATTTTGGCATTTTGCATGGATACATCAGTGTTTATAATGAGTGTGCAGAAACTTTGATTGTAAGTTGTGTTTCGGTCATTGTGGTTCATTATACTAAACTGGTTTTAGTTTTAAATACATAATCACAGCAATTCTTAAAGGTATTCTGGATTACAAAGTATAGAAATACCAGATTCGTTTTCTTTTTGAAAATGTCAGCTTTTAACTCTTAATCTTACATTTCTGAAAAAGGAAATATTAATTGCTGAGGTTATGGGAAAATAATGAAGAAAACCAAACTGATCCTCAATACCTACATAAAAACTGTCTTCAGTCTGTGGGGGGTGGGAAGAAATATTAGAATCTCTTAATATATGAATGTGTAAAACTTCTTTTTTTTTTTTTTAAATTTAAATCAGAAAAAACTTGAGGATCTAAGCAAAGATGGTAAAAGCATAGAGGTATCTCAATACGTGACCCTGGCCACTCTGGAGATAGTCTTGCGTTGTGCTTTTTCATACTCAGATAAAATCCAGGAAAAGGGGTAATTCTTCTTATTTATTTTATTTTCTCAGTTATGTTTTTAGTATTTCTATTTTTTCTTTTCAGCTGTTCGTTCATTAATAACTGAAAAGTGTTCATTTGTTTTTTTTTTTATTTGCTGAAAGAATAAATATTTTGAAACAAGGTTAAAAGAATTGACTACATTTCAAAATGCAAGTCTTGAAAGCTGTTTACTATATCAGGAGAAATTCCTTCTGATAGGTCTGAACTCTGTTGTTATAAACAAATTAGAATGATTGATGATAACTAGGGTGTTTAAAATGTCCTCACAGATGAAAATCTGGGAAGCCATTCCACTACCCCCTCCCATCTATCTGTTGGGGAACAAAGTATCTAAGTAATTGCAAACAGTTGGGGAAATCCATCTTGCTGAAACCACAATTTGAGTTTTTGTTGAAGTGGCATTTCTTCCATTATTGGAAATAGAATGAACCAATTTCAGTAGCACCAATCACATTTTCATTGAAGTAGTATGGTCCTATCCATTATTGCAGTCCAAACCCTGACTCTTGGATCATTTTGACAATAACCTCCTCCATACCAATGTAGATTATCATTGTTCCAGTTGATGGTTAACATGGCTGATTAAATGAAACTGGGCTTCATCACAGAACATTATCCACTTCATGTGATTTATTCTGTTAGACAACCATTCACAGAACTGAACTCAGTGATCCTTATCATCCCCATGATGCACTTCATACAGATGAAAGTTATTTGCTTTGAGAATACAACATATTGATGCAGCAGTTACACCATTTTCAAAGTTCAACTTGCACAGACTTTTTGGGGCTATTGACCAAATTTTTTTATCAGTTTGAGATGTGTCAGCATCAGCTGCACTTTTGGGATGTTCACCTTTGGGACAATCAGACACTACCAGTTTCTTAAAAATTTTATATTAATTTCCCAGCTCTTCCATGCACAATGTGATACCTATCTGGAGGCCTTCTATTAAATTCATTCAGCCAATGAACAATAAGTACTACCAGACATTATATATGAAAATTATTTCAACTTGCTCCTCTGTTGTCAGCAGACATTTTATACTCTCAATTTGAAAATAACAAATGTAAATTACTAATAACAAATTATCTATGTATCCAGACATTTTAAACACCCTAGAACGTTTTTTTTTTTTTTTTTTTAAGTAATATAATTGTTAATGAGTAAAATAAGAATGGTACTGGTGGCTAGAGTTCTTTTTCCTGCACGACATTGCTTAACCCTTTTGATGTTTAATTAAATTTCAAGCTGGAAAGTTTCAATTATCCACCAAAAAATGAAATTAGGAATTTGATCAGAAAAGTTTCAGGGCTTTCAAAGACGTGAGAGTATTCCTGCTTATTGTAATAAAGGGGAATTATTTTTTTTTAAGTCATGGAATAAATCTGCTTCCTGCATCAAATGACTATAAATGTCAAAGTGGACATATCTGCTTTTAGCATTGTTAGGGTTAAGCCACAATGGGGTTTCCTGTCTTCATGTAGCTACTAAAACATGCAGTGTATTAAAATACTTAAGGAATGTAACATCAAACTACAGCACCAGAATCAGTTATTTATGTTGTTGTGCTTTATTTTCCAAACAGCAACATTCCTGTATGTAACTTTCCAGTGTTACAAAAAAACCTTTGTAGAAAATCTAAGGGTTCTGTCACATAACCTCTCCTCTAATTGTGCATATCGGCAAGATTAGATAAATCCCAGAAGGATAGCACTAGTTAGACTCAATCAAACAATTGCTTTGAAGCTAAGGACATATGTACTGCTATTGATAACAAGGCATTACATATCTAACTTGGTTGAAGCTTTGCCAAACTTTTCTGATAAATCTCCAAGAAAAACTGATACTATATAGTGCCCGTGTGGCTGATGACAAAGGACAATGCTGACTTGAGTGTAGAAAGATAAGAGTTTTGCGTGATTGCTAAACAAAAAGAAGGCAGTGTTTGCCCAGACACTCAAGAATGAAGAAAACCAATAGCAAGTGGCAAAACTGTTTTGCCAGAAAATTCCATTAATGTTGCCCATATAAGTAGCTTTTTAGTGTTTTTGTTATAAAAAATATGTAATGAATATCCTAAGAATTTTAATTAGGAAAGGGAAAAAAAATCAAATTTCAGAGTGCTGAACAGTTATTTCTGTTTTTTTCTTGTATAAAAGAGTCTGAGATTAATGTGAATAGTGCCAGTAGAAATCAGACTCATTGATTCCATTCATCCTAGAGGCAAACAGAATAATAAGCAAAATAGCAAAGAACAACTTTCTTAATGCTGAATGGTTACTTTACTTTCAGGTCAAAAGACAGCTATGTTGCTACTAATCGAGAGCTGATAAAAAATCTGTTATACAGAATGCAGTGAGTAATGCAGTCTCTTTATGCACATTATAAGCATTCAGTAATTTTGTAAATTGTGGGCTTTGCTTGCTGCTGCTCTTCTTTCTTAATAGGAATTTTGAAACAATTTTTATTTTTTTAATTTATTACAGTATTTTCTGTTTTGAAAAGACAAAATTTATTTAAATATGCAGTAACTGCATTTTTGTGGGTTATTTGAAATTATTTTCCAACCCTTCCTCTTGCAATATATAGTAGTTGCTCACTATAACATGAGTATCAGGGGACACAGAAAACCAGCATTAAGAAAGGTACATTATAGTCGGGTATCAGTGTAACTATTTACAAATGGTAAAGCCATAAAGAATTAGCAAAAACATCAGATACCAGTCTGAGAAATTCTTATCAGAAAAAATAGCTTGTTATTTTCAGTTACATAATTTTTCTTTTGTTAAACTAGTTCTGCAGTACTAATAAGGCTCTTGAGTGCAACTGCTTTAATGGAACAATTTTCTGTAGCATCTTGAGCTTCAAATCGAAGCGTTGCTTTGTTTATGCAGGTTAGCAGCAGTTCATAGTCCACTGATGATCATGCTCTGCTCCTTTGCACTCTTCACTACACAAAACCAGTTCACAATATGAGTCGCTAAGTTCTTCATTTACTGTACACCTCCCAAATCATTTCTAAATCACTTTTCAATCATCTTAACATTCACATCTTTCCATGCCTTGGCAATCAAGTAAATCATTTTTTTTCACACTGAATGACTTGAGAAAGTTGAGGGGGGAGACTGTCTCGTATGACAGTCTTGCAGCAACCCTCATTGGCGCACCTGCTCGAGATTGCAGATGCTATCCAATACCATAGGCTGGAGTTTTGAAATGGTGTTAGGTGGGGGAAAAGCACTCAAATTTCTCCATCCCTGGTTTGGATCTCTTTTGATGTCAGTCAGCTGGAGAGTTTTTAAAAAAAATTTTTGATTTGATTGATTGTAGTTATTCACTTCTGGCACAAAATCATTGAAAAATTAATCTTTCATAAGAAAATGTCAGCCATGCATTTGAGTTGCTCCTATAAATCACTGACAGATTACACTGGACAACAAAATGAAACTTTTTGTCTGCCACTGAGCAAAATGTGTGTGATCTTAGCTAAATTCTGGGTGCTGATTTCAAATCTGAAGTCAAAATTTGGCTAGGATGTCAGGTTTTTGAGATATGCATAAGGAGGAATTTCATCACTAACGCTATATTATGACTTATGTTATATGAACTATATAAAGCTTGAACAACAATATTTGGTATTCAAATGTTTAATGTGAAACATATTTGCCATGATCAGACAACAGATGCATAGAAAGACTGATAAAAGCAGTATGGAAGATATGGAACATATTTACCTTACATAGTAGGTACATTCCAAATGTTCAAAAATGTTTCGGACACTTGTACTTATGTGAAGTATCAGTTTCCCTTTGGAGGAACCAACTAATTACCCATCATGTTGGTATTGAATTTGCCCTGATATCTACTTTGCATCACCTTTGTCTTGGTGGAACCTTTCACCATGCTCATCATTGGCAACCCCTAGATTGGTTGGAAAAAAAATCAAGATGTGAATGCATAAAATGCATCTTTAGAGACATCCTGGCCCCCATTTACTGATATGCCATTAGCATGTTTTCCACATACTCACCAGTGCTCAGCTCTATATTTGCCAAGAAAGTTCTGTATAACTAAAATAAATGCTTCCCATGCTGCAGACTCCAGTGGGTTCAGCTTATTTTTTGAACCCGTTATCACGCACGAGTTCTCGAATTTCAGGCCCCACAAAAATTCCTCCTCTGAGTTAAGCTTCACTTTTGTCAGCACCAAACATCTCTCTTAGGTACTTGAAGCCATCACCGTTTTTATCCATGGCTTTGACAAAGTTTTTCATAAGGCCGAGTTTGATTTGAAGTGGCAGACGGTAGACATATGCTGCATATTGTACCTGCCAACTATAGGTTCTTGTTGCATAGGCCAGTCTTTTCAAGTGTAATGGTTGGCATCATCACAGCTGTTCCAAAGACACAAGAATCACGTGTTTTGCGTACTCCAGCTGCAATCTGAGGAGAGAATAACTTTGAGATCACCACACATTTTCCATTTATGATCCCAATAACTCATCACTTTCAAGCCAACTGCATGAGCTATAGGAACCAAAGGTTTTTGGTTACCATGATGTAACAGCAAAGCTTTAAGGCATAGTTTGCTACAGTCTATGAATAGCCTCCATTCATCAGTCACATGCCATAACTAAAAACGTGATGTCCTCCAGAGCAAAACAGTTTTCAGATTTGAAATCAGCATGCGAAATACTGCAAAGTAAGTATGATACTGTTCCGGTGGAAAAATCATTGTTGTCCAGTGTTACCATTGTTCACATGGCTACGGGGCATAAGGATTATCCAACTTCCTTGACAAATGGGGAAATTCATGACTTCCAGTTTTGCCATCACAAAGGATTTAAAACATGACTTCATATTTTTTGAGCCCTTGTCCTGTTTCTCTGCTAGCATTTAATCTGGAAGCAGTTTTCAAAAAGGTTCTGCCTCATTGATGTTGTATAATTGTTCTTCAATAAATACTCTATCAGCAATTGGTTTTCCCAGTTTGGTACACAGGAAGATATTGTATGTGTTAATAACTTTTCTCTCACAAATACATTAAGTACATAGGTCTCATAGAGATGCATCATTCACCTTTCATCTGAATGCCTACACAAGATTTGGGACATGCTGCAGACACATTATAACTAAAGCACTGAGAGGGAGTACTACAATTTATAGAATTGTATCCCCTCTCCTGTGATGTACCTTATAAAATTGCATTCTGCTTCTGCAGTAAACTATAAAATATGCCATATTTTTCCCTTCAATGACATGAATTTATTTGCCTTTCCCAAACATCTCATCTCATTACCAGCTGTCTTGCTGTAATACTGCGCTTGAAAACTAGCATTTCAAAACTTTAGAGAAATTTTTTGAGATAAAGGCATAAGAATGGATGTAGTATTTCTCCACAAGTGTTTTTTTTAAAGTGATATATTTCTTTTGTTATTTTAATAATTGGTCTGCATACAAGATAAACTAGCAGAGTTGTTTTTCAATCTCTATTTGTAGACTAGATTACCAAACACCTAGGGTATTATATGTACATTCCTTTATGCTGTTTTTAGGTGTGTATTTTACTGTTTCTAATACCAGTTACTTGAAGTTTGATTTTCTGATTAGTCTAAAATAACTTCATCTGTTGCCAGATAATCTCCATTTTAAGAAATGTTGTAATTCATACAAATAATCGTGAATTTTTTTTCTTTTTTTTTTTTGCATGTGAAGCTTCAATAGGCTGTGGTGACCATCCTTTCTAGTAGCTGAAAATTTTACCTTTGTGTATTATTCATTGTTTAAATATAGCCACCCCAGTTATTCTATCTTTTCCAATAATTGAAACTAATTTTGTTCTTCAATTTAAAAAAAAGAGAGAGAGAGAGAGCAGCTTTTTGTCTGTTATGCATTGCTATTCTAAGTATAACGCTTTCACTTTCCTTTGGTCACCTACCATATCATTAATGGTATATCTGAAAATTTAGGCAAATGTGCATGCATCTGCTGTTCATTAAGGATATTTATGCCTTTGAGCTTTCTACATCAGGAGCAGTTTTTGTGTTCTTTCAAACAGTACCCTAAATTAAGTTTTGTTTTTTTTTTTTTTTTCATATAAGTAGACCATGACACTGTCAATTTTATTAGCCATAAACAGTTTGTTTATATTTATTGCAGTCGGCCATTCCTACAATACTCAGATTTTCTTTTCAAACTGACACCTGTTGGAAGAGAGTTTTTCAAGCAATGTGCTTTTGTTCATAGTGTTGCTGACGAAGTGATTCAGAAAAGGAGACATACATTAGTTAGTAATTATTTTTAATTCTCAGAAACTTAAATGAAATGTAAAGCAAACTAACATTTATAGTACAAAACTAAAACAACCATGAATTCTTAGTCTTAATATAAGTTAACTTTTAAGTAGATCACTACTTGTAATGAACTTAAATTTCTGTTACTTCATACCAATACAAGTGTAACTATCTAAACAAAACTCTCATATATAATCTCTGTTTTGAATTTTCTTTTGTTCTAGGTATAATTTAAACTTTTTTTTTTGCTATACCAAAAAGATGGACATATCCATTGTTCCATTGTTAAGCAAGAATACAAATGTGAACTAGCTTGATGTTGATATGAGAGCTGTAGCTATAGTTGCATGCCATCACTCTGAAACTCCTTGTCAAACACTCGCAAAACCATTTTTTAACTGTATCCTTTACTTCTTCATCATCTTTAAAGCTTTCTATGTAACCAATCATTCATTAGCTGAACAGATGGTGCAAAATCTGAGTTATAGGGTGGAGACAACAAGTCTATCAGAACAATGGGATTGTTTCAGATGTTTGTGCATGTATACAGCAGCGGTGGATTGGGGGGGGGCACAGTTTTAGTTGCTACCAAGATCTGCCTTAGTCTGGCAACCTCTGTTTTCTTTGAATATTTTGAAAACAACCAGAGTGAAATAATGAAATTCCTGCATTCTAGGCCACAGAATAACTGCATCTCATAGTATTGGTGTGAGGATGATGATGTATGGGCAATACGATAGAAAACAAGGTAAAGATATATGCATCAACTGCAGTCACATGAAGATAATCATGATGCTGTTGACTTCACACCCTCATATTTGGAAACCATTGCCTTTATTGTTTCCTAAATTTGGCCATGTTGATTCTTACTGCATATGCAAAGAACTTATAAATTAGATTATCTTCAGCAATTATTAGCACTAGCCAACTAATTTATATTTTCTGAAATTTGAAATAACGAGATCACAAGTAATTCTTGTTTGTTCTTTGTTTTCCAGGAAGAAAATGAAAACAATCAAAGGAGAAGACTTGACTTTCTGGACATTCTCCTTAAAGCAAAAGATGAGAATGGCCAAGGTTTAACTGACAAAGAAATCAGAGATGAAGTGAATGTTTTCCTGTTTGCTGGTAAGTACTGATTTTAATGTAATGCAGACAATTGTAAAATAGCATCTTGATATCATTGCAGTTTATATACCACTCACTCCTATCCAATCTGGTGTTACCTAGATATGCACATCAAGAAAATTCCATGTTAGATAAAATTAACTGCATAAAAGCAATTAATTAAAGTAGCTGCAATTTTGAAAACTATGGACCAGAGTTGAGTTCAATGTGCATCTGGGATAATTGGCGAGCAGACTTCATTTTCCTTCCCTTACAACAGCATTTTTTAATATATTTTTTTAGTCTATTTTAAGGCAAATATTAAACATTTTATATCAGGAGCAATTACTTTATGGATCATTTAACTGAGAGACATTTTCTCTCCTATTTGTTTTTATATATACATATTTATGCATCCTTAGACTAAGTACCAGATTTTTTCTTTTAAGATGCACTCAATATTCATACTGCACTATAAAGCTGCTTTTATCTGAAATGTGGACTCTCCAATAAAGTAGCTCATCAAACACGGAGGCTGTCTGAATGGGAAGTTTTATGGCAAAATCTACATAGAAGTTAGTTTATTTTATAGATTTTTGATACACTTCTCCTAGTGTTTCTAGAAAAGCTGGCTTGTAAGCTATGACTGGAGCATCTGAGTTTGTAAAAAAAAAAAACAGCCTTTCAGAAGGTACTTCATGCTAGAAACAGCATGAAATCACAAGATGTATGATTAGAAGTTTACAGATAAAAAGTGGTGTGTGGCATGGCACATTGAAGGATCCATGCAATGCACTCTGTGAACAACAGATCATGGCTTGCATCACATAACACTGCAAAAATGTTCTTTTTTAAAAAAAGGAAGCATTGACTATTTGGAAGAAAAAATTCCTGATGAACACAACCATCAACTTTCCATGCGTCCACATGTTGCTTAAACTACATTCTCAACTTCACTCTGAAGAATCTAGTGCACTGTACCTGGTTTATATAGTGCTGGCCTCTACTGCATTCAACTGAAGCATTTTAGTTATCCTGACTGCTTATATTGTATCTATCTCCGTTGCTGTTCATTTGTACTAACACTACACTCAGAACTTCTGGATAGGTCCTGGTGTGCAAAATGTATCTATGTATATGCATACGTATCTATTTAGAATTTGAGATAAATCAGCATGTTCAAATGTGTTACTTAATGAAAAAATTAATTTCTTTACTAAATGTATGGAGTACAATAGATTTACTTGTATTTAAAATTACCTCTGGTCAGGTTCTGCCTGCTCTTTAACCTCCTAATCCTTTTATGCCAGACTAGTGTTTTAAGTCCCCAATAATAAGAGCTTTTGCTTGAGAAAAATCAGGGACACAAAGTAAACAGAAATCTATAGAATGTTTTTCTAAAATTAGGGTGAGGGAAAGTTAAAGTCTTCACAATTTCTGCCTAAATGGTTGTAAGAAATAAAGATACTCAGCTATGATTAATCAAAATATTCTTGCTACCTTTTCTAAGTATTTCCTAAATTTTCAGTATCATTGATAGAAAGGGTCCAGATTCAGCCTCTAAATAATTCTTTCTACAAAGGCATTCCAGCTGTTCTCAGTCGGTGTACCAACAGTGCCACCAGGACCTTTCTCTGAAATTTGGATAAAACCTTTTGCTAATAAAGTAGATTTAATGGTTTGTACCATTACACTGCTCTGCTATATTAATGGCAGCCACAAAACAAAAAAGAATTTATAAGTTGAAGTCATTTGCTACATCTTTAAAATTAGTTATATTTTTGTGATTAACAGGCCATGACACAACATCATCTACCCTGACATTTGCACTTTATGCCTTGGCTAAATACCAAGATCAGCAAGAGAAAGTTTGGCAAGAAATACAGGAAGTGACTAGAGACAGACAGGAAATCATGAGGTTAGTTTGCTTTTGTTTGGAATACAGTAAAGATATCAGTAGTGGTTAATTTGTATCATATCTGTGGTATACTAGTATAATAGAATTTTGTTGTTTCCCTGCCTGAATGTTGTTATTAAATGGAAATTAACCAAGGAACCAATACTGTCTATTCCTAAAGACCTTAAAAAAATAAAAGCAACAAACATTATATTTTGATCTTAAATTATTAGTTCTCAGTAGCAGCATCTCTACATTTTATATGAAAGTGGTCTTCCTTTGCAAGCTCTTGTTGGTATCACCAATTTGTCAGTAGCTTGCATGGAATTCAACAAATCACTAATCATCTGCTAAAATTGGTACTGCTGCTAAACTGTACATCTTTTCTAGTCACAAAATAACTCTAATGCTTGATGTGAATTTTAAAATTTAAAAAAAAAATAGCAAGTTTTGTATCTAAAAATATAATAATAAGCAAAATGAGTTGAATGTATAATGCTGCCTGTTAGAAACTTTGTTGAAGTATAAAATTCAATAATCTAACATCTCATTCTATTATTTATTATGGCTTCAAGTGATTTTCTTGTAATGTTGTTTCACTATCCAAATCAGGTGTCAACAAAATGGCCCTCCCATTACATTTCATTCAAAGATGCATTAAAAAAATCTTACTTTATTAACTGAGTATTAAGGGGTCACTACATCAATATCTTAATTTTGTTTCTTTTCTTTAATGGTTTTAAAGAATAAACTTAAAAACAAGTATTCTTAATAAAACAAATTCTGTAAATACAAATGCATTGTTTTTTCATCATCTTGTAGGGAGGACTTGCCAAATTTGAAGTACACACACTTGTTCATTAAGGAGGTTCTGAGGACATACAGTACTGTTCCCTTTATCGGCAGAGAGTTGAGCAAACCATATGTTTTTGAAGGAGTGGAGTGTCCCAAGGGTATGCCCATTACTATAAATATTGCTGGTCTAAATCATAATCCAAAAGTATGGCCAGATCACACAGTAAGTAATATATTTAGTCATTTTGTTTACTTTGTACTAGAACTTATTTTACATGAACCTTTTATTTATTTTTTTTTGGATATTAATCAAGTAACTGCTGCACTTATTTAGGGCATCCTGTTCAGTAACTTTTCAAAATATTGCCTTGTAAGTAAACCTCATGCTTCTTGCATGTAGTTCCATGGCTGAACCTTTTCCTCAACTCTTTAATTGAGTCCACCATACATTTTCAGGGGGTGTAGATTGAGAAAGCCAAACTATGGTCTTAAGATTCTGTTCTAGAAGAAAAAACCCTGTATTTTCATATTTTTAATGTTGTTCCTAAGAATCAAACATTTTAAACCTGAAAATACAGCTTCCTCAATTTTTCATTTATATCAAGAGCAATAATGAATAGCTTTATTTCATTTTTATCTGTAAAACCAAAACAAGAGCAATCATCAACAGTTATAGAAAAGCAAACCATGAGCTAACAAATATCCAGATTAGTTGAACACAATAGCATGCTTTGTGTATGAACTAATTTTAAATGTTCTGATACATGGTTCACCAGATTTTTTCATTAACAATACAGTGCTGAAAAAGTATGTACAGGTAATGGTTTTTTATTGGGTTGGGCACATAGTTTCAAAAGTTTAATTCAAAATTATTTATATTATATTATAACAGATTTAAATGAATGTTATAAGGTAAATACTTGAAGTTTACAGATTATTTCTTAAAGGATTTTCGTCCAGAAAGATTCAGCACAGAAGCAACAAAAGAAAGGGATCCTTATGCTTTTGTTCCATTTTCTGCAGGTCTAAGGTATGGACAGACCTTTTTTTTTTTTTTTTTTTGGTGGGGTTTTTATGTACTTTTTAAAATTATTATTCTGCAGACCATTTCCAAAGGAAAATCATCTAACAAAATAACCCACATTTGGCCTTTGTTCCACAGATTTGTAGTCACTTCTTTCAGGTACTTACCACTACGAGTAAGAATTCTCTGGAAAAATTTTATCAAGACTTTATTTCTGCACATTTGTTTTCCATACAGTGTAAAATTTCACACCATAAATACCATAATTCAAGTTGTTAAAATAATCCCCCCCCCCCTAGTGTTGACTGGGGGGTTGTCAGGTCTCAAGCCTGTGAGGAAGTACTAAATTTTATAAACCTTGTTAAAGAAGATATCGAGGGTTAATGGAAGGGCTGCTTACTTGCTTTACTCCATCTCCTTGAGAGCAGCCAGTCCAGCATCAAACAACATCAATGTTTCTCCTGTGAATGGCTCTTGAGTAATGTTGACGAGCCATGTCTATGACTTTTTTGGACACAGTCTGCCCTCAGTTCGTCCACAACTTCAAGATTCCAGATGCTGTTCATATTCATTGCCTTGACTTCATCCTCTGCTGATGGATGACCAGGGGCATTACTGAGAACAAGCAATATCTTGAAGGTAATATTCCTTCAACTCAGGAATCAGGTGGTTCCAGAACTACTCATCAAAAGTGTGCCTTTTTACCCAGGCACTGTTGTTAGACTTCCAAATCATAGGTAGGGAACCTTTACAGATGTTCTCTGCTTGGTACATTAGCAGAGGATCCCCCAAGCATCAACATAAGATGGTCCTTTGTCACCTTCATTCTGTCTTCCTCCTCCACAATGTAGGTCAGTTCTAGCATCTTTTTTTTTCAAAAATAATTACCCTTCCTCATTGATAATCTCAGCCAACATAATAGGAAATTTTTTAGCTGCATCTTTCACATTATGCAGGTTTGCACGAGCCTTGTACCATCCATGATTTGCCACAAAGGAATCCTCAGGTGCACCTTTTTTAAATCTTTGTAGAGACTCTTGAGCATTGTACACCACTGGGTTTGGTCCTCAATTAAGCCAAAGTCGTATTTTCTTCTCCTTATCCTTCACAGTATGCACAATGGCCGTTTAAATCACTCCACCCTCATATTTGTCTTGTACTTTTCACATTACTTGTACACTTGTTCATGATTGCAACGGCAAAATTATGCAAAACAGATCACCAACACTTGAAATGCAGAGTGAGAGGGATGTGTGGGACCAGCATAGTACCTGAATTCACACAGCTCAATTGGAAAAAAAAAATTAAAATTGATTACTGTACATTATGAATAAATGGAAATTCAAGTTTCTTATTTACATAGTTCTTTGAAATATGTAGTGAACTGAATTTTAGCTTTTTGTTTATCTGCCATTTGCAAAAAATGTATTGTTTTTTTAAACACATCAGTGAATTATCTAAATAAATTAACTTAGCTTTTTTTTCATCTCTCTAGAAATTGTATTGGACAAAATTTTGCCATAGATGAACTCAAAGTGCTCATTACAAAACTGTTGAAACGGTAAGTCTCTATTCTTTTCTTGCACACAAGGTGTAAAGCAGGAAATGCAGCAACCCAAGCACTAAACCCTGTAGAACAGAACACCAGACAAAAAATTTTGACTTTTTTTTTTTACCATTCATGACAAATGTTTTTGCTTGACAAGACATCGGATTTTATTTCAGGATACTGTGTATTGCTCATCTAAGCCAGGAAGATCATGGGCAGTAAGGATCCCAGTCAGCTAGTTCCTCTCTGCAAGAGATGCTTTAAAAAAAGAAATCAGACAATTTTATCACTAAATTATTTTCAGTAAATGTATAAAATGATATATGAGGTCTGGGGGAAAAAAATTACGTACTTGCTGGGGTTCAATTGCTAGGCCCCTTGTGCCTCCACACAGCCCAGCAATCCTTCCACTGTTCAAGGAGCCTTTCAGTGGCATCTTCATTTTTGGGAACAACCAGAAGTCAGAAGGGGCCTGGCAAATGAGCAAAATGTCTTTCTTTGCCAAGAAACCTTGGATCAGCTACGATGAATGAGCTGGGGCGTTGTCATGATGTAGCTGCCAGTTTTGCGAGGCCCACAGATCCGGACTCTTGTGCCAAACTGCATCACGAAAACAGTCAGCATCACCTTTATTTTCCTCCAGACCATGGCGACATTGGGTGCTTCCACTGTGATGACTGAGCTTTGGTTTCAGAGTCATACCTGTACACCCATGTCTCATCTCCAGTTATCATGGTATTCTGGAACTCAGGATCCTTGATGGCAGTGTCCTGTGCAAGCACAAATCCTCCTCTAAAATTGCATGTGCAGAATCTTTACTGATCCCAACCTTGTCACCAATTTCCCGTACCGTCAAATGACGATCCTTCATTATCAAAGTCCGCACTTTCTCGATGACAACTGCATTGCAGCTTGTTGACAGCCCCCCTCCCGGAATGCTGGTCACTCTCCACTGATGTGCGGCCATCTTTGAACCTGTTGTACCAACCATTCTTTTATTTGGGTAACACCCATTGGCCTTGTCACCAAAAGTCTGTTGAATTTTTCGAATTGTTTCCGCTTGGGAATCTCCAAGCTTTTGGCAAAACTTGATGCAAGATCGTTGCTCCACATGTTCCATCATCACGAGCGAAATGAAAATGCGACGAGTAAGTAGTACAGCACCTCTCACAGCAACTGACGCATCCAGCATGCACACTTTTGCCTCCCTAATGTCATTACTTCCCACAGGAAAAAATAAAGTCAGATATTTTTTCGACAGACCTCGTACATCTGTTAAGTATTACAAAATCTTTTTAACTTAAGAATTGTATTAATAAAGTATCATTATCCAAACCAAATATAACAATCTCTTGTCAGATGGACATAGGAAACGATTTTGTATAAACCTTGCTTTCTGTTGTTTTATTCCCTATTCTAAATTATACAGAACAGAATTGGTTTGATTAATAAAATAATTCTTTTTAAATGCATATGTATTACAGGAATTCTATTGTAGCTAAACCTCCAACTGGCAAATAGTTTTTTTTTTTGTACTGTTACCATATTATTTCAGATTTACAATCACACTGGATCATGACCATGAGGTGGTGATGGTTGCTGAAATAGTTATGAAGGTAAAAAATGGAATAAAGCTGTTCTTTCATTCAAGAGCTTAAACAAAGGTAAAGTGTTAATATCCATCTGCAATCATAGTATAAATTATATTGCATTAAAAGTGCATAACAGTTTGCATATACAGCCATGCTTTGAACAAAGTTGATGTATAAATGTTAGTTTTCAAAATATTCTGTTTAATGCATTAAAAATTGAAATGACTGAAAAAAATTCTTCACATTTCAAAAGAGCAATATTCTGTACTCACCAACATCTTGAAGCAAAAGTGACAAGCCACACTTTCCAAGGTGTTCAAGTGCCATGCTCCCTTTAAAAGAAAAATGAGGGCAAAGGTAGAAGTCTACTAAATGGATACTGACGTAGCAATAAGCTACTAACAGTCAACTTTGCTTTAGCCTAATGTTTTTAAAAAGGTTATTTTTGTAAAGTTATAAAAGAATTAATGGCAGTGGTAAGATTTTTTTCATAAGTTGGTAGAGTAGATAGTAGCTTACTGCTTGAACTGGTAGGGTTAGCATATATAACATACATAAATAATCATTTAAGAAAGGAACAGCTGAAGTTGTTTAAGTGCCATTTCCTCAAATATTATTCTAAAAAAGGTTCTCAAATGAAGTGTAGAATATACAGAATAGAGCCAGGGCCTTAAGCCCTGGTGCCAAAAAATTACTAAAATGGTAAGTGTTAAATTTCAGTTTGGAAAATGTAAGGTTTTAAATGTCTAATGTTATATTTGTAATTTTTTTATCATTATAAAAAATAAAATTAAAATGGTAGATCTTAAGGGCATTGGATTCCAGCATCCCTTGGGCCAGCTTGAATAAAGCATTTACAAGATTACAAATAATTAATTTTCTTTATTACTCCACAAATGTCTGTTAAAGTAAAACTTCAATTTATTGGTTTTTTTTAGATAGGTAGGTAGCTAACTAGCTCAGTGATAACCAGTTTATTACAACTGAAGTGACAAATAGCATCACCACCTCCCTTCCATTTTCAAAAAAATCTAAATATTTGAAAATTGCATTCATTCTGTCAGATGTAAGAACAATGTGCTTTACAAAATGAATACTACATTGTAGATTCTGTGAAAGGATCTCATGCTCAATAGTATTTATTAACCTAGCAAGCTTGTAATTGTCTTAATTACATTTGCTGGTGAGGACAAATTTTTCAGACATTTCAAAACTATTTGTTTCTCTTTTTGGTTCCAGTAACTACTTGAATGGGAAATCATGTGAAGAAGAAAAAAATTTTACAGGAATAGTTTGAATTCACCATGAGCAGATGAATATTTTTAATGTTACCATGCTTGTTTTTTTATTATTGGTAACAGATTGTGTACATAAATTTTACTAATCAAACAAGAACACGTTTTTAGAAGTACTTCTAAACTTTTCTTTTTCTGATGTTTAATAATATCATGAATATATTCAGAAGATTAAATGTTTTTCTTACTCAATTTGTTTTGCATTATACTGAGCTTTTAATTTTTATATGGGGCAAGTTACCACATAGTTGTAAACAAGTCCTTTGAAATAGCTAATCAGCAAGACATTTACTCACCTGTTCTACATAAGAAATATTAAAATGTTAATAACTATTTTTTACTTGTGTGCAGACTTTATTCTGGATATGCTAATTAGTATTATTAAATAGATATATATATGTAATAGAAAATAGCAGGTGGTCATACCTTTACTTTTGAAAGGATAATACTGGAAATTTAGTGATATGTTAAAAGATTTTAAATTAAAAGTTGGAGAAAAAAACCAGTATACATTGAATAAATCTATGAAGAGATCAGACATTTGTAAATCTGCTTGTCTTAACATGTTGCATGTAATTGTATAGTTTTTTTTAATTTTGGAAATGTAAAGGAAAATGCATCTGCAATGTCTTTCAAAATAGTTAGACTCATTTTGACTAGTGTCAAGTCAAGATTACAGCAGCAGAGACATCTTTTTTAATAGCAACAATGTTTAGCATAAAAATTGAATGTACATTTAAGCCCCGATATTAATTATACATGCATGTAGTGATTACAATAGATGTTTTAGATTTAGGAAATTTTACAAGTAATAATTTTTTTATCTCCAATTCTTTGTTGCTTTTTATACAGATATGATTTGTGGGTGATAAAAAAATTATTCTTAAAATCAGAATGGACACCACAATTCTACATTTTTATATCTTTTTTTTTTTTCAATGGTATTTATTTGGTGCAATAATTTTCCAATGTTTGTATTCTGGAACTTGCTACTTTATCTTTGTAAAGTCTGTCAAACAATAACATGAGTTTCTTTTTCTTATTGCAATTGAACCTTGGACACAACTTGGGAAGGTAAGTTAATAAGAGTCATCAACTAAGTAAACAAAATGATCTAGTTTTCAGTATGTACATTGATATTAAAAGTTGTTTGACAACATTAGTGTTTTTACAAAATGTGATTGAAAACATTTTTGACAGAAAGAAAACTGGAAGTGTAATATAATTTAGAATAAAAAATTTTAAATCAATATTGTAGAATTAGTGAAGTGGGTTAAAAATTGTAAGTTCTTATTAATCTGGTGTATCTTGAAAGAAAAATACAGGATTTATAAATTAACTAATGGCTATTGAACCATTTTAAAAAAGATTATGTATGAATATCATAAGTGGAGTAAATTAAATGAGCTAGGACCATTTAAATAGAAAAAGCAAAGTGGATTTGGTGTCTAAGTTTATTGACATTACCTCCAAGCTGCTCTGGTAGGTCTTGATTAGAGGTGAGCAAAATTTCTTGTTATAAACTGTCAAATGTGAAAAAAGATCAGATATCAGTAACTTTAAAATGCAGAACAATGTCACAGCCATCAAGAAAACAAAAGAAATTAGTTATCACCTTCATTTACATACAGATAGAAGATTAAGAGAGTTCAAAAACAAGACAAATAAATAATGCATTGCCTATAGTTTAAAAGATAATTATAGTTAAATATTAGGAACCATCATGATAAATAACTAATATTAATTGTCCAATATTCAGTTAATGAAATTCAACTTTGCCTTTTGGTAAATGACATCACTTCAAAATAATTTGCTTATTTTATTGATCATTCAAGGATAGCTTAGCAATAATTCTCATTTGTCCATATCATTAAAAAATAATCCTGATAAACCATTTTATTTTCAACAGCATCTACTATTTAAAAAAGAAAAGCATACTGAGTTCTTTAAAAAAATAGTTTTAATTAAGTATATGATCGTCATAAGCCTCAAGTAACTGTAGCTCTTCATCATTAATGTATGCATATATAAAAAGTCAGAGAAACAGGAAGCTTTTAAAGCAAACTCCTTTTCAATAATGGAAATCAAGTCTATTTATGAACTTGTCAGCTACCTGACTGCAAAAACATTTCAAGCAGATATTGAAAAGTTATCTAATTGATAGGAGAGTGGTTATCTTATATAACATTTAGTGATATGTTTGATATCAATACTATCTTGAATATCTCAATCATATCACTTTATAAAACATTTCTAGATAAAAAATATTCTGTTGCCTAGTTTAATCTTCATAACCTAGGCTGTGTGTACAGTCGACCCCAGAGTAATCGCGGTTCGGCATTCGCGGCCCCAGTTATTCATGGAATCGCAAATATCTTTTTTCGTGGCAATATATATTTTTTTCACACTAAATTATTAATAACAATATAATTTACTAATTTTGTAATGTAAATTCAGCAAAATATCAATATAAAATAAATGCTATTGGCTGGAGGTTTGAAAGTAGCCAATCCGAGAGAGTTATTCATTTCTCCTTGCTGCCAAGCAGCCCATATCATCCCAGTTTACTGCGTGTAGCTATCTCGAGTGTTTCACTGAGTGTTGTATTTTTTTATTATTATATAAGTAAATATATAATAATAAAAAATACATTTTTTATTATTTTACGTTATATTTTGACATTTATAGGCATTTTTATGGACCACGTCCAATATTCGTGGGTGCTCTAGGAACGTAACCCACGCAAATACTGGGGGACAACTGTATTACTAATAATTCTAATAAATAAACCTGACTTCTCTTAACTATGCAAGCGGTTGCATATCTATGCTTCCCAGAGAAACACAAAGTGGGAGCTGACTAGTACAAAAGAGGTTAATGTAATCTGATATGTCTTGCAGGTGTAATGATGTGTTGTACATTTTTTCAGTATCTCAAGTTACTGTATGTAGACAGCTGACACTGGAAACGTGTGCTATGCAATTTTCTTTTCAGACTTTCTAGGTGCACTTAAAAAAAATTATCTATTTTAGCACATTTGTAGTTTATTAAAGGCAATGTAATTGTTTTCCAACTTTAATTTAATTCAAGTACTAAACAGTTTACAAAAGCAAAAAAAAATAACTGCACCTTTAATGCTTTGTTAATTTGTTGGACATGCCTAAATGAACTAAATTTTTTAAGTCTCTCTTCAGGAATCCACACACAACCATTATTTTTCTTTTCATGATCATTTATATTCACTTGCCAAGTTTTCCTATATTATTATTACTATTATTTGTTACATAAAATATAGAATAACAGTTTAGATGGCTGTGTGATGATCAGAATGTAAGTGCCAGCACAAAATGTCATGAAGTTAAGAATTTTTCATTAATGCTTGATGAATAATTTACTGGTGCTGCCAGTGTGCTAACTATAAGAAAGATATTAAAATTGTGTGTATATTTTTTCTATTTAAAAAATTAAAAGTCTGCCCTTGTTACCGAATTTGCTTTTCTTTGCAGAAGAAAGCAATGCACACGTATTTCCAGTGGCCACCAGTACATTAAGAAAATCTGAGAATGTGTTATAAATGCAAACAATCTACCTTCTATACAAATTCATATGCTCTAGTTTCAGTACTGAAATCCACTGTTTCCTATTATTACCACATTCTATTCTATAGAATTAAAAACAACTAGAAATATCAGAATTAAACAACCTATGGTTGCATTAAAGATCCTTTCTAGAAATCTAAAGCCCAGGCCAGCCAAACACTTCTATTCAATCTTTTATCTAAAAATGGAATTGATTATAAGTAGTCTATCTTTTATGCTAAATGGTATCACCATGAAAATGCTAATTATTAAACATGAACTAAATGTTTGTCACATGTGAGAGAACTACACCAACACTGACATTAGGTTTGCAGCTTTTCTCCCATGTGTCTCTCAACTAAACGCAGAAAACTGCAGAAATTTCAGTATTCTAATAGCATAAAGCTTATTTATGATCAATATATCCAACATTAAAAAAAAAAACAAATATCTTGGAATGTTCTATAACTGTTCACCTGACATTTAGCTATATTTACGAAATGAGAAAAACAAACCAGTATTTTCCAATCTAAAATATATCGAAAAATGAAAGTAACCAGATACAAACACCAGTAGTTGGATTAGAATATGCTAAAATACATACAGTGCTACCACACTGGTGCCATATGCAAAAGTTTTGAAACATTACCCACAATTAAAATTCTTATTTTAATTCACCTATATTTCAGATAATAGTTACATACAATGTGAGTCTGTCACATCATTTCAATCTTAGTTATCCAATGTTTCACCTATCTCTCCTTTAAAGGCAAAAGAGTTTCAGAAAAGGTGATTTGAATGATGCAGCAATACTTGGCACTACCAAACAGCAAATTCATAGTCAATGTAACCAAAAATTTTTTCATAGTTTGGTTTTACTCTCATTGCTTCTTCATCATATTATTTGTCAGGAGAGTGATTTAATGTTCTTGCCACTGGTGGGTGTGCATGTTGCAGGCATAAAACTCAAAATACTATGAAATAAAACTTTTTGAAAATTGCTTAATTTTACATTTCTAATTGTGTCAATTTTTGACAATTCCTTTCTACTCACTACATGACAATCAAAATGGCAGCCATAACTGCAGACTCATCAATAGCATATAAAAGAATATTCTAATTAAAACAGTCTTGTTGGACAAAAGTTAAACTTACATGTCTGGATTTCTTGATATTCCAGCTTGTATACATATATATGCACAAATACATCCATTCTATTTGACATTTTGTAAGTGAATTAACACTTATAGCCACCAGTGCATATTGTGTGTGCTGATTATACAAAACAAAATAAATTTGACTTATTCTTTAAAGTGAATTAATGTCTATATCATACCATAAAATTATTCTTTAAATATTTATTTTAAAAATTGTAGTAAAAGCTTTTTCACTATGATCTTGATTTTAGCTAGTTTATAGGAACAGATTATTATAATTAAGATGTTGCCTTACAAAAACACCTAACATTTGGAAAATGTGTGTGCATTATCATCTTCAAGAAGTGGTTAAGCGCTCTCTTCAGTTTGTTTGTGGGGCTAGCACCTGTATACAAGCATTCGGTGCAAAAAGTGAGGAATGGAATTGGCTGCCTGGCTTCATGCCTCAACGCAAAAGCAGTACTTCCTTATTAATTCCGTGACCTATCCAACCCCTTCTGGGGTGTACACTGCTTCATCATTCCTGTTTCAAGGTCAGCATCTTAGGACTAAGATACAACGGAGACAAAAACATCTGATATGAAATGACTAATGTAAAAAAAAATTCTGAAAACCTGTCTTTGAATATAAGGTGAGCACAATCTTAATTTGACTACCTTTAAAAAAGCTGATTTAACTATAATTTAATACTATAAGGTTGATAGACTTTTTTGGCTCCATAGTTTTCAAAACTTTCTTGGTGTCTGCATGAATTTTGTACAGAAAAGGAGTGAAATGCCTCAACTGCACAACAAAATACTTTTTGTACAAAATCAGCAGCCATGGTGATGATGGCTTCCCAGTTTTTAAACCAGAAGTTTGTAAAATGTAATAAAAATTGTAAAAAAAAAAAAAACATTAGTTCAGTGGAGTAAAAATGATGCCTGATAATTTTTTTTTTTTTAAGTGGTTACCTTCAAAAAAGTTCACCATATGAGAAAACAAATGGCTTGGCAAACACTGAAAAAAGGAACCTACTAAAGAAAATAAAACATTTATCCACGCAAAAAGTATGGACTTAATCTCCTTTAATATATTTACACTTTCCAGTCATATTTTTGCACACCAGAAACCTGTTCAGTCACCATTTTCTACTCTGGAAACTTGTGCATAGTTAAAACTGTTCAGGCTATGCAAATACAATTAAGATATTTGATTGTTGGGTTGATTCCTGATTATATTGTTATGGACCACACTGGAAGGACACATGTGATAATCTCAGGTTTTGTATCTATCCAAGATTTGACAGACCCTATTTCAAAACCAGAATTTTTTTTCATAATGATCCTGTCCTAGACTTTTATGTAAAGGGAGGGAGAAACACTGGGTAGAGACTGAATCACTAATAAATAGTTAATGGATTGTTAGCAAGTATAACCCTGCTATTTAAAAATTTTTAATATGGAGAAATTCCGAAATCATGCTTTAAATTTAATATATACATACACTAGGTCTATATAATTTGTAAACTTCCTAATTCTCCGACTTATCTCATCTCATATACCTTATGCTATTGCACCAAATAACAAGCTTTGACACATGAAGATTCCATTGTCAATCTTTAAATAATCAACAGAAAATAAATGAAGAACCATTTAACAAATGTAAATATAAATGATTAGCTGGATAAACAAACATGTTGCTATGTGTACATGCATAAAAAATTTTATTAACTTACCTACTTTAAGAGATGAAAGTAATAAAAATTCTGTCAAGATATTTTTCTACCAGCTTATGAATTCATCACCAAAATTAGATTTGCTAGGACACAGTCTAGTTTAATAGTTATAAGAAAGGAAGAGACATCCATCATTAAACTCAACTGTTCATTTTTAACACTATTACCACCCTGATAATTTAATCCACTTGTTAACAATGAGTTATTTGTAGTGTCCAGATTGTGCCATTACAAATTTAAAGAGGTAACAGAGATAGAGAAAACAAGAAATGTCTCTCTTTTTCTTCTGTCAATTTCACTTTACCTTGATACCTTGACCAACTTATGGTCAATGGCATCTTGTGCCAAACTTGCTCAATAGGAGTTCGTGTGTACACAGGAACACAAAAAAAAAGATGTTTTTTATATAAACATCATGCTATTCCCTCAATGTGGTAAAACAGGAAAGATGGTTAGTGAAGAGTGGGGGGGGGTGCTACATAATCTTGTAAGTTCAGGTTAGTTTTAGTTTTTACAAGGCAGTGAAAAGCTAGATCATTCTTAAGTTTAAAAAAAAAGCTTTAGCCAATGTATTTTTTATGATCTCTGGTACTGGTAACAGATACCCAAAAGAATTCCTTAGTTACTAAATGCCCACTTGATAGGCCAAAACTTCCATCAAAGCTATGTAAAGTAAATCTAATATTTGTAATTGTTCTTACCATAATCAAAAGCATTTTACAGAATAAATACTGAATCTTTTTCAGTAATTTAGTAGCTTGTCAGATTACCAAAGAGGCTTATGGAGTATAATCTAGGACTTGTATAGGTGAAGTTTGTTTCTCCACAGCATCTGGCTGATACAACATTATAACTGCCTTCAACCTCAGGAATAAAGACTACCTTTCCTTTTAGTGCTACTTTGCTGCTGTGAAACTAATGATGCAGATGCCATCGCTGTAAGCAAATTTTATTTAATAAACGTCTGCAATAAGATTAATGTATAAATAAATAGATTATCACTACTAATGTTGTTAGTGTTGAATTTTCAATAGAATTTTTTTTTCTTAGCTGCTTTATCAATATTTAAGTTTATATTACTTTTTTAAGTAACAAATTTTATATTTATTGAAAAATAAAATACAAGCTAATTTATTTGCATTTGGTAGTAGTAGTAAGTAGCAAAGCAGTATGCTTCAAATATGAAGTCAATCACTTGGTATTCAAATTAGCTCCCTTATACCAGTAGAAAAATGTAATTCATATTAATATTTTTTTTAAGGGAAACAGCTAGACACAAAAACTTTAACCAAGTCAAGAAATTACTTATTATGCATTTTCATCTTTACTATGTTTAAAGATTTTATTTTTCTCCAGAAAACATCTAGAAAATAACTCTTACATTATCTTATATTATCTGGCTGGCCACTTCTCACTGACATCCTACTTTGGCTACATCAAGATTATTCCTTATCAATAAATTTTCCATCCCTATCTAAAGAGACTACTGGCATGCACCACAGCAACACAAGATCTACCATATTTATGGTTAAACATTTTCTTGCAAAATCTAAGAGTCAGTTTTTTGCCTTAGTGGAAAAATCAGAGAAAAATAAGAAATATATTTAAAAAATAATATTGACAATGACAAGTCATTGAAAAACACTACTGGCAAAATATAGTTTAGTTCTGATCGCTTTATAGGTCATAAATGTCTGTCTTGTTGGTGATATATTTATGCATTTATTCTAATCTTTTAGAAAATAAAAACAAAAAGCTAACTGAAAAATAGGATTAGGTTTACAAATTAAATCATCATATTACTGTAATTGGTATAAATTATAAGAAAAATTATAAAATAAATTTTTTAATTAACCTTATTTGAATTAAATTTAGCAACAATTCCTATTGTTTATGAACACCATGATACTTTAAGAGACCTAATAGTATTTTTTCAAAATAATTAGGAGCTTTGAACAGGCAGATAGACAAATTTCTTTCAAGTTTAAAAAACTAGTAGGAATCATAATTACCAATTAGCTAAGATGCCAACATAGATGTCAGGTGTTGTTTTCTTTTAAGAATAGAATATTTAATGTAGAATAAATTACTGGCAAATGTAGTTAATAGTGATAGTACAATCATATTAATACCTATCATTCTTCCATGGGTACTCTTGCATAGGTCATGATGATGGCCTCCTGCTGAAATTAAATGTAATACACTGTTTATACAGTAAAACAAATTTTTTTTATCAATTTATTGCTTATTTAATGAAACAATACCAGTAATAATTAGTAAAACGTAATTGCCTAAATAGCCAACATTTTCTCTTGTATGGAAATGGACATATTTCATCCATGCAATCAAGGCTTTTATGCACTCTTCTGATAATAATACCTCAAACAATAACATTTTCATATATATTATTATCAGAGTTCTTTCTCTTAAAGACTGATACACAAGAACCTGCAATGTTTGTATTTATTTATTCTAATATCTTTTACAATAATACTGTAAGTGAGCTATATCTTTGAGTTATGTTATAAAGATGATATGTTGTAGCTGAAAATATTTAAATGATTTATTCAAAGCCATCCTGAGGGTGAAACACAATACTGTTTCTTTCTTGAGAATTGAGTAAACCATTCACCATTGATAGAGTTGAATTTCTTCATGATACAGCTATTTTTATAAATGTCATTGGTAGAATAACAATCCAAAAGTAAGTTTATTTCTGTCATGATCCTTTTCAAAATAGTCTTTTCCACTCTATCTAAAGTGATACTCGCTGCAGGCAATATTAGATGCTACCTGTGTTAAATCTCAAGTAAATCCCACTTAAATTTGAGCCTCATAAATTTTGCTTCAATGTCTATATTTACTTTTTTTTTTTTAATTAACTAACTAAAGACAACTCCCTGATTAAATGAGAATGAAAAAGGTTCAAGGAGAAATGTATACATAAAATAAACCTAGAATCTTTCCATCCTTTTTAAGGGAAGAAAAATGGTATTTGTAATTCATGCCTCCCCAACACACACAGTAAAGTCCATAATATTAATCTACTCTGGTAGATCTATATCAACATTTATTCAAATATGAATATTTTAAAAAAATTTTGTACTTAATTTTCCATTTATGTAAAATTTTGATTTTCAAGATAATTTCTTCTATAAACATTTTGAAAGATTTTTTGACACCCTAAGTTCCTAACTTATATTTTTAAAATTTTTTTGTTTTTCCCCAAATGTATTAAAATTTAGCAAAAAATTTACTCCTTAATTTATGGAATATTTAGCCTTACTTCATTATTTCTGGACAATAGAAAATGGCTAAAGGATTACTGAAATCAAAAGGAGTAAAATTCTTCTATTAAGCTAGCATGGAAAATCCCAACATTATCTGCCAACAGAAGCAAAGGGACTATGCAATATACTCTGAAGAGGGCTATGAATGCTCCTGGACAAGGTAGGAAGTGGAAAACTACAACACAAGAGGGCCATTACACTTAACTTTTGTCACTACAAAACAAACAGAAATCAGTAAATAACATTCTCTGGGATATCAATTCTAATAGGGATATTCCAATAAGCAAAAAAACTGCAATGTTGTTGTAAGGAAACCACTGCTGCAGAAACAAAAAAGAATCTATAAAGAATATATGGTTGGATTAGCAACACAAATCAGTGACTCAAATTACCAAGGTTGGAGGGGAATCTTATTTTTTAAAACAAATGATAAATCAAAACACATGTCTCAGCACTGGTAATAATATTTTTAGCTATAGTTCAGTCAAGTCTTCAAATTACTAGATGATTTTATGAAACTACAACATTGCTTTGTTTTACTTGAATAATTATCAAAATACAGCTAATACATTTTATACAAAAGCTGGTAGAAAGTACTGGAAAACTAAAACACTAAAGCCTTTGATTGGAGTGTGCAACAAATTAATGAAACAAAATGATAAAAAATACTGCTTTAATACTTGTTTGATTCAAGATCATACAGCAGTATTTCTAATAAATGTTGAGATAGATGCAGCCTAAACACAAGAAATTTCTTTATTATTTCCTCACTTATACCCCCAAATTTTAAAATCTTTCTTGATGGGTCAATGTATTTTTGGACTGAAGCAAGCCAGTCACTGCTCATCTTGAGTCTTTTCTAGCCCAATTTTTAAAATTCTCTAGACTGTACATGAATTTTACCAGAATTAAACTCAGCTCCAAACATATTTCCAAAGTCTGCCATGGAGTTTTCATTATATAGTATTCTAAAGTATAAGTGCCATGCTTTCTTGTTTCTTGAGGATATTTCTTGTTCATATCTAAGTGTAAATAACTTAGTAGCTGTGAATTTCTACACTC